>CM053793.1:471945574-473308074 GCA_028749045.1 Cupressus sempervirens | reverse complement strand
AAACTTGTTTTGAGTCAAGGATGCAAGTTGTCATTGTAAAGATGACACAGTTTGAGCCAAACTGATAATTGTAGAATCATGAGAAGAAATAAGTGAACTAGAAACATTAGAAACACAAGGTAAAGTGTACAAAGCTACATGAATAGAAGACACAACTAGAGGAACACTAAGAACTACAATTGGCATAGGAGTATTATAAGTAAAAGGAACATTATGATAAGAAGGTTGTGAAGTAGGAAGGGACACAAAAGGAACACTCATAGGAATAGAGGGAACCATCATAGTCACCAAAGAGGGAGTATAGATAGGAACACTAGGGAAAGGAACAAAAGAAGGTTCTACACTAGTGATAGGAGGAAACAACCCTAAATCTTGAACTTCTTGAGCTAAAGGTTTTAAGTTGGAATGCACAAGGTGAGTAATACCACACAAGAGATTAACACCTTGGTCACTATCATGAAGAACTTTCTTAAGAGCCTCTATAGCTTGAATAGAATCTTGATTATGGTTTTCTTGAAGAAGCCAATTACCCATTTTATCAAGTTCATTTGAAAGTTTTTGGACTTGTTTAGGAGAAACTCTTAAAGAATCATCCTCATCATGAGATGAGTGAGAAGATTTTTCTCCATAAGAGGATTAGAATTAGGAAGAATCAAAGTTTCATCTAGAATTCTAAGGAAATGAGAAGAAGACTCAGGCTCAAAGGTACCCATAAGTCTACGACTGTGTCTGATCCTAAGATTAGAAGTAAGACTAGAAGTAATTAAGCTCATAAAACAATGCAATGTAAATCAACTAAAGTAAGAAAACATAAAGCAAGAATATTTTTGTATTTTGAAAGAGATTTTGCAAATTTTTAATTTTTTGTATTTTAAAATTTTCAAATGCAAGAGCATAACTAAACTAAATATAATCTTGATGCAAGAAAAGGTGTGATAAAATGAAAGGAGATATAACACCACAAAACACAATAGGGCATCTAATTCCACAAAAGAAAAGGAATTCTAATGCAAGATTTAAATCTAACACCACAAAGAAAGAGTTGTCTATCATGGGTTCACCAAAATGAATAAGAAGGTGAACACACAAAATAATATGAAAGGAAATCTAACACCATAAAACAAAATAGGGCATCTAATTCCACAAAATAAGAGAGGGTAAGCATGTCGGGTTCACCAAAATGAATAGGAAGAAAATGAAAACCTCTTCTCAACCCTGATTTCCAAAAGGAATGATTCAAATTGATTAAGCATAAGAAAGTGTTCAATGCAGAAATGGATCAAGTGATGGAAAATAGAGAGAGGGGGGGTTATATGATCTTCCTAGTATGTGTGGAGTATGTTCTTAAATCCTAAAATAGATAAAAGACAAATACTATCCTTGAATCTGGAAAGTTTTTTTTTCTGATGACTGTATGTAATTTCTAGAAAATTTGCAACCTATTTTGGACCAAATATGTTGAGACAAAGAAAACCAAAAAAAATCTTGTATTTTTGAAGGGAGTTCAACCTTGACCCTATTGGTGGGGCACAATCTTACCCTGTGGCACAATTGTACCCCAAAAAGTTAACCTTGACCTACACTACTCTGACAAAATTTATGTTTGTAGATCTTGCAAGTTTAACAAAAAGGGTGTCCAAATTTACTCTCCAATTTGTTGTTCCACACCTGTATCTACAAGAAAAGTGGTTTTGTTTGTTGGATGGGGGGTTTGTCTTAGTCAATCCATAGTTTAGAATTAACCTTTAAATATAATTGAAATTATAATATGCATAAACAAAGTAAATGGAACTATTCACCTTACTTATGTGGAAATCCTTGTGGAGGATTTGAATCCTTGAATCCACAAGTACGGATGTTCCAAATGCATATAGAAATCTATGTAGGATGTCTCAAATCAATGTCATTAGATCTTTAACACCAATCTTGAATGTGTCTTTGCATAGAAGAAGGCTTGGATGAATGTGGATGGATAAATCTTCAAAAAGAGGGCTCCATATAGATTGAATCCTTTCCTTCAATGACTAACAATGGACCTTCTTGATGAATTGGATGCTTGAATGCTTGATAGAACTTCACTTCATGTACGTGGATGCACTTCATAAAGGGTAGCTCCTAGCTCATAGAAAAATAGATCGATCATGCATAGATTGTAGATTATCACTCATAGAAAGTGGATGTCAAAAGTAGATGTCAATATGAGGGAAGAAGGCTTCCTTATATAGATATTTAGGGCACTAACTCCTAGAGAAGGCCGACATAGGAGAATTAAATCCCATTTAATCTTAACCCCTAGGAATAGACCTAGATTAAATGCAATTTAATACTCTACCATTCCAAAACCCAAAACAACTGACCTGAGAGAGGGAAAAGAAACTTTCTAAAGCCTAAGATCCTAAAACTCTCAGAAATTAAAAATAGGTCTTTGGGACAAGCACGAGGTTGACCTTTCCATAGGTAAACATCAAGGTCATCCTTGACCTAGGTTAGGGTTAAGGTCAACCTTAATGCAAAAGGTTGTCCTTGACCCAAAGGCCAAAGTCCTTAGTTTCAAAGAGTAATTTATCATAAATAGGCTAGAAATAGAGAGAGAGAGAGAGAGAGAGAGAGAGAGAGAGAGAGAAGTAGAATAGGGGAAAATAGTTAGATCCATGCAAAGACCCATTCAAGGTGATTGACATGACCCCAAACCACTTACTTGGAGGGCTAAGCACTCTTAACATTGAAGTGCTTTCATTTTAAGATGATACAGAAATTGTCAATCAAAATAGTGATCGCAACATCACAAGAGATAAAGGTGTTAAGTGATTAATAGTTGCAAAGAAGTGATGTGGTCAGATTCAAAAGATTTTTCTACTTCACTATGGTTAGTAAAATAAGGAAGTGAGTAGTTGCAAAGTGGTGAATAAGAGGAATCACAATATCACAGACTAAAAGGAATTCAAGGCATTTCAAGTTGTGTAGTGACAATAAAGAGGCAAAATAGAAAAAGATAATAGATTGCATCATTGTATAGTTAAGCTATGAGCAAAATTAAGGTTGTGAAGCTATGAAATAAGATAACAGTTAGTCATTGCATCATCACATAGGTTAAAAGTATTGTATGATGGATAGTTGCAAAGAGGTGTTAAGGATTAAGATGAAAGAATTGCTAGGTTTTAATCATGATTGTTAATTTGAGAACGATGGTGAGAATTCAAATTTGATATGACTGTTGAGATACAAATTACATGGATTTGATGCCAAGGTGACTGTTACAGATTAAAGAGGAATATGAACCATTTTGAGAGTTTCAAACCATTTCTACTTTGTTTCTCTGATGGATTGAATTGTAAATAATGACTGTTGGATTTTTGAGTGATTTAAGTGCTCTGTTAATGTAACTGGTGATTGTAACTAGCCAAGAACCCTAAGAGGGGGCCTATATATGTTATTTTACAAGTTAATGGAAAGGATTGACAATTTTATGCAACTTCTCCCCCTATATTTCCAGATACTAAGTGAGAATTGAGAGGTTGTATGAAATGGAGGATTTTATTGGTATTTGTAACTAGGTCTTGTGTGATCTCTATTCCATTTGTGATTAGCATTTCTAATGTTATGCTTATTATCCCCTCCAACTGAGCTAACCATCATAGTAAAGTGGTCTCTATGGGATTGTAGGCTAGATGTATTTGAAGCTGGTGATATCTAACTAGATTCCATTTTAGTGGAGAGTTATCAATCAAGGTGGATTCCATTTCATCTTTCATGTTCATCTTTGCTCTCTACCTAGATTACATTTTAGTAGGACTAATATATACTTAGATTAGAGTAGGAGTACTATTAGAAGGGCATTAAGGTAACTTGCGATATCTATTCCACAGGTTGTTATAGGTTACCCAAATATATTTTTTCCTAGGGTGTTTGTAGTTATGAGCATCCTAGTTTATCCTCTTATGCTCCCAGGTTAAGAGCATTACCCCATCCTAATGATCTATTAAAGACACAATTCATTGTATATATTTCATATAAGGGAGGTCTACCTTATAATTCAGAGGGTAGTGATATAACACATATATTGACCCATTTTTTGGTGACATCCTTTGTTTTCTCACATTTTGGATGTCTAGAGTCAAGGTAAAGCCAAGTTAGCAAGAGGGAAAAAAGTTTAACCAATAGTTTTTGGCAACTCTACTAGGTATTTGAATCAAAGTCTAGTGTTTGGTTTCTCATTCTCAAAAATCTAAAGGTATCTTCCCTAGGATAAAGACTAGGGGCTCTGTATGAAGGATTTGTTCCCCTTGGTCTAAGAAGGTCTAGTGTATCTTAATGGCCATGCAAAATTCAAAGACTAGGAGAAGGCTAAGGCCTAAACCCACTCTCCAAGAACTCAATGAAACTACTAAAAATTTATTGCAAGAGGTTGTTCTTTTATATAAAGAAAGCATCTCCCTTGTCATCTAAAAGAATATCAGCATTGAAGATGATCATGTTTCTGCATCCTTGTGGAAATGTGTGTGCCCCAAATTCTACAAGATGAAAGACATGCAAAGAGAGGAGCTAAGGTTGAAGAAAACAAGGCTAAAGCTTATTCCTACTCTTTAAGAACTTCATACCACAAATTACAAGGTTCTTCAAGAGCTTCTTGACTAGTATAGAGAGAGCATCTCCTATGCAACTCGAGAAAACATTAGCATAGAATATGATTGTATGTCAAAGATGTTTTGGAACCACATCTGTGCCCATTTTTGAAGACTCAAGGACCTACAAGAAAGTGAAATAAAGAGGTTGAAACAAGTACAAGTAGTTAAATGTAAAGAACCCTTGAAGTCACCTAACTCTATTCCTTATGAATTCTAAATGTTTAAAGAGTAGGTGAACATTCTTGATGTGAACACCAAGGAGAGGCCAAGGCCTGAGCCTACTCTTGAAGAGCTCAATACAACTAAGAACTAGGCCTTTTAGAATATCTTGTTGAATCTTGAAAAAGGCCTCAATAGAGGAGATGACCCTAAAGCAAAGAAGATATGAGGCCACCTCGGTGACCAATTCCACAAGTTGAAGGATCAACAAAAGGACAAGAGAAAGGAGCTAAAGCTGAAGATAGCATCTACACCTGATCATGAAGCTCCCATGGTGATGTCACCTATGTTGCAGTCTTCGATAGACAAGAGGCTATTCCATGTGCTATAGATCAAGGTGACAAAACTCCATTAGAGCCCCCTAAAGAAGAATCTTCTTATGATCATCTTCTTGCACTAGAGTATTCCACTTGTGATATGCCAATAGCTACAACTTTGACTCTAGTTGAAGAAGGAAGAAATTAAGTTTAGCTTGAAGAATGGTTGTGTCAACATGAGGAAGAACTTCACAAACCCACTAGTAAGATTGTTATCCTTGATAAAGATGTGATTGAAGAAAAGAATCCTAAGATCAACTGTCAGTCTATAGAAGAATTAGTTCCATTGGTAGAGCAAATTTTTCTTATAGTGAGGAAGAGGAGATTGTTTGTTGGTCCTTGCTACCCCTCAAAACAAAAGAAACACTTGATGGCCCAATTAAAAATCCAAATAAAGTTAAAGAGGGGCCATTAATGGTTGAGTTTTCTCCCCTTTTTCATGTGTTTATTACTATTGTTTTCATTATTGAATTTAATAAGGATGCATTGGAGGGTAGGGAGAATAGAGATTACTACATAGCTGAGGGAGATTTGATTCTTGAATGAATGAAGTGGGTACCCATCCAATAATAGAACTTGTGTAGAAGAAGCCTTTCTCTATCCTAGTTGATGAAGCCCAGTTATGTGAGAGTGTAACTAAAGGCCCTAGTGCTAATCACCTTACTCCAAGTAATAAGGAGGTGTGTGATCATCTTCCTCTCTTAGAATATTATTACAAGGAGACTATAAGAGGACCTAAGGAGGATGAAGTAATCTATGATTAGGCATGGTTGTTTGGACCTGAATGGATATATAGCTAGCTAGTGCATATAATCAAAGATTCATGTGGAGTTTCCATTTTGTCGTTGCTACTACAAGTAGGAATCCTTCTTAGAGAGAAAAATCAATTATGGAGGAAGGGATCCTACTTCAATCAATTAGTAAGTGGATTCACTTGAGTATCTTTTTTTTTTGGTTTCATAAGGTGAGATTCATCTCACCTTTATAAATATGTTAGGTTAGGTGTGTGTTTAGTTTAGTTCTCCTTTTTTTATTTCCTTATTTTTGTGTGTTTTCTTTCCCTTTGTGTTGGATGTCCTACTTCCCAACCACCCAAATGTATAGCATCTTCATGTACTATTTAAGACTCTACAACCCAATGGACTTTTTTCCCCAATTTTAGTTCATATCTTTGTCAGAAATGGGAATTATAGAGAGGGGAGGGTGAATCAGTCATTTACAAACTTTAGTCACCAACTAGATATTATTCCTTACTTTAAACCATACATAAAAAAGTAATAAAGTAATGCTAAATAGTAACAGTAACCATGCACAAAGATAACTCATAACACCATATTTTGTTAACTAGGAAAACTCTAGCCAAGGGAAAACCTCGGTGGCGATGATACCCACTAGATAATATACTAATATATAAGTTCCTTGTTAAAGGATAGACCCTATTAGGAGTCTATGAGAAAATTTAGTATAGAGAGTCCATGTTAGGAGACTTTGAATCCATGTTAGGAGATTCCAACCCTGTTAGGAGTCGTAGAATAGTAAATGCAAGATGAGCCCACTATCGAAACATGCACTTCTAATTACAAAAAGAGATCACTACCCAAACAAGTAATCAGACTTCTAGAATATAGATTCTTTCTCAGTTTGATCTTGGATCACAAAATAGATTCACAAACTTCGCATATATCACTTTCAGAGTAAGTTCACATATCACAATACTCACACAACTTACATCAAAATTCCACTTCTCATCGTAAGATGTCCTTTTCATAGATACCATGCCTTTACACAAATTGTTACTAGGTCGGCTAAGACCACAATACACTTTTCCAACTTAGAATAAATATCTAGGATGTTAGCTCTAATTGGACAAGTAATTATTTTGCAAACAAAATAATTCCTTTCTCTTAATTTTGTTGTTATGTTACATTGGTAAAACATGAATATCTTTTTTTGGTACAGTCTGTACTAATTTCCAAGGTTAGACACATAATCATCAACATAAGTACAATCTTCATCTAACTTCACTAGTCATAATATGATGTCAACAACAAGTTGCATACAAAATAATACACTGTTGTATACCAAATTCATACTTAGACAATTTTCTAAGCACCAAAAGCTAAGTATCTTTATTTTCAAGGTTTTCTATAAGCATGTACATCATGTGTTTCCATAAATGACAACAATTACATATCTTTATTAGCCAATTTTCAACTATCTCCCCCTTTGACATTGATGGCAATAAAATATGGAAAACTAGCTAAGTAACAAAAACTTAAAATAAATAACATATTAATATTACATCTATTACAATTTGTCCATCTTACATATGCTCCCCCTTACAATATGATTTCATACTTTTCACTTTACCTAATTTACAATTTTCTTATGTAATTCTCTCCGTTTGACATCAATGGCAAAGGTTAAAATGTCAAAAACTATCAAAAAAATTGTCCATCTGTTGTCAAAATTTCTATAAACATCTGCCTTAAACTTATAGTATCTTCATGCAATCGTCAAAATTTTCTTTCAAACTATCCATACCTTTTGTCCACATATCTTTGGTTGATTCAACAGAGGTGATAATTGCACATAAGGCATATGATGCAATCTCAATTGCATTAAGGTCAAAGTATAAAAAGTTAGAATAAGTGTCCTTGGCCTTGACACATTCCTCCAACTAGATCTCAAAAAAAGATATTTTCATAGCAATAGACTCTCTAAAATATGATACTCTCTTCAAAATTTGTTCCTTCTGAAGTTCCAGTTTCCTAATATCATTATGAATACTAGTCACTTGTCCTTTAAAATCATCAATTTTACTAGCAGGATGTTGTAATTGGCTAGATAGAGCTTCTAGCTCACTCATTTTTTCTCCAATCTGACTATCAGCATCCTTAATCAACTTGCAAGATAAGGTACATTTAATGTACAATATCTTGCCATCCTATTGACACTTCCAAAGTTCCTTGATACAAGTATCAAGACTTATCAAATCATTCTTAATATTTTGAAAAATGGTGCTAAACAAGTTACCATCATGTGAGATTTGTGCCTTAGATTCTAAAACATTCAAAAAAATTTTGAATTCTTATCAAAATACTTTAGCACTGTCTGTGCCCTCTATTCTGGATCTTCCTCTGTGTCCTACACTGTCAGAGTACTATGTAATCTATCACTAACCTCCATCAAGGTTCTTTGCAGGCTCTTCACTATCTTGTTCTTTTGAATAAGTTTTTAAAAAGATGAGATCAAGTTAGTTTGATCATCATCATCAGTTGCTAGGATGGCAAGAAAAGGTTGACTAGAGTAACTACAAGGCTTAGTGTCATCTTCCCTTTGCTTCTTTTCAATTGCCTCTTTAACTCTTCTTTCTTCTTCCTCTTTCTTTTCCCTTTCCTTTCTTTCTTTTTCTTTCTTCTCTTCCTCTTCCAATCTCTTCTTCTTATCTTCTTATGTTTTCCTTTTCATTTCTTCTTCAGCTAATCTTTTCTTTTCTTCCTATACTTTCCTTTTCATCTCATCTTTAAGCAATTTTTGCTAGGCCTCTTCTATTTTCTTTTTCTCTTCTTCTAGTAACCTCTTCTCCTGTTCAATTTGTCTCAGTTGTTCTTCAATATCCTCAAGATGAGGTTCATTCTATTTAGAACCTTCAAATGGATTTTTATCATCAATGTTAATGGTAAAATTGGTTTGATCTATCTTCATTATATCACTGCTCACTGATACTTTTGAGGTTATGGGTGTTGGTAAATATGTTGCTTTGGAATCTATCAACATCTGATTTATGGTTGCCATAGTTTCACTTCTTATCTTATCTTTCTCACCCATCATAAAAAAAAATGGTCTTACCTTGTTTCTTAAGTAAGGTGCTAGATTTTTTAACAATATCTTGACTTCTTCTTCGTCGTTAGTCTTGTATATTGTTCTTAACATAGACTTCTGAAGTTCTATGTCCTCTTCTCTAGCTAGTGCCTTCTTTTTTATGAGTCTATCATAGACCTTTTGGTTTACTATGCCTTCAATATCCTTCAATTTTAGATTGTTGACTATACTGTATCTCACAATAGAAATATCAATTTGATCTTTCTCAAAATTGTTATATAAATCATAAAATTTGTTCATATGAACAAAGTTGCCTTCATTAGCAATAGTTGAGTTTATCTTCCCTATCTTTAGCTTCTAGGGTTGTCGAGATTTTCCTACTGATTGCTTTGAAGTTGTTACCTTCTTTGTCTATTTTACTTCTTGTCCTTGTTCTTCTTCTTCACTAGACTCAACAATTGTCAACAATGTCTTTTGTCTCTTTCTTGGTCTAGTGGCTTGTTGTTTGAGCCTTTTAGTCTTTGTGGTCACAACTTCCACTAATCTCTTAGATTTTCTCTTTGGCTAACTTGTCTAAATATCTAACACTACTACATAAGGATTCTCTATTCCAAAGATGTCTCTGAATAGACACTAACCAAGGTTGCACATTCAGTATACCTTGCTTCATGGTTTTCCTAACTACTTGTGACTCACTCTCAATCATACTGGCCTCTGATAAGGCTTTCTTCATTATAGTTTCTATCTTCTTGTGAGATTCCTTCTCCAAGGATTCCTGATGAGTTGAGTAATAATCTCATCATAAGTTTCAAATCTATATTCAGCTTGGTCCTTCTATGATTTCAGCAATAATTCAATGTATCCAACTGATATATCATCACTTAATTCATAACCTAAAGGATAGAGAAATTGTTGAGATAATGGGTGTTGCACACATTGCATAATATTGTTATATTGTATTATTTTATTTTATTATATAATGTTGTACCTAGATGAACGTGCAACATGTAAAGATTCTCATGGGATATACTTGATGAGTTGTATTGTAACATTGTTATAATATTTTATGTAATAATTTAATATTAGGAAAAAGAATTAGATTTTTAATATTAAATGTGGGGTCAATGGATTAGGTAGCACATGGTTTTAGTACATGACTTATGTAATACCACTTGGTAGTTTTGTGGGACTTGCTACTATATAAGCAATTACAAGGGTAATTGTTGGTGTGTGAGAAGTGTATGCACCCTAAAATGGTCGCCTAGACTATGGGCCCCCATTATTCAATTTATCAATTTATCAATTTTATGAATCAATGGTTTGCAATATTTTATTAAATCATTTCAAATCAATTTCTTTGATCAAATTTAAATATTTATTTTTCTAAGGTTGATCATTTCATCCTAAGTCTTATTTAATTAAAAGAAAATCTTTCTTTTAAATTAAATAAAATAAGTCCCCATTTAATTAAAAGAAAACCTCTCTTTTAATTAAATAATTCATCCGCATTTAATTAATTAAGAAAAAAACCCCTCTTTTAATTTAATTAATTATTTTCTATTTAATTAAAAGAACTTGCTCCCTTTTTAATTAAATAAAATTCACACTTAAATATCTCTTTGTGATGAAAAAAGAAATTGAATAAATAAAAATTAAATCCACTTGAAAAAGGAAATAAAATAAATTAAAAATTAAATAATTTTTTATTTATTTTCTCTATACTTAATTGCACATATCTCTAAGTGGGAGTCATCTTTTTCCTCTTTCCACTTTCTTCTCAAACACTCCTCTTTTCTCATTGGTGGAATTTTGTCTCACATGGATCAAACTCTATTATCGCATATTGGTTGTGAGAAGTCTCTCACCTCCACATTTTCCTTTATAATGAGCCCTCTCCTCATTTTAGAGAGTGATTTTGGAGAAGGAGTTTGAGCAGTAAAGCTTTTTGTGGAGAACTTCTATCTTCTTGTCTTATTCTCTCTTGCATCCATGGCTTCCATCATGATGTTTCATCCTTACATTTTCATATTATCTTAGAGTCATATTTGTCTTCATAGATTAATATTGCATTGTTATTTCCTTTCATAGATTAGATTTCTTTTCTTGCATTGCTTTGCATTGTCATCATTTAGATTAGTTTTCATCTTCATTTTCATTCATATTTTGATTCTTAAATCTCTTATTCCATGGTGTACTTACATGGGCACAAACTAGGTCAAACTAAGGGCCTTCATTACAAACCCTTGCACTCCACGAATAGAGAGCTATGAGATACCATTTGAGAACTTATTCTTGAGTAATCCTAGATATAATGACTCATAGAAGTGTGCTTACATTTTAGGCATACATTTTTGGCACCCACCGTGGGGTAACCCACCTTTACTTGCTGGTTTTTTATATTTTTAGAGTTAACCCCTTCTGCAGATTTGTTTGGAGAAAAAAAACTCTAAATCTAAAAGATTTGATCATATCTCCCAAAAGGCTAGGTATTTTGGTCTGAATTTTTTCTTGCAAGGTAGCGACATATCAGATAAGCTTCAATCCAAATTTCAAAAATTTTCAAGATATTTTCAATTTTTTATAATTTTTTCTTTATTTTTAATGAAAAATTGTTTTAGGGAGAAAATTAGTAATTTTTTTGAAAAAGTCTAAATTTTTAGAAAGTTCTCTAAATTCTAAACATATTTGGTTTTTTTAATTTTGATTTTAGAGATCATATTAGGGCTCAATAATTTGATTTGCAAAAATTGGTCTGTTTTGACAAAATAGCTCCCTAGGACACAAATGAAAAGATATTTTCAAAATTCTGAAATTTTTGAAAATATCTCTAATTTTTGGTAGGGGTCACTTTTTTGCATTTAATATTTTGGATCTAAATTTATATCATATAGGTCCAATCTTGATGACTAGGTCAAAAATCAATATTCAAAAAAGGGTATTTGATAAATAGCTTGCATTTAATTTTCATATGGATCAATACATGATGTGAGATTTCATTTGAGTTATTTGTTAGTTATTACCACTCTTCAAAATTAGGTTTTTAGATCTAACTCTAGTTTTGCATAAGTTGGATATATATTGCATATCTTGTGTTTACTTATTTCGCTTATTGCTTTGTTCATTGCGAGCAAGCATTCAAGCATAAAAATAAGGTATAACAGAGAAAAAGATGTGTTGCAAAGATTATCAGGTATTTTTTTGGATCTCTATAACATTTAGATTTGGAACTAAAATGAATATCTCATGTGTTTGGCTTGAGTTCTTATACATGCTTTCATAGATTCACACTTCGTTTGGTGCTCTAAAATTGGATCTAGATTTGCTTTCACACATCTGTGTTTCACATAGTAATTAGGCTCTATGAACACTATTTTGGAGATCTTGAGAGACTAAGCTTTATTCACTTGCTTTACATGTGAAGCTCCTCTTGACGACGGATTTTCTTGTATGTAGGGCTGGATATTTATTATTATCTCACTATTTTTTTTGGATTTGTTCTCAACATCCATTAGTACTTTCTCTTTTGAGATTGGTGGGGTGATTTCAAATTAGCATGTCAAAGAATCTCGTTTGCTATTTTTGGGGAAGGTGAAGAGGCTAGAGGAGTATGCTTTGTTCTTTTTTGGGCACATCAAAAACTTGGAGCCCTTGAATCCAAACCAAGTCTCCATGTGGTACAACTTTGTGAGTTTTTCTTGATTAGAGAGGGTTAAACCATAGTGGACATTCTTTTTATTAGGTCAACCATGTGGACAAAATCTCAAGCGATAATTGCCATTTTTGATGTGGTAGTAGAAACCACTATATAAATATCTTTGTGGGGGAAATTTTCACGGGTGTAGTCTTTTGTTGGGTTGTCAGATCTCCTTGGTATCTTTGATTGATTAAATTCTTGGAATATGTCAAAATCTTAGTGCGTCGAAATTGGATTTTTCCCACTCTAGATTGCAAAAGCTGCAGAGTTGAACATTACTAAGAATCATAGTGCTGCCAAATTTTCTTTTCTAAGACTATGTGCATGATTAGAAAATATTTTGAGAACATACATAGTAGTGGTTCTATGGATTAGATTGATACTACAACACTATTCTTGTTCATGTGCAAGGTTGCTTTGTCCCTTGGTCATTGTTTGAAGACATTTTCTTGAAATCCCTAATTTTTATCTTGCGTGCCTGGTTCATGATTAAAAATCTATTGATACACCTAGTTGGACATTTAAAATGAACAAAATTTGAGTTCCTAAGTCAAGACTTTATAATCAAACTACTTTGCTATCCTATTATTTCCAGTCTCCCTAGGTTGATTCAGTTCAGATTAGGCTAATTAACCCATTGTTAGAAACTTGTTTGCACCTTGGATTATTGTGCTTTGATCCCTTAAATTAATGATCTTTGGTTTCCAAGTGACCTTGTTTGGAGTTGGTGAGTTAGAGATCGTCCTTGTTGAGAAAGATATACCTTGGATTCTTTGATATTACACTTGGAGAGTCTTAGTAATTTCTTGTCCATCCACTTTCATAAAAATTTAATTTTAATTATTTATAATTTGGGTAAATTATCCTCCTAGTCCATATGTGCTAGGGAAATCACCCAAAGTTTTGGGAACCTCTGTGGTAGTGTTCATTTACGCCTATTGCAATATTTTATCTTATCATTTCTCTTTCTTGAACAAGTGAGCGCTTTTACTATCCTAATTTGGTACCAGTATTTCTTAGGGTTATCCTATCAACTAGTACCTTTTCTTTCATGTTGGTTAAAAGTTTTATTACATGTTGCTCAATATTCAAATGAACTCAAATGGTATCAAGTTTCACAAAATGACTCTTGGTCTTCTTTCTTCTTCATCTTCCATGTCTTTCTAGTCTCTCATTTCCATTCTTCCTCTTTTTCATGTCTTCTTGATTCTTTTCCTCCTATTATCATATAGTCTACCTTCTTCTATTCAGCCTTTCTCTTCTTCCATACTTGATTCTTCTTCTTCTAGAACCATGGACCCTCGTTTGAGCATAGATGAACTCAATCTCCTTATTGAATTTGAAAAGTGTTGTTACTCCAATAGATATATGGATGCTAACCTTGTGACAAAAATGATGTAAAAAGAGAATAAATTAGACATTATTGCTACGATCATACACAAGATCATATCATGATATCCTTCTTCCAAATATTCTTTATCTTCCAAGTCTCACCATCATTCTTCTAGATATCATTCACATTTCTCATCTTCTAATTCTTATCATGATTCTTCTAAATATCATTCACATTCTTCATCTTCTATGTCTCACCATGATTCTTTTAAATATCATTCACATTCTTCATCTTCCAAGTCTTATCATGATTCTTCTAAATATCATTCAAATTCTTCATATTCCAAGTCTTACCATGATTCTTCTAAATATCATTCATGTAGGTCTTCACCTACCTCTTCTTCATGATATCATTTTTCTTCTACTTCTACCAAGAGCCTTATTCCTCTTATTGAGACATACCATAATGAATAACATGAAAAGTCTTGTGATATGTCTATCTATCATGCCTATAGTGACAATGATTATGATGATGATGACTATTATATTCCTGCGATTCCTAAAAGTTCTCCTAGTCCTATGCTTGTGCTTAAAGGGGATGAATCATAGATAGATATTGATGGTAATTCATATGACTCAAATCTTGAAAACAACAATAATAAATTTTGTGAACAATATCTAAATGATAAATTTGCATTTTTTGAGGAAGAGAAAGCATTTTTTTGCACTGAAATAAAACATCAATGCCATAAGAGTTCCTCTGGAAGAACCCTCATGTTGAAAATAAAGATTACACTCTTGAGAAAGATCATGTTAATGTTGAACATTTGTCTTTCGATGCTCCCCTTCCATCTTCTACTTCCTCCACCATCCATACATCCCCTAAAGATTTTGAGTCTCTCAAATCTTATACAAATCCTTCATCCAACAAAGATCCTAATGCTTTTCATGTGGTTCCCTATAGTTATCCTCAAAGGTTACCTCTTAAAGAAACTCAAACTAACATTCACTTGGTTGCGAATACTTTTGATAATGCTAAACCTAAAGAGCCTAAGCCTTCATGCACTATAATTCCTACTTCAGCCAATCCTCCATCATCTATTCTAAAGTCTTCCATACAATTCTAACATGCTTCCTTCTCTTTAGGAGTGGCTTCATGTCAAGAGGACTCTAAAAATGATAAAGAAAAATATATGAAGAAAGATCAAGATCAAGAACCCTCCATGTCATCCAATTATTTTCATGATGTCTCTGATCCATTTTGTAGTCCTTTTGATCCTATGTTCCCTTCCTCATTCATTCCACCATGCTTTAAGTCTTCTCCTAAGAAAGATCAAGCTACTACTTACACCATTGAGCTTATTCACAATCAAAATGACCTTAATACAGTTGTGCCTTCCAAAGATGATACTTCCATAAAGGTTATTAAAAATAGTGTTGTTACTTCCAATGTTGAGCCTATTAACAATCAAGAGAAAAACTCTACACTTATGCTATCCAAAGATCCTAGTCAAGATCAAAGTCTTCCATCTTCTTGTTCTACCACTCTATATTCCCTTCCACTTTCTACTCTTCCTAAGTCTTCTCAAGCTTCAAGTACTCCTACCATAGAAGTTGCTCCTATTCAAGATGTCCATGATCCTATTGAAAATCCTAATGCTCACTATAAAGATGTTGATGTCCTTGATTGTCATATAGATGATGATGAACTTATTGATTACCATTTTGCATCTTCCACATCCATCATTTGACCTCCTCCACCAATACTAAATGCTTCATGTCTTCCTTCCATCTTGGATCCTTATGTCCCTTCACTTTCCCCTCCCAACTCTCCTAATTTATCATCCATCTTAGGTCCTTATGTCCCTTCCTCTCCTATCTTTCCTCAAGATCAACGTAGATGCATATCATTAAATCCTTTTCATCCACCCACTCACCTAAACCAATCACATCATCCTTCTTCTTCCACAAGTCCCAAGTCTTTTGGAAGTAATCTAAACATTCAATACAAGAAAAAGAAGCAATTCAAGAATTCATATAAAAAATAAGGCCACCATATCTCCTCTAATCAACATGAGGGCTTAAAGTCAAAAGAGATATCTAAGAAAAAAATTATAAGACAAGTATGGGTTCCAAAATCCATCATTGAAGATATTGAAGAAGATCAGTTTTGGGATGATTTAGAGGAGTTTTTCTTAACATTAGATGTTAAACCAACATCTTTTTTAGAGAAAAACTATGAGCCTTATGAAGATGGTGCAAAAATTTCTATACTTTTATCAAATCAGCCACACAAATTATTTATTCAAAGTCAAGAAGAGGGTGAAGAAGTAGCTCATCTACACAAAGCCGACAAGGAGGGTTCAAAATTTGTTCTTTCACAAGGGTGTCCTACTAGACATCTCATTTATATGGAGGAAAAGCTGTTATCACAAGCTATGGTTGTAGCAAAGAAAGAAGTTACAACTGAAGATAAACCTCAATATGCAATAGCAGCAAAAGGGGACACATTCCAGCTTACTTATGTACTTCAATATAGTAATATATATTGTCAACATGAAGTAATAAGTGAATTTTTTAATGTCTTTCCAAAATTATTATTTTTTGTTAAGTTTCTATTGATGTTGCAACTATTTCTCATTGTGCATAAGCAAGTGAAGCATTGGAAGATTTTGAGAAGAGGAAGATACTTCGAAGAACCAGTGAATGGTTTTTTTTGAGTGGATCATGTAATCTAGTTAGTGTAGGTTCGGATAGGTTAGAATAGGTTTATCATTCAATAACTATTGTTATGCAATGTCATAGAGTTAGTAGTTTTCTAGCTAGTTTTTTTTCCTAATTCTTCTTATCTCAGTGACTATTTTGGAGGAGTTTATAGCTAGTTGGTTGGTTGCTCATATTGCAAATCATTTTCCAAGGGTTTGAGTGATTCAAGTCTGTAATTTTGTAAGAGAGTCTTTGCATATATTTCCAAACATTTCATTGAGTAGTTGAGTCTTCATGATGTCAAAAATGTTTTATTCAATGATGGTGTCTAGTTGGTCTTATCTGTAGGTTTCATGTTGTAACAGTCAGTCCTGCAGCAACTACTATTTGGTTTTAACAACCAATCTTGCAACCACTAATCTTTGATTTGATAGACAATCCTGTAGCAACTACTATGTGATCCAAAAGACAACTTTCAAAAAGTATGAAGACAATACTCATATTAAATATGCAACACTCTTGGAGGGACTTGAATTTCAATAATAAAGGGACCTGTACTTTCAACTATTTTCCAAGTCTGAAGTTTCTCACAACAACACAAATGGTACTATGTTTATGATTTCCATTTATTCATAATATTTATCATTTTTAGTAATTTATTATCTATGCATTGTATTTTGGTTTTCAATTATCATTATTGTAATTATATGCTCCATAAGCAATTTGATGCTACTCGCATCCATACATTCTCATTTGAGGACAAACAACCTTTTAGTTGGGGGGAGCACATGTATACTTGATTTTTATTGTCATAGACCATAGGAGGATGACCTTTCATGTATACCTTTTATACCACCTTTGAAATTCTTGATGATTGATTAAAGTTGTCACAATATTTCCTGCTAAAAGCTTTCATGACTATCTAATGTCTATTTCTTGCTTGAGGACAAACAAGATTTGAGTTGGGGAAATGATGAGCCTATAAAATTTGATATTCATATTGATCTACTATAACGCTTTACCCTATGGTTGAAATATATTTCCAAGCCATTTCCATACATTAACTTCATTTATGAAGCATTAACTATGATAAATGATTTATTGATTAACATTCGTATGTGTAGCTAGTTGATGCTAAATTATTATGATTTCTTATGATAAATGGTTATTATTGAAATATAATTATCTTGAGGTTATTAACATGTTTTTTTTGAGGTATTTAATTCATTCATGCTACTGGAGAGAAGGAGAAGCAAGTTGACACTTGTCAACATTCAACAATTGCAGGAAATGAAGAAAAGTCAAAAATCAGTTTCAAAAAATAGGCATATCTCTCTCAATTCTTAATGAAATTAAGAATGGCTTATAGTTTTGGAAAGCTAAAAACAAGATGCACAAACTCTTTTGAGTGTTTTATTTGGTTCAAAACAATTAATGAGCACCGTGAATCAGAAGTTGACTGAGGAAAAGGTGGCACATTTTTAGGTAGCATAAAACCACTTTCAATAAAAAGGCCATAACTTCCACATTTCTTAATGAAATTTAGACTTTCAAAATGATCTAGAAAGAGAAAAAGGAGGGGAAAAATTTGATAAAGGGGTTTGATATAATTTATAATAATGAAGGAGAACCATGCATTTGAGTTGACTACTAAAAATATGGAATAGAAAATTAGCACACTTAGTCATTACTTTTGAAATAAAGCTCTTCCTTGTTTAAAGGAATGATGAGACATTCATTAAATGTTTGTTAGAGAGTCAATAAGTTTATATATTTGAAATTGTAATCAAGCATTTGATATGCAGACATATATGAAAAGTTGTAGTTTGTAGTATACAATTCTTGCAGCCATTACTGTGTACTTAGATTTATTTCCAGCATTGTCATAGTTTATGTTTTACAATGATAGAATAATTTAGAGAGTTTCATGGTGCATACACTTTGTAGACTTGTTTCAAGTATACGTCCCCGGGTTGACAATTTAAATGAACTTTCTCTATTAGAAAGATAGCTACTCATTTTGGATGTCCAATCCATGAGTTGATTTCTTAGAACCAAGTTATTGATCTTATTGGGAAGCTGACAAAAACCTAATAATCAAGCACCTTGGTAGAAAAAGAAAAAAGAAATAAATTCATCATATGGTGAAAACCACTCCCTTGTGGTGCCTTGGATAAGTGTCATGATAAAAACCTAACAATCAGGCATCATGCATAGTTCTTCTACATCTTTCATCCATTCCGTATTTCCTCTTTGACCTTGACAATGTTGGGTTATCCTTGTGTATTGGCTATATTATTTTTCAGCTTGCCTATTATTCTTTTTCATTTACTCATAGCCTACATATTTACCTTTATTCTTATTAGGTTATCCTACCACTATTCTATCCATTTGACCTCGTGGTCTTGATCACACAATGAGAAACATGGTTCTTAGGCCTCTTGACATGCCTACTTTTGTTGGACTACACGCTTTCATACTATCTCAGTTATTAGTTTCCATTGCTTATCCCACATGCTATCTCCTTTTATGGCCTTTTGTTCTTGTCCAACACATGCTTTATATGGTTATCTTTCCCTTGCTTGGGTACTCTTGAGTAGTCAATCCTTGAAGATCACTTTCACTTGCTTCATACACTCCTTGCTTATCCATCATATCCACCAGCTTGTTGCTCCATCATGTCCTCTACCTTGTCAGACATTGGACTAAATGATGTGCTCTTGCTTGGAAGTGATGCTCATTCTGTTTGGGGGCATCTTTGTACATATTTATTGATCCTTAAAAATACAAAAAAAAAAAATCATATATTTCAAAAATCCAAAAAAAAATGATATATTGTGAAAATTTTAAAAAGTGGAAAATGTCCTAAAAAATGATGATCATCTTAGTGAAAACCTAGTAATATGTTCTTTGATGTATCTCCAAAAAAATTATATATTCCAAAAATACAAAAAAAAATTAAAAAAAAAAATAAAAATAAAAATAAAAAATAAAAAATTCAAGTGGTGAAAACTTGGAAATGGATGCTACTTGAGGCCTTTGCACCCCTATTTCTTAGCATGCATCTTCGACACTTAGCCTTTCTCCATCATGCCTTTTCCTTGTTGCCTTGGTTTGAAATTGGTCTTTTTCTAGGGGGCATTACTGTGTTAGCTTCAATTTCTTGGATGCATAAGTTTTTAGGACACCTCGCAAATGGTGTTATTTAACACCACTCCAATTGTATTTTTTTCAATACAACCCCTGACACCAAGTGTTTTTCAACACTTATTGGTTTGGTCTTACCCAATTTTGTCACGTAATCTTACCTACTTGCAAGCATTTGATCCTTATCCTTGAAACTCAGTATCAGTTAACACAGTTAAATTTTTAAACACAAATGCTTAATGCTTGACTTATGTCATGACCTTTTCTTTGTGTGCTGACTGTTATTGATTTTTGTTGAGTGTCCTTTTCTGATAAATCTCTCTAGGATGCATAGCTAGAGGACTTGGGGCACGGGGCATGTTTTTATTTATTTTATACTTGTGGGTGTGGTCTTGAAACTCTAGAGTGTCTCTTGTTGTCCCCTTGAAACACTTATGAGATTTGAGGCATCATCCTTGACTATTTTTGCACAACCATTCTTCCGATCATCCTAGCATCTATACCTTGATGCGAGCATGATTTTTCTACATTAAATTAGGTAAGATAACATCACATTCATCTTGACCTTTATGTCTTTGATGCTTATGTTAGAATCTTTCCACATTTCAATCCAATATAAATCACATTCATACCTTCATAGTTACACTTGTAACTAGTGATGATTGTGTGGTTTTTCAATGTCTATTAATAATGGTCCAATGATGAAAATAAATTCCTTTACATTCTCTAATGAATGATGAACACAAAATCTTATGTTATAGTTTCTCTATTGCAAGTACATCATTGCATTTTCATGTAGCTTGCATTATTAGACTTCATTTTAGTTTGCATTTTTAGGCTGCATTATGAGTTTGAGAGGGTTTTCCCTTCATCTTTCTTATGGACTTTTAATCAATTGTGATCATGTTTTGATTTTCATTTCCTTATCTTCTCTTGTGATCTCAATCAAAATTTCTATCTTAAATAGTTGATTGATTTTGGGGTATTATATTTTCTTCTTTCTACTTCTTTCCATCTCTTCCAAACTTTTATCTTCCATTTGCTTTTACCTCACTTCTTTTCTACTAATTCACCTTTGGGGCATAATATTTCATGCTTGATGATCTACCTTGGTTCTCTAATTCTTATATCTTTTATCTTACATCTAGAACTCTATCTTTTGTTTGATTTGATCGAATTTATCAATTTGTTGTTTCTCTTCTATCTCATTTTGATTTCGATCACGAGGGGGTAGTACCTATCAACTTCAATCCTTGATTCAATTTATCAATTTATCCTTAACTTTTTAAAGTCAAAATTTATTTGTATTCCTTTTCCTAATGTGTTCCCAAATCGACCACACATCTAGGTTGTTTTGTGATCCCAAATCGATCTCACACTTCAATTTTTTTCTTTGACTACATGTGTTCCCAAATTGATCACACATTAGTCAAAGAGGGGCAAATGTATGCACCCTAAAATGGTTGCTTAGACTATGGGCCCTCATTATTCAATTTATTAATTTCATGAATCAATAGTTTACAATATTTTATTAAATCAATTCAAATCAATTTCATTGATCAAATTCAATTGTTTATTTTTCTAAGGTTGATCATTTTATTCTAAGTCTTATTTAATTAAAAGAAAATCTTCCTTTTAATTTGATAAAATAAGTCCCCATTTAATTAAAAGAAAATTTTTCTTTTGATTAAATAATTCATCCACATTTAATTAATTAAGAGAAAAACCCCTCTTTTAATTTATTTAAATAATTCCTATTTAATTAAAAGAACTTGCTCCCTTTTAAATGTAAAATTCTCACTTAAATATCTCTTTGTGATGAAAAAGGAAATTGAATAAATAAAAAGTAAACCCACTTGAAAAAGGAAATAAAATAAATAAAAAATTAAATAAATCTTTTTTTAATTTTCTCTACAGTTAAATACACATATCTCTAAGTGGGAGTCATCTTTTTCCTCTTTCCACTTTCTTGTCAACCACTCATCTTTTCTCATTGGTGGAATTTTGTCTCACATGGATCAAACTCTGTTATCCCATATTGATTGTGAGAAGCCTCTCACCTCCACATTTTCTTTTATAAGGAGCCCTATCCTCATTTTGATATAGAGCAATAGAGAGAGATAGAGAGAAAATAGCTTGTTGCTATAGTATTGTCATGCTACTAGTTTAGAGAGCAATTTTGGAGGAGTTTGAGCATTAAAGCTTTTTGTGGAAAAAATTTATCTTCTTGTCTTATTCTCTCTTGCATCCATGGCTTCCATCATGAGGTTTCATCCTTGCATTTTTATATTATCTTAGAGTCATATTTATTTTCATAGATTAGATTTCCTTTCTTGCATTGCTTTGCATTGTCATAATCTAGATTTGTTTGCATCTTCATTTGCATTCATATTTTGATCCTTAAATCTCTTGTTTCATGGTGTACTTGCATAGGTACAAACTAGGCCAAACTGAGAGCCTCTATTACAAACCCTTGTACTCCATGAATAGAGAGCTATGAGCCACCATTCAAGACCTTATTTTTGAGTAATCTTGGATATAATGACTCATAGAAGTGTGCTTACACTTTAGGCATACAAAAAGGAGAAGAGAGAAGGCAAAAAAGGAAAAAAATAAGATTCAGGTAGGACAGGGCTTAATAGGCTAGCCAAGGGAGTATTTGTGAAGGTTGGAAGTATGGCATGGGATGTGTAGATTTATGCTTGTTCACATGAATTTCTCATTTGTGGTTATGGCTTTGAAGGTTTCCATGGTTGCATTGCAATGATATTTTTGTTGAATAATACTTTTTCCCTCAATGGGAGTTTCTTAGGGTATATCTTGTGTCACATTTTTTGTGGGTATGTTGTCTATTCTCTTGCATGTGAATTTTAATTACATATTTATTTTAGAT
Organism: Cupressus sempervirens; assembly: GCA_028749045.1. Lineage (NCBI taxonomy): Eukaryota > Viridiplantae > Streptophyta > Pinopsida > Cupressales > Cupressaceae > Cupressus > Cupressus sempervirens. The sequence goes on along the minus strand of CM053793.1, from coordinate 473,285,316 downwards.
CTATTATGGGTTATGTGGAAATGGTTATATTATTTCTTGCAAGTTTCCTTACATTATTTTAACCCTAGATTGAATTTATGGAAATGCATGAGAGGATTAAAAAGGGCAAGATATATGAGTTTTATAAGTTGTTAAGTGCAGATATGATAATTTTGAGTTTTTTGTTATGATGAGATATTGGTAGATTTGGGCATGTGAAATTGTTAGAAAAAAGGTTTTTTTTTTCAAATGTTTCATTTAAATAAGGGTTTTAGGGGGAACTTGCAGAAATGACCTCTTAGGTAAAAATAGACCTTGCCATTGGATCTAAGTCGATGTTTTCATAAATGTTGATATATAATATACCCTAGTTTGGCCATGTTCAAAGGAAATGAAATATTTTTTTAGTTTCAGCCCATGATAGCCGTCAAATTTAATCTCATCAAAATTTTCATCACAAAAAAAAATTGTAGTGAAAATGATAAAAAGATTGTCTTAGTAAAATGGTCATAACTTTCTCTCAAGATATCAAATTTTAGACTTCTTATAAGAATTGGAAAGATAATTCAGAGCACTACAACTTGGTGTAAGTTTGGTTCTATAATTTTGACATTTTTTTAGATTTTAAGAGCCCAAAAGTTAGATGTTATTTATTTTGAGCATAGATTAGGGCATAACTTGGGTATATGAAGTCAAATTTTGGACTTCAAGTAGTTAATGAAAAACTTTTGGAGAGCTTTACACATTGGTTCAAATTTGGTGTAGGTTTGGTATGGTTTATTTGGTGATATATTAATTTGAACAATTTATGATATATATTGACTATGGTAACATTGTGAGTTTATGAGATTGTATGTTTAAAAATTTAAGATTTGATGTCATTGTATAATCAATTCATATTTCAGATTGGTCTCATGATGATATGGTTATTAGTATTTAGTTTAGATATGTATGATGACTTGGTGAGTCTACAAGTTGTACAATGTTGTAAGTGGTCTATACTTACAGGTTTACTTTATAGCTTGGTTATGAGCTATTTTTGCCTATTGATCTTTCATTATTGATGCATATTTAGATTGGTTATTTAGATTCAGGTTGTCTCTACCCTAAGTCATAATTTTTTGATTTTTCTTTATGTAGAAGGGATGATATGTTGTTACTAGGTACAATCATGGTGGAGGAGTGTGGTTGACCATTTTATGCTAATAGGTTGGACATATTGAGAGTTAGATGCTCGGTTCAAGGATGTGATCATGGTGCCATAGATTTCATGGTATGACATGATTGGATAGAAAGGTACATCCTTGATGTTCATTGGCTTGAATTTTTAATTTGGTTATGGTGGTATATCTTATTGGTTAAGGATAATGGTTATTTGGTTTCTTTTGAGGAGCTCATGATATGCACTTTGAGTTCTTTAATAGTTTGATGCCTTGGTTGATTCTCATGGTTAGATCTTGAGGACTCATTGGGTTTTTGGTTATCTTCATGGTCTATGGAGATGGTTCTTCATGGTATGGGGAGATGATTTTTTTCTTTATGGCATGTGTAGATGGTTGCATCTTAAGGATTAATGAGGTTCTTGGTAAAGGTGTGGTTTATGCTTTCATTTGACATGTTATCCTTGGTGTGAGGATAGTTTCATTTTTATGTCATGATATACTCTTGATACACATTTAGAGTTGTGATATGTTATGGTCTATTCATATGGAGCATGTTATCTCTTTGGTTGAGATGGTTAGATCATGTTGTCATGTTTATGTTCTTGGGGCCATGGTTGGAACTTTGACATTGATCTTGATTTAATTTCTTAGTATTGAGTACATTGATCATAAGTTGGATACTTCATGATATTGATATGTTGCATTTGGAGTTGGCATGGATTGATAGGTTACAAGTGCTCATGGATACTTAGAGACAAAGGTGATGCTAATTTCTCTTAGATTAGAGAAGTATTTGTTGGCACAGTTGATGGTTTCAATAGGAAGTCCGAGGGGTAGTCACCTGATATGGACTTAAGAGGAGAATGTTCTTAGATGAGTCTTGGTTGGAGACTTAGATATCTTGATGATAATTCTCATTCCCCACTCTTGGTCTACTTGAAACATTGCTACTTGAGAGGTACAACCCATTATTTCTCTCAGGAGCATTAGTTTTATGCTTGTCTTTCATGGTTATGGATTTTGAGCTATGGTACATGAGTAAGTTTAGCAGGGTTCATTTGAGAGATGGTTTAGCATTGGTTATCTTCATTTGCATTTTTTTTTTATGTTGGTTGGGTTTGGGAGATGGCTTTATATTGGGCATATTCCTTGGTTTAGGAATGGTTTATGAGTTTGATCTTCTTGTGAAAGGCTTACATCCATGATTAGTTATATGGTGTGGTTTGGGTGTTGTTGAGGCCTCTTGGTTGGGATTTTATGGAGGAGATCATGCTTGCACAGTTTACATCTAGAGGTGTGTGTAGAAGGACATGATATAGGTTATGATTTGCATGGTTTCTCTTGGTCTTGGTTGTCTTCCTGGATGTTTAGTTTTGCTTACATTAGATTTGATATTGGTTAGAGATTGTGATCATTAATTTGTTCTCATGTATGTCATGTGAGAATTGACATGGTTATTTCTTTGTCTCTTTCCTTTGTTGGTTGTGGAGAACTTGGGAGAGCATTGGAGATTGGTTATGAAAGTTGTTCTTGCAGGTTATTGGTTTATGTATTTTTGGATTTTCTTGAGACTACATGGATTCACTTCCTTGAAATGTTGTGAGTGGATTGGTTATAGATTTGACAGTATCTTTTGTACAGGGAGCTTTTTGGTGTATGTGTGGTAGGTATTGCTCTTGAGGCTTGTGATTATAGGTTATAGATTGGATATGTTGATGATTTGAGATTCACTTGGTACACCTTTGGAGGTATGGATAGTTGGAAGGGTTTGGCACTTGTTGTGGGTGTTATTTTAGCTATGGATATTTTGACAACTATGGATACATGTGATTACCTTTGAATCAAGTTTTTTGTGCTTGGTATTTTTAGTTGGTACAAGATTTTATGATCTTCTAATGCAACAGGTTGGGTGGCTTTATCTTTGGATGGCTTCTATGTATGTTTGGTGGCAGTAACATAATATAAGGTGTCTTTATTCATGGTTGATATGTTGGATACTTTGATCTAGGGTACTAGGATGGAGCACTTCATGTACTTTGATCCATGGTGGTGGATGTGCTAGGAGGGATTTTTCCCTTATTCATTTATGTGGCTATAGATTGACCCTATGCAATGTATAAAATAAGTGGGAGATTGTTGAGATGATAGGTGTTGCACACATTGCATAATATTGTTATATTGTATTATTCTATTTTATTATGTAATGTTGTACCTAGATGGATGTGCAACATGTAAATATTCCCATGTGATATATTTGATGAGTTATATTGTAACATTGTGATAATATTTAATGTAATTATTTAATATTGTGGAAAATAATTAAATTTTCAATATTAAATGTGGGGTCAATGGATTAGGTAGCACATGGTTTATATAATACCACTTGGTCATTTTGTGGGACTTGCTACTATATAATCAACCACAAGGGTAGTTATTGGTATGTGAGAAGGAGAAGATAGATGGTAAAAGAAGAAAAATTTAAGAGTCATGTAGGACAAGGCTTAATAGGTTAGCCAAGGGAGTATTTGTGAAGGTTGGAAGCATGGCATGGGATGTGTAGATTCATGCTTGTTCTAATGAATTGCTCGGTTGTGGCTAGGGCTTTGAAGGCTTCCATGGTTGTATTGCAATGGTATTTTTGCTGAATAATACATGGTGATGGATGCTTTTGGAGGCTAAGTTTTTCCCTCGATGAGGGTTTCCTAGGGTATATCTTGTGTCACATTTTTTATGGGTATGTTGCCTATTCTCTTGCATGTGGATTTTAATTGCATATTTATTTTAGATCTATTATGGGTTATGTGGAAATGGTTATATTCTTTCTTGCAAGTTTCCTTACAGAAATATTTCTCGAGGTTCTATTGCTTGGATATAAGTAAAATCTATATCAACCATAACACAAATATCTTCCTTAAATTTGTCTATAATTGTAGGTGTGATTTTGAATCTTTGTCTCATTACATTCTGAAATGTTTTCATAATCAAATTCCCACTATCCAATATTTTATTAGTTGGATGTCTTCTACATACATCTATAATCTTTTCCATTATACAACTCTCATTGCTCATAATCTTTGTGACTGACAAATATGGAAATCTTTTAAGCACATAAAAGAATATGTGAGTAATCAGTGACTGAAATCTAAACACACCATTCTTAGCTCTCTTAATCTTTTCTAGGTTTTCAAGAAGTTGCATTATTATTATTTCACTAAGGTTAACTTGTTCCTTCTCAACACATATGGTGTAGGCTGCATAGATGAATCCGGCTGACAATTCATCAATCTTTGAACTTAAACATATAGAGTAGGCAATGATTCTACTTAGGAATCTTACATCATCTTTCTTAATGGTGTTGATCACCATGGCCTTTCCATTATAGACTTCTTTGGTATAATTCTCAACTTTCTTCTTAACCAATTTCTCGCCTATAGATACACTACCTTGTTTACTAAGACTAGTTACCTAATGAATAAGGTCGGCTGAAGTATCAACTACACTATCTTGCATCTATAGTTTTGCATCATGTATTCTACTTAGTATCATCTGTGTCCACTCATCTTTATCTAATTCTCGGTAGAAATGATATTTGAACAAGTGTAGTTCCTTTAAATGTTCAAATCCAGGCTTCATAGTCATATCATGGTTAAAGACCAATTCCATATCCTTATTTATTTTCTCACTTCCAATAGATTCAAACTTGTTGTTAAGATAATTTCCTACATCTTCCAAATAAACTACATTGTTCAGAGTAATGGATAATGCTGAATTAGGGTTTCCTTCTATGGGTTTTACAAAAACAACCTTCAATTTTGGTCTCTCCTCATTCTCCACATTATGAACTACAAACATATCCATGCTTCTACCAAATATGAAATTTTACCAAATAAATTCTATGAATAAACAACAAAATATCTCTTTCCAAAAATAGGTTTTGCTTCAAAATTGCCTTAACAAGTCACTTCTGAGTTCTCTTTGCTTCAGATGTAATTGCAATCAAATGGTAATCAAGTCTGTACTCCATTTTATTCCTTAAACTTGAGCTTGCATTAATTGTGTACTTTGCAAACATGAAAAAGCTGTCAATTACATTATGTACTCAAATATCTACTCAAGATCTTCTATCCAATCTTCAAATGCTACTCGAGCTTTTCCATAGCTTTCGTCCATCATGACAAAGCTCCACAAAACTTCACTCTATGAAATTCTTAGCAAAAACATAGTTTTCATCTTTTGGTATAGAATTGACTTTCTCTATAATAATTGTAACTCTTAATTCCTTTGTAACTAGTTTAGATAAGCTCCAAATTAAAAGCAAGCATTGATATAGTCTAAACTTATCTCGATACACTTTTTCCTAACTTCGCTAACCATACTTTGATCTCTGAGTGAAGTTACAAATTTTGGTGTCGTGAACAAGCTTAATTCAACTTAGTTGAATCAAATTTGATAACTGACTTTGATCTTTTTATCTCATCATCTTCTAGCTTTTCTTTTGAGATGTCTAATCCTTTTACAAATGCCTCATTGAGTTCTTCTCAAGGTTTACTAACTACATTTCTTTGTTCCTCATTGTCTTTCTTAGTTATGGAGTTCCTCTCATGGTTTCTTTTGTCATTTCCAATGTTTCTTCCATTGTTCCTTCTATCTCCAAATTTTTTGTCCATTCTACAATACTTTGTTATATGTTTGACTTTTTTGCATAACTAATATATTGGAGTTCTACTTGTATAATTCTGATGATGATGAAGTGCATGACAATTCCAAGCTATGTATCCAAAGTTATTACACTCATAACACATGATCTATCTTCTTTATTCATAAGGTCTTCCTTCTCTCAATGTCCTTTCATTAGATCTTCTTCTATCTATTGGTTTAGTATTACTAGACATTCTACTATTCATTCCATCATTATCATACTTAGGTTTCCTACAATAAATTGCTTTATGACCTATACCATAACAATTATGACAATAAAAATTCTTAAGATGATTAAATGACATTTGTATAATCTCTTTTCATATGACCTATTTCACTACATGAAAAACACTTACCTCTAAATTCATAGTTGGTTTCCTTAGGAGATTCCACTTGCTTTGGTTCATCCAATATCTCAACTTCCTTGTCTTGACCAACTTCTTTAGGTTTATCAGAAGATTGACTGGACTCAATCTTATCATCAAATATTTTTTTTCTTTCAGATTTGATCTAATCTCAGGTATCTTTGTAGACATGTTAAATAGATAACCAAGACTAGTCTTATCATAAATAGGTATTTGTATTGACATTGAATCATCAAGCTTTTTCCTTCTAGAATAAATCTTCTCATGGTGTTGCTTGTATCGAGTTAATTCACCTTTCACAATAGTATTGTACTTATGAAGTTCTTCATGATCTTCTTTCAATGTTTCAAGATCAGATGTCTTTTTTGCCAAACTTGTTCTAAGATCTACATTCTTAGTCTTCAAATCAATTTCAATTTTGCTAGGATCACTCCTCAAAATTAACTTCAGATTCATAATCTTCAATTCATGCTTCAAGATCTTTTTCTTTGTCTTCAATTTTGAATAATCATCATCACTAGTTTTAGATTCAATAGATTCAAGCTTGGATTTGAGATATTCAATCTTTTCCTTCAATTGTCAAATGTATAGTTTGGAGTCTTCATATCTATCCTTCAACTTATCTCTTTCTTTAGTAAGGAGATCAATTTGTTCAAGTGCCTCTTCAAGGTTCTTCGTTAATTGTTCCATATCCATAGGGATCTTACTCAAGTTGTTAAGCCTCTTCTGAGTAACTATGTTCTGATACCAATTGTTAGAAATAGGAATTACTGAGAGGGGGGTTGAATCAGTAATTTACAAACTTTAGTCACCAACTAGATATTATTCCTTACTTTAAGCCATACATAACAAAGTAATAAAGTAATGTTGAACAGTAATAGTAACCATGCACAAAGATAACGCATAACACCATATTTTGTTAACTAGGGAAACCCTTGCCAATGAAAAACCCTGGTGGGGATGATACCCACTAGATAATATTTAGATATATAAGTTCCTTGTTATAGGATGGACCCTGTTAGGAGTCTATGAGCAAGTTTAGTATAGAGAGTCCCTATTAGGAGACTTTGAATCCCTGTTGGGAGATTCCAACCCTAGTAGGAGTTGAAGAATAGTAAATGGAAGATTAGCCCACTGCCCAAACATACACTTCTAATTATAAGAAGAGCTCACTTCCCAAACAAGTAATTGAACTTTTGAAATATAAATTCTTTCTCAATTCGATCTCAGATCACAAAATAGCTTCACAAATTTTGCATATATTTCTTTCACAGTAAGTTTTCATATCACAATACTCACACAACTTACATCACTATTCCACTTCTCATCGCAAGATGTCCTTTGCATAAATACCATACCTTTACACAAATTTTTGCTAGGTTGGCTAAGACCACAAAACACTTTTCCAACTTAGATTAAACATCTAGGATGTTGGACCTAATTGGACAAGTAATTATTTTGCAAACAAAATATTTTCTTTCCTTTAATTATGATGTCCTGCTACATTGGTAAAACATGAATATCTCTTTTCGGTACAATATGTACTAACTTTTGGGGTTATACACGTTATCATCAACATGTATACAATCTTCATCTAACTTCACTAGTCATAATATGATGTCAACAATAAGTTACATACAAAACAATACACTGATCTATACCAAATTCATACTTAGACAATTTTTTGAGTACCAAAAGCTAAGTACCTTTATTTTCGAGATTTCATATAAGCATGTACATCATGTGTTTCCATAAATGACAACAATTACATACCTTCGTTATCCAATTGTCAACAATCTTTTCTCTATAGTTTTGAGTCAAGTCAAATGTCAATGTCTTGAGTCTGAGTCTAGATTGCCTATAGGATGGAATTTCTTCTCATTGTTCCTTTGAGCTAACCTAATGCAGGAAATCATGTGAGCAATGCATCAGTCCAAAGCTAGGTGATTAGGTTTTGGAGGGTTTTTTATGCATTATCCCAATGAGAAGAAGGTCTGGATATTCTGCTAATTCATGTTTCCTTGTTCCTAATCATGTCAAAGACAAAGATTCATGTTGACAAGTAGTTCTTCCTAAAAGAATTTCTAAATCTTTGAGAATTTATAACTTCATAGTCAAAGTTCTATGTCTAAAGGAAGGATACATTTAAAAGAGATCACAAGAATATATAGAGCAAATGTAGTAGAAAACATTGAAGACTTAGGCTAAAATGTTGATATGCAGATCATGAGAACAAGTTTGAAGCAAGATCAATTGAATTCAATACAAAGTAAATGCTCAAAAATGTAGAAATGGAAAAAGAACCAAGTCAAAGGTGGTATGACTCTTTTTGAAATGAAATCGACGGTTAATATTTAATCTGCACAAAGTTGAAAAGTCAATTAAATGAAAGAATGCATGATATTGGCCAGTTGAAATTTTCAAATGCTTACCTGTCAAATTGGGTCTCATTCAAATATTAAATGAAGATGGAGATTGCATTAACCGTCGGATCAAAAAAGATCAATGATTTTCATTATGTTTCTATTAAAATTTGTCCCATCATTATTCATAGTGACATAATGACAAATCAACATGTGTCTTGATGGGCCCATTATATTCCATTGGGTATAGACAGGTCAATGTCAAACTTTTTGGGCAATCAAAAAGTGCCAACTATTCACCATGATGTGTATTTCCAGAAAATAGGCACATAGTGTAGAACAAAACAAAGGGTTAACACCTTTTTCATCACTATCAGATCAAAGAAAATCTATGGAGGTCATTATGTCATCATAAAAATATGCTCATTTGATAATCTATGTGACATAATGGCAAAAAGACATGTGTACTCAGTGGACCCATGGAGGATTTTTTAAAGGAAAAGACAAATAAGGTTTATAATAATTTAATCTTGGCCGTCAATTTGAGATCAACGATGGAAATTCAAAATTTTCGGTGACTGTTGGAATATGAAGTATGTAGGTTTGATGTAAAATAGTAGAATATGAAGAATTGAAGGTTTTTTTAGGGATTGTGAGTTCACATGAAGATGAAAGGTCATGGAGTGTTTTTAGGAATATCACAGATTTAGAATCATCCATAGAAGAGATACCACGTGCTCATATCATGATACAGATTAGATAATTTGATATTTTATTCTCATTCTCTTTTCTAATATATGATTGTTGCTCTACCAGAATTAAGAAAGGATAACAACAAACTATAAATTTAACCTCATTTGATAATGAAAAGGTCAGCAAACTTGATGGTGAATTGGTTTGTAATTCCATTTACCCTATTTGCTTGACATGTTTTTTTCCCATACATAGATTAGTTTTGCATTAAGATTTGAAGGAGAATTATATGTGATCCTATGATAATTAGGTGGATTCCATTTTATTTTGATATTTACAGTAGAGGTGATTCCATTTACTTTCTTCATATATAATTATGCTTCTTCTTTTGTTCATTTCATATTATGCTAGATAATTTCATTAGGAATTTGAAAGATAATTGTGTGTGAATCTATTAGTAACTTGTTGAATTCCATTTCATTCAAGCCTAGTAGTCAAAGAAATTCCATTTTCCCTTGTGTACATTTCTTCTTCTCTTCCTCTTTTGCATTTAAATGGTTAACTCTGCATTTTAAATAGAAGAGTCAAATATCTCAAGATAGTCTATTACAGTCATTCTATTGGGTGTGATAGGTTGTCCAAATCTATTTTTCCTGAATTTTTTATGCCTACAAACAATTTGGTAATGCTTTAGTTCTCTTAGGTTAAGAGCTTATAATGTCAAAACTCATGATCTCATAAAAACATATTCATTGCATATCATTACAAATCATAGGGAGTTGTACGTAGTCAATTCAAAGGGTATGATAGAATACATACACTGGCCTATTTGTTGGTAAATATCATTTTGTCTCTCCAAGCATTGGGTATCAAAGAGTCAAGATTATAAGATCTAATAGGAAAACAAATTTTTAACCAACAAGACTAAGGCACTAATCTTTTCTATTTGATTTTTTTGTAATAAAGGAAGTAAGGTAGTCTATTATTGTTTGTGTTTTTGCCAAGTTCTTTGCAAAACTAGAGACTCGAGGTTCCTCCCTAGGCATTAACATGCCTAGTTCCCTAGTCAAAGCTAGTTGTTTCCATGATTTTAGTCCCCCCTATATTTTTCAAACTTCTAGGATTAGGGTTGAGTCAATGTGATGTCATGTTTGTGTCTATATTTTCCTTAAGGAACTTCCCCTCTCTTCTATCCCTTTATGTGCACCTAGGTGGGCATTCAAAAGCAATCTAATGCATTCATTCATATTATGTGATTAGGAAGGGGAGGGTAAGTTTATGCTTTTCCTAAATGAGAGGGAAGTTGTTCTAAAACCCTAATGCTTTGATCAAGTGTTCATGGTGAAGACATGATACATTCAAAAAGAAGGTCACAGATATATTCAAATAAAATGGCAGTAGAGAACATCGATATCAAGGCCAAAGGATATGATACAGATCATGAAAATAAGTTAGAAGGAAGAGCATTCAATTCTGTAGAGGAATAATTCAAATATCTAGCAATGGAAAACATCCTGGTCAAGGTGGAAAGAATGAATTATGGAAATCAAATTGACAGCGTAGAATGCATCAGAATCTCCATGTCATTGGTTATCTTAAATTTGATGATCAAATGAGTTAGGTGATCAAAGGAAGCAGTATCTTGTTATTTTGATAAATTGAAATTTAAAAAAGCAACGAAAGCTAAAGATCACACGATCACAACCTAGTTTTGGCTCAAAGGGTTTTAAGTTGTGAATTAGCGAGAGTGAACCATAATAGTTAAGGACTGATGGTTAAGATGGAAAAGTAGAAAAAGTTATTTATCACATCATCGTTAGCAATTTAAAAAAAACTAAGATTAGGGTTGCAAAGGAATGAAAGCATAAAATCGTAGCTTTGTTGGGTTAAAAGATGAGTTAAGGTTTCAAGTTGCGAGGTTGTGATGGATGGTAGTAGTAAATTTCACACTATTATCACATCTAGTATAGTTTCAATAGTAATTAAACCTTTTGGTCACAAATCTACAAAATAGGATAGTAGTCTTCTATGTAGTCATCACAGCATTGCAAGGTGTCAATATTAACTCTCAAAGAAGGTTGTGAAGCAGCAAAAAACTAAAGATCACATGATCACAACTTAGTCCTAGCCTAAAGAAATTTAAGTTGTGATGGGGCAAAGAGCATAAAATGGAAGTTAAATTTTGAACCATCGCACCATCACAAGTGGTAATGCAGTTAAGGGATTTCAATTTATGAAGTTATGAAGTGAATAAATTTTAATCAAAATAGTTATCACAACATTACAAGAGATAAAGGTTTTAAGTGATTAATAGTTGCAAAGAAGTGATGTGGTCAGATTCAAAAGATTTTGCTACCTCGTTGCAATTAGTAAAAGGAGGAAATGAGTAATTGTGAAGTGTTGAATAAGAGGAATCCTAACATCATATTTTATAAGGCATTCAAGACATTTCAAGTTGTGAAGCAATGATAAAGAGGCAAAACAACAAAAGATAATAGATTGAACCATTGTACGGTTAAGCAATGAGAAAACTTAAGAGTGTGGAGCTGCGAAGTAATATAACAGTTAGTAATCACACGGGTTAAAATTATTATATGATGATAGTTGCAAAGAGGTGATAAGGATTAAGATGAAAGAATTGCTAATTTTTAATCATGATCATTGATTTGCAATTGACGATGAGAATTCAAATTTTATGTGATTGTTTCTAACCATTTCTACTTTCTTTCTCTAATGTATTGAATTGTAACTGATGACTATTAGATTTTTGAGAGATTCAAGTGCTTTGTTAATGTAATTGATGATTGTAACTAACCAAGAACCCTAAGAGGGGGCCTATATATGTAATTTTCCAAGATAATGGAAAGGATCAACAATTTTATGCAACTTCTCCCCCTATATTTCCAAATACTTGAGTGAGAATCGAGAGGTTGTATGAAATGGAGGATTTGATTGATATCTATAACTAGGTCTTGTGTGATCTTAATTCTATTTGTGATCAATATTTTTGATGTTTCTTTTATTGTCTCCTCTAGCTAAGCTAACCATGCATAGTAAAGTAGTCTCTATGAGATTGTAGGATAGATGTATTTGAAACTAGTGATATCTTACTAGATTCCATTTTAGTGAAGGGTTATCAGTCAAGCTAGATTCCATTTAATCTTTCATGTACATCTCTACTCTCTCCCTAGATTGCATTTTAGTGGGACTAATCTACATTTAGATTAGAGTAGGAGTAGTATTAAAAGGTCTTTAAGGTAACTTGTGATATTCATTCCACTAGGTTTTATAGGTTGCCCAAATCTATTTTTGCCTAGGGTGTTTGTGATTATGAGCATCTTGGTTTATCTTATTCTACTTTTAGGTTAAGATCATACCCCCATCCCAATAATCTATTAAAGACACAATTCATTTAATATCTTGCATATAAGGGAGTTGTACCTTATAATTCAAAGGGCAGTGATATAACACATACACTGACCCATTTATTGGTGACATCCTTTGTTTTCTCACATTCTAGGCATCTAGAATCAAGGTAAACCAAGTTAACAAGAGGGACAAATGATTAACCAACATTCACCAATGGGGAAAATGTCATCATAGGTCAAGAAGGAATTCCTATTTAGGAAATGACACAGATAGAGTTGACAAAAGAGGAGGGAATGACAAAATTTATTAAAGCAATCATGAAGCTTAAACCACCATATGGTGATGCAAAAACATTAACCTTCATAATGAAGAATCAAGATCAGGATCTTCTGGCACATATCGCCATTTTTCCCCCTTATGCAAATACAAAATAATTAACTCCTAAGGATTACCAAATGAAGCAGATAATACTGGGGAAGCCCATGGTGGGTATCGCAATTTTTTTTATCACCACAAGTCTCAAGCAGGTTTTTTACATCTTGACAAAGATGAATCAGAGCTTTTGATGCTGAGGAAATAGAATGAGTTGTTGAGAGGGTATTAGAATGACATAGTAGGTCCTATAGACCTGAATAATCCTGAGATTTCTTTGGGAGCCGCATTGGATAGAAAGGAGACAAGACAACCTATGGATTCATTTTTGGAAACTTGTCATAAATTGCATCATAGTTTTGAGGAAAGAGAAGTGAAAATAATAAAAGGTAATACCTTATACACACCATCAAGACTAATTTTGACAAATTGGTTACTGTTATAAACTAAGATTTTGGGCTAATGGATAAGTACGTAGTTGGGCCAATGATTTGCAAGTGCTAAAATCTGTCAAAAGGAAAAGCTACTAGATGCTAATGGATATTTATTTGGCAGAGGAGTTAGATAAGTTAGATTATTATATAGATAAGATAGCTTTAGGGAATAAATTCATGGAAGTACTATATGAAGATATTCAGCAGATAAAGAGTAAGGGTTGAGAGCGATTTTCAAAAGCAGTTAACTACTACAACATTCAGATCTATGAGATTTCCACAATCTATGAATTTGACTTTTAGTTTCTAGATTTGATTGTGTGTAGCTTTTTTGTCATCAACTTTTCAAATCATACTACATGATCCATCATCAGGATGTCAAAGAACATGAAGAACAAAAAATTAAGATGTCATACTACAATGTTGTTATCCTTAAGATTTTTTAAGATGAGTCAAGGACTAAAATTTCCTCAATGAAAATAATAGTTCAATAATTTAGGTATTCATTTGAAATAGCTTCGTCTGGAGATAACATTCGATAAGAATTCAAAACAAAAGAAGCATTGTTGGAACTAGATTCTAAGTTGGAGGATTTTGTTCATACAAGGATAGATGTAAGTACCTACCAGCAAGTAGCCCAAAATAAATATGAGTCATTAGATTTACCAGAGGATAAGGAAGTAGTGAAGATAATAAAGAAATTCAAAAGCAAGCATCTAGACATCATTTTGGTAAAAAGGGGAAGAAAACCCAGATGGTCTTGTCATCTAGGTGCACTTTTTACAAGGTGTGCCAACAATTTTGAAGAAGCAATGCACTGATAGTTAATTTCATGTTTTGATGGTAGTTCAACTCCCAAAAACACCTAGAGAAGGTTGACCTTCCATTTTTATAGCTCTTAGGGACTCCAAGATCATCTTATGCCTTCTATATTCTTATATTATTCTTCTTTTATTATTTTAAGTCATGTAAATGCTAATGCACCCGTTAATTGATAAAAATAAGGGTGGAGACCTACTTAACACCATTTAGAGAGTGAGTTTGTATGTAAATAGCTTTATTTTATTAGTTATTTAGAATAAGTTGCATTAGAAGAGCTCTCACTCCTAACACAAAGGGAGGAGAGGATTTATTTTAAATGCATGGGTGTAATATGTATTCAAGGTAGATATTTTGATGCAATAATAAATGTTATTGTTGCTCTCATTCTGAGTGTAGTAAATCTTGTTGGAGTGTGTTATTTTTGTTAATGCATGTTCATGAATAATAATGGAGCTAAAGATTTTATTGCATTGTTAAAATTGTGTGATCTTTTAAATCTAGTGTTTTCCTTATGTTAACAAATTCTTTATTGTTGTAACGAATTGGAGAAATGATCACGATTATTCTTATATAACACTTTGTCTCGTGTGAGCACACTTTTTATGGCCTCACGGTTTGATGAAATGTGAAATATCTTTTAGTTTTATTGAAGTTCCCATTGATGATTGCATCAATGGAGTTGAGGAAGCTTTGCTCCTAATTTCATTGTTTACCTACTAGATCCTTTTGATAATTTAGTTTGTAGATGGGTAGTTACTTTGGCTTATGTTCATTAGGAATTTCCCTTTCAGTAATTTAATTTAATCTCTTGTTACTCTATCTTTGTTATTTTCTTTTCAAAATACTTGGTTAAAATAGGAATTCATAAAGTTGTATTGGTTAGAAATTGTATTCAACATAAAATATAAAATATAAAAATATATTTTTCTTTGTGGTTACATTTCAATAAAGTTGTGCATCTAGTGAACATTCACATTTATCTTCAATTGAGTTACCTAGCAAGTTGAAAAATAACTATCTAGAACCTTGGAGTTGGTCATTGATCATCTTTTCAAGAGAGACATTTGAAAGGATTTTTTTCATTAAGCATGTAATGTCCCCACCATTAGGATTAAATTAGAATAGTAATAGTTGTAAGAAAATTGGTAAGATCATCATCAATCTAACTAAACTTTTCACCTTTAATGGCATGCAAACATATATCATTCATAAAATATCTAATTTTAAAAATTCATAACAAATATTCTTCACCAAGCATACCTTGGGTCATATTATGATATTCAAAATGAATTCCATCCACCAAAAATAGTTTGGATCATATTATTACATTTGAAATGAATGCCCTCCACCAAACATAGTTTGGATTGTATTATGACATTAGAAATGAATGCCCTCCAGCAAACATAGTTTGGATCATATTATGGCATTCGTAATGAATGCCCTCCACCAAACATAGTTTGGATCAAGATGTTATTCTTATTATTATTTGATAATTTTGATTCTTAATTTCATTATATATATATATATATATATATATATATATATATATATATACATACATATATACATATATATATTTGTAATCATTTAATGTCACATATATAATAGAACTTGTAACTATGTTCATTATCTTATTAAAAATATATTGCTACATATTTATTGATTTTGTCATATGTACTTGTTATTTTATTAATAATTTGAAAGAAGTTCCTATAGAACTTACCTAGGTAAGGGGAACCAATTCCTTTAATGTCAATAAGGGCTCACTCTTCATATCATCCCTTACTTATGTATTTTACTTCGTTCACCCTCATCCTTTGTGTGTAGTTTAACTTGGACCTGATCTAGCCATGTGACAAGGTCTGATTACTTATGTTGGTGATTTGAGTGTGGTTGCACTCTTTTATGGGTCACTTGTGTTCCTTTTTACCCTGTATGCAACTTTTTTTTGATGCCAAATTAACTATGTGTGGTGTGCAATTGGTTTTTGAATGTTCTACCTTCATTTCTTCTTATTCCACTCTTCTCTCATTCTCTATCCCTCTATACGTTTATCTCATCTTTATTAATAGAATGCTTTCCATTACACAACCCTTCAAAGGGTCACCATGTACTTTGTGTACTAATCTAATATGTTTGTGTGCATAATTCCATTAATGATGTAATTTATTATTTAAATTAGTATTATTATTTCATGTTATATTTAGGATTAAATAATTATATTCTATTATTATTTTTATTTATTATCATTTGAATAATATGAAGGTAATTTATGAAGATAATAACCATTCAATTTTATTAATTTTAAATATATTTATTGTTACATATCAATATAGGGTTATGATAGTCTTCCCTATTAGGAATAAGGTGTCTCAACCTTGGATAATTCTTTTTCTTATTATTTGTTTTGTAAAAAAAAAAAAAAATCAAATAATGTAATTTTTGTGTGTGTGTACATGTCTAGTTGGCATGTTGATGTGTCACTCCACTTGTATGTGTCAGCAGCTTGAATTGTGTGTAAGGAGATCAAGGCTAAAACAATTATGACAGATTCCTATGATGCAAAAGAGCTACCTTTAGAAGATTCGATGATGGGTAAATGCATGTGGCAACTGATCATCGAGTACTATACACTCAAGTCTCCACCTCATGCACAGGGTTTGGGGTATTGGCCTAAAAAAAAAATTGGGTTCCTATTTTTCTAGAGAATGGTAAAACACTAATATGGTTGTTCTTTGGAAGTTTCCCTAAAAGGGAAAGTGCATGATATAAGCATTTTTAGGGTTGCAATTTGGAGAGTGAGAAAATGTGTATTGTTGGTATGGTATGTTGCTAGTAGATTGGTCATTTGTGTCATTGGTCTCCTAAAATAACTTGCATTGCGAGTGTGTTATAACCTTCTATGTTGAAGATAATACATTGTGCAAGTTTTGGAGGGGTGGGGTTGTTTTACCGAAAGGTTTTTCCCCACTAGCATATCTTTGTGTTTATTTATTTTCTTTCTCTATCTATTTTCTATATCCATTGTTGACTGTAACATTATTGTTTACATAATATTAAATCTGAAATTATAAGGATTTAATTGGAATTTGCACAATACTTTCCTTAAGGGATTAGTGTAGGAAGTTGTTTCTGCACCTAAGTTTCCTTAAACACCCCTCTCAAATTTGCTTGTCCTCAAGCAATATAATTTCTTCTAATTCTAGGTCTAATGAATCTTTATCCTTAAAGTGATCCCTTGATTTGAAATTGATTATCTCCATGCTCTTGAGAAATAATAGCTAATGTCGAATATTCTTGTTCATTAGATCTCACCTTTTTAGTAAGGTTATTCTCGTCATATGTTATATTATTCATCCTTCCTCTTTTGCATCAATGATTATGGTCCCATGGCTCTCTACATTTGAAACATAATCCTTTTCTTTGCAGGTCATCTCTCTTTGGACATGTGTGACCAAAGTTCCATGGTTCGTGACACATGCGACATTTCTTTTCATGATCTTCCTTCCTTGTCCCTTCATGTTCAATATGTATTTTAGGATTTTGTGCCACTCATCTATCTTATTAGATTCAACCTTCATTTCTTTCCTGATGGCTTACTCTAAATTTTGTGGTTCAAGGGGTTTCACATGGATATTGATGGCATTTTAAAGTCCCTCTATAAATAGATTACTGAGTTGTTCTTGGGATATATTTGGAACCAAAACTGATAAATCCTAGAATTAATTTGCAAGTTAATCTACCATTTTTATCTATATGAGGTGAGTTAGTTCTTGGAAGTACCACTCAGGGTCTCTTTGATCAAACCTACTCATCAACCTTTGAGTGAATTCTCTATAGGTGGTAATGCTTTTATGTCCTAGGGAATTTTTTCCATAATACCACCATTTGTGGGCTGACCCTCTTAAATGGAGTATGGGGAACTTAATAGCACCTTCTCTAGTCATAAGAATGTAAGATAGAAATGTGTCTAACTTTTGGACCCATGATTGAGCAATTTTCTCTCCTAAACCATCAAAACATGGTAGTTTACTTTATTTACTTTTTCCTAAAGGACTTCATCCACAAGATTCTTCTTTTTATTTTCCATGATTTTGGTTCTGTAGTATTGTTCAAAGGAAATAAGATATCAAATATTTGGATCCAAATTCACATACATTTGTGCAATTTCTTCTACACTATTTTTGGTTGTTTCTTCTTCTATCGCATGTTCTCCTTTTGAAATGAATGAAGGAAATGTATCTCATGGGACTAAACTTTTTAATGAGGGCTCATATCCCTCATGATTAGAATGAAAATCTCTTTGAGGGTTAGTTTGTTCATTTTGATTATTATTGTTTCTTAAATTTTGTATAGCTTCAAGTAGTATTTATTGGAGCTTTCAATACTCTCATTAGATTGTTCCATAAAGATTTTTAATTATTGGCCTAGTTGTTTCACCATTGTTCTTCAGATGTGTAAACTAACCAAAATTCTAAAGGATGGCAGGATTATGCTCTGATACCACTATAATGTCCCCACCATTAGGATTGAATTGGGATAGTAATACTTGTAAGAGAATTGGTAAAATCATCATCAATCTAACTAAATGTTTCACCCTTAATGGCATGCAAAAATATGTCATTCATAAAATATATAATTTTAACATTCATAATGAATATTCTCCACCAAGAATACCTTGGATCATATTATGACATTCGAAATGAATGCCCTCCACCAAACATTGTTTGGATCATATTATGATATTTTAAATGAATGCCCTCCACTAAATATAGTTTGGATCATATTACGACATTCAAAATGAATGCCCTCCACCAAACATAGTTTGGATCAAGATTTTTTTAATTCTTATTTAATAATTTTGATTATTGATTTCATAATATATATATATATATATATATATATAATCATTTAATGTCACATATTTAATAGAACTTGTACCTATGTTCATTACCTTATTAAAAATATATTACTACATAATTATCAATTCTATCATATGTACTTGTTAGTTTATTAATAATTTGAAAGAAGTTCATATATAACTTACCTAGGTAAGGGGAACCAAGTCCTTTAATGCCGTTAAGGGCTCACTCTTCATATCATCCTTTAGTTATGTATTTTACTTCATTCACCCTTAGCCTTTGTGTGTGGTTTGACTTGGACCTAATCTTGCTTTGTAATGATGTCTCATGATTTTCTTACATCGATGATCTGAGTGTGGCTGCACTCTTTGCTTGGCCACTCTTTTTCCATTCTCTATCCTTTCTATGTTTTATCTCATCTTTATTAATAGCATGTTTCCCATTACGTGACCCTTCTAAAGGTCACAATGTACATTGTGTACTAATATAATATGTTTGTGTGCATAATTCCATTAATGATATAATATTATTATTTAAATTAGTATTATTATTTCATGTTATATTCAGGATTCAACAATTATATTATATTATTATTATGTATTATCATTTGAATAACATGGAGGAAATTTATCAAGATAATAACCATTCAATTGTATTAATTTTAAATATATTTATTACATATCAATATGGGGTTATGACAAAGCATCATTCAAAATGACCATTTAACATAAGTGGCACTAGAAGAAGGGCCAAAAACTATTCTACCCAAAAACCCAAGTTGTTGTTTGAAAGTTCAACAGTTTTTGGAAGTTTTGAAATTTTTGAAGATTTTCACTATTAGAAGGTGTGCTTTTTGAAAGTGCACTTTTCAGAGGTGTGCTTTTTGTAGTTGCATTTTTTCAAGGTGCACTTATTCAGAATAAACACAAACTTGAAGATCCTGATCCACCATCTCCATTTCAACAAGCTTTAAGGTCTTTACTCGGTGGACACAAGTTCCTAAAACTTAGTCTCTTTTGTAAGCCTTGCAATGCTAAGGGGATACTAAGAATTCTACCACTCCCATTTCAAATTCCATCATCTTCCTTAGTTCCACCCTTGAACTTACATCCATCTATTGTTTTGCCTAATCCTCCATCTATGGCTTTCTTTACAAATGCAATATATTCACCAATTAATATTCAAATTCCACTTGATGACCTTACCAAGAACCCTGAGAAATTCTACCCAAGGTTCATCTATGGAGAAACATGGATAGATGAGGATAACATTATGGTTTCCAAAGAAATATGCAATTGAAAACATATTCAACAAGAGAATGTGGTCCTTCATTTATTCCCATATACATTGGGAGAGGTTGCATTTAACTGGAATGTGAATATGTCGTTAGGATTTGTAGACACCTAAATCTAATTACATCACTTAACTAATCATATTTAGTCATCTCCTAAGGCATCATTGATTAATTATTTAATATTTAATTAATCCAATGTCATCCCCTAGTTAATTAATTCATTTAATCAAATATAGCCCAATTGATAAAATCAAATGACAAACACAAAGTCAAATTATCAATTAAATCCATATTCTTCTATTAAATTAAATTAATATATAGAACTATTTTATTTAATTCCCAAAAATTCCATTTGATTTAATAAATTATTTTACGTCAATTCTTATCCACTAACTATCCCTAAATCCCTATCATTAGCTAACTCTAACACATTCACCCATGCTAATCCCTCTTAGTCAACTAATTAACCCATCTCATAAGTGCTAGCCCACTTGTATCCTAATCCCACCCTAAGCTAAGCCTAATCCCTTCCCTAAGAATGTGCATAACTTTAACCAAGGATTAAGAAGTCTTAAGCCAAAGCAAAGTCAAACTTTTATCTTATCCTTCTTACATTCATATCCAAAAGACTTAAAGGCTCTTACATGCCTTAATCACTCTTTAAAGCCTCTTACATCCCTCTTCCACACTCCTTCTCCCTCATAATTCCTTGTGACCCTCCACTTTGACCATCCCCTCACATCCAATCCCCTTGTGATACTTGTCACAAGGCTATGGACTTGAAGAAGCACAATCAATGTGCTCCCCCTTCCTTGCATCCTAGCCCTCCCTCATCCTTCCTCCATCCTTGCATCTTGGCCCTCCATCCTCATTACCTTGGCCTATAAATGAAACCCTCTCCCTTCACAATTTAGATCAAATTTTTCATGTAAACTTATAATGCTCCATTAACCACCATAGTTATCCCTTTGCATCCTTACCATGTCAAAATCCATTCACACCACATACATCATGTTTTATCCCATTGAAGGCTCTATCCCATTGAAGGATTGAAGCACATTTGAGCATACATCCATCATCACTTGGACACATCAAAACATTAAGGTCATACTTGGAGAGCTCACCATTCTTGGTTTTCCTTCCTCTACAGTGTTTCCTTTGTCTTATAATGTGTACTATTATTTTATTTAGATGTTTGAAAGTTAGATTAGTTTTTATATTCATAGCACACTAATTTGATAGCATACATTTTGGAATGCCCAGTGGGACCTCGCATTTGGGTCACTTTTGATCATATTTGGTACTTACTTTGCTAGTTAATAAAACTAACATGTTGTGCCTTTTGTTTTTCATGCTATCTTTTTAACATTATTTATAGTTGTATTAATCCCAATTCAAGCAATATGCTCCCAACCATCTCATCCATTTTCTACCACTTCAACAAACACATAATTTTTGTGAACCTGCGGCTATGAGTTTGTGGGAAGAACTTGGTAAGATTGTGAAACTGCACATGCAAGATCAACTCTATCAAATTACTTACCTTCCACATGGCCATTGAAATCCCTTTCTCCATTCTTGCCCTCCAATTTACCCATAGGAACACCTATTACTACTAGCGGGTTCACTTCTAATACTTGCGAGATCACTCTATCAAAACATTCATTCTTAGGAATCCTATTTAAAATTTCACGCTCAAACCCATAGTTAAGCTAGTCAGCAAGAACACATACCATGTCAGTATGATCAAATTATTGTGGATTCAATCTATAGGTATCTCTTTTGTGGCCCAAAATTTTCTCTATTTTTCACCAATTTTGGTACCATGATCTTGCATAGTTTGACTGTATTCCCACGTTATGGGATCAAGGTTAACACATGTGGGTTCATTGATTTTCATTAACCTATTAATGTTGGATTCTTGCAGCGGGGTAGCTTGCAAGCACATTTTTGGATTTTGATCTCTAAACTATCTGTTTGCAGGTTTACGTGGTTTCCTTTACAAAAATCCAATCTTGAATACCTTCAGGAAAAATTAACATATTTCTAATAGAATGAATGATTAAGTAGTTAAAAAATTAAATATTGAATGCTAAGTATTAAAAAGAATGAATGCAATGAACCTTTAGTTTGAGTGGTAATGAACATTATGGACAAAACATTTGAAATATGGGGTTTAAAAATTAAATTCACACAATCTTGAATGCCTTAAAGAAAAATTGTTCTTATTCCCATCCTTTTCAAATCTTTCATGCAAATTATTTTCTTATGTTGACTCAATTTATTATGTTGACCAATCATTGTAAGTTGGAATAAATATTTAAATACTAATCATGAGTGTTTTCAAGTAGTCAATAGGAAGAACATATTTAACGCTTCAAAAATAGAATGAATCAAGTGTCTTGCATGTATTGAGATTATCACTTTTAGCACATCTTTGACTTCTCTATTTCATGAAAAATAGAATCATTTAAATACATGATGCATATACCGAAAGTTGTTAGCAAGATCATCTGCAACAACCTAGGAGTGCTTCTAGTGAGTTCATCATCCTCTGGGAAGTGTGTCCCCTTTGGATAGAAGCTCAAAAATATGTAAAATACTATGGCTAGTATATAAATGAGAGGAAGGGTAAACCTTCTTGCTCCATCAAGAAAGCTTGAGCAATGTGTTTCTAGGAGTAGCCTAAGGTAGGAAAAATCTCCCATGATTTTAGCATGTCTAATATAGATTTGTAAGTGAATCACATATGTAATAATTGAGTGGTTGACTCCATAGATCTAATTACAAACCAATCTAGTAGCTACCCTTTTAGGCTTACATCAAATCCAATTTGACCTTAGGGATAAAGAGTGCTTGAAATGACATCGTGAAAAACATTTTTTGAACATACACATATGTCAAAGTTGGTTATCAAATGTTCTTTTTACCAACAAAAGATCAATTATTTATCTCCCTCAAATCTTTTTGTCCTTTGAGGGATTTCTTGTTCACTTGATCCAAAAATATTGTCTAAAAGTCAAACCAGGGCATACTTAGCATAGTCATTGCCTTATCAGAGATTCATCCAAGCTTCAAAAAATAGTGTCATTCTAAATCACATCCATTCTGTTATCCTATGTCATTTTTCTCTAAGTATCATCATTTCTAAAGTCTTCCATAAAGTCCTCATTTTCTCTCCATATCCTTACTCGCTAATTTTTCTTCACCATTTCCCACCCTATTTCCATCTTCCTTGGAGTCAGTCCTTTCTCCTATTATGAGCTTAATCTAAATCTCATTCTGAGATTTCTTTTTATCCTACTCTAATATTTAGTGCACATCCATATCCACCCTTCATCTCTATCCAAATCATCATCAAAACATGATGTCATGATCCTATTATGATTAGTCTAGTTGCCCCACCTATTCTCCCACTCTATCCTATTCTAATGATGATGAATATCTTGTTGACTATGATGGGTATATTGAAATCCTTACAGATATTCCTCCAAAATCCATACATTCCTCCAAATCATTTTCCAAATCCTCCAACCACTTCTAGCTATACACTAGGTCACCTTAAACCCCTTACTCTTCCCAGTCCAACACACACATCTACAAGGATTTTTACAAGGAAACCAAAAGAAAACTCATCTCTCACACCCATAATTCCTCTTCCCCCATCCCATTGCTATCATCCCTATTTCATCCACCCCACTTATCAAATCCCTTCCATCTCCTACCTCTAATCCATCAAATCCCTCCAAATCTCATCCACATATTCTCCTAGCATTGCCCAAATCCCATGTAATGAACCTAATGAGTCCCTCCCCCATCAACTCATCCCCATTGAATATTCTCTCACCCATCAATATACCTTACTTAAGGAGAGCATCCATGGATCTCCTATCACACCACCCACCCCAATCTAATCTTGTCAATATCTTGTCCAGAATCATGTTGAAATATCCACTAGCCTAAATCATGATCCTACCATTATACCTACTCAATCTCAAGATCCCACCATTATACCTACTCAATCTCAAGATCCCACCATTCTACTTATTCCCCTACATGATCCACTTTTACCATTCACTCCATCCAAAGAGAAATCACCATCCTCTCCATATCAGAATCCTACCATCATACCTACTTCATCTCAAGATCTATTTCCATCAACCCATCTAAATTAAGATCCTATCCTTACATCTCCTCTACTTCATGATCATACACATCCTATAATCCATGATGATAGATCTATAGAAGAAGACCTAACTATCATAGCCAAAGCTTCAACTCCTTCACCTAGTAATAGACTCACATCTTGTGTTCCAAATAATGAACATCATGGAAGAAAGAAATAAAAGTGTATCTCTAGATGTTGGTATCCCTTCTACCTCATTAAGGTCCCAAGTCCTTCCATATTCACCCCCAAAGTTCCCATCCATCTTATTCCACATCTATTTTGGGCCCTTATCCTACTACTTCTTTCCAACCCTCCATTTTGGGTTGCTATATCCCTTATCTAAATCCCCCACCCTTTCCATCCATTTTGGGTCCTTATATACCTAATCTGAATCCTTTATCTCCTCCATCTATTTTGGGACCTAATCCTTCCTTGCTTCCATCTATTATAGGTCCTTATCCTTCATTCCCTCCATCCATTTTAGGCAATTATATGCATCCATATCCTGTATTCCAATCCACCACTCCATCCCCTCAATTCCACAAGCTAGATCATCAAAGACACTCATCCTTGAATCTCTTCCAACCTTCAAACTCTATCATTCCATCCATAATCCCTCCATATCCCCCATGCTCTTGTTCCCATACCATGGCTAATAGAAGAAAATTGGATGATAAAATTAAAAAGAATGAATCCAAAAATCCACAAAAATCTAAGTATCAATGTGTCCCATCTACAATACATGTTCAAGAAGACAAATATTTGATCCAAAAGAAAGAAAAAGTCAAAAGGCCACAAAGGCCCAAGCTAAAAAAATCAAAATCACATGGATACCCAGCATGCTCATAAAATCTTAAAGAAAAATCTCAATTTGCATCTATTCCCACTACTCAAAAAGCCTCATCTGTTTATACTTTACACAAATCTCCATGTATACATCCTTCATCTCCCCAATCCACTTTTAGTCCTTATGCTTCTTCTCCTACATTTACAATCCTCCATATTCCAACTTTACTTTTAGTCCTTATATTTCTCTTCCTCCATTTTCTCCTTAACTTTGTTCAACATCATCTTTCCCACTACTTCATCACCTTTTAGGGTGTGTGCCAATGATGATATTTCCAAATTCCTCATTCATTTACCCACAAGTCTTATGTCTTCCCATCCATTATCTACAACTCATCGTTCCACTAATTTAATCCAATTATTTTCATGCTCCACTCATCCTACCAACTTATATGAGTAAAAATCCATCAAAAAAAGCAAGTAAAAAAAAATTAGCATCCACTGCTGAAAACTTGGCAATTCAAGTGCCTTGGACAAAGTACCATGTTGAAAAATTTTAAAACAAGCATCATGTGTAAATCCCTCCATCCAAATTCTCTATATACTTGAGGGTAAGTTCCATAACCACCATATCCATCTCAACCCACCATACCAACCACATCTTATCCATTTCACCTACCATCTTCCTTTGAAGCTTGATAAAATAAAAGCCACCACCAGATGCATGCTTTTGTTCATTCTCTTGATATCCATTTCCCCATCACAACTTGTATCCATCTATTCTTTCATCAATATAATCCCTCCATCAACCTCATCCACCCATCATAGTTACCCTCTACCTCATTCACCTTTCACAACCTAGCTTCCATCCTATAAAACCTCTCATAAAGACAACCTCATGAATGGCATATAATCATTGGGGGTTCTATATTCTTTGGAGACCATATTTTTTCCATCTTTGCATCTCCCCATTCCAATCCTATTTTAATCTTTTCATCCCCAAAACCATTCATCTTCCAATCCCTATCTTTTTGCATTCCTCTACCCAAACCTTATATCATCCATACCCTTTTCTTCTATCCTTGCACTTCCCCACATCACCTTCATCTTTCTATCACCTAGTACATCCCTTGTCATTGGTATCTAGCTCTAGGTTATCACCATGTACCCCATGTCATCATTCATATCCTAAACACTCCTAGGAATTTACCATCAACTACATCATCCCATTGTGCATCTTGCAACTCATCCAATCACATTCTTAATCCTCTACCCATCGTAGCTACAAGCCTTGGTCACAATCCAATCATCATCATTGGGGTGCATCCCTCCCACTCCTTGTCTTAAGGTATACCATTCCCCTATTCATATCACCTAGCCACCATCAATCCATGTTCTTTCTCTGTCTCCTTATCTTGAGTTTTTTAACCTATTATCTCCTTATCCTAAGCTTTTGATCCTGCTATCTCCACATCTTGATCTTTTTCCCATTATATTGTATCCAATTTATTCTACTATCTTATCATACTAAGCTTTTTGTATAGTGATCCCAAATACCCTTGTTAGTTTGTTGTATATTCCTTGAGCTTTTGTCCTTATCTTAGCCCCATTGTACATCTCTCACCTTTGTGTGTTAGTTTGCGTCTGATCAAAATCTATAGTTCTCTTATCTATACATTTAAGAAAGTCCTTATGCAAAATCCTTTGTCATCCAAGCATTTTCCTAAAGGTTTAAGGTTTCCTAAACCCCATCACCACTCTGGATACCACTAATAGATCCTTGCAAGATACAACTTTCCTCTCATCCGATCTTGGTCTGTGTGTCGCCTGTCCTACCAATCTCTTTGGAAAAAGGCTATTTTTTGTTGATTTATTCTTTCTTTCAATATTGGATTTCAATTTTGGTTCTTGATTATCTTTTCCATGCAATTTAGTTGTTCTCTCCTCAAGGTTGCTACAATCTTTTATATCATGGTGTGTTGTGAATGGGACACTCTAAGAGCAAGGTCTTGATCAGGTCTTTTGTCTTTTTTCTTTTATACTTGTGAGTTAGTTGGATGTGACCCTTGCATATTCCAAACATATGATCTTTTATGGTTACATGGTGCATTGGGGAAATATTGTTTTCTTGCAAGTTACCCAATATTGTTTCCACTCTTCTTCCTCTGGGATTCATGTGTGATGCTAGGGAAATCCTTGTGTGTTTGTTTCAAGTTAGTCTTATGTAATATTGGTGCAAAGGCCCTAATGTTCTTTATAACCTTGGCATGTCTCCAATATTTCTATATCAAAATAAGTGCTTAACTACATGGCCATTCACCTCTTTGAAACCCCCCCCCCCCCTTTGCTTAAGCTTCAATAGATTCCTTCCCCCTCCATTGCATAGAAACTCACCACCATTTTCCATGCATCTGATCCAATTAGTTCTATAATCCTGATCCCACCTCTCTATCAAATCCATAGTCTGTAGTTCCCCACCTCCTTTCCATCTCCCACCTTGCTCCCCCCATTCCCTCCCCAAAGTCTTTAACCCATAATTATTTATGTGCACCTAGTTTTCCTTTGTCTCATTCTCCCATAGTGAGAATCTAAGTCTCTGTTAATCCTCTCTTAGCCAATCTAAGTCCTCCCTCTTGTCTCAGATTCTCATACTTTTCAAGAATTTGTCGAGCCTTGTCTTCTCCCCCCACCACCTTCTTGAGGGGGGCATCACATAGTCCAATCTCTTCTTTTTCTTTCTAAGATTTAAAAATCTTATTCATGTCATTTATCTTCAGACTTATTTGAATAGCATTGTTCCAACATTATCTCGAAGTTGAGCAAAATGTAGACACCTAAATCTGATTACATCACTTAAATAATCCTATTTAGTCATATCCTAAGGCGTCATTGATTAAGTATTTAAGATTTAATTAATCCAATGTCATCCCCTAATTAAGTAATTCATTTAATCAACTATAGCCCAATTGATAAAACCAAATGATAAACCCAAAGTCAAATTATCTATTAAATCCCTCTCCTATTAAATTAAATAAATATATAAATCTATTTAATTTAATTCTCAAAAATCCCTTTTGATTTAATAAATCATTTGAAATTAATTCTCATCCCCTAACCATCCCTAAATCCCTATCATTAGCTAATTCTAACCCATTCCCCCATGTTAATCCCTCTTAGTCAACTAATTAACCCATCTCATAAGTGTCAACCCACTTACATCCTAATCCCATCCTAAGCTAAGCCTAATCCCTTCCCTAAGCATGTGCACAACTTTAACCAAGGATTAAGAAGTCCTAAGCCAAAATAAAGTCAAACTTCTATCCTATCCTTCTTACATTAATATCCAAAGACTTAAAGGCTCTTACATGCCTTAATGGCTCTTTAAAGCCTCTTGCATCCCTCTTCCACACTCCTTCTCCCTCATAACTCCCTTTGACCCTCCACTTTGACCATCCGTTCACATCCAATCCCCTTGTTTCACTTGTCACAAGGCTATGGACTTGAAGAAGCACAATCCATGTGCTCTCCCTTCCTTGCATCCTACCCCTCCCTCATCCTTCCTCAATCCTTGAATCTTGGCCCTCCATCCTCACAGCCTTGGCCTATAAATGAAACCCTCTCCCTTCACAATTTAGATTCACTTTTTTCATGTAAACTTATAATGCTCCATTAACCACCACAGTTATCCCTTTGCATCCTTACCATGTCAAAATCCATTCACACCCCATACATCATGTTGTATCCCTTTGAATGAGCCTACCTATTGAAGGCTTGAAGCACATTTGAGCATACGTCCATCATCGCTTGGACACATTGAAACATCAAGGTCACATTTGGGGAGCTCACCATCCTTGATTTTCCTTCCTCTACAATGTTTCCTTTGTCTTATCATACATACTATTATTTTATTTAGATGTGTGAATGTTAGATTAGTTTTTGATATTCATAGCACACTAATTTCGTAGCATATATGATCTATTCAAAATTGGGTAGTTTTTGAAAAGCTCTTCTTAGATCAATTTAAAACATTTATCAATATGGTTGTGATACACCACTAGTTCATACATATCAAGAGGGATCTAGTAGAGACCATATCATGATTCAATCATCTCTTTCACATGGTATACCGCAAGTTGGAAACCCTTTACACCATACCAATTGGGGATGCAATCGAGATTTATCTAAACTCTATGGACCACCTCACTACTATCTACCTGAGGAGAGTGTTTGCTACATGTATTGACACACTAGAAAAGGTCTTTGAAGAAGTAGTCACCTTTATAAGCCTAATGGAGGAGGGATAATGGTTCCAACTAATGCCAATATGACAGTACCACCATACCATCCTGGAGTGCAAGTGATGCCTAGTCAAGTCATTCTATTGAATCCAATCCCACTACAATAGGCACCAGTTGTGCCAACTCCAGTTATAACCTACCCAGGGTACAAGCCTCCAACAACTACCTTCTTGAAGCAAAAAGTGAAATCATCCACTGAGATAGAAAATAGTGTCACAACCAAGCTAGATCAAATGAAAAAGACCATGTCTCAAATAAAATTTGAGCTAACTCATCTGAGGTTTTCATAAGGGCATAATAACAATTTCCAAAGAACAAATGTAGCCCTTGCAACAATAATTATGGTCAAAATTACAACAAGAATTTTAATGGAAATAATAATGCACAAAACATTTTCAACCCACTAGATCATAACAATGGTTTCCAAAGACATAATCAACAATGGAATACTCATCCAAACAATGGAAGTATCCCTACAAACAATGATAATAATGCTCATTTCATGGACATAAATCAACTAGACACTACTCAAAACATACCCAATGATGGTGGCTCATTTCTCAATGGAAATCAAGAAGTGAACCTAAATTTGCAATGCACTAATAATGAGTCCCCTATTCAGTTCAATGCCATGTTGTTAGAATCTTATGACTCTCCATAGAACACTAAAATGGTGGACCAAGTCAATGAAGAATTTGTCTTTCCATTCAATCAAGAATCAAACCTTGAACTAGCAAAGATGTTTGCTTTTTGGAATGACAACTGAAATACTTACAAATTACATAATCAAAGGGAACCCCTGACTAATGGAATTCCCTCTAGATTGCAACCAACACCTCCAAACCTTAGAGTGAATAATGTTCTGGCACTTGCAAGAGCACCCTTTTCTAGGCAACAAATTCAGAACCAAGGAAATATATCTACTATACTAAAGAATCCCACTTGGTCAACTGAAAAGTATAGTATCATTGGAGAGTTAAAGAGGACTGAAGCCAATATCTCCATGTATGATATGCTACAAAATTGTCCTAATCAAAGAGAAGAATTATTGAAAAATCTTGATCATACAAAAACAACGCCCGACATAGGCCCTCATAAGATAATATCACCATAGGTTAACAACTCTAAGGCTATGCCTACCATGTATAAAGACAATGTCAAAGTCCCCCTTTCTTACACAGTCTGAGAATTTTTGGAATAAAACTTCACAATTGTCTCATAGATTTAGGAGATTTTTGCTATGTCATGCCACTTTTGATATCTCAAAAGTTGGGATTCATCCCACAACCCACGAATCGAATACTGATTCAACTTGACAAAATAGAAGTGAAGGTCATTGGAGTATTGAAAGATGTTCACATACAGTTGACTAGAAACCTCTGGATCCAAGATATTATAGGAATACCTATGGTAGATATTTCAAAAACATATGGCCTATAACTGAGCAAAGAATGGACTTGGTTCCTAAGAGGATGGTTCTCAACTATCTTCACCCAATTATGGTTTCCTTGGAAGGGATTGAACAACCAAATTAAAATAGATGTCAAGCCAAAATTAAAGACAATGATCACAAAGTACAATGCTTTGAATGAAATACCATTTATTCAATTAGACTTAGGCTCTTACAAGGTAATGGATCTTGACATAACTTCAGTTGAAAAACCTGATAACCAGGATGCACAATCATTGAACCCTACCCCATAGAAAGAAATTGTGATGCATTTCATAGATAGCATGGTTAAAAATTTACAGTGTTTAAGGGAAGAAGTGAATCCAAATATCTTGCTCCTTCTAGGATTTTTTAGGTTGCATAAGGTCAGCCATTCAAATTTTGAGTGCATATATTGTCAAAAAGCAATTGCTTAGGTACTATCTTAGATAACACACTCTACAATCAGTCAAGCCATAAGCGAAATACCCAAAAGTAATTCAAGTCATTTGTGCACATCTAAGATAATGAATAATGAAGAGGGGGTAAAATATCTAAATGTGTCATACAATGACACCTCTTTACATAGGGGAGCTTTACCTCCCCCCCACCCCCAACCTAAGATGATTAAAGTTCTTAGAAGGAGATGCTTTGTCAAAGGTCAATGGTGGACCTCAATTTTATTTTGACCTAAACCAGAAATTGATAAAATCATAGAGTTGATTGAGGAATTTGAAGATGAAAAAAAGAATAAACAATCCCTATATCAAAGGTAACCAATAGTAACTTGCCAAGCCCAATATGTGAAAGAATGCAATGGGTCCCTAAGAAACAATCTTTCAAAGTCCAAGTGAAAGAAAATATTTAGACAAATAAATATAAGTTGAGAAAACCAAAAGAACAACCAATATGGACACTCAGGTTTGATGATTCCAAATGCAAATCAGGAGCTAGAGTAGGTATTGAACTAATTAATCCCAAAGGTAGGTATTTTTATGTTGCATATCATTTACAATTCAAGTGTACTAACAATGTGGTAGAATATGAAGCCTTTATACGTGAACTTCTCTTTGCATTAAAAAGGATGTCAAAGCTCTCATAGTTGAAGAAGACTCTCAATTAGTGATTTGACAAGTCAGATCAATCTATTCTTGCAATGGCACAAGGCTACTTGCTTACTAGAAGAGAGTTTAGGACTTGATGGAAAATTTTAAAGCTCTAAACATAATATCTATTTCAAGAAGAAGAAATGTGGTAGCTAATGCCCTTGCAATTTGTGCTAGTGCCTTACAGCCTGTGGAAAGAACAAAATTCAAAAGATTTTTAGTAGAAGTTGTGGCTACCCCATCAATTCTACATAACATTACTATGTTTTAGGTCTTCCAAGATGATCAACACTTTCTAGAGTTAATTATGTGCAATGGTTTGTTCAAAGGATAGCAAACTGGTATTACACTTGATGACAAACCCAAAGAAGATGAAGATGGGATCATAAATGTGAAAACTAATACTATTCTTAAGGGGATGGTGGAGTTTGAATGAATCTTTGACCAAGAAGAGTCATCATGTACTAAGAGAACCATTGAAGAAAAAGGGAATCGAAGAATGTGACTCTTATAATCTAGGCACGAAAGATGACCCTAAGTTAGTGAGACTAGGGAAGGCATGTATTTACCAAGAATGAGAAAGTATGCTCCAGTTACTCACAAAATACAAAGATGTCATTACATGGAGTTATAAGGAGCTCAAGAAATATGACCCAAACATCATCATTCGTGATATTCCATTGAAGCCTGATGTTAATTCTTTTCACAAAAGACAAAGATCGGTAAACCCCATCATTGAAGCACTAATGATGAAAGATCTAGAAACTTATTGATGCCAAGATTATCTTTCCTATTTGACATTCTACATTGGTTTCCAACCTAGTACCAGTGAGGAAAACTACTAGAGAGATTCTTCTTTGCATAGACTTTTAGAATTTGAATCAAGCATCCCAAAAAGATAACCACCCATTGCCTTCACTTGATCAAGTATTATAGATTGTAAATGGGTCTAAGATGATGTCTTTTCTAAATAGAAAAGACAATTCATGATATAACCAAGTAATGGTAGATGAAGAAGATAGATTAAAGACAACATTGACAACAAAATGGGGAACATTTGAATACCAAAGAATGCCCTTTGGATTAATCAACACAAGAGCTAAATTTCAAATAGCAATGGATGATCCATTTAAGGGGTTGATAAACAAGTGTATAGTTATCTATATGGATGACCTTACTATCTTTTCAAAAGAGAGTACTCATATTACTAATCTTTAAAAAAAATTCAACTAAGGTCAAAAATATGGTATATCTCTTAACACTAAGAAATGTTTATTCAGAGTTGCTAAAGGAAAGCTCTTGGGTCACATCATTTCTGAATTTGGTCTTTCGATTGATCCTGAAAGGATACAAGAAATTTTGAATTTATCACCTCCCCGTAGTCGCAAAGAGCTTAAATATTTCTTCAGAAAGATTAACTTTTTATGCAAGTTTAAGTGGGTTTGTCGAGATAGTTTGCCCCCTCAATGACTTACTAAAGAAAGGAGTGAAAATTGATTAGGTTCCTAAAGTCAAGAAATATTTTGAAGATATCAAAGTAGCTATTTCCACTAAACCAGTACTCATAAGTTCTGATTATGAGTTACCTTTCAAAATCTGTCATTTTTCTTCATAACACTCATGTACAAGTATCCTCACACAAAAGAAAGATAAAGAAGATGAGAGACCTATCACTTTCATGAGTTTCCCATTGAAGAATGCCAAATTGAATTATCCTAATCTTGAGAAACAATCATTCACCTTGATAAAGGTAGTCAAGAAATTTTTTCACTACATACTGTTGATTAATGGAAGTATAAATAGGATAACAAGATACTGAGAGGCGGGTGTGAATCAAAATATTAAACACTTTATCTTTTCAAAAATTCATTCACACATTTACTAGTTGTCTTATGCATGTAAAACTTGTAAGAGTAAACTTGTTGTAACATGTAAATCTAATCCATCACATGCATGAAAATACATGCATAACACAATATTTGGTTACCCAAAAACCTCAAAGGTGAAGATAAAACTGGGATGGGGATGACACCCACAAATCTTCACTATTGTAGTAATAAAGTTAGCCTATTAGGGTTATAATGTTTGACCATAATATATGATCTACCATGTGAAAGGTTTTCCCTATTAAAATATTTTGAGACTATTAGGTCTCACCTTCTTAGAGGATTTAACACTTATGATAAAGTAAGGACTTTGTTAGGAGATTTATAACAATCTATTAAAACCACTCTGTTAAGAGATTTACCCTGATTCAAGTTGACTAGAATTGATTCAATACCTAACTCTCAGTTTGCTCTGTAAGTTGAATTTGAGTATTCTCTTTGCAAATTGATCCTCTCTTCTAATCTGATAAAACCTTTCTTCCCTTCACTGCACTAACTAGGTCACTTGTTCAGCTAAGAGATAATAGAACACTTCTACTTGACTTTTGATTTGATCTCAATCCTTTACTTCACCTTTCATATATTACTCATCTCTTCATTTCTGTTGAGCTGTCATTTTGCACTATGCTTAACAACAGGAATCCTTTCAAAATCCTCTCTTGAAAAGCTAATCCAAGGATCAACTCCAAAGTTTTGGGTGATCTTGCAACCTACTAGAATCCGCTCAGTTGAAGATAAATGTGAATGTTCATGAGGAGGCCTTTGATAGTTCTAAAATGATTTGGATAAGATGTATGATCTGCTTGCTATCTCAAAAAGAATAACCACACAAAAAGGAATATATTTTTGTATTTTTTTTGTTTTTATGATGAATGCAATCTAACAATGCAACTATATGAATGCCTAATTTAAAGAAAATAATGAATATAGGGAAACAAGAAATTTAAGAAAATAACATGAAAAGTAAATCCTAACGGACATAAGGTATGGAAACAACATGTCTGCAAGTTAAGCTTTTGAAAAGATTGGTAGGTAACCAATGAAAATAAGAGCAGCACTTCCTTAATTCCACTAATGCAATTGTCGATGGGAATTCAGTAACTGTAAGATGTTTCACATTTCATCAAATTGCAAGGCCATAGAAAGTGTGCTCATGTGAGACAAAAAGCTATGCAAGAACAATATGATGATCTCTTCTTGAACTAAGTATGTTAGTGAAATTGTAGACTCATAGAAAACACCAGAATTAAAAGATCGCACAACCAAGACAATGCAATAAAACTATTGGCTCAATTACATTCCATGAACATACATCCACAAAATATAACACATTCAAGCAAGAATCACTACACTCCAAATGCGAGCACCAACAACATATATTATTGCATCAAATAATGATGGCCTTGAATACCTATTACATTCCCAAATTTATAAGAAATATTCTTCTCAATTTGTGTTGAGAGTGAGAGATATCTTTATGCAGTCATATGCTTCTAAACTAATAAAACAAATCTATTCATGTAGAAACTAACTATCTAACTGGTGCTAAGTAGAAATCCATCCATATTTATACCATTAATTGGATGCATGAGCCTTTACATGTCATAAAACAAAGAAAGCATGAGAAAATATGAAAGAGAAAGCCTTCAATTGATGTAGAATTTTTTGGAAGTGCCAAAAATAGGAGCTTCTTCTTAACTAGGCATATGTAGGAGTTAAATTGTTGTCAGAATGCATTTTTGATGCATGGAAAGCTCTAAATTTAGAACTAGCAGTTAACTGTCAATGCACCTCTAAATTCTCAAAACTTGTGGCAAACCTCTGTAAAAGTGCACCTTGGAACCTAGCGCACCTTGGATGCAAGTTCCAAAAAATACAAAATTTCACTAAATGTCAAAATTGAAATTATGGCTTCTGGGTTTTGTTCCCCTTTGTACTAGAGCTATATTTGGATATTTTCCCTTGAATTTCTCAATGATCTCAATGACTTGAGCTAAATCTAGCAAATCTAAGGCTTCATATTTGTCTTTCACCTTTTGCCTATAGTTGCCAACCTTGATACAAGTCTCCGCAAAATCTCCTAATTTCACATCCAGATCTAACAATGCCTCCTCTGTTCTAAATGCTTGCCTAATCTCATCATCATTGGAAACTTCTTCAAAAGTTTTCTAGAATTTCTCAACTACTACCTCTACTAGTATTAACTTCTCCTATGCATTGTCCTCAAAAATATCTAAACATGCATCACTATAATGCTTCCCAACTTCCAAAATTTTCTCTTGGGCTTGATCTTGAGCCTGTGAATCTCTATATGTAATGTCTCCATTACTTTATTGTAATCCAAAATATTTTCAATCCAATCATCAATCTTGTCTAACTCCTCAACTGTATATACATCCATCAACATCCAATACCTCTATCCTTTGATAGATCGAAGTGCTTGCAAATCCTTGCCCCAGGTATGCACTTCATCCATCAGACCAAAATCTTGATTCAAAATGGCCACAAGTCTATCTGCATTATCCTACATAATGTCTAATAGCTTCAAATTTCCTTGAATGGTATGTACACCTTTTTCCTTAAAACTTTCTCTCCATTGCTAAAAAACTCTCAAAAATGGATCCAATTGACCTGTACCCCTATCTCTTCTCTCGATTGTTGAGTTCAAGGTTTCTTTGTGGTTTGTGGGATCTAAGGGACCAACAACTTCACTTAGATATCCTTTTAGGATCTCATTTTGTCCCCGAAGTGTTATTAATTATGCCCCATCTTGTTCCAAGCTCCTTACTACTTCTTTAATCCCTGTTGTAACCATCAGCTTAGTAGTATCCAAGGTAGCTTTCCCAAGCATAACCTCCCTGATCTAATAATCCCATGGAGTCAATTCTTCAATGTTTTAATGTGGAGGAGGGATAGCCATGTGAGCAAACAAGTCCTGGTTTTGATCACTCGTGATGAAGGCTAATGCCCATGTATCCTTTGGTGAAGGCTCAGGTTTCCTCAGAACTTCAATTTATTTCATTCTATCCTCCTCTTCAGTGGTGAATTGTTGCTTCTTATTTCTTATTACTTCTTTTCTCAGCCATCTTGGAATATGAAGTATTGGGGATTTTCCTTTGGAGGATGAAGGAGTTTTCTTAGCTATGCCTTTTCCCTTATCTCCCAAAATGTGACTTGTACTGGGGATGATGGGACTACCTTGGGTCCTTGTGGTTTGAGTGGTAGCTGACTGCAATCCTCTTGTTGAGATTGATTGGTTGGAGTGTCTCTTATCTTATCCCTGACCAATTCTATACCCATGGACATGAAATCAAAATCTGACATTTGAAAGACATTAGTTCCCTCCACATCCTACTCACCTATCCACTGTTGCATTTCATCTTCTAATGTTGTTGTTTGAATGGGTTGCTCAGGGATAGATGGAGGTGTGATGGTGGACCTTCTTCTCCTTTCCAACTCTATAGCTCTTGCAAGACGATTCCTCCAATTCAAAGGTATATTGTCCTCTTCATCCCCATCATCTTCTTCTTTCGCTTCTTCCAGAATAGGCTTAGGGATTGATGGGAAAGGAATCACTTTCCTAATGACTGTTTGTCTCCTCTTTACCAAAGTCTTGATTTTTCTCTTCTTAGGCATGGAGGGGGAGGCTTGTATTTCTTTTATTTCAATCTTAGGTTCTCCTTGGCCTTGATTAGCTGGTGGCACTTAAGGATCAGCTTGAGCTTGTGCAGCTTCCACATTCTTCAGCCCTTGTATATTTTATTCTCCTTGCTATGGAGGTGCTTGAGTCGCTTCTTTTTCTAGCTCAATTTTTTGAGGAGAATTACTCTTCCTATTTCCTTTACCTTTACCTTTCTAAGCCCTATAATACCCAACTAGTCTATCAAGTTGGTGTACTATCTTGGGTCTCACTAGTGACTAGGCTATAAATGTAGGCACTATGACCTTAGCTCCTTGACCTTTAGTTGGGTGGGCTTGAGCATGAAAGACTATTGTTTGAAGAATTGGATCAAGTTTTAAAGGTCTCTTGATCCAATCCTTTGTCAATTTGATGATGTGCCTCACCTAATGATTAATGTTTGAGTTCTCTTCTTTGTTAATCTCAGTATTCATAATAGGTCTATCACCAATCTTATCCCTACTGAATAGTGGATCAAGGACATCTTCAATATCTTGTTGCATGATTTTCAAAGGAACCTTTATCTTCAAAGATTTCTCTACTAGATAAAGAGTCATCCTACAATAATCCCTTATGTAGATATCGTAGTCATCCACTACGTTCATCCAGTGATCCTTAATCACATCCTCATGCTAAAATGTCTTACCAGCTAGATGTTGCACCCTTCCAATGCTATCAAAATAGGTCCATGGAGAATTATATTCTTCTAAGGGATATTGATCCCATCCACACTCAAAAGATGGAATGTCTTGTCTTCGATCCACACTGAATAGTCCTATTGCAATAGGCCATGCCCATGTTACTTTGTGTTTTCTCCTTACTTTGTCGTATGTAGACAAGAGTTGTTGAGAGATCTCCAAGAGTAGAAGCCTATCACTTGGATATCTTGGGAGCTTCTTACGATTGATAGTTGTGCCCAGTACCCTCAAATATATGAATATTTGATATTGGATGTAATAGGCTCCAACCTCTTAAATCTCTGTAGTTGCCTCTTCTAACATCCTCTTTGCATAATCTCCTTCAATGAACTAGATTATTATGAATATGAAAGCATCGTCTATAATCCTATATTCTTTGCTTCATTCTAAAAGCCTCTTCTTTACTAGCTAAGGATATACAATGTAGGCTATGCGTTTGCATCCTACATGCTACTCTTCTCATAGAGCCCTAGATAATTCGTTGCCCTTGCTGCTAGTAAGTACACCAAGTACGATGTCATTTAACTTCACCACCACTAGCTACTCACCCAAGTTCTCACTAAGAATAGAAGACCAATCAATTGGTATCTCTATTGTTTTGATCATCTCAATAAAATGCACCATAAAAATGTTCAGGTCTCTAGTTCTTGGAAAACCCATAACTCTACTCAAGAGTATGATTAAATATCCAATATCTTCCTTCATATAGCCTCTTGTCATATCCACTTTGCCTACTTTTTGTCCTAGAGGTGTCTTCTCAATGAGGTATGAAGGCTGGATGATCTTGGAAGCTTCATCAATATGTTCCCTGTACCATCTCATTACTTGCTAATAGGTTAATCTAATGAATTGATCTACCCTCGAGAGATGGAACATCTTTTCAATGTTCTTGGATCGAAGATCCAATATGATCTCTCTAGTAATGCTCTTGACAACTCTTTCTTCAAGAACATAAATCTATGTGAGTTTCATAACTAGCTCTGAGGACTATAATAACATCGGATGTGATGTTGCACTGACAAGCCCTAATCAGATCAATGTGAAAATCATTGGAGACCTTTTAGTTGGTTTGTTACACAATGTTAGGAATGTGGCCAAATTAGTTTGACCTAGTTTGATGTCTCATATCTTTGAATGATCATCTTGAAATCATGATTTGGTCAGAACACCTTGAAACTTGAATACTATGAGCTTTGGGTCCATCTTTGCTACAAGGCAGGATGATGAAGATGCCATTGAATCTGCACAAAAAAAATGATTTTCATTAGTTTGGAGTTGAAGAAAAAAATGATTAAATCAAACCCTAATAAAAATGTGAACAAGACCCAAAAAAAGAAAAAAGAAAAACCTAGTTACTCAAAAAGACCAAAAAACTTGAATTTAATCTCTTTTTGCAAAAAAAGGGCACACCTAGTACACCTGATAGTTGCACCTGGTGTGCCTTTCATCACTTTACTATATGGGATGCACATCAATGCACCTCATATGTACTTGGAGCAATAGAGGTTTTCTCATTTAGAGGTGCATAGTAACGCACCTAATTCATGCACCTTAAATGCCTTTTGTCTTTTAGTTGTCTTTTTAATGTTATAAGGGTGCACAGTAGTGCACCTAATTAGGTGCGCTAATGTGTACCTTAATTACAATTTTTTTGCTTTATTTTTAAAGTTTTAAGGTTTTTAATGTTTTGAGAGGAAAAAGGTGCACAATAGCACACCTTAACATGGTTTTGTTTTTATTTGTTTAGGGCAAAAGTGGAGGAGGCGCACCTACCAGGGTGCAGTGGTGCACTCGGAGCTCGAAGCTTAGAAGAAATAATGTGAAGGCAAGGGCTTGAGGAGGTTCCCTTGGTTATATAGCCCGGGGTCCCAAGAACTCCTTGGTGTTGTGCAGCTATGTAGTCACGTTGCTATACACACCAGGGTGATGCCCTTGCCCAAGTTTTTTGGCACACTAGTGCACCTGATGAGGTGCATTGTTGAACCTCTTTTTTCCAAAAAAGACTTGCACTTTAAGAATTTTGATTTTTTGAGATTTGGGTTTTTGAACTAGGACCCAAATCTGAGTAGGACACTAGGCCAAAAAAAAAACCTAGAAAAGACTTGGACCCTAGAATAGGGTTCCACAAAGCTAAAAAAATGAAGTAGGGGGTCCCTATTTCTAGTTGAAATGGGGTGTGCATTGAAATGACAACAAATAGCCCCAACAAAAGGGAAGAAATGACAAAGGCATTTCTTCATTAGCAAACATTCCTCTTATATGTATCAAACACCAACTAAATCCCAAACACTCCAAGCATATTCTGAGTCACTTTTATAGTCAAAACCTCACAATCTCAAATCTCCAAGTTCAATGTGTGTTCAATGTATTCATTTCCTTTGACATCTCAGAATGTAGTCTATCAAAAGTTTCCAACAACTTGGAAACAATCTTCCACCTCATCTGATCCATCCGTCGAGAATCTTCATGAAAGCTATTTATCAACCCTTTGTTTTACCAGATCAGAAAATCAATTCTGAGGGCTCTTAGTGGGTTGTCAATTTTCATTTGAAGTCTTGGGTAACCTTTAGAATACTTGCTTCATGTATCTCATAATGTTTCCATTTGATTCTT
Organism: Cupressus sempervirens; assembly: GCA_028749045.1. Lineage (NCBI taxonomy): Eukaryota > Viridiplantae > Streptophyta > Pinopsida > Cupressales > Cupressaceae > Cupressus > Cupressus sempervirens. The sequence goes on along the minus strand of CM053793.1, from coordinate 473,244,239 downwards.
CAATGAAGTAATGATTTTGATACTAGATAACGTATTTGGAATGCATATCCCTATAGTTAGATTACCCTTTTCAAACTTTGTAGAATCTTTCATTCTTAACACCTTTTTATTTTTTTATTTTCTTTCTATACCCTGACTATGCTTAGACTATGTGGTCAAGATATTGGTATCATTTCTCAGATTCAATCTTTAGTGAACATCCCTTGTGTTCCTCTTTTAAGAACTCTTAGAAACTCTCATGACAAATGATCTTAGCAATTCCTTCAAGAAGATCCTTCTCTTTGAACCATGGGATTTGGACTATCCATTGCTTCCTTCAACCTTGGTTTAACAACAACTGAGATAATCAATCTTTAAATATGCAAAGTGTTGAGAACTTGTTGATCTATAATTTTGAATTCAAGATCGAAAATCTCCTATTACTACAAGTAACATCCATTCCTTAGTTGGTATAAGAAACAAAACCCTAAAAATGTTTTGACAAAGAAATACCTCTTCCCAAAAATTGGGACCAAAAGAATGGTTAGTAAAATACGTCAAGACTAAATCTTGAGTGCACCTACCCCCTAGGTTGACACAACTTTGAAAACAAACACATGACTGAAAGCAAACACACAACTAAAAAGAAACACACTTGCAGAAATGAAATCTTTCTTTTTCTTTTTTTTCTTTTTTTTTTTAAATATTTTTTACAGTCTCTTAGGCCTCAAAATAATGCTTCAAAAATTTCCCATTGATTGACAACAAAACTAATTCCCTCTGTAAGGAACTCAGCCTAAAAGTGTTTTCTCCCAAAAAAAATTTGATCTGATAAGGACCAATCCACAAGTGTTGAAATTTTGTGTGGCTTCCCAACTTTTCTTTTGCCTTATCCCAAAGTAGAACAAGGTTGGATATTCTAAAAGACTTTATTGTGGCCCTCTTGTCAAACCACATCTTGATGACAACTTGATGTTTCACCATATTCTCCAAAGCAATTGTCCATTTTTCATCCATCTCTAAAAGATTCATCAACCTTATTTCTAATTTATCAACATCTTCAGCATACCCACTCATGAATTTCAAAATAGGAATCTTGAGATTAAGTGGGAATACTGGCTCTTGTTTGTATACAAGTAGATATGGAGATGTCCCCAAAGCATTTTGACCCTTACTCAGTCTGTCCATAGAGCATATTTGAGTTGTGTATGTCAATCTCTAGGATTCTCCTTCAACAAACATCTTATTACTATGATTAGGTTCTTATTCATAGATTCAGCTACACCATTTCCTTGTGGATAATAATTTGAAGAGAACTTGATAATAACTTAATTTTCTAGTGCCCATTGAGTTAAGAATACTGATGAAAAAGATGATCCATTATCACACACTAAAGAGAATGGCATCCCAAATCTAGTAAAAATGTGTTCTTTTAAGAAATTCGTAACCACCTTAGCCGTGCAATTTTTGAATGTCTCTGCTTCTATCCAACACATATAGTAATCCATAGTTGTGAGAATAAAAGTGTGTCTGGTTGACGATGGTGGGTTTACTAGATTGATAAAATCTAGCCCCCACCTTGTGAAGGGGTGTATCTCGAACACTGGTTGTAATGGCATTGTAGGATGTCTTTGTCTGTTAGCACTAGTCTGACAAATATGACAAGTATGCACGTGCTCAAAAGTATCTTTGAATATTGTGGGCCAAAAATAACCCAATCTTAAGATCATGTGAGTAGTTTCTTCTGTCGACCCATGCCCTATATCGTACTTCTCGTAAAATTGTTCCAAAACTTTTTTACTTCCTCGCATCCCAAGCATTTTAGATAAAATTACTTCATAGTTCCTTTTGTATAATTTTCTATCATGCAACATGTAGGATTCACACTTCATTTTGAGTTCCCTATGCTATGAGCTATTCATCCAACTAGGATACTAATTTTGTAAAAGATAGTAAATAATATCCTGATACTAGACATCTGTTATCACACCTTGATCAATATCAACTTGAGATACTACAATCTTCTTCTGATCATCCACATTTGTTTCACTCTCAAATTAGAATTTCTTTTCATCTTCTATTTGGTTATCTTCTATCATTTTTGACAATCCATTACCTCATACTAACTTCATAGGTTGGATCTCTAAATCAAATTCTTAAAGGATTTCCATCCATTTCCCTCGTCTTTCACCAAGTTCATTTTGCATCAACAATGTCTTAACCATTGGATCATGCACAATTGCATACACCTTGCTCCTTAGTATATAATGGTGGAACTTCTTTACCACTTTGATTAAAGAAAAATAATATTTTTTGAGGTTATAATAATTTAACTCAGCATTTTCAGAGGGAAACTCATAAAGGCAATGGATCATTCATCTTCCTTTTCCTTCTTCTATGTGAGAATCCTAGTACATGAATGTTTTGAAGAAAAAGAGTATATTTTGAAGGGTAGTCCATAGTCCAGACTCACCAGTACTATGGCTACAAAAATGGCCACTTTGATATCCTCAAATGATTTCCTAACCTCTGGAACCCATTCTATTTTTCTCCCTTTTTGAGTAAATCATTAAGAGCATGAACTATCTCTTTAAATCTGCTTATGAATTTTTACACAAAATTTATCTTCTCAAAGAAAGACTTCAATTTTTTTTTGCTGTGGGGAGACGATAACTGTAGAATGGCTTCAGCTCTATCAAGATCAATGGAGATTCTAGCTTCAGAGATGATATGTCCTAGGAGCTTCCCTTTAGTAACCCCAAATGAACATTTCTTAAGATTGAGTGATATGCCATACTTGCGACATCTATTGAATACCTATCTTAGATCAGCAATATGAGTGCTTTGATACTTTGAAAAGATAGTTAAATCATCCATTTAGATGACTATACACATTTTAATCAAGCCCTTAAAAGCTTCATCCATGGCTCATTGAAATATAGCTCCTGCATTAATTAGTCCAAAAGGCATTCTTCTGTAGGCAAAAGTTCCCCATTTAGTCATGAAGGCCATCTTCAACCTATCCTCTTCATCAACCATTATTTGATTATATCCTAAATATCCATCCAAGAAAGACATCATCTTTTAACCATTAACAATTTGTAGAACTTTATCCAATGAGGGCAAAGGGTAATTGTTGTACACTCGAAAGTGTCCCACTCTAAACCCTTCTATCCAAACGATTCCATGAGATGGGAATGCTTGGATGCCGGCTTAGAGCTCCCTTTCCACGGAGTGCAAGAGAGTATATTTCAAGAATAAGAAGGCTCTCAGATGAGCCTTAGAGATACTCTTCTTGCTAGTAAACCATGCAATGGGAGGTTCCAAAGACAAGATGCAAGAATGCAAATGTCCCAAGGAGTTCCTCAAGAATGCAATGCAAATGAAAATTAAACTAGGATGATAATGCAAAATGCAGCTATGCTAAAACATGTATGAGAGTGTTACAATACCATTATTAAGCTATGTGAGATTAAGCTACATGTAAAAATGAAAGCTAAGCTAAGATGCTATGGTATGAGAGAATGTAGACAAGAAATAGAAGTTCTCCACAAAGCTCCAAAGAAACCTGTTAGAAAACCTGCAGCATAACAATATTCAAAAATGAGGATTGATTGAGGGGGAAAGCTCTCTCCCTTTTAAAGATGTATGGACGGTAGAGATCAAGATGAAGATGGTGGATGATCAACGGTGGAATTTGAAAAGAGGAGTGATCCATGTGCACACACAAATCAACCAATAGAATATAAGTTGACTTGTCATATAAGACAAAAGTCACAAAGCCTTTTCTTTTAATTGCAAAATAGAAAAAAGACTTTATGTGTGCACTTTAAGTGGGTTAGAAGAATGGGGTCTTTTATTTAATTAAAAGGGGACATGTTCTTTTAATCAAATAATGAACTTAGGATAGCATAGTCAAACTATAGGTTATAATCAAATAAATTGATTATTAGCAATTTGGTCTAGATAAATGATTAAATTAATTTAGCCAAAATGCTGAGAAGGGGGCTAATAGTCTAGATGACCATTTTTAGGTGATTACAATTGTCCTTTTGAGATGTGAGGTTCAAGTTACAAAAGTCTACACAAAGATGAATCTCTTTGATCTTTTTCTATACATGAACCAAGTTAGCCACCCACGTAGAGTGGTGAATGAGGAAGATGATCTTGGCATCAAGAAACTTCTTAACTTCATTCATTATCAGTGGTTCAATGATAGGATTAACAGGCCTTTGTCTTTGCCAAAAAGGCTTTGCATCAAGTTTTAATGGAATGTCATGTGTAATAATCTTAGGATCATTTTTTTTAGTTCGTCGTAACTCTAAAAAATGACATCCTTATACTCTATAAGTAATTTGTGCATATCTTTTCTTTCTTGTGCATTGCACACCTTTCTAATCCTTACTATTCTAGGATCTTCATTAGTACTCGAATTGTACAAATTACATTCTTCGATCCCCTTTTCTTCGACCATTCTTCTAGTAAGTGTTGATTTTTCATGATCAAAAATGAATTCCAACTCAATCAGTTCTTTAGGGATAGTGTTGGTTTTCAAATTCAAGATCTCGTCTTCATCTTTGAGTTCATCATCTTCAAGTTTTTTATCAAGAGCATCATCAATTTCCTGCCCTTTAAAACGGCCATTGCACATGATAAATTTGAGTATATGTTGATCATCTTGAAAAATTGGAAAGTTTGTAACATTATCTGGGATAGATGGATCAACAACCAATTCAACTTAAAACCTTTTCAATTTCATTCTCTCAACAGGTTGTAATGCGCCAGCTGAGATAGTGAGGGTATTTGTTACCATGTTTTTCTTCCTCGGAATAGATTTTATATTCAAAGCTTCAAAATCATCTAGTAAATCCCATACTTTCTTCCTATATACTAGCAACCTCTTATCATTGAAAGAATATACCAACTTCACTTGTCTTATAACTAACTAAGAATCTCCCTCAACTATGAGAACTATAATTCCTTTCTCCAATACAAAAAGGAGTCCTCAGATCAATGCTTCATATCTACAACATTATTAGTACATCTAAACTATAATCAACATGTTGTGTAGAAAGACTTACCTTTTGGGTTGACCAACTGAATACCTGCACTAGCTCCTAATTTGCATTTGGAACCATTGAAACGAAGTTTCTAGATGGGATCTTCTTTAGGCTTCCTAACCTTATGCTTATTTGTCCTTAGATTTTCTTTCACTTGGGCCTAAAAGGATTGTTTCTTGGGAACCCACTGTAATCTTTCATGGGGTGGACTTGATGATTCTCCACTATTGTTCCTTAACACAAGAACTGTATGTTTTTCTTGATTATCTTGGATTTTCCCTATCAATTCTATAATTTCATCTATTTTGGGTTTAGGATGGATGACTACTGAAGTCCATCATTGACCTTTCATGTACAGTCTTCTTCTTTGAACTTTGATCATTCCAGGTGGAGGAGAAGACAAACCCCTACTATCTGAGGAGGTATATGTGTGCTAAAATGTTGTCACACTTCTATGAATCATTACATGTAAGAAAACTCAAGAATGGGCCCTCACAAATCGATCCATAGCTCTCTACTCATAGAGTGCAAGGGTTTGCAATGGAGGCCCTCAGTTTGACCTATTTTTGTGCCAATGCAAGTACACCATGAGATGAGAGATTCAAAGAGGAAAAGCAAGAATGCTAGTCTCTATGATCTTCAAATATGCATGAAAATAAGATCTAATCTATGAAATCAAAATCTAATCTATAAATGCAAGATCTAAGCTAAAAGCCCATGATGGGTGCAAGAGAGAAAAAGACAAGAAAATAGAAGTTCTCCACAAAAAGCTTTTGTATTCAAACTCCTTCAAAAATTGGTCTTCAAACCTGCAGCATAACGATAGCATAATCATGGGTTTTTAACATGAGGAGAGGGCTCTCCCTTATAAAGGAAATTATGGAGGTGAGAGGCTTCTCACAACCAATATGGGATAATAGAGCTTGATCCATGTGAGAGCAAATTCCACCAATGAGAAAAGAGGAGTGGTTGAGAAGAAAGTGGTGTCCATGTGAGACAAGATTCCACCAATTAGAAAAGAGGAGTGGTTGAGGAGAAAGTGGAAAGATAAATCCCAGTTAGATCACATTTTTAAGTGTAGAGAAATTAAATAAAAAGAATTTATTTTATTTCCTTTTTTCATCAAAAGAGATATTTAAGTGGGATTTTTATTTAATTAAAAGGGAGCAAGTTCTTTTTAATTAAATAGAAGATATTTAATTAAATTAAAAGAGAGGTTTTTCTCTTAATTAATTAAATGTGGATGAACTGTTTAATTAAAAGAGAGGTTTTCTTTTAATTAAATGGGGATTTTATTTTATTTAATTAAAAGAGAAGATTTTCTTTTAATTAAATAAGACTTGGAATAAAATGATCAATCTTAGAAATGAAATAAATCAAATATGATCAAGGAAATTGATTTGAATTGATTTAATAAAATATTACAAACCATTGATTCAGAAAATTTGATAAATTGATAAATTGAATAATGGGGGCCCATAGTCTAGGCGACCATTTTTGGGTGCATACAGTATCATTGTATGATGCATTCAAATATTCAATTTTCTCTTCAACCCTTTTCACATATTTGGATATATTTATAGGATTTTGATTTTTTGTGAGTTCATTTTTTGGAACGTTACCACTTTTTACTCCCATCATCTCAATCAACACCTTAGCAACTACCTCTTGGCAAGATGAGCATTTGAACTCTGAATGTCTAACTTTATGCAATTAGCAAAATTCTAGAAGAAGGAGGATACTAAGGTTGGCTTCTTCTCCTAGATATTGTAAGTTAGCCATCATGTCATCTATGAATTGCATTATGATCTCATCCTTTGGGATTGAAATCCTAGATTCTACATCTTGATTATCTGATATTTTGATTGAAGTTGTATCAAAAGCCATCACCTTGTAAGAGCCAAATCTGTTTGTAAGAATGTTACTTCATTTCGAGCATTGTATTCGGTAATCATTGTTTTTAACTTTGGCTCTGCATCTATCTTGATTTGATTGTTCAACCCTTTCCATGGTAACCATAACTGAGTGAAATCTATAGAAAACCATCCTCTTAGGCATTTGGTCCATTCTCTACTTAGTAGTAGTTTATATGTTTTCAAGATATCCACCACATGTATATTGATGATGTCTTCAATTCAAGATTTGAATGTCTTTCAACACACCAATGACTTTCACCTCTATTTTATCCAATTGTACCACTACTCAGTTGGATGGTTGAGGATTGACTCCTAACCTTTATGCTATTGATAGTAGCATAGCCTTACAAGAATCTCCTGAATCAATTAGAAAATTATGAAGATTCTTCCCATATATCCTAATGCTAAGCAGAAACAATGACATCTCAACCTTGTCTTTAAACATAGTTGTTATTGCCTCTGAGGCATTGACTTGTTGAGACATTGTCTTTTGAGGAACAACACTCACATTATGGGGTGCCTTTGTGTGATCAAGATTTTTCATTAGAACTACTCATTGATGGGGAAAATTCTACAACAAGTCAAATATAGACATATTGGTCTTTGTTCACTTCAAATCTTCCACCACATTATACTTTCAATAGCCCAGGTGGGATTTTTCAAAATTGTTGGTACATTTCCTTGATTATAATTTTGTTGTCCTCCATATGGTGGTCTGACTAGTACCGAATTATTACTTTCTCTTTGATCGAGAGGAGTTGGTTATAATGTTGGCAGAATTCCATCTGTCATAGGCTCTTTCTGACTTTCCAGATTGTATGTATTTTGATTTTCATTGTGAAAGAAAAATACCTCTTTTGGTTGAATGTCTTGTTCCTAATTAAATAGAAAAGAGAATTCTTCATTAGCCAATTGTTCCACCTGTGTATTTTGTGTAGAATCATAGGTTCTAGTAGCATAGCATTAAATTGTACAGAAGGCACATTGTCATTAACTTGTGAATTCTGAGTCATATCTTGATTTCTATTGTAGTATGAACCATCATTGTTAGATGTGTTTTGAACATTGTCATATTGTTTAATGTCCACATACTAAACAGTATTGTTGTTGTCATCTACAGGAATGCTCCCATTGTTTAGGCAAGTGTTCCATTTTCTATTCTATCTTTGGAAGTCATTGTTACGATCAGGAGGATTGAAGTTGTTTCCTCCATTATTATTTCTAATATTATTGTTTCCACTAGAATTCCTATTGTAATTATGATTGTAATTGTTGTTGTTGTAAGGACCAACATTGTTTCTAGAAGTTGTTATTCTATCCTTGCAATAACCTTAAGCAAGTTAGCTCATTGTTCATTTGTGACATGGTCTTCTTTATTTGACCAAACTCAGAGGCAAAATTTTTGTCTGCCTCAGTGGAAGCTATTGCCTTTTCCTCAAAGAAAGTGGCTTTTGGAGGTTCATAACTTGGATATGTTAAAGAGGGGTTTTATGGAGTGAGTGCCTATTGTAATGGAACTGGATTTATAGGTATGAATTGGCTAGGCATCATAGGTGCTCTAACAGGATATGTTCGCATCATTATAATAGCTTGAGCTGGAAGCATCAATCCTCCTCCATTAGGATTGGCTTGCTTAGTGAAGGTAATCACTTATGTTAAGACTTTATTCAATGTGTCAATATCTATTGCAAGAAGTCTTCTTAGAAAAAATAGTAGTAAGATGGTCCATAGCATTCAGGTAAATCTGAATAGAAGCTTCAACTAGTATAGTGTATGGCATTTCCAACTTGTGGTATGCCATGTGAAAGGCGTGGTTGAAGCACGAAACCATCTCAGTTGGGTCCTTTTTGTTGATATGAATTGTTGATGTATCATGGTTGGCTTAATGAAAGTTTTGAATTGTTCCAAGAATAATTTTTTGAAAGTAGCCTAGTCTCCAACACATCCAGGTGGAAAATTACCATACCAAGTAAAGGCAACTTCCCCCAAAGAGTACGAGAATAAGAAAAGAACCACATTCTCATTAGCAATCTACTTTTGGTTGTAAATTTCCTTGAATATCGTGATGTGATCTTCAAAAATTCATGTCTCTCCATAGATGAACCTTGGGAAAAATTTCTCAGGATTCTTAGGAAGATCATTGAGTACACCTGTCAAGTTAATTGGTGAGTCTACAACATTTACAAAAAAGGCTAGCAAGGGATTAGGTGGATCATTGAGTGGTTGTTGTGGTGGTGGAACTGTCAGAGGATTTGGTATAACATTGGGTGGTTGTTGTGGAGGCAGAACTGAAGAACATGATGAAATGTTGAATGGAAGTGGTAGAATTTGGAGGATTCCTTTGTCACTATGAGGCTTATAGAAATGGCTAAGCTCGAGGAACTCATGTGCACTTGGTGAAGATCTTAAAGCTCACTGAAATGGGGATGATGGATCAAAATCCTCCAGTTTGCATCAATTCTAGAAAAAATATACCTCTATAGAAGCACACTTTCTCACAAATAAGGCACACCTTGGAATTTGGTGCACCTGTGCAGTAGTGCACCTAGTGCACTTGTGCAACTCAAAAGCTTAGAAACTTAGAAGATTTTCTAAACTTGTAAAAAATGCAGAATTTTGAAGTTTGCAAAAAAAATTCTTCTATTATGAATGCTAAGGGGCCCTCCTTCTAATGCCACTTTTGTTAAGGGGCACTCCTTGGTGCTACGCTACTGCACATCACCAAGGGTGATGCCCTTGCCTAAGTTCTTTAGCGTACTAGCACACTTGATGAGATGCATTGGTGCACCTCTTTTTTGAAAAAAAGACTTGCATTCTTAGAATTTTGATTTTTTGAGATCTAGGTTTTCAAACTGGGACCCCGATTTGAGTAGGACACTAGGCCAAAAAAAACCTAAAAAATACTTGGACCCTGTACTAGGATTCCGAAAAACCAAAAAAATAGAATAAGGGGTCCCCATTTCTAGTTGAAATGGGATGTGTGTTGTGAAACCACAACAATATCCTCTGGCACACCATAGTTTATCAATAAAATTTGCATCTCTCTATCTAGGTTAAAATATTCTCTATTTAAAGAGTTCTGTAAAGGGTTTTCTAGATGCTTCCATATTTTGCCTCTTCATCTGAGTTGTTGATCATAAAACATAGGGATTTGTGATACACATCATAAAATGTGTAAAAATTTCTATGACAACCTCTACAAATATTAAATGTTCCTTCCGTGTCAGTTTGAAAATGGTTTACCTCAAAGTTTGTATCATTTCTAATGTTTATGTAAACTTTGTATTGCTTGGCACTTACTATCTCTAGTACTCGACATGCTACTGATGCTTAGTTTGTACCATGCTTGGCACTTACTATGTAAATCAACACTTATATGCTTGAATTTCTTGGTAGGTTTTGAACTCGACTTGTATATAAAATACTCAGTGACCACATACTTTCTTAGCTCCTATAGAGCTCAATATATACAAGTTTATATACATGACTTGACATATATAGAGTATCTCGATTAGTGATTACCATCTAACTCTACCTAGTAAATAAATAAGTGTTTGACACTAATAGACAGTAATAGCTAGAGATAGAAACAATCTCCCCCTTTGACATTAGTGGCATAAATAGTTTTTCATGACCACATCATTACAAATACAATTTGATATGAGTACTCCCCAAATTCTAATGAATTATGCCAAATGAATAAATGAATGCTTATCCACATACTCTAAATAGTATGATAATATAGTGTCATACCCTCTTTTCCTATTGAACTTTGCACTTTATTGCTTATTCATTTTTCAATTCCTTCTTTATTAACTTTTTTGTTGCATGACAAACAATCATTCCCTCTTGTTTTTGACACTTATTGTCATAGATACTAGGGTTGAATGGGTGGAAGAAAATCATATTTATCAATGAATGTTTTATGAACTTAGGTGATCCTAGAAAATGCATAATCCCAAGTAGTTCTTGTTGCCTCCAAAATGTGATTCTGCAATTATAATTGTATTGCTGAGTCAATTAAGCTATTAACCACTGAAAGAATGTGTTCTTCCTTGATAAGATCTTATGTTGATTGAATTTCCCTTTGCATGACCTCCAAATGAGGTATTAACATAGCTTTAATAGAGATTAAGTTGGATATCATGTTGTTGTCAACTTCCTGAAGTTCAACAAATCTTCCTTGAGCATTCAATAACTTATTATAGTGTTCAATACTCGATTATGTTGACTACAAAATAATGTTGTTGGATCTCTGCATCTCAACTTGAATCTATTGAATTTGTGCCTGAATGTCATTTGTAAATCTTGGTACATCAGACAAAATGTTGTACAAATGTTGTACCCTCTATATAAGTTCTATCATATTCTGTACATGCTCTTGCAACTGAATTTTCTACTAGACAATCATTGTGGAAAAATTATCCACAACCTTATTCTCAAATTTTCTCACTGACCAATCCATTAACTTCTCATTGGATTCTATATCACCATCATTTACTTGTTCAACAATATTTGCAAGTTGGGTAATTATTGGGGCTTTGCCATAAAAATTTTGAATATCAAAAGCATCAAAAAGAATGTTTTTAACATCATATAGCATCTTCTTTTGTTTATGCTCTCTTCTTAGTTCTTCTTGCTTCTTCTTCTTCTCCAAAATTTATTGTAACAAAGTTTTTTTCTCCAATGTAAGATTTTCGAAATCTAATTGTGGCATTTTAATTACTTCATCTAGACTAACTTCAATATCTAGTGAGGTGTCTTTTATTAATATACCTTTACTCGATGGAGTGATGTTGCTTGATATTTCTTTAGGAGTTGGCGAGGGGGTTTCACCACTTGGTCGTGTTGGTGTATCGGTGCTTGAGACAACAATAGTTGCACTTGGCTTAGCTTTACTTTCCTCTCTATTTACCTCAATGTGAGGTGCTAACACAAGTTGACTTTCTACACTTGCGTCTTTTATCTCTATCTCTTTAACTATCTCCATGAGCCTTGATTGCTTGGCCTTTGGAGTGTCAAGGGTGTCAGCATGGATTGGTGATATTTTTCCTTGTGGACTCAACACACCTAAACTTTCTCCACTACTATGATCATCTTTGATGGTCATTGTCTCAATTCCTTTCTTTGTATTGGTTGCCTTGGTAGATAACCCAAAAATACTTTCCAAAGCAATTCATCTTGATTTACTATAGCTTCAATTTTTCTTTGTAGTATCATAAAAATTCTATACTTAGGAATAAATATGTTACTATACCTCTCCAAAAATATTTCCATCTGATCTTGTGATAGATCAGGCATAAGCTTCACTAGAGTGTCAGTTCTTATCTTTTTCTGTTCCACTTCTTCCTGTTGCCACCTTCTTTCAAGTCTGTAAGGAAAATTTGTGGGTATCTTCTTCTCAATTTTATTTAGAGCTAACTTATGATTAGAAATCATATCTATGATAACCTCCTCAACTTTGGTTCTATTAGTATTATCCAATGTGTCATATTTCACAAATCTAAAACTAGACAATCCTAAAGATCTTCTAAGATATGCACATGGTCCTTTGACCAATCTCCTTCTCTTTTGTTTAGATACATCAGGCTCAATAGTCTCTACTACTCTTTGTTTTTTAATCTACTCGGCACTAGTAACTACCCTAGTCCTTCGCTTAGTTGGTGGTAGAGGAGAGAGGGGTGTCACCACTAGCTTTTTATCAATTCTTTTAGCCTTCTTGCTAGGTGGATTTGCAACAACTAAGGATTTACCCTTGTCTCCTTCTTCTTCTTCCTCTTCCTCATCACCACTCTTCATCTTCTCCAAGACCTTGTATGATCTGCAGTGGTTTTTTTCCTTTGCCTAAGATGGCTAGTTTTGCCTCTAGTTCTTCAATCATTCTCTTCCTTTTCTTCTCCTTTGAAGCTATCTTAATATTCATAGTTATTTTGGCCTTAGCTTCCTCATATTTTCCAAAAGATTCATCCTTAGTGTTTATTTCTTCTTTCAATGGTGCAACAATGTTTGCATTCACTAAGTCATTATCAATTTCATAATCAAAACCTTGTAACCAAACCTTCCTTGGCTTTACTACCTATACAAATCTATTATTTGTATCTACAAGAAAACATGCATCATTGTAATACCTAGTTACCATTCCTTCTAGTATTTTGATCCTCATCTTCATTATTTGCTTGAATTTCTCAAAATAAGTATCTATGACATTCTCAAAATTTGTTCCTAATTGAGTAATGTATTCACTTATTTTCCTTCTCACTGGTTTGTTTTGTTCCCAAACAATATCACCAATACTAGGAAAATATTTTTGTATATAGAAGAAAATACACATAATGAGGGATCCAAACTTAGACATTGAATTCTTTTCTTTTCTTATGGATGCCATATTTTGAAGCTCAACAAGGTCATATTCATGATCTTTCATCACTATCTTCCATGTTTGATCCACTGCCATACATGACACTCTATTTAGTCTGCTTGACTAGTAAAATTTGTGAGCTATAACCCTTAATGCAAATTCGATTAATGGATCAGAAATGTTTGTAATGGACAAACCTCATCCATTCTACTTGGCAACTATGTTTGCTTCAACTTCTTCTGGACTTAGGTATCACATGGTTTGCTTCTTATCTAAGGTTGGAGAGCCAGTAACCTTGTGAATTATTATTTTTGTGATCTTTATGGGTCCATTTTGTAACCAAAAATTCATGTCATGAATATTGCTTAGAATAATTTTGATCCATTCAATCTTCAAATTTCTTGGGAACTCTAGGCCACAAGTTAACCCTTTCCTTTCGACAACTTTGAATTCATCCTTCAAGATTCCTTTATTAGATAACTTCTCGTATGTTGCTCTCATTTCATAATCTCCTACTTCTCTAATCTTACACATATAACAACTCCTTACATCATGAATCATAATAACCTTGGGCAGTATCAATGATAGTGCACCCATTGAATCTCCTTTCATTGCAATTTCTAGAATAGCACAAAAATTTGGTGGAGGACAAGTGTCAGTCTTCACCAATTGAATTTTACTAACCTCTTGGCTCATTCTAGTAGAGAATTAAGCTATCATTTTCTCTTTTTTAGGGTTTGAAAACTTTTCTTTCTTCTAAATTACTTGGCATAGCTCAGATCTTCACTCAATTAATCTTCTCGTCTCATATTTCCTCCAAAATACCTTAAAATCTTTTGTTAGTCACTCAAATCACAAAATTTCTCTATTCTCTTGAAATTTGTATGCAAGGTGTGAAATAATATCTTCAAATTTTGATATATATACCTTTTTATGGTTGATTTAGGGTCTCCATTAATGTAGTGTACTTGGGTAGGAGGAAGCCAGTTGTCTTGGTCGACATTGGTGCCTTTGAAGTAGATCTTTACTATACAGATTAGTCTCTTCCATCTAACTCAATCAATAAACTAGTTTACTTCTGAAGTACTCAGTCCATGTCACGATGCTCAGTCAACATAGACAGTTTTATTGATGTTTGGCACTAATTTTATAGATGATTCTTTTCTACTATTTCTTTTCACGAATATGTTTTTATGAATCTTTACATATGCAAATATGAACTTTAGCACATTTCATATTAGGAACTGATGTATGATATATCAATGAAATATATAAATCCATACATACCTCTCTTCATTTTTTTGAGATGACATGATCACCTTCTCTATTGGATTGGGTGACCTCAACTCCATTTGCTCCACTATTTTCATCTTCTGATTTCTTTCTCCATATTTGATTCATCTCTTTCCTTATGTGTTCAATGTCCACTTTACATTTACCTTTGTCTTTGATCTGATTTGGTGTTGGTACTTGAGTCTTGAAATTCTTGTTTGAATGTCCAAACTTGTGACACTTGGAACATGCATTGTTAGGTGCATAATTTTGCCTCTGATTTGTCCAATAGGGTTTTATCTGTGATCTGCATCCATATGCTCTATGTCCATACTTCTAACATTTATATCAATATCCTTCAAATCTAGTTGTGGTAGGCATTTTCCTCATTCTTGACCTACACACTGTAATCACCTAAAAATGGTCATCTAGACTATTAGCCCCCTTCTCAGCATTTTGGCTAAATTAATTTAATCATTTACCTAGACCAAATTGCTAATAATCAATTTATTTGATTATAACCTATAGTTTGACAATGCTATCCTAAGTTCATTATTTGATTAAAAGAACATGTCCCCTTTTAATTAAATAAAAGACCCCATTCTTATAACCCACTTAAAGTGCACACATAAAGTCCTTTTTCTATTTTGCAATTAAAAGAAAAGGCTTTGTGACTTTTGTCTTATATGACAAGTCAACTTATATTCTATTGGTTGATTTGTGTGTGCACATGGATCACTCCTATTTTTGAATTCCACCGTTGATCATCCACCATCTTCATCTTGATCTCCACCGTCCATACATCTTTAAAAGGGAGAGAGCTTTCCCCCTCAATCGATCCTCATTTTGAATATTGTTATGCTGCAGGTTTTCTAACAGGTTTCTTTGGAGCTTTGTGGAGAACTTCTATTTCTTGTCTACATTCTCTCATCCATGGCATCATGGAATTTTAGCTTAGCTTAGCTTTCATTTTTACATGTAGCTTAATCTCACATAGCTTAATAATGGTTTTGTAACACTCTCATATATGTTTTAGCAAAGCTCCATTTTGCATTCTCATCTTAGCTTAATCTTCATTTGCATTGCATCCTTGAGGAACTCTTTGGGACATTTGCATTCTTGCATCTTGTCTTTGGAACCTCCCATTGCATGGTTTACTAGCAAGAAGAGTATCTCTAAAGCTCATCTGAGAGCCTTCTTATTCTTAAAATATACTCTCTTGCACTCCGTGGATAGGGAGCTCTAAGCCGGCATCCAAGCATTCCAACTCATGGAATCGTTTGGAATGCTTGGATGCCGGCTTAGAGCTCCCTATCCATGGAGTGCAAGAGAGTATATTTCAAGAATAAAAAGGCTCTCAGATGAGCCTTAGAGATACTCTTCTTGCTAGTAAACCATGCAATGGGAGGTTCCAAAGACAAGATGCAAGAATGCAAATGTCTCAAGGAGTTCCTCAAGAATGCAATGCAACTAAAGATTAAACTAGAATGAATATGAAAAGTGCAGCTATGCTAAAGCATGTATGAGAGTGTTACAATACCATTATTAAGCTATGTGAGATTAAGCTACATGTAAAAATGAAATCTAAGCTAAGATGCTATGGTATGAGAGAATGTAGACAAGAAATAGAAGTTCTCCACAAAGCTCCAAAGAAACCTGTTAGAAAACCTGCAACATAACAATGTTCAAAAGATGAGGATTGATTGAGGGGGAAAGCTCTCTCCCTTTTAAAGATGTATGGACGGTAGAGATCAAGATGAAGATGGTGGATGATCAACGGTGGAATTTGAAAAGAGGAGTGATCCATTTGCACACACAAATCAACCAATAGAATATAAGTTGACTTGTCATATAAGACAAAAGTCACAAAGCCTTTTCTTTTAATTGCAAAATAAAAAAAAGACTTTATGTGTGCACTTTAAGTGGGTTAGAAGAATGGGGTCTTTTATTTAATTAAAAGGGGACATGTTCTTTTAATCAAATAATGAACTTAGGATAGCATAGTCAAACTATAGGTTATAATCAAATAAATTGATTATTAGCAATTTGGTCTAGGTAAATGATTAAATTAATTTAGCCAAAATGCTGAGAAGGGGGCTAATAGTCTAGATGACCATTTTTAGGTGATTACATTTGCCCCTCTTTGACTAATGCGTGATCGATCTGGGAACACATTATGTCAAAGAAAACAGAAAGCCAAGTAGGTAGTGATAGATATAGATATATGATTTCAAAAAATGAAATGCAGAAATAGATAGCAAGTCCTGAATGCACAGCTTGATAGCAGTAGTACTGAACACTAGGAAGAGATGATGTCAGAATTCAAGAACAATACTAACACTTAGAAAAGCGGATAGAGTGAGAGCAAGTGAGAAGATCAAACAAATGCTCCTAAGTAGTGATAGAGTATTTATGCCCCCTCGGGATCGAAATTGAAATGAGGTAAGGGGATGCAAAAACTGGCTAGAAATGAGAAAATTAGAATATAGCAATGTCCAAGATGACAGATAGATGATTAGAACCCAAGAATGACTATAAGAAACTGATAAAATGCCCCAGTTTGACTAGAGTTGACCTTGAAGGATATAGCATAAAATTAGGTCAAATCTAGTAGAAAGATGATTTAGATGTGAAACAGTGAATTGAAGTAGATATGAAGTATGGAAATGATGAAGACATGAATAAATGAAGATGCCCCAGTGATGATTCGGAGATTAGACCTCAAAAGGTTAGCTAACTGCTTAGAAGAAAGTAGAGTTTTAAAAGACAATTTTGACCATCAAGATGAACTCAAATTTGGATTTCGATCCCGAAAATGAATCTAGGACATCAAAATTATTTAAGAGGTCAAAACTTTATATAATGTGATGACAAGATAGAAAAGAGATGAAGCGAAAGATTAAGAAGGTGAAAAGACATGAACAAGAAGAAAGTAAAGAAATATATGAAAGGAGTTAGCTGATATGTCCACAAAAAAGATGAAGAGAGAGCTCTCCCCATATGCAAGAATGCAAGACTAATCTAGAAAATGAACCTAAAATGCAAGCTAATATGCAAAGTGGTTTACCAGCAAGAAGTGCATAACATTTAGACTCTTAATTTCATCATTGAGCATTTATTAGGGACATCATGAGATCATACAACCATCACTAGTATAACTATGAGGATATGAATATGATCGATATTAGATAGGTATGTGGAAATCCAATCTAAGCATCAGAGACATGTAAGTCAAGATAACTACACGATTAGATTCCCTAAGTTTAATTTAGCAAGATTACACCTGTATCAAGGCATAAGCGCCAGGATAAACCCTGAGTGCGGTCTTGCAAAACAATCAAGGATGATACATTTATAAGTCAAAGTGTTGAATAGGACAATCATGAATGCTTACAACACTATAGACAAACAAAAGTATACCCACAAGCAGAAATCAAGAAAATATGTCCCATGCCCCCAGTCTTCTAGTCAATGACATCCTTGAAAGACTATTAGGGAGGGAATACATGGCAAAGAAATCATCATAGACAGCACACAAAGTAGATAAATGTCAGCATAGCTCAGTCATTTAAGTGTTAAAGTGCGTGTGTGTAAGTCACTTGGCCATTTCTTCCAGACTTGATTCTGATAGTGAGATATCGCGACATCGGAGACCGTAGGTAAACTATCTGTAAAGTGTTAAAAAACACTTGATGTCAAAGTGGGGCAAGTGTTGAGAAACACTATTTTGTGAGTTGTCAAAGAAACCCTAATCCACAAGAATACCTCAATAGGCTAAGTAGCTATGCCCCCAAGATGAGGACAAGAAACAATTCCAAGCTAGGAAATGTGTAGCAAAGTGGATGATTGAGATTGATAGACATAGGTGCAAGGGTTTCAAGTAGCGCCTGTTTCCAGGTTTTCACCACTTTGACAGATTTTTGTTAGGAATTTTTTCAATTTTTTTTTTTGTATTTTTGAATTTTTTGATTTTTTTGGTGATACATCAAAGTTCCTATTGCTAGGTTTTCACTAAGATGATCATTTTTTCAGGACATTTTCGATTTTTAGGATTTTTTCAGCATCATATATGATTTTTTAGATTTTTTAGAATAATTAGAGATCACTAGTTCTCAAGCAAGATCACATCATTTTCTCCCAATGTTTAGCAAGGTATAGGACACGATGGAGAAACAAGCCGATAGATAAGCAAAGATGCATAAGAAAGGAATGTGAAGCAAGTGAAAGTGATCCTCGAGGACTGACTCCTCAAGAGTACCCAAGCTAGGGAAAGAGGTGAAATAGTCATATGAAGCATGTTTTGGATAAGCAATGGAAGTAATGAGAAAGATAGCGTGTAGGATAAGCGATGAAGCCAACAAGTGCGATAGCATATAAGATAAGCGATGGAAGCTAATGAGTAAGATAGCATGAAAGCGTGTAGTCCAAAAGAGTAGACATGTCAAGAGACCTAAGAACCATTTTTATTTATCATGATCAAGACCAAGGGGTCAACTAGATAGTATAGCAATGGGATAGAGCAATAAGAATAAAGCTCAAGATAGAGGCTATGAGTGAATGGAAGAGCACAATAGAAAATCTGGTGGATAAGATAGCCAATATGCAAAGATAGCTCAACACTGTCAAGATCAAAGAGAGAAGAGGGGATAGATGGATGATGGAAGAATTACGCATGATGCCTGTTTGCCAAGTTTTCATCATGGTACTTATCCAAGGTGCCACAAGAAGTAGTTTTCACCATAGGATGCATTTATTTCTCTTTACTTTTGCTACCAAGGTGCCACAAGAAGTGGTTTTCACCAAGGCACATTTTCATTTTTTTTTTTTTTTTCTTTTTTTTTTGAATTTTTGAATTTTTAGAAAGAGCTCAAGCTTTTTGAATGTAGATAGTGCTCCTATAGGAAAGATAAGTCATGATAAGCCAAGACCATAGAAAGGCATGCTCAAAGATGTTGATAGGGTGATGAAAGAGAAATGGTAGTAGGAAGAGTATATGGAGGATAATAGTTCATGTATAGAAAGTAAGTGTAAGCTTTAGAGGATTTCATGAGGGTAGTTGAAATATTGGACAAGATCAACATTGACACACACCTTGAAGGGTATTGGAACAATGGAGAAATCATGGATGAAGTAGCTTGAGGTTTAGATGTATGAGGTGGTAGAAGAGATTTGGAAAAAAGTGGAGTGAAAGGCTTTAGAATATTTTTAGGAAGAAGATGGAATGGAAGCCTTTGGAAGCTTGAATGTCAATTTTGAAGTATTTTCAATATTCAAGTCTTTTAAAAGAGGCTTGGGAATCCACATAGCTTTAGATTTTCCTCGTTCTTTGGGTGCTTGAGAGTGCATTTCTTCAATGATGGATTTAGGAACCCACATTTTCTTTGATTTAGCTCTCTTAATAGTGGACCTTTGTAGTCTCTTTTGTGCATTTTCCTTCTTAGTATTCACATGTTGATTAGATGGGACATAGTGATCTTCATTTTTCAATGGATTCTTATGTTTATTCTCACTTCCAAAAGAATTGGGATTTGTGGATGAATAAGGCTTATATGACTGGTTTAGATGGATAGATGGGTGAAAAGTCATCAAGGATGAGTGTCTTTGTTGATCTTGAGGTATGATGGGAGAGCTAGGGAATGAGCTAGGAGTGAATGTAGGAGATGGAGGAACATAAGGCCCCAAAATGGATGGAAGGTTTGAATGCTTTAGCTTAGATGGATAAGGACCAAGGATAGATTTAGAAGATGCAAAGGGATAGTGGGAAAAGATATCAACATCTTTAGAATGAGCAACATGGTCAAAGCCATCAATAGACTCATGATTACCTTTGATAGGAACAACATTTTTAATAGTAGCACTTGAAGCTTGAGCACAATTTTGAAGTGGATATGGAGAAATAGAATATGAGGGGATGCTTTGATCTTGACAAGTAGCTTTGGATAGCATATGAAGAGAACTTTTCTCATAATTTTCAGTAAGCTCAAGGGAGATAATGGAAGTTGTATCTTCATCATACTTAGAAGGTAGACAAGATATAGGATATGGAGGGGGAAAATCTTGAAAGATATGAAAGGGTGCTTGATCTTGATCTTTCTTGACATTTATAGCTTTTTCTTTTTCAGAGTCCTCTTGACATGGAGCCACTTCTAAGGACAAGGGAGAATGAAGAGTGAATGGAGTAGTGCTTGGATTAGCCATAGTAGTGCATGAAGGTTGAGGATGTTTAGGATTAGTAGCATGGAAAAGGTTTGTGGCCAAGTGAAGGTTAGCTTGAGTTTCTTTTAGAGGTAGCCCTTGAGGATACATGTAGTCAATGTGGAAAGCAATAGGTTCTTTATTTGATGGAGGCATGTTGGAAATATTTGAAGTTTTGGGAGATGCATGAGTGTTGGAAGAAGTGGAAGATGTAATGGAGCCACTACTAGACATAGGTTCATCAACATAATCTTGCTCAAGAGAAGTATCCTCAACATATGAGTCACTAGAGGTTCCAATAATTCCATTATCAATAAGATCTTGGATTTTATGTTTTAGCTCAATGCAATCTGAAGTACTATGCTCATTATGTTGATGATAAGCACAATAGATATCCAAGAATGGGTTTCCATATGAGCTAGACTTAGGTAACAGGATGATCTTATTGCCAAGAAGTTTTTGCAAAGTGTCATCATAAGAATCTTCTAAGGGAGCGAAAGTTCTATTAGAAGTATGTCTAGATTCCTTTTGTTGTTTCTCAAGTGAATGGTATGCATCCATGTCTTCATCATTAGGTTGGTCAAAGATAGGTCCATCTCGAAATTTTAGCATAGGCTCAAAGGAGGCATCACTTGCTTGTTCTCTAAAGAGGTCTTTAGATCTAGAAGAAGAAGACATTTGATGTCTTGAAGTAGAGCACGTAGACCTAGAAGAAGAGGATGACCTCAAAGAAGGTGACTCACATGCATGTAAGGACCTTAAGGAAGATTCATGTAATGATGCAGTCTTCTCCTCCAACCTTTTCTCAAGTTTAGACTTCATTTCTATCATGCGCTTAGAGAGATGAAGGTAAGAAAGATCATTTGTCTCTTCTAGTTCTTTGTATTGTGCATATAGATCTTGAAACTCTTTAGTGACATGGAGGATATCATGATCATCTAGATTTGGTTGAATTTTGGTAGCATAAGGTTTAGATCCCATAGTTTTAGATGCAAAGCCAAGCATAAAATAGTCTAGAAGATAACTTGATGTTGAAACTATAGGAGGTAGAGTGTTCACTTGTCAAGATAGTAGAGAGATTAAAGCAACTTTTCAAACAATATGTCTAAGAAACTTACGACATGAATGACTCAAGTCAATAGCTAGGCAAGATGCCCAAATAGCCAAATAGATAGAGCAAGCAGGGTGACAAGTGAACAACTTTCCCAACCCAAGAGTGTAGTCAAGAAATCAAGGTAACCATTTTAGTAAAAGGATAACTAGCAAGCATGCATAGACCATGAAGATAGAAAGACCAAGAGAACCATGACCAAAGAGTCACTTTAAGCATGTTTAAGAACTAGAGACATAGAAAATCAAAATCAAATGATGCGACTCCCCTTAGCAAGCAACGCAAGAAAATCACCTTTCTACTCATTTCGACCTTATTTTTATGCTATATCCTTCAAGGTCAACTCTAGTCAAACTGGGGCATTTTATCAATTTTTTTATATAGTCATTCTTGGGTTCTAATCATCTATCTATCATCTTGGACATTGCTATATTCTAATTTTCTCATTTCTAGCCAATTTTTGCATCCCCTTACCTCATTTCAATTTCGATCCCGAGGGGGCAGAAATAATCTATCACTGCTTAGGAGCATTTGTTTGATCTTCTCACTTGCTCTCACTCTATCTGCTTTTCTAAGTGTTAGTATTCTTCTTGAATTCTGACATCATCTCTTCCTAGTGTTCAATACTACTGCTATCAGGCTGTGCATTTAGGACTTGCTATCTATTTCTGCACTTCACTCTTTAGAATTAGACATCTATATCTATCATCTCCTACTTGGCTTCGATTTTCTTTGACATAATGTGTTCCCAGATCGATCACACATTAGTCAAAGAGGGGCAAATGTAATCACCTAAAAATGGTCATCTAGACTATTAGCCCCCTTCTCAGCATTTTGGCTAAATTAATTTAATCATTTACCTAGACCAAATTGCTAATAATCAATTTATTTGATTATAACCTATAGTTTGACAATGCTATCCTAAGTTCATTATTTGATTAAAAGAACATGTCCCCTTTTAATTAAATAAAAGACCCCATTCTTATAACCCACTTAAAGTGCACACATAAAGTCCTTTTTCTATTTTGCAATTAAAAGAAAAGGCTTTGTGACTTTTGTCTTATATGACAAGTCAACTTATATTCTATTGGTTGATTTGTGTGTGCACATGGATCACTCCTATTTTCGAATTCCACCGTTGATCATCCACCATCTTCATCTTGATCTCCACCGTCCATACATCTTTAAAAGGGAGAGAGCTTTCCCCCTCAATCGATCCTCATTTTGAATATTGTTATGCTGCAGGTTTTCTAACAGGTTTCTTTGGAGCTTTGTGGAGAACTTCTATTTCTTGTCTACATTCTCTCATCCATGGCATCATGGAATTTTAGCTTAGCTTAGCTTTCATTTTTACATGTAGCTTAATCTCACATAGCTTAATAATGGTTTTGTAACACTCTCATATATGTTTTAGCAAAGCTCCATTTTGCATTCTCATCTTAGCTTAATCTTCATTTGCATTGCATCCTTGAGGAACTCTTTGGGACATTTGCATTCTTGCATCTTGTCTTTGGAACCTCCCATTGCATGGTTTACTAGCAAGAAGAGTATCTCTAAAGCTCATCTGAGAGCCTTCTTATTCTTAAAATATACTCTCTTGCACTCCGTGGATAGGGAGCTCTAAGCCAGCATCCAAGCATTCCAACTCATGGAATCGTTTGAATAGAAGGGTTTAGAGTGGGACACTTTCGAGTGTACACACACATGTATTTGATGTCCTTGTTTCTTCTAGTAAAAACAATAACCAGTAAATTTGGGTTTAGGATTTTGCATACCATGTTTACTTTGACAAATTTTTGAAGTATGACCAAGTTTTCCACAATGATAGCATGTTTATTTTCCCTTTGACTTTTCATTACTGATCAATTCTCCTTTCTAGATGATTCTCCTCAGTTGGTGAATGAATGTTCTGAGCCATAAATACTACTAGATGACTTCAGAAGTTCTTCAAAGTATTTCATAGCTTCATTAGGTTTTTTTAATCTTTCCATAATCTATTTCTAAGATTTTAGTTCATTCTTTAGTATGTCCTTTTGTGATCTGAGATTTTTTATTTTAGCATCCTTTTGGTTTAGTTCTTGATTTGCAAGCATTAGTTGATTCATCTTTTACAATTGAGTATTTATGAGATTTTGCACATCTGATATCCTTTCTTCAAGTTTGGTAGCCATCATCTTTTTTCTTCCTTAGCCATAGCCTTATCTTCCTTACCTTTCTTCTTCTACTTGATCACTTCACATAATCTTACTAATTAGATTTCATGGTGCCTTTTCAATCCTCTTATTTCTCCATTCAGGAGTTTGTTCTTTTCAAGTAGGTTTGTAGATGCTTTGTCATTTGGATTAATTGGTTCAAATAGTCCTTGACTCTCAACTTCTTCATTGGAAAATTTTTTATCCTAGATAGCCAATTCCCTTCTTCTTTTTAAGGTTTTCTTTAGATCTTGTCTTGCTTTCTCAAGTTTCTCTAGTATGAGCTGGATGTCAATCACCTAATTGGCAATAACCTTGTGCCTCCATCTCGAAGATCTAATCTCAAAGTAATTAAGCCTCTCTTAGAGAACCAATACTCTGATACCAATTTTTGATTGATGGAAGTATAAATAGGATAACAAGATACCAAGAGGGGGGTGAATCAGAATCTTAAACCCTTTATATTTTAAAAAATTTATTCACACATTCACCAGTTGTCTTATGCATGTAAAACTTGTAAGAGTAAACTTGTTGTAACATGTAGATCTAATATATCACATGCATGAAAATAAATGCATAACACAATATTTGGTTACCCAAAAACCCTCCAAGGTGAAGGTAAAACTAGGATGGGGATGACAACAACAAATCTTCACTAATGTAGTAATAAAGTTAACCTATTAAGGTTACAATCTTTGACCATAATATATGATCTACCCTATGAAAGGTCTACCCTGTTAAAATATTTTGAGACTATTAGGTCTCACCTTGTTAGAGGATTTAACACTTACAATAAAGTAAGTACTTTGTCAAGAGATTTACAAAGATCTATTAAGACCACTCTGTTAAGAGATTTGCCCTTATTCAAGTTGACTAGAATTGATTCAGTACCTGACTCTCAATTTTCTCTATAAGGTGATTTTGAGTCTTCTCTTTGCAAACTAGTCCTCTCTTCTAATCTAAT
This sequence comes from Cupressus sempervirens, assembly GCA_028749045.1. Lineage (NCBI taxonomy): Eukaryota > Viridiplantae > Streptophyta > Pinopsida > Cupressales > Cupressaceae > Cupressus > Cupressus sempervirens. Next base: position 473,219,192 of record CM053793.1, on the reverse strand, counting down.
AATAAAATTCTTCCCTTCACTACACTAACTAGGTCAATTATTCTTCTAAGAGATAACATAACACTTCTACTTGACTTTTGATCTAACCTCAATCCTTCACTTCACCATTCACATATTACTCCTCTCTTCATATTGTCTATCACACTATAGCTTATCGATATCATTCACATCTCTCTATCTAGGTTAAAATATTCTTTATTTAAATAGATCCATAAAGAGTTTTTTCTAGATGCTTCCATATTTTGCCTCTTCATCTCAGTTGTTAATCACAAAACATAGGGATTTGTGATCCACTTCATAAAATGCATAATTTTTTTTGTAACCACCTCTACAAATATTAAATATTCCTTCCATGTCAACTTGAAAATGGTTTACCTCAAATTTTGCATCATTTATGATGATTATGTAAACCCTACATTGCTTGACACTTATTGTCTATGATACTCAACATGTTGTTGATGCCTAGTCTATACTATGCTCAGCACTTACTATGTAACTCGACACTCTTATGCTTGAATTACTTGATAGGTGTTGAACTCAGCTTGTGTAGAAAATACTCAACAACCACAAATTTTCTTGGCTCCTATAGAGTTAATATATAATTTTATATGCATGACTCGGCCTATATAGAGTAGCTTGGTCACTATGATGATCTTCTAATTCTATCTACTAAATGCCTAAGTGCGTGACACTGATAGACAACAATAGCTAGGGATACCAACACATACTTAGTAGTAAGGTATATTATATTGTGCCAGATCTTGCAACTAAATCATTGCTAATGCAAAACGAGTGAGGGGAACAAAGATGAAAATGGATGGCTATATTACAAGAGTTTGATTCAAAAATTCAATCAATGAAGCTAATGAGAGGATAGGGACTAACCAAGATGATAGATGACAATGATGTGTCAAGTAGATGTTAATGAAGGAATAATCATAGATTCTTGGTACCAAGATATTGTATATTACCTCTTACAAAATCAATACCTTCAATGGATGAATAGTTCCCAACACAGAGGACTAAAAATGAAATGTGAATCCTACATGCTTCAAGATAGAAAACTCTACATGAAAAACTATGAGGGAATTTATTTGAAATGTTTAGGATGTGAAGAAGTGAGAGAAGCACTAGAACAATACCATGACAAATATGGCACTGGACCTAGACTAGTGGAGGCTATGGCCCATCAATTTTTGAGAACAGGGTACTTTTGGCCTACTATTTTCAAAGACATGTTTAAACATGTACGTTCTAGTCACACCTGTCAAACAAGTCCTAGCAGAGAAAGAAACCCAACTATGCCATTACAACCAATATTTGAGGTGTGCCCCTTTCCCAAGTGGGGGCTAGATTTTATTGGGCTTGTAAACCCACCATCATCAACAGGACATATGTTTTTCCTCACAACTACAGATTATTGCACACAGTGGACTAAAACTAAAACTTTTAGAAATTGTACAAAAAAAGTGGTCACTAACTTCCTTGAAGAACATATTGTGACTAGGTTTGGAATGCCATTATTCCTGGTGTGTGACAATGGATCATCTTTTGCATCATTTTTTCTTACTCAATTATTATTTGGATAATCAAGTCATAATAAAATTCTAATCCAATTATTATCCCAAAGGAATGACATGGCCGAGTCCACCAGCAAGAATTTGATTATAGTCATAAAATGCTTACTTAGAAAGAATCCCAAAGATTGGCATACCCAATTGAAATACGCATTATGGAAAGACATGGTCAAGATAAAGAATGCTTTGGGAACATCCCCATATCTATTATTCTATGGCCAAGAACTAGTATTCTTGCTTAATCTCAAGATTTTAGTGTTAAAATTCATGAGAGGGTATGTTGAGGATGCTGACAAGGTCTAAATCAAATTGAATCTCTTGGAATTGGATGAGAAAAGGATAGAAGCTTTAAAACATATGTCAAAACATCAGGCTATCATAAAATGTTGGTTCAACAAGTGAGCCATGATCAAATCTTTTAGAATCTCTGACCTTATTCTTCTATGGGATAAGGAAAAGTAAAAACTAGGTAGTCATACCAAGTTTCAACACTTGTGGATTGGTCCTTATCAGATTGCAGAGATTCTAGGGGAAAATACTTCTAGGCTAAGTAATTTACAAGGGAAATTGGTCCCATTACCAGTTAATGGCCAATTTTTAGAACATTATTTTGAAGCCTAACACATAAAATATCATCACAAAAAAATTGTTGATTGTTTTCTTTTAGTTGTTTGTTTACTTTTAGTCATGTGTTTTCTTTATATTTGGTGTGTTTGTTTTACTTTTTCAGTTTCTAGGTTAGATCTAATCAAGATTCCTTCTTGATGCATAACCAAGACCACCCCATTTTGTTTCAATTTTAGGGAAGAGGTATTTTTCTATTAAAGAATTCAAAAAACTTTGTTTCTTGTACCAACTAAAAAATAGGTATTACTTACAGTCGTAAAGGACTTCTTCCCTTAAAGTCAAAATCAAAGATCAATCACTCTCGAAACTTTGCAAATTTAAAGTATTGATCATCTAAGTTTTCTTCAGATCTAGGTTGAAAATAGAAATGGATAATCAAAACCTATAAAGATCATTGTTTGGCATGAGAGTTTCCCAAAAGTTCATTAAAAGAGAAATGAAAGAGTTATCAAACTCAGTATCAATTTGGAGAAGAACACCAATGCCCTAGCCACATAATCTAAATGTGGTCAAGGTAGAAAAGAAAGAAAAAAAGTCACAAAGATCTTACATTTAAAGGTTCTAGACAATTGTAAAAGGTAATAAAATATAGGAATAAGCACTTTTGAATTGCTATCCTATTCTATACAATGAACAAAACACTTCAAGGAAGAATCAAGTGGAAAAATGCAAACTCTATGAAACAAGTTAAAGAAGATTATGAAAGGCTCAAAGAAAAGAAATTGATAACTCGTTAAGAGCCCTAAGAATGGATTCTCTCACCTGGTCATACAAGTGATGGATAAAAAATTTTATGGGGATTTCCAATATATTTTCTAATTAAGCAAAGGATTTTTTTTGAGTTGCTAGACACTCATGATAGATGACACCTTGAGATGTCAAAAGGAATTGGAACACTAAGCACATATTAAGCCTAAGGATTCAATATTTTGAAGTTTTGGCTTCCAAATTACTTGAAGGCTACTTGTAACATTTGAAATCTAGTTGTCACTTAACACTTGTTAGAAGAATGCTTGCTGATGAAGAAATGACTTTATCATTTATTCCCTTTTTATCAGGGCTATTTGTTGTGATCTCGCAACACATGCCCTATTTTGAGTCCCAAAATGGAGACCTCTAATTTCAAAAGTCTCTTTGAGACACCCAATCAAGTGCCTCGATCATTTTGGACCCTCCTCTAGGTCTAGGTCAGTCCTCGGTCCCCGGTTAGGCATTATTGAATAGTAACAAGAGGCCAAAATTCAATTTTTGAGTTTCTAAGTGCAAAAGTAAGCACATGCACATGTGCGCTAAGTGTGCACCTACACACTCACCTTCTCTAGAGAATGCACACTTATGCATGTGTGCACCCTCAAAGGTGTGCATCCTCAGAGGTGTACACTAGGCCACCCTAGCCTATAAATACCCCCTCCCCTCTCCTATTTCTCACTTATTTTCCTCCACTCCTCTGCCTTCACTGCACCTTCACACCCTTACTAGCTACACAATCTGAAGGTCCATACCCAAGCCTCTACCTATTAAAAGGTAAAAACACCAAGTTTTGAGGATGCACACATGCACACCCTCAATAGGTGTGCATGTGTGCAAGCAAACCAAGCCCCACCTTTTTAAAATCCTCATTACAGTTCATGTGCGTAGTTGTGCACATGCCCACCTTGTGTATGTGCACTAAGTTCACAACTATGCATTTGTGTACTTGATGATTCTAATACTATGCAAATAGTTCATATGTGCACCTGTGTAGGTGTGCATGTGCACATTTCAGAGGCTTGTAAAGATTTCACCCTATCTTTTATGTTTTAATCACTTTTTGTTAGTCTAATTCATGTCTCAAAGTCATTATAGGTTTTTGACATCAATGATACTAACATTTCTCCCTTTTGTGTAGATATAATGGCATCATCCTCATCCTCAATACCCACAAAGATAGCACCAAAGCCAGTCACTTTCAAGTATCAAGGAGCACCAAAGAAGTTTTGATTCCAAGACAAACATTTAGAGATCTAAGACACTGAATTAAGGCACATTGACTTGAACATCTTTATGATCCTGTATAATAAGCCTAAAGAAAGGTTAGTCATGGTGTCAACTATAATCCAAAGTGGGTTGGTGAACATTGCTTCTCACCCAACATCAGTTCAATTATCTAAACTAATCATGACTTTAGCTCATCACTATGTACCAGAGGAGAAAGTGGTAAAAGTGTGACTAGAGAGATAGTCTTGGACCTTTAGCCTTAAAATATTGAGAAGGTCCTCCATCTTCCATGAGAAGATCAGTACCTTCATATCACTTATGAGGGTGCAGATAGATGGTATAGGGAGAATGAAATAGAAGCCAAAGAGTTGGTACAAGCAAAGTACCTAATTGACAAGACACCCTTGGGAAGAAGAGTTGGAAAGGCCATTATGACAATTAGATACATGATAGAAGATATTGACTACTTGATAGTTCTCCTGAGTATAGCCATGGGCCTTCCTATAACAAGTCATCTCAAAATATGGATGATACATTTTATTGAAACCGTCAGAATATGCAAGATACATATCGGCTGGGCTATAATACTAAGTGATAACCTAGATGAGGAGTTGATTTAGGTAAAAGATGACCTCCGCTTCTACATGAAATCCTATATGGTATATCTATTGGTGGCGAGAACCACATATTATCTAGGATTATACAGCATGCAAGATGCAAATGCTTGGCCTTATGTCATGTACCCACAACTGATGAAGAAGAAGCTCCCACTACAAAGTGTTGAATATAGAGTGTTCAATGTTGGTTTTATATTTTCCATCATTAGGTTCATTAAGGGAGACTATGCTAAGAGAATATAAGTGGAATTTGTTGCATGGATAACACAATTTGGTGCATATTATATCCAATTCAAGACATTCACCTATCTTCAGGTAGCTAGTACCCTCTTATGCCCAAAGAAGCTCCTCTGATATCCATTTGATAGGTTGATATTATTGTAGGTAGCCAAGCATCTTACTTATGCATATGATAGAGTTAGAAAACAACATAAGAAAACATGGGTATGACCCATCACTATTAGAGCCTTTTAGGTCAAGCAAAAGTAGGACATGATCACATTTGATTTGCAATGGGATTAGTATCCTCTGGAAGAAAACCAAGCACCTCATCCTTATTTTGACAACATCAGGATGGTACACCATCTAGTAGGGAAGAAGTCTATGCCTTATGAGGCACTTGAGGATCATTGGACAAGTTTAATAGATGAGTACGATGTCCACATTAGGGACTACTATAGAATGAGTCTACAGTTGGCTGAAAAGGTGTTGAACATGGATATACCCCTCAAATCATGGGACAAGGATGTCCCTGAGATATTAGATCCCTTGTACAATAGGGACATGATTTATGAAAGGCCCATTAAAAATGCATAAATTGGGCATGAGGAGAATGATGATATTAATCATCGAGGGTGAAAGTCACTATACAAACCTACCCTACTAAATCACTAGTTAGATCAAAAAATGGTGCATCAACATGAGCGGGAGGTCAAGTACTTTGAGACACAAAAGGGTAAGGGAAAGAAGAGAAAGGGAACCCCTTGGGTAAGAGAGAAAAAGATAGAGGCTTAAGAAAAACTAACTACTCAAGAAGAAGAAGTCCAACATGAGCTAGAACAACCTCAACCTGAGAAAGAATAGGCTTAGCTAACATAGGAAGGAGCTCCACCACCTCAAGTCCTAACAAAATAAGCCTCCACATCTATACCCAAAAGAACTAGAATGGAGACAATGGTGGTAGGTGTAAAGAGGAGAAGACTAAAGAAAAAGAGCACTCCTTCACCCCAAGTTCCAGAAACCATCCCAGAGGTGGAAGATGAGGAGGAAGGGGAGCAAATAATTTTTTCCCTTTGAATAAGAGGACTCACTCAGCTACAACTGCAAAGGAAGAGAGGAGAAGGAGCTTGACTCAAATGTCACCTTCTATGCCTCAAGAACCTATCCATATTAAAACCTCAGATGAGGAACAACAAAAGTGGATTGAAAAATAGAAGGTGAGGGAGCAGACATTTTTGAACTCTCATATTTTGACTTCATGCCTATAGGTGTTAATATGGTAGGAGAGAGGATACAAGATACTCCTCGAAATGATCCATTGGGAGAAGATTGGAATCAACTGCTTCCCTTACCCTCAGGGCCTCTTGGTGTTCCTCCTCCACTAGCACAAGATATACCAGAAGAATTGGGTCAAGGATGAGTGGCCCTACCTCCTTTGATGGTTGAACCCAAGAATCAAACTCTAGATGAATGAGAATATGTGCAACTACATCTCGATGAAGTATCCAAGGAAGGATAGATTATGGAAGAAAGGAAACAACATCCTCCTAATACAATGACTAGGTCCCTAACTGAACACGACACAAAAACTCACTCTGAAGTTCTTCCTCAACACGAGAAGACTCCAGAGAGGAGTAATAAGGGAAAGGAACCTTTGTCAAAACCTACCTCTTCAACATAATACATGTCACCAATAGGGACAATGCTATCCTAGCTCAAGAAGAAAGTCCTATTTAGGAAAAATAGATAGATAGAGTTGATAGAAGAGGAGGGAATGAAAAAATTGATAAAAGCAATCAAGAAGCTGGAGCCACCTAAGGGTGTTGCAAAAACATTGACCTTCATAATGAAGAATCAAGATTAGGATCTTCTAGTACATATCGACATTCTTCCCCCTCACAAAGATACACAAGAATTAACTCCTAAGGATTACTAAATGAAGGAGATAATACCAAGGAAATCCATGGTGGATATCACAAAAGTTTTGATCACCACAGGTCTCAAGAAGGTCTTTTCACATCTTGACAAAGATGAATCAGAGCTTTTGATGCCAAGGAAACAAAATTAGTTGTTGAGAGGGTATTTGAATAAGATAGTAGGTCCTATAGACCTTACTAATCTTCAGATTTCTTTGGGAGCCACATTGGATAGAAAGGAGACAAGGCAACCTATGGATTCATTTTTGGACACTTTTCAAAAATGGCATCACAGTCTTGAGGAAAGAGGATTGCAAATAATACAAGGTAATTTGAACCTTCTACACAAGATCCAAACTAATGCTAACAAATTTTTTATCATTATAAACCATGATTTTGGGCTAATGGATGAAGTACGTACATGGGCCAATGATTTGCAAGTGCTAAAATCTATCAAAGGGAAAAGGTACTAGATGCTAATGGAGATTTATTCAAAAAAGGAGTTAGATAAGTTAGATGATTGGATAGAGAAGATATCTTTAGGGAATAAATTCACGGAAGGACTATATGAAGATATTTAGTAGATAAAGAATAAGGCTTAAGAGCAATTTTTGGAAGACGATAAATACTACAATGTCGCTAGCCTTGAGATTTTTGAAGATGATTCAAGGACTAAACTTTCCTAAATAGTAGTTCAATAATTTAGGGATTCATTTCAAATGATTTCATCTAAATATAATGTCAGACAAGCATTCAAAAAAAGGAAGCATTATTGGAACTAGATTCTAAGTTGCAAGCTTTTGTTGATATAAGGATGGAAGTAAGTAATTACCAAAAAGTAGTTCAAAATAAATATGACTCATTAGATTTACCTCAGACTAAGAAATTAGCAAAGATTATAGAAAAATTCAAAAGAAAGCATCCAAATATCATTTTGGTATAAAGGGGAGGAAAACCCAGATGTTGGAAATCAAGTTTTGACACTTGAAGAATTTTTGGATTTTTGGGTCCTGTCACCAAGGTGTGCTTTTTGAAGGTTTATTTTTCCAACATGCTCTTTTTGGAAAGTGCACTAATAGTTAACTACCAGCTTCTATTTTAGAGCATTCCATGCATCAAAAACACATTTTGACGATAGTTCAACTCCTAGAAACACCTAGAGAAGGTTGAGCTTCCATTTTTAGAACTCTTAGTGACTCTCAAATTATCTTATGTCTTTTATCTTATTATCTTCTTCTAATTTTATTTTTTTAAGTCATGTAAAGGCTCATGCACCCATTAATTGATAAAAACAAGGGTGGAGACTTACTTAACACCATTTAGAGAGTCAATTTGTATGTAAATAGCTTTATTTTATTAGTTTTTTTAGCATAAGTTGCATTAGAAGATCTCTCACTCCTAACATAAAGGGAGGAGAGGATTTCTTTTAAATACATGGATGTAATATGTATTCAAGGTGAATATTTTGATGCAATAATAAATGCTATTGGTGTTCTCATTCTAAGGGTAGTAAATCTTGCTAGAGTGTGTTATTTTTGTGAATGCATGTTCATGAATAATAATGGAGCTAATGGTTTTATTGTGTTGTTTTAATTGTGTGATCTTTTCATTCTAGTGTCTACCTTATGTTAACAAATTATGTTGTTGTAAAGAATTGGAGAAAGGATTGCTATGGTTCTTACATAGAATTTTGTCTTATGTGAGTGCACTTTTTGTGGCCTCGCAATTTGATGAAACATGAAACAGCTTTCAATTTTACTAGAGTTCCCATTGACAATTGCATCAATGGAGTTGAGAAGCGCAACTCCTAATTTCATTGGTTTCCTACCAGATCCTTTTGATAATTTAATTCACAAACATGTTATTACTTTGGCTTATGTCTATTAGGAAATTCTCTTTCAGTAATTTACTTTAATCTCTTGTTACTCTATCTTCATTATTTTATTTTCTAAAAACTTGGTTAAAATAGGTATTTATATAGTTGCATTGGTTAGAAATTGCATTAATCATAAAGCAAAAAATACAAAAATATATCTTTCTTTGTTACATTTCAACAAAATTGTGTAGATTGGTGGGTACCAGCAAATGCCTCCTTGTGAACATTCATGTTTATCTTCAATTGAGTTGCTCATCAAATTGAAAAATAGCCATCCAGAACCTTGGAGTTGGTAATTGATTAACCTTTCAAGAGAGAGATTTGAAAGGATTTATGTCATTAAGCATCATGCAAAACAACTTCTCAACAAGTATTTCAAGACTTTTGTGTTCCATAACCTTCTATCCTCACACAACCTCCCAATGGGATCCAAAATCTGGGCTAACATTTTAAAATGCAAGATTGTGTTAATGCAGGAGATAAAGTGGAAAATCGGAAATGAGCCCAATATTCAATTTTGGGAGGATTTTTGGATTGGGGATAAACCATTGATTGTGGGCCCCTTTAAATTTTGTTGAAAAATAATTTTTTTTGGAGGAAGGAATGTGGATTACTTATCTTCTCAATGAAAGCAAAAATTTATTTCTCTAATTTTGGTGACCTACCCCAATCTTGTTCCAATAGCTATAGATTTGCATAAGCTTTCAAATAGAATTTGAATCCCTTCATACCTAGAGGAGAATAGTTTTTTCTAGTCATTGAATGTGTTGAGGGATTTTATAGTCAAAATTGTATATTCTCAACTAATTAGAATTAGTGTGGACACTCTAAACTTGAAGAAGTCATGGGACTCCCAAATTAATTTGAAAGTGAATTTAAGTTGGTGGATGATGTTGCATGGAAAAATCCTAACTCAAGATAATTTTGTCAATAGAGGCTTCCAATTAGTCAACATATGTGTCTTGTGCAAGCATGAAGCATAAGTTATTAATCACCTCCTTAAACAATGGCCCTTTGCTTCATATATATCAAATAAAGTGCTAAATAATTTTAGTGTCAATTGGGCTTTCCTAGAGGATTTCATCAATAACTAGGATTACCCCCCACATCACTTGCTAATTAGACAATAGTGGAGACTTAACCCACCCCCCCCCCCCCCCCCCCCCCCCCCCCCACCTCTCACCCCCCTATTTTTACTAATTTTTGGTTTGTTACTTATTATATTAAAGAAAAAAATTGGTATATAGTGAATTAGTATTTTTTCCCTTAGTGTAATACATTGTTATAAAGGTTTTTAAATCCATTCATTTGTTCTATTTTGTTGGCAGATCTAATACAACATTGACGATTTTGGTTTATAATGGAATGAAAGCTCTCCCACTTTTTGTGTCTTCTATTTCTTTTGGGATGAGCCTAAGAAATTATACTAATCCTTTAATAACATGATTCATGTAGAGAAAATAGGGTTTGGATGGTGATCATCAAGATTGAGAGTGAATATTATCATGAAAAGTGCATAAAATGAGGGTACATTTGATTGAAACATATTTACACATAAGGATAATATTTTATGATGGATTATTCTTATACACATTAAATACACGGTGGATAAACTTGGGTTTGATTCTAGAAGTGTTGGGAGAGTATAGTTTGGAGAAGATATAGATTTAAGGCCCTAAAAGCAAGGGTTTTGAGTTTAACCTAATTGGGAAGGGTGGATGAACCTAAGATTTGAATAATTATTGGTTTGAGAGCATTTTTCAAGGCTATTTTAATATTTTAAGTTGATATGATTTTATATGATGGCACTTTCTTTTTAAAACTCCCCTAATTAGGCCTAGCTTTGGGATAAATAGTGTTGGTATGTACTAATTGTCCAAAGGAGTGATATGACCACTTAGAGTGTGTTAAGTAAATTCCAAAAGGGTATTTTAATCTACATTTTGTTTGACAAGTATTTTGGAAAAGGTTTGATAAAAGTAGGAAAAACCAATTAGGAAGGGCTACTAGGGACTAAGGCCTAATTAAAACTTGGGTAAGGGGGTTTGATGCCAAAGTTGGTAGATGTAAGCTCATAAAATATTCACACATTTGATTTAGATATTAGAAGACCTTAGAAGTTGGAATGAGCCTTCTAAAGAGGGTAAAGTTTTGAACCTTGAAGTGTTGAACCATTGATTTTGTCTAATTATTGAAACCTTAGTGTGGATTGATTCCTTCTACATCACCTCAATTTTGGAACTCAATGCGAGAAAGAAATCAAAAAAGACTTGCATGTAGGAAAGGCAAAATGTTAAGAAATATTGAGAAGCTCTAACTGCTCTTTTCCTCTCTTCAACACATCTCAATTTACTTCTTGTCTTTGTTCATGATTTCATATGGAATGGACAATAAACTTGAATACATACAATAAAAATTCCTCTAGACTGGGGCGATAGAGAATAAAAGAATGAGCGTGGTAAACTAGAACACAATTGTAAACCCAAATCTCACAAGGGTTTGGGGATCTGTAAGGTCATTTATCTTAACAAAGTTCTCTTAATCAAGATTGGTTAATGGCTTACTAGGGACTTGATGGATTGGTGCAAGATTATGATTGTTGAAAATATAAGATAAACTAGGTTACTGAGAGGGGAGGGGTGAATCAGTAACTAATAAAACTAAATTTTAATTCACCAATTAATCCTTCATATATATTCTAATCTAATTGCATGCATGAAAAACTAAAAGCATTAAAATATTCATAACACTTTGACACACAATATGGTAACCTAGAAACCTTCCAAATAGCAAGTAAAACTGGGGTGGGGATGATACCCATAAGCTTTAGTATTGTAGTATAAAGTTGGCCTGTTAAGGCTTACAATGATCACTTATGATGATCTGCCCTATTAGGAGCAATAAGGACTACTAGGTCCACCTTGCAAAAGAATTTACAAACATACAATGAAGTATGCACTCGGTAAAGAGATTTACAAATGATTGTTAAGTCTACCTTGTGAAAGGATTTAACTATTCCACTTGTTAGGATGAACCACTAGCTGATCTTGTAATGACCCTGCTCAAATCTGACCTTAAAATGCTGATTGAAGGTTCGAAGAATTTCATCAAACAGTTCACATACAAGGGTCATATGACTGATATAACATTTCTATTTTCTTTAATGACTCTTTTCTTCAATTAGAATCAATGAGAATGTTTACAAATGACTCTAAATTGACTAAGAAATGACCTAACATGAATATGCAACTTATTTTGACAATATTCAATGCATATATGTGACTGAAACTACTTGCAATATGCAGCTACAACAACTAGTAATTATGAGAAACACTTTGGATGCAACCTAAGATGACATTTATGCACTTACAACCAAGTGGTATTTTAACAAACATTTGGTAATGCATAATTATAACATTATTTATGCCAAAAAAGAGAACCTACATCCAATTGACATTTTGACAAACAATTGGCATACAAACTAATAAGTTGATTATGAATGGCAATAACATATTCAATTACAATAGTAGTTGACCAACAACTTATATCTCCTTCTTTGCAATAAAATGTCTAATACAATGATGTTATGAATTGGTCAAGAATCTTGGCTTACAATTGTTTGACAATAATGCCAAATTTGATTTTATGAGTATTCACTTATAGCAGCAATTAAAATGCCTATGATGACAATGCAAACTACTTAGTGAATGCAAGGAGAACTTTGTAATGATGGCGCCCAATGTTGTTGATGAAGAAACAATAAAAATCCAATGTGATAGGCACCTTCCAAGCTCAAATCAAAATATTCAAGCTGTTGCCCCTATTCTTGCCTGGAAAAAGTTTAGATAATTAATTGCAGCACCAAACACCTTCCAATTTTCCCCTAAAATGATTGTCTCGACAATAGGAATTGAATGCAACAATACCCAGAATGATTGGCCTCCTCAATTGAAAGGTATGAGCAAAAACATGAGACTCACATAGGCTGATCAACCTCCATGATAGTAGATTATGAAGGTCTATAATGATCTTTCTCAATAACATAATCAATCTCAGCAATACATCAACTGCTGAAGTAACTTCTCGATCAAATGCAACAATACATCAGTTGTTGCTAGTACAATAATACATCAACTATTGTACTCAAATAATCTCCACTATGAAGCACAAGATTGGACTTCTAAAGTAAAGCCCACAATCACCAATAATTCAGCTGGTATCTCATAGCCTCAAAATTTTGTAAATAATGAGGGTTTTCGTCCCCAAAGATCCTCCAATGGCTAAAATTCTTGTTAGCTTTTTTACCAAATAATCACATCAAACAATCATCAATTCCTAGATGATGAGAATGAGGCCCATGATGTCTATTTATAATTTTTCCTCAAGAGGTTGGCCTAAAATTTAGAAGCTTCCAGAAATTATTTTATTTTTATTGACTTTATGATATATTATTTTGTTTAAGTCACTTTATTAAATTAATTAAATATAAAGTTACCTTTTAATATTTATTTATTTGATAACTTTATAAATGATTAACTTAATACCACTTATTTATTTAATTAAAATAATTAATTAGTCATCCTTATAAAATATTCATTATTTTGGACAACTTAATTAATTAAATTAATTAAATCAAATTACCTCCAAAACGGGGACATTACAGTCCACCCCTTCTGAAATTGCTTCTCCCTAAGCAATCTCAGCAACAAGTACCATTCTTCTCTACTTGGATCCCAAGTGAAGACCTATGTAATGTCCCAATCATCACCAAATAGCTCCTATGAAGAAATCATGGGCATCAACAACACAAAAATCAGCAACTAAGAAACTGCACTCAACACCCAAACAACTGACATCACTGACAAAATCACCTGAAGACAAACTATTGATGTCGATAGAAGAAACCACTCTGTGGAACTCAAGCCAACTGAAACATCAACTCTGTCAAAACTCAAGTCCCTGTCTAACTGATGCTCACACCCAACTGCACTATGGATATGACAATAGCCATAGGTACCTAAGTCATTGCCACCAAATCCAATCTCTGATAAATTGTCCTAGGTGTGTCGATATCGTAGGTTGCATAACTTGCAACTGCCAATTTCATCTACAAAAGATGGTTTCAATCCATCCCATAATGGATGGTAAGAAACTAGAGCCAATCTACACCTGTGTGAAACCAAATCTTCTATCTCTAGGTCAAAAGAAAAATGATGAGCATACCCCACCATATAATGCCGGTAGGAACCCCCAAACTTGGCTATTGGCTCACCATCACTGAACTGAGAATTAGTAGATGGCTCTTATCTCTGACTTCGATTGGTTGTAGGCTAGATAGTACCCTATGCAATCTGCTCAACAAATCCCACCTCAAAATCCCTATGAGGTAGCATAGTAGAAAGGATCACTATAATCTCCCCAACCAATCTGTGAATAGCAGTAGTACCTTAGATGAGAACACCTTCTAACACTTTATGTGAGTCCAGATGAATACCTACACTATCCACCAAATACTCCATGAATGGTTCAGTGCAGTAAAAATTGTACGAGGAAGCATCAACATACTCCCCCACATACCACAATTGATCCCTCTATAAAGGTGGCACGACCAACTGTACCACACTATCATCTGTGTGAGAAGAATCAATCTAGAGACCTGACTCCACTGGTATCCCAAACTCATCTAGACTAGGTACTCCCAAATCTTGAACATGTGTGTCAGCCCCAACAACATGTTCCTCAGTAACAACTATAGGAGAAAACTCACCACCAACCACCTCAATATACAAATGAACTGGGTTTGGGGCTGGTGTAGACCGCAAATACTCCAACTCCATAGTCACCTCCTCTAATTGAAATGATGACTCCTATAGATCTTGTTGTGTGTCCTCCAAAGTCTCAATAGTTACTGTGAGCTCCTGGGTAAGCTCACTCACCTCCTCCTCATGATCCAAGAGTGCCTCATAGGCTATACTCCCCCACTCAACCAAGTAATCACAGTTGGCTACCAACTGTAAGTAATCCTATCTCAAAACCCTGATAGCTTCACACAAGGTATGAACCTCTTCCAAACAAAGGTAACCATCACTAGACTCATCTGTCATAGAAGCACCCCAACCAGTAATGGCCAACAACTGACGAGCGGTATCAAAATGATCAAGAGAAGTAGTGATATCTCTCTCGCCAACTCTTGATTGGTTGGTCACATGGTGACTCTACACTATGGGCCTCCTATGAACCATCTCGAATATGATGTCCACACTATAAGAGAAAGCTAAATCAAATAAACTCCCCTCAAGATTACCAACACTTAGTGTACTTACATCTGAGTACACCTGCACACTCTGAATGCCAGCATCAGACTCATCCTCATCTAACTCTGAAGAAGTTGTTGCTAAAACTATCTCATCATCACAATCTCTAGCTCCCTCATCCTCTGCAACTAACTGAGAGTCTAGATCCTAACAAATATCATTAGTGATCACTAAAAAAGTAACTCCCTCAACTGACAAGGTAGCCCTGGCTGAAACAAACTCCTGCCACTTAGACTCTACCTCATCCTCATCTATGGGTTTTGGCAACACTGAATCAAGGAACCCATCTCCACCAACTGTTGATGCTAAATCTATGCCCAAAGTCAGAAATAAAATTCCAAATACACTACAACACTCATCATCCTCACTCACAACAACAGATGAATCTGGAATGCTAGTGTATATAACCTCTAACTGCATCTCATATACCAACTTTGACCATGTACATAGCTCGATGTCGACCTATAGATAAGCTATACTATAGCATGGAGTATCATCAAACAAAACATCTATAACACTCTCATCCTGAGTTTCATCATTAGAAATCTCCATGCTCACATCCTCAGCACAAGAATATAACATTGTCTCTTGTACCAAACCCATACTACGACTGCTATCATAAATGTCACAAAGCTCAAACTCTCCTCCCAGTCATCACTCAATATCATATAGGGAGCATCACTACCAATGCAACTCACAACATCCTTGAAAGTGTCCTCAGATGTGTCTATACTAACAACTCTCACATCAACTGCAAGAATCTCAAGTGCAGACACAGATAGTTATACACGTGACTCATCGTCAACCTGTACACCAACAATGTTGGAGCCCAAACTAAAATCAAGTGTCCCCTCTGTAATACTCTAATCACCAAGTACACCACTGGGAGACTCCATAGAAGCCTTGGGCCTATCTAAGGAAGCCACTACCTCTTGAACTAGAGCCATACTACTGAAGTTGGCATACACATCCCTAATGATAATTCCCTCCAAAGAAGAACCTGAATGATCATAGATGACTACATCATCAACTACCTCTATAGAACCCACAATAACTACTTTAGAAGCCTCAACCTAGTGATGCTCAACACTATTATCCTCTAGTGGCACATAAACATCCACTGAGTCTGGTGCAACAAAACTATCATCAGTACTACGGATGGTAATAGTAGGTGCTGAACTAGATAATGGTACATCAACATCACAATCAGCGGTCAGAGAAAACTCAAGTTTTCTCCCTTGCAAACCCAATTTTGGCCTACTAAAAATAGAAGTAAAATATCTTGCTACCCTATCAACTATAGTCGGATCTAACAATCTCTCTGCAAGTCACTGCTGATGCAATCTTAATTTCTCAACATTTTTCACCAAAGCATCTAACTATGTTCTCTTTGCTCTACTATTGTGTCAACTTCCCAAACTTGACCTCCTTTATCTATCCATGGTAGGGAAATAGAAATAATGATCACTCTGATAATAATCTCATACAAATAATGAAATCAATTCCCACAGGATGGCAAGATCAGAGCTCTAATACCACTATAATGACCTTGCTCAAATCTAACCTTAAAATGCTGATTGAAGGCTCAAAAAATTTCGTCAAACACTTCACATACAAGGGTCATATGACTAATATAACATTTTAGTTTTCTTTAATGACTCTTTTTTTCAATTAGCATCAATGAGAATGTTTACAAATGACTCTAAATTGACTAAACAATGACCTAACATGAATATGCAACTTATTTTGACAATATTCAATGCATATATGTGACTAAAACTACTTGCAATATGTAGCTATAGCAACTAGTAATTATGAAAAACACTTTGGATGCAACCTAAGATGATATTTATGCACTTACAGCCAAGTGATATTTTAACAAACATTTGGTATGCATAATTATAACATTATTTATGCCAAAAAAAGAGAACCTACAACCAATTGACATTTTGATAAACAATTGGCATGCAAACTAATAAGTTGATCATGAATGGCAATAACATATTCAATTACAATAGTAGTTGACCAACAACTTATATCTCCTTCTTTGCAATAAAATGTCTACTACAATGATGCTATGAATTGGTCAAGACTCTTGGCTTACAATTGTTTGACAATAGTGCCAAATTTGATTTTCTGAGTATTCACTTATGACAATGCAAACTACTTAGTGAATGCAAGAAGAACCTGGTAATGATGACACCCAATGTTGTTGATGAAGAAACAATAAAAATTCAATGTGATAGGCACCTTCCAAGCTCAAATTGAAATACTCAAGCTATTGCCCCTGTTCTTTCTTGGAAAAAGTTTAGATAATTAATTGCAAGACCAAACGCCTTCCAATTTGCCCCTAAAATGATTGTCTTGATGATAGGAATTGAATGCAACAATACCCAGAATGATTGGCCTCCTCAATCGAAAGGTATGAGCAAAAACATGAGACTCACATAGGCTGATCAACCTCCATGATAATAGATTATGAAGGTCTGAAATGATCCTTCTCAATAACGTAATCAATCTTAGCAATACATTAGTTGCTGAAGTAACTTCTCTATCAAATGCAACAATACATCAGTTGTTGCTAGTACAATAATACATAAACTATTGTACTCAAATAATCTCCATCGTGAAGTACAAGATTGGACTTCTGAAGTAAAGCTCACAATCAACAATAATTCAGCTGGTATCTCACAGCCTCAAAATTGCATAACCAATTAGGGTTTTTTTCCTCAAAGGGTCCTCCAATGGCTAAAACCCTAGTTGGCTTCTCCACCACCAAAAAGTCATCAATTCAAACAACAATTCTTGGATGATGAGAATGAGGCCCATTATGTCTATTTATACTTTTTCCTCAAGAGGTTGGCCCAAAATCTAGAAGCTTCCAAAAATTATTTTATTTTTATTAAGTGACTTTATGATATATTATTTTATTTAAGTCACTTTATTAAATTAATTAAATATAAAGTTACCTTTTGATATTTATTTATTTGATAACTTTATAAATAATTAACTTAATACCACTTATTTATTTAATTAAAATAATTAATTAGTCATCCTCATAAAATATTCATTATTTTGGACAACTTAATTAATTAAATTAATTAAATCAAATTACCTTCAAAATGGGGACATTATAGATCTCTGATATGCAACTTGATTTACTGAATGAGATTCCTTTGGAGTGTAATGATCACCTTGCTACGATAGATAAATCTTGGTTTCTCCTTATATTGCTTGTAGCCTTCTTACTTCACACTTTTTCTCTTATATATATATATTTCTATATCCATGCATTACACACTCATTGGATGTAACACAATATGTTACATATATACCAATCCATTTTACAATTCATCAAAGTCGGCTACAATACAAGTTTCACCAAAATACATAAAGTTGACCCATTTGTAGGTACTTAGGTTCTAAAGATAAACTCAGTGAGGTTCTAACACTCAAAAACTATTGTCAATGCTTGGCATCATCATGCACTCGATAAATATAGAAGTTTGGCTCATACTAATCACTTTCAAGTAGTCTAAACTTGGTCTACATTGGTGACTCAGTGAACACTACAAAACTCAACATATAAATTGAATCACTCAGTTGACACTGTATAGCTCAATCAACACTAGATTCATGTTGCTAAAGTTATGAACTTGGTAAGCACTAGAAAACTTGGTTTACACTAAGAAATTTGGTAAACACTTTGAAACTCAATTTACACTGATAATCATCAACTTAGTAGATACTGCTCGGTGTGAACTAGATATTGTTCCTAAAACTCGGTAGCAACTGTTGAACTTGGTAGAGCCTGAATTACTTGGTCAACACTATGGATTGCAAGATAAGCTCGATAGCTACTAACCATTTGATTTAATGTGTGTGTGTTACTAATAAACAAACTTGACTATAATGTCAACAATCTCCCCCTTTGGCATTAGTGACAAAAAAACTTATCAATCAAAACTTAATTCAAAAATCTTAAAACAATCTTTAGTCTCCATCTTGTGTCTTCAACTTGGTAATATACTTTGCTTTTGAGATTTTTCAAAATTGCTTTTGTAAGAGATGTTTATCTAAATATTTGTACATGTATATGTATAATATTATGATGCTCCCCCATACATATATAGTTAACATACTTTACATATTATACATCTTCTCATTTTCTCCCCTTTTATTGCATCGTCACATATTCTCCTCTTTTTACTTATTCTCCCTCTTTTTGACATAAATGCCAAAGGTGTATGCTATACGGTTATTCCAAAATGTGACAAGAAGTCAAAATGAACCTTTAAAATCAATGACATTGTCTTGTCCCAATTTTCTTGCAACACCTTGCTTGTATGCAATGCAATCTGAACTTGTGTTGATAATTCCATCATGTAATCAGCTATGGAGAAGTTGTTATCATGGATGAGAGTTTTGGCATGTGCAATGTGTTTCTGCAATGCATCCATGTTTGAAAGAATCATGCCTTGTATATCTATGAGTGTCACCCTTATCCTAGTTTCTTCCCTTAGCAATTCTACTTGCATATCAGTTATAAATCTAATTTTTGTGTAATGAGCAGAATTGTAGCTCGAGTCAAGTGACAACTGGAGTGCACTTGCCTTCAGATCTTCATCTATCTTGGAGATTTTATCTTTGATTTCCTATGTAAAGATAGATGTATCACATAGTTTACCAAATAGAGAATTGATATTGTTGGTAGAGGTTTCCAATGAGCTAAGAATGGTAGACAAGTCTACTTGGTATAGTACAATCTTCTGTGAAACTAGCTCCAATACTTTATTTTCAAATTTCTTCTCTGCTCTTTGCAACAATTTCTCTTTCCCATTCAAATCTTCATTAAATTTCTAAACCACTTATGCTAATTGAGCCAAAATAGGTTGAGAAGTATCAACCTCAAAGCTGAGTGCATCTACAAGAATGGTCTTTGCATCTTCTAGCACTTGATGTTCTCTATTTCTCTCCTCTCTAAGCCTTCGTTGCTTAGCTTTCTTTTGTAAAAGCTCCCCTACTATA
This sequence comes from Cupressus sempervirens, assembly GCA_028749045.1. Lineage (NCBI taxonomy): Eukaryota > Viridiplantae > Streptophyta > Pinopsida > Cupressales > Cupressaceae > Cupressus > Cupressus sempervirens. The sequence continues at coordinate 473,199,041 of CM053793.1, read as the reverse complement.
TGCATTTGATCAGGATTCAGAGTAGAGATGTCCCAATTTGGAATAACTATATCCTCTTCAAGATCAATGTCTTCTTCCTTGTCTATGTCTTTGCTAGAAACCTTAGTACTTGGTTGAGTCTTGCTCTCAACTATCTTTGTACTAACTATTTGCATACTCGGAATAGTAACAATAGTGGAAATGGAAGGACTAGCAAAAAAAGTAGATATTGCACTAATTTTAGAAATACCTTGTTTCTGAGTAGCCAAAATTGATGAATGACAAAGTATTGACTGCTTGGTAGATGAAGTGGTGGTCAATTCAGTCAATGAAGTACTGAGTTGAATAGGTGCAAGGATAGGTTGAGTGCTTGGATTTGCAATGTCTATCACAACCAACTTGGTAGAATCTTTCTCTAAGCTTGATGGATTCAAAGCTTTGCTTAGAGAGTGAGAAAGTGAGGCCATAACCACTGCTACAAATTTTTGGGGCTGGTTTCCTCAATGCTCTGAATCTTAGGGAGATTCTCCTCAGTGGTTTCCTATTCTTGATCCTCATCATCTTTATTCTCATCAATTGTTTCTTCTTCATCATATTTTTCTTCTTCTTCCTTGTCATCTTCATCATCATCTTTATCATTGACATGAACAACCAAATCACTCTTCTGATGAAGATTGTAGATGTTCTTCCATCTATTAGTGGCATTCCTCACCACATGTTCAATTTCATTGATCAATATCAAGCAAGTGTTAAATTTCAAGGTAAGTTTTTCTCCATTTTGCTTTATGGACTCTTTTACTTCTTTGTCATTAAATCTTGGCATGAGTTGCCTCAAAGTCTACTCATATATGTCCTTTGTAGTTTTCTTGGAATGTTCCCATCTTGGATTGATTCTTTCCATCAGTTCATTGGGAATCTGTTGTGCAAGTTGGTCAGGTGAATATTTCCATTTTCCTAGCTTAGACATAATCATGTCTTCAACTTGCTTCTTTTCTTTTGTATTTCTAGTCTCATATATCAATGATTTAAAATTTTCCATGCTAGCTCTAGAATCAATCTCTTTCAATTTCTCTTGAAATGTAGTTGGAGGTCATTTGAAAATAGTATCCTCTGCTTCTTCACCCAATTTCAATTTCTTTCTAGATGTTCTTCTTGTAAATACTGTAGTGGATGACTTGGTAGGTTTGGTTATGATAACCTTACCTTTCTTCTTGATTTGTTCTTCTTCTTCTAATTTTAATTTATCTACCTCATCCTCTACATCATCTTCAATCACATCATCTCCTTTACCTTCTGTCAATAGGAGAGTAGAACTAGTTTGTCTCAGTTTTGCTATCCTTTTCTTTCCTTTGCTAACATCTTGAGGAAGTTTTATCTCTAGCTCTATTTTGGATTTGGCTTCATCATATGTACCAATATATGTGGCCTTGGGATCCACAAGTTCATTCAAAAATACCTCAATAATGTCCCTAGTATCATCAATATTAACCTCATAGCCTAGAGGCTTGACCCATACTACTATAGGTTTGACTACTTGTATGTACACTTTGTCACAATCTACCATAAAAAAAATCATCCTTGGAATTATGAATATATTATTCATCTTACCCTTGAATGAATCAAAATAATTGTCCATGATACTGACATAATTTTCACCCATCTTTGCTATATATTCATTGATTTAATATAGTACAAGTGCATCTTTTCTCCATACAACTGTACCTTTTGAAGGGAAAAACTTTTGTATAAAGAAGAATAAACAAGTTAAAAGTGAACCAAACTTACACAGGTTATTCTTCAAAATTTTGATGTTTTCCATGTTTTTGTTGAATTGGTTCAACATTAGCTTGGCAACATCGAAGGACATGTTGTTCTTCACCACTTTGAGAGTGAGATCCACTACCTCGCATGATACACTATTGAGATGACTGAAGCTATATATTTTGTGTGCAATTACATGACTTCCAAACTTCAGCTCCATGTCATCTACACAGCTGACCTTCATAAATCTTCCATCCCATTCAGCAAGAGTTTTCTTTTCCAGTTCTACCCGACTTAAGGTTTTGGTGGTCTTTACCTTGGTCAACATAGGAAGCCCTATAATATAATGAATCATTTTCTTTGTTATGAGAATAGGCTGCCCTAACCATAACTACTCGTTGTGCACACGACTAAGGATAAACCTTATCCATTTAATCTAAAATTCTTGGGGCATGTGTGGAATGTGGGTTAAACCCTTGGCTTCTAAGTGTTAATGTTGGGGTTTTAACACACCATTCACACACAACTTTTCCAAAAGTGTCATCCATTTCTAGTATTCCTATGTCTTGAATTGAACAATGAAAATGCAAGCAAATATCGTTAACCAGTAATACCTTTAGTGGAATCTAAGATTGAGCTCTAGTAAGATCAAGCATTTTCTTAATTGCTAGACTTAACTTGAAGTCAGGTGCTTTCCACTCAACTCCATGAACCAACATTTCATACCCCTTCTTGGTTTAGCTATTGGGGGATGTCATTTCTCTATAGGGTTTATGAAAACACAAAAAACTTCAACAACAGATCGCATAGATTGCTTAGATGCACAGAAATTGCTCTTTACATATAGCTTTTGAAAATTCACAATGACAAATGAATTCAATTTCACCCTTTTAAACAAATTTCACTTTCTAACCACCATAAATGCTTTGTACTTCACTTTCTTCATGACAGACTATCTTCCACTTAGTTTGAATTAATTTCTTGGTGGAGCCATTCATGACTTGGTGTCCACACAATGACTTAGTTACTCCTGACCTTACTTAGCAGGGTCTTATCACCCAACCTAGCTCAATAAGGTCCAGAATTTTCTTAGACACTCAGTGATCCCTTTGTATCTTGAATGTTAATATGGATCTTCCTTTTTGCTAATATGTACCTAGCTCGGTAGGGTCTAGAATTTCCTTAGACATTCAGTAATCCCTTTGTATCTTGAATGCTAATATGGATCTTCCTTTTTGGATCTTCCTTAGACACTCGGTGATCCCTTTGTATCTTGAATGCTAATATGGATCTTCCTTTTGGCTAATATAAATTTCTTAGATGCACAAAAATTGCTCTTTGCATATAGCTTTTGAAAATTCACAGTGACAAATGAATTCAATTTCAGCCTTTTTAACAAATTTCACTTTCTAATCACCATAAATGCTTGGTACTTCACTTTCTTGATGACAGACTATCTTCCACTTAGTTTGAATTAATTGCTTGGTGACTTAGTTACTCCTGACCTTGCTTGGCAAGGTCTTATAACCCGACCTAGCTTGATAAGATCCAAAATTTCTTTAGACACTTGGTGATCCCTTTGTATCTTGGATGCTAATATGGATCTTCCTTTTTGCTAACTAGAACTGATGTAAGATGTCTACTTCAAAACCTTGGTTCCAATTATCTTTGTGGGAGATCAAGTAGAAATGTTTGAGTCACTCAATTCTTGAGTGACATGTGCTTTATTGCTCAGACTTGCATTCTCAGAAGATTTTGAAATCCATTGTTGTCTCATCTACTTTCTAATGTTATGGGCCTTGGCTTTCTTTTCATCTTCAATTCTTCTAGTGTTCATACAATTCTTGGCAAGATGACCAAGTCCTGTACAAATGAAACATCTTCTAGTGGAGTCTCTTGTCCTCATGTGATGTTTTACATAGTTTATCCCAATGTGTCCAAATTCTCCATGGTAATGTCATCTACATCATGTATTGTAGTCCCAACCAAATATAGCATTTACAATCTATTTTTTTGGATTCAGTATCTTAGCTTTGCATTCAAAAGATTTGTGCCCATGCTTCTTGCATTTGAGGCATTTGCCTTCAAATTTAGGTTTCTCTTTTCATACATTAGCTCTATGACCTTGCTTATTGCAATTTTAGAATTTTCCGTTGAATTTTTCTTTACCATTATTCCAACATTTGTTTGATGTATGACCTATTTTAGTAGGTCTTTGATTCTTTTGAGCTACTTGCTTAGATGATTCACCTTCTTCTGTAGATCCAATTCTAGCTTTTCCTTTCTATCTGTATTGGATTTTCTCATTTAATTGATCCATGTCTATTTGAGATTTCATCATCCTCTCATTGGTTTTCTTTTTAGTTGTTAGATCATTCTGCAATCTTTCATTCTTTGATCTTAGATTCATGATTTCTTCATTGGCATTAGTAAGTTGATCAATGAAGTCTGCCTGTTGAAGAAATAGATGTTGAATTTCATTGTTCTTTCCTTCTAACTCTTCTTTTATCTTGTATTTCTCTTGTATGACTTCACACAATCTTATTGACTAAATTTCTTGTTCTCTTTTCAACTTCCTTACTTCTTCTTGAAGTATACCATTCTTTTTTAATAGTTCTCTAATTACTTCATTAGCTTCATCTAAATTAATTTCTAAATGGATATCTTTAATTATTTCTTCAGTGTAGAGTTTTTGATTCATCTATACTACAAGACCTTATTTTCCTTTTAGGGATTGAGAGAGTTGCTCTTTTTCTTTCTTAAGTTGCCCAATGGCTAATTCCAAATCTAGTTTTTCATTATCAATAGCCTTATCAAGTTTGAATACCTCCATTTCCTATGATCTTTGCTCAAGTTGTTAAACTTTTTCTTTGAGAACCACAAATGTCTGATACCAATTGTTGGAAATATAAGATAGGCTAGAGTACTAAGAGGGGAGGGGTAAATCAGTAACCAATAAAACTCAATCTTAATTCACCAATTAATCCTTCATATGTATTCTAATCTAATTACATGCATGAAAAAATGAAAACATTAAAACATTCATAACACTTTGACTCACAATATGGTAACCCATAAACCTTTCAAAATAGAAAGTAAAACTGGGGTGGGGATGATACCCACAAGCTTTAGTAATATAGTATAAAGTTGGCCTATTGAGGCTTACAATGATCACTTATGATGATCTGTCCTATTAAGAGCAATAAGGACTGCTAGGTCCACCTTGCAAAAGGATTTACAAACATATAATGAAGTATCCACTCGGTAAAGAGATTTACAAAAGATTGTTTTTTATTAAGAAAAATAGGTTTTATAGGGATCTTGAAACCCGAGAGTTTTTACATAATATTTGAAATAATAATTTTAAATAAAGTTCAGACCATATGCATCTACCTATAAAAAGCCATAACAAAAGATAGGTCTATGGCCAGGAAACAAAAGCCAGATACTCTAAACAAAGAAAAGGACAAAGTAAAAAATAAGACCTCTAGCTATTATTTCTCACTATCTAGATCCTACAAATTTTATGCTTCCTTGTTGGAACTCTGGATCTCCACACCCACACATTCTTGGTTCAAGTCATTAGATCATTCCATCGGGCCCCTGATCTCTTTCATTTCTCCCTTAGTCTACCTGAGGTTTGTGCTGGCCTTTTCTTCCTTTTCCCCACCAATTCCTACATTTTTCAGTGATTCGCCCAAACTATTGATGTTCTCATTTAGAGTGTTCAGAGTGGAAATCACCTAATTAGTCAGGGTTTGGTTTGATATCTCCATCCTTCGCACCCTTTTCTTAACCTTAGAGAGACGATCCTCCTGTTCGGCAAGAATACCCTGGTCACTGCTCATCCTTTGGCCTTCCTCCTGGCTCTTTTTCTCCTTGAGCGCTTCAATCTCATGGAATAACCACTTGATTGAATGAAATTTATCTATCATGTTTGTTTTGGCATTATTGAGCAAATTGAGTCGTGTTTCTCTTGCATTATCTGAAATTGCTACAAGAGCTGGGTCTATGAGTTCATCAAAATGGACTTTTCCTTCTTTGTCTTCCATGACTTCCAGGTTCATTGTCTCCCTAACAATCCCCATCTTTGTCATTTTAGTCTTGAATTTTCTCCATGACCTCCTTTTATCTTTCATAATGATCTCCCCACTATCTTCCACCAATGTATCCTTAATCTTCCCTTGTGGTGGAGAGATAGAAGGGAAGGGGCCTGAAACCTTAGGGGTCTGATCTTTTCTCTCTTTTGACAGTGAATCCTCCTCGACCTTTCTCTTCTTGGGGTTCCCTGGTAGAATAGTAATGTCCTCCCCCTTCTTCTCACTATCCTCCCCCTTCTTCTCTTCCTCTAACTCCATTTCCTCTTCTTCTTCATTATACTCCTTGTCCTCCTATTCCACAAGTTTGGGGGTTAAACCCCGAGGGCTCTTTCTACTGGGAACAATGCTGGTTGAGGGAGAAATTTTCTCCCCTCCCTTAGGCTTCTTGCCTTTCGAGGATGTGTTATCCTCATCTTCTGAGCTTAGACTTTGAACTTCCCTAGAATCAAAATAGTTCAAGCTCCCAGTAGCCTCTGAAGCATCCCCAGAGTGGCCTAAATATTTGCCCCTCGTTTGAGTCTTGAGATATTTGTAGACCAATACGAGCAAACCCTCATGAAGGGTTGGGTTTGTGCTAGGTTTCTTCTTAAAACTCTCAATGCCCTTACTCATTGAAGTCAACAAATAAAAAGGAAAGGAAATTTTTATGCAATGTCTAAAATGGTTTAATAGAACAAAGGGGTGTGATCTAAGCCTGTCAAATCTAGTATCCAGAGATATAAATTCAATAACTACCCTTAAAACGCACCTCCACAACTTTTTTGTCAACTCCATTTCGTAGTATGTCTTGGCCTTGACTAACTACTTCCTTTCTTCCTCATTCTTCACAAAATCTTTGACTACATTAGCTGACATTTTCTTATCCCTGTAAAAATGTATCCCCTCCATGGGTATCTTTGTGACCTGAGCTATCATTTCCACATTAACCTGGTGAGAGACCCCATCAATTTTTACATGCCTGACCTTCCAAGTATTCACCATGAGCTTGGTGATCTCCTTATCAAAACTATGGAGTTTTTTAATGTACCTTGCTATTACATCCTTCTCTAGTTTGTTCCAGACCTTCATTCTTTTCCTCCATTTTTTTGCCTCCCCAATCGGCTCCTTCCTACTCCTCTCCCCAACCATCTTGATCTCTTGTTCAAAAATCCTACACCAGTTCTCACAGACTTCAACTTCCTACAATTTTTGTATCCCTAAATCTTTTTTAGCTTTTGCAATTTTAATGGGGATAGGCAAAGTGACCCATAAAACATGCCACAAGTACACAAAATGATGGAGAGTTATTACCTTCCCGTGATTTTCCTTAACATGTTGTCTTACTTGCAAGCTTAAATATCTTTCTATAATTAACATTAGATTTCCTTCATACTTCCCTGGACATGTTCCAGCACTATAATATCTTTTACGGCCACTGGAAAGATGTCGCCATTGTGCCATGTCATTGTTGTGTTTTTGGCTACCACCTTGTTCACAAACCAATCCATGGATGAGTTGGCCTCTCTGTACACATGGTTGACGTGGACCCTTTTGAATTTGTCCAAGTTTGATTGAATCTCCTCCACCACATTTGATATGGTCCAGGAGGGCTTAGAGAAACCTTTTAAACAATTTATTATATTTAAAGAGTCTCCCTCCAACCAAATGTTATCAATTCTAGTAGCCAGAGCCAATTTAACAATATGACAAGCCATACTGGCCTCCGCAAAGGGATTCATTTGAGTCCCTAAGGGATAAGAAAAATTCATAACTCCCATTCCATGACTATTTCTAATAAATCCTCCATAGCCGATGGGGCTAACATTCCCCTTGGCTGCCCCATTGAAATTAGCTTTATGCCATCCTTCTGGGGGAAAAAGCCACTTAGCTTCATGTCTTTTCCTTCCCTATCCTTTTTCTTTTCTATGTTGTTTCCTCCTTCTTCAATGTCTCCCCCTTTTCTGATGGAAAAGTTCTCCTTCATAGTGCTAACAATTTTATCTGTAATAACAAAAGTAGGGGCTTCCCTATCTCTGAAAGGACTGTTAAGAGGGGATTTACAAAAGACTGTTAAGTCTACCTTGTGAAAGAATTTAATTTTTCCACCTGTTAGGATGAACTAGTGGCTGGTCTCTCATCTGCAACTTGATTTTCTAAATGAGATTCCTTTGGAGTGTATTGATCACCTTGTTGTGATAGATAAATCTTTGTTGCTCCTTATACTACTTGTAGCCTTCTTACTTCACACTTCTGATCTTATATATATTTATATATTTATGCATTACACACTCATTGGATGTGATATAATATATTACATATATACCAATCCATTTTACAATTCATCAAAGTAAACTGCAATACAAGTTTCACCAAAATACACAAAGTCGGCCCATTTCTAGGTACTTAGGTGCTGAAGTTAAACTCTATGAGGTTCTGACACTCAGCAACCATTATCAACACTAAATATCATTATTCACCTGATAGACATAGAAGCTCAGCTCATACTAATCACTTTCAAGTAGTCTAAACTTAGTTTGCACTGGTGACTTGGTGAACACTACAAAACTCAACGTATAAACTGAATCACTTGGTTGACACTGTATAGCTCAATCAATGCTAGATTCACATTGCTCAAGCTACAAACTTGGTAAGCACTAGAGAACTCAGTTTACACTAAGAAACTTGGTAAACACTATGAAACTCAGTCTATACTGATAATCATCAACTTGATAGATACTACTTGGTGTGAACTGAATATTGTTCCTAGAACTTGGTAGCAAATGTAGAACTTGGTAGAGCCTAAATTACTTGGTTAACACTATGGACTACAAGATAAGCTCGGTAGCTGCTAACCATCTAATCAAGTGTGTGTGTGTGTCACTAATAAATAAACTTAACTATAATGTCAACATATGATAGCTAAGTATTTCAAGAATTTTGTGTTCGATAACTTTCTATCCTCTCACAACCTACCAATGGGATCCAAATTTTGGGCTAACATTTTAAAATGCAAGATTGTGTAAAGAGAGGAGCTAAAGTGGAAAATTGTAAATAACCTCAATGTTCAGTTTTGTGTGGATTATTGGATTAGGCATAAACCTTTGATTATGGGCCCTTTTAACTTGCTTGCTGAAAAACTTAATTTTCTTTTTGGAGGAAGGATTGTGGATTACTTATCTCCTTAAAGAAAGTGAAAATTTCTTACTCTTAGTTTGGTGAACTACCTTAATCTTGTTCACATAACTATAGATCCATAGAAACTTCCAAATAACATATGAATCCCTTTATACCTAGATGAGAATTATCATTTTTAGTTGTTGAATGTCTTGGGTGATTTCATAGTTAAACTTGCCTATTCTCAACTAATTAGAAATAGTGTGGACACTCTCAGCTTTAAGAAGTTGTGGAACTCCCAACTTATTTTGAAAAAATTAAACATTTCTTTTTGTGAAAGATATTGCATGGAAAAATCCTAACTCAAGACAATTTTGTCAAGAGAGGCTTCTAATTAGTCAACAAATGTGTCTTGTGTAAGCATGAAGCAAAATGTATTAATGACCTCCTTAAACAATGACCCTTTTCTTCAAAGATGTGAAATAGATTGCTAGGTAAGTTCACTATCAATTGGGTTTTCCTATAGGGTTTGCAACAATTCATCAATAACTAGGATTACCCTCTACATCACTTGTTAATTAGAATATTTTGGAGACTTACACCCCCCCACACACACTATTGGAATCTACAAAAAGAATGAAACAATCACATTTTTAGTGATGAAAAATCTTTGATGGATAAGGTGATGCCTAGCCTAGAGAAGCTATAAATGGAAAATGTGAATATAAGTAGATGGAAAACCTTGGAGGAACCCTCTCTAATGAAGGATTGTAAATTAGTTGAAAAATGGAATCAGGTAAAATCACTTATTACTTATCATTTGATTTAGAAAGATTTGGAAAATAGTTTTGAAGGTGATGAAAATTCTAAGAAGTTGAGGCTACAAGTTGGATTTGTGTGTTTCAAGATGCTAAGATGATGGAAGATGAATCTATAAGAACATATATAGGCAGAATATCAAAAATTACTGCATGTATTAAAGCTCAAGGAGGAAACAAATAAGATGATGAGGTTATATGGAAGATATCAAAGACTCTAACTCCACCATTCAAGTTAGCAGTTCAGATGATACAATTGTTGATATCATGTACCAAAGATTTTACTGAGTAGTCATTGCTTGGAAGACTTGAAGCAATTGAGAATGAACTTAGACAGTCTAGAGAATTGACCAGAACAGAGGTAGCTTTCAGTGCCTTGAGTATTTGACCTAACCTATCAAGGAGCACAAGTGGTAGAGGGGATTTTGCTAGCATCAACAGATCTGAGGAAGACAGGAAGATTGAAGAAGCAGTAGCCCTTCTGGTAAGAAGAGAAAAAGGAGGTAAGAAAATCTTTAAGTGTTAGACTTGTGATGAATATGATCATTATGCATCTAACTATCCTAAAATGGAGAAAAAGTATAAGGGAAGTTATAAGTCTAAAAGGGATAGAGAATTTCTATATGCAAATGAAGATGATGATTCTGATGAACAAGCATTAAGTGCTAGTGATGATGAAATTTGATTTGTGGCAATAAAAGAAGAAATTTGAGAAAAGGTAGCTTTGGTATCACAAGTTTAGAAGAAATCTAATTGGATAATTGATAGTGGTTGTTCACATCATATGACTAGTGATATGAACAAGTTTGTTGACTTCAAAAGTCAAGATGGAGGAATTGGTAGAGTTGCAAACAATGCAACATGTCAAGTAAAAGGTATTGGATCTATAACTCTTGATGGTAAAACTAATACTAAGGATGTATACTTTGTTGATGGTTTTAAACACAATCTTTTGAGTGTTGGACAACTAGTAGACAAAGGTTATTAGTTGGAGTTCATAGAAAAGACGTGCATGATCAGAGATAAAGATGGAAAGGTAATTGGAATAGGAACTAGATCTAGAGGTAATGTATTTCTGTTGAATCCTATTGAAATGACATGTTTGGTTGCAAAGGTAGATGATAGTTGGTTATGGCATAAGAGATTCTGTCATATAAACTTTGATAGTATTGTGAGAACCAGTAGAATGTTTGTTGTTAGAGATTTGTTGAAGATTGTAAAGCCTACTAACACAATTTGCAAGGAGTGTGTTTTGGCAAAGCATAACAGAACTTCTTTTCCTAGCAAGAAGTTTACCACTACAGCAAAGTTGGAGATTGTACACACAGATCTCAGTGATCCTACAAAGACTAGAGGATTCTATGGTGAAAGGTATTTTATGATTCTAGTTGATGATTTTTCTAGAATGATGTGGGTTGCATTGTTAAAGAGAAATCTAAGCATTTGACAAGTTTAAGGTATTCAAGAATAGATTTGAGAATGAATCTAGTATAAATATTAAATGTTTGATATTAGATAGAGGAGGAGAATTTACTCCAAATGAGTTTAACATGTTTTGTAAAGAAAATGGAATTAAGGATAGCTATCAGCTTTGAGAACCCTTGAATAGAATGGTGTTGCAGAGAGAAGGAATAAAATCTATTATAGAAGCTACAAGAGCTATGTTAGTAGAAAATTATGTATCCAAGACATTTTGGAGAGAACTTGTGAATACAGTAGCCTACACTACAAACAAAGTGCAAGTCAGGAAGGACACAAACAAGACACCTTATGAACTATGATTTGGTCACTCACCTACAGTTAAGTATTTAAGAATATTTGGAAGTAAGTGTTACATAAAGAGAGATGATGACATTGGTAAGTTTGATGCTAGAAGTGATGAAGGTATGTTTCTTGGTTATTCATTGAAAAGCAAGGCTTATAGATGTTATAATCAGAGAACTAAGACTATTATGGAAAGTGCAAATGTGAGAATTGATGTGAAATCTAGAATACAAGAGAGAATAATTTATTACAATTTAGATGATGATGTTGTTACTAAACCAAGGAATGATGAGGTATTTCTTGAGACTAACAATTACTTACAAAATGAAGGAGAGAAAAGGCAGGAACAAAGCTCAAAACCTTTAGTACAACCAAGAGTTGAGATAACAACTCCTACTTCAGGAAAGAACATGATAAAGAATCACCCATCTGAATAGATCATCAGAAGCAAAGACAAAGGTGTGATGACAAGAAGTAGAGTGAATGAAGAACTATGCTTGATATTTCAAGAGCCTAAGAATGCAGATGAAGCATGAAAAGATGACTATTGGAAGCAAGCTATGAAAGAGGAATTGGATTAGATAGAAAAGAATGGAACATGGGAATCGGTCTCCAAACCAGCAGACAAAAAATGTGATAGGAACTAAATGGGTATTCAGGAACAAGATGAATGAGCAAGGAGAAGTTCTAAGAAACAAAGCAAGAAGGAATATATTATGAGGAGACTTATGCTCCAAGGGCTCGAATAGAAGTAGTAAGATTATTCTTAGCCTATGCAACACATAAGAAATTCAAAGTATATCAAATGGATGTCAAGTCAGCATTTCTGAATGGAAAACTTGAAGAAGAGATATACATTATGTAGCCTAAAGGATGTCCTTTGATAGATGACAAGGACATAGTATGCAAACTGAGGAAAGCATTATATGTATTGAAGAAAGCACCCAAAACTTGGTATGCAAGGTTAGACAAGCATTTGACAAAGCTCAAATATAGCAAAGATATGGCATATAGTAATTTATATTGGAAAGAAATTGATGATGGTTTGATGATTTTGATAATATTTGTTGATGACATTCTATTTGGAGGAAATGATGAAGAAATTAAGAAGTTTGCAGAAGAAATTAAGAAAGAATTTGAAATGAGTATGATAGGAGAAATGAAATATTTCCTAGGATTGTAGATTGTACAGATTAAAGAAGGAATATTTATTTCTTAGACTAAGTACTTGAAGGATTTACTAAAAAGGTTTGGTTTGGAAACATGTAAACCTATCGGAACACCTATGGTAACTAGACACAAGTTATCTACAAAGGATGAGACACCTACTGCCGAGCAAAAGAAGTACAGATCTATGATTGGAGGATTACAATATCTGACTTACAAAAGGTCAGATATAGCAAATGCAATTGGAATTGTTGCAAGATTCTAGGCTAATCCTAGAGAAGCACATTATGCAGTAGTTAAAAGAATATTTAGATATCTGAAAGGAACTTCAAAATTTGGATTATGGTATGACAAATCTAATGATTTTACTCTAAGTGCTTATACTGATGCAGATTGGGCAGGCAGTATGGATGACAAAAAGAGCATGAGTGGAGGAGCTTTCTTTCTTGGAGGAAGATTGGTTTCTTGGTTAAGCAAGAAGTAGGATTGTACATCTCAAAGTACATCAAAAGTAGAGTTTATTGTAGCAACAAATAATTACAATCAAGTTATTTAGATGGAGCAAATGTTGAAGGATATAGGGATAGAAATCATTGAACCTGTTGTTATACATTGTAACAACACAAGTACAATAAATATGTCTGAGAATTCACTATTACATTCGAGGACTAAGCACATTTCTATTAAGTATCATATGTTGAGAGAAAGAGTTGTAGAAAAGGAAATCAAGTTGGAGTATGTGAGCACAAAAGAGCATATTGCAAATATATTCACTAAGCCTCTTCCCAAAGATATTTTTGAGTATTTGCGAGATATGCTTGGGGTTATGTCACTTCCTACATCAGAGTAAGAAGATGCAAGAGTGCATTAGTCTAAGGTAACAGAGCACCATTGTTTTTCTGGACAGGATGTTGATGCTTCCTATATGGGGGAGTATTTGTGATGGATAGAGTCATCTAGGACTCTTATTGATGTTGTTTTGAAAAGTGTCCTTTGACACTTGAGCTATTAAGTATCAGTTGTTGCAGAGGTGTTGGTTGCAGAAACCTTTGACATTGATGTCAATGGGGGAGAAGTTTGGCATGAAAAACATCACACTATAGGGGAGAAGTATTGTAGGAAAACATTATGCTAAGGAGAGAAGTTTGGTAGTATGCTGAGGAAGATGTTTGACATGAGCATAGTATGTGAAATAATAGTTTGGTATAGAGCACATTGAGGTATATCAATGGGGGAGTATGATTGATGAAGAGGATTTGAAGACTGACAATCTTTTGTTGGTATTCTTTGAACTAGATGTTTTCATCTATGTTGTCATCAATTCCAAAAGGGGAGATTATTGGAAGATTGGTTGGAAGCATGGATATTGATGATATGATGATATGTTACATTCATGACTAATTTTGTCATTGATGTCAACATAGCATGTTCGATGTCTTATGTGGTATTTGATAGAAGAACGTCAAAAAGATCAAGTTGGTATGGATGGCTAGTTGAGCAAGATAACCACTTGAGGTTATGGGAGATACTTTGGAGTATCTGGTATATGTAGTTAACATCAAAAGAAAAAAGGATAAGTCTAGAAGAAGTTATGTAAGTTTTGGTGATGTATGTTCTGAGATAGAGTTTATAGAGGCATATTCTAGTAAGCTTGTTATATCTCTTAAAAGAGTTGATATCTTGAGGATTGAGGTTGAGGACATCAAGAAGACATGTTGAGGATGGTGTGGCTAAGCTCGCTCATCATAACATTGTGTGTATGGAAAGTTATTCTAGTTGCAAGGTGGAAGATTAAGGTTATCGCTAAGTGTAACGTGTTCTTTATGTGGTCCTATAATAATTAATTGAGAAGGACTAATAGCTAACTCAGGGAGTTATTTTATGGACTCAATATAAAGGAAGGACATTTTCCTATATCATGGTATCAGAGATACAAATTGTGAATGTACAAATAGTAGCAGAGAGTGCAGAATGCAAAGTTGAGCTGAGCAGTGCGAAAGTGAAGGAAACTTCATTGTCAAGGTTTTGTTGAGTGATTTGAGGTTTGGTATTTGGATCTAAGGTTCATGACTTGGTCTACAAGGTCTGACATTGATTGTTCCAGTAGATAGGATAGAGGAAAGGACAGAGGAAAGAAGAAGATAATAGTAAATTACTTGTTTAAGCAGTAAGCTCTTCTTGTAGTTGAAATTACATGTTTAGGTAGTGGACTTTTCTTGCATACATTATACCACAACCCCTAACATGGATTCAAAGTCTCCTAATAGGGACTAAATGTTGTAATAAAATCCTAATAGGGTCCATCCTCTAACAAGGAATATTTATATTAGTACATCATCTTGTGGGCATCATTCCCATCGGGGTTTTCCCTCTGATCAAGGGTTTCCCTAGTCAACATATTTCGTGTAATTATTTATGTGCATCTTTGTATGGTTGTTGTTTACTTTGGCTGAATGGTTAAGTTTTTTTAAAGAATATAAATGTTTCAATTGTTGGATAATTGATTCACCCCCTTCCCTCCAGTTATCTTGGTGAACTATTGTTTCTAACATAAATTTATCTAGCATTCTAGAAAATATAAGGGCCTTAATGATCACTGATAAAAATGAGGGCCTGTTTGTGATGCAGGAGCATCCTATGCTTTCTTTGGATCCTACATGTTGGGGGTATCTAGCTTTGGAGTTGTGGACTCGGTCACCAAAGAAGTGGTGCTCAGTCATTGTTGAACGTAGTGTTAGTCGGGGTGCTCAGTCATTGAAGGGGCTCAGTCACTAAAGAGCTCAACAAATATTGTTGCTTAGTATTCACTGTTGTGCTTGACATGTGTTGGTTGCTCAACATGTATTGGGTGCTCGGCTTGTCTTGGTTGCTCGGCAATGCTTGGGAGTTTGCTGACACTCAACAATGTGTTGGTGTTGACTGGAGTTCTTGGTGCATTTAACATGTGATTGTGATGTGGATTGATCTAAGAGTTTGTGTGGACCCATGAGTGGTCTTGGTTATCTCTTCTATGTGCATTTAATCTATGTTGTAAACTTGGGGCTTGTCCTAAGTATTTTGTGTAGTTATTGTGTGTTAACTGTGAGTTAACATGAGGGTTAACATTTTGTATTTAATGTTTTTTTTGTGAGTCAACTTGTGGCTTAAATATGCATTTAATGCAAGGGGTATCATTTAATTTGTAATGGTTGGGACAACTTGTGGCTTAGTTGGGTATAAGTAGGGGGTTTTATGGAGTCTTTTGTCATAATCATTCAGCTTGGAGAAGAGGGTGAAGTGTAGGAGCAAGCTTTGAAGAGCTAGTAGTTGTGGCTTGGAAAGCTAGGAGATTGCTTAGTGGGCTTGCAAGCACAAGTTAAGATTTCCTAGGTGGTTTTCTTTCAAAGTCTAGATCTAGACTAGTTAGGGGCTATTGTTGTGAGTTGGATCTTATGGGATCTTGCAGAACTAATATTATAATTATTGTTTGTATTTGGCCCTAACCTGGAAGGCCTTACAACCGAGCATATTGCATGTAATTAGTTATTTTATGAATAAAGAGTTGTGATTGGTATCAGATCTTGCATTTGTGTTATCTTGTGTTGTGCTTCCATCGTGTGGTTATTTGCTGAGGCTAGGGCATCTCCTTTGGGGATTCTCCTACCTTGCCCTGCATCAGTTTGGTTGTTGGAATAAGACTGGGATAGGAAGAGAAAATTAGAATATATTTTATATTTGCAATTTGGTGTGCTCAATCAAAGTTGGGAATAGGAAGACATATTCCAATTTTGCCCCTAAAATGAGCATATGTCTATGCTGAAAAATATCTATTATTGAAATAGGCCATTCCTATTCCCCATCTGATTTTTTCAAATTGCATAATTTTTCAAATCCGTTGTGATTGTGTGTGCATAATTTTTTCAAGTATTATTGTGGAGAGTAATTTTTGTGTGTTTTCGTATATAAATGAACATATTTATTAGTTTAATGATTTTTTTTTATAAAAAATTAAAACATTTTTTTAATAACATTTTTATTATTATATCTATTTGTTTAAAAAAATGAAATATATTATATTTCTCATTAGCTTCGATGAATAAAATAAAAATGAAAACAAATTAACCTTTTTACCATTATTGAAAAAATTAACCAAAATTTAATAAATTAAAACATTTTTTTTAAGGGAAATACTTTTAAAAATACAAAACTTAACCTTATTCTTATTCCATTTTTTTATAACCAAACAATGGATTAACATATTCCCAATTGAATTCCAGGGGAACCAAACAAGATTGGAATTGCCCTTTTCTATTCCCATTCCCATTCCATTTTTCTATTCTAATTTTCAATTCTTTTTCCAATAACCAAATGGGCCCTAAAGGAATTAATAATGATGCACATGAATTGGCATAAAGTTAGTAGGTTGCACTAGGTTGGGAAGGCATTGGCAAGAACAAGTAGTTTTAAAAAAACCAAAGATGACATGAAGGATATTGAGGTTACCTAGATTGAGTTGGCTAACTTCCCCAAACTTTCTTTTGGACAAGGGTTACATCATTTGTAATAATGGTGGGAAAGGTCTTTCCATTATGATATCTAAACTTTGGGAAAATAAGATCATAGAGAATCATGTCACTCATCTCTCCTTTATTATATGTCTTTTCCACCCTAAGTGGAAGTATTACAAGGATACTTGGTAGTGAAAGGATGTCTCACCCACAAGGATGAGATGGCTTATCCTTGCCATTGGAAAAACCATACATACTAATTATTGTTAGAAATAGATAATACTGAGAGGGGGGTGAATTGGTATTCTACAAACTTTTGCCCACAACTAGATATTGTTAATCACTTAATTAACTTGCATAAGAAAGTGAGCCAACAATGTTTAATAGTAAATAAAATCATACACATAGATCACTCATAATATCATTATTTGTTAACAAGGGAAACCCTAGCCAATGGAAAACCTCGGTGGATGATACCCACAAGATGATCCACTAAACAAAAGAATCATGTTAAAGATATTGACCCTATTAGGAGTCTATCAAATACATATAGTTTCTTGAGTCCTTTTTAGAGGACTAGGCCCTGTTAAAATCCTCAACCCTGTTAGGAGTTGTTTCAACCCTATTAGGAGTTGGTGGAACAAATACAATCTATGCAAGAAGACCCCACTACCCTAACATGCAATATACAAATAAGTTTCTTCACAAGTATAGATATACATACAATATTGTCTCACTAATGTACTTTGTGAATCCTATGATCATACACCAAATTTTGCATCATACAAAGCTTGCATATCATATAAAATTACTTCACAATAGTTTGCATCACTTATTCATTTTTTGTTTAGTTGTGCAAGATATAATCTTTACTTATAGCTTGCAATCTAACAAAACTCTTGTTCATTTGGCCTTATATATGTATGCTCTTAAATGATGTACCTACGCAAATCAAAGCATAGACAATGTGAATGATTAATTGGATTAGCACATAGGTATCAATGAAAAGCATATTCATGAAATATTAGAATGAAAACTTAAATGATAGAAAATCCAAAGATAATGAAATTGAAGAACAAACTATCAAATTAAGTCTTTCAAGAGCATCTCATGCCTCCCTAACCACGATGTCTAAATTGCTCTCAAATCAAGCATCTCAATGACATCCTAGAATGGGATATTGTGGGATGAATATGAAAATAGATGCAATATGTAATTATGATGATGAAAATACAAAATGATATGCAACTTAATGATGAAAACTAAATATGCCAACTATGGAATAGATAACATGAAACTATGCAATGAACTTGTAATGCCTATAATAACAATGCATGACATTGGATTTTTCTTATAATACTCTAAAATTGCTCTATAACAACGATGCATGAAGACCTCCTCCTTTGCTCTAGAAATGCCTTGTATTTATAGATTTTTCAAAGAGCTTGGCGTAAGGTTTGTTTTACCAACGGTAAAGGTTAAATAATAAAATAATAATATCCATGAACCCATTTTGAATAAAATATTCATTATGGAGAATCAACTCAATTATTAAATTATTATTTGAATAAAATAAAAATATCCATGAGCCCACTTTGAATAAAATATTCATAATGGAGAATCCACTCAATTATTAAATTATTATTTGAATAAAATAATTTTATCCATGAGACCCACTTTGAATAAAGTATTCATAATGGAGAATCCCAATCCAAATATTAAATTATTAACTTGGGTCCATTTTGAATAAAAATATGATTTTCATGATCGCACTTTGATTAAAATATGATTTTGGAGATATTTGAATATAAAATTGATTATTTTGAGGATAAATGCCCATTTTAATTTGTTTAAAATTGAATTTTATGTGTAAATTTCAAATGGGTTCAAATAGTTGATTAATTTGAATTTTTTATTTAATTCATATTTGATTGATTTATCCTCAATTTTGCAAAATACATATAATTTTAACATTGAAACCCTTGCTAATTCGATGAAAGCCCCGATTAAAAGATGTGCCCAATTTTAGGTGTTTACAATAGCTTCCACACACTTGGTTAATTATAAAATGACTTTCAAGTTAACATCTAGGATGTTTGCCCATCATGATTAAGTAATTATTTTGTTACCAAAATAATTCCTTAAGCTGTACAATTCAATTTACTGACATGTTCTATTATGCTATGTTAATTACCTATACTAGTAACTCCTTTGTAACTAATTTCATACTATCTGTATAGAACTGCACACTTACATACCTCATTGTGACACAATGATCTTTCATTCCTCAACTGCACATGTCCGAGCTTGTACTCTGTCATCTGTAAACACACAAAGTATCTCTATGTTGCTGCAAACTATCAATACTTAGACAAATTTCTATCACTGATTCCATAATGAAATACCAAAATATGTATGTTGCCATAAATGAAAACACCCCCACATCTACCTAGCCATATTTCCAACAATCTCCCCCTTTGGCATTGATGGAACCATTTGGGTAAATTGGATAAGTCCCAAAATGATGTCATACAAAACAACAATACAGAAGTAACTATTCAAAATTTTGGCCTTCAAAACTTCAAAATTGTATTCATGTCTTGATGGATCATTATATTCCTTATCACTCCTTTACAATGATTTCCTACATACATAGCTAAGCTCCTCCTTACATGTATGTGTATCTTCTATATAATTTTTCTTTACAATCTTCTCCCCCTTTGACATCAATGATAAAGGTGATAAAATAATAAGACAAAATTGTGTTACCTTCCACTGTTCAACTTGAAATTCTAGATATACAATCTACAAAACTAAGTTTTAGCCTTTCAAGCTCCTTCTTCTAGTTCTCTATAACAATATCTAAAATACTGATGAGTGTGCAAAGTGCATAAGATGCCACTTCAATTGTTGTTAGGTCAGTATAGGAAAATTTGGCATAGGATGCCTTAGCTGATAGACATTCCTCCAATTGCCTCTACAAAATTCTAACTTTTGGTGACACGAATTCTCTAAGGACAGAGAATCTCCTGATTACCTTCTCCTTATTAGATTCAATGCCTTCAATAACATTGTGAAATTTCTCCATCTTTGCTCCAATATCTTCAACACTTGCCTCTGGTTGTTGTAATTTGATAGTGAGTGTTTGAGGCTCACTCATTTGGCCTTTGATCGCATTATCAAATTCTAATAGGTAATTGTATGACATTGCACATTGTCCATACAATTTCTTACCTTTATCTATGCTCTTCCTCACCTGTTTAATGTACACATTCAATGTTTGCAAGTCATTTTTGACATTTGTGCATAATGTGTCAAATAGTGATGCATCATGCTTGGCCTGTGCTTGTACTAAAACAATATCAGGCAAGATGGTAAACTATGCATCAAATGATCTAATCAATTCTTTTGCCTTTATCTATATATCTTGTTCTGAAACAATGGTCTACATTCTCTTCTACATTCTATCCAAAACTTCTACTAATGTTCTCTCCAAAATCTTCACCAACTTGTTCTTCTCCAATAACTTACTCAAGGAGGTCATCAGACCTTTCTAATCATCATCATCATCAAATACTATAGGCAATATAGTAGTTGTTGTTGGAGTAACTGCTATGGTAGATGTTACTGCTAGTGCAACATAAGGTATGTTAGCCTCATGTTGAAACTCTACCTTTCCAAATTCGATTTCAACATGTTTAACATTAGAAAAGAATATTGATTTTTGCATCACAATCTTCCATTTCTACTGTAGATCAAAAAATTTCTTCACTTTCATTCGTTCTTCCTCAATTTTCTTCTTCTCCTCATCAACTTTCTTCCTTTCTTACTCTTTTCTTCTCTCTTCTTCTCTCCTCTTGTCTTCCTTCTTTCTTTTCTCTTCCTCTAACTTCTTTTTTGTGCTTTCATCCTCTTCATTTGAGTTGTAATAGGCAACAATATTGCTAACAATGTTGGTCCCATATCTTGCAAAAGGATTCTCTTTAACATCGACAATTATATGGTTATTGTCCAGTTGCATGGATTCAATCCCAATAACTATGTGTGGAGGTGAAGTAGTTTGTTGAATTTCCTCAACCTCTTCATCATTAGTAGGTGTACTGGCCTCAACATACATAGGACTTGTTGTCTCTAACTGTGCACTTTCCTTAGTGGGCTTAGGCATAGAAGTCAATACTTAACTATGACTTCCTTTGTTTCCTTATTTACCTCTTCATAATTTCCTCACATAAGAAGAATCACTCTTCTTTTATTCCTCAACAAAGCTTCACATTATCTCTTCATCATATTTTATTTACTTTTTGTATCTTCTTCTACTACTCTTTTCTTTCTATTTATTAGCCTATTACACAAATATTCTGGTATCTTATTTTGAATACCGTTAGACCTCTTATTTCTCAAAATCATATTTCTTACTATAGAATTTTCTAATTATCTTCTATCCATGTTATTGTACAAACTATAATACTTATTTAACTGAACAAAATTGTCATTATTAATAATCTTCATGTTTAGATTATCAACGTTGGGTTTCCAGGCTTTCTTACCAGTTGAGGTTATTCCTTCTCCAACTAAATGTTCCACTACTTTGTCTTAAATCTCTTCATCAAACTCTTTAGAATCCCTAATTTGTAGTGTCTTCCTTCTCTTTCCTAGTCCACTGGTGGTTTTCTTTGTTCTCTTTTTAGGATATGGTGTAGATTCTTCCTTAACCTTCACTAATCTTTCAGGCTTCCTCTGCACAGATGTTGTAACCACATCTGAAGGATTTGAGAAAATATCCAAATCAAATCCACGAAGCCCTTGAATACCTGCATGTAGAAAACCTATCACAAAGAAGAAAAAGACAAGAAGAGGCAAGGGTTTGCTCTAAAAATAGGCAAATTGTATTCTCAGAAAAAGAAAAGATAAAAAAATTACAAAGAGATCAATCCTTATAAAAGGAGATCGAAACCCAAAAAGGGTAACCTAAAAAGTTACAAAGCGTAATGTAAAAGGTAAAAGCTATTTAAATAATTACTAATTAATTATTAAATAGAGAATGCAAAAAGTGTATAAAGAAAAATCTTAAGAAGGGAGAAAAGGTAATTTAATTAATGAAACTAAATTAACCTTTTTCTCTAACACCCCACCCCTAAGATGAGCAACAATGCAGAAAGAGCAAGGAAACTACAATGCAATGTTGAAAGCAAACTTGGGTCCTAGCAATAAGGCCCGATGAGGTACCCAATCACAACAAAATCTGTATGAAAGAGAGAAATAGAGAAAACACAATGGGAAAAACTCTACTCCAAAAAGAGATAGCTAAAAATCCTAATGAAGGACTACAAAAGCCTCCAACTAGAGGAATGTTCCAGAAAATAGGAACAAAGAGTGATCATGAAGAAAACCACTAAAGCATGTAGAAGTTGCAAACTCAATCAAAAAGAAATTGTTGATCTATAGAACCTCCTCTAAAATAGAACCTAACTAGGTAGAGAAGATTGTAATCTACATCAAATTAGGAGGCAAACAAAGGCAAACAATTGAACTCAAAAATACAGACGACATAAAACACCAAAGCTTGAAGAACTGATCAATCGAACCAAGGAAGGTTGCAACCAAAGTAGGAACGAAGAAGAGTGTCTATATGGTAAATGATCCATCTCACTGAAATGCATAGGTATCTAGCCACTGCAATCGCTTTGTAGATAGGATCAAATATTGAATACATAGTTCACTCCATCAAACCAAGGAAGCATGAGAAAGAACAGAAGAACCCACCCCCCCCCCCCCAATGCAAATAAGGGTGAGGTGATAGGCAACTGAGAAAGTGGGCCAATATCTCCTACAAAACAGAAAGAACCAAGAACAATGAGAGTCAGGAAGAGGTACAGACACCTATAAAGGCACATGTCATCGACACATCATGGGGCTAATGTCGTAGAAGAGACACTCACTTGACAAAGAAAGAGGACACTAAAAGGAAAACAACTATCCCCCCATGGCACTTTACAATGTAGTACGAGTACAACAAGTAACAATGATGAAAAAGATCCTAAAAATGCAAGGAGTGTCACTTTATCTCAGTGTGTTTGCATAAATATGCTTACAAATGATATCAACAGTGGTTAGAAAGGGCAAAGAGCTTTTACAATAGATAGTATAGCCCAAAAGAAGAGATCCCATGCCACAAAAATGATCCTCAGACCTGAAACACCCAAGATATCCACCATAGTGCAATAAAGAAAAAAACTATAATAGAAAGAGCTCGGAGCAAAATTTGGAAGACAAACCAATATTTCTAGAAAGAGAACTGAACTAGCTCTCCAAAAATATAACATTTTCAAAAAATGGAGATGGGATGCTCAAGATATGCCCTCTAGAGTGAAAAACTAAACATCCAACTTTAACTACCCAAACAGGCAACCAAACTACATCAAAAGTAGAAAACTCCTATAGCATTGTCTTTGTCTTAGAACCAGCTTTATGACACTTCTTTTAGATTGAAAAAAGATGTCTGTATGCTCAAGTTACGATGAAAAAACCAACACAGCTCCTGAAAATGCATTAAAAAATTATTATTTTTTAAATTTAAAAAAATTTAAACTTTAAGCACCTAATAATTAATTATTTTATTAATTATTTTGATGCAACCTAGGTTACACCTTTTTAGGGTTTCGATCTCCTTTATAAGGATGATCTATCATTGTAAAAATTGAGAATTGAGAACTAAGATTAATCCATTGTTGATTATAGCAATCTACTTCGTTGCTCATCAAGAATGTCTCGTCTATGGATCTAGCAATTCCTACCTCCATAGCCTTTTACTTCTGTCTTCTGTAACAAGTGTTTGCATGTAGGTGATTCTTGGGAGCTGTGGGGTTGATCTTTCATCAACTTCAACATGGTATCAGAGTGACCACTTATCACATGCATGCCCATGACTTAGATCTACATGCTCCCTCATTTAGTAGTATTTTCCTCTATCAGTGGCCCACGTGTTCAGGCATTGGAAGTTGGCAACCATTTTTTGGCATTCCCAATGCCACGTGTCACTCCTTATGACCCTATTTGCATGGTCTTTGGCATGATTTCCAATTTTTGGAGTGGTTTTTTTGTCTAGTTAGGGCCTGTATATTGCCAAATCTTCCCACATCAATGTTGATTCGACTTGCAACTTTTGTTTTGGGCATTGAAAGTGGGGTTTTTTACTTTGCAAGCCAGTTTAGTTGGCAGATTTGGGAAGCTTTTTCCATGGTTCTTTGATGTTCTTCCAGTGGTTATCAAGACTTATGACTGTTTTATGACATTGATGAAGTTTTTTTTTCATGATTTTTGGAATTAATCATTTGGCAGTTTACTGGTTGTTATACTAGTCATTGATGCAATTTTTTGGTTGAGAGACATTATTTTATTGTGCTCTGAGATGTTAATGAGCCCCACTGCTGATCTTCATCCCTTGGAAACCTCCACCATGCCTACGCTTTGATGTGACTGCTTGTTATAGTGGTTTTCAATGGGTAATTTTTTCCCATGAAGTATTTTTTTTCTTCCATGGGTAGTTTTCGAATATTCCACTAGACTTTTACCACATGTCTTTATTGGTTACCAATTTTTAATCTGACACTGGCCCTTTGCATGACTCTATGTTTCTGGTAGTCGAATACTTTTTTCTAATAGGGTTCATTTTTCAAGCATTTTTTTGCCTCGACGACCATCTGACCATCAAATTTGGGCTTGTCACTTGCTGACATCAGTGCCACATTAGCATTGCATCACCACTTTATGTCACCTCCTCGGCCCCTATTTGGACCTACCTTCACATTTTTGCTCTATCTTAGGCATACGGACTCCGTTTTCCAAAAATGAGATATCGTCGAAAAGCTAGTTTCGAGCCCGTCATAGTGGTATAGTTAATTTTTTGTTTTGATGGCTTTTTCTACTATCAAAGTCTAGAGTTACTTTTTGCACTCTGGGAGTCATATCTTGAGCATCTAATCTTCGATTTGGGAATTCTTTATATTGTTGGAAAGGTCTTTCTAAGCTCTTTCTAGTGATGTTGGTTATTTTTCTAGATTTTACTCCAGGCACATTCTATTCAATCTTCTGTAGTTTTGCATTCTGGTGGATATCTTGATTGTTTCAGGTTTGAGGATTGGTTTCATTGCTTTAGATGATTCTTCATGAATTATACTATCTATTGCATTAAGTCTTATGTCTCTTCTGGTCTATTTAGACATCATTTGTATGCCTTCTTGCAAACGCACTGAGATAAAGTGTCATACTACATCTATATTATCATTTTAGTTGTTTACCTTGTACTACCTTCTGATTTGAGCGGTGTCATTTGAGGACACTCGTGTAGATTATTATACTCTTGGAATTCATTATATCTTGTGCCTTATTGTACATGCACTACTTTGATAAAGTGTAATGCAGAGTTGATGTTTTGCATTTTTTTTCCATCTTCCTTTGTCTATTGAGTGTCCCTTTCATGACATTAGCCTCATGACATGTCTGATATTGATCACCTCAGTACACACATATGTACTCTTTTGTGCATCTTGATTGTGGTTCCTTAACTTGTAGTTCTTTTTGCCCACTTTTCTAGTTGCCTGTCACCTCACCCTTGTCTGCATTAGGGGGGTTCTTTTGTTGTTTCTCATGCTTCCTTGGTTCAATTGATCAACTCTTTGGGCTTTAGTGTTTCTTGCCATCTGTATCTTCGAGTTTAGTTGTTTGCATTTGTGTGCCTCCTAATTCGATGTAGATTACATTCTTCTCTACCTGGTCAGGTTCTATTTTAGTGGAGGTTTTCAGATCAACAGTTACTTTTGACAGAGCTTTGCAACTTCTACATGCTTTAGTGGTGTTCTTTATGATCATCTTTTGTTCCTATCTTTTGGGACATTCCTTAGTTTGGAGGCTTCTTCAGTCCTTCACTAGTTTCTTTTAGTATTTTTTCCATCTCTTTTTGGAGTAGGGTTTTTCCCATGTGGTTTTTTCTATTTCTCCTCTTTTTAGAGATTTGGTTGTGCTTGAGTACCTCATCAAGCCTTATTTGTCAGGACCCAATTCTGCTTTCAATAGTAGTTTCTAGGTTTTTAGCTACTCCCTAAGTTTATCTTAAAGGGGGGTGTTAGAGCAATTAGATATTTCCTAATTAACTCTAGTTGCTTGAGCTAAAATTTAGGCATCTAATAATTAATTCTTTTATTAATTATTTTGATGCAACCTAGGTTAGACCTTTTTAGGGTTTCAATCTTCGTTGTAAGGATGATCTCTAATTGTAAAAATTGAGATTTGAGAACTGAGATTAATTCATTGTTGATTATAGTAATCTACTTTTTTTCTCATCAAGAATGTCTCGTCTATGGCTCTGGCAATTCCTACCTCCATAGCCTTTTGCTTCTCTCTTCTGTAATAGGTTTTTGCATGCAAGTGATTCTTGGGAGCTATAGGGTTGATCTTTCATCAACTTCAACAACATCTTCATTAGATTTCTTCTTCTGCTAACCAAGTTGCACCTTGATTGGTTGTATTTGTGCAACTGTTGCATAAGGTGTAGTGGGTATTATGCAATAGATCCTACTACTGTCACTTCCACATATGGTGCTACAATGGCAATAGGAGTAGCTATCACTACCTTTGTTTTCCCATTGGCCTTCATTTCCAAACCTATACCTTTGATCTCATCAAACTCTTGTCTTGTCTTGCTTGATTCCTTTATAATGGATTCTATCCCTTTCTCCACATTTGTCTTGATTTCTTTGCTATGAAGTTCAAAATAAACTTCCTTTGTCTTTTCATCATATGTTCCCCATCTAAGACATTTTGAATCTTTCTCTGATTGCAATATAATCTTTGGATATCCTTCTATGAGTTCTTCTCTCATTTCATAGCCCATAGGTTCAATAAATTTCATTCTTGGTTCTACTGCCTCCATATAGGTTGTATCAGTTTCTACCATAAAGCACATTTCATCTTTGTACTTCTCTACCATAATATGAGGGATCCTATATATTTTCTTCATTTCCACTTGAAACTTCTTTGCCATCCCATCAATGTCTTTGTCTCTGACATCTTCAAGTCTGGCTCTATAGCATGGGGTGACCATCTTTGTAGCACATTCATTACTATCTTAGTTTCCCATTATGAGAAATTTCTTGGTTGCATAGAAAAGAAAAATGTGTCACCAAAGATTCAAATCTAAAAATGACATTCTTACATGTCTTCAACTTAATAATGTTATCCAATAATTGCACTCTAACAATTTCACACCTATTTACCTTCGACTTTTCAACAGCCATCACATATGTTGCATGTAGAAATCCTACTGGCACAAAATTTACCCTTGAACTATGATTTAACTTATATCCTACAATCTTGCTTAGCACTCTAACTATAATGTCCTCAATTAGATCAACTCTCATGTTCCTTCCATCAAACTTTGCCTTTAAGTTTGTTTCAACGGTCTTCCTGACATTCCTATCATTCATAGGATTACAACCTTCATTGCTTAATCCTGTGACCTTATGAATTAGGTCATTATCAATTATAGTGAGTACATCACCTACCAAAAAAATTTCTTCATGAACTCTACTCAAGATAAGATTCCTACTCCGCTCATGATTATTGAATTTTGTATAAAACATATACTTAATCAAGTTTAGTTCATTTAGGTATGTGTACTCAGGTTTTAGGGTTAGGTTCTCATTGCACATAACTCCTAAATCCTTGTGAATATCTTCATCACCAATACTCTCAAATTTGCAATTAATTCTAATGTCTTCTACGTGAAGTACATTAGGAAAGATTTGAGAAAATATTCCCAAAGTATCATCAATAAGGGAAACAAATGGGTGCTTCTTAAACTTATACCTTGGTCTCTCACTAACATCACATACTAACTGGCTTGCCATAACTGATTATACTAAATTTTCAACTAAAGCTTTGTCAAATACCTTAGTTATCATGTAATAGGGCTTCTGCAACTTCACACTTCAAACGCTTCACTTCACTCTTAAATTTTTTGTCAAACCACCCATAAATGCTCCAAACTATTTACACGAACAAATGACGCTCACAATCTTGTTCACAATCCTTAAATCATTTCAAATTTAACTTCACAAATAAATGTGTATCTACTTTATCTTCAAGAGCTATCATTGATGTACCAGTAAACTTGTTTTCTTTAGTAAGACTCACTGCGATCATACAAATACTTGCACACTTTACCATAGCTTCCTCACTATGTCATCTACCTTCTATTGACTGTGCAACTTCTATTTTGCTTTCTACCATCAATTCTAATCAACTTACACTCTACTTCTACTAGAAATGTTTAATTCAAATAAGATGAGTCACAAACAATTATTGACTTTGATCTTCCATCAGGTGCATCAAAATACTACTCTCTTAAAACTATATAAGAACGTTTTGGATTATTAGCTTTCACAAATGCTTCCTTGAATTCATCAACATGCTCTTTAAGTGCTTCCTTCTAACTGTTATCACTGCCACTGTCATTTCTTCTATCATTTCTCTTATTGTTCCTTATGTAATTAGGAATCTTGTTGAAGTTCATTCTGTCCATTTTGCAAAATATTGCTATGTGTCCAAAGTTATTGCATAACTAACATATAGGTGCATTCCCTCTCTGATTGGTTCCATTCTAATTATCAAGTGCTCTTTAATTCCTTGAAATATGTCCAGGATTGTTACATTTGTAACAAAAGATTTTTTTCCTTTCACCATTAGATTTATTTCTATCATTAGATCTTCTTGGTGATCTCCTTCTCTCATTTCCTATAGGGTTAGTATCCCTAAACATTCTACTATTTGCATTATTGTTGTCAAACTTAGGTTTCTTACAATCTATTGCTTTATGTCCATAACCATGACAATTATAACAATAGAAATTAGTAATGGGTTTAAAAGACTTACCTATACAATCTCTCTTCATATGACCAACTTCCTTGCATATAAAACATCTACCTTTGAATTCATATCTAGCTTCCTTAGGTGCTTCAACTTGCCATGTTGTCTTAGGTTCATCATGTTTCTTAGACATATTAACTTGTTCAACTTCTTTAAGTACTTCATTACGTGCACTTGACTCAATCTTACTCGGATCAATTTCTTTAGGGGACTCAACAACTAGATCATGTTCTTTCCTAACTTTAGTTTTCTTGGCTAACTTTTCTACAATAAGATATCCAAGGCTTGTCTTATCATAAGAAGATATTTGATAAAATAATTGTTCATCAATTTTCTCACTATTGGAATAAAGCTTCTTTAACTACTATTTAGCTTGTATCAATTCTCCTTTTACAATAGTGTTGTATTTTTCTAGTTCTACATACTCCATCTTAATAGAATCTAGTTCAAATGTTACTTGACTCAATTGGGATCTTAGGTTTGCATTTTAGATTTCATATTGGGTTCAGTTTTGCTATCATCTTTCTTAAGACTCAACTTAAGTTAACAATTTTCAACTCATGTTTTAGGATCTCATTTTCTTTCTCGAGGGTTCCTACTTCATCGCTGTCACAAATCTTCTCTTTCGATTCCTTTCTAGATCTTAGATCATCAATCTTATCTTTCAATTTTCCAATGTAAACTTTTGCACCTCATACGTATCTTTTAGGTTATCTCTTTCTTCAGTAAGAAGATCAATTTGATCAGGAGCTTCTTCAAGGTTTCTCTTCAATTGTTCCATATCCATATAGATCTTACTCAAGTTGTTAAAATTTTTTCTAATTAATTGTGCTTTGATACCAATTGTTAGAAATATATAATACTGAGATGGATGGGGGGTGAATCAATATTCTACAAACTTTTTCCCACAACTAGATATTGCTAATTACTTTATAACTTTCATAAGAAAGTAAACCAACAATGTTGAATAGTAAATAAAATCATACACATAGAGAACTCATAACACCATTATTTGCTAACTAGGGAAACCCTGGCCAAGGGAAAACCTTGATGGGGAAGATACTCACAAGATGATCCACTAAATAAAAGAATATTGTTAAGGATATTGACCCTGTTAGGAGTTTATCAAATACATATAGTGTCTCGAGTCCTTGTTAGAGGACTAGGCCTTGTTAAAAGCCTTAACCCTATTAGTAGTTGCTTCAATCATGTTAGGAGTTGGTGGAACAAATACAATCTATGAAAGAAGAGCCCACTACCCTAACATGCAATATACAAATAAGTTTCTTCACAAGTATAGATATACATACAATACTGTCTCACTGTTGTACTTTGTGAATCCTTTGATCATACACCAAATCTTGCATCATACAAACCTCACATATCATATAAACTTCCTTCACAATAGTTCACATCACTCATTCATGATTTTTTGGCTATGCAAGATATAATCTTTACTTATACCTTCCAATCTAACAAAACTCTTGATTAGTTGGCCTTACAACTTGCACGTGCTTGGCTAATTATAAAATGACTTCGGGGTTAACGTCTAGGATGTCAACCCATCATGATTAAACAATTATTTTGTTACCAAAATAATTCCTTAAGTCATACAATTCAATTTATTGACATGCTCTATTCTACTATGTTAATTATCTATATTGGTAATTCCTCTGTAACTAATTCCATACAGACCTACACATTGACATATGTAATTGTGACACTATGATCTTTCATTCCTCAACTATGCATGTCCTAGATCATACTTTGTCATCTATATACACACAAAGTATCTCTATGTTGCTATAAACTGTCAATACTTAGACAATTTTCTATTACTGATTCCATAATGAAATACCAAAATATGTATGTTGCCATAAATGACAACACTACCACATCTACCTAGCTATATTGTTTTTTCCACCCTAAATGTTAGTATTACAAGGATACTTGGTAGTGAAAGGATGTCTCACCCATAAAGATAAGATGGCTTGTCCTTGCCTTGGGGGAAAAACCATACATACTAATTATTTCACTCTTTCTTCACCATCTAAGGATTTAATTACCAAAGATTTGATCAAAAGCTTCAAAATGGGTTTTAGGCTCTACAATTATGTACTATACAAAGAGAAGGTTTAAAATTAGTTGGAAAGGTAAAGAAATGGGCATGACAAGAGCTATCCCAAGTCGAGTCAGATAAAATTGAAGACATCATGAGAAACAAAACTAAGGTCTGGATGGTTTTGGATGGAGGGATTGTTCCATACATGGAACTCATGGTTGGTATTGACATTAAATTCTCTCCACAATTCATTAATAGCTGGAAAGATAGAAAATTCGTGATGGGAATCATCACCTTGAAGTCAATAAAGAGGTGATGGCCCAAGCCTCTGGGCTTTCTACTAAAGGGTGTAAGTGGAAGAATACAAATCATGTAATAGATGAAGATAACGTGAAATGCTTATTTCATAGAGAGAAGGAACACATGAAGTTGTAGGGAGGATTTAACAAAGAGGAGCTGTTAGATCCCTAGGACCAAGTTTACTCCATTATTATGAAGTACTTCACTCTGGAAGGTCATTATGGTGTGTAATATTACTATTATTTTCGTTTTCTTAACTAGGAAAATTATGATATTGCTATTAGGATTTAACTGTGTAGTTTTTGAGTTAAACTCATTGACCCATATTTCATGAGTAGTGAGTGATTCAACACAAATCCATCTCTCATGAGAATAAATGGAACACTTAGCACTCATTGGATCTAGGTGCTTCACCTTTGTGAGCATCACCTAGATCCAATGAGTGTTAAGTGTTCCATTTATTCTCATCAAAGATGGATTCGTGTTGAATCACTACTCATGAAATATGGGTCAATGAGTTTGACTCAAAAACTACACAATTATATCCTTATAGCAATATCATGGTTTCTTTTTGTTGAATAGTATTATGGAACTTTCCAAAATTATGGCTTATTGGACTTTCCATGCGTGGTGGCTAATTTTTTTTATTAACTTTACTATTGATGATCTTGTCACATAAACATTGTTATGTTTATGGTTACTAGTAGGACTTTACATAGTTGTTACAAATTATTACTAGTTAATTCTTATCACCATGGATAGGATAAGAGGTTTTCTAAAGGTAGTAGAGGACTTAGATCTTGTTTTTGTCTCTTGCTTTGGTTAATGTTTTTGATTTGTAAGTGATGAGGTTTGGTTGATCTTATTATGGCTACTTATTTATGAAAAACATTCCATTTAATCATAATTAAAACTAATTTATATTTCAAATTAATTAAAATTTACTTTACAAATTTAAAAAATACTTATTATTGATTTATCACTAAAGGACACTGGGGTATGCCCCTTTTATTTATGTGCTTGAAAGTTCACTGGGGTATTTCCCTTTTATTTATGTAGTAATATAATACATATGTCCCAGGCAAGACTGGAGGTTTTCTTCTTCGTTCTTTGCTACCAGTGCCTATTTGAACGAAGTCCAGCTTTTGTAAACTTTTAATTTTCTATTAATTAATCAAGGCTTCGGCTGTTCACCGATAAACTGAAAAATTTATTATTTAAAAAAAAAAAACTTATTATTACAATTAAAATTAATTAATTTTTTTTTTTTGCAAAAAGAGGGGTAAAAATTTATTAAGACAGAAAGGAATACAACAAGGAGAGCTCAACAAGGAGCTCGATCTTGAGCAGCAAGATCATCAAATTCTTGCACCATCTCAAAAGACAGTTGCCCCCTATCCCTAATATTCCAACCCGGATCATGACTAGAAGCCCATTTGGCTAAACAATCAGCAGTTCTATTCCATTCACGAGGAATATACATGAACCTAATGAACTGAACAGAGGAAGAGAAGAAAAGAATCTGCTTAACAATAGTGGCCAGCTGCCAACTAACATCCTCAAGCTCTTACGAAGAAAGCATGCTCACCACCACCTGGGAATCAGGCTCACAAATAATCTTACTCCATCCCTGCAAGCAACACTGTTCCACAGCATATAAAATAGCCTGAGCTTCCATGAGATTGTTAGTATAATCACCCTTATGAATTGAGAAGAAAAATTTAACATCCCCAGAACTACAACGAGCCACTCCGCCAATACCAACCGGACCAGGATTCCCACGGGAAGAACCATCGGTGTTAATTTTCAGAACTCCACAAGGAGGAGGAGTCCAGTGCCCATCCCGATTAACCTGACCCTTCCTCTGATGGTGAAGCTGCCTGGACATAGAAGGAAACCTATGAGCTGCAACCCCATCCTGCAGATGAAAATTGAGGCGATTATAGATAGCAAGATCAACCGGATCCATACCCCCATCAAGCTCACACTTCACAAGAATAGTTTCCTAAAGAGAATGTGATATTTTCCACCAAAGATGCAAAACACCAAGCCGAACATCTTGGAATATCCGACAATTCCTCTCCAACCAGATATGCCAAAGCATAAAAGATGGGCCAGCAATCCAAGCAGCATGGAGAGAAGAAGACTTGGAGGGAGCACTACCCAAGCGGGCCCAGAACTCAGGCAAAGAGGAAGCATGCCGACAAGAGCAACCCCAAGCGCTCCACCAAAGGTGCCATATCTGAGTAGAATAGGAGCATTGGAAGAACAGATGGGAGACAGACTCCTCGCCATTACCACACAAAACACAATAAGAGGGGCCCTGAAATCCACGTTTACAAAGATTATCCCAGGTAAGACAACGGTTGTGAGCCACTAGCCACATGAAAAAATTGCACTTGGACCAAGAAACTTTATTCCAAACTTGCTTCCACCAAGGGACCTCATCATCCCCAAATAATTGTCTAGTTATCTCCTGATACCCAACAGAGACATGATATTTACCAGACAAGGTACCGCCCCAAGCCAAAATTATAAATTTTTTAATAATAATAATAATAATAAAAAATAAATAAATAAATAAATAAATAAATAAATAAATAAATAAATAAATATATACATATAAAATTATATATATATATTTTAATCACATTAAAATTAAAATTAAATTAAATTACAAAACTAAAGACAAATATTGGCCACGTTTGATTTTGACATTATCAAAATAGCTTTTAAAAAACAAATTTACATATCCCTTGAATTAGTATTAAAAAATGAAGAATACAAAGTAAAAATTCTAGTAAATTTATTTTAATTATTTTTTTGGTTTAAACAATTTTAAAGAGTCTCGAAAAAATTATAAACATTAAAAAATTATGATTTTGCTATCATGATTTAACTATGTGATTTTGAGTCAAACTCATTGACCCATGTTTCATGAGTAGTGATTCAACATGAATCCATCTCTTATGAGAACAAGAGCTCTTTGCGAGTTGGAGCCCTTCCCTTTTGGGATCATCTTGAAATGTTTAAGTGGAAGTCTAGTGATCTACAATGTTTATTGTGTCTATTGTATCAAAAGAGAAGTTATAAATTTTAACAAATTTAAGCTAGAACTTTAATAGTGTTGTGAGTTGCCATTGTTAAAAAATATAGAACTTAATGCTTAATTTGTTCTTCAAATATCAATATTTCAACTTCCAGATTTGAGAGTTTTAGATTTTCATTAAAGAAGATTTGAATTTAAAAATTTACAAATATATTTTATTTTTAAAATTATGTCAATATTATATCAAGTATATGTGATAATTCATATTATTTTACTTTTTATTGTAATAGAATAAAAAAATTAATAACAATTATATATTTTTATAAATGCCAAAATTTAATCATTTAATAATGATTATTAATTATATTTAGAAAAATATGAAATTATTTTTAAAAAAATATTTTTTATTTTTTAAAACTATTTTCAAAATTGAAAATCATTTAAAATGAAGTAAATTATTCCTTATGTAGTTTTTATAACATTTTAATAATGATATATGATCATACAAAATAATGCTTTATGACTTAATTGGATGTTTGTTCCAAAAAAAAATAATGATATGTAAAGTAAATTGGACTATTGATTAGCAATAGAAGCTATGAAAATAAAATGGATTATAAATTTATTATTGACTATAATGTGAGATAAAGAATAGAGTAGAAATAACTTAGAAATATTTAAATCTTATCATATATTTTATTGAAACATAACCCCTTTCTTAATTTAAGATTAAAAATTGAAATGGTATTTTTTGAAGTATTATTTTGTTAATACAAATGAATATAAATGATTAATTAGTATAAAATTGATGAATACAAAATTAATAATTTAAAGTTCAAACTTAAATATTAAAATAAAGAATCTCTAAACTTAAGAAATTAATTTTTATTTATGAAAATATGATATCTTTTAATTATATTAAAAAAAACAACCTATGAAAAATTAAAAAATTATAGTTAAAAATAAAATTTTAAAATTAAGAATCTCTTAACTTAATTTTTTTTCCCCTACAATCTAATTTGCAATTACAAAGTTTCGTTGGAATAAATAATTTATTTCCAAATAATTATGTATATGAAGATGAGTGAAGATTGGGAGCATGGTTACATATAACAGTTAATGATTTTAATTTACCGATGTCTTGATGTTGAGTATATGATTCTATATTTTTCAATTCAGGAAATAGGAATTAAGCCTAGTAAAATAGTTTTCTACTAATCAGAAAAAAGTTTTTTTTATTCTGATAAATGAATAAAAAAAATAAACAGTCTAAAACTTTGGAAAAATGATGCCTGCTGCAAAAAATTAATTAGGATGGAGTCAAACAAAAACAACATTAATTCTTTATATAAGAGAGAGACTAATAATAAATGGAACACTTAACATTCATTAAAAAAAATTGATTTTAAGCGAATGAACTAATAACAAAATTGTTTTCGCGAAAAGTATGAGTTTGTCGTTGTGGAGTCGTATTATCAGCCCGGCCGCTCTCTCTTGGGTTTTAGAAGCAAAAACCCTAGTTTAAAAAAAAAATCAAAACCCTAGTTCTTTGTGTGTAGCAACAGGGTACCGTATGAATACAATCCTCTAAATTTTACTTCACCTGATAGTTTATCTTTCCAAAAATCTAATTATATTGTTGTAAGTATTGAGTCATTTTCTCTACGGAGCCAAAAATTTGAGTCCTCAGGATGAATATAGTAGCAGGCTCCTACGAAAGATTTATACTGGGATGGAGTCTGGATGGGGAAAGAAAGAAAAAAAAGAGCAAAAACAATAACAATGAGGAACAAAAACAAGAAGAAAACATGAGCCTCAACCCTATTTTCACCTACCCTGCACACATGGGTCCTATCAAATCCCTAGCCATGGCAGGTTCTGTGCTGGTAACAGGTGGCATGGATGATACAATCAAAATATTTGACATGGCTCACTACCTTGAAGTGGGTTCTCTCCTCCAGCACAGCGCCGCAGTAACCAGCCTCTGTTTTTATGGAGATGAATGTTATGGCAACAATTGTAGCAGCAGTTCTTATCCCCGGAATCTGTTGAGTGGATCCCTGGATGGCACAATTTGTATTTGGGATTCAGATTTGTGGGTTCACTTGAAAACCATGAAGGCACACAAGAAGGGTGTCAATGATTTGGCCATACACCCTTCTGGGAGACTCGCTCTCTCTGTTGGCAGGGATTGCCGTTTGGGCATGTTTAATCTAATCAAAGGGAGGTGCACTTTTACTTCAAAATTGCAAAAGGAGGCCACTGTTATTGAGTTTAATTCGAAAGTTGGAGATAGTTATTCTGTAGCTATCGAAGATGTAGTATCTGTTCACAATGCTGAAGACGCAAAGTTGCTTCATTCTCTGCAGCACGGAAAGAGAGTAAACTGCCTTTCCCCATCCGTGG
Organism: Cupressus sempervirens; assembly: GCA_028749045.1. Taxonomy (NCBI): domain Eukaryota; kingdom Viridiplantae; phylum Streptophyta; class Pinopsida; order Cupressales; family Cupressaceae; genus Cupressus; species Cupressus sempervirens. Next base: position 473,162,133 of record CM053793.1, on the reverse strand, counting down.
TATGTTCTTTTCTCTTAGTCACTTGTTCATTCATTTGAAACTGAAACTGCATATAGCAAAATATTTGTACACAATGCTTTCACCTATGGCGCCTCGTCGATTGGAGATTAAAATATTATGGTTCTATCCTTAGTAGTTTAGTGATGAATATAAGTTTTAAATGTATTTTTTGCTGGCTATTTGGCTATGATACTTATGTGGAAAATATGTTTTGATAGTGCACCAGTGCTCAAATTTAGGAATCATATTGAATTTCTCTGTTTGGCATTTTACCATTTTTAAACTTGATTGACAAGGATGCCTTTAGGTTTATTTAGCAGATTTTTAAAAAAATTTATTGATATTCTTTGCAGAAACATGCAAATATTTTGAATATTCTTTATGCTTGAGGCATGAAACCAAATTCTTGGTTTTGTTAAATCTTTTTAAAAGCACACGAACAGAATGCATGCCTCTTATGATTTGTAGCATTATTGAGCTAACAAATCCAACATCTCTGCAACTTAAAATGTTGATACCTTATTCTGGATCCACTGGAGACAAACACGATTTTTATATTTTTACAGCCATGGAGGATTTCAACTCTCAACCTGACATGCTTAACTCTTTTTAGGACAGAATGGATTGCTATTGACTGGTGGAGAGGAGTCTACTATTCGGGCATGGGATTTAGCATCTGGAAAGATTGCATTTTCTATAGAGAATGCACATAAAACTCGTATCAAAGGCCTTGCTGTACTTGGAGGAAAAGTCAGTACTGAATCAGATGAAACTCCTTATCTTGTTGCATCAGCATCATCAGATGGATCTGTGCGGATTTGGGATAACAGAATGGTGTGCACTGAGAATCCAACCCCTGTTTTTGAGGTTGACTCTAAAGCAAGAATCACTTGCCTTGCTGCATCTACCAAAAATGTCATAAAGAGTGAGTTTTCCATTCACTGAATAAGACAAGTGATTTCATTTTTCAAATAAAATATCCCAACAAATGATGATTTGGGTGACACTGTCATATGTTTATTTTGAATTTGTTTCAACTTATCATAAATTTGACTCTTACCCATTCGTTTGTCAGGGCACAAGTCTTCACTGGATGAGAAAGATATGAAGAGTGAAAGCAAAATATCTAGTCCTCAAGGAAGTTCACATCCTGCATTAACTAAGAAGAAAAAATTCAAAAAACGTCTTGGAATAGAAGGGAAAGAGGGCATGAAGAAGAAGAAGCATTTTGAAGAGGCTCCAGCAAAGTAGCAATGATGCTTGCAGAAGATGGCTGACTTCAGTTGATCTGTAATGCTCTCAGTTCCATTTACATTTTTTATACTTGACCAAATTATAAAGACTCTACAGCTGATTGACTATGGGTTTGGATGTATGCTTTGACTTCTGTCAAGCTGATGTACATTAGTCCCTTTTCATGTTTTAAAAGTTCCAATGCATTAACTTGTAAAATAAGGCCTTCTTTTTGTCATGAAGAAGAAGGATATCAAAGAGTCTCTAGCAAACTAGCAATGGTGCTGGCACAAGATGGCTAACTTGAATTGACCTTTAATGCTCTTACTTCTAGTTACCTTTTTCATACTTGATCAAATTATAAAGACTACAGATGATTGACTATGGGTTTGAATGGATGGTTCTACTTTTATCCACTCCTCCCAAGGTTCAGATTATATGGTGATGCACATTAGTGTTTTTCAAAATTTAAAGGCATCAATGCAATCTTTTTGAAAATAAGGCCTTTTTATGTCAAAAACCTGTTTCATTGTTTGGGGCTTCACATAGGAGAAGTGTTCCCATTCCTGCTTTTAAAGACGAGAAGCTGTATATACATTTCATATTTGTAAAGTCTTTCTTGGTTATTAATTTTATATATGACAAATCTAGCACACTGTGTTTTACAATGCATGCATCTCATTAAGTTACAGGATGAAATATAACAAGTAGCACTTTAGCTTCCATTGCAGTTCCTTCTCTAATTCAGGCAGGAAGTTGTCAGCATTCAGCTCCTACTCTTATCCTTGAACAATCAATATGTTTTTTCGAAACAGTCATTCTGACAACACTATTAGTAGTCATGCCCTCTTTAAAGACCTAACCTCTCTCTTTAAACATCAGAGTCTCTGTGAATGAAGGGTAGGGGACCACACATGTACTGTTCTGGAGGAAAGAGTGGCATCAAGAGATCTAGTTCTACAATACAAATCTCATTCCGATGCCTTGCATATATTTTAGCCAACACATTATTTCAATTGATGTGCTGATGTTTTGCAATCTCACAAGAACCACTCACACGGTAAATGTACATGTTGTAACCTAGTAATCAACTATAGTATAAGAAATGAAACGAAAAGCTCTGAAAACTCTTTTTGCCTAAATACTTTGCTATAGGACTGGTGAAATAATTATAAAATCTAATTTTGTTTATAATTGAATATTGATTATTTATATGTTCTTTTGTTCTTTAACTGGGAATCTCAGTCATTGTTTTCTATTAATAAAAGCAGCAAAAATTAGGGTGGTGACTCTTACAAAACAACTGCCAAAAAGGCTGTAAAGCTTGTCAATCCAGTTTGGAAGACTACCAGAGACAACTACTTACAAACTTAAACCAATTTCAATAACAGTAAAAAGACAGTGGATTAACGGTGGAAGGCAAGCTATCAACAGCTAACAAACAGACAACCACAACAGCCTAACCAGATGGCTTGCGTCTGGCGGAAGCCAGAGCATGAGGCCAATCTTGACAGAGAAAATCCAGAGCTACTGGTTGTTCTGTAACTCATCATCCTCTAAGTCTTCATGGAGAAGACACGGGGAAGTAGCTGCAGCATACTTGATGTGGCTCCCACACTTTGCCATGTTTTGCATTTTCCCGGTTCAACTCTGGAAATCAATTATGAGGTAGTCCACTCTGTTTTTGAGTACCCGGATTTCCTCCTTCACACCTCTGAGAGCATGGACATCCCACAATTTATGACATTTGCCATAGCCCTTGAAGGCCAAAGAAGCCTCAGCCCCATCATTCTCAGCCCTTGAATGTCAGTCATTGAAACAAGAAATAATAATACCTTTTTCAACTTCTTTTTTACAGCAAAGAACAGTGCAATCAGAAGTTTTATTCACTTATGGTTCTCTGTACTTATGACCAGCATCTTCTTTTTAATGTGCCTTTGACAGTGAATATTGTTAATGCATAGGATCTCTGATAGAAATAAACTATAATTTCAGAGTGATAAATCAGATTACTTACTTGATCTCAGATTGTGTATGGCAGATCTTCAACTTCAGAATAGTATTCTATGCTTGCAGGATCTTTTACTTGAATAAAGGATTGATAATCTGGTCTTCAATAATCCGCAAGAGATACAGATTGCTGGGACTGCATATATGACTTGTGATTGATATAAGCTTTGTCCCCACTGATGCAATGACAATATATACACAAGGAAGAGTCATGTCCCCATAGGAGCATGGCCACGTAGGGTCATGTCCCTACGTGGACATAACTGCTTGTTTTATTTCCTTAACAACTTAACATAATACAAAAGCATGATAATGATCGGTGGCAGTAATATGCCCGATAGCAAATTATAACTCATAAGTGAAACCCGATATGAATCAGTGATAGTCATATATTAAATAACAAATGGAACCAGATCTAAGTCGGTGGCAGTAAGTATTGATCACACACACACACACACATATTATTCTTACCTGCAATATAATGTACAAAACCAGATTCAAATGTTCAGTATTACTTCGACTGATGCTATACTTCAACACTCCCTCTTAGCAAGGGAGAAGTAATAGACTCCTTAATAGTTACCAGAATATAGAATATCTGTACATAACACATTATTTGACTTCAACACTCTGAAATAGTGGCTTGTCAAATAATTAAAATCACCATGCTATGAACACTATCATTACATATATTATGATCTCTAATTGTCTGAAATAATATCTAGAGTAATCATAATGCATTCGTTATCAATGACTTACGACGTATCCGAAACAAACTGTTATGATAACAGGCCTATCATTTGCAAGATCGTCACCTTACAAAGATTACCTTTTGAATATTTCTTTGAAAGATCGTCATCTTTCATTACATATCTGATGCAACTATTCAACTTAGAAGCATAAACACGCATATAAATTGAAACTCAAATTCAATATTCAAAAATTACAATTTGATCATATCAAGTTTACCTGCAATTTAACATTGGCAAGAGGTTCAGTAAGGATATCTGTTGTTTGCTCATCAATCTTGATATACCAATCTCTGATTCAAAAAACTGAATTTATAGATAACTGATTTATCTGAGTACAACATTGAATGTCACTTTATGTATTCGAACTTTGGAAATGTATCACTCTCCCTTTGATTCTTCACTATGGGATTCTCGTTCCACTTTATCTCTTTGTTCAACAACTTAAAATGCAAGATTTTCATCATTTTCATACTTCACTTCTACTAGGGCTGCTTGAATTTTCTCCCGTTTTGGACAGAAGTTATGAGTGTGACCAAATTTGTCACATTTGAAGCATTGTACTTTGGACCAATCTTTTTTCCTGTATGATTTGGTGAATTCCTTGTTGTCTTGATGCATTCCCTTTCTTTTTCCCTTATTATTGGCACTTTCTTGAAGAGCTTGAAATTCTCCCACTTGATTTGAAATGATTCCTCTTATAATTGATCTTGACTCTTCTTGAGTGCATTCATTTTTGAGTAGTTCAAACTTAGGAAGATTTGGTCGAGAACTTAGTCCATGAATAAATATCTCCCAAGACAATGGTAATCCTTTTAGGGCTATAATGCTAAGTTCTTTGTCATCTACTTCATTTCCAATGGTCGCAAGTTGATCTTTTAATTCTGAGATTCTTAGGAAATAGGATGTAATAGTTTCTCCATTATTCATCTTGACGTATAGTAGATCTTTCTTCAATGTTAGCGATCTGCTTGTGTTATTAATTTCGAAAGTGTTCTTTATAATGGAGAACATCTCAAAAGCAGTTTTGAGACTCAATATAGAAGGAAGAATACGATCCTTCACCAAGTCTATCATAATTTTCATGGCCATGTTGTTGTGTCTTTTCCATGTTGTTTTATCTGGTTCATTTTCAGGAATAGATTTGTTTGATTCTATGTACACTTCTAATTCCATTTCTCTTAGTACTATCATGACTTGAATTTTCCATGATGAAAAGTTTGATGCTCCCTCAAGTCTATTCTCTAATCTTACGTGATTAACCATTCTGATTTAGAGAATAAAAATTCCAATATTTAAATCTGAGATTTTAGTTTTAATTGTGAATAATAAAATTTCTTATCAGGATGGCTCTAATACCATGTTAATGCATAGGATCACTGATAGAAATAAACTATAATTTCAGACTGTGATAAATCAGATTACTTACTTGATCTCAGATTGTGTATTGCAGATCTTCAACTTCAGAATAATATTCTATGCTTGGAGGATCTTCTAGTTGAATAAAGGATTGATAATCTGGTCTTCAGTAATCTGCAAGAGATAGAGATTGATGGGACCATATATATGACTTGTGATTGATATATGTTCTGTCCCCACTGATGCAATGACAATATATACACAAGGAAGAGTCATGTCCCCATAGGAGCATTGCCACATAGGGTCATGTCCCTACGTGGACATAACTGCTTGTTTTATTTCCTTAACAACTTAACATAATACAAAAGCATGATAATGATTGGCGGCATAATATGCCCAATAGCAAATAATAACTCTTAAATGAAACCCGATATGAATTGGTGATAGTCATATATTAAATAACAAATGGAACCCGATCTATGTTGGTGGCAGTAAGTATTGATCACACACACACACACACATATATGCATATAAGCATGCACACACACACACACACACATGCATATAAACACGCACGTGTGCGCATGCACACACACACACACACATATTATTCTTACCTGCAATATAATATACAAAACCAGATTCAAATGTTCAGTATTACTTCGACTGATGTTATACTTCAACAAATATAAAATCTCCATAATTGTTGAGTGATGATGAGTACAAGATGCCAATGCAAAACATACTTTTTATATTTTTGTGTTGAAAATGTTGTGATTAACTGAACTGTTCACATTCACATCAATTTGTCCTCTGTTTTAACATGTTTTTATTGGTTTCATGTTCAAATAGAAATACCGTAAAAGATGCCCCAGGCACTGAATAAACATTGATATCTAGAACATGAATTAACATGAACATAATGACCTTTGCAGACCTTTAACATAAATCTAAAACAGCATAGCAGATATAATAGATGACTCAAAATGACAAAGATTTGACAAAAAGCTAAGGGATAAAATCCCGAAGGAGAAAACCCAGAAGAAAGGAATTTTAATATAAAAGGTCTTCAGAAATTATTACGGCAGTAAAACAAAATTCTTCATAATCTCAGAAATTACTTATTTCAGAATAGTGATACACTTTTTCTGACTCAGAGAGACTTTCAACAGTTGAACATAAGTGCTGTATAAATCAAAACTGGGTACAGGATCAATATCTGCTAATGTATTTATATCTCAGCTGTGTCAATACGAGCAGCTGCTGCTCCTGTGGACACATTGCTTACCCTCAGATTATGAGCCTGTACTCAAACTGGTGTTATCTCTGCAAAAGACCCTGTGTTTTCTTTCATTTGATTCTTCTCAATATTTCTCAGCACCATGCACACTTCCTTTTTTTCTTACACCTAAAACACAATCTGAAGGGGAATGGTGGAGATTAAGTCCAAATGAATGGTTCAGATTTTATTTGCGCTACTAAAGTTTTCATTAGGGAGTTGTGTGAGTTGCAAAGAAAGACCACACCAGATTAGAAGATACAAACACAGAAGTTTTGGGGGGGGGGGGGGGGGGGGGTGTGCAGGGGCACTTTACTCTTTCAAAAATATGGGCATAATATATTGCTGAAAGGCACTTTACAAAATGAATTTTAACACTCTCTTACTGAGGAAAGTGTTCACCACTCCCAACTTGTCCTTTAAAAAGATGCGCTTGCCTCTTGCAAGGACTTCACAAGGATATCTGTAACCTTTGCCTCAGTGGATATGTGCTTAGGCTTAACTGCTCCTCTCCAAACCCATTCTCGGATGAAGTGATACCTGATCTCAATATGCTTTGACCTGTCATGAAACATTGGATTCTCCAATAGTTCAATGCAACTCTGGTTATCATAGTATACCGCTGTAGGCCTCAATACTTGACCAAATAAACCAACCGGTAATTTGGGAAGCCAAATAGCCTCACAACTGGCCTAACTCTGGCTGCGTACTCAGCCTCTGAAAAACTCAAAGCCAGTGACTCTGTTTCTGGCTTAACCAAGATGTAACTGTCGAGCCCAACCCAAAATAGCTCCTTGAAGCGCTCTAACGGTCTGCAGCACATCCTACCCAATCTGAGTCTGTATAACCAACCAATCTTACTCCATCACCCTGACATAGTTCAGTTCATAATCCACTGTGCCTGCTAAGTACCTTAAATGAGTTTTGCTGCAATCCAATGCACTCTCCTAGGCTGCATCATGTACTGACTGAGAGTGTACACAAAAATCCAAATGTCTGGTCTAATGTTGACGAGATACATCAAGGAGCCAATCAACTGATGATACAATGCGGGATCTGCCAACTCTGACTTAGAAACACAACTTCTTCCAGTTGGTCATGTGTGTAGGCATGGGCTGCATGCTTCCATATGCAATCTCTTCAGGATGTTTGCAACATACTTCCCCTGTCCCAGAAAGATGTGCCCATCCTCCTGCCAGACCTCCAATCCCAAGAAATAATGCATCAGTCCTAGGTCCTTCATCTTGAACTTCGAAGCAAGATCCTTCTTGCAACTAGCTACAAGCGCAACTTCTTCCGTAGTGAACAAGTCATCAACATATGGTAGGGAATGAGTTGAGCATCTCCAACCATTATGTAGTAGAGATTTAGATCTCTCTCTTCTCAAAGCCCATCTACTGCAGTTAAGAATCAATTCTAGCATGCCAAGCTCATGGAGCTTGCTTCAAGCCATATAGTGCCTTCTTCAAATGGCACAGGTGAGACTGTGATAGCCCCATTTTGGAATAGGGCATAATAATAAATAATATAAAGAAATTGCGGCAGAAATAAATAATAAAAAATTATGATACTTATATAAATAGAAGGATGGAAGAATATAATATTGATAAGATAACATTATAACTTATTAAATTACATTTATCAATCTAAGTTGCTGATTTGGATTTGGGTTCAGAGTTGGGTTTGAGATTTGGGTTCAAAATTTGTTCAAATTATTTTTGGAGTGGGTTCAGGTTTGTCCATACAAAAGCATTTGTTTTTAAATATATATGTGTGTGTGTGCTCATACAGTAGCAAATAAGCTCATATACAGCTATGCTAATAGTAAAGCGACATAGCAAAATACACCACCATATTTATGTTTCATTTCAATAGGATATTGTTGCATCATTTAGCCATACATACAACATGAAACACTTGCTTGGTCACAAACATGGAACATTTCCAAACCAAGGAGACAGTTTGAGAATGAAAGCAATCATCAGAAGATAAGTGCAGTTATCTGATTTTTCATTTTGTATTGGTTACAGGATATCTAGCAATGCTAGATCAAAAGTATAGATTCATATAGTCTTGGATTCAAAGATACCATAGCTTTTATTTAAGAAATTCCTTTATAATTGTTGATTTGGATTTCCTCTATAGGCAAGTTTTCTTTTTCATTCTCAAATACACAAATGACATTTAAACCATCATTTTTTCCCCTTTTGGTGGTCACTTTTAGGGTTGGAGGGCCGAATAGACCAAATTAAGCAAAAAAGCACTTGAAAAAATTAGAAAAATTGTTTTTACACCAAATTCTGCCCATATTCGGCCATTGGGCTGCAAATTTTTCTGAACTCGCTCTAATCTCTGTCCGGGTTCATCTGACAAAAGCTGCCAGCATATTTTTGGCTCTATGGGCAAATTCGGGGTGAATATGACAAGGACCAGACTTTCCATAGAATTGAACTAGATTTTGAGGGTTGCTGGAGTGAATCTAGTAACTTAGATATTAATATAAGATATTATTAATAAATTATTAAATTAAAATATAAAAATAAAATAAATAAATAATAAATAAATATAATCACAAGTTTAAATTGAAGATTTAAAAATGTATCAATAACTACAATATAGCTGTATGATAATAAATAATATTTATAAATGACTATTATTAAAATAATAATAAAAGTCATATAATAAACTGCAGCAATCGACATATAGTTTCACAATACAACAAGAATTAATACTCTTCATTGACGAGGAATGGAAATGAAAGTATTTTGGATAAGGAAGGCTGAAACAAGACTAGCAATTATAGTTTGGTTGTAAGGACACACAAGCAGCTGCTGATAATGTTTTGGTATTATACAGCTAAGCAATATGAAACAATACATATTCGGACCAAAAAGGACCAAATAGGAAGACCAGCAATGTTAGTGTTGATGTTTTATGGTTTTAGTCAGATAAAATAAAATACATATAATTATACATGAGATATATGTTTATAATGATATATATGTATATATATATATATATATATATATATAAAATTTATTGTTATTAATTGTCTCTCCTTGTGACTTGTATTCGTCATAAATATAAGAGAGGAAGCTGCCTTTGGAAAACATATACCTTAAAGAGGCGATGTTAATATACTTGCAGTGATTCTTCCCAAAAACTAACATGGTATCGGAGCAGATTCCTTTCCAAGCCTGTTTGACTTCAAAGAAACAATGCCAGTCATCAACTTATTTAGATGCAATGTTGCTTTACCATAAACAAGGTCGTGTGTGCTGAGAGGCGACAAATCATTTTTGATTAATTTCATGATGGAATGGAAACGGATCCCAGTGAGTGATAAGCCATCTGCATTTTGTAGTCACTGCAATGTTACAACTTGGATCAAACAACATATCAGATTTGCCTTCAACTTTTTGCAGGAGAACTGTGTTCCCTTTTAGCATTTGCAATATGTAGGTGGTGCACGATGAGATTGCATCTGCATCCCACGCAAAGAGCCCTAGTCAAAGAGCATGAAGTTAAGATCTGGGGCTATCAAAGACCTCGTACAGAAACTTTGCAGATGCTTAGGGATTCTTTTCAAATGTCAACACAATGGGAGTGATCTTTGCAGAGTCTCTTAGAACACTCTACTGTTGCAGATTATAATTGAAATATGTCTATATTCGTGGAAAATTTTATTTTGTTGGAGACAGAGATAATACTCAAGTATAAATCAACAATTGTGTATGTCACAAAGGTAGTGAATATAATGAAGTGTGACAATAATATAATACAAATAAATTTGAAGACCCATCTGTTGGGTGAACCGAAATAAAGGGGCTGGGTAGGAACAGATGCCACATATAAGACTGCATTCAATGAAGAGGACCACGTTTTTGATGTGCAAACACTGGGATTAAAATTGCTAATCATCGATTCAAATCCTCATTTATAAAATCCTTGGCTTAAATATACGGAGTCACCTTGACATAGTGGTGGTGAATATGTAGGGAGAACAATAACTGTCCTTTGGGGAGCTTTTAATCTGTTCATAAGGGATTGCATAAGACTGATGAAGCAATACTATACTGTTGAATGAACTGCTAACAACTCTGCATCTACAAGAAGTTGGAAATTTAAAATACATTTTTATTTGAACCAATACTCGGGGGTTCCCATATTGATGTCAAAAGCCATGGAACATATATATAGACAGTATTTCCAAATTCTTGTTCTACTCATTCTCTCTTCTTACATCTTGTCCACAGCAGTGGGACTGAGGGAATGATTGATGCAGACAGCTGGTCAGATTGGTGCGGAAATACCTCTTGAGCAGGTACGATGGAGTGTAATTTGTATGAATTATTGTGATTCTATACTGGAAGTGAGTTTGCAATGGCCCTACACTCAGAGATGAGCAAGCATATCGGGAGGTTTGGCAAGGAATTATCGTGCATCCTCTGTGGAATATTAATGGTTACTGTCAAACTTAGATATGCACAAGTTCGGGACCGTGACTGTAGGAGAATGTCGCATTGCAACTCAGGGTCCAACATGGGTGTCTTTGTACAGTTTATTATATAGATGGTAACATTAATCAGAATATTAAGGTAAAAGGCACTGATAAGGTATGAAGTTATGCATTTACTTTTATAATTAAATTTAAGTAATGAATATATAATAAAGGTATGCTTTTTTGATGTTCATTTATTTGTTTGATGAGTAATATTTGAAGTTAATTTTTTAATGCTTATTTATTTCATTATGTCCCTTACCATGTTTGACATTATATGGGAATATTATAAATGAAATATATAAGTTGTGATAAATTATAATGATTAAATATATAATTTCTAAATAATTTGTAAAGAATATAAGTTAAATTAGTCACTATAGATTATTAGTTCCTGCCGACAGGCAGGATAACTAATGCATCCATTCGATGCATATAATCAATATGAAGAGGCCCAATAGGTAAGAGATATGTCTCTTCGATGATCAAGTTTTGCCATCCCTTCACTCTGCCAAGGAGATATAAAACATTATTAGGAATGCTTCCAAACAAATGATGGAGAAATAAGAGCACGAGTTACAGAGCAACTGTACAATACTGTAACATTGCAGAATATAAATTCAATGGTTTACAGTCTGCTAAGCAAAGCACAGCATATGAATATAAATACATTATCTCTTATCAGGTATGTACAAATAACTGCATTTCCTGTAATATGGGATTAGGCATAATTAATATTGATATGCATATTCAAGATATATAAAAATATAATTATATATACAAATTATTTTCCTAATCCTATAATTATTTAACTTATGGAGGGAAGTGATGTTTTTTTTGATATGCAATGTGCAGAAGCCTAGATTATTAATTATTTTATTATTATTATTTGTTAAGATTAATTATTATTATGTGTTAAGCTTGAGTAGTCTCAAACCCAAGACCTCCTAGACGAGAGGCTCACAATTTTTATTGTGTTTTAGAAACTTACCTGAGGGAAGTGTGATGTTGCCTAGGAGGGGCTTTGTATAAATCCAAGCAAATGGATCTTATCGCAAGAGAGGGTAGGGTTCAACATTCCATAAGCCTTCGTGATACAAACTTGGACATGTAAACTTTGAGGGAATTCATTGTTAGTTTCTAAGCAACTTGGTAGCATCTACACCACAACCTCCCAAACATCGTTCTTCATGATGGAGTCATACTTCACCCTGGCGTCCCACCAAACACTTTGATTCGCTGCCTCCTCGAAAGTGGAATGTCCAGAATCTGTGATGTCTGTCACCATGGCCAGATAACTGCAAAACCTCTTAGTTGCCTAACTCTCTCTAACCATCCTTTGAGGCTCACCCACTGACTCCCTGGACTCTTTTAGGGTGTCCTAAAGCCATCCTGACTTCCTCTTCCTTGAAGTGAAATCCTCTAGAGCGACATCCTCATGCCCTCAGTCTAGCCAATAGGAGATTTACCTCTAGAACCTGTGCCAGGACTTGTGTCCTAAATGTGCGAATCCTGTGAATCTGTACATATAACCTGTATACTAGGAGCACCTGTACAAGGTGAACCTGTAACACCTGAACTTTGTGTCCCTGAAACATGTGACTGTGTCCTTTGTAATGTACCATCCTGTACCTGTGGAACCTGATTATTGTTGTCTCTCAACTCACATGGTTAAAGGCTCGCTCCTCAAATTTGACATCCCTCCTTACATCAATCTTCCTTTGCGTTGGAATGTAGATCCATAGGCCTTTGAGGTCTCACTGTAGCCTACAAGAATACCCCTTTGAGGTCTCACTGTAGCCTACAAGAATACCCTTCTTTGCAGTCGGCTACAGCTTCGTCCTTTCCTCTTAAGGGACATGTGAGTATTTCACACACTCAAAGATGCGAAAGCGGCCTCCTATCAGTGAAGGACTCTTCAAGAGTCTTACTACCCAATACCTTATGGGACTCCTATTTTGATGGTAAACTGTTGTGTTACAAGCCTCAACCCACTGAAAAGTGGTAACCTACTAACCCCTAATCATGTATCATAAGTTGTGCTACCCTGACCATTGCCTTGTTCTTTCTCTCTGCAACCCCATTCTGTTGGGGGTTACGAGGTTCTGTTAGCTTCCTCTTGATGCCCTCTTGTTTGCAAGAGGCTTGAAACTCATTTGAGGTTTAGTCACCTCCGTTATTTGACATTAGGACTTTGATCTTCTTTCCTATCTGGTTCTCCATAAGAGCTTTAAACTCTTGAAACCGTTTGAAGACCTCATGCTTGGTCTTTGAGAAGAAGTTCCAGGTCCTCCCGAAGGCGTTATCACTGAAGGTCACATAGTACTCGTGACCGCTCAAGGAACCTGTAGACATGGTCACGCATATGTTAGAATGAACCAAATCAGGAATGCCTGCTGATCTATCACTGGTTGGAAAGATTGTCTTAGTGTACTCACCCAAAGTACACCCTCTGTTTACCTCTTGGTTCTCGGTACTAAATGTGGCAATCCTATCACTATCTCCCTCAGTACCATCAAGCCTATATGATTCAGGTAAGCCATCCTCCTATGCCATGTGTCACATAAGTGATTGCTGCCAATTCTGCTGGTCAAGGTGTGTATAGGCTGGAAAGAAACTCGATACAAGCTCCCCTGTCAAGTCCCAATCATTGTAGCTGAAGTGAAACTGGACTCCTTGGGGTAAATAAGTACCTGTCCTCAGAAGATCACCTCAAATCCCCTATGCTCAATGGCAGAAACTGAAATCAAATTCTACCTCAGCTCTGGAATTTACAACACATCCCATAGTTGATGGTACCATAGGAGACAAAGTCTTCGTCTGATAGGATACATTAACACACCCTGCTGTCCTGACACAGTTATCATCTCCATATGATTTCCTAACTCTGAGATTTGAGAAATACTGTCACCTGACTATGGCAAGATGCTCCACTGTCTATAACCACCCACCTGAAGATATGGTGCTAGTAGATAGGCATATAACTAGTGTGAATTCATTCACAAACTTCGAGGAAAACTTGTCCACCCTAGCTGAAGCTGCCACACTTTTCGAAAATATGGGCATAAAATAATGCTGAAAGGCACTTTCCAAGTTCAACTTTATCATTTGTAAGATTCCACTTACCAGGGAGTGTGTACTTTGCAACATTATTATGGTCGATCCTCAAATTTCTTTTGCATACCCAGGGTCTTCATATTGAAGTTCTACTTTTCAGTATTTTGCTCTTAGCATTACTTGAATGAAAATGTTTTCTTTTAAGTGGGATATTTATGCCCTGCCTCAAAATAGAAACTATGCAGAAGGCTGTTTTTTCCCCTTTTCTGGCTTGGTAAATTTCTCTTTTTGCTGGTCTAATCTTCAGTTCGAATTGCACCTGGGTTCATTTGAGTACATCTTACCTTGGATGCTTGATGTGGTGTTCTACACAATTCAGAGACTTTATCTTGTCTCTTGGGCTTTGAACCTGGGGTTTCGCTGTGAAATCTGATTTGCTTTTACAACTTGAGGTCATCCTTTTTGATGTTTAGCTTTACTTGCAAGTTATCATCATTTTTAAGATTTGTTGACGAGTCTTCAAATTATATATTAAAACAATGGGTGTCTTTGAAATCAGAACCTTCTTAGAAGTTGTTTCTTATAATGAGATTGTTTGATATCATACTGCATTGTCTTACTGCAGGGGTTTCAAGTTGAAGGAACCTCCAGTAAGAAAAAGAGGTCAAGGAGCAGGAAGAGAAGGCACTGAAAAGTGGTAGGCAACTGGCTGATATAATGGACTACCAAATTGTGACGTGTTACCAGAAGAATTGGTAATGGAAGGTTTGAAGTTTATTGCCTAATTTCTGTAGTAGGTGGCCCTGGAGAGTTCCCATCTTAAACGACATACAAATATGCCAATAGCATACAATAAGTGTTCACGCCTATTGGCTCTCTTTAGATGAGATCCTTTGCTTGTGTTTGAATGTACAGTGCAATAGAGTTTGAGAATGTGTCAATGACACATTATGAATTTATGCCTCACCTGCATGCTTTTCATTGAACAATTTAGGTAACTGTTGCCGTCTAATTTTGTTGGCACAGTTAAACCTGTGTTTTACTGATGTTTCTAACAATCATTTTTGACGAGCTATTTGTATATGTTGATCTATCTGACAATTTTATAACCCAAGGCCGTTGAAGGTCACTATTTAATCTTTTCTCCATAAAACAAAGGCAGTGTGTCATGTATTTTCGAGATTAATATACAATCTTTTTGATGAAAACTATTTCTTGTGTATTGTCCAGAAACATATAGTTGTTTGGATGCAAATCGGTGCTTGTATATTCATTTAATATTGAGAAGCTACCCATATGTCTCTTGGGCACAAGACACCATATAATTTTAACCTGTCTCATTTCAACATCATAAGTTATTTTTATGTAAAAATCTACTATATTGTTGAAGGAAAATCATCTGTTACTTGCAACCTATTTAGGCAACATTCACATAAATGCCTCATCATTTAATGTATTTTGAGTATGTTCAATGTGGCAAAAGAAGGGGGAATGAATGCTCAATATATTTTGTAAATTTGTGAAATTTTATGGTCTGGAGATGTGCACCATTTTTTCCTGCAACAGTCACTAACATCTACGCCATCAAAGCAATAATATATGCTATATGTTTACAGCAGGGAGGTCATGTAGACATTGTTGGGTGGATATTTTGTAACCAACAGTTTTAAGGATCAATTGTAAGACAGTAGTTCCAACAATAGTATGAGAGTCGAAGTCTCTCCTAATTACAAGGGAAAACTCTCCCTTCTTATTGTTACTAGAATCAACAGAAGACTTAGCTAAATCAAGGCAGGACATTCATTCTATTCTCTTATTTTAGAATAGATATTACTATTAAGATACAATCTTCAGTCAATGGTGTATTTCAAATATGAAGTATTTGTTGGAGCAATAATCATGATGAACAAAAGATTGGGTATAAGAATAACCTTCAGCGTACCGGTAACTTTCAGTAACTTAAAAAGTTCGCAAAAGTCTTAAGTGTTTCAGTGACACCTTATGAATATTTTGAAAACAAGAATGAAACAGGTGCAGCTCAAATTTTGCTACATATATTTCACCTTGCATGCACAAACAAAGAAAGCAAAGCAGCACAGAGTGTAAAAGCTATTCCCTTGCTTGAGCATTCTATGTTAATCTCGGACTTGATAAGCAACTCAAGTTTGCAAGACCCAATCTGAAAGCAGGGGGATAACAAAGAACATTTCCTATGTTTTTTCCAACTTGTAATTGGGATTTTTTGACCGGACTACAAATTCATTTCGCAAAGAAGGGAATTTTCAAATGTTATTGCAAGTATGAAAATCCCAGATGATATTCCCATTTGCAATGAAATTTCCCAAAATCCAAATTTGGCTTTTGAATTCATTTCCAAAATAAAAAAACTTGGAAGTTATTCCTCTACCTGCAATTGGGACTTTGAAACCCAAATGCAGGTAAAAAACACTTATAAAATATACATGCAATTGGGTTTTTGAATCTCGATTACAAGAAAAAGTTATCCTCCATGATGTGTATATGCATTTGCAAATTGAACTTCCCATTTTCACGTCCAAATGTATACGATTTACCTACTTCAAGTGCTCATAAAAAAATTCAAAATTTCTCATTGGCCTCATTTTTAAAGTTCCTTCTGTCCCTTCAAATTTGGTCGTCCAAAACTCCAATGTTCTTATTCTTCACATGCATAGCTACAAGTTTGCAAAGCTCTAAGTGGGAAGAGAGTTCTGTAGGTCTCTTGTTTGCACGTATGATTAAACCCGATCAACAAAACAAAGCATTGGTCATAGTTTGCAAACATATTCTAGGACTAGAGGACGCAAGGCAAGAACAAGCACATGACAAGCCATACAAGGAGGTGGAAAAATGATAAAATAATTGAGAGCATAGAATGCTTTCAAGATTGAAATTATCATGAAACATTGAAATTGTTTTTCCCAATAAAGGTCGTTCTGATGCAAGACAATTAAGGATGTAAATTCCTATTCCAATTCAAGATACTTCCACCGAATATGAGTATTTCAATCTTTAAGCGTCTAGTGGGAACATAAGGAATGTAGCAAATGTTGATGTAAATAGAATGTCTTGTTAGATATTTAAAATAGTTTTCAATTATGTACTTGTAAAATTCTTTTCAGCAAATTACATGTAACTTGCAACCTATAGAGTTATCGCAAGTAATCAAATTGCAGGTCAAGTACACTAGGACTTGTAATTTGAATAAGCCTTAGTTGTGAAAAAAGTCAAAATTAGTTGGACTTCTCCCACCTTTTTTCTCTCAACCCCTCATCTATATACTAGAGGGTGCCTAATTGTAATTTTTATCTTTTGGCAAGGCAATAAAATTCTGCTGATTTGCACATGCACTCTAAGACTTTGATTTTCAAGTTTTTTTCTTCGCAATTTTGACAATTTTTGATTTTCGTTTCCTAATTATAGGTACTGGATTTGTGAAAATGTTGAACTTGTAATTACTTTTCCTTGTTTATATAGTTTTTATGTCTTTTTAACATCTTGAATCTTTCATTTTCTTTCCTTTTATTTTTCAAGGTCCTGGGTTATCAAATACAACTTAATGTGTTAAAGGCAAGTCTTTTGTTTAAGGGAAAATATGACTTATAATATCGTATCTTCTTAAAATAGAAGCACCCATCATGTAAGACCTTCCAGCTCCCACCCTTTAGTGACTCTAATCAACTCTTTCTCCTATTATGCCCGTATCTTGCTTTTTCATTTGCATAGTTTCCAAGACTTAAAAGGCTAGCTTCATTTGGGCTAACCCTAGAATAGGTTGATCCAATTCAAACAATTGTGGAATAAGGTGACCCAGGTCAACCTATTCTCTGAGGACATTCGGTCCCAATGCCAGTTTAGTCTCGGGGTTGCAAATTTAGAAATTGGGTGACCTAGTCAGCTTGCTTTGTTTTCACATCCAAAAACTAGTATAAAGGGAAGCCTAGGCACCTCATTTTTACACCCATCACTATTATAGCAATCTATTAGACATTTGAGCAATTGCAAGACACAATTTCAAACACTCAAGCAATTAGATTTTTATCAAGCATTCGAGACATTCAAGGTTCAAACATCTTTTGTGAGTGATATATATATATATATATATATATATATATATAGAGAGAGAGAGAGAGAGAGAGAGAGAGAGAGAGAGAGAGATCATCTCTTCATTGATGCATATTTACATCCATGACTCCATGATGTAGTTTTGGTAGATCCATCACATTTGTGGAGGTCTTCTACATCTTTCAATGCAAATTCAATATTGACAACACACAAGCATTGTAAATCCTTATTGATAGGGGTTTCTTCAAGCAAGGTGAATATCTACATTTGTCTTGCTTTCTTTCATGTTTGCATCCCAATTTCAAGACCAATTCCTTAATCTAGGGCTTGACAAAAAAAACCCTCATCAAACCAAAATAGAAACTAAGTTTTATTGTGTGTCAGAACAATGTACCTAAATTGTGGTTGCAGAGATGAAAACTATGCACCAAGACCTTTATGAAGAAGTTGGGTTGACTTTCCTACTGTGTCCTGGCAGCATGTCCATCTTCTTGCAAAGTGTGTAGACACTTTACAACCAAGTCAACCTATTCCTGAAGTACTAAGAAAAATAACATTTTTTGGGTTTTCTGTCATGATTGCAAATCTGTAGTCGAAAGTTTAGGTATTGGTTTAGATCCATGATTTTTGAAGTGAAAAGACATATTCTCTTGCACATATTGAGGCAAGTACTTCATTATTTATTTCATCCTTTAACATAGATCTATTTCCATTTCTTAATTGGGTTGATTCAATATATTTAATGCTTAGATCTATCTTACTTTTTCTGTTAAATCAATTAGTTCAATTTCACATCTTTAATCAATTTAAATTGCATAAAAGAGGACTTGCTTGCATGCTTGATATAATTTGGGTTTAGAATGGGCATCCTTTCATCTATTTGGGCTTTGCTGATCTAACTTGAGTTATATTGAGAGTTATGTTTGGAAGCCCCACTTTCTCTTATATTTAATGTTTAATGTGTGATAAAGTGCAGGGTTAATGAAATTATCTCTCATAGTTTATATTATTAACATTAAGCATCCCTATTAACATTTCTCACAAAAAAAACAAATACTTGTTGGGATTTTAAATCCCAATTGCAAGTGCTATTCTTTTCTTATAATACTTGTAATCAAGTTTTAAGATCTCAATTGCGAGTGTTATTCGATTTCTCATGAATACCTTGTAATTAGGTTTTTGAAACCCGATTGTAAATATTACTTCTTTCCTAATATTCTTTGAGTTTGCGAAAACTTGTTGCTTAAAAGATGAATACCAAAACTTGACGTATTCATTGGAATGATTTTTGAAACACATTGGAAGATAATAACAAATGTCTCTAGGTTTCTAAATCGCGATAATATTCTTTGTGCTTTCCTTTAAAAAAAAATGTGCACTATCTTAAAATGGAAGCACTTTCATTTAAGACATTTTAACCCTCCTTAGTGTGGTTTGATATATTAGAACCTTTGTTTGCATTTAATTACTTAAATCAAGGCCCTTTCTTCTTCTAACCTTACTCAAAACTCTATGTTAGCACCAATCTCTATGCTTGGCTTCCCATTTATTCTTCTAATCACAATTTTGACACCAATATCTATGTTTGGATTCCCATCTATTCTCCCAATCACATAGATCATGCCTTAAATGCATTTTTGATTGTTTCCCCACATATGTCACTATTTTTCTCTAATCCCATGACGTTTTTCGAATCTGAGGCCTACTTTTGAGGTATGACACCTCTAGGTCAAGGACAAGCTCATTCCTTACCTAGGGTAAGGGGTTAGGTTTTCCCTTACCTAGGAGTCAAGGATGATCTGTCTCTTACCCAGGATAAGGGTTAGGTCTTTCCTTACCTAGGAGTTAGAGATGACCTCGCCCCTTACCCAAGGGATTTGCTAAAAGAAATTCTTGGTGTGATGTCAAATATTGTTTTTCCTACCTTAGTGAGTCGACCTTTGTTGGGTTTTGCTCTGAAATTCTATAAAAGAAGACATTCTCTCCTCATTTGGCATATCACATACACATGAAATATTTCCATGCTCAAGCTCCTTAAAGGTGCATTCAAGGAGTTTTCAAGCAAACAAGCAAGCAATATGAGAATCTTCTTCATCCAAGTATTAAAGTTCTTCAACAACCATTATGCATTCTTCCTCCTAGATCTAGCTTCATTGTGGAGTTTGGCCACCAAAGAGGATATATAATTTTCCTCAAACATTGACCATTTAGGCATATTGCAAGCACTTTCATACATAAGGTTTTGTCTTACGTGATTTCTTATTGGTTTTTTTTTATGTTGAGTCAAAGTTATTGCATTAACTTACTTGATTACATATCAAACATAATTGCATCAACATTGCTGTGATACTCTACATTATTATATTTTCTTCTACTACATGTTAGTATTTCTTTATCGGGTTCCCATTTTGGGCATAACATAACTAGAAGTTCTAGTTCCATATCCATGGGCTATAGAGATAGGACAAGGGAGGAAGTATAAGCGGATCCACCACTGCCAGTAGTCCTATAGTGGTAGAGGGAACAAAGATAGTCATAAGAGGAGCCAAATTGAGTCATTTCCCTATATATCCACATACAGTCAAGCAACACTCATTGGTGGAGTGGTGCCACCAATGTTGGGATGTAGCCATTCCTCAACAAAAAAAGAGTCACAGGAGGCCCTTAAAATATCAAGTCTACCTTGACTAGATGGTTGTAGGAAAGGGAAACTAAAGTTGGTAAGGGGGTAATACTCCCCTACTATTATAAGGGGTCGTGTTGGGCCTAGTGGCAAGATTCCACACCATTCTATATTACGTGATAGCCTGCTAGAGTAGGGGAGACACTCTATTGTTTCATGTCCAACCCCTATATCTATAGTTGGGGGATTGTATCACATATATAAATTGACTTAAATGTTAGTATAGACTAAACTTACCTTAGGCCACAATAGTAGAATAAAATGGCTCCCACCTTCCTTTATTTCCCTTTCAAACTTTACTAGTGAGCAATTTTCTTGGATTCCTGCCCTATTCTAAGTGTATGCTAGATTCTATATGTAAGATACCCCTTCCAACACAATATATAGGAGTATGGATAAGTGTGATCCAAATAGAAGAGTGTGGATCTTAGGTTTGATAAGTTTTTACATACTAATCTCTCCATGATTGCACATTTCCCCACTAATGATATTTTTCCTTTATTGTATAATTTCTCAACCCCTCCCCAAAGAAGAGGAGAGAGCGAGCCCTGATAGAAAGTTCCACTTGAACCATATTTTAGATTAGATGGCCTAAAGAAAATATGATAGAATCCTCCTCATATAGGCCCATCACGAATTATAGAAAAAAATCTTATTTTTCTTTATTTCAAGTTAAGGCTGATTCCTTAACTAGGGTTTGACTGAGGCAAGCCCCTCCCCACTTACCCATCTTCTCTCCTTATTGTGTGCAAGTGAAAATTTAGAGGAGAAAGTGGATCCAAGGGCTATTATTAAAGAACCTTCTAGACCTGTATTTTATTATGAGAATTGATATTATGAGGTAAGGGACAAAGTTGTTCCTGACTTTGATAGGGAAGTTGCAAATGTGACAACACAATATATAGGATTGAGAATTTTGGTTATAGTTTTGATCTAGGTAAGGGACAAAGTCATCCCTAACCTTGAGTCAAGGGCAAGGTCACCCCTAACCTCCCAAGTCATCCCTATACGACCCATAAATATACTCTAACCTAGTTGAAATTTTGCATTTTTTGGGGGCTTAGAGAAAAAATCAAGTCTATACAACCTTTTGATTAACAGTAAATCAATCATTTTGCCTTCTCCCTCTAGTGAAAATCAAGGTATACACATTCTCATCCCTATTTCTTACATTTCCTTTTCAAGATTAGACTCACACACACCTTCCTAACTTGGGGATCAATGCCAAGGAAGTCTCCAAACTTGCAAGGTTGAGGTCCCATGTTTTGACCCTTTTCTTTAGCGGATTCAATAAGATTACTTTGTGAGTTTGGTTTCTTTCTCTTGATTCCCCAATTGTAAAGGAGGAAGTTCTTCCCATTTTTTCCTTTACATTTTGGTGAACCCGACACTATCGTGATTTATATGTCTTTTGATTGATTGCTTTGATCTTGTATTCATCTCAATTATTTTACATCACCTAGTTAGATCTTGTGTTTTGAAAATATAGCAGTGAGTTAATATTGTGTTTATCAATATGGAGCTCTCTAAAACAACTTCATGTGCAATAATTTCTATGGTCTCTTTTTTTCTTGCATCTCTTTATCATGCTTATGATGTGTATGAGTGTTTCTTTCATTTCATGATGTTTATGTCCTTACATAGTTTTCTTGCAAATGGTATTATGAGATTGACTAATACAAGGTCACTGGATAAAGCATATTTCAAGACTATCATTAGAAGTTTGTGTGGTTTTCTTATTTACATTCTTGATTGTATAATATATTTTTTTAGTGATCCTCCTAATCCTATGCATAATCCTCCTAATCCTTTTCTACCTATTCATTATCAATCCCTTTATATTCCTAACTTCAAACATCTTCAAGTTTGGTTCATGATCCAACTATTCAACATTGCCTAAATGTGAAATCTCCTCCATCATCTCCTACGAATAAACCTACACCTCCTAAAGATAACACACCTACTATTATGCCTCTATACACTACATATGCTCATTCCCCTTAGGACCAATCACTTTCTCTATCTACCCTTAGAATCATCTGCACCTTGGGCTATAATATTACCACCCAACAATGGTATAAAGGTTTTGGACTAGTATTAATGAACAAAGGTCCCTATCTATCCTTCTCAAAAAAAACATAAAAATGGTCTACGTTTTGTTTTTGATTAAGTGAAAGTAGGATTTGAAGGGATCCTGTAGCCCAAAATAAAGAAGGTTTTAAAATGAAGAACCTAAAACCTACACTAAGAGACAAGTAATATGATCCACAGAGAGAAACATGATAAGGAAAAATAGGACACAAACAAATATAGGCAACCTAAACAATAACTTTACCTTACTGAAATAGAACTAGTAGTGAAGAAACAATATACCATTCAATCAATGGATTACCCAACAAAGAAAAAACCCCAAAAGGTAAGATTTCCCCTTTGATCCCTTCTCATGGGATCTAAGGGTCATGTCAAATTACGAAGAGGATTGCTTTGAATGTTTTCCTTCAAATACAATCAATCCTTGTTGAACCAAGGAAGCCCTAGCTTGTAGAGCTAATGAGTCCACATAACTAATAGAACCAATAGTGGTAGGACAACCAACTCTACAAGGGCAAGGACAGAAGAAGAACCAACAACATAAGAAATGACGCCTTTGACAGTGACATGGATAGAAAGATCCATAAGGACAAGAGGAGAAGTTGAGACAAAAACAACCAAATCTACAAGGTTATTTTTAGACAGGACAACATTCATGCCTTTAGTTCCAATATTAGAAGGAACATCAACATTTGAAGAGGAAGAACCCTTAGTGGGATCATGTGGAGACCCACCATCTAGGGCTTTCTCTAAATCATTCAAAGGAAATTTCCCATTCGAATGAAGAGAGCCCTTAAAATTCGTGTAATGATGTGTGGAGGCACCCTTCCACCATGAGGAGGACATTTTTAGTTTAGCTTTCTATACCCTGCATTTTGCTACAACATGCCCTATCTGAAAACACTTTTTGTATCTCCTTATTCCCCTAGATTTCCTTCACTTAGACCCCCCTTTCATCTCCTTTTAACAACTCCATATATATCCATTCCCATCCATTATTCTTCTATATTTCCTTCACCCAGACCCTCTCTTCATCTCCTTTTAGAAACTTCATATATACCTACCCTATTGATTCCTGTTAAGCTTTAGCTAGGAGGGTTTACAAAAATCTCGTCTATGATCTTAGAGTAGGATTTGGGCCTTATATTAAAGATGATATCCATTTTTAATGTCCTTTTCAATATAGCAATGCACATTTACTTCATTATTATGAGGATTTTTTGTTTATACATTCATGATAAAGTAGAACAAGTTGAACTTCCCTAGACACATGATGTTTTACATATTCTTCATAAATTCCCTTAGCTTTATTGATACCTATTTAGGTTTTTCTCTATTATTTTATATAATGAGTCAATGAGGAACCCAAGGTCCTCCTTGTTTCTTGTAACTAGAGGGAAAAGTTAATTTATTGCATCCATTCTTATATAGGGATCTATTTTGCTCCCTTTTTTGGTATATTTCTTGATATCCTTTCTAGTGCATTATGTCCGCCCCTCTTAGGATTCAAAACATGGCTTAACCACCTCATGTGGTTCTATATGACTATTGGTTGTATAGGGTATTGACAGGTCAATCTTTTGGTGCAATAAAAACCCTAACCATTCTAACAAGTGGTATTAGATCTTGGTCACAGGTTTGAATCACATAGGATGCAACAAGTGATGCTAGGAGGGTTTTTTTTTGGTAGTGGGTCAATGTCCCTCATGGAATTTGCAACATGGCTTAAGTGCATCCCATGGTTCTATAAGACTATTAGTTATGTCAGGCATTGTCACGTTATTCTTTTGGTGCAAGGACAACCCTGACCATTCTTACAATGTATATTTGGTACCTAGGAGAAATCATTTTGGGAGCTCAATATGTCATCCCTCTTCTCTCTCTATTTGTCCATTCATTCTCTTGGCTGATTTATATTCTTTTTGACATCCATGTTGATTTGTAGTGTCTATCTTCACATTTTAATGGGATTGATCCTTTGGGATATATCTTGTTCCTCTTCTCTTTAGGATCCATAATCCCCTTACAACACTTCCTTATTTTTATTATGATGTGATTTTCTTTGTGGTTTACAATCTCTCTCCTTGGGTAAAATTATATCTCTTTTTCAAAAAATTTTCCTTATCTTAGGAGGCATATATGATAAATAGGATGACCCATTAGATGATGTAACGTGTCATCCTTCCTTCTTTTTCTTCATTCCTATAAATTATATTACTTTAGGATAGATTCATCTCCTTGGAATGTGATACTTTATTTCACGTAAGACATGAATGAACATTCTTAATGAATTCTTCTTATGCATGGATTGGTACATTTGTTATTTAAATAATCATCTATAGTTTCATCTTTTATTTATTTTATTGCACTTGATGTTGTTGGAACTGTATATCCTATGAGGCATCTTTCCCTTACACTTGGAGGGCAAGATTACTTGTACATTCTTTTCTTTTTTCCAAGGATCAACTTTCCGTAGTACAAAAACATTTGTTTATCAGATGACATTATTTTCCTATAAGGAATTGTTGTCTTGATCATGATTCTCTCTTATATGCAAGAGGTGTATGCTCTTGATCATCACTTCGTTGTTTGCAAAACTATGTTCATTTAAAATATTTTCTCTTTCTATGTTCCTTTAAGTTTGTTATCCTTCATCAAGAATCCTTATTTCACTTGGAAACAAGGGTGGAATTGGTGCATTGTTATCCTCCCCCTTTTTGGTCTTGAAGATGTTATCTTTGTTTAGGCACTCCTCTTGAAGTTAGATGTCTTCTTAAAAAGATCCCTTCATTTCAAGGGTCTATTCTCATAAGTAAAATATCCTTTCATAATTATATATTTTCTTAGCCTATAAGAGTCAATTCTCTTCACTAAGTTTGTGGCTTACATTGTTTGAGGATATTTCCTTATTGCTAGAAGTACTTATCCTTGAATTTGTTTCTTATTATTTCTATGGATACATATATATGATAAGGACAGGGCATAGATACAACCTCCTTTGTAATATATTTATGCAATTTTACTTTTACTTTTGTTGTAGGCAATCACTGTCAAGTATAAGTGGCCCTTGTCCATCCTCGTGATTCACATTTACATACACATATCTCTATGGATAATAGACCCCAATCAATCCACAAATAATACTGAATAATAGAGAGAAGTCTATTGATGATGAGCACACATTCATATAAAACTTTATAGGATCGATTACCAGACATACAAGCCCACTAGACCATTCAATTTACCCTTTTTCATAAGATTGATTATTGGGCATACAACCTTGCTAGACCATTCGATCCCATCTTTTATTTTTTATGGGATTGAATATCAAGAATACAAAATTGTTTGATTATTTAATCCTACCCCTTTGTTATAAGATTGAGTATTAGGCATACAACCCCACTAAAGTATTTGATCTTATCCCCTTGGTGATTCACAATAGGACATACAATCTTATTGGATGAGATAATCACTTCTTTCTTTCTCTTTTCTTTCATGTTCATAGATTTAAATCATGTAGTTAATATAATCCTTTCTGATACACTCACTCGTCCTATGCGATCATTTATTCTATTAGAGTAACTAGATATTTTCTAATTAACTTTATTCTACTTAAGCTAAACTTTAGGCATCTAATAATTAATTCTTTTATTAATTATTATCATACAACCTAGGTTTCATCTTTTAGGGCCTTGATCTCCTTTATAGGAATTGATTTCTCTTTGTAAATCCACACCTTTTTGATTAATAACAATTTATCTTTTTTCTCATCAAGAATGTCTCATTTGTGGATTTGAGAATTCTAGCCTCCACAACTTTTCTCCTCTATTTCTGTGATAGGTGTTTGCATGCAGGTGGTACTTGGTGTAGACACCTAAATCTGATTACACCATTTACGTAATCCTATTTAGTCATCTCCTAAGACATTATTGATTAAGTGTTTAATATATAATTAATTTATCATCATCCCCTAGTTAATTAATTCATTTCATTAACTATAGTCCAACTGATATCTTTAAATGACAACCAATAGTCTAATTATAAATTAAATCCCTATTCTTCTTTCAAATAAATCTCATTTTATTCAAATCCTCCACATGCTTAACCTTTTATAAACCTCAATTAAGATTAATCTAATCTTAACCCTAACCCATCCTCCATAAAATTTAATAAATGATTTTTGAAAATCATTTTCCCCCCTTCATCCATCTAGCCCTCAAAATGAATTTTTAATTCATTTATTTTGACATGTCTCCCACTCCTCTTATTCTTTACTCTTCCACTCCTCCATGTCTCCCACTCATCCCATTGATTATTCCTCCACTATCACATGTCCCCCATCAATCCATGCACCTCTTCTCCTTGCATCCTGGCCATCCATCAACTTTGCATCTTAACCATCCATTAGATCCTCCCTTGTCCTATAAATTGAATGCTTCATCCTTCACTAAATCATCCACCTTTCATGCAAAGTTATCATGCTATTTTGAGAGCCTTAAAACTACCAAAATACCATCATAAGGGAAAAATTCATCCACATATCCACTTTGAGTCATATCCTTAAGTTTTGAAGCACATTTGAGCACACATCTCAATCAAAGGACACATGTACACAATCAAGGAGGTTTAGGGTGATTTTCATTTTGCTTTGCACTCTCTTACACCCTTTTTGTCTAATCTCATATGTGAGAATGTTTTTATTTTGTGAATGTTTTTTATTATGTTAATGTTCTTTGCATACTAATAATCTTGTGTTCTACATTTTGGCACGCCCGGTGGGACAAACCCACAACCAAAAGGTGAAATCTTAGAGATTTATTTTCTTATTCTCATCTTTACATTTGTAAGTTTTTATTTATGACCATTCACTCTTTGCAACCCCCACGTCTCCTCTACTATGCATTTCGCCTACAACCTCCACTCATGGCTCTGCAACCATCAAACCCTTCTCATGACCGCTCACTCTTCACAACACCTCCACCTCCACCAAAAACCTCCTCAACTCCTACTCTATTAGGATTTGTTTTGACTTTGATCTCCATCATTGTTGCTCACTGCAATCTCCAAAACCATCATTCATGGCTCTCCCTCCACTACTGCTTCCAATCCTAACCTTGCCGCAACCTCCACCGTGAGCAGAGCTCCAACTCCCTCCAAACCCTGTGGCCATCGTCGAGCCACCCTAGCGCCCATTTCCACCACCAACCAAGACCCTACCACCAATCTCCACTTGCCTAATTTTTTGGTCACTTGTAATTTTTTTTTTTGGGTCTCTATTTTAATTTCTTTTAAAAACAAAGTTTTTAAATTATTTCAAAAAATAAAACAAAAATAAAAATGTGACTTTTGGTGGTTATGTAGGATAGGGGTTTTTATAAGCATTTTTACGCCTATAAAAAAGAACAAAAAAATTAATTTTTTCCCCCATAGTTAAGCTTCCATTTTGGAGATTTTTGGGTGACTAATCAAATTGATATTATTTTTTTAGCATTGTAGATTGGAGCATCTTGAAAACCTAACCATGTTTTTCTTAGAATGAACTTGAATGTTTAAAAATTTGTCTTTAAATGCATGTTGCTAAAATCAATCTTGAATGCCATGGACTAAAATATAACATTTTCATTGGAATGCATGATAAACACACTCTTGAACGCCTTAAGGGATTTGAAATCTTTCATTGGAATGCATAATCAACACACTCTTGGATGCTAAAGGTTAAAAAGAATGAATACAATGAACATTTGATATTGGGTATTAAAGAACATTACAAATCAACACACTTCAACTTTGGTGCTTAAAATGAACTTCATTCAATCTTGAATTCTCTAAAGTGAAAATGTCCTTATTCCCTCCTTTTCAAAAGCTTTCATGCATGATTTACTTTTGTTGGAGACTCTGTCAAGTTGGAATAAACCTTTGAATGCTAATCATGTGTGTCTTCAAGTCATAAGACAGAGAATCTAAAAGCTTCAAAAATAGAATGAATGAAGTGCCTTGCATGTATTGAGATTGCACCTTTTAGCACATCTTTGACTTCTCTATTTCTTGCAAAGTAGAACAATTTAAATATGTGACACATGTACCAAAATTGTTAGCAAGACCATTCGCAACAACCTAGGAGTGCTTCCAACGAGTTCATCCACCTCTGGGAAGTGCATCTCCTTTGGTGAGAAGCTCAAATCGGTAAATAATCTGGCTGGTATATAAATGAGGGGAAGGGTAAAATTTCTTGCTCCATCAAGCAAGTTTAGGTGGTGTATTTCTGGGGGTAGCCTGATGTGGGAAAACTTTTTCACAATTTTAGCATGTCCGGAATAGATTCTTAAGTGGATCACATACATAACAACCGTTTGGCTAACTCCATAGACCTAATTACGAACCATCTTAGTAGCTACCCTTTTATCCTTGGTATGTTATTTATGGTGCAAGGGAAACATCAAACTTCAAGATTACTCACCATCATGCTCCCTTGGTAGAGGCATAAGGCTACTTGGGCTACATCTCTAAGAGTCATTGTCCCTGTAGAAGGGGGACTTCTATTTGCCATGACTTGAAGGTTCTTTGAGGTGTATCATTTGTCAATTGACACTTGTATCAACTCACCTCTTCGATGAGAGGGACATATTGCACTAGAATTAGGAGACATCAAGTTGTGGGCATTGGAATAACATATTGAAGCCAAATTGACCATAGGGATAAAGTGTGCTTGAATTGTCTTTTTTGTGAAATGACCTCGTGAAAAATATTTGTAAAACATACACATTGGTTACTATCAAAATCCTTTTGCTAAAGAGATCAATTGTTTGTCTCTCTCAAATTTTCTTTTTCCTTTGAGAGATTGTTTGCTCACAATACTTCCTATCTATTTTCAAAATATTTTCATCCTTGGTGTTTCAAAACGGTTGTTAGCAAGTCCACTCGCAACAACCCTAGGTCTAGTTTGATCCACTTCATATCTTGAAACATCCATTGGTAAATCATTTGTTGCCCACTTAAAGTTAGATGTTATCCAAAGATTCATGTTTATCAACCCAAGTAAAAGACATACTTAGCGTAGTCACTGCCTTGAACCAAAGTTGAGATAAATCTAAGGTTAAATAATTGGAAACCCCATGTCAGACCAACCCAAACCCAAGTTCAATAAGGTCAAACTCAAGCAACCAACATTCTATAGAGAAATTGAAGCTGAATGAAAGAAACACACACCAAATCCAAGAATTTCCAAGCTAGACCAAATTGAGAAAGAAGGTATTGAAGTTTCTCTACAAATTGAGTGGGATCATAAAATTCAAAAAATTACCTTGAGATGTGGTGTCAATCAAAACCTCATCAACTACACTAGCTATAATCACTTTGATTAGGTCTCTCTTCTTCCACACACACTTTGCACTTATCATATCATAGTATTATCCCTTAAGGTTATCATATAGGTCATTCTTTTCCATCCATCATCCCCATCATCCTTGAGTATTTGGTGTCACTTTGTTAGAGTTGTCTATCCTACATCCTGCATCCATCATACTATTAAGATTATCCATTTGACTAAGCATTGTCTAGGGTGGTCTATCTTTGTCACTTTTTATCCCTCGTCACCTTGAGCTAAAGATTGGGCTCCACACTTGATTATCACTTGTCTTCCTAAGGTTCATAAGTCTATCCTAAAGTTGACATTATCATCATCTCTTGAGCTTTCACATAGAAAAAAAAATTTCTTTTAATTTGACACCACCATAGCTAATCCTTTAGGTCTCCTAGATACCATATCCTCCATCATTATCCTTTCCATCTATCATACATCCTAGGAAATCCTGGCATCATAGTGGTCACATCCTTAAGAACCTTAGAAACCATCCCACTTGCATACTTTGCACTCATTGTCATACCATCTTCCATCTTATCTTTAGGAGCATTATCATTTCATGCCACCAACCACATGCTTTAGCAAGAACAAAAGAAAGAAGATAGACATGGACCCTTATCTTAGTGGTGCCTCAACTAGCACACAATGAGACTTGATGATATTTGTGATCACACATAACCCACCACAACACAATCCAAAAGATTTGGGTCCCTCACTATTAGACATAGATGCTTTCATGAACCAACCAGGGAATGTGACCCTTGTTAATGCCATCATAGAAAAAATAGAGAAACCATCTTGGCTAGTTTTCAAAGAGATCATATCAATGCATCTGGATTTGGAAAGCCACCACCTTTGGACATATTAGATCCTGCACATCTGCTGTTTGGAAGACTTCCACCACCCATTGATCCCTCTGATCCAAATGATCCCTTTTTCATACATGGAAGAGGACATCAAATAGTGACACTTAAAATCATGGACCCAAATATACCCTCCACCCAACTCGGTGCTCCCATCCCATAAGGTAATCAACCCACCATTATGAAAGTCATTAGTCCACACCACACTACAACAATCTACCATTATACAAGCCACACTCACCATCACTTATATCACTATTGCTAGTACCACTTCACAACCCACATCCATTCCACTTAACATTGCAAGACCTTCCACCTCCCAAACTGCTACTTCCACTTCATATCTACCCATTAATAGTGCACTTAGCATGTTCCACAAGAGCACCCAATCCACATTACAATTCACTACAAGGATGCCGCCAACAAGGCCTACCAACCAAGCTCTTAGATCTATGCCAAATACCACCACTCCATATCCACTTGGTCCTTGGAATTTTGGGCAATCACAGGGGTAGACCACAAGTCTCCTCATTAGTATCTCACTTATGCCAACCTTCCAAGCACAAAAAACACCACTTCCCATCAATCCACTACCATCCATCACCAACTATTTTACCATGCCACCCTTAGGGAGTAGCCAAGTAATACCACAACAAAAACCAACAACTCACTACCACCCCTACACCAACTATTTGTCACCCCTCAGCACTCAATTGCCTTCTCAAACAAGAGCACAACTGACCTACTTTGGGCAAAATGTGCAACACCAAAGCATAGTACCAACCTATCCACCACCCATCCATCATCAACCACCATAGTATCAATATGTGAAAGCACCCATATCAAATCACCCATCTACTTAAAAATCCTACACTTTTCCACCCCATCAGCAACCACAGTACCAACAAGTCCAAGCATCACCACAACAACCCATAAATCATATCCCAGTAGTAGTTCAATTGACATTCCACCCACCACAATATACCCACCAAAACTATCCATATTCCCTTGCCCCATTTGATACATACCTTGCAACCAAGAATGGGGGCACAAGCAATCACACATGTTAACTTTGAATGGGAAGAAATGAAGAATTCTTTGAAAGCACTCAAAGATGGCACTGAATCCAAGACCTTCAAATTTGAAGAGGTCTTTCCTTACCCATTTGATAGATCTATCACCATGATACCCTACCCCAAACACTTCAAGATTCCAAAATTTGATAAATTCAAAGGAAAAGGAGATCCAATCATACACATCAAAGAATTTTACATGCATTGCCAAGAAGTGGCCTACAATGATGTAATTCTCATTTTCCTCTTTCCCAAAAGTCTAGGAGGTCCCACTCTTGAATGGTTTTTCCAAATACCTCAGGGCATAATTAACACCTTTGCTAAACTTTTAGAAGCCTTTGTGGCACAATACACCCATCTAGTTGAAATCGAGTCATTCATGGTTGATCTAGTCCACACCAAGAAAAAGGAGGGTGAAAGCCTCAATAATTATTTGTAAGGATGGAAAACCCTCACAACACGAATCTCTTGCAACATACTAGAACATCACGTTGTCAAGATTTCCATTAACAATGCACACCCTAGACTCTCTCGCCACATGGTCATGAATTGCCTACAAATGTATAAAGAAATAAAAGAGAAAGGCATGGGTCTTGAGTGAGAGCTTATTAATGATGGTATCATCAAACTGCACAAAGAAAATCATGACTAGAGAGGACACTCTAATGATGAACTAGAATATTGGAACAAGAACAAGAACATAGTAACAAACATTGCCACTAATACCCGATACATCCATGTAGTTAGTGTTGCACCTAGCACATCAAACATCCATCAACAAAAAATGTTCCAACAAAAACCATCATATCAACATGTTTTATCAAAAAATATACCAAGAACCTCTACAACATCAATATCAACACCACACACCAGAAAATAATTATCAAGGACTAGTAAAGACTAATACTATCACCATTGTAGCTGGACAAAAATTGAGGGTCCCAAAGACACCTCATGTGTATACTCCCTTGGGAGAATTGCTGGATGCTATCTTCAAAAAATTGGTTCATGATAATGTCATCCAATACCCATAAACACAATCGCTGGACCCAAAGACACCAAAAGTATCTTGGTATTGAGAGAACGAGTTCTACAAATTTCATTGTGTGAAAGGGCATACCACCTTTAGATGCCTACATCTTAAAGATTTTGTGCAAGACCTAATTGATTGCAAGGAAATCATGGTGGAAGCACAAGCCTCCCCAAATGCAAGTCTTTTGATCTATCAAAATGCATTCCCACCACACAACAACAAAAATGCAAGCAAGAGATCTATACAACACAACAATACCAATAAAAATAGAACAAACAATGCCCAAGCCAAGCAAGGTGAAAATCATGAAAAATCACAAGACTACACTTCAACATACCTTGATTATGATAATTTGATTAGATCTATATCCCAAGACGAACCTTCTATTAATGTGCTAAATATCAAAGGCCTAGACAATCAATGTATCATCACAACACAATGAACCAAAATCAATATTGCAAGGCCACTTGTGCCTACACTTGCTCCTTCTGCAACACAATACAATATTCTAGAACATCTTAGAAACATGCCAACCCAAATCTCCATCCTAGATTTACTCTGCATAAGCCCACTTTATAGAGAAATCCTTAACAATTCCCTCCATGAATCTCGTGTCCCCACTGATATTAATGCTGCAAAATTTAGAAATCTAGTGGGACACCTATCTACATCATGTGTGTTATCCTTCAAACCATCTGATGTCCCAAAAATTGAGCCAAATCATATCCTTCCACTTTGAATTGCCATCATGGTCTCTGACTTTTCCAAAAAAAGGGTCATGATAGATAATGGATCTGCCTTGAACCTATGTACTTTGAGGTTCATCAAACAAGTAGGATACATTGAGGCATACTTTATAAATGAGGTCATCACCATAAAAGCTTATGACAACTTGGAAAGAACTACAAAAGGAACTATCTTGTTTCCCATTAGAGTCAGTCCTACTACTCAAGAAATTCCATTTGGTTGATCTTAAGCTACCTTTCAACATCCTCCTTGGATGACCATGGATTCATGCCATGAAAGCTATTCCATCCACTTATCACGAGTGCATCAAATTTTTGCATCATGGCATTGAGATAACCATCTGTGCTGATCCAAAACCATTTTTATATTGTAATATGGTAGAAACATCCCATGATAATCATTTCCTAGGCATTAAGATCAACACCACCATCACCAGATCTTCTAGTACCTACCACGACCCTAACACCATCTTAGCCTCCACACTCTCCACCGTAAAGATCAACCACCAAGGTTGTGGTGAATATAGCTTCTCAAATACATTTTTTTGTTAGTGCCTTGCCTCTTAAGGACCAAAGAAAGGCACCACCCCTCAGCTCAAGCACTTCGGGCCCACCACATTTAATGCAAATGTGATCCTTGATGGAGAAGAAATGACCCTTGACATCAACACATGGCTCTCCAAGGATCCACATCCAAAAGAGAAAAATCTTCTAGACTACTTCAAGAAAAAATATCCTCGCTCACATCAGCTTGCCACTAAACAATGGGATTATCAAGGAGGTGGCCTAGGAAAAGAAGAGTCAGGCATTAGAAAACCAATAGAAGCATACACAGAAAAGAAGAAGAAAAGCCTAGGATTTGGATGCTCGATAACTGGGGGCACTAGTAAAGATGGTCATGCCTTCTTAAATATCCAAGGTGAACTTATAGAGGTCGAACATGTCCCTAAGGAAGTTAAAAAGAGATCCTATGATGAAATCCATGACACTAACATTTCTCTAGAAGACTTTATGCTCTATGAACTATCCATCAACCTCATCGACCTACCCCTCACTCATGCTAAACTCATTGATTGGGACCAACCAAGTGTACTTCATGTTGATGAGTTCCCTACTGAGGAAGTGCTCCCAAGATTCATGGGGGTAGAGACACCACACAAGAAATGAAAGCTGCCATCAACTTATGTCTACAAAATGGACCTGAAGGGATACCTTAGGGAGGAAGAAATCTCCAATCTAAAAAATGATAAAGAAAAAAGAAATACAAATAAAATAGCTACAAAAAAGGTGTCCCTTGGTGAAAAATCCTTTGGAGAACCATCAGATCAATCGAAAAATAAAAGAGAAATAAAGGATACATTTGATAGTAAAATCCTCTCTAACGCACCTAAAGATGGTGATTTCTTCCTTCCCCCATAGGATCATAGGCCAAAAGTATCATCTATCTTGGTTGAAGAAACAAGACCAATCAACATTAGTCTGAAAAATAC
The DNA here is from genome assembly GCA_028749045.1 of Cupressus sempervirens. NCBI lineage: Eukaryota > Viridiplantae > Streptophyta > Pinopsida > Cupressales > Cupressaceae > Cupressus > Cupressus sempervirens. The sequence goes on along the minus strand of CM053793.1, from coordinate 473,126,523 downwards.
ACCTAGGATCACATACATCACAACATCTTTGCCACCAAACCAAGCAGAACTTCTCATCGAGGTACTTCGAGAAAACATTGATCAATTCACATGGTCATACCAAGAGAAGCTAGGGCTTGATCCTAATTTGGTTGTACATCATATAGTAGTGGATCCAAGAATCGAGCTAGTCAAGTAGAAACTCCAAAAAATGCATCCCAAGGTCACCTTGCTAGTAAAGGAAAAATTAGAAAAGATGTTGGAAGTAAAAGTCATCTGTCTAATCAACTACTTAGAGTGGATTTCCAACATGGTACCAGTCACAAAACCCTCTAGAGATATCAGAATATGTAAAAATTTCATGGACCTGAATAAAGCTTTCCCCTAAGATGATTTCCCACTACCAAATACTGACATGATTGTAGATCTCACAGTTAGCCACAAAATTACTATCTCTCATGGATGGATTCTTTGGTTACAATCAAATGTAGATAGTAGAAGAGGATCAACAGAAGACAAAATTCAACACCCCTTGGGGGACCTTTTGCTACAACATGATGCCATTGGGCTAAAGAATGTAAGGGCAACCTATCAACAAGCTATGACAATCATCTTCCATGACCTCATCAACAAAACCCTTGAAGATTATGTAGATGAAATCTTGGTCAAATCAACTGATGCCTTGGATCACTTGACTCACCTTGAAGAAGTTTTTGCTTGGTTAGCAAAGTACCACCTCATGCTTAATCCCAAGAAATGTGTTTTTGGCATCACATCAGGAAAGCTCTTAGGTTTCATTGTATCACATTGTGGCATCAAGATCAACCCACAAAAAGTCAAGGCCATCATGGAAGTGTCTCCACCTAAGACATTGAGATAACTTCATTCTCTTTAGGGTAAGTTACAATCAGTAAGATGATTCATTTTACAACTAGTAGATAAATTTCAACTATTCACGCATTTACTCAAGAAGGACCAAAATTTTAAATGGGATCTTATCTGTTAGCATAGCTTCGATCAGGTCAAGGAATACCTAGCAAATCCACCCATCTTGGTACCACCAATGCTAGGAGACCATTGCTCTTGTACATATCAACTACACCAACTACACTAGGGGAAATTTTGGCCAACTTGATGATAATGGAAGAGAAAGAGCCATCTACTACATTAGTCACACTCTTGTTGGCTATGAACTTAACTACACTCCTCTGGAAAAAGCCTGTTTAGAAGTGGTTTTCTCAACTTAGAAGCTTTATCACTAAATGCTTAGTCATATAGTCTAGCTCATATTAAAGATTGATCCTTTAAAATATATGCTCTAAAGGATAGTGCTCATAGGCCATCTCACAAAATGGGTCATGCTTTTCAGTGAATTTGACATCCAATATGTTGATCGAAAAGCGATAAAGGGACAAGCTATAGCAGACCACTTGGCTAATGCACCTTTAGTTGATGATTATCATCTTGTTATGGAGTTCCTAGATGAAAATCTCTGCATGATAGAAGAACAACTACCATGGAAGCTATATTTTGATGGATCTTATACATCTCATGGATCAGGAGCTAGAATATTATTGGTTACTCCTCAAAGTGAATACATTCTCAAAGCATTCAAGTTACAATTCCCATGCACCAATAACATTTTAGAATATGAAGCTTTAATAGTAGGGCTCAAGACAATAGTTGAATAGAATATAATAGAGCTACATGTCTTTGGAGACTCACAACTCATTATCAAATAGGTCCTCGATGAATACCAAACAAAAGATGACAAGCTACTACACTACAAAGAATTGGTTGACCAGTTAAAGAAACACTTCACCACAATCCACTTCACATAGGTACCAAGGTTACAAAATAAGGCTATGGATACAATGGCCACCATTGGTTCACTCTTGGAGATTGCTTAGGAAGCTACACAATACGAAGTCTTAGTTGAGAAACTACATGAACCTGCATACGAAAATGATGAATCAACATGAGTATGCATCTTGGTTAATCCCCAATCCCCGTGGTACCATGAAATTCATGCTTATCTAAAAAATGGTATCATATCCCCTCACCTCACATGAAACCAATTCCAAAACCTCATTAGTAGAGAATTTCATTACACTATCATAGCCAACACCCTATATCATCAAGGTTATCATGATATTCTCTCTAGGTGTTTAGACCAAAATGAGGCAACCATAGCATTAAAAGAAGTATATTCCAGACTTTGTGATGCTCACACGAGTGGTATAGTCCTTGCACGAAAAATCATAAGAGCATGATACTATTGGCCTACTATCAAACATGATGCTTGTGAATTTGTCAAAGGTGTCTACCTGACCAACAACATGCAAACCTAATATGAGCTCTAGCTCAAGATCTCTGACCCATTGTACTACCATGGCCATTTGCATGATGGGGGTTTGACCTTGTTGGTGTTATTACAACCCTATCTTCCAAAGGCCACAAATGGATCATCACAACTACAGATTATTTCACCAAGTGGGTGGAGGCAATCCCACTTGTCACTACCATAAGAGTTCAGGTTTCCAAATTCATCCTCTATCACATCATATGTCACTTCAACATACTAGCTATCATTTTTATAGACCATGGAGGTAACTTTGAAAACCTCAATTTGGAAGAATTGTGCACCTCCCTCGACATTCATCACCATTTTTTCAGCCCCTACTTTCCACAAGGTAACGGCAAGGCTGAGGCAACTAATAAAACCCTTCTCAAAATCCTTAAGAAAGTTGTCGATGATTCTAGTTGTGATTGGCATTTACAAATCAACCCAACCTTATGGGCTTGCTGCACATCATTTCATACCTCCACAGGCACAAATCCATACTCCCTAGTCTATGGTGCCAAAGTTGTACTACCTATTGAGGATGAACTCCCATCCTTGTGCATATCTTTGCAAGGATAGATATCAGATGAGGACTATAGAGTTGCTAGACTCACACAATTGGTACTACTAGATGAAAGAAGGCAATAAGCCTATGACCATCTCCTAGTCTATCAAAATTGACTCAAGTATAACTTCAACAAAAAGGTTCACCCACAAAAATTCCAGGTTGGTGACATGGTCCTCAATGAAAACATGAAATTCTAGGTAGACTGAGAGAAGAAGGGTGAATTTGAGCCCACATGGCTTTGTCCATATGTTGTCATCACATCTTTTGGATTAGAAGCATATTAGTTATCAACACTAGAAGGTGAAACTCTAAATGATCCCACCAAAATCATTCACCTTAAGAAGTTCTATGCCTGAGCCCCTCACTGTATCTTGCTAAAAAATCAAAAATAAAAAAATCTTAAAAATTCCTAAAAAAGACCCCCCCCCCCCCCCCCCCCCCCCCACCAAAAAAAAAAGTAAAGAGAAAAATAAGCATCCAATGGTGAAAATCTTGGAAATTCAAGTGCCTTGGATAAGTACCTTGGTGAAAACCTAGCAAAAAGTGCCATGTGTAGTTGGCCTTCCCATTATCTATCAATGATTCACCTGCCCACCCTCCCACCCACAACACTCATTCATCTCCCCATGCTCCCAGGATGTTCCAGCATCACCATCATAGTGCATGTATCCAAATTCTTGAGCTTGGAATCTGAATCTTATCCACTATATCATATCTTGGCAATTTCCACATGTATCATATCCATGTATTATATCTTTGTATCATATTTGTGTATCATACCCTTGTACTATACTCTTTGTACTATATCACATCAATTTCACTATCACATCATCCTAAGCTTTCCATCTACTATCACCTCATGCTGAGATTTTGTATAGAAATCATTGTAAATACCATGGTCAGTCATTTATACATCCCCTAGAGTTAGTCCTGAGCTTAGTACCATTGTATATCTCAATTTTTCTTATCAGTCATGTCTGATCAAATTCTATAGCTCTCCTAGCTATGAATTTTAGAAAGTCCTCAGGTGAGATCCTTTGTCATCAAAGCATTGTCCTCAAAGTTTTAGTTTACCTTAATCACATCACCCTTCTAGATACCACTGATAGATCCTTGCAAGATACAATTTTCCTCTTGTTTGATCTTGGTCTGTGTGTCTCCCATCCTTTCAATCTCTTTGGAAAAAGGTTATTTTCTATTGATTTACTCTTTCTTTTGATATTGGGTTTCAATTTTGGTTCTTGATTATCTTTTCCAAGCGATTTGGTTGTTCCCTCCTCAAAGTTGCCATGATCATTCATATCATGGCATGCTATGAATGGGGCAATTTGATAGCAAGGTCTTGATCAGGTCTTTTTCTTTGTTTTCTGCTTGTGAGTCAATCAGATGTAATCATTGCATATTCCAAACATATGACCACTTGTGGTTACATGGTGCACTTGGGAAATATCATTTGTTTGTGGGTTACCCAATGTCATTTAAACTATGATTCCTTCGAGATTCATGTGTGATGCTGGGGTAATCCTTACGTGTTTATTTTGCATCAGTCCTATGTAATATTGGTAAAAAGGCCTTGATGTTTTTGGTAACCTTGGCATATCTCCAATATTCCTATATCAAACTCAATGCTCAACTATATGGAATTGCTCTCTTTTAGGAGTACCACCATGCTCAAACTTTAATGGATTCCATCTCCCTCCATATCACCAAAAGACCATCCATATTTCAAAATCCCAGAGTATCCAATCAAAAATCCTATCCAAGAATCAAATCAAATTAGTCCTATTAGTCATGATCCAATAACATTATTTGTCCCACAAGTATCCAAATTTTCCATTTCCCCCTTCATCACACCTGGGTTTAGTTTAAGAGGCTAATCCCCTCCTCCCCCTTATATCACTTCTTCTTGCACATGGTTCCCCCTTGTCTCAATCTCCCATAGTGAGAGTTTGAGTCCCTATCCACTCTTTCTTAGCCAATCTGTGTCCTCCTGCTCCCTTAGATTCTTGTACTTTCAAGAAACTAACATGCCTCATCTTCTCTCCCTACTACCTTCTCGAGGGGGCATCACACAATTCAATTTATCCTCTTTCTCTTTGAGACTGGGGCAACCTTTTTGCTTTAAAAATCTTCTTCATGTCGTCTATCTTTAAACTTTTTTGAAATAGTGTTTTCTCAACACTATGTCAAAGAGGGGCAAAACGTAGATACCTAAATTTGATTACATCATTTATGTAATCCTATTTAGTCATCTTCTAAGACATTGTTGATTAAGTATTTAATATTTAATTAATCTATCATCATCACCTAGTTAATTAATTCATTTAATTAACTATAGTCTAATTGATATATTTAAATGATAACCAATAGTCTAATTATCAATTAAATCCCTATTCTCCTTTTAAATAAATTTTATTTTATTTAAATCCTCCACATGCTTAACCTTTTCTAAACCTCAATTAAGATTAATCTAATCTTAACCCTAACTCATCCTCCATCAAATTTAATAAATGATTTATGAAAATCATTTATTCCCCCTTTAGCCATCTAGTCCTCAAAATAATTTTTTAATTCATTTATCCTGACATGTCTCCCACTCCTCTTATTCTTTACTCTCCACTCTACCATGTCTCCCACTCATCTCATTCTTTACTCTTCCACTCCTCCATGTCTCCCACTCATCCCATTGATTATTCCTCCACTATGACATGTCCCCATCAATCCATGTGCCTCTTCTCCTTGCATCCTGGCCATCCATCATCTTTGCATCTTAACCATCCATTAGACCCTCCCTTGTCTTATAAATTGAACCCTTCGTCATTCACTAAATCATCCACATTTCATGCAAAGTTATCATGCTATTTTGAGAGCCTAAAAACTACCAAAATACCATCATAATGGAAAAATTCATCCACATATCCACTTTGAGTCATATCCTCCATTGAAGTTTTGAAGCACATTTGAGCACACATCTCAATCAAAGGACACATCTACACAATCAAGGAGGTTTAGGGTGATTTTCATTTTTCTTTGCACTCTCTTGCACCCTCTTTGTCTAATCTCATATATGAACATGTTTTTAGTTTGTGAACATTTTCAATTATGTTAATGTTCTTTGCATACTAATAATCTTGTGTTTTACACTTGGGAGTTGTGGGGTTGATCTTCATCAACTTCAACATGGTATCAAAGCTCCAGATTTTCATGCCCCTATTCTATTTTTGAGAGATTTAGCATTGATTTTTAGATCTGTGGCTTTGGAAGGATTTTGTATTGGACCTAGGGGGACATATTGTTTAGAGTGACTTGAGCCCAAATGAAGATCACCATTGATCTCGTAGTGCTCAAAAACCCCTCTTTCCATGTAAAAATTATCTATTTTGGTTGCTGTTAAAATATAAGAAAATATGTTTTGCACCCAAGCTGTATAACCTGGCACACAATTCAAGGAGATGACGATATCTTATTTTATTTTCATAAAAATGAAATTATTATTTTTTTTTACATTTTTTTGTGAAATCTAGCATACAATTTTTTTTAAAAAATTATGCATGTGGGTGTTTTTTGTTAGAAACAAAAGAAGGGTCAATTTTTGTGCCCGGTGTACCTTCCTAATAGGACAAACCTATGAACCTTAGGTCCTAGATATGTGGTCAATGCTTGTAGATCTTTTGGAAGAAGGGCACTGTAAGAATTTTCCTTAGGGAAAAATTCACCAAGAACTAAAAACTCAAACACAAGCACAACTGTAGACTAGAAAGAGAGAGTATGATCAGAATGATGATATATTCATTCAATATGTATTGAGAGTACACTAGGAGTTCCTATATATAAAGGCATTTGAGATGCATCTAGAATGCCTCAGAATTAGCTACATGATAAGTCATACAACCAAGCACATGTCCACCAGATATGGGTTATCCTCCATTAAGCACGAAAGTAAGTGCGATGATGAGAGGATAAGCCTACAAGGGTGTAACACACAAATCAGCATTGTAGAAAACATGTGCTAAAAAGGGAGTGAAAATAATTGTGTTGTCTACATGATAATTTAGCAAATGATGCAAACTCTAGTGTTGTAGACACCATGTGCTCAAATAGAGTTGCATACTTCTATGTTGTCAACATGACAACTCAAAAAGGTGTACAAACTCCCAAGTGTCTCACAAAAAAAAAAAATCAAAAAATAAAAAATAAAATAATGCATTAACACAAGTAAACTTAAGTGTAAATTGTAAATATGTATTTACACCAACACCCCCCCTTAAGTTAAACTTAGGGGAATGCCCTTAAGCTTACAAAAACAGGGATGAAGATGCATGATGCAACTTGGCTACTAGGCCATGTTAGGTACCCATGTACATAATGAAATGTAATCTCTCATGAAGTAGAGAAAGAGGGAAAACCTCATGGGAAAAACCCTCCCCCAAAAAAAGAGATGAAAAGAAATGCATGGATGGATGGAGTAATCAAGACCCCCCCCATTACAACATACATCCAATATATACAAAAGTGAAGAATGAGAAGAACTAAATCTCATAAGAGAAAAAAGTTCCCCCATAAGAAAGAAGAGGAAGAGAGATAAGGTAGTCCCCCCCCCCCCCAAATGAAGAATGCCTGTTAGTGAAGGCTACTCCAAGGAAGAAGCTAGTCCAAGAGTGCATAATGATGTTCCTCCCCTTTGGAAGAAACAAAGGCAAAGGTGAAATCCTGAAGATGTATGGTGGCCCTGAAACCTGCTCAAGGATCCCTATGTTGATGCTAATGTTCACCTCTTCCAACTGTGCTAAAAATAATGAATGCAGATCTAGAAAGGATGTCTATTGAACCTGTTCCAATGAACCATCCGTCTCCTCAACTGACAAAGAGACCTCCTCAAATTTTTGTACATAAGTATCCATAATCACGCCAACCTGTGAAGATTGATCATGTAGAGAATGGACAGGAGGGTTAGATTCAGCCCTTGCAACAACTGTAGAAGGATCATCATCATCAATGAGAAGATGTAAGTCCTCAAGGCTATCTCCCAAGTCTGTGGTGTGTGACTCCATGAATGAACTTGCAATGTCTACCATATAGTCATCAAATGAAGCTGGAGATGGAAGACTAGATGTACCATGTTGTGCTGGACCTTTCACTATGGTAATATAAGCATGTGGAGTAGATTGATGATGTGACCTATCAGTGTAATTGTCAATAGAAACCCACGTGTCTAAATTTTTTGAAGGACTATCACTAGTGTCACTATAAATTTCCACTATGTGTGATGTCTGGAGAGGATTATAGGACAAGCTTGGTGAACTTTCCTCAAAGTGAACATCCTTCTCCACAAAAATCTCATGAGTCTTTGGATCCATAAGTCTGTATGCCTTCATTCCATCTTCATATCCAATGAAAGTACAAGGCCTAGGTGTCGATGCCTTGCAACCCTTGGAAGATTGGCATGCCCATGTTGGATAGCTGAAGACTCTAAGGTGACTCACAACTAGTTTTCTACCACACCATGCCTCAAAAAATGTCTTCTCATCTAACACATTATGAGGAGACCTATTAAGTATGTAAGTAGCACTCCTAATGGCTTCAACTTCCAGTGTAGGATCAAGAGACTTGGCTTTTATCATGCAACTTGCCATGTTTTGAGAGTTCTAATCCTCATAGCTGCAACATCTATCTTGTGTGGACTAAATGCTAGAGGATTCTGAAGATCAATCCCCTCATGTTTGCAAAAGTCCTTAAATCTTCTGTCCACATATCTGTTCTCATTTTCCACCCATAGAACCTTGATGGCTTTTCTTGATTTCTTTTCAACATGAGCCTTAAAGACTTGAAGCTTATGAACCACTTCACTATTGTGATGAAGAAAGTAGATCCATGTGAATCATGAAAAGTCATAAAAAAAAGTAAGGATGTAGCGGCCTTGGCTGACTGAAGTCACTACAAAAGGTCCTACTAAAACCATGTGAACCAACTGGAGAACAACTAGTTCCCTTGAAGACTTTCCTTTATCATACTTCTCTTTGAGATGCATATCCACTGAACATGATGAACATTCACCCTTAGAAAATTTGATGTTAGGTGGACCTTTGACTATGTGTTTGAAACAAAGTTGCTGAAGATGGTGGAAGGCAAGATGACCAAACTGCTCATGCCATAATGTAGTTTGTGAATTAGAGTGAGTCAAAAAGGCTTGAGAAGGAGACTTAGGCACAAAGTGGGAGAAGGAATAAAGCCTCTTGTCATCATTGACCTTCCCCACTACAACCAATGAATCATCTTTTAGACTACACACCATCGCTGAATCTAGAAGAAACTCAACTTTGTGACCATCTCCAAGGTGAATGATTCGGTAAACTGATAGGAGATTGGAGCAAAGGTTTGGAACGTAGAGAACATCTTTGAATTTCCCATTGTCCATTTCCACATGTCCTTTTCCTTCAACTTCCATTTTAGTATCATCTCCCATGAAGATGTGTGGTACCTTTCATTGCTTCAATGAAGAAAAACCTCCTTTTGAAGAACTCACATGGTAGGAGGCACCTGAGTCAAGTATCCATTCTGAAGAAGAACTTAAATTTTTCATTAACCTTTTCCCTTCAAAGAGGTTGGAGTTGAATCCTTGGAAGTACCTGACACTTGAATCTTGTTCTTCCTAAGTAGATTTTCTAACTCATCGATTCTTTTAGTCTTGCAATGATGCTTGTCATGATTCAACTTTTTGTAGTATGCACAAAAAAGTTTTTCCTTCTTTTCATTACTTCCCTTCTTGTTGGAAGAAGAATTGCCTTGCTATGAGGAGGACTATTATGTGTCAGATTGTGATTTCTGCTTCCACTGCTTCTTCTTGTTCTTACTAGAACTTTTCCCTCCTTGACTTGATTGGTGCTCATTACTAGCCACCAATGCTTTGGTCTTTGATGTCGTGAGAAGTCCCAAATCTATCAAGTGAGATTGTTCAACAATCAACATCTTTGCTAATGCATCAAATGTAGGCTTCTGGTAAGTAGTTCCCATAGTCAACCTGTGAGTATTGAAACTCAAAACAAAGGAAGCATACTCTAAAGGTAGCCTCTTCAGGATATAATGCATCAAATTTTCATCCTTCACATGATTTCCACAATCTTTAAGTAGTGTCCTATATTGATTGGCTTTGTTAAAGTAATCTTGAATTGTGTCAAAGTTCTTTGGATCCAAGAGAAGTAGATCATCCTCAATCTAAAATCCTTTTTCTTCATTCACCTTACCATACAATGATTCAAGTTTGTCCCCAGCTGGTTTAGATTTTGTGAAACTGGCAATGTGGAAGAAGAGATATCTATGTACACAACTCTTGATAATTCCTAAAGCCTATTGGTCTTGTTTTTTCCATTCAATGAGCTCTTTAGCATCAGTAGGTTTGGTAATTGTACCATCAACATAAAGACTATAATCTTTTTCCACTAATCTACTCCAAGCAATATCTTTCCATGTAGAATAATTGCATGAAGTCAGAAGTGGACATTTAAAGAAACCCATGATGCAAAAAATGAAAAGAGCATAAAAGAGAGATGTAAGAACATAGTACACCCCCCCCCCCCCCTTTCACTCAATCAAAAGAACCCCCAAAAAAGATACTTTTGGCACTTTATAAGTAGTGCGTGTACAATGAGCCACTTGTCAAAATGAACAAAGTGGAATTTTTGATTTTGCTTTTAAAACTACCTTTTGAGGCCCAAATCTATCACTAAGCATTGTAGCTTAGATGTACAAAAATTCCAAAAAGTAATCAAAGCTTTATAATGTAGAAAAGGACCTAGTTCTAAAATCGAGATTTTTGTCCACACAACCTTAGAATCTGACTACAAATCTAGAAAGTAGACAAAAAATAATGCACTTTAAAAAAAATGGAAATTGAAAAGGTGAACAGATGAGCTCATACAAAGCGTTTGAAGTTGAAAAATGTAGGATTGAGTAGGTATAGTTGCCAAAAAATCCTTGCACCAAAATAAGAAAAAAACACCACCACTAGAAAGTTCAAGAAATTCTACCCAATTTCAAAAAAATTGCACCTGAATTGGAGTCCGGATGACCAAGCTATGGCCTCACAAAGTCAAGTTTCCAACTCAAAAAACAATCTGGAGAGGGGTTTGGCAGGAAAATTGTTATCATAAATTTGATGGTCAAATGGTTGTAATAGAAGTTTAAAATTGCCTAGGAATGATGGTTAGACGATCATCAAATTTTTTCCCATGAAATGTTGACGTTAGCAAAAAATCCACGGCTAGGCTGATGTGGTAGGGTGACTAGACTGTCTGTATGGTACATATGTGTTGATGAGGATGAAATGTGGTAGCTAAGTCACTGTCCACATGGCATTAATGTATTGTATGACATGTCTGTACATGTGGCCCTTATTGGGTCCACATAGGTGAATGACTAGATGTACGGTTCGCTAAGTTGTCTACTAGTGTGGAAGCTATGGTAGCAGAGTAGTCCACATGGCACTCATGTGGCATTGGAAAATATAAAAGCACCACATGGCGTAGAGTAGGTAGGGTCACAGTCTACATGGGAGAGTGACTGTCTGACGTGTATCTTGAGTGCAATGACTGACACGTGGTTGAGAGGTGTATAGTAGTAGTCGTTGGCCACTAATTTTGTGTTGCATGGTGCATGGAGGCACTATCAGAGTTCCCTATGTGGATGATCAAATTTTTTTGTCACTGATGCCACAAACTCAACTTCACAAGCCAGAAATGAAAGGCAACAGGCAGGGGTTTAAGGGTTTAATCCCACATGGATTGTGGGGAAAACTTCAAAGTATTTTAAAACCAAGACACATGAGAGGTAGACTAAATTGAGCTATCGATGATGTGGGATGTTGAGATGGCTTGGCCAATTCATGCTCATCGATATTTGTTGGTGGAATATTCCATTACTGGTCGGTACTTACTGGAGTTGTAAAATAAACTATGCCTGCCGAATATGAAATCAAATATTCTCTGCATAGTGATGCAAAGGATTTCAAAACCTTTATAAAATCACCATACAAAGACCACTCTCAAAAAAATAGAGAGATCCGACTGATAGGAAATGAAAAATAAGAAAATATTAAACTATTAGGATCTGATTTTCAGATTTCTTCCAAGATGTTGATCTAAATACAAATAGAAAAATGTATGTAGAATACTACACAATCACATCCATACAACACTAGAAACTTAAGAAAATTACAGAAAAACTCAAGAACTTCATTCTATTCACTTTCTCCCCCAAAAAAAATCTCTCTCCAAAAAATCTCTCTTACAATATGCACTCTTTCTCTTTTTGAAAAACCTTCTAATGTAACTCCCAAAAATCCATCATAGCTTTCTTGTGGCGGTTACATTTTGAATGCCTACACATGGTGCTTTAAGAATATTCACCTTCTAATGTAACTCCCAAAAATCCATCATAGCTTTCTTGTGGCGGTTACATTTTGAATGCCTACACATGGTGCTTTAGGAATATTCATCATTTTCTTCCTTTTGATTTTTCCCATAAATATTTTCAAAAATTAGAAACCTTTAACACACCCAAAATAATCTAAAATAAACTCATACTAAGTCCTAAGTGGATAATGTTGGGTAGGCTTATAAGAATGCCACCTAAACATTTCCACCACAAAAAAAAGGACATTTATTTTAAAACATAAAACTCTAAACTCACACACAAACATTTCAAATTTCAGATTTTAAACTCAAATTTTTTTGATATTTGCTTTGTGCCCTACATTTTAGTCATATCGCAGGTTGTCTTCCTATTGCCACCAAACTTCCTGTTACAATATAATTTTGCATAAATAATGTTGCATGTTATCTTCTTGTCGCAAACGTGCTCCTGCACCATACTCCCAAATTTCAAAAGTTTCCAAGTCCTTTGGAAACACCTGCAAAACAAAGCATTAGAAAAACATATGGATCCCTTCATCTTGAATTTTGGTTTGTACTTTTCCTCCATTAGAAAACTTGGCCTTTCTTGAACTTGTATCATTTGAATTTTCTCTTTCTCCTTCATCTTTACCTTTGGTTTGTTTTCCATTGGTAAGATAAAAATTATTTGCTGCTCACTATGCATCCACTTCATTATATTCTGAATTTGTATGGCTGCTACATACACTTGTAACTTCATCACATTCTGAATTTTTATTATTGCTGCATACACTTGAATTTTTATTTTGAATTTTATGTCCCCAAAATAATTTGTTGCCCTGTCATAAATATATTCAGCCTCATCTTCTTTGTCCATAACATCATCTGATACCTCTTCTTTGGAAACTTCTTCATGCTGAGTCTCCATACTACCACCATTCCTTTGCCATTCTCCCATGATGGCTTTAAACTCTTCCCATAAATCAGATTCTTCTTCAGAACTTGCTACTACACAATCTTTATCTCCATCCTCATGCCATTGCTCTTGACATTTCACTATACCATGCATTTTGAAGGCTTCATTATTTTCCTCCAAACTCTCTTTCATAGAAGCACCTTTCAGCATTGTACTCATCTCTATTTTCAAAGGACACATTATTGTTCCAACCATAACTTTATCACACTCAAATCCCATAGGATCTCCTCTTTATTCTTCTCATCAACATTTACTTGCTGCACTGCTTCTTGCTGCAATTTATCTTCTTTCTGCTCTTCATGTTCTTTCCCTTCCAAAGGACAACTTACATCTATAATTTTTGAGATTTCTATACCAACTTCACATACATCTGCACTCTTTATGGCTGCCTTCTCTGTAGTTTCATTTGCCTCTACCAAAACTTCTTTCACTTCCTCTTTCACTTCATCATGCATTGGAAATGCTATCCTATTAATAAGACCTAAAATTCTTGATTCTTTCCATGTTTCATCATCCTTCAATGGAAACAAAACCATCTTCTTCCCATCTTTGTTGATGGTATATGTGTTCTCTCTACAATTATATATGGTTGACCTATCATATTGCCATGCTCTTCCCAAAATCAAGTGACAATCTTTTAAAGGCATAATATCACATTCAATGGTATCAAAATATGGTCCAATATTAAAAGAAACATATGACTTTTCAAAGAAATCAATCCATTTTTCATCTCCTAACCCATATGCTCTGTAAGGTAAATCATGAGGTACTCTTGGAAGATTCAATTTCTCAACCATTTCTACTGAGATTATATTTTCAAAGGAACCACTGTCAACTATAACTTTGCATACCTTATTCTTGCACTTGCACTTTGTTCGGAATATAGAATGTCTTTGGCTATAGCTTTGTCTTTTTGCTTCTTCTTCTTCCATTATGATGCAGAGCTACACTTTGGAAACCTTTCATGGATATACTCAACTCGAAGGGTTGCTTCAAAGGCTCAAACTCATCAATTTGGAAACCTTCACAATCTGCACATTGTATTTTGCTATAGTAACATAATCTGCTACATGAACATAAAATGCTTTAGCAACATAGGACACTTAAAAAAAAAAAATCTTTTTTTCACCCAAAAAATCAGTCTTGTTCTTTCACTCATTGACTCCAAGTAGTGGTAATTGTGTCTTCACAGTGATAGGAATTTTGTCAAACACTTATCCCCTCAACTAAAGAAAACTAACCATACTTTAACCATGACCAAAACAAATTGTCCAACTCAATGCTGCTGATTTTAGAGCTAGGGATTTATTTCCAAATATCAAAATTGAATTTCTTTCAACCACATTCCTTCTTGACACCATGAAAATCAAGAAAGAAAAGACTTTCCAAACCGCTGCCTTCCTGTAGCAACAATGATAGTAAATAGGACAGTTTTCAGAAATGGGTTTGTTTGACCCCTTAAATCACGAGATAAATTTTTATGGAAAGAATGAAAATTGTTCAAAACATAATGAAATATCCTCCCACCAATTTTTGGGTCTCTATGAAACCATACGTGACTGCTATAAATTTTTATTTGGACTGTAAATCTAAAATCTGAACAGACCAGCTTCACAGAATTGTGCATAACTTGCTCATTTCTAAATGAAAATGAACCAAACTTGAACCAGATGAGAGTATATTCAATGATATTTCCAAAAATATATCATGCATAACAAGGAAATACTTCATGAAAAAATAAGGAAAGGCTTTCCACCACACTGCCCAAAATCAGGAAGCTTCAGATTTAAGGAATCTTGACATGCATGCAATAGTTTCAACTTCAGATATTTCTCTTTCAAATGATAGTGATTTTCTTCCTTTGATTCTTCTAAGTGACTTAATAAAAAATCAATCCAAAAATCCTTTGGATCCCTTCTCCTTCAGCATTCATAAACAAATATGTGATTCGATTTATTTTTCTGCATGGAACCCCATATAACTTCAAAATCAAATACCAAATCACCTTTCCCTACCCAGATCTTTTTCTGGGCTTTGATACCAAAAATGATGTAGAGGATTTCAAAACTTTTAGAAAATCACCATGCAAAGACCACTCTCAAAACAACAGAGAGATCTGGCTGATAGGAAATGAAAAATAAGAAAATATTAAACTATTAAGATCTGATTTTCAGATTTCTTCCAAGATGTTGATCTAAATACAAATAGAAAAATGTATGTAGAATACTACACAATCACATCCATACAACACTATAAACTTAAGAAAATTATAGAAAAACTCAAGAACTTCATTCTATTCACTTTCTCCCCAAAAAAAAATCTCTCTCCAAAAAATCTCTCTTACAATATGCACTCTTTCTCTTTTTGAAAAACCTTCTAATGTAACTCCCAAAAATTCATCATAGCTTTCTTGTGGCGGTTACATTTTGAATGCCTACACATGGTGCTTTAGGAATATTCACCTTCTAATGTAACTCCCAAAAATCCATCATAGCTTTCTTGTGGCGGTTACATTTTGAATGCCTACACATGGTGCTTTAGGAATATTCATCATTTTCTTCCTTTTGATTTTTCCCATAAACATTTTCAAAAATTAGAAACCTTTAACACACCCAAAATAATCTAAAATAAACTCATACTAAGTCCTAAGTGGATAATGTTGGGTAGGCTTATAAGAATTCCACCTAAAAATTTCCACCACAAAAAAAAAGGACATTTATTTTAAAACATAAAACTCTAAACTCACACACAAACATTTCAAATTTCAGATTTTAAACTCAAATTTTTTTGATATTTGCTTTGTGCCCTACATTTTAGTCATATCGTAGGTTGTCTTCCTATTGCCACCAAACTTCCTGTTACAATATAATTCTGCATAAATAATGTTGCATGTTATATTCTTGTCGCAGACATGCTCCTGCACCACATAGGGCTAGGATCTGATAGCCTAGTACCTACAATTTTTTTTCTTTGCTAGCTGCTTAGAGGGCTATTTTTTTTTCAAAATAATATAGTTGAAAAATACAAAGAAAAAAATTATAGACCTGAAAATCAATCAAATAGATCTGCAAATGACCATACCTAAACTGCAAATTGGGGCCTCCGAGTGCTGATTTGCAAAAAAAATTGCCTCATGATCAACTTTTGCCTAGGGTAGCTAAGTTTATAGTAAGTCTTTACTGAATCAACATTCCAAATGCAATGGTGAGGTTAGATCTAAGTCTAGATGTTCCCAATTTCTGCAGTACTCCAAATTCGGGCTGAGGTGATGAAGTAACAATGGTCTCGAACGACTATGTGATGAGAAATTCTCCAAGCTCTGATACCATGTAAGAATTTGGTATAGCTTTGGTACCATAGAATTTTCCTTAGGAAAAAATTCACCCAAGAACTAAGAACAAAAACACAAGCATAACTATAGACCAAAAAGAGAGAGTATGATCAAAATGATGATACATTCATTCAATATGCATTGAGAGTACAATAGGAGTCCCTATATATAAAAGCCTTTGAGATGCATCTAGAATGCCTCAGAATTAGCTACATGATAAGTCATACAACTAGGCACATGTCCACCAGATATGGTTTATCCTCCATTAAGCACGAAAGTAAGTGCGATGATGAGAGGATAAGCCTACACATAAATCATTGTTGTAGACAACATGTGCTAAAAAGGGAGTGCGAATAACTCTGTTGTCTACATGACAACTCAATAAATGATGCAAACTCTAGTGCTATAGACACCATGTGCTGAAATAGAGTTGCGTACTTTTGTGTTGTCAACATGATAACTCAAAAAGGTGCACAAACTCCTAAGTGTCTCACAAAATAAAATAATAAAATAATGCAAAATAATAAAATAATGCATTAACCTAAGTAAACTTAAGTAAGTGTAAATAGTAAATACATATTTACACCAACAAGTACATTTTTTTAAAATGCATGCATATATTTTGAGCAACATTTTTGTTCTTGAAAAACATTGCCTCGAAAGACATTGGCCAACATCATCTAAAGACCCCACCTTGGGTTGGCTACACAACTCCTCTTCCACATCAATGTATCCTCTCTATTCTCATACCCCATGTGACTTTCCTTGGTCTATGCATTTATTTTGGATGAATATTTGTATTAGGGATGAGCCCCATACCCCACAACATTGGTCCATGCCACCTATGGTTCAATCTCCCTGCTATTTTGGGATATGCCCACATTTTGGAGTGCAAGCCTTTTGGAGAAAATTGTTTGGAGTTGTGGCTTTGTATAGGCCCCTACACGTCTTGATTTATGGGTGAGAATAATTTGTGCATTCAAATTTCCCACATGTTTGTGAGACAACTCTTCTTGGCATGTGGCAGACTTTGCCAACTCAGTTGTCTCCTAGGTTCCCTTCCCAAAAAGACTCTTGTTCATCAACCCTGTGATTTTAGTGCTCTCTTTGCTAGGAATTTTTGACATAAATTGGTGACATTATCTATTTTTGGGTAGTTTCGGTCCTTTCCCTTGAACTTTATGTCTATTTGCTTTGTTTTTGGAGATCACACTTGGTCTCATGCCCAAAAAATCAATGCATGAATTTTGGCATTGATTTCAAGTGACATTCTCAAGGTGGGTGGTTTAGTTTCACTCAATGGTAGTGTTCCAATTTTATGGACTTGCATTCACATTCCTTTTAAATGACATTTTACTTGGTTTTTTAAACCCAAGTCAGCCCATGTTGACCACTATCCTTTGCGCCTTATTTTTTTAGGCTAATACATGCATATGCTTTAGCATATATTGGAACACCTACATCAATGCATTTTGCACCACATCATCCTTTTCGATTAATGGTGATTTTTCCTCACATAAATGATATTTATGACCACCATTTTTTTTTGTACTGACATAGTGATTTCCCAATGATTGGATTTATTTTTCTGGCATTCTTTTGCCACGAAGATCAAATGACTATCAAATTTGGGCTCATCACCTGTTGACATCAGTGCCATGTCAATGCTTGCATCATCACACATGTTTACCCTCTTAGCTTTGTTTAAAATCACCAGTAGTTTTTTTCTCATATCTCAGGCATACAAACTCTATTTTCCACAAACATGATATTATAAAAAAGATGGTTCCAAGCCTGTCATGATGTTATAGGTAATTTTCAATTTCAATAATTTTTATGGCATTTTTTACTCTCAAAGTTAGGGGTTCTATTTTTCACTTGAGGAAATATATCTTGATTACCCAATCTCTAATTTTGGAATTATTTATATCATTGGAGAGATCTTTTAGAGATCTTTCTAGAGACACTAGTTGTTTTTCCATATTTTTCTCTAGGCACATTCTATTCAATTTTTTGCATTTTTACATTCTGGTAGATATCTTGGTTTTTTTAGGTCCAGGGAAGGATTTTGTTGCTTTAGATGATTCATCATGGGTGGTACTATCTATTGTATTAGCATTATGCCTCTTTTGGTCTTTGTAGACTTCATGTGTATGCATTCTTACAAATGCAATGAGATAAAGTGCCATATTCCATTTGTATTTTTGTTTCAATTTTTTAAACTTATTTTGTCTTCTAATTCAAGAAATATCATCTGAGAACACTCATATAGATTAATGTATTATTGAGAATCACCATATCTTGTGCCTTATTGTAAATGTACTACTATGATTAAAGTGCCATGGGGGGTTGATGTTTTTCCTTTGTTTGCCATCTTCCTTTATTACTGAGTATTCCCTCTATGACATTAGCCTCATGATGTGTCTGAGATTGATCACCCCAATACACACATATGTAATCTTTTGTGCATCTTGATCATGGTTCCTTGACATGTAGTTCTTTTGGGCCACTTTTCTAGTTGCCTGTCATCTCACCCTTGTCTACATTAACGAGGGTTGTTTTATTGTTTCTAATGCTTCCTTAGTTCAATGGAGTGATCTATGTATTTAATATTTATTCATATGTACTAGGTAGATGAAGTGGCTGAGTACCTATGCATTTTAGTGAGATGGACCATTTACCATATAAACACTCTTCTTTTCATTCCTACTTTGGTTGCAACCTTCTATGTTTAATTGATAAACTCTTTAGGCTTCAGTGTTTCATGCCATCTATATCTTCAAGTTTAGTTGTTTGCCTTTGTGTTCCTCCTAATTCTAGTAGTGTCTTCTCAATGCAATCATGTAGATTACAATCTTCTCTACCTGGTCAAGTTATATTTCAGTGGAGGTTCTTCATATCACTAGTTACTTTTGACAGAGCTTTGCAACTTCTACTTGCTTCAGTGGTGTTCTACATTATCATCATTTTGTTCCTATCTTCTGGGACATTATCTAGTTTGGATTCTGATTTAGTCCTTCAATAGTTCTTTCAACATTCTTTTCATGTCTTTTTGGAGTAGGGGTTCTCCCATGTGGTTTTCTCTATTTCTCCTCTTTACAAAGATTTGGTTGTGCTTAGGTACCTCATCAGGCTTTGTTGCCAAGACTCAACTATATTTTCAGTATTAGTTTATAGGTTTTTAGCTACTCCCTAAGTTCATCTTAATGGGGGTGTTAAAATAACTAGATATTTTTTAATTAACTCTTTTCTACTTAAGATAAACTTTAGGCATCTAATAATTAATTATTTTATTAATTATTATGATGCAACCTAGGTTTTACCTTTTAGGGTTTTTATCTCCTTTATAAGGATTGATCTCTCTTTGTAAATTGATTCCTTTTTTATTAATAGAAATTTATATTTTTGCTTATCAAGAATGTCTCATTTTTAGATCTGGGAATTCTAGCCTCCATAGCTTTTTCTCCTCTCTTTCTGTGACAAATATTTGCATGCAAGTGATTCTTGGGAGCTGTGGGGTTTATCTTTCAACTTCAACATGGGTTCTTCTATTGTTTCTCTTGCTTCCTTAGTTTGATGGAGTGAGCTATATATTAAATATTTGTTCCTACATACTAATGAATGCAGTGGTTGGGTACCTATGCATTTAAGTGAGATAAATCATTCACCACGTAGACACTCTTCTTTTGATTCCCACTTTGGTTGCAAATTTCCATGTTTGATTGATCAACTCTTTAGAATTTGGTGTTTCATGCCATCTATATCTTCAAGTTCAATTGTTTTCCTTTGTGTTCCTCCTGATTCAAGTAGTGTCTTCTGAACAAACTCATGCAGATTACAATCCTCTCTACCTAGTTAGATTCTATTTTAGTGGAGGTTCTTTAGATCTATAGTTACTTTTGATAGAGCTTTGCAACTCATGATCATTGTTTTGTTCCTATCTTTTGGGACATTATCTAGTTTGGAGTCTTCTTTTATCTTTCACTAGTTCTTTCAACATTCTTTTCTTCTCTTTTTGGAGTAGGGTTTTTCCTATGTGGTTTTCTCTATTTCACCTCTTTATAGAGATTTGGTTGTGCTTGGATACCTCATCAAACTTTGTTGCTAGGACCCAAATATACTTTCAATAGTAGTTTATAGGTTTTAAGGTACTCCCTAAGTTTACCTTGGGGGGGGGGGGTTGGTTAGAGTAACTAGACATTTTCTAATTAACTCTATTCTACTTAAGCTATACTTTAGGCATCTAATAATTAATTCTTTTATTAATTGTTATCATGCAATCTAGTTTTTACCTTTTAGGGCTTTTATCTACTTTGGTATAAGGATTGATCTATCTTTGCAAAATCATTCCTTTTTTATTAATAGCAATTTATCTTTTCACTCTTCAAGAATGTCTCATCTATGGATCTAGGAATTCTAACCTCCATAGCTTTTTCTCCTATCTTTCTATGAATAGTGTTTGGATGCAAGTGATTTTTAGGAGTTGTGGGGTTGATCTTTCATCAAATTTAATATATTCTTTTGTAATGGCTTTGCAGAGATGATATTCATAGGTGAAGCATTTCTTGGTCAAGGTCTCTTTCACTAGTTGATTTGGAGTTCTTTTAGTACTAGCCTCATTTTTGTGTTTCTTTTTTCCTTTCTTTTTTGTTTTTGTGCCCTCGTACATGGATGTGGAGTTAAGATCCTTAGTTTGGGAGCTTATGCCCTTAGGCTTATTATGTCATATCTCTTTGCAATTTATGGCTCATTCATTTCTATTTTTCTATCTCTTCCTTTACAATGAGTATGACTTGCTTATACTCTTGCTAAAGTGGGGGATAAATATAGTGTCTTAAAATTGAAGCACTTTCATTTAAGATCTTTTAACCCTCCCTAGTGTCTGCATTTAATTACTTAAATCAAGGTCCTTTCTTCTTCTAACCTTGCTCACAAATCAATGTTGGCACCAATATCTATGCTTGACTTCCCATTTATTCTCCCAATCACATAGATCATGCCTTGAACGAATTCTTGATTGTTTCCCTTGCATATATCATTAGTTTTCCTTGATCCTATGTCATTTCACAGATCAAAGGCCTATTTTTGGGGCCTAAAACCTGTAGGTTAAGGAAAATCTCATCCCTTACTTAGGGTAATGAGTGATTTTTTTTACTTACCTAGGTGTCTGGGACAGCCTTTTCCCTTACCCAGGTGATTTTTTCAAAGAAATTCTAGGCACAATGTTAAACATTGATTTTCCCACCTTCTTGAGTCGACCCTTCTCAAGGCTTGCACTATAATCATTATAAAAGAAGGCCTTCTCTCCTCATTTGAATATCACATAAACATGAAATATATAATTTTTCACACTCTTAAAGGTCCATTCAAGGAATTTTCAAGCAAGAAAAACATTCCTCTTCTTCATCCAAATATTCAAGTTCTCCAAAAATTATCATGCATTCTTATTCCTAGTTCTAGCTTGATTGTGGAGTTTGGTCATCAAAGATGAGATATGCTTTTCCACAAGCATTCATCATTTATGCATATTGCAAACAATTTCATACATAAGGTTTTTTTCTTACATAATTTCCTATTGGATTTTATGTTGAGTCAAAGCTATTGCATTAATATACTTGATCACATATCAGACATAATTGCGTCTTCATTTTTATATTTGTTTCTACTACATGTTAGAAATTATTTATTTTAATTTAAGGTTGGTTCCTCAATTGAGGCTTGACCAATGTAAACTCATCCTTACCAACCCATTTTCTCTCCTTATTGTGTGTAAGTGCAAATTCAAAGTATAATTTTAAGTGTATATCCAAGGGCTACTACTAAAGAAATTTTTAGAGCTTTATTTTATTTTGAGATCCAACATTTTAAGTTAATGGATGAGTTTTTTTGTGACCCTATAGTTATAATATCACACAAGTTGTAGATCTAACAACACAACATAGTAAATTGGGGACTCTAGCTTAAGTTTTGGTGAAGATAAAGGCAAGATCATCCCTATCCAACTTAGAAAAAAACTCCAACCCAATTCATAATTTTTAATTATTGAGGGCTCAAAGCATAAATCATTTCTATGTGGGCTTTTGGTAAATAATAAATCAATCATTTGGCCTTCTTTGTCTAGTGATATTTAAGGCATACACACTCTCATCCCTATTTCTTGGATTTCCTTCTCTAGATCAGATTCACATAGTTCTTCCTAACTTGGGGATCAAAGCCAAGGAAGTCTCCAAAATTGCAAGGTTGTGGTCTTGTTCTTTGACCCTTTTCATTAGTGGCTTCAATCATATCTACTTTATAGATTTGGGTTCTTTCTCATGATTCTTGAATTGGTAAGGAGGAAGTCCTTCCCATTTTCTCCATTATAGTTATCATGTTTGATAACTTAATTTACAATCATCATTTTCATTTCCGATTACAAGTTAGGGATCATTCTAAAGGTAAACATCTATTCAGAATAATGTTATGTTGTAATCGAGATCCTAAAACTTGATAAGCATCATTTTGTGCCCTAGAAATGCCAAAAATAGATTTGAAAAAGTTGATTGCAAGTTTTATTTGCATTTCTTCAAAGCACAAGGGAATGACTAAGTCTTAGATGCACAATAGTGAGTGGTAGAGACCTAGTCGAACTTAAAATTTTACATTTCCACCATTTTAATCTAAATTTATACCATGCATGTCCATTTTTTATCTACATTTATGGCATCAAAGATTGATTCAAAGTCTCAGGACATTCATTTTTGTTTAGAAGGGATTGGAAGCATTCACTACTTTTCGGCATTTGTATTTTTCTAAACTTTGGCATCATTGCATTTGAGCATTAGTTTTTAGCAATGGATTCTTCTTAATATTGATACATATTTAGGTTGTTTTTGTCTAGATATGACATTTTATTATTTTTTTGTTCATTTGTGAGGTTATGTTTGAAATGTTGCAATATTTTTGTAATGTAAGCAAATGCAAGATTTTCCAATTGTTTCCAGTTCTTCCAACTCTTTATTTTTCTCAAACTAGCTTCTTATTTTAAGAAAGTAATGATTGGTGAAAGTAACATCAATTGTAAATTAAACCTTGAAATTCTAAGTATATGATTTTTCCTTATATGAAATCAATTTTCTAAATACCGATCACACATTTAATTCTCAAATGAGAATGTTCTTCCCAATATTTAATTACATAGTTAATTCTCAAATTTCAATCAAGCTAGAAAGAACATTCTCATTTGGGAATTAAATTTGTAATTTAATTTTAGAAATTTGATTGTATGTGTGAAAGGGGATGTTACTTTCAGCAATCATTATTCTGCAATTGAGAAGCTAGCTTGGGAAGAACTAGTACAATTGTAAAATATTGAATTTGTTTACATGATAGAAACATTTCAAAAAAAATTAAAAATGAACAACAAAAATAAGAAAATATCATACCTAGACAAAAATGACTTGAAGAAATATCAATCTTAAGAAAAACCCAATGCCAAAATACGACGATGCCAAAGTCTAGAAGAATGTAGATGCCAAAAAGAGGGGAATCCTTTTGATCCCTTCTAATGAAAAATAAAAATATCAAAAAATTTAATCAATCTTCAATGCAAAATACACAAACACAAACACAAAAAAAAGGCACACATGGAAAATGCAGACAAAAATAAAGAAATGTAGATGTTTAGGTCTCTACTGCTTACATCTACACATCTAAAACTGGTCCTCACTATGCATGTTAAAGAAATACAAACAAAACTTGAAATTGACTTGATAAAACCCATTTTTTGGCTTTGGTAGGGCACAAAATTTTGCTTATTATCAGGTCTTAGAATCCTGATTACAACATAACATTATTATGAATCAATGTTTTCCTTTAAAATGATCCCTTGTAATATAAAAAAAAATGATTGCAAACTAAATTATAAAACATACACACCTTTTCTAACAAAAGCAAGCATGAAGAATGTTAGAAACCTGATGACATTTCTTATTGACTCACAATTCATTTTGCAAGTAACATGTTTCACAAAATGAAAGATTATAAGGAAAATACTAATATTTAAGGTTGGTTCCTCAATTGGGGCTTGACCAAGGAAAACCCATCCCCACCTACCCATTTTATCTCCTTATTGTCTATAGGTGCATATTCAAAGTATAATTTTAAGTGTCAATCCAAGGGTTACCACTAAAGCACTTTATAGAGCTTTATTTTATTGCAAGATATGACATTTAGAGTGGTTGTAGATCTGACAATGCAACATACAAAATTAGGGATTCTTGCTTACATTTTAGTCCAAGTAAATATGAGGTCATCCCTAACATTGGGTCAAGGGTGAGGTCATCCCTATCCAACATAGAAAAAAATCCAACCTAGTTGATATTTTGTAATTATCAAGGGCTCAAAGCATAAATTAGTTATATATGGGCTTTTGATCAATAATAAATCAATCATTTGGTCTTCTCCCTCTAGTGATTTTTGAGTTATACACACTCTCATCCCTATTTCTTGCATTTCATTTTCTAGATCAAATTCACATGTGTTTTCCTATGTTATGGATCAGAGCCAAGAAAGTCTCCAAACTTGCAAGGTTGAGGTCTTGTGCTTTGGCCCTTTTTTAGTGCCTTCAATTAGATCTACTTTGTGGATTTGGTCTCTTTCTCTTAATTATTAAATTTGTAAGGAGGAATTGCTTCCCATTTTCTCCATTACATTTATTATGTTTGATAACTTTAATTTGCATTTAGTATTTGGTTTTCTGATTACAAGTAAGGGATCAATTTTAAAGGGAAACATATATTCACAATAATGTTATGTTGTAATTGAATTCCAAAACTTGATAAAAAGCATCATTTTATGCCCTAACAAAGCAAAAAATAGGTTTTAACAAGTTGATTGCACGTTTTTCTTGCATTTCTTCGACACACAAAGCAAAGACCAAGTCTTAAATGTGCAAATATGAGTGGTAGGGACTCAATCAAATTCAAACTTTTGCATTTCTATCATTTAAATCTAAATTTCTGCCATGCATGTCCATTTTTATCTACATTTTTAGCATCGAAGATTGATTCAAAGTCTTGGGATTTTCATTTTTGTTTAGAAGAGATTGGAAGCATTTAACTTTTTAAGGTGTTTGTATTTTTCCAAATTTTGACATCATTACATTTGGGGGTTGGTTTTAACATTAGAGTCTTCTTAAGATTGATACTTATTTAGGTCATTTTTGTCTATATATGATATTTTATTATTTTTATTGTTCATTTGTGAGGTATTGTTTCAAACTTTGTAATGTTTTTGTAATGTAAGAAAATGAAAGATTTTGAAATTGTTTCTAATTCTTCCAATTCTTTATTGTTCTTGAACTAGCTTCTTATTTTGAGAAAATAATGATTGGTGAAAGTAACATCCCTTGTAATTTCAATCTTGAAATTCTAAGTATATGATTTTTCCTTATATGCAAACAATATACATTTGATTTCCAAATGAGAATGTTCTTCCCAATATTTAATTGCATAATTAATTCTCAAAATTTAAGGCAAGAAAGAAAGAACATTCTCATTTAGGTATTAAATATGTAATTGGATTTTAGATACTTGATTGTATATATGGAAAAATCATATACTTTTAATTTCAAGATTGGAATTACACACTAGGGATGTTACTTTCACTAATCATTATATTTTCCAACTGAGAAGCTAGTTTGGGAAGAAATGTAGGGCCTAAGGAAACTAGATGAACCTACTTGGCTAAAGGTTTAACAATACATTCTGTACAATTGATTTTTTTTTGCATTCACTTACATTATAGAAAAATTGAAATATTTCAAAAGAAAAATAAAAAATTAACAAAAAAAGAAAAAAGAAAATATCATACCTAGACAAAAAAAACTTTTAGAAATATCAATCATAAGAAAAAACAAATGCCTAAACGCATCACTACCAAAATCTAGAAGAATGTAGATGCCAAAAAGAGGTTTATCCTTCTAATATCTTCTTAAAGAAAATAAAAATATCAAGACTTTGAATTAGTATTCAATTCAAAACACACACACACACATAGACACAAAAAAAAGTCACATATGGAAGAAATGCAGATAAAAATAATAGAAATGTAGATGTTTAAGTTTGACTAGTTCTCTACCACTTACGTTTGCACATCTAAATCTTGGTTTTTTCTATGCATGTTGAAGAAATACAATAAAAAATTGCAACCAGCTTGATAAAGCCCATTTTTTTTGGCTTTTGTGGGGCACAAAATGTTTCTTGTTATTGGGTCTCAAAATCCTGATTATAACATAACATTATTGTGAATAGATATTTGACTTTAAAATTATCCCTTGTAATAAAAAAAAAACATCATGATTGCAAATTAGGTTATGACACATATAAACTTTTTTCAACAAAAGAAAGCATGAAGAATGTTAGAAACTTGATGACATTTCTTATTAACTTGCAACTCATTTTGCAAGTAACATGTTTCACAAAATTAAAGAATATAAGGAAACTAATAATATTTAAGGTTGGTTCCTTAGTTGGGGCTTGACCAAGGCAAGCCTCTCCTCACTAACTCATTTTCTCTCCTTATTGTGTGAAGTTGCAGATTTAGGGTATAATTTTAAGTGTAGATCCAAGGGCTACCACTAAAGCACTTCTAAAGCTTTATTTTATTCTAAGATCTAACATTTCAAGGTAAGGGATGAGGTTTTTTGTAACCCTACAATTACAATATCAGACTAGTTGTAGATTTGAAATACAATGTACAAAGTTGGGGAATGTGGCTTAAGTCTTGGTCCAAGTAAAGATGAGGTCATAACTAACCTTGGGTCAAGAGTGAGGTCATCCTTATCAGCTTTAGAAACAAACTCCAATCCACTTCACATTTTGTAGTTATTGAGGGCTCAAAGCACAACTCAGTTATACATGAGATTTTGATTTAAAAAATCAATCATTTGGCCTTCTTCCTCTAGTGATATTTAAGGTATACATACTCTCATACCTATTTCTTGAATTTCATTGTGTACATTAGATTCACATAATTCTTCCCAACTTGGGGATCAAATCCAAGGAAGTCTCAAAACTTGAAAGGTTGAGGTCTTATGTTTTGGCCCTTTTCTTTAGTGGCTTCAATTGGATCTACTTTATGGATTTGGTCTCTTTCTCTTGATTCCCTATTTAGAAAGGAGGATGTGCTTCCCATTTTCTCTATTACAGTTATTATGTTTGATAACTTAATTTGCAATAAGTATATGGTTTTTTCGATTACAAGTAAGGGATAATTTTAAAGAAAAACATCTATTAACAATAATTTTATGTTGTTATCAAGAGTCTAAAACATGATAACAAGCATCATTTTGTGTCCTAGGAAAGCCAAAAATAGGTTTTAACAAGTTGATTGTAAGTTTTTCTTGCATTTCTTGAATACGCAAAGCAAAGACAATCTTAGATGTGCAAATGTGAGTGGTAGAGACCTAAACAAACTCAAAATTTTGTATTTCTATCATTTTAATCTCATTTCTTCCATGTATGTCCATGTGTTTCTACATTTTTGCAATCAAATATTAATTCAAAGTCTTGGGATTTTTATTTTGGTTTAGAAGATATTCGAAGTATTCACCTCTTTTAGGCATTTGTATTTTTCCAAACTTTGGCATCATTGCATTTGGCTGTTGGTATTTAGTATTGGACTCTTCTTTAATTGACATTTTTTAGGTCATTTTTGTCTAGATATGATTTTTTTTGGGTTCATATGCAAGGTTTTGCTTGAAACATTACAACATTGTTGTAATGTAAGAAAATGCAATATTTTTCAATTGTTTCCAATTCTTCTAAATTTTTTTTCCTCAAATTAGCTTCTTATTTTGAGAAAATAATGAGTGGTGAAAGTCACGTCCCTTGTAATTTCAATATTGAAATTCTATGTATATGTTTTCTCCTTATATGCAATCAATTTTTTAAATACCAATTACATATTTAATTCACAAATGAGAAAGTTCTCAATATCTAATTATATAATTAATTCTAAATTTTTTAATCAGGTTAGAAAGAACATTCTTGTTTGGGAATTAAATATGTAATTGGATTTTAGAACTAGATTGCATATGTGGAAAAAAAAAATATGCTTTGAATTTCAAGATTGGGATTACTCACAAGGGATGTTACTTTAAACAATCATTATATTCTCCAATTGAGAAGCTAGTTTGAGAAGAACTGGTACAATTGCAAAGTCTTTCATTTGTTTACATGATAGCGACATTGCAAAATTTCAAAAAAAACCTTAAAAATGAACAAAAAAAAAAGAAAATATCATACCTTGGCAAAAATGACTTGAAGAAATATCCATCTTAAGAGAAAATAAATGCCCAAAGGCAATGATGCCAAAAAGAAGTGAAAGATTCTAATCCCTTCTATATAAAAAAAAAAATATCAATACTTTGAATCAATTTTTAATGAAAAAAACACATATAAGAAAAGGCACACATGGATGAAATGCAAAAGAAGAAGAAGAAGAAATTTAGATGTTTGAGTTTGACTAGGAATCCACCACTTACTTCTGCAGATCTGAAACTTGGTCTTTACTATGCATGTTGAAGAAATACAAACAAACTTGCAATCAACTTGATAAACCTATTTTTTTGACTTTGGTAGGGCACAACACTGCTTGCTATTGTGTCTCCGAATCTTGATTACAACACAAGGTTATTGTGAATAGTTGCTTTCCTTTAAAATGATCCCTTGTAACCAAAAAATAAAATCATGATTGGAAATTGAGTATTGAAACCTATAAACCATTTTTAACAAAATAAAGCATGAAGAATGTTAGAAACTCGATGACATTTATGATTAAATTTTAATTCATTTTGCAAGCAACATGTTTTAAAAAATCAAAGAATATAAGAAAAATAATAATATTTAAGATTGGTTCCTCAATTGGGGCTTGACCAAGGAAAGCCCCTCCCCACTAACCCATTTTATCTCCTTGTTATCTATAGGTGTAGATCCAGAGTATAATCATAAGTGTAGATCCAAGGGCTACTGCTAAAGCACTTTATAGAGCTTTATTTTATTTTGACATCTAACATTCCAAGGTAAGGGGTAAGGGTGTATGTGACCCCACAGTTACAATATCATACTAGTTGTAGATCTAACAATGTAACATACAAAATTGGGGATTCTAGCTTAAGTTTTGGTCCAGGTAAAGATGAGGTGATCCCTAACCTTGAGTCAAGGGTGAGGTCTTCCATATCCAACTTAGAATCTAACTCCAACATAGTTCATATTTTTTAATTATCGAGGGCTCAAAGCATAAATTAGTTCTATATGGGCTTTGGATGAATATCAAATCAATCATTTGGCTTTCTCCCTCTAGTGATCTTTAAGGTATACAGACTCTCATCCCTATTTCTTGCATTTCCTTTTCTAGAAAATATACACATAATTCTTGCTAACTTATGGATAAAATCCAAGGAAGTCTCTGAACTTTCAAGGTTGAGGTCTTGCACTTTTGCCCTTTTCTTTAGTGACTTCATTTAGATATAGTTTTTCGATTTGGTCTCTTTCTCTTAATTCCCAAATGGGTAAGGAGGAAGTGCTTACCCTTTTCTCCATTATAGTTATTGTGTTTGATAACTTAATTTGCAATCATTATTTGGTTTTCCATTTACAAGTAAGTGATCATTTTAAAGCATCTATTCACAATAATTTTATGTTGTAATCAAAATTCTAAAAATTAATAACAAACATCATTTTTATTAGATAACTGAGCCGAGGGATGAATCAGTTATGTCTAGTTATCATATAGGCCTTTCAAACACTCTAGTACCAATAGAACTTCATAAACATAAAAAGAAATAACTTAGTGATCTCAACCAACTTCACAAATCAATCTTGTAACCACTTTACCCTAGACTATTATATCATTGTTTATGTTTATTATTGAGTATGAGAAATATAACTTAGCTTTTACCTTACTATTACCTAGTTTTGCTAAGTTGCAATATTAAGTAAATATCATGAAAATCAACTTGCAACATAAAAGAAATCACACATTTGACTCATTTATTTAACATGGAAACCCTTTAAAGGGAAAAACCACCTAGGACCAATAGTCCAAAAAATTCCACTCTTTTAAAGTGAGCTCTCCTAGGAGCCAACCTTGTTAAATGTTTACATGCACTTTTTTAGGGTGATTTGGTTAGAGGGTTTTTACATAAAGATCATGTATACCTTATCACTCCTTGATCTTGGCTAAAGAGCGGTCTTCTCTAAAGGACTTACAAGCATCACTGATCGATGTTACCATATAGGATTTCATAGACTTGTTAGGTCCACTCAGTTAAGATATTTTTCTACTACAATTATAAGAATGTAACTATCAAATGAATTATATAATTTAGCACTACCATGCTTGTTCATATCCCAATTTTTCTCTATCTTCTTCCTTCTCTAATCTCTAGTTGGCTGATCCACTTCTTCACACTTTCACTTTTGTCAAACTCTTCTTGATCTTCCTTCTGCTCTAGTTAGTTCACCTTGCTTCTCTCTTGCCATTATTCTCTATGGATTTAACATTCAACCAAAAACTAACACTTTCTCCAGCATCTCCTTAAATATTAAAATCTACACTTCTAGATTCTTCCAGATTTTTCCACTTAACTACATCCATAGATCTCAGACTCAATGTACTTAGTCACTTAGAATATAGAATTTTCATTGAAATTTTTGTTCATCCTTATCTTGTTTCAATCTCTATTGTTGGATCTTAATTATATTTTTCTAGTCATTGATCATATAACTAACTTTGACTCTTGTCTTTTAAATTCTCAAATATTCTTTATTTTCACCACAAGTCAGCCTCAAATTCCATCTTTCTTATCTTTTTCTTCCAACTCATACTCAACAAATATTACATTTCACTCAAGTAATACATAACTCAATTAACACATGAATTAATCAGTTAAAACTATAGTAGCTCAGATAATATTATATTCCTTATTTCACCTTATCACTCGGTGCAACTTGTATATCTTTGTGAATACATAAACTTCATCATTTTATTACATGATTACATTATCTCTAAACAATCAAACCAACATTACATTTTCACAATCCAACTCATTCAATTTCCCATTGAATACCATACTTATCAACTCCTTCATCATCATACTTTCTTCAAATCCTCTTCATCAATCAAATCCTCTTTAGTGGTGTCATGCAAGGTCTACCATATAAGGGCTGATAGGGTGGCATTCCTATGGATGAATGATGCCCATTATTATAGGAAAAATGCACAAGATGTAACTAATCCTCCCATTTAACCTGATGATCCATCACATACATCTACAACATATCCAATAACACTTGATTAGCCCTCTCTATCTTTCCATTTATCTGAGGGTGATATGCTAATTGAAATTGAGCCTAGTGTCTAATGATACTTGTAAATCCCTCAAAAATGAAGATGTTAAAAATAAATCTCTACTTGAGATAATCTTATGAGGAGCTCCATGAAGTTTAACAATTTCATGCAAGAACACAAGTGCAATTGTTAGTGCTATGAAGGTGGTATGAATGGGTTAGAAGAGGGAAACTTTGGTCAATGTGTCAATTGTCACCATGATAGCATCATGGCAACAAGAAGACATCGAGATTACAATAATGAAGTCCATGGAAATAGTATCCCACTTACACTCAAGTATCTCATGTGGTTATAGGAGCCCACTTGTATGTTCTTATTTCGCCTTCACCCTTTGACATTCTAGGAATATGAAAACAACATTGGCAATCTATGACTGTTAGTTTGTGTTGATTGATTAGAGAAGTACTATACATCATAATTTAAAAAAATTGGGCCCTATTTTATCAAGATTTTGAGTCGACATGTAATTATTAATTATAACCCTAAAGTGACAAAAATACTTGTATAAAAAGGCTTAGGGTTAGGGGTTTTTCATAAGGTGTGATGCAAAAATTGCTTCTTGTAGTGGTATTGAGTTGCAAGGGATTACAGATTTTAATTAGGTTGTAATCACCGGATCATAATAATATTGGACTTGATGTTTGGTGGATGTAGCCCAGGGTTTGGGTGAACCATGTTAAATCTTGGTGTCTTGTGTTCTCTTCTGTGTGATCTATTATTTTCTAATATTGTTTATATTTGCATGTAATTGTTATTTCTGTCTAAGGTTTAATCCTAACAAGTGGTATCAGAGCAAGGTTGTTTTTTAGTTATCCTCTACAAGAAAGTCTCACAATTGAGTGGGAGTGATGGCAAATGAGGGTAAGCTGAGGGTTGACAAGTTTAATGGGCAAAAATTTAGCTATGGAAGATGCAAATGGAAGACTATCTTTTTCAAAAGGATTTATAGAAGTTGTTGGAAGGAAAAACCAAGAATAAGGGATCTATGACAAATGAAGACTGGGATCTTTTAGAAATAAAGGAACTTGGAAGCATTCAATTATGCTTGGCACCATTAGTGACATTTAATCGAACAAAAGAAAAGACAACAAAAGACTTAATGGAAAACCTAGTGAAATTGTATAAAAAGCCCTCCGCTTCAAACAAGGTATTTCTCATGAAGCATTTATTTAATATGAAGATGATAGAAGGTGGATATATTGTAGATCATTTAAATGAGTTTAATATTGTTACTAGTCAGTTATATTCTATGGGTATTAATTTTGATGAAGAAATTAGGGCTCTCTTGATTTTGTGTTCTTTTCCTAAAATATGGAATGGCTTGATAATGGTTGTGAGTGATTCCATTTATGGATCTAATACTCTAAAATATGATGATGTGATTAGTGTTATTTTGAGTGAGAAAATTCATAGGAAAATCTCAAGTGGATCTACATCTAGAATTGCTTTAAACATACAAAGTTGAGCTAGAATGACTAAGAGAGGAAGTAATTTAAAAAATCATGAGAAATCAAGATGAAAGTCAAAAGGGAAGAGGTCTCAATTGAGAGGAAAAAATGACTGCTAGTATTGTGGGAAACCAGAGCATAAAAAGAAAGATTACTAGATTTGAAAGAAATATGAAGGAGAAAAGCAAGATGGAGACAAGGAGGAAAATGTGGTAAGTAACGAATTCAAAGAGGATGCTTTTCTTTCATATTTATAAAGTATTGATGATTCATGAGTTTTAGATTCTAGTGCTTCATTTCATGCTACACCTCATAGAGGTTATTTCATTGATTATGCCCAAGGGGATTTTGGGATTATTTATTTGGGGGATAATGAACCCTGTCAGATTGTTGGAAAGAGAAAAGTTAAGATTAAGTTGTAGAATGGGAATCATCGGCTACTACATGAGGTAAGACATGTTCCAAGTTTGAGTAGGAATTTAATTATAAGACAACTCAATGATGAGAGTTGTGTAGTTACTTTTAATGATAAAAATTGGAAGGTTTCAAAGGGTTCCCTTGTAGTAGAAAAACATGTGAAAGTAGGCACCTTATATCTTTGTACAGGTCATATTATTCCTTCCGCTTCAATTGTTTAAGAGAAAAATGAATGTTCAGAAATAATAGTTGTAGTTGAGCATGGAGAAAAAATAGCTACTATAGATTCTGATACAACGTTGTGACAGAACAGAATTAGGCACATGAGTGAGAAAGATATGAAAATACTTCATTCAAAGAAAGTTTTACTAGGTTTGAAATGTGTTAATATGGATTTCTATAAAAAGTTGTGTGTATGGAAAACAAAAGAGAGTGAGTTTTGTGAAGATTGGGAAAGAAAATAAAAGTGAAAAATTAGAGCTTGTGCATATAGATGTACGGAGACTAGCTCACGTATCTTCCCTTGGTGGCTCTCATTATTGTGTTATGTTTATTGATAATGCAACTAGAAAAGTATGGATTTATTTCCTTAGATGGAAATATGATGTATTTAAAACTTTTAAGAAATGCAAATGTTTGGTTGAAAATGAGATTGGTAAGAAATTAAAATGTCTCAGATTTGATAATGGTGGTGAGTATTACAGTCATGAATTTGAAGATTATTGCTCCACTAATGGTATTTTTAGATAGAAAACTATTCCAAAGACTCCATAGAAAAATGGAGTGCCTGAACACATGAATAGGACTATAATGGAGTGTGCAAGGAGAATGAGGTTGCATGTAGGGTTGCCCTTAAACATATGGGTGAAGGCTATCAATATTGTTGTATATTTGATTAATAGAGGTCCCTCTAATCCTTTGGGTTGTGGTATTCCAGAGGAAGCATGGACTAGTAAGAATGTGAGTTACTCTTTTCTCAGAACCTTTGGTTGTGAAGCATTTGGTCATATAGATTTTGAAAATAGAACCAAGCTGAAAGCTAAGTCAAAGAAATGTATATTTGTTTGATTTGGCATTGATGAATTTGGTTATAGGCTTTGGGATTTTGAAAATTGTAAAATTGTAAGAAGAAAAGATGTCATATTCAATGAGAAAGTGTTGTACAAAGATTTTTTGCAGCAACATGAGAAGAAAGAAGATGATTATGTAGTGCTAGATGATACTCCAAAAGATGATGTTCCGAAAATTCCTCATGATGTGCAACAAATAAAACAATATATACCACACACACTAGTGAATGTTTGATGATAAAAAAGGCTAAGTAGACCTCCAAAAAGATTTTCTCCTTCTTTGTGCTCTATTTTACTTATTGATGTAGGTGAACCTGAATGTTATGATGAAGATGTGTAGGTGGATAATAAGATTTAGTAGGAATCTACAATGAAAGATGAAATAGACTCTTTGCTGAAAAATGAGACTTGGGATTTATGCAAGTTGCTTGCAAGTAAAAGGGCTTTACAAAATAAGTGCATTTATAGGTTGAAAGAAGAGGATGGAGGTAATAAAAGGTTTAGAGCTAGGTTAGTTGTAAAAGGATTTGCATAGGAAAAAGGCATTGATTTTGATGAGATATTCTATCTTGTTGTTAAAAGGACTTCTATTCACACTATTTTAAGTATTGTGGCTACTGAAGATTTGCATTTGGAGCAGCTTGATGTTAAAACAAACTTTCTTCATGCTGATTTGGATGAAGAGATATATATGGCACAACCACAAGGATTTTTAGTCAAAGGTGAGGAGAACCTAATGTGCAGATTGAAGAAAAGTTTATATGGCTTGAAGCAAGCACCTTGGAAATGGTATCTAAAATTTGATAGTTTTATGCATGAGCATGGATATAGTATGTGTCATTCAGATCATTGTGTTTACTTTAAGAGGTTGGATGATGATAGCTACATTATTTTATGTTTATATGTTGATGATATGTTTGTAGCTAGGTCTAACATGGATCACATTAAGGGGCTAAAATGCCAGTTAGCACATGCATTTGCTATGAAGGATTTTAGGGCAGCAAAAAAAATCATGAAGATTTGCAGAGATAGGAAGAACATGACATTAATATTATCTCAGGCTGATTATATTGAGAAAGTGTTGCAACATTTCTCTATGAATGTTAAAGCTATTAGCACACCTTTACCTAGTCATTTGAAGTTGACTAAGGACATGTACCCCTAGACACAAGAATAGGAGGATAAGATGTCATTAGTAGGTATATGAGTCATCTAGGAATTGAGCATTGGAATTTCATAAAATGGATTCTCAGATATTTGAGAGGCACATTAGTAAGTGTCTACATTTTGGGGGCTCCACTACTAATTTATAGGAATATGTTGATTCATATTTGGTAGCGGATATTGATAGTAGGTAGAGTACTATAGATTATATATTTACTATTGGTGGGGTAGCCATGAGCTGGGTTTCTAGGTTACAAAAGGTTAATTCTTTATCCACTATAGAGGCATAGTATGTTGCTGCTACAAAAGTAGCCAAGGAGATGATATGGCTTCAGTTCTTCTTGGAAGAATTGGGACACCCTCAAAGGGATAATTATTTCTTTATAGATAGTTAGAGTACCATTCATCTTGAAAAGATTTTAGCTCTACATTCAAAGAAAAAGAAAATTCAGCTGTGGTACCATTTCATTTGGTCAATTTTGGATGATAGACAGTTGAATTTGGATAAGATACATATAGATGACAATCAAACATATATGTTTACAAAGGTCATGACAAGGGAGAAGCTAAACTCCTCTTCAACTTCAGTTGGTCTTCTAGACTAAACAAGAATAAAAGAACAACAGAGTCTAGGGTGGTTTGATCCAGTGAGAACCCCATCTGGTAGTAGTATTGCTACAAGATTAGTCTCCAAATGGGAGATTGTTGTCTAGTGTGGAGTCTGATCAGTTCCCAAGTGGGAGATTGTTAGTTTGTGTTGACTAATTAGGGAAGTACTATACATACTTCATAATTTAAAAAAAAATTGGGCTCTATTTTATTAGGATTTTGGGTCGACATGTAATTATTAATTATAACCCTAAAGTGGTTAAAATACTTGTATAAAAGGGCTTAGGATTAGGGTTTTTCATAAGGTGTGATGCAATTTTTTTTTCTTATGGCAGTATTGAGCTGTAAGGGATTACAAATTGTAATCAAGTTGTAATTATTGGATTGTAATAATATTGGACTTGATGTTAGCCTAGGGTTTGGGTGAACCATGTTAAATCTTGGTGTCTTGTGTTCTCTTCTATGTGCTCTATTATTTTTTGATATTGTTTATATTTGCATGTAATTGTTATTTCTATCTGAGGTTTAATCTTAATCAATCTGGGGGATTCTTTGATGAGAGTCAGCCTTGGTGGGGACATGATGCAAAAGAATAGGCTAGATTTTGGCCAAGAAGAGGTTGCTCAAAAAGACTCTAGGGACCAGGTGGACCAGGTGGAAACCTAGAATAAGAACCAAGAAGGAACGGACAATCAGAAGGATAACGGAGCTGCAAAAACTCTGCAAGATCTAGATAAGGAAAACCATTAGTTTGTTTCTCTTTTGGTTTTTCTCATAGTTTTGTTGGGTGTTGGCCTTTGCCTCCTCGCCTTGGGCCTTTTGTTGGTTTTGGCTTTTAGTAGCAGTTTCATGTCAGCTGGACTTTTTAAATTTCTATCTTTATGCTGTAAAACTTTTGGGTTTTAGGATCCCTATAAAACTTGTTTTACCTAATCAAAAATAGTAACCTCATGCCTGGCCAATGATATAACTATCTCAAATTGGCATGAAACTTCTTGAGCCCAAGATGAGCTACATAAGGTGCTCTTTGAGCCTCTAGAAAAATGAGCTCATGCGTACCACCAATAAAAGGTACACATATGTGCCCTTTATGGCATAATAGTCCATCAAAATCCAATAAATAATAAGAAAATTTACCCTCAAGGGGTCTATGAGAAAAGATTAACTGAAAAAACTCTACATACAATCCATCCTTAGTAAAATGACAAAATATTTTCTCTTCAGTTTGTACCTATGGTCATAGATGAAAGATCATGTTACCTCCTACTCAAGGCATTTATAACTACATTCTCCTTCCCCTTGATGTAATGTACATCAAAATTGTACCCACATATGAAGCCCATCCATCTCCTTTTCTTAGAATTAAGGTTTGACTGTGTGTGAATATATATTGGAAGCTTTGATGATCTAAATGAAGCTCAAAGAGGTGACCTAGAATAAAGTGGTGCTACCTCACTAAAGAATAAAATAATATTGCAAACTCTATGACATGAGTTGGGTAATCAAGCTTGTGAGTCTTTAGCAACCTAGAATTGTAAGATATGGCTTGACCATTTGGCATAGGGACTAATCCTATCCCATCCAATGAATCATCTATACATACTACAAAATATGCTAAAGGATATGACACTGTTAAAATTGATGTACTAGTGAGTTTTCTTTTGAGCACTTGAAAATATCTCTTGCACTTCTCTATCTACTCAAAATTTTTTCCCTTTCTCTGAAGGGATATGATGGGATGTGCTACTCTAGAGATTCCTACCATAAATTGCTTGTAATATCCTACTAACCCCATGAAATTCTTGATCTCTGTGACACTAGTGGGTGCTGGCCAATCCATAATGACTCTAATATTTGATGGGTCCATTGAGATCCCATCACATGATATGATGTGACCCAAGTAATGTACTTCATGTCTAAATAAAAAAAACTTCAACAAGCTTCCATATAATTGATTCTCCCTAAACTATTGAAAAAATTGTCTCAAGTGCTCCTCATGCTCCTTCTCATCACAATAATATATCAAAATATCATCAAGGAACACTATCATAGAATTATCCAAAAATGTATGAAATACTCCATTCACAAGGCTCATGAATAAAACTAGAGCATTCATGAGGCCAACTAGTACCATAATGAACTTGTAGTGACCATACCTTGCACAAAATGTTGTCTTATGGATATCACTCTCCATAATCCATAGCTAGTGATATCCTGACTTAAAATCTAATTTCAAGAATACTCAAGAATGTTACAGATGATCAAATAAGTCATCAATCCTAGGAAGTGGGTATTAGTTCTTATTAGTTAATTTATTCAACTACCAATAATCAATGCACAATATAAGTGATCAATCCTCCTTCTTCACAAATATCACTAGTGCTCCTCATGGTGATACACTAGGATTAATTTACCTTTCTCCAAGAGCTCCTCTAACTAAATCTTGAGCTCACTAAGCTCATGTGTAGTCATCCTATAGTGATCTCTAGATATAGGCTCAACTCTTAACATAAAGTATATGTGAAAATCAACTGCCCTAGGTGGTGACATACTAGGAAGTTATGAGGTAAAGACATATGCAAATTCCTATAAGATAGATAGATCATCAAGAGAAGGTTCCCTCTCTGCATCCTCCTCTCTATCACTAATGGTGATGGTGAATAATTGACACCTTTTTCACATGCATTACTTAAGCTGCATAGAGGAAATCATATGAAGAGATACGAGTCTCTGTAGCCTTGATATCACCATAGGATTACCATGCCCATCTACACACTCAACCCTCTTATGTTGACAATCCATCTTGGCATGTGGGAAAATAGCTAATGCATGCAAAGAACTACATCATAAGAACCTAGAGGGGTAATGTGTAGGTCAGACATTATGATCATGTCCCCAAAATAAATTTGGTAACCTTTGACCAAGGAACTAACTGACACTTAGCTCTTGAGACTAACTCAACCTCCCAATTAACATCCTATCTAACTATCACTAACCCATAGTGCTCCACTAAAATGGAGATATAAAGGAATTTGTAGCTCCAAAATTAAATATAATGGTAAAACTACTACCTTAGATCATACATGTGGTCTTAATAACTATGGCTTGATGCTCTACTTGATAGTTATCAACCACTACAAATACTCTATGGGACCTGCCCATATCTCCTAGTGTGGGCTCTAAAGTGGCCTCACATTGGCTACATGTTGTTAGACCCTATGGTAACTCTCTTTCTATGTGACCCATACCACCATAAGTGTAACACAAATCATGAGTCTGAATGTGAACCCCATGTGGTCTAAATTGCTGCTAAACTCCAGTCCTACTGGATCCCTTATATCCACCCCTAGAGAACTGCTGAGTCCTAGTTGGCTATGCATATGGGGTCTATTTCCTTTGGTCATATATAGGACCCTAAGATTGTCACTACTTGGGCTTTGAGCCCTAATAACCCTATGATGACTTCTATCTAGTGTCCTACAGAGACTTCTACTATAACTATGGGGCCTTGATTCCCCTTCCAAGGGGTCTTTGCTACTCTAATTGTTGAATAGATGGGTTTTGGTTTTGAGATTGATCCTGAGACTCCTATCTACTATGAATATCCTCAATAACTAGTTCTATTTCAACTACCTCTCTAAAAGTAGTGGAAAAAGCTAGATGGACTGTACCCTAAAGAGACATATTAAGATTCTTGATGAAATGATTGATCCATAGTTTCTCATCCTTCATGTAACAAACATATGGAAGGAGCTCAAGAAATTTGCTCTCATACTATGTCACTATAAGACTGTCACTACTTGGTCTCAGAGCCCTTATAACCCTATGATGACCTTTGTCTAGTGTCCTGCTGAGACCTCTGCTATGACTTTGGGATCTTGATTCCCCTTCCAAGGGGTCTTTTCTACTCTAACTATTGGATAGAGGATTTTTGGTTTTAAGATCAATTATGAGACTCCTATCTACTACAAATATCCTCAACAACTAGTGCTATTTCAACTACCTCTCTGAAAGTAATGAAAAAATTTAGATGGACCATACCTTGAAGAGACATATTAAGACCCTTAATGAAATGACAAATCCATGGTTTCTCATCCTTCATGTAATCAACATATGGAAGGTGCTCGAGAAACCTACTCTTATACCATGTCACTATAAGACCTCTTTGCTGAAGATCATGGAACTCCTCTATCCATCTCTGCCTAAAATGCTTTGAATGCATCCCAAGTGAGTGTGTCCACACTCACTTCAATTATGGCTCCCTCCTTCTATTTCTATTTAGAGGTGTTATGACATAATAGGTGGATGGAAAATCTTGCCTTTAGATTTCTCCCATAGGGATACAATCCAAAGCATTGATGTAAGCTCTACAACCATGCCTTTTCATGTGTACCATTTATAGCTCTTATGAATATGGGTGGTTGGAGTCATAATAAATCCTTGATCTCATCTCCTATGTCTCTAGGTACTCTCACCATTTCTCATGGCTCTAAGATAAGTGGTGGCTCCATCTAGTGCACTAATGGTACCTCATGATCATCCTGAC
This sequence comes from Cupressus sempervirens, assembly GCA_028749045.1. Classification (NCBI taxonomy): domain Eukaryota; kingdom Viridiplantae; phylum Streptophyta; class Pinopsida; order Cupressales; family Cupressaceae; genus Cupressus; species Cupressus sempervirens. The sequence continues at coordinate 473,085,292 of CM053793.1, read as the reverse complement.
CCTTTGCATGACTAGGCAGGGGACTCCTACTCCTCTCCCTAATAACAATCTTATTCCCCTTTGAAACTTGCTACTTTGGTTGTGGAACTATGGGTGGTAGCCTATGCTAAACTACCCTAATGAGATTCTAGATGGCGTTTAAAATATCCTAGTTGAGGTTCTAAGGCTTCTCAGGTGAGGGTGCCTCAACCTCCTTCTCTACCTCAACATGTACTGCACATGCAATGCTAGGGGCTCTAGCTTGTCGGTGACCATCGTGTATGGCGACAAGTGTCCTACACAAAAATTGAAGTTTACATAAGATGAAACATAATTGGTTAGGCTTATAGTGTTGAAATTACATTATGATACAAAAATGTCATGCCCAAAATTCCACAAAAGAACAAACCAAATTTTTTTTGGGGTTAAAACTGAGTTAACTACACACTTACATTGATTGTGTTGTAACTATGTCATCAACTAATATAGAAAGGGTTCAAGATTATATATCCACATATAAAGGGGATTAGGTTTTGGTTTTAAATTGATGTTTACTAGCTAGATGATAGTTTGATGTCAATGTTGATGCATGGTTGAAGGGTTTCATATTTTGTTACTAGAATTAATCATCGTGCTCTAAGGTATCTCTTTACTAATTATAAGGCCGATCAAAATTTTTAGTTAAATGTTCTTGAACAATCAATGCAAGGGGGTGAAACAATTACCAAGGTTTAACATTAATGCCCTTAGGTGAAATGTGGACTACTCAATGAAGGATAAAGTGTTTCGAGACATGCCATGAAACCATTTCCTGAACCCAATGCTAAGTTTATTAAGGTATCCCTAAGAAGATTTAATAACCAATCATAACACCCCTATGTCATTATTACAAGAACATATATTATATGGATTCTAATATACCTATTATTATCATTTCAACTATTATCTTATAAAAATATGAGACTCATAGTATAAGTTTACCAACCCCTCAAGTCTATGCTAATACATTAAATAGATCAATTATATATATATATATATATATATATATATATATATATATATATATATATATATATATATATATATATATATATATATATATATATATATATATATATATATATATATATATATATATATATATATATATATATATATATATATATATATATATATATATATATATATATATATATATATATATATATATATATATAGAAATCTATATATATAATAGAGAATTTCATTATATATACAATACTACATGAAGCAACATATTGAAATGCATCAATTAAAATCTTTGCAAAGTAAACTACTAACAAGGAAATTACAATACATTAATATTATTTAATACCTACATTGAAAGCTAAATATAAAATATCACACATTAAATGACATACATATTATAGATCATTTAATGTGGATAATAATTTACATAATATCACAATTCCCTAAACCTAGAGACTGACCTATTCTACCCTAACCCTTACTCACCTATCTATTATCCGACAATAGCTATCCTGATGCAAAACCAACATGTAGAGCATGCTTAAGACTATGTATCACATACATGCATGAAAATAGAATATCAAAATGGAGGACATCCAACAAGTTAATGAATAAACAATGAAAAATGTCTAACACCCAATGTGGCACCGTACACCGAGCTCTCCCACTCAACATAAATTAAAAAATCTTTATTTGAAACTCCCACTTAATAGCAATTCAAACTAGTTGTTTAAGAATCCCGCTCCATTTTATTTCTTTTTTGGATAAAATATAGGGTTTGAGTGACAAGAAACCTAATTTCAGGGATTGAAATAGTAAGAGATGTTCAATTACGAGGCTTCCATATGCAGTCTAAGTGTTGGTCTGTGGTGTCTTGTTTTTAGTTTTTCTCTCTCAATTTATAATGAAATAAATTTTTATAATTTTGTGTTGACAATCAAATGTTTATTAAAAATATTACAATGCAAGAATTTGTAGGCCTTCAAAATATTAAAAAAATATCAAACAAATGCCAAAATGACAAGCTTTGAAAAGTATTTGCAGTAATCTTGTGAGTTGCACAAAAACAAAAATGGTAAGATAAGCTCTCTGTGAACTCCAAAATATGTAAGTTTTTTTAAGCTGTGAAATATGTTAATAACTAATTTTCTAGATCTTGAATTGAATACATATTAACCATTAGGTTTTTAAACATTGGGAAGTTGGATTGTAAGATTAACATCTATAATTGACACGTTGGGGTTCTAAAATCAAAAGAAGATAGGCAGGACGCCGAATTGTAAGCCTAGATTTTCATTTATGACCAAAAGCAATATAGATCATTTGGAAGGCAACTATAGATGGTGCTAGTATGGAAATTTTTTTTTAAAGAAAAAATGTTGTTGATGGATTGTTTGACCACTGAGTTGGAGCATGCTTAGTTTCTGCACTGTAAAATCTTTTCTTGCAATGTAATCTTTGGGATTTAAAAGCTTCTATTTCCCATTGATTTTTCTTCAAATACTATTTACAAAATGCATATTTTTTACTTTGAACATTTTGATTATGAATAGATAGATAAAAATCTGGTGGTAATGTGATGATCTCATTTACCTTTTACCCTATTTGGGGAAATGTTAAAATTGTTTACAAAAGTTCTATAGATTGTAGTTTTTACAAAAAATTCTCTTATTGTATTAAAAAACTTTTAATGGTTCAACAAATCTTTCTAATTTCTTGTTAGAGAGAGAGAGAGAGAGAGAGAGAGAGAGAGAGAGAGAGAGAGAGAGAGAGAGAGAGAGAGATATTAAAATCAACCATGTACGAGCATTCAAGTATTAAACCCTTCAAGCATTATGAGCCTACAAAATGGAAAAACCTTTAACTATTTTTTTGGGTTCCCTGTTTCCCCTAATGAAATGGAAAAACTAGTTAGGATCTTCCATGTAGCAAGGTTAACATTGCATGTTATCCCATCCCATCCCATCCCAATTGTATGTGTTAACCCACCTATGAAATATAAGGAAGGAGGCATTGCAAAATAATGAAACTTTTCTATTTCACAAAGGCAAGGAAGGAAGCTTCACGAAATTGCAAAATTTTGCTATTTTACAAAGGGCATGAAAGTGGAACTATGAAATAAAGAAAATGGGTAACATGACATGTTAACTACCAATTGTGTATGTTAACCCATCTATGTCATATAAGGAAGGAAGCTTTGCGAAATAGAGAAACTTTACTATTTTGCAAAGGCAAGGAAGAAAGCTTCGCGAAATAGAAAAATTCACTATTTCACAAAGGGCATGAAAATGGCACTGCAAAATAGAGAAAATAGATAACACGACATGTTAACCACCAATTGTGCATGTTAACCCACCTATGACATATAAGGAAGGAAGCTTTGAAAAATAGGGAAACTTCACTATTTCGCAAAGGCAAGGAAGGAAGATTCGTGAAATAGAGAAATTTTTCTATTTCACAAAGGGCATGAAAGTGGCACTATGAAATAGTGAAGATGGAAAACACAACATGTTAACTACTAATTGTGTGTATTAACTGACCTATGACATATAAGGAAGGAAGCTTTGCAAAATTGTGACACTTCACTATTTTGCAAAGCCAAGGAAGGAATCTTCGCAAAATAGAAATTTTTTTCTATTTCACAAAGGGCATGAAAGTGGCATTGTGAAATAGTGAAAATGGACCACACGACATGTTAACTACCAATTGTGCATGTTAATCCACCTATGATATGTATAACAACTCACTAAAAATATCTCAAATTAGTTACTATGATGGAAAAGTGAATATTTTTTAATGTATTTTATATTCATTATTTTATTATTTGTTCCCACTCTCTATCTTCTTGTTCACTACCACATGATGATCTACCAAGACTCTATTGATTAAAGGTAGTTACACAATCAAAAAAATAAATTGTGAGATCGGATAACATGCAATGTTAACCCTGACATATAAGGAAGGAAGCCTTGTGAAATAGCGAAACTTTTCTATTTTGTAAAGGAAAGGAAGGAAGCTCATGAAATATAAAAATTTCACTATTTAGCATTGGGGATGTAAATAGAATTGTAAAATAGCAAAAATGGACAACATGACATGTTAACCACCACTTGTGTGTGTTAACCCACCTATGAAATATAAGGAAGGAACCTTTACAAAATAGCAAAATTTTGCTATTTTGCAAAGGCAAAAAAGGAAGCTTCAAGAAAGAGAAAAAATTTGCTATTTCACAAAGGGTATGAAAGTGGCACTACAAAATAGAAAAAATAGACAACACAAAATGTTAATCACCAATTGTGTGTGTTAACCCACCTATGACACATAAGGAATGAAGCTTTGCGAAATAGAAAAACTTTGCTATTTTACAAAGGCAAAGAAGGAAGCTTCACAAAATAGCAAAATTTTGCTATTTCTCTTTTTCTTCTTTTCCCTCTCTAATCCCCTTACCCCCACTATTTTCTTCTCCCCCCTATCATCTTACTCAATTTCTACTTTTATCTCTCTCCCTTTCCCCTTCTTTCTTTTTCCCCCTCTCACTTTCTCCTTATCTCCCTTTTCTTCCTCTTCACCTCTCTCCTACTTTCTCCCTCTCTCCCCACCTCTCTCCTAATTTCTCTCTCTCCACCAATTATAGCTTGAGCTTGTCACACACACATCCCTCCTTCTCTTATCTCCCTCTTTAACACCCTTCTCCCCTCTCTCACTCTTTCCCTCTCTAACCCATCCCTAAACCTTAAATAATTTCTTTTCTTTTCCTCCTCTCTCTCTCACACTCACTTTCTCCTAATTTACATTCTAGCATTAGCTCCCTCTCTCCCACTCCTAATTATTTTTTCCCTCTCCTATTATTCCACTCTACATATGATTTAGGATTATGGTTGATGGTGCAAGGTTTAAGTGCACAAGGTTGAGGCTCTCTCTCTCTCTCTCTCACACACACACACACACACACACACACCCATCTCAAACACCTCTTTATCACCCTCTACCTCTAATCCTCATCTCCCTATCTCAATATCCTCCTATCCCTTCTCTCCCTTTCTTTCCTCCAAGATCCCTTTCCCTTCACTCCCTTCCCCTTCTCTCACTCTCTCCCTCATCTCTCTACAATAATCTCTTCACATCCTTAGGCTTATGGATATGTTCCAACCCTCATTATATTTATCTCTCCCACTACATCTCTCTATATATCTCTCCCCCTCTCCGAATAGCTCTATCTTTGTCTATGTATATCTATCCATCTCTCTCTTACCAACACTACATATTCCTATCTCTTATTATCTATATTCTACCAATACCTTTATCTATCTATTTTATTCCCTTTCCTAATAGATTTATCTACATTTGTATCTCATTGTTTGCCTTTATCTCTAGATAGAATTTGTAATTTTATATCACAACATGGTTAACAATATAGAAAGGATTGCATTCATACAAATGGATGATAAAATGAAGAAAGGGGGATAGAGAAAGGCTTGAAGGTGGAGGGAAGAAATAGAGAGTCATATGGGCCTCTCTATTTTAACCTCCCTTACTCTCTCCCTCTTCTACTTCCTCTCACCTTGTATCACTCTCTCTCTCTCTCTCTCTCTCTCTCTCTCTCTCTCTCTCTCTCTCTCTCTCTCTCTCTCTCATAATCTCCAAAATATAAAACCTAATTCCAAACCCCTAGTTAATCATAATCCCTAAATTTTAAATCCATTATCCCTTTCTTCCTTTCCTCACTTTCTTGTATGCCCTATATCTCTCTCTAAACCTTAAACCACATAGTCATAGGCCCTAAAATTTAAATCATTTCTCTCTTTTCCCTTGGCCACCAAGAGTCAATCATCCTTGATTATTGTAATAACCCCAATAGGTTATTACTTTTTCAAACACAATAAATCTTTATACTTTAGTGGTTTGACATTTCGTCAAACACTTTGCAAGCAAGGGTCATCTAGCTGATATAGCTTTTCAGATTGCTGCTGTGGTTCTTGTTTGGATTTGCCTCAAAGAGAATGCTTACAAAATTGTCTAACAATGACCTAACATAAATATGCAACTAATTTTGGCAATAGTGAATGCATATATGAGTTCTAATCATGAAAATGATCACCTACAACCAACTGGTATTTTAACAAACAGTTGGTATGCAAGCTAACTGGCTGATAAAAAAAATGATATATTAATGCTCAAAGAAAACTATTAATGACTAGAAATTGTATCTCCTTAATTGAGAATGAGTGTCCAATACAATATTCATACTAAGTTAGCCAAGACTCTTGGCATTTACAAAGATATCAAAATATGATGATTGCTGGTAAAATAATATGCACCTATAGCTGCCAATGAAAACTAATGCAATACTAAATATCTAAATTCAATACTCCCCTACAATAGTATGCATGATTAAATTGAACTAAAGCCATGGATTTTTGATACCATTATGAGGAATGTAAAAATGAATGATGTATCTATTAATGAATGATAGGTCTGATACGAAATGACAATTACAACAGAACTCTATAGTGAAAGGCAACTATGAAAATACACATTAGACCTGGCATATGAAGTCGCCTTAGAGAATAGATGTATTACAATACCACTAAATAGAAAATAACTTCCTCAAGTGCCCAAGTCATGCTTCTCTAGCTGCTGCCCCTGATTGTAGATGGCTGTAATATTTTTCTTTGCTTTTTTGAATTTTCTTTTTCGGATTTTTTTTTTTTGGATTGCTTTTTTGGACCTGCTTTTTCGGCCTGCTTTTTTCGACCTTCTTTTTTTGGACTGCTTTTTTGGCCTACTTTTTTCAACTACTTTTTCGGCCTGCTTTTTTGAACTACTTTTTTGGCCTACTTTTTTCGAACTGCTTTTTTGGCCTGCTTTTTCTGAATTGCTTTTTCGGCTTGCTTTTTCGAACTAAAATATTTTTCTCAATGTAGCACAAATAGAAGACTGAAGTATCTTCCTCCCAGCTGCAATAATTCAAGTGATATTTCACACCCTCAAAATTGCGTACCAATTGAGAGTTTTCATTCTCAATGGCTAGTTGCGACTATTGCAGAAATCCTAGGCTCCACAATGCACATCAATAAACATCAACATCAACAACAACAAATCTGGATGATTAGAATGAAGCTCGGGGTGCCTATTTATTCTTTTTCTCCACTTTCTCTAGAAACTTCTAGAACATTATTTTATTTTATCTATTAGTGACTTTAAAAAATATTTTATAATTCAAGTCACTTTATTAAATTAATTAAATATAAAGTTACCTTTTAATATTTATTTATTTGATAACTTTATAAATAATTAACTTAATATCACTTATTTATTTAATTAAAATAATTAATTAGTCATCCTCATAAAATATTCATTATTTTGGACAACTTAATTAATTAAATTAATTAAATCAAATTGACTCCAAAATGGGGACATGACAATCCGCCCTTCCTAAAATTGCTTGTCCCCAAGCAATGGCTGAACAATAAACCAATCAATCCACCTAGATCCCAAATGTAGTCATGAACTATACTACTGTCAATTAACACAGGCTCCTGTAATATCCTCTACAATATAACCAAGAGGAATTTGTAATCACAGTTACAACTCAACCAAACTCCAAAATCACAACTGCCATAGTTAGAAACCGACGAGACACAAACTCCTAGAACATCAGAACTCAAGTAAAGTGCACAAATCAAATTGCCAACACAATAAATTCCATCAATGCATCCCACCAGCCTATACAGAATGTACAATCCAACTCTACAACAATGGTGAACACTCTCGAATGAAACTGTACCAAGTATGGAGAATCCACACACTGTACAACTCTTGCAGTCAACACAACTCTGCAGATCATCAGCCACTATCTCATAACCATAACTCCCATACACCACTGATGGCGAAAAGACATCACAAGATAAACAGAAAGGAATGGAACCCAAACCAAATCTGCCTACCATCAACTCCTCAACACAAGGATCAAATGCTAACTGATGTACATACCCTGTAGTATAATGCTGATAAAAAGAACCAACCTCAGTCAACAGCTCACCATGAACAAGTGATACAACCCACTGTGACTGATCACCAGCTAAGTCAAGAGATGTCATAGCCAAAGGAGTAGAATCAATAACAACTATTGAAGCATCACTCCCAAACTCCTACTCTAAGTCATGTATTATCAAGCTGTCAACCACAGAACCTATCACCATGTCATGCCGATCACAACTCTCATCTTGAGGAATCAAACTATCCCATAACTAATGACAAGCACTAGGAGCCAAAGTACATCTCTGTATCATCATCTCATCAACATGGTCATCAAAGGTAAATTGATGAGCATACCTCACAGTGTAATGCTGATAGAATGTGCCAATCTCAGTCAATGGCTCAGAATGCAATCCAGATGTAACTAACTACAATCGATCACTAACCAAGTTGGAACTGACTACTACCTCCGAAGACATCGCCAAGGGAGTAGTATTACTAGTAGGAACCATGCTAACTGCTGGCTCACCAACATCACACATGATCTTTGATACAACATCTCTAGTCTCCGTGCCATCAGTATTTGCTGCAGCACCCAACTCAACTGAACCTGAATCTAGTGGGAACGAACTTGATATGCCAATGTTAGTATCAAGGATGGATGCATCCCCATCTCCACTGTCTCTGATAATTTTGACCATGGACATCCTCGGATCACTAGACACCATAGCTTGTGACTGTACATAATCTGGTAAAGACTGCAATCTCTCTAACTCCATGGTCACCTTAGCCAAATGAAACTGTGACTCCTCGAAAGCCAACTGTGTACTCTCAAGAATATTAGAAGTCACCTCAAGCTGCCAAGTAAGCTCACTCACCTCATCTTCCTTGGCCAATAATGCATCGTATGCTGTACTCCCCCACTCCATAAGATAATCTCTGTTGGCTACCAGCTGCATATAATTCTGTCTGAGAATTTGAATAGCCTCCCATAAAGAGTGGATCTCTGTTAAGGAAAAATAACTGCCTCTTTGCTCATCACTAGTAGGAGAACCCCATCCATAAACTGCTAACAACTGACAAGCAGCATCAAAATGCTGGCAAGCGATAGAAATGTCTAGCTCACTAACTCTCAACTGACTGGACACATGATGGCATTGGCTAGACTGTCTCCTACAAACCTTCTCTAAAGCACTGTCTAAAGGAGTATCCTCAAAGTTACTGGTCTCTAGAGTATTACCATCCATATCCTATGAATTAACTCCAAAGCTCATATCAACATACAAAGTATAAAAAACTGTAGCACTATTGTCCAACTCCTCTATACCACAAGAAACTGCCAAAGAAACTAAGTCTTCAAAACTGCCCACTGCATCCTCTTGGATGTCATCAATGACAATATGATCCTGGGACTCATCTATACACATTGCCAAATATGAAAGATCATCAAAACATTCCAACAAGAATGGTCGACTGGATATATGAACAAAGCCCAACACCAGTGTATAAAAACTAATACCAACATCAAACAAGCTGCTGGCACAAGAAAAGACAACACCGTGCAATCTGCTAATCAAATCCATGATATCACCCAAAAAATCATTGCTACCAAAAAGTGATAAAGATCTCTAGTTGACTAAATCCCAAATGCCAATATAACAATCTCAAATCCATATCTGTAAACTAGAATCAGCTAGTAACTCAAGCAAACTCCTCACCTGAGTAATATGACTAATACCAACTAACTCCACATACCTATCTGACATTTTCCCTGTATCCTGAATGTGAATGCAAGATGAACTCACAAAATTATCAACGACCACATATGATCTGCCTGCCACAGAAAACTGAGTATCAGGAGTGCAAGATGAAACTAAGCTCAGCTCCATGCCATGCTCATTCCCATGTCTCTCCCAGTCTTGTAATGCCAATGAAGTATTCATCCAAGAAGTTCAAATGTCCTCAAGCTCGCGAGAAAGCCTGTCAACTTCCTCCTCCTTCCTCCTCAAGGCATCTAAATAGTCTCTGACAAGGCTAAGAAGATGGTCACGATCTCATAGAAGATGTAAATAAGTCAACTTCATCGTTCCCATTCCTTCCCTAATCGCCTGTAAGTCAACACAAGAAGACTTTGCCTGAACTCCCTTTTGTCTACCCTATAACTGAATCATCTGAATGTGATCCTCTATCATATCTCGCATCTTGTCATGATGAGATAATGAAGTCACAATACTATCTTTGCTCACCTTCAGCTGGCTGGACAAATCATGTGAAGTACTACCAGCCTCAACCTCATGTGATGAAGCATCTATCTGTGCCTGGTACTCTCTCTCAACAAAGTCATGAATGCTCAATGTCTACTCATCTCTACCAGGTATCTCACCATCATGCACAACAACATCCTCATAATTATCATCTAAACCTACTATGCTGTAGTCACTGCCTGTTGGAACCAAACCATCCTGAGTACCCGAGACATCACCCTTTGGCAGCCTGTATACAACTGTCTCAACTTGAGTACCAAGTTGACAGTTACTATCCATCATCATAATATCCTTCACCACTTCTTCCTGTGGCTGAACTAAAACCTCTGACTGGTTGTAAACTTGTTTCTCAAACTCTTCATTAAGGTTCTTAGTAACATCTCTCACTGTATCAGTTAATGCTTTGCGAGAAGATTTTCCAAATTGAAATCCAGTCAACTTATCCACCTTTGCTAGGTTGGACAGCCTGTCATTTATACGATTGTGCTTAACCAATAGTTCAGACATGTTATGCCTTATTTTCCTAAGTTCATCTTGAATTTCTGAATAGCCATCCTTTCCACAATTCTAACTCTGGATACTATGTCTATCAATTGTCCAAGATTGTGTCCTCAGAGACTTTGTACTGTACTTGTCTATTCTGGATAAAGTAGAGTGCTGATCACTCATGTAAGTCAGTTCTCACCCCACATGATGGAAAGAAAACTGTTCTGATACCACTGTAATAACCCCAATAGGTTATTACTTTTTCAAACACAAAAAATCTTTATACTTCAGTGGTTTGACATTTCGTCAAACACTTTGCAAGCAAGGGTCATCTGACTGATATAACTTTTCAGATTGCTGCAGTGGTTCTTGTTTGGATTTGCCTCAAAGAGAATGCTTACAAAATTGTCTAACAATGACCTAACATAAATATGCAACTAATTTTGGCAATAGTGAATGCATATATGAGTTCTAATCATGAAAATGATCACCTACAGCCAACTGATATTTTAACAAACAGTTGGTATGCAAGCTAACTAGCTGATAAAAAAAATGATATATTAACGCTCAAAGACAACTATTAATGACCAGCAATTGTATCTCCTTAATTGAGAATGAGTGTCCAATACAATATTCATACTAAGTTAGCCAAGACTCTTGACATTTACAAAGATATCAAAATATGATGATTGCTGATAAAATAATATGCACCTACAGCTGCCAATGAAAACTAATGCAATACTAAATATCTAACTTCAATACTCCCCTATAGCAGTATGCATGATTAAATAGAACTAAAGCCATGGATTGCTGATACCATTATGAGGAATGCAAAAATGAATGATGTATCTATTAATGAATGATAGGTCTGATACGAAATGACAATTACAACAACACTCTATAGTGAAAGGCAACTATGAAAATACACATCAGACCTGGCATATGAAGTCACCTTAGAGAATAGATGTATTGCAATACCACTGAACAGAAAATAACTTCCTCAAGTGCCCAAGTCATGCCTCTCTAGCTACCGCCCCTGATTGTAGATGGCTATAATAATTTTATTTTCTTTTTCGGATTGTTTTTTTTTGGATTGCTTTTCTGGGCCTGCTTTTTCGGCTTGCTTTTTCGATTCTGCTTTTTTCAACCTGCTTTTTTTGAACTACTTTTTCGAACTGCTTTTTCGGCCTGCTTTTTCGAACTACTTTTTCAGCCTACTTTTTTTGAACTACTTTTTCAGCCTGCTTTTTTCGAACTGCTTTTTCGGCCTACTTTTTCGAACTGAAATATTTTTCTCAATGTAGCACAAATAGAAGACTGAAGTATCTTCCTCCCAACTGCAATAATTCAAGTGATATTTCACACCCTCAAAATTGCGTACCAATTGAGAGTTTTCATTCTCAATGGCTAGTTGTGACTATTGGAGAAACCCTAGGCTCCACAATGCACATCAATAAACATCAACATCAACAACAACAAATCTAGATGATTAGAATGAAGCTCAAGGTGCCTATTTATTCTTTTTCTCCACTTTCTCCAGAAACTTCTAGAGCATTATTTTATTTTATCTATTAGTGACTTTAAAAAATATTTTATAATTCAAGTCACTTTATTAAATTAATTAAATATAAAGTTACCTTTTAATATTTATTTATTTGATAACTTTATAAATAATTAACTTAATATCACTTATTTATTTAATTAAAATAATTAATTAGTCATCCTCATAAAATATTCATTATTTTGGACAACTTAATTAATTAAATTAATTAAATCAAATTGCCTCCAAAATGGGACATGACAATTATATAATGAAGTATGTGTCATATTATGAGGATGATAATGGGATATTTTTACTAAAGGTGGATATTCTTAAAACCAAAACCTTATAACTTTAAACCATAAACCCTAAATCTTTTACCCCTATGTAGAGAGTATTTTCCTTCTTCCCCCCTCTTGTGCAGTATCTCCATAATTTTGTGTAGGTTGTACAATACAATGTGTAGTTCAACCTATTACTTTATATTTATTATGAAATATCATTGAGGTGTGGATACTTACTTAAAGAAAAATGATTCGATATACAACCTTCAATATGAGGTGAAACCAGATGAGCAAGGTTAACTTGTAGGGAGTAAGGGACCTTCAATAATCTCTCTCTCTCTCTCTCTCTCTCTCTCTCTCTCTCTCTCTCTCTCTCTCTCTCTCTCTCTCTCTCTCTCTCTCTCTCTCTCTCTCTACATGTACCATAAATATTGCATCCTAAACCCTATGTAGAGAGGGATAAGGTGGATGGGGAGAAATGACTAAGTAAAATAATCTATTCTCTCTCTCTCTCTAATGCTCTTTAATTACCCACTTCTCTCTATCCTCCATATATCTCACCCATATCCCTCTTTATCTACCTCTATGAACTATTTTAACCTATTTGATGAAAATATAGGGGTCCTAGGACATATCCTACACATACCCACAACAAGACCCATTATGATACATTAGATCACGTTAGAACTGTAAAGTGTATTTTATCTTGGAGAGTGATTGAGTGAGACAAAGAGAAAGAATAAAAGGGAAGGGAAAGAGAGGAAGGAGGGTACTTAGGATTAAGGGTTTAGGGTATAGGATTTAGACCTACCTCTTTTATAAGGAATATTTCTTGTTGTGGCACCTACCTCTCTCGATGAGCTCAGACTAGTTTCTTTGTTATTAAACAAGAAAAGTTTGATCTCTTGCTAGTGTGAGGGGGATATATAGGAAGAGAGTAATAATGGAGGAGTAAAATTAGAGATGGAGGAGTAAACCTAGAATAATAATGTACTTGTGCTAATTGGGTTGGAATCTCAATAGTAAAAATAAAAATAGAAGAGTGTATGGAAATTGTTTTCTTCAAAGAACTAGGAAATGTTGGTATGAAAAGACCAAGAAATGGAAGTAAGTGTGGAATAAGTGAACTTTGTTGTGGAGTTTAAATTTTTATAGGAATGCAAAATAAAAAATAAGAAAGAAAGAGAAACTTGTAGAGAAGAATGAAAAGGGTACAAAGATGACTAGATAGTTCAAAATTTTGTGGATTCCTTCTTAAAGAGAAAGGATTTGATGTCCAGCCTTTAATTTTTGGTGGAATCAAGGTAAGAGTATGAGAGAGGAAAAGAGAGAGGTATGAAGGTGGAGGGAGAACTTGACATCGGGTGGCACCTATCTCTTTTCACCTCCCTTACTTTCTCTCCTTTTCATTTTATCCTTCTTCCCCACCTCTCTCCTATGCCTCACTCTCTATTTATATATGTCTATGTCCACTTATTTATGTTTTCCTATTCATAATATATATCTCTCATGATGAGTTCCTATTGGTTTCTTTTTTATTAAACAAGAAAGTGAGAGTAAGAGAGGGGGAAGATAGGAGACAATAGAGAGGGAGAAGAGAGGGGAAGGTGAGTTTGGAGGAAAAAGAGAGTATCTAGTATGGTAATCAGCGAGAGAGAGAGGGAGAGATGTAGGGGAGAGAGAGAGAGGGATAAAGGTGGGGAATATAAATGTAGAGATATTTATTAAATCTATTTACAATACTAACTTCTACAAAGCTAGCATCTTAACTGCAAAGTTCCAATATCCAATTATTAAGTAAATAATATATAGTTTTCAATAAAAGAATAATAATAAAAAATTAAGATGATGCAAGTAAAGGATATTAATGATAAATAAAAGTGTATTTAGTTATGGTATTGGGAAAGATATTGTAGAGGAGATGAGAGTATATTTTCTTTGCATATTTCTTTTTGATTTATTTTAAATATATTACCTTAATACTTCAATTGTTATGATTTAAAAAGGTGATTAAAATATAATATTTTGATCTTAAATGTTATTCTATTAATAGAATTATAATTATTTGAATTCTATTTTGTAGGAGGTTAATACGATGATTATGACAACAAATATGATGTGTTAACCCACTATGACAAATTTTAGCCAATTGAAACTACCATGATGGTATGAATGGGGGAAAAATTAGCCAACAATTACCATGTATCTAACTTAAGCATTTCATCTCACAAAATAAGATGCTTGATATTGAATTATATTATATCTTGAAGTATATTATTAATGATTCCTAAAACCATTCAGGATTAATTTTTGAGGACCATTAATGTGTAATACAAAGGGTTAAAAAGGAACCATGCAAAATAATAAAAAAGGGTTAACATGAAGATTTGCCACAACAAACATGATGTGTTGACCCAAACTAAATTTTTTTATCCCATTGAAAATATCTTAGAATTATTATCTGTGATGGGTTGAATTGGTAAAAATTAGCACTATCATACATTAGAATACAAAACCTCCTATAATGTCTAGACTAATTCTTGGATTTCTATTAACACGTAGGGTAATCTATGGTAAATCATCATGTTATCCTCATTACCAATCTAAGAAATTTTAAATCGGCTGAAATCTTTGATTGTGGGCTAATGTATTAGGTTATCTTCCATAACCTTCATGTTATCCTATCTCTCTATTTTCAAGGCTACCAAAAA
The DNA here is from genome assembly GCA_028749045.1 of Cupressus sempervirens. Taxonomy (NCBI): domain Eukaryota; kingdom Viridiplantae; phylum Streptophyta; class Pinopsida; order Cupressales; family Cupressaceae; genus Cupressus; species Cupressus sempervirens. The sequence continues at coordinate 473,070,042 of CM053793.1, read as the reverse complement.
TGATGCTTGCAATATAGAAAAATAGGTTAAAATAAAGATTAACCTTCTGTGACGTGGCACAAACTTGTCAGTCCAACAGAAAAGGAACATGGCAAAATTTCCAAATGAATAGATGTTGTTATCTTGCAAAGACAAGGAAGGAAGCTTTGAAAAATAAAAGTAAAGGGCACAAAAGTAGCACCATGAAATAACAAAAATAGATAACATGACATGTTAACCACCAATTGTGTGTGTTAACCCACTTATGACATATAAAGCAAGAAGCTTTGTGAAATAGTGAAACTTCTCTATTTTGCAAAGGCAAGGAGGGAAACTTCATAAAATAGTGAAATTTTTCTATTTCATAAAGGATATAAAAATAACACTACAAAATAGTGAAAATAGACAACATGACATGTAAACCACCAATTTTATGTGTTAACCTACCTATGACATATAAGGAAGGAAGCTTTGTGAAATAGATAAACTTCTCTATTTTACAAAGGCAAGGAAGCAAGCTTTGCAAAATAAATTTTTTTTTCTATTTTGCGAAGGGCATGAAAGTGGCACTATGAAATAGTGAAAAAATATAACATGACATGTTAACTACCAATTATGTGTGTTAACCCAACTATGACATATAACAACCCATTGAAAATATCTCATATCAATTACTATGATGGGCTGAATGGGGTTGAAAATAGCCAATAGGTTCTTCATCAACTATTTCACCACACAAATTTATCCTTACCATCAAGTAAATGTCCAAAATGTTTGATATTTGAAAAAGGAGGAGAATTTACATGAAATGAGTTTGAGATGTTCTGTAATGATAGAGGAATCAAAAAATAGACATTTTCTCCTAGAACCCCTCCATAAAATGGAATTGCTGAAAGGAGGAATAGGTCTGTAATAGAATGTGCTAGGACACTATGGTAGAGAAAATTTTTGCTTTAAAATACTAGAGAGAAGCTATAAGTACAACTTTCTATATCTTGAATCTTGTACAAGTCAATAAAGGTACTCATTCAACACCTTTTGAACTATGGTATGGGTACTCACCCAATGTAAAATGTTCTAAGGTATTTGGAAGAAAATAATTTATTCTCAAAGATTTTAGGAATGGTAAACTAGATGCAAAAAGTGAAGAAGGTATATTCCTAGGTTATTCCACAAGATGCCTTAGAAGATGTGGACTGAAGTAAAGCCATGAAAGAAGAGATTGAACAAATTAAGAAAAAAAAAACATGGACTCTAGTTCCTAGACCAGAAGACAAAAATGTGATTGGCACCAAGTGGGTATACATAAACAAGCTAGATGAAAATGGTGAAGTCACAAGGAATAAGGTAATATTAGTCTACAAAGGATATGCACAAGAAGAAGGAATTGAATATGGAGAAACATTTTCCCCTGTTGCTAGATTGGAAGGAGTAAGAACTCTGCTTACTTATTCTGCATATAAAGGTTTCAAATTTTATCAAATGGATGTTAAATCTACATTTCTGAAGGGCATATTAGAGGAAGAATTTTACATAGAATAGTCATAAGGATTTTTTGATGTTAATAATAAGAACATGGTATTTAGATTACACAAAACTCTATGTGGTTTGAAACAAGCACCAAGAGCATAGTATGAGAGACTTCATAATTATCTTGTGAAGATATATCTTATTGATTCATTAGTGGAGCTATCCATAAAGGGTTTGTGTCTTAGGGATTAGGGTTTAGAGATAGCTTAGGGACACTTAAGACTTGATTGGTATAGGTGATACACCCATTAGAAGGATTTGTAATGATGTTTGATGTGAATATTTGTATCCAATAATGAGTTGAGTGAACCAAGGACCAATAGCATGTCCTTAAGTCCTTTAGATCCAAGTAATGTTAGATTGATCTACTTGGTACTGGTTTGAGACTTTAAATACAAAATTTAATTCATCTCTATGAGTAGGATGATAGGAGAGGAATAAATAATCAAGAGTTGGAGAGAGGGAGGTAATTCTAGAATGGAAATTGGGAGAAAGTGAGAGGAGGGAAAAGAGAGAACTTATTTAAGGTTTAGGGATGGGTGAGAGAGGGAAAGAGTGAGAGAGGGGAGAAGGGTGTAAAAGAGGGAGATAAGAGAAGGAGGGAGGGATTGGGAAAGTATAAATTATGTGGAAAAGAAGGAGAGAAGGAAAAGAGGGATAAAGTTCGGAAGGGGAAAGATAGAGGTACCTCTGACTTTCTATTTGTTTTAAAAGAGAGATGGTACAATGTTTACTGATTTGAATTTTTTTAATAAAATTCTTTAGTTGATAAAATAATTTTATTTAGTTTAGAAACCTATAACTAGAGATTGGAACTTTGTAGTTAAGATGCTAGCTTTGTAAAAGTTAGTATTGTAAATAGAAAAAATGTTGTTTTAATAAATATCTTTATATTAATATTCCCCACCTTTATCCCTCTCTCTCTCTCTCCCATTACCCTACTAGACACTCTCTTTTTCCTCCAAGCTCACCTTCCCCTCTCTTCTCCCTTTCTATTGTCTCCTATCTTCCCCATCTCTTACTCTCACTTTCTTGTTTAATAAGAAAGAAACCAATATAAACTCATCATGAGAGATATATAGAAATAGGAAAACATAAATAAGTGGACATAGACATATATAAATAGAGAGTGAGATGTGGGAGAGAGGTGGGGAAGAAGGATAGAATGAAAGAGAGAGAGAGAGTGAGGGAGGTGAAAAGAGATAGAAAGAAGTGGGTAATTAAAGAGTATGAGAGAGAGAGAGAGAGAGAGAGAGAGAGAGAGAGAGAGAGAGAGAGAGAGAGAGAGAGAGAGAGAGAGAGAGAGAGAGAGAGAGAACTTGGTTGTCTCTCCCCATCCACCTTATCCCTCTCCTCTTCTTGCTCCCATCACCTCTCTATCTTGGCATCTCCCACCCTACATAGGGTTTATGATACAATATTTATGGCACATGGAGAGAGAGAGATTATTGAAGGTCCCTCACTCCCTACATGTTAACCTTGCTCATCTGGTTTCACCTCATATTGAAAGTTTTATATCAAATAATTTTTCTTTAGGTAAGTATCCACACTCAATGATATTTCAATATAAAAATAAAGTACTAGGTTGAACTACACATTTTATTGTACAACCTGCACAAAATTATGGAGATACTATGAGAGGGGAGAAGAAGGAAAATACTCTCTACATAAAGGTAAAAGATTTAAGGTTTATGGTTTATAGTTATAGGGTTTTGGTTTTAAGAATATCCACCTTTAGTAAAAATATCCCATTATCATCCTCATCATATGACACATACTTCATTATATAATGGAGGATGATTAAATCCTAGTGGCCATGGGCAAAGAGAGAAATGATTTAAAGTTTAGGGCCTATGACTATGTGGTCTAAGGTTTAGAGAGAGAGGACATAAAAGAAAGTGATGAAAGGACAAAAGGGATAATGGATTTAAAATTTAGGGATTATGATTAACTAGGGGTTTGGAATTAGGTTTTATATTTTGGAGATTACAAAAGAGATAGATAGATAGATAGAGGGGATTAAGAGGGAGAGAGTGAGACAAGGTGAGAGGGAGAGATTAAGGGATGTTAAAATAGAGAGGCCCATATGAGCCTTTGTTTCTTCCCTCCACCTTCAAGCCTCTCTCTATCCCCCTTTCTTCATTTTATTATCCATTTTTATGAATACAATCCTTTCTATATTATTGACTATGTTGTGACATCAAATTATAATATGTTGTTGACATTTAGTCAAGTTTTTTATTAGTGACAACACTTATTCAGATTTTGTATGGCTACCAAGCTTACTGAATAGTCTACAAGTGTTTGCCATGTATTTTAGTAGCTACCAAGCACTATAGTTCAACCTAAGCATTCTAGTGGTTACCAAGTGAATTTAGTCAATATGAAGTCTAATAGTTCAACTCGAGCATTCCAGTGGTTACCGAGCTTTGCAATTTCTACCAAGCTAGCAGTTCATATAAAGTGAAGCTAGTGTTAGCTGAGCTATATGGAGATTAGTGTTTACTGAGTGTAGTCATGGTAAACAAGTAATTTAGTTTATACTGAGTTACACAGTATTTACCGAGTCATTAGTGTAGACCGAGTTCAAGATTGCATTGAAGTGATTAGTATGGATTGAGCTTCTACTTCTACTGAGTGCATGATGATGCTGAGTAATGATAGTGGATGCTGAGTATCAAAACTTCACCAAGTCAATCTTTAGAACCCTAGTATCTACATATGCACTAAATTTGTAATATTTGTGTTAACTTGTATGAAGGCCAACTTTTTAATTATTTAAATTGGATTAATATATATGTAATGTATTGTATCATATCCAAGTGTGATAATAATGTGGAAAAGAAGCATGCAGACAAAGTGTATTGTAAGGCCATATCAATAAAGGAGTAGCAAAAGACATATCCATCACATAAAGGTGATCAGTACTTCAAGGAATCTCTATCAGTAATTCAGTTGTAAGTTAGAGATCTACTACTTCATCCTAATAGGTGAAACTAGTTCAAATCCTTTAACAAGGTAGACTTAATAGTCTTTTCTCAAATCTCTTTACTAAGTGCATACTTCATTGTGTGTTTGTAAAACCTCTAACAAGGTGGATCTAATAGTCCTAATTGCTCCTAAGAGGGTAGATCTTTAGAAGTGATCAATGTAAGCCTTAACCGACCAAATTTTTCCTATAGTATTGAAGTGTTGTGGGTATCATCCCCACCCCAGTTTTACTTTCTATTTGAAAGGTTTCTAGGTCACCAAATTATTGTGTTCAAGTGTTGTGGATACTTTTATGTATTTAGTTTCTCATGCATGAAATTAGATCAATAAATGATAATTGGTATATTGCTATAAAGTGCTGAATTTGATAAAGTTTTAAAGGTTACTGATTCACCCCTCCCCACTTAGTAACCTAGCTTAGTCTTGAATATTTCAAACAATTGGTATTAGGGCTTTGTGCTTCTCAAGAGAAAGTTTAACAACTTTATCAAAGATCAAGAATATGGAGATATTCAGACTTGATAAGGCAATTGAAAATGAAAAGTTAGATCTAGAAATGGCCATTGCACAACTCAAGAAAGCTAAGGAGCAACTTTCCCAATCACTGAATAAAAGGAAGGAACTTGCAAATCAAATGAATAATCATCACTACATTGAAGAAAGAATTGAAGACTTTTTCCCTTCAAGCAGTTCAAATGAAGTAAATGATGCAATCAAAGAACTCCTAGAGAAGAATGGTTCCTTGCAAGAAGTAAGAAAGCTGAAAAGAGAACAAGAAATTCAATCAGTAAGGCTAAGTGAAATCTTGGAATAGATGAACAAGATGAAAGAAGAAATGGATGGAAGAAATAATAAAATCTAGAACCAATCCCTTCAACATGCAAATCTTATGGATCAAATCTCCAATGCAAATGAGGAAATCATGAGCCAAAGAAAGATCAATGAAAGATTAAGAAATGATCTAAATTTAAAAAGAAAAATTAATGAAAGAATAAGAAATGAGTAGAGATCTAAAAAGCAAGTTAGTGAAAGATTGAAAAATGACCTAAACACTGAAAAACAAATCAATGAAAGAATGATGAAATCCCAAGCAGACATGAATCAATTAAATCAACTGAATGAGCAGAATTTCTATAGGCAAAAAGGTAAAGTAGGAATTGGATACAAAGAAGAAGGTGAATCCTTTGAAAAAGGTGGTCAAACGAATCAAAGATCTACTTGCAATCACTATGGTAAGATAGGTCACACATCAAACAAATGTTAGAGTAATGGCAAAAAAAAATTTAATGGAAAATGCTACAATTGTAGTCAACATGGTCATAGGTCTAATGAATGCAAAGAGAAACCAAAATTTAAGGGCAAGTGTCACAAATGCAAGAAACAAGGTCACAAGAGATCAGATTGCAGAACTAAGTCATTCAATCCAATAGAGCAAATTGTGAAAGAAATATTTGGTTGGGACTACAACACTTGGTGTATATGTCATTATTGTGGAGAATATGGACACATTGGCATGAACTGTGTTAAACATCACACAAGGAAGAGAGATACCACCATAAGATGTTTCACTTGTACCAAACTTGGTCATCTAGCTAAGAATTGCATGAATACAGGTAGAGTTGAAGATGAAAAGAAAGAAAAAGTAGATAACATTCAAAAGTAGATGAGGCAACAATGGATTCCTAAATCTATCGGGGATGCTAGTTTGAGTAATGATAGTCATGTCACTCAAGAAGTGGGTGACTCCACCATTCTCAACTAGGTTACCAAAGGAGAATTGGAATTGCACTATCATGATCACATTTAAACAGTTCCAAATTAAAAGGTGACAAAGATCCAAATCAATATTCAAGATACAAAAGGATCACTGAGGAAGAAAGGTATCAATTATCACTGAGTTAACTTCTCTACCGAGTAAGGTCAGGTCATAGACTTTACCGAGAAAGGTCAAGAGTAACAAGACACACATGATTACAGAGTCAAGGAACCTTTACCAAGTAATCAATAAAATAGTGGATGATAGGCTATCACACATACTATCGAGCATAATGTCAAGCATGATGTCAACCTAGCTACCTTCATACCAGGCATTAATGGTGAAGTTTTATCAAAAAATGTGAAATCTAAGTGCTATTGCAAAGAAGAAAATTCCAATGTGATCAAGTGACCTCAAGAAAATTTGTAGTAAGGTTTTCAAGGGTTTGATAATTTATCAAGTAATCATGGCATCTAGTAGCAGCAAAGTGAATAAAGGGTCAAAAATGTTGGTTCGAGGAGTCAAGTGGAAAGCACCAGAATTCAAACTTGTGCCCACAATCATAGAAACCCTCAACCCAAGTGGAGCTCAATCAAAAATTCCTCCAAAGGTACTCCTTATTGATGATATTTGAACTCATTTCAAGTGTTCTATTTAGGAAATTGGAACCCTAGAAATGGATGATTCCCTAGGTGAATTATGTGTTAATGGAATTCTCAAACCCAAGCATAAACATTTGGAAGACAAAGGTTTGACCTACATTCCTCACAAGCCCTAAATTTTTCAAATCAAATTGATCAGATACATTCTAAGTTGGGTGCATAATGGTCAGTTATGGCTTGAGCAACTAGGTTTGATTACAAAGAAAATGACTCATCGCATCACCAACCTTCCCATGCTCACTAAAGCCAAAACCACCAAAACCTTAAGTTGGGTTGAGCTAGAAAAGAAAATCCTAGCTAAGTGGGATGACAAAAGCATGAAAATCAGTAGTGTAGTTGATGCAAAACTGAAATTTGGGATACATGTGATAGCTCACAAGATATATAGTTCAAGCCATTTCAATAGTGTATAATGTGAAGCTATGGATTTGACATACAAAGTTGTGAAGAAAAATTTGTCTTATGACTTGGTATATCTATTATTGAGAAAATTCAACAAGAACATGGAAAGCATTCAGATTTCCAAGAACAACCCCTACAAATTTGTCTCTTTGTTAACTTGTTTGTTTTTCTATGTTCAAAAATTCTTCTGTTCCAAAGGCACGATAGTATGGAGGAAAGATGTGCCTATACTATATTAGATTAATGAATACATTGCAAAAATGGGAGACAAATTTTGTTAGCATTATGGATAATTACATTGAAGTTTTCAAGGAGAAAATGAATAAAAAATTTAGGATACCCAAGAAATTGGTAGATGATTACAAAAATGATGTTTATTTCATGGTAGACAGTGATAGAATCTACGTTTAGGTAGTGATACCTAGAGTTGTATGGGTGAAATCTCTCCCCTATGAGGTAAACATTGATAAACCAAGGATATTATTGAAGCCCTGGTGAATGAGCTTGTTGATCCTAAGGCACCATACTTTGGAACATATGATGAGGCCAAGGCAAGATTAGAGCTTGAAAGTAAGCTTCCATACATGGTTAACAAAGGCAAGAGGAGGATAGCCAAACTCAAAACAAGCACACCTCTTATGTTGAACGAGGGAAAAGGAGAATATGTTGAAGAAGTAGAGGATGAAGAGGAATCATAAAAGGAAGAAGAACTAGTGAAGAAGAAAGGCAAGGTGATCATCAACAAGCCACCTAAGCCATCCATTGGAGTGTTCACTAGAAGATCAAGGAAGATAAGGAAGGTGGTGATGTTATCTTTAATCGACCTTTGCCCACTTTTTAGGAAAGACTCAATATATGAGAGAAGGAGTAGGTGTACATAACTTCAAATCTCTCAAGTATGAGACAAGGACATCAGTAGAACATAAAGAGGTTGAAGATCTAGTCATGGACAAAATGGGCCAATGAAAATACTCTCCAGACTAGCTAGAATCATAGATCCCTAGTGTTTTGTTAGGGAAAATCAAGGTAAGATGGGAGAACACCAAGCAAACTGTCAAAGATATTTTTGCACAAACCTTAAGATAGTTGGTACCCACCTTTATAGATGCAGAGGTAAACAAGGAATTGAAAGAAAATGAGAACAAAATGACACTTAAGTTCAAGACTTGTCTAAATATGATGAAGGACATAGAGTATTTTGTGAGGAATGCCACAAACACATGGAGAAATGTGTTTCATCTTCATAAACAAAGTGAGTATCTAGTGGAGATCAAAGATGATGATGATCATGGTGGCAAGGATGAAGATAATGATGAAGATTCAACTTAATTTGTCATAGTTGATTATCAAGAGCTTATGAAGGATGATGAAGAAGAGAAAGAGGGAGAAGCTACTAAGGAAGCCAAGGAAGATGATGATGAGATTGATCCAGTCAATATAGCTATGGCTATCATTGCCTCACTTCCTCACTTTCTAGCTAAACTTGCAACATCATCAAGATTAGAGATAACTTCAACAAGTTTGATTGTGACAAATCCTGACACATCAAATGTTGAATCACTCTTTGCTCACTCATAGCTCAAAACATCACTAATAGAAGTGTCTACCATGTCATCTACTGAGATGCAACATTTCTCTTCTTTAGCCACCAACTTAGCATCATAAAAAATGGATACAATATGTTCTACAATTTTGTGCTCTTCTATAGTAAGTACTACAATTTTGGATTCTACAATTCTAGCTACTATAGTTTTTGATACTTCTGTAAGTAATTCAGTTTTGGATTTAGCAAGCATGCCAGTTAGTATTCCATTTATTGGCACTATAAAAATTTTCACTACTAGTCCTACTGTCTCTACTATTGTTTCCATACTAGATTCAAAGGCATTAAGTACAAGGACAGTTAAACCTAAGGCTCAACCAAGTACAATATTTTTGAGTAAAGGAAAGTAAATAGAGGAGGATATAGATCTAGATGAGGAGATTGAAATTCCCAAATAAGAAATTTACAATCTTGCTATAGATTAAATGAACATAGTCAGTGAACTCCTCCAAAAGAAATCAAAACAATAGAAACTTAGAGAGGAGAGAGATAGAGAGTACAAAATCATAGATGATGCCAAGAATATTTTGATTGGGGCCATAGGTGTTGAAGTTGATACTTCTCAACACATTTTTTTGGAATTAGAAGAGGCAATCTAGAAGTTTAATGAGGACACTAGTGGTCAAGATAAGTTGATTGAGAAAGTAGAAAAGAAATTTGATAATAAAGTGCTTGAGCACATTGCTCAGCAAATAGCTATCTGACAAGTGCAGATTTCCTCAATTTTGACCAATATTGAAACCTCTTGCACAAATGTAACATCACTTTTTGGAAAGTTGTGTGATGTTATCGATTTCACAAAGGAGATAAAGAGAAAACTAATAAAGATTAATAAAGATCTAAAGGCTAGTGCACAATAGTTGCAACTTGACTATAGTTCAAGCTCTGCACATCATATGAAAATCAGATTCTTGTTAGATATGCAGGCAGAGTTGTTGAGAGAAGAAGCAAGGATCTAGTCTACACTAATAGATATTTAGAATATGATCCTTCCCATCATGGATACAATGCAGAAGCATATTGTTTATTCAAAAATATTGATCCATGACAACAACTTCTCCATTGCAGATCGCATGATACAACTATCTGCTGAAGTGCAAGTTGCTCTACATATGTGCAAAGTTTTGCAAGAGAACTAGGATAAGACCTTATCACTCATTCTTAAGGTACATTTTTATTTTCTTTCTCATTCTGGTGTCTCCATGTAAATAAGTTCTGAATAAATCTTTGGCATTACTGTCAAAAAGGGGGAGAGACACTTAATATGCTATATATGGGGAGAAATACTTGTTATGCTATGTATATTGTATGAGGGAGAATCATGCAAAGAGAGAAAGTGTATATAGAAAATAATTTGTAGATATAGTATACTATATATAATTACAAAGAAAATTTTTGAAAAATCTAAAAAAATATATACCATACCGAGCTAGTATCACATTGAGATGTATATAAGTTTTGGTTGATAAGTGTTTTTCTCACTAATGCCAAAGGGGGAGATTGTTGACATTTAGTCAAGTTTGTTATTAGTGACAACACTTATTTAGATTTTGTATGGCTATCAAGCTTATTGAATAGTCTACAAGTGTTTTCCATGCATTTCAATAGCCACTAAGCAATACAGTTCAACCCGAGCATTCCAGTGGTTACCAAGCTTTGCAGTTTCTACTAAGCTAGTAGTTTATGTAAAGCAAAGCTAGTATTGACTGAATTGTATGGAGATTAGTGTTTACCGAGTATAGTCATGGTAAATAAGTAATTCAATTTATATCGAGTTACATAGTATCTACCGAGTCACCAATGTAGACTGAGTTCAAGACTACATTGAAGTGATTAGTATGGACTAAGCTTCTACTTCTACTGAGTGCATGACGATGTTGGGTAATGACAGTGGCCACCGAGTATCAAAATTTCACCAAGTCAATCTTTAGAACCTGAGTATCTACATATGGGCCGACTTTGTAATATTAGTGTTAACTTGTATGATGGCCGAATTTGTAATTATGTAAATTGGATGTTAGATTGTGGTGACTGATCAAGAAAGTACTGTACATACTTCATAAATAAAAATTTTTGGGCAGTAGCCGACATGGTAGTTGAAATATTATGGCCAACATATGGATGACATGTTATAACCCTAAAGCAGTTTAATACTTGTATAAAAGGGCTTAGGGTTGGGTATTTTTTAGAATGTTGTGATACGAAATTGGTTCTTGCGGCGGTATTGAGCTGTAAGGGATTACGAATTGTAATCAAGTTGTAATCACTGGATTGTAATAAGATCAGACTTGCTGTTTGGTGGACGTAGCCCAGGGATTGGGTGAACCACGTTAAATCTTGGTGCCTTGTGTTCATTTTTGTGTGTTCTATTATTTTTTGTTATTGGTTATATTTGCATGTAGTTTTTTATTTCTGTCCGTGGTTTATCCTAACATTGGATTGATATATATGTAATGTATTGTATCATATCCAAGTCTAAAAATAATGTGGAAAAGAAGCATGGGAATGTGAATCAACAATAGAAAAAGTGTATTATAAGGGCATATCAATAAAGGAGTAGCAAAAGACATATCCATCAATACTTCAAGGAATCTCTATCAGTAATTCAATTGTAAATTAAAGATCTACTACTTCATCCTAATAGGTGAAACCAATTCAAATCCTTTAATAAGGTAGACTTAACAGTCTTTTCTCAAATCTCTTTACTGAATGCATACTTCATTGTGTGTTTGTAAAACATCTAACAAGGTGGACCTAGCAGTCCTAATTGCTCCTAATAGGGAAAATCATTAGAAGTGATCAATTTAAGCCTTAACCGGCCAACTTTATGCTATAGTATTGAAGTTTTGTGGGTATCATCCCCACCCCAATTTTACTTTCTCTTTGAAAGGTTTTTGGGTCACCAAATTATTGTGTTCAAGTGTTGTGGATACTTTTATGTTTTCAATTTCTCATGCATAAAATTAGATCAATAAATGATAATTGGTATATTTCTATAAAGTGTTGAATTTGATAAAGTTCTAAAGGTTACTAATTCACCCCTCCCCTCTTAGTAACCTAGCTTAGTCTTGAATATTTCCAACAAATTTATCTAGAGATAAAGACAGATAATGAGATAAAAATGTAGATAAATCTATTACGAAAGGGAAATAAATAGATAGAGAAAGGCATTGGAAGAATATAGATAATAAGAGATAGGAATATGTAGTGTTGGTAATAGAGAGATGGATATATAGACATAGACAAATATAAAGCTATATGAAGAGGGGGAGAGATAGTGGGAGAGATAAATATAATGAGGGTAGGAACATATCCATAAGCCTAAGGGTGTGAAGGGCTTTTTGTAGAGAGATGAGGGAGAGAGTGAGAGAAGGGGAAGAGAGAGAAGGGAAATGGAGCTTACAGGAAAGAGAGGGAGAGAGGGAATAGGTGGATATGGAGATGAGAATTGGAGGCAAAGGATGATAAAGGGGTGTTTGAGATGGGGAAGAGGGAGAGAATGAGTGAGGTAAAAATAATGGTAGGGAGGGAGGGAGGGAGGGAGGGAGAGAGAGAGAGAGAGAGAGAGAGAGAGAGAGAGAGAGAGAGAGAGAGAGAGATCCACATAGAATTCCCTATCTATCTACCCCTTCTTTATTTATCTTCCTCTCTCTAGAAATCCCTACCCAAAACCCTTACCGTACCCCTATCATCCTCTTCTTTCTCACATCACCTGTTTATATCTCCCTCACCCTTTTTTGATAGGTTTTAGGGTTCAATGTTAATTTCACAAGGTTTAGGGCATATAAATAATTCTCTAATTTGATATTACATATAAATAATTCTTAATGGTAACACAAATCTAATAAACCTTTTTATTTGAAAGTCATAGGATGGTTATTGACTTTATTATAAAAAAATTCTTTGAAACTTATATTAGTAACTCTTAAAACTTTTATGTTGTAATTTTTTAAGTACTAAGATCCTTGTTGTTTGGCATTTGAAAGAGATCAAACTTTTTTTGTTTAATAATAAAGAAATCAGTAAGAACCCATCAAGATAGATAGATGCCACAACAAGAAATGTTTCCTATAGAAGAGGTAGGTCTAAAACGTATACCCTAAACCCTTAAACCTAAGTACCCCCCCTTCCTCCCTTGAGGATTCTCACCTCTATTTCCCCCTCTCTAGTTCTCTCCATCTATCTAGATCTTCTTTCCCCTTCCCCTTACCCTTCTCCTCCTATTTTGTATCTCATAACCTCTATATCTCCATCTCTTCCTCTTTTTATATGGTTTAGGGTACAAGAGTTAGGGTGGAAAAGGTTGAGGATTTTCCCTATGTTGATACTTATATGCATCTAGAGAGTGAAATAGACATGTCTTTCAGAGTTTTTAGTAAGATATAGAGTGATAGATATAGATATATAAGGAGATATAGGGAGGTCAGAGAGATGGAAGGTGAAATAGTTGGGTGGTCTCATAATCAACTCTAATAAAGGTGCCCAAATATCATTTCCATTTAAGAAGAAAACCAAATTGTTAAATAGTTCCAAATATGGCTATATTTGGTCATGTATTGGAGATTTTTAACTTGAAGGAAGTTGTATCTTAGATATGTGATAGTAGACTCACCCATTTCAAGAATATTGAAATGTAAAGGGAGAGAGAGGGGTAGGGAGGTTAGGAAAAGAGGGATAAAGTGAAAGAAAGAGAGAGAGATATATGGAAGAGGAAGAGAGCTCGAGAGGAATAAATAAATAGGGGAAAATGAGGAAAGACTTGTATTTTAGGGGTTACAGTTATAAGGTTTAGGGTCTTAGTCTTAGGGTTCTAAGTTTAGAGAGAGAGATAGGTAGATCTCTCTCTCTCTCTCCACAAACCACTTACCCTAAATTCTAGACCCAGTTATGATAGAGGCATATATGATATCTTAGGAATAAGAGAGAAGAGAATCTAGTATATACTATATTATCCTAAAAGTTTGGATGACATCAAATATAGTAAGGCCAAGTAAGTGCGAGAAGGAAGTGTGAGGTAATGAGAGAAGGGTATAGAGAGAATTTGAAGGGAGAGAAGGGTAGAGGGATAGGAAAACATAAATAAGTAGAGATAGATATATACTAATTAATAGAGAGAGGGATAGATAAAAGGGAGAGAAAATACATATGAATAATAAGAGAGGAAGATAAAGATCTATCTTATTTCTTCTTAAGATCTATCTTATTTCTTCATTAGTGGAGTGGTTCATCAAGGAATTATATCTTCATCAACCATGCATGAACATTAAAGTATTCAACCCTTCAAGCTTTCAAGAGTATAATTATATCCATGGGTCTATGATTTGGCAATATTAGATCTATTGTATTTGTGGAGACATCCTATAGAAAGAGATTCTTTGAGTATACATGTAGATTAGATTAACCCTAACCAAAATTTGAACCATAATAATAAACCCTAATCATAATCCCATCCCTAACCCTAATCTTAACTTTAGAATTCATAAATAATGTAAAGAAAGATACAACAAATAAGATATATTGATACATTACGACATGCACAATAATACAACTTCCACTGCACATGTTGCATAAATAGCAATAATAAATCAAAAAGTTATGAATACAATACAAGTAAATATATACATCTGCTAAAGGATGACTCAAATTGATACATCATAGATCTCTCTCTCTCTCTCTCTAAACCCTAAACCTTAATCCATAATCCATAATGCTTAAAACCAAAAACCTATAACTATTAACCCTAAACCCTAAATATTTACCCCTCTCTCACTCTTTCCCTCTCTTCCTCATATGCTTTCCATTCTTTCTCTTCCTACTTCTCTCACTATCTCCCCATTTCTCTACTATTTTACTCTCTCTCTCTCTCTCTCTCCTTCCCCCCCATTGTAGCTTGATCTTGTCACACACATAGAGAAACAAGGTAAGAAGGGGAAAATGTGATCTAAGTTGAGAATAGAATAGAACACACAGAGAGAGAGAGAGAGAGAGAGAGAGAGAGAGAGAGAGAGAGAGAGAGAGAGAGAGAGAGAGAGAGAGAGAGAGAGAGAGAGAGAGAGAGAGAGAGAGAGAGAGAGAGAGAGATGGGGTTGGATAAAGGGAAACATAGCTTAGTATATTGAAAAGAAGATGTAGAGTGGGAGGTAGAGGATGATATAAAGAGATAGAAAAGTACTAGGTTGAACTACACATTATATTGTATAACCTACACAAAATTATATTATGGTTGGTGAGATGTACTTTTTATTCTTATTTGATGTTATCTAGAGAAAACCTCAAATCACTAGGATATCTAAATTTAAATGTTAGATATCACAATATTTATCTTTAGGGAAAAGAATTATACATACCTTGACATGATTTCATTGTAAATATGAAGTTATTTATTATACTCCAAGAAATAATTTTCATCATATGCAAACTTATTTCGTGGTTGGTAGTATGTACTTTTATGCTCATTTGATATTAACTCATATTAAAATTTTGATATCACAACCTTCCTCTTTAGGTAAAAGAGGTATGTGCACATCAATAAGGTTTGGTTGTAAATACAAATTACTAAGGTTAGCTACATCTTATTTCTTCCAAGATACATAAATTTAGCTATATCATGATGTAAGGTGTTGACTTCTATATCCATATTATTCTTGGAGTAAATATCATCTTTGTAATTACCTCTTAATATTTTATCTAGAATACTCTCTTAATAATTTTAACATTCCTAATCCCTTTAGTAGGGAGGGGTTAGCTCCATGCCATAAATAGAAACCCTCCCAGTCCACTGAAACTCTATCCTACAAAAACACAAAATGAAGAATAACTTTTGTTGGGGCGTATATATTAATTTGGGATAACCTGAATCTATACTATAGTGTACTTACCCATATTATTTATTTACCATTAGCTCACATGTACCCTACTCTTCTTAAGTTGTATTGTAAACTACTATTTTGTGTCAGATAATGAAACAAATTTTGATCTAATCATTACATGATTATAATAATAATAAATATTTACACAAATTTAGACCAATCTTAAACTTTTTGATCTATTCAATGATCATTCTATTTATGAATTATTTTAACCATTATTATATTTTATTTATATTTTTTAATTATAGAAATTGCACTCAATAATTTAATCTAAATTTTAATAATAACACCAATAGTTTATATATCATTATTATAATATTTATAAAATATATATTTTTAATTATATCATGTAACTAGAAAACTTATTTATATTTTGTAAGAGTTAGTTTATTTTAATTTAACATTATTTGAATATTTACTTTCATTCACATTATATACTTTTGTTTTTATCTTGAATAAATATTCATTTTTTTTAAAATTTAAAGGTAAATTTATTTTTATAGAAAAAATATGATTTGTAGTTTTTGGGTCAATGAGTTGGACTCAAAAATATGATAGCAATATCACAATTATATGATATAGTCATATATACATAATATAATATTCATATAGATAATAACTATAAATATAAAAATATAAAAATATAAAAATATTTATTTATGATATATAAAATCAATTTCAAAAGAATTATCAAAATAAATATTTATATTATAATATTACCAAATACACAAGAATCCAATTACTTTTATTTTTATTATTAATTTATAATAAAAAATATAATATCTGTACTACTTATATTTTATTTTTATAAATACGATTAATACTATTAAATAAAATAAAATTATATATGTAAAAACTAAATACTTACATATATTTATACGTATATATAAAATATTATGTATATAAATTATTATTATATATAATATTAAATTAAAACACTATTAAACTAATGGTAATATGAAAATTATCAAAAAAATAATATTAAATCAAATGAATTGACATAATTGGTGCTAGCGATAGCTTTTGATAAACTATTTTAAAAAATAATTATATTTTAGCAAAATCTGTATTCTAGATTGCTGGCACAATAAATAAGTTAAAAATCAAAGTTCTATTTTGAATTACTTTTGTAAACTTCGTTAGTGTAGTCATCAACTAGCATGCACCATATCTGGAATGGGATCATGCATAACATAACATATTGTTCGATACAATCATCTATTTTTTTATGCCCATCCATGTCACTTTTTGCATCAGGATAGATGGCCCCCTGTTATCCCCCCACCTATCTACTAGCCCCCACACCAAGCCCATGCAAAACAAGTGGAGGGAGGGAAGCATGGATGTTGCTGGCGGTGGCTATATAACTCCTCATGTTGCCAAGGAGAGGGATGATTGGGCCTGTGGTGGTGTGACCCCATGCCCACCAAGTCAAGAAGAAAAGACCCTTTAAACACCACCATGCATTCTGCATTTTTCCAACATGTGAACTAAGGATAGGCTGTTGACTTGGGTGATGGGAAGGTGGTGGGACCCATGGGGACCACCATCTCAAGTCCTCCTTACTTAAGTGTATAATTAAAAAAAAAAAATTTCTATGTAATTACGTTGAAGGCATACCCTCTTTAAAGAAACCCCATCCACTTTTTTGATCCACAACTGTAGATGTTCCAAAGTTGTGCATTGCGATAGGCGACATCCTCTCCCTCCATTTTCTTCCATCAATTGACTAGGGATAGCAGTTGTTCATTTTTTCACCATGTTGTTTTTCCTATGCAATCCTTGCCAACAACCTATTATGCCCCTGTTATGTTGTGGCTGCCTATTGTGAGCCATGTGGCTATGACCTACTCTATCTTATGCATGACATGTAATTTTTGTGTTTCTTGGCTTCTACCCAACTATCGTGTGGTGGATATTTGTATGCATTCTTCTATGTTTTTATTACATTTTTTATTTTTTCCATATGTATAGTAACATAGGTATGTGTTTGTTCTTTCTTGCTCTTTTCTTTCACTGTCATAGTTTGTGATAATAAAGGTTATATTATATATATGGGATTGGGTAGAAATAACGGGAAAGATGTCCCTCTATTAGTTTGTAGTTTATTAGAGTCTCATATTTTTCCTATATTGTAATTGACTCTATATGTTAGAGTGTGGGGTTTTGGTATGTCATCTTGATAGTATTTTTCTCGTGGCTGTTAGATTTTGGATGTTCATGTCCTATTTTACGTAATGATACTGGTCAATACTTTTCATGTATTTTTGAAATATTTAAGTGGGGTCTTTTTGTTTTGATATTTTGTGTGTATTTTTTGTACACCTTGATCCTCCTTTTGTTCTATGCCAAATCTATGGAATTTTGTGGTCACAGGTGTCCTTTATTAGGACATATTTATTTCTCCTTCTATCTTTTTCCATATGTCTACTATGACATGATAGTTTTAGTTTAACAACATCATTCTATAAATATAATAATATGCAATAGGGGTGATAAGAAATTTGGTCTATCTTGTCAACTAATTCAATTAAAATTCTAATTTACCCAAAACATATAGTGGCTGGACTCTTTGAAGAAGATGAACTGATTAGGTTCGAATTTCCAGATTTCTAGTCACGTCTTGTGTGCTACTATTTCATGCCTTAGAAAAATTATTTTACTTGGGTTATTGTACAATGATATTATTCTTATATGTTGGTTACAAATATTTTCAAATTACTACCATGCATCTTTTTGACCCTTCACGTTCAGTGAACTATTATCATTGACTATTTTACCACTTTCATAAAAGGTATGTAATGTTTGCTGAGTTTTTTTATTCTATTAGAGGTTATTGATTGTAATTTTAGTGGATTTGATGTTTCATAAAAACACATATAGTTTGAGTCTTGCATTCTCTTTAGGTTATTGTTATGGTGAGTATAGATTTGATAGATATCTCTTCTACATTTGGTTATACCTTAAATATGGCTGAAAATAGAAAACTCATCATGTGCTCATTGTTATATTTTCACTTATTTCATTATGTATTTATTGTGCACTTATTTCTCATACTTTGAGTTACACAACTAAAAGGAAGAGGATTGAATATGTCCTTGTAACTCTAAGTGTTTCACTTATCATTTCTACTAAATTTTTGTAGATGGGGTTATATTAAATGAATATTAGGGAGTGTATAAAAGATTTAGAGGAGGATGTGTATTGGTTTGTGTATTTAGATTTACAAGTATTCTTCAACAATAGTGTCATTTAGTTTGTTCAAGTTGATGCTATGTTCAATTTTAGTAGTCAAACTAGGGTGTTGTTCTATTATACAACCCATGAGGTGTAAAGAAAACTTAACAATTGCCATAGACATATTACACTACTGATTCAAAATTTCCTATGAGTTTGAGTTAGGTAGAAAGGAGTTACATTAAAATAATTTTTTGGTAATAGAAATGGCTACTTGAGAGAGGCAACTGATATATAGCACAAATATAGTAGACATGAATAGGCAAGAAATGAACTTAAAAGACTTTGCAAGCTTTGTAATTGAGGGAGAAAATTGTTTGGTACTCCATTATTCTCATGTGCGGGAATTCTAAATGGCCTCTTATAAACTTTACAATGAATTTATTGTACATATTTTAAAGGGCTCTAATGGTACATATATGTTTAAAACCATTGCAGACTTAATAATGTGTACAAATATGTATATCTATTCCAATATCAAGTTGCGATAGAGTTGAGGTCTACTCATTTGTAGTTTAGAGTGGCCTCATTTTACATCCTTCAATTTGTTATTTGTTAGATTTTACCATGTCTTGGCATTTTGATTTGGGGAGTAACAATTTTAGATCCATGCACCCTCACCAAATGTATCATTATATTTCCTCTATACTTTTCTTGTAGAAATCCTTGAACAATAGCAATGAGTCATTTATGTAGTGGCAATGTTAAATACATGCCTTGTGGACCCCATATTTATAAAAAAAAATGTGATATGAGTGTATATCATAAGAAATACATTTTTTTAATATTCTAGATGAGGAGGAAGTTTCTGTATTTCTAATCTTTATGACAAAAGCTATGGTATTATATTATGATTTAGTATTTGGAAGGTGAAACCAAATTTATTTTGAATTTTGAGCCTACTATGATATCACTTAGGTTTGGGGTATTAACAACTTTTGTGATGCATCATTTTGTCTCTCAAATCAAGTTACAAAAGATCTTTAGGAGAAATCCATAATGATTGTGTTCAAATTTTTTAGGACATGCTAATTCAATCTTCCTTTTATATAGGTGGTTAGTCTATTTCATCTCTCAACTAGTTGACAAGATCTAAATTTTGTTATTAGACATCTCTATCATTTCTTGTGCAATTAGAATTAGTCTACTATTTTTTTTGGTCAAGGTGTTAGATCTAATATTCTAAGTGTAGACTCTAATTGAGGTAAATCTAGCGGTTTTAGTGTTGTGACCACTAATTCTAGACAATATAAGCTTTCCAATGCTACGATTATTGGATCTAGTCAAGGTATATCTATTGGCATTGGTAATGTTTCTTCTTTTGGTTTTGGTATTGGAAATTTTGGATTTGGTGCTTGTCCTTCTACTACTATTTGAATTGGTAATCAAACTATTGGTATTAATTCCAATCTATTGGCAAAAGTGATGACAGTTGGTCCTTATCAAATGCTGGATGAGTTCCCCTCTATTTTGAATTCTCAAGTTTGGCAGTCTAAGAATATGATGGTGGAGGAGGGGTGGACTCTTGTTGCCAAGAAAGGATCTAAAAATGACCTCCCTTAATTTGATATTAGTTTATGTTCCCACAAAAAAGGGGTAAAAGGGAATTCTTAGTTCCCTTGCTAGTTGGCTGGTTAAGAGTTCATGTTGGTTTTCTTTTCTAATTTTTTTTGTTGGTGTTTCTAGACATATAAATTTTTTTTTGTGGTAGCTTACTTCTAGTTTTGGGGTCTTACTTGGGGTATCCAGTCCCTATAAAACCTTTGTTTGGATCCCTTTGAGATGTTTGGGCTTTCTTCAAATATCTTTTGTTTCTATGATGTAAAGGGGTTTCGGGTCCCCTCAAAACCTATTTTTACCTTAATCTAAAAAAATTTGCATTTCAAACAACACAAAAAAAAAGGAAAGGCAGTCACCTGGCAAAACTACCTCTCAATTTAAAGGAACAAATATTTGTGAGGCTCCCAAATTTACACTCATTATTCTTTGCTCACCTTGTCTATACAAAATGGTATTATTTTAATATTTCCCAACTTCCTTTCTTTACTTACCCACTCACTACTCCTCTCTACCAATCATACATATTGCACCTCTTAGTATTTTGCCATGAAAAAATGGACCACAATACCACTCTCCTTCCTTTCCAATCATAATATTCTAGTATCTATACTATCAACTTTAGGAGGCAACCTAGTTTTCAAATACTCCTAAGAAGTATATATCTGTAACCTACTCAAAGGAATTCACAATCACATAAAATTGGACCTACACTCAAGGCTCATAGGAATCATAGATGCAAATAATGAAGAGCCTCTCTTGTGTTAGAAATTCTTTAGAATAACTGAGAGGCAGGGTGAATCAGTTATTCAAAGTCCTAATGTCTAAATAAAACTTTTTCATCAAGTAAAGTGAGCCCATTAAACTATTTATTTATCCAAGCTTAAACTTTCCTACTTAACAAGTTACTAAAAATCAACATGCAAGAATAAGACATGAAAGATCAACACATAACACAGTGATTTATGTGGAAACCCAATTTGGGAAAAACCACCAATAACATGCTACTCAATTCTCACTCTTCTAAAGTGATGCCCTATGAAAGGTCTACCCTATTAAAGGCTACAACACATTGTTAAATGTGACCTAGTTAAAGGATTTAACCACCCTATTAGAAGTGGGCATGGTTAGAGGACTTTAGAACATTCACTTGGAATCTCACCCTATTAAAGGATTTAAATTTTTTTGTTAAACCAACCTAAGTCCATAGGATTTTACCCTAATTGATACAATTGTTAGAGAGTAAAAACAAGTTCTTTTGACCTGATACAACTCACAACTTGTAGATTTTAGATCTCTGTTCAGCTCACAACATTGCCTGGCTTTCAATCTCTTTAGCTCTAATAGCTTTTCCTCCTTACAAGCTTTGTATCCTTGAGTCTCCATGCTTAATGTACCAGTGCAATCTCCTATGTGGCCACTTATCGAAGCAAGGTCTCTATGATCTATTCTTCCTTCTCCTCAATGCCTTCTCCTTAACACTCTTCAACCACTTCAACCCAATAATTCTAGCTTCTTGGCCTGTAACTCCTTAAATAGAAGTCTGGAATGCTTTTCCCTCTTGAATATTCCCACTCTTTCTTTTAGTTTGAATGGATTAGGTAGGATTCAATGAATCTAACCCATATCTTGTTCCTTCTAGAAACATCATGAAGAATCCTCTTGAATTTTCCCAAAAATGATTTACCTAAAATTTTGTGCCACTAGCTCATCATCCTTATCCTCCATCTGGTTCACAAAATTCAAGGTAACAAACTTGTCAGCTTAGATTTGGAGAATCTATGAATTTTCAAATAATGTAGTAGCTCAGCACTATTGAAATTCTAGTGCTCAACACATATTGTATTACTTGAGACCAACTAAATTTTACTGATGCTCGACATGTACTGTGGATTCACTCTACATCCACTAAATTTTTCTGATGCTTGACACCTATTACTTGCTCGACTCCTTCTTTAGGTATCACCCCTAAATTACCTCTAAGATACTCAAATGCATCTTTAGGTAATGCTTTTGTGAAGATGTTAGCAATCTATTCCTTTGAGTTGACATATTCCATCCTCACTTGTCTTCCACCAATTCTCTTACATAGTGATACTTAATTGCAATATGCTTTGTTTTGGCATGCATCATAGGATTCTTTGATATGTTGATGGCACTTGTGTTATTACAATAGAGTATCATAGGTTTAGTTACCTCTTCCTTCATACCTTGTAGTAGATGTTTGATCCATACAATATTGGTGCAGTTGATACTAGTAGCAACATATTCGACTTCTACTATGGACTGTGAGGTTTAACTTTTCTTTTTGCTGGTCCAAGTGACCAATATTTTACCTAAGAAAAGTGCTCCTCCACTGGTGCTTTTTTTGTCATCAATATTACCTCCCTAGTTTGCATCAGTGTAGGCTTTCAACTCAAAATTTTCACTCTTCTTGTAGTATAATCCAAAGTCATCAATTACTTTTAGGTACCTCAATATTCTTTTTACTGCCATAAGATGATTTTCTTTTGGGTTAGCAAAAAATCTTGCCACTATTCCAACAACTAATGCAATGTCTGGTCTACCATGTACAACATACTGCAACTTTCCAATCATTGATCTGTACATTGTCTACTTTACTTCAGTTGACTCATCATTCTTGGATAACTTGTCCTATTACCATTGGTGTACTAATTGGTTTTGAATCTTCTAAGCCAAATGTCTTGAATATCTCCTTGATATATTTTGATTGCGTCACAAATATGCCATGCTTTAATTGATGTACTTGCAATCCAACAAAGAATTTTATTTCTCCAAACATTGACATCTCAAACTCATGTTTCATTTGGTCAACAAAGTCTTTGTGTAGATCATCTCTTCCTCCAAATATTATATCATCAAAAAAGATTTTAGATATCAGAATATCTTTACCTTTTTCTACCTTGATATATAGGTTGCTTTTGTCATCTGTTCTCTCAAATCCAATCTTCACAAGATATTTGTGTAGTCTCTCATACTATTCTCTAGGTGTTTTCTTCAAACCATAGAGTGCTTTATGCAATTTTCAAACCATATCCTTGTTATTGTCATCAAAAAATCCCTCTAGTTGTTCTATGTAGACTTCCTCTTCCAATATATCATTCAAAAAGGTAGATTTTACATTCATTTGGTAGACTTTGAAACCTTTGTAAGCAACATATGCAAGTAGTGTTCTCACTCCTTCCATTCTTCCAATAGGGGAAAATATTTCCCTAAAGTCTAGTCCTTCTTCTTGAGCATAACCTTTGCAGAATAGTCTAGCCTTATTTCTTGTGATCTCACCAAACCATCTGGCTTGTTTCTAAATACCCATTTGGTACCAATCACATCTTAATTCTTGTATGGCTGAAACTCTAATACAATAGATGGGGAGCAAGATTCTTAAGAATTTTCTATTGACAATATCATCTTCTAAATGACCACCCAAAATTCTTATTGTACTTACTACTTCTTTCATTCTAGGGGCATATTGCACGACATTCTCACCTTCCTCCATTTTCATGTCATCAAACTTTCCTTTGAGACTTTCTTTTTTTGCTCTTTAAACATTTTGATCTCCTCCATAGATATTAGTCAAGGCTTTGCACATCTTGAATGTAGAGTCACATCCCTTGATGTCATCAAATTCAACATAATTGAGGGCAGAGTCAATCTCTAGCATTGCCTGATTGTGCTCCTTCTTTTTCTTCATATCTTTTGCAGTGGATATAGCTAGATGAACATGTTCTACTTCAATTGAGGTTTTTGCATGATCACTTATTGATCTAAGGTGCATCTTCATCAACATTTTCCATGCAGTGAAGTTACCTCTGTTGAGCTTGGGAACTTCTCTCTTGGACATCTTTGATCTTCCTACTTCTAGTACCTTTAAACTAAATTAGAAGATGGCTTTGATACCAATTGTTAGAAATGCTTTAGAATAACTGAGAGGGGGGTGAATCAGTTATTCAAAGTCCCAATGTCCAAATAAAACTTTTTCATCAAGTAAAGTGATCCCATTTAACTATTCATCCATCCAAGCTTAAACTTTCCTACTTAGCAAGTTACTGAAAATCAACATGCAAGAACAAGACATGAAAGATCAACACATAACAAAATGATTTATGCGGAAACCCAATTTGGGGAAAACCATCAGTAACATGCTACTCAATTCTCACTCTTCATCATATTAAAGGCTACAACACACTATTAAATGTGACTTGGTTAAAGGATTTAACCACCCTGTTAGAAGTGGGCCTAGTTTGAGGACTTTAGAACATTCACTTGGAATGTCACCCTGTTAAAGGATTTACAAATGGTTGTTAAACCAACCTAATTCCATAGGATTTTACCCTAGCTGATACAATTGTTAGGGAGTAACAATAGGGGCTTTTGACCTGATACAACTCACAACTTAACTTGCAGTTTTTAGATCTCTATTAAGCTCACAATATTGCCTGACTTTTAGTCTCTTTAGCTCTAACAACTTTTCCTCCTTTCAAGCTTTGTCTCCTTGAGTCTCCATTCTTGATATACTGGTGCAATCTCATATATGGCCACTTATTCAAGTAGAGTCTCTATGCTCTATTCTTCCTTCTCCTCGATGCCTTCTCCTTGACACCCTTCAACAACTTTGGCCTAACAACTCTAGCTTCTTGGCCTATGACTCCTTAAATAGAAGTTTGTAATACTTTTCCCTCTTGAATCTTCTCACTCTTTCTTTTATTTCAAATGGATTAGGTAGTATTTAATGAATCTACCCCATATCTTGTTCCTTCTAGAAACATCACAAAGAATCCTCCTAAACTCACCCAAAAATGGTTTACCTAAAATTCTAATCCACTAGCTCATCATCCTTATCCTCCATCTGGTTCACAAAATTCAAGGTAACAAACTTGTCGGCTTAAATATGGTAAATCTTTCACTTTTCAAATAATGTAGCAACTTGACACTATTGAAATTCTGGTGCTAGACACATACTGTGTTACTCGACACCAACTACATTTTACTGGTACTTGACACCTACTGTGGATTCACTCAGCATCCACTAAGTTTTTCTAATGATCAACACCTATTACTTGCTTGGCTCTTTCTATATCACTCAACACACACTAGATTTTTTCTTTTGCTTGGCACTAACTAAAAATTTTCTCGGCATGAACTAGCTTGCTTGACACTCACTAATGAACATAGTCAAGCTTTGTAGACAACCTTGTTACAACTTATCTTCTAAGGTTTCTAAGTGTGGCCAACCTCTATATCTTCAAGTGTATTATCAATACATCAATTTACCATTGTCTTCACTGATCCTTGCACTTCATTACAAAACCATAAATCAACCTTTCCCTTAGGTACTTTTATTACATCTTGTTGATTAAATCCTCTTCATCAATCAACTAAGTGATAGTACTTGGATCTTATAAGCAATTTTCATTCCAACAAATAGCAGGTTTGACATCAGTGACAAAAAAATGATTGAAAACATTCTTTATCAACAATTTCCCTCTTTGCAAATAATCTTCCTTCTTCAACAATGATCTTTTCAATAAGATTTCCAACATCTTGGTGGCAAAGGCATACAACAACTAGAGTTGGGACTCTAATGCATTGATACAAATCTACCACTACATCCAAATGTCCTAGTAAATAAAATTTCAACCATAAACCTAGTTGGACATCTCTATGTGCTATAGTGAAATTATTCAATGCAATGGAGTTCTCAATTTGGAATACATACCATATTGGTCTTTAGGGTTTTAGCATAAAAAATGACACTTTCACCCAAGTAAATATTCAAGCATTCCCATCCCAAACAATAGTCAACAATAAGAAGCATCAATATTTCATTGTTGCATCCAAATCCTCAATACCAAAAATATTCTTACAATCTAAGGACCATAAAATAATCATCTTCCAAGTGGCTAACATAGAGGAACAACCGCTCTTTTGGAAATAAAAAATATTTATAGAGATTCCAACTACTTCCATACCCAACTATTTCCACATAAGCTACAACACCTATTGGGATGAAGAATGCATTTGTGTTGGGGACTAGTTGTGTTTCAACAATATGGAAGGTCCTCAAACCCCAACAATAGATGCATCTAGTGTAAGACAAGGAACCTGGCATTGTCTTCCATGACTTCCACAACCACTAAATTACTTCATGGTGCTCTCTTTCTAGCCTACCCTTGGACCATAGCACAACATGGAAAAAAAGACACCCAAAACCATAGAAAGAAGGTTTCTCTTTGTAAGAATTTGGCTTAGGCCAGAATTCACCCAAGAACTAAAGAACTCAACACAAGCACACAGTAGTCCAAAATAGACAAAGTATGATCAGAATGACGATATTCATTCAATAACTGGTTAAGAGTACACTAGGAGTGCTTGAATATAAAGGCCTCAGGAGAGCTTCTAGAATGCATAGAAGTTAGCATCATGATATGTCATACAACTAGGCACATGTCCACCAGATATGGGTTATCCTCTATTAAGCACGGGATTGAGTGCGATGATGTGAGGATAAGCCTACAATGGTGTAGCATGCAAATAAGTGGAGTAGACAACATGTGCTAAATGATGAGTGTGGATAACTGTGTTGTCATCATGACAACTCAGTGAATGATGCATACTCCTATGTTGTAGACACCATGTGCATAATTAGAGTTGCGTAACTCAATGAGAGTTCACAAACTCCTAAGTGTCTCACCTAAAATAATAATAAAATAATGCAAACTAATTAAATAATGCATTAACCTAAGTATAACTTAAGTAAGTGTAATAAGTAAATACTTATTTACACCAACACTCTTCAACCATTCCTTTTAACAGAGAATACAAATAGTCTCTTTAGTTTTCTGCAAAGTTGAAGAAATTTAATTTTGTATTGTCTCAGTTATTGAGATATTTGACACTGAATTTTCAAGGGATGTATGTTATAACACATAACTGGTTCCATATCTCTTTTTGATAACTTATGACATACTATGAAAAGAATATATCCACATAAGATTGTCTTAAGTTCAAGTTCATGCTACTTCTTAGATTTGTTTTCGAGCTTGAACTTACATGAGATATTTTATTCATTAATCTAGATTTCATTGACCTCTCTATGATGTTAGGTTTCATTTTGAATGTGATAAAAATTAAAAGGCCATAAAAAAAATATTCAATCTCTACCTTCCTTATTCTAAATACCAAGCGTCATGATTTTTAAAATGCTTACCCATTTGAGGTGCCAAATGCTCCAAAGGTGATATCTAATTTTCACCCTCTTCACTTGTACACATATGTTGCAAAGAAGAACAATTATGATCAGTGACTTCTTTGAAGATATGAACCTCCACACCATCCACCAACAAGAAATATCTAAAGGAATAATAGCAAAGTGGACCTTGCACCAAACGAGACTGATAACATACCAAACACCACCAATGTGAAATTTTACCCACCTATACAGAGATCCATACACATTATAAATGGAAAACTGCACAACCTACAATAACCCATAAATACACCATATAGCAAGTGAGGTATGGTTGCAGCCAGCCTCAATACCAATAAAAATGGAGTATACCAATCTCTTGCAAGGAACATGACAAACGTGGTTAGAAAAGATGCTACACATGCCACAAACCAATGACATTGGTTTGCAAGAATTGCACTACCACAGTTGCATCTACCATCTACAATTTGCATCTTAATCAAACACCTAATAGAACCAACAAATCATAGAATGATGGGGTCCACAAGGCAATTTCCTACCATTGCCACTAGAGGAATGCCTACCTATAATTATGTAGGACCAAACACCAACATGGACCCGTGCCACTTGTACATTCAACCCATAATAAAATCTTGTAATAGGACACTAGGGTCTCCTCCATCACACAATTGAACATCTCTACTGGTTTGACACAATTGAACCCACCCTACTCACTCAATGATGTCGTCTCTTTACAATGACATAGTTCCCAATTTTGGCACCACCTTAAAGCATGCTAGAAAATATAATGCACTCCAGAAAAACACTCTCCTACTAAATATTTACATTATAATGTAAAAAGGGAACCTCTACTCAACTAATTTACTTACTACATTTGCCTCTCTAATACATATTTCTTCAATTTGTAGAATGTTTATTCAATTTATTTTATTTCTGCACCTAATCTTCAGTTCATACTATGTTTAATCATAGTATTCTAATTTGTTTCATATCCACACCTAATCTATTGGTTTATGTGTCTTGTTATTATAGAAAATCACATTCACACCAATCCTCCAAAATTAATAGCAAAGTGATTTCAAGAGATTTTTTTACAAAACATATCACCTCTATTATGGATGCAACATTTTACACTAGTACATTTTGACTCATTTTTTAACAAAAACTAGTCAAATTTTTGACTCATGCTGGTTGAATTTTTGACAAACTATTTTATCATAATTTTTTAATGAATTTTCACTTTAGTTAAAATTTTGACCAAAATTGTCAATGATCTCTATATGTTATAGCAATAATCCTCCTTTTCACTCATTGAAAACACTCATTGCCATGAATTATAGTGATATATCCTTCTTTCTAATAGAAGAGTTCACTATATTCTATAGTGATAAGCCTCCTTTATCAATCACTAAAAACACTCATTACCATGATTGATAGAGATATATCCTCCTTTTCTATAGAAGAGTTTGCTATATTCTATAGTGATAAGCCTCCTTTATCAATCACCAAAACCACTCATCACTATGACTTATAGTGATATTTCCTCCTTTTTGATAGAAGAGTTCATGATATTCTATAGCGATAAGCCTCCTTTATCGATCACCAAAAACACTCATCGCCATGACTTATACTAATATCTCCTCCTTTATAGAAGCATTATCTATATTATATAGAGATATCTCCTCCTTTTTTATCACTCAAAACACTCATCACCATGACTTATAATGATATCTCCTCCTTTTTAATCACCAAAAACACTCATAACCATGACTTATAGCAATATAAAATCTCTATCAATCATCACTGTAATGATTATATTTGTTTTCCATTTGTTGATTATCACTATATGTTATAGTGATAAGTCTCCTTTATCACTCATCGCTATATTGTTTTTGCAATTTCTTCACATAACAATAAAAGAGATTGCTATATGTCATACTGATATACTTTCCTCATCACTCATCACTATATCAAGATTAGGCCTTCTCCGTATAGCAATAGAAGAATTTTCTATATTCTATAGTGATATCTCCTCCTTTTCAATCACTCAAGGGTAAAAGCATAGATCTGTGTCACCGTTTAGGATACCAAAGCCTATTTTGGTTCATTTCTCTATCAAAAATTAATTTTTTTCAAAACTAAAAATACCCTTTTATAGATCTCAAATTCAATATCATTTTATATAAATTTATGAGTGTTTTGATTAGTTATAATATGTTATAATTTTAGAATATTATAAGTCAATATTTCAACATTTTAGAAGATGCTCCCTCAAAAAAGGAAACAAAATAGTAAATCATATCAAAAAAATTAAAAATTTATATTTATCTCTAGAGGAGAAAGTCCTCTTCATGAATATGTAATTTTTTTTCAAGAAGCTGTAGATTTGATAGGGAATTTTTGATGAGAGGAAAAAACTTTTAGATTCTGATAAGGTTGAGCTTGAGTACTTATAACAAAGGAAATATTCATAAAAAATATTTTGTTCTTTTTGTGTTGCCTAGCTATAAATGTCATCTATAAGATATTTTGAAATCAAAAAAAAAAATGATTTGTATATACTTGTTTGATGGGAACTACACCCTATATCTTTTATAGTTAAAAAATGAACTTCAAAATTTAAAAATGAATAAATCCTTACTCAAAATTTTTATAAAAATTATAGGAATAAAATTCATAAAATTCTACATATTTCATCATTTTACATCATCTTCAAATTCTAAACACAAATACCATTTTTTTTGTCATTGATGTTGAACTGTCACATTTTGATATCTCGTTTGTTTTATAAAAGGTGACATAGATTTGTGCTTTTAACCTCAAAATACTCATTGACATGACTTATAGTGATACAACATCTCTATCACTCATTGTTGTAATGATTATATGTGGTAAAAATACAAAAAAAAATAGCGATCAATAATCAAGTAAGGAGATTACCGTGAGATATAGTGATTATTGCTAATCAAAATGACAAGGTCTCAACTTTGGTGATTAGCAATGAGATGAAAGTTATTGCTTTGATATGTAGTGATTGAAGAGTGAATAGATGTGCTCTGGCAATAAGTGATGAAGCTTGGTGATTGCTATAGTTCATAACGACGAATGGATGTATCTTAAAAGAGGTATTGCTATGAGTTATAGAAATAAGTTGAAATTGATTGTGGATTGTATTTTGTGCAATGGAGATATAGTGATTATCACTAATCAAAATGACAAGGTTTCAGCTTTGGCGATTAGTGATGAGATGGAAGTTGTCATTGTGATATGTAGCGATTATCGGTGATCGAAGAGTGAATAGATGTGCTCCAGCAATAAGTGATGAATCTTTGTGATCACTATAGGTTATAGTGATGGATGGATGTATTATAAAAGAGGTATCACTATGAGTTATAATGATAAGTTGAAATTGATCACAGATCACATTTTGTGCAATGGAGATATAGCGATTATCACTAGTCGAAATGATAAGGTTTCATCTTTGGCAATTAGTGATGAGATTGTCATGAGATATAGGGATTATCAGTGATTGAAATGACTTCTGATAGTTAGTTCATTTTTTACAATGATAAAAAATGGCTTTATATTTTGATTTGTGTGAGAGAGTAAATGCACAAATGCAATATGTTTGTTAATAAAAAGGTAATCATTACTATTTTTGTTTATTAATTTTTAGAAGGAAGGTGTAAAATTTTTGTTTGACATCCATATTTTACATAGAATTGTACCAGAAGAAGTTTTTAGAAGGTATCATGGAGATTTTTGGTTTAACACAAAAGAGGAAAACATAGAAGGTTAAACAGGACAAAGCTGAGAAGAAGCAGAAGATAGACAATGAAGTTCCACCTAGAAAATTGAATGAAGATCTCATTAAGCAGATGGATTTTTTAGATAAGATATAGTGGTAAGAATGTAGATTTTTTTAATTAGGAATAGGAAGCCGAGAAGTTTTGAAGGTTATTGGTGTTAGATTGTGGGTAGGATGAGTCTTGGAGAATATTTTTGAGTTTCAAATAGTATAGTAATGGTATGTGATATAATGTGTAGAATTTTTTGGTAAGATACAATTGGTAATAACATTTTAGGTTGGAATAAGGTGAAGGATGACAATGAAGGTATTCCAATGTCATTGGATTGGACAACAAGGAAGATTTGATCGAGGAAATAAAGTAAATAATATGTCTTATGCAAAATAAAAATGGAAGATAGAAATGTAATGATGATGTTAATATAAAATAGTGATGAAAGGAATCACTATATGTCATAGCAATATAATTTCCTCATTACTCATCTCTATATCAAGATTAGGCCTTCTCCATATAGCGATAGAAGAGCTCACTATATTCTATATCGATATCTCCTCCTTTTTGATCATCCAAAACACTCATTGCCATGACTTATAATGATACAACATCTCTACCAATTATCACTGTAATGATTATATTTTTTTTCCATTTGCTGATGATTGCTATACGTTATAGAAATAAGCCTTCTTTATCTCTCATCACTATATTTTTTTTGTAGTTTCTTCACATAGCGATAAAATGGATCACTACATGTCATAGCAATATAATTTCCTCATAGCTCATTGCTATGTCAAGATTAGGCCTTCTCTATATAGTGATAGAAGAGTTCTCTATATTCTATAGTGATATATTACCCAAAATCTCTTTTGGCCATACTACGATCACTATAATGTATCCTGACTCATGAAACATAATTGCTGTAACTATATAGCGGTATATGAAACATCAAACAAAGAAAAAAATTATATAGATTGAGGTTTCTAATGCACCTATGTGAAGCAAATCTTATTAATAGTTTAAAACAATTTTAGATGATAGATTCCAATGCTTTTTTAATGGTTTGAGTTAGGCAGGGCATCAAAGAAATATACAAAGAAGTCAATGCAGGGTTTTGTAGCATCCACTGAATATTTGGTGGAATTAGTATGGCCAATGCTTACAAAATTTATAACAACATCTAGGTGAGTTACACCATCCACCCCTAAAGATATAACAATAAATCTAAACCCAACATTTCATATGAACCCCCAAATATTTTGTCAAATGAGGGTTACAATGTTTGCACCTGTGGTGCTTCAGTTAATGTGACCTATACAAGGCAATGATGGTGTGAAAAAAAACTACTCACATGTTCACCGGTTCACTTAATGTTATCAAGAAAGAGTCCACTGAAACATATTGAGGAGGAAAGACAAAGAAATCATATATGTGTGTGTGTGTGTGTGTGTGTGTGTGTGTGTGTGTGTGTGTGTGTGTGTGTGTGTGTGTGTGTGTGTGTGTGTATATATATATGTATGTATGTATGTATTTATGTATGTATGCATAGAAGATTGGATGAAAATTATCAATTACATATTTGAAGAATTCAAATAGGAAAGACTTCATAACCTAGCACACATTTAGTGAAGAGTGTACATGACCCATCTATGACCAGAATAAGCATGCACTAGTATTGTGATATTATATTAAACAAATCATTAGTAGGCCACTGCAAAATATAGAGGTTTAACTAGAATAAAACAATTGGATAGGTACTATCTTATACACATCAAAATATATCCAAAACAACAACTTTATACTCTTTTCAACTCTCATTATCAAACTAGTGCTCAAAATAGATTACCTTAAATCATATCAGAGGCAGATGTGGATAATATTATCTATTACCTTCCTCTAGCAATGTATAAGGTGTTCATTAATAAATTATAGTGTAAAGAAGTTCAAATTCAAATAAAACCAAGGGTGTGGATAATGTTATCTATTAACTTCCTCTATTAATGTATAAGGTGTTCATTAATAAATTCTACTGTAAAGGACAAAAAATTTGAATAAAACAAAGGGTAAACTAGCAAATTTCTATAGCTAGTTATATAATTTTATATAACCTTTACAAATTATTGTTTTCTCATAACCTTGGATCCTTTTAGATCTTTTAGATTGAGGGCACAATATAAGTTATTCTATAGGAGATATTACAACAGATGCATGTTACCAATTTCTTTCTGCATGTGAGGATGATCAGAAATTATAGGTTCCTCATGTTTTAACCAAAAATTCTCATCTAAAAACATTAAAAAATCAATTAAAATGCTAACAATATGATTTTTCATTCAAAGTGAAGCAATAAATTATAATAGAGTGGACAATGACAAACCTAGAAAACTTCTGCCATAAATACTTTATCTACCAGTACCTATATAAATGGAAAGACCTAGTCAACTAAAAATCACTGAATCCAGATATCCAAGCACCTTTTCTATGTATTTCAAAAAAAAGCATATAGAATATATTTCTACTCATCATCATCATCATCACTATAAGAGTGGCCTACAATTAGGCACTTTCCAAACACTTTTACAAAGAAAATTGAAAAGATGGTCGAATAAAGTTGTACACACTAAACAATCATTTGTTCAACCACAATTATGTTAAAAATAAAGCTTGGTTAATTTCTTAAAAAAAATGCTCCAAATTTCTAGTAACATCTAGAATATTGAAAATTATATTGCTTCCTAAGAAACATTATAGAAGTAGCTTTAATTTCATGCACAATTAGCACAAACAAAATATTTCCTGTAGATGTTCAATAAATATTTTAATTGTTTACACAAAAATGAAAAGAACTAAACATACATGTCTAAAAAACAAGCATATAGATTATATTTACCATTTCATAATATTTTAGATACTGTTCTAAAAAATATGCATTCAACAAAAAGAAACCATCCTTGACAAACAAATTGCCTTGGAAAAGAGGGGAAAGAAGATAGTTTCATCATATATTATTTAGTATTAATATGTAAAACTTGAGAACATATTATATTCATATTATATAACCATATCTACAACCTAAAGAAACCAAGAAATAACATATTTTCACTACACTCCAAAACTAGAGGGGAAACAATTAGCCCAAAAACTAAAACTGATGGCCCTAGGTTCTACTTAAGCATCTGCAACATAAGTGTGATCCCCCTTAATAAGGAATTTTTATTAATTGTAATGGTTTCCAAACTATCTCTAATAAGAGAAAATATTAGTTGTTTGTAAAATATTTCCACAAGGTAACAAATTTGAAGTGGAACCTTTGTTCCAACTAAGAATTAAGAAACTCGTTACACAGATCACTTACTAGTGTCCTTGGAAAGGAATGACAATATTTGTAGTCATGTCAACAGTTCTAAATTTTGGAAATAGACACCCAATAAAATGATTCAAAATGACAATCTATTGTATGAACATTAAAGAGAATAAAAATCACAAGACTAGAAACACCAGTGCACTAGATGCAATAACTCTATCATCACCAAATAAAATTTGAGTTACAAACTGCATACATGAAATCTTTAACACAAGTCATGATGGGTTGTATTTTTGAATTTCATCAAGACATTTTAAAGTCATAGGTAGGAATTGATTTTTAGAGTATATTCTTCAAGCCCATTTGCTAGCCCCACCACCCATCATCATAATACTCCACATGTTCACTTTAGTCCACATGTCATTGCCATGTGAGATTTGTACTAAAAAAGAGAACAAGAAAGAGGTAGACAACAATATTACTAGAATACTAGTTTTCTCATACACTAAATAACAAAGTTGCCCCAAGGCACAAGGTTACTAGTACAGGTACATGTTCAAGGATGGGAGTGCCAATTAAATTAAGGTGTGCAAGCAAAAAAATGAGAATAAATATATATTATATATAAACGTGGTCACCAAAAAATGTAGGAATGGAAACCCATACATTTACCACCTTTCAATAATGGAGATTCTCACAAACTAGGGTAGATAATTATAAGCACAGGTAAGAGAATCAAAATAATGGATACAATATGTAGTCACACATATAAGTTGACTGTGCTCTATATATACATAAGATTCATCTATACTAATCACATCATCATCTAAGATACAATTCATACTAATAAAGTGTTTAAAATATAAATCTTTGCACAAAGAGTCCAACATTTGTATGCTAAAATGTTCAAAGTTGGAAACATGCCCCAATCAAGTAGTAACCATAAGCAATAGATTTCGTAGTTTATTCTGTTGGCCTATGACGTTTTCATGTGTCAACTAAAATACCAAACGAAAAAAAATATTTATGTTCTCCACAGAGTCTCACTTGTGGAGGATAGTGATATAGGATAACACACATAGATGATGCCTAAGGTATACCTAATTTTTTTTTTAATAAAATACTAATTGAATAGGCTAATGGTATTTGGACAAAAGTAGGTATAGGGGACAAGGAGGTGACAACTCAACAACATGAAACATAGTTTCTTTAGAAAATATAAGATGATAAAAGGCAATCTTATTAGAATAAAAGATGAGCCTTATAGGAACTAATAGAGATTACTGTACATCACCATAATGCTTATAGACCACTAGTCACCAGGTGATATAGAGACCTACCTCATCTTGTGCTTGGATATGATGTTTATGATTTCTTAACAACCAGTTACAAGAAAATTTAACACTCTTGTGCATGAATACTAACACAATATAATGGAATAAGCCACAAGGCCAACAATACTGCTGAACTGGACATGAAGCTTTGATATCATCACTTGAATTTTAAATTCTAGTCTCCAAAAATGAAAGCAATATTAATAAGGTAGTGGTCAGTTTATCCCCAAATTCCAACATAAGAAAAATCAAATTGATTATATTATTCAATATCTTTGGCAACAAAAATAATAAAGTTATAAAAATCATCTTTGTGCATAACAAACTCTTGTAAAACACATTCCATGAGTCCTTTTCCAAGCCATAGACTAACAATATTAATTTTAATTTAAGTTACTTGTTATCAAGACTGCATAATTAAATTAGAGCATGTATCAAAGATAAATTAAAATTAAAATTCTCATATCATAGATTTATGTATTGTAAGAAAACGTATAGATTAATAACTTAATATATCAATACAATTTAAATAATATAATATAATAAATATTAATATGGAATAAGAGTTAATAACAATACAATCAAATTACCCAAAGAAATTATAATCACCATGTACAAGAGGAAAGTTAGCATGGGCAATACTTCAAGGACATGGTCTTTGCTCAGACTAATTGATGACAACATATACCATAGCCAAATGAATACACCTATGCCTATTTTAATATACAAACATCATAGTATTATTGGGAATACAAATTTGATAGAAGAAAGCATACACCCACATGGACAATGTTGTAACTCGTACTTGCTAAAAAGCACATATTGGAAGGAGATACACATGATCTATTTAATATCAAAGACAAACTTCTAAAATGAAAATTTTAGTAGGACTCACTTTAATCATATTGACAATGATTAAAGACACTTTAGAAAATCAATTTTGATCTGGACAATAGAATTATTTATTCAAACATCTTTGATCAATATTATGGTGGCTAAATGAATATTGACTAATCATTGAAAAAGTAGTGAAGTGTAGATATCATAATACATTATTGCATTATACTGATTATAGGTAATGATCAATCATATATTAGAATTAGTTTTGTAAATGAAAACAAGAGGGGGTATGATCTCTTAAGAATAAAGAGAAATGTCTGTTGGATATATAAGAGTTACAACACTTCAATAGAAAGGATATATCATATATATGGAGTTAATTGCCAACAATCAAAAAAGGGGACAAATTCAACAGAAATAAAATTCAACAATAAAAATATTTATAACTAAACATATAAACAAAGAAGAAATTGTGGAATTAGCATTAGGAACAACTACATAGCCTTGTCAATAATAGTAATTATATCCAGTTAGATTTTCTCAGGATTAAAACAAAATCATTGCATAAGAAGAAAGAAATAAGATGCACACCTGCAATCTAAGTTTCTTCCACACTTTATAGCACTGAATAATATTGGCTTGGAGCACCTAGTCAACACTTCCATCCCAACACTCATTCCAAGTGGTAGAAGGAAATATTATCAAGAAAGAGTCCATTGAAACATATTGAGGACCCACTACCACCACCATATTCAGAGGGATGTGCACCCTCACGTAGCTGGGACATTCCTATTATATCCAGCAAAACAAGATGAAAACTTGTGTTGTTCACAACTTATTCTAGTATTGACACCTGAAATGGTAATGGAGGATTCTATGTAGATGTGCTTTACAAAGGATTTTTATCTTTCTCACACCCGTATTAAAATCATGCCAATTATGTTATCTGGAGTTCAAGTGGACATGTTCATATTGAAATTAATCATGAAAAACATTTTAGGGCTTGACTACATGACTTATTTATACCAATGTTATGAGTCATACTTTATGATCTTCTCTTTGTCTATTATTATACTTTCTTTATTCTAATGACAGATCATGGTGTATGATAGACAATATTTATGGAAAGAAGTTTCATGCAATCAAATTATGATAGACTTTTTTCATGAATAAATAATAACTCTGAACAATGCAATGTGACTTACTAAAGTGCATGACAATGAAAATGTAGAACTTGTTGAGTAAAATTAGAAACAAATTTCATATAAGATGGCCAACCTTGAATGGCTAGGTGCCATGGTGCTGAAAAATACCATTGATTTCTTAAAATATACTTGTGAGTTTTCCCAATTTGCCCAAGTATTTAGAGCTTTTTCTGTAAGAAACCATTTGGTCTATACTTTTGTATGTTGTACTACTTTCCATGGTTATGTCCCATATGTTTATACACAATTAAACCATGTATCATATCTCTATTTTTCATGAAACATTCATTCAAACTTTTCCATATAGCTTGAAAAGATTTCAATTAGAAATTAAGCATTTTCTTCTCTCTTTTTCTCATTTTGATGGTGGATTGTAGAATGTCAATATGAAAACATTGATAGAAAGATTCATATAATCTAATCAAGAAATATTAAAATTAATATTGTGATGATATTAAAAGAAATATTCAAACATTTGAAAGGTCAAAAGTAATATTCAATATTCTCTTTTGGAGCTTATGTCATCCCAGCCTGGAAACCTTCTTGTGTCTCTTTCTTGCTAAGGCATAAAGCATGTACTTTCAAATATTCCTTGTTCATCTCTATCAATCTACCACAAGATAAATATAACCTTAAGAATAAATCCTTTGGTCATCATTCTTTGGTGGCTCCTACTTGTCTTAAATATTTCATTAAAAAATCACAAGTGTAATTCCAAGCCACATACATCTTTTTCTATGAAAAAATTACTTGAATGTAATTAATTCAAAAATACAAAACAATATTATGACCCTATAAGATAAGAATTTAAATTGAAATTATTTCCTTTGAACCAGAAAAGACAAGAAACATGTCTCGAAGAAACTAGCCATTTGATACCATATGTATTTGTTATAAATTAGTCTAGTGATACAATAACCACATGAGGCAATAAATGTTTGTTATCATTGTGGAGAACAATATATATCACAATACTATATTTGTTACAAATTAGTCTAGTGATACAATAACCACATGAGGCAATAAATGTTTGTTATAATTGTGGAGAACAATATATATCATAATACAAAAAGACACAATATAGACATTCCAATGTATTAGTATGACAACAATTTAGCATTGAATAGCTATAATTATCAACTAAATTGTCAGATAAATCTAAGAGAAAATGACTCATAAAACAAGGTTCCAACTAGTAAGATTATGAGCCTCACTTGTGTCAAAAGAGAAACTCAATATCTCTCTTACAACTGACCACAATCCAAACTAATTTTCTAAGTTTATGTGTAAATAATTGTAATACAAGCTTACATAGAGGCCTCATATTTTAATTCACAAGGATGAATCAGTATCAACCATGCTAGAAACAATTTTTGTGAGACTAGAGATTACTAGAGGCAACTATGATCAGACATATAGAATTCATATGAAGTTTAGAAAGAGTAAAATTTTTCTGAAATTTGAACTTAATAGATGAAATTTGGCATATCTTGTGATAAAATTCAAAGATAAAAGAGCAAGAAAATGCATAAACTAATGTGACAAATCGATAAGCTTCTACCCTATTATGTGCCCCAAATGTAGGTACACCTTCAAGTGCAAGAGTATGAAAGTGCTCTAGATACAACCATCCATAGAATCAATGGGCTAAAATTGACATATAAAAGAGTGGAAAAATGAAAATAAACATAAATAACAATCTGGTCAAGTATTAAATGGATGCATTGAGGACCCAATCAACTGCCACTATAACCAAACAATCTTCCAAATCAAAATCCATCTCGAGAACATGACTTTATAATATTAGAGTGACATAACACTTGAAAGGAAGCCAAACAGATCTACACACTCTTCCTTTTTTCATATCAGTTTACCATGATGAAGGTTTTCCTTATTGTCTTCATAATCTAGGTTCACTTTTTCACTGAACCTTCTTAGCTATGGTTTAGGAATCTCATACCCTTTCCCACTAGCCAAAAGTGAAACCTTTAAACCTACTTGTGACTTTTATGAAAATTTATTGTGACCTTATATGCCCATAAATTGACATATGGTGATGATGATAAAACACAGATAAAAACATGGCGTCTCAGGTATAAACTTGTAACAATGTGGGGAGATAAATAAAGTCTTAACTAGTGAAAGTTACCAATCACATGAAGCACTTGAAAAACAATTGAATCCATTTAATTAGATTTCTAATGTTATAGAAAGAACAAGAATAAAACTTGACCTCAATCAATAGAGAAGAATACTGAAGAAATGTGCAACAAATGTGTGAAGGAAAATGTCTTCAAACTCATGTCACTTGCAGATCTAGCTACAAAGTGCAAATTCACATCTTCTCCACTAGGATTAACGAAATTGAATCTTACACTCACAAACCTCCAAAGTGCACATTCATGTCTTCTTTGCTAAGATCAATTAACATAGTTGAATCTCACACTCTTTGATATATGAACATTAATTCGAATCCAGTAGAATATTTTGGCATCAACGTGATTATGGGCTGAACATTAGAAATTTACCCCAACAAGACCAAAATTCCCCATGACCCATCAACTTCTTTAGCCACCACCCCCCCCCCCCCCCCCCCCCTATAAGCACTAAAAAATCCCCCTAGAATCAAAAACCCTCTCCTATCTCCAAGTTTAGTTCCCCAAAATGTAGACCTCCAAAGTGTGCAGAACTCCAAATTAGCTCCCTTCTAAAATGCCCAAATTGTAAAATAAATCTTGTGCACACCTTTTTTGTGTTGTTTTGTGTATGAGCTTGATTTGGTCAAAATTTTGACCAAATTAGGCATTTTGGTCAAACTTTCAACTAAATCGGGCTCATAAACAAAAAAGGATTGAACAAGCCAAAAAAAGGCTTGGTCAAAATTAAAGGTCAAAAATTGACCTCAAATGTACTGATGTTATTTTAAAATATTAGAATAACCCCATTTAGAATATGTCACTATGGTTTTAAAGAGCGGGGCCTAGGCTTTCCCAAATCACCTTTGCATTCAAGAAATATTTCAATGCTAAAATATTTATTTATTACATTCTCTCTCGCAGTTCAATATTCATGTTAAAATGTGACTTCCTACAATTGTACTCTTGAATACTCATCTCCTTCATATACCTATGGGCTCAAGTGTTTTATGTCTCTTAATTTATTTGAGCCATTTATATTACTATTGCAACTATAAATAAATTAGTGCTAACTAAAAGCTACTCAACAATATTCCAAAAATAATTATTACTGTTGAAGACTCATCTCCTTCATATACACATGGGCTCAAGTGTTTTATTTCTATATTTGTTGCAATGCAAAGTTAATTAGAATGCTTATTACAATTGTGGAGATTATTTTTGTTATTGTCTTTTAATTTATTTTATCTATTTATATTATTAACGTAGCTATAAATAAATTAGTGTCAGCTAAAGGCTACTCAACAATACCTCAATTTTGTTGTTGTTTCCCAAGAAGGCATATCTTCAACTGTTGTTTTATTATTGCAGTTCTTCGATCATGAACAATCTACCCTTTCTACAAGCAATACTATTTCAAGCACTCAATTTAGTTTGCAAGCATCCCAATTCTAGATTCAAAATAGTTGGCACTCTATTTTCTTATGCAATAAAATAATATCAAAGGGTAGATACAATTTTAAACATGATAGAAGTGTTTATTCTTGCATATATTCTTGAGCACATTTCAAGTATAGAAAGCATATTTGGCTACACTTTGTATTGATTGTGAATGATGTTGCAACATCACCACAAAACACCACTTTGACATACCCATCACACCTTCTAGTGTGATTTCTAGTTATATTATATTATTCCCTCTAGTTGAGGTGTACTTATTGTAATGTCATGTGTTTCTTTTTTTAGATCATATTCATGTGACTATAATTGAGTATTCATATCGCTTAGTTTTGTCTAATATATCGACACCTATGTTACCATTTTTTGTGTGTTGTGTGTGATATAGTGAGAGAATATTCTCTCCTTTTATTTTTAATTTTCTTATCTATATGCACTTTTATGACAATGGGATTAATTCCCCTTCCTCATACATTTTCTAGAGAGTGAAATGAACTCTCTCAGTACCCTTTTTTTTTTCCCCTTTCTCCATCATTTTGTTTTCCATGTTTTTGATATTGACATCTAGTTTATTTAATGATTACATGGGTTTAATTTGAAGGCCTTAGTTTTACTTATTAACTAACTTCTATTAATGTGGTTGTGAGCATGCATTCAATTTGTGAATAGCCTATTGAAATATATTAAAAATATTAGAACTTAACATAAGAAAAAGAACATAGTATTCACTTAAAAGATTAATAATTCTATGCCATTTATTGCCAATTAAAAAGAACATCTATGAAGTCAATTTGTTCATTACCTCACAATTGCAATCAACTAGGAGTACATTCACCTACAGTTCCAATCCAATTATGAAATCAACTCACCAATTCAAGTATATTTGGAATGCAAATTTCATTACATTTAATGAACCAATTTTGTAATAACTCAAACACACTCTTATTCACCTTCAAGAATTATCAAATTATCATGTCACAAAAATAATTTATTTTATTTGAAATGCATATGCATTTTAGTAAAACAATGACTCCTTACATAAGAAATTATCATTCTTTCTTCCACTACAAATATTGCAACCATGCAAAACAATATTATGAACAAGGTGGAGAATTATCCATTACAAGGTACAATGAAGCATATCAAACTTGTTCCTCTACACAATAGACCAACATAATGATCAATTCTAATATTTTTTCCCCTCTTGATCCTTTATGCACAAAAGCTATAATTACATGATTAAACAATACCATGGAGAACTTACCTCCTGATCTAGGTCTCTATGAGACCACCCACTGAGTTTGGAGACCAAGGATAAATGAGTTACATTCATACAAAGTTTGCAATGCATAAACATCACAATGAAAACATTTAACACCAG
Organism: Cupressus sempervirens; assembly: GCA_028749045.1. NCBI lineage: Eukaryota > Viridiplantae > Streptophyta > Pinopsida > Cupressales > Cupressaceae > Cupressus > Cupressus sempervirens. The sequence continues at coordinate 473,026,768 of CM053793.1, read as the reverse complement.
CAACCATGATCTTCACAATGGATCCCAAATGGACCCATAAACAAAGGGTGAAGGTGGAATTTTCAAGAGGAGATTGCCATACTATTTCCAATAACATAACATGAAATTTCAAGGTGTCCACAAGGCTTCAATAATACATTGTCCTTTCACAATAACTTCTCTTATCACACCCAAAGGAAAATAACAATTAGTATGGCTTCATGGAGTCCATGCTCCATAAAAATTCCCCTCTTCTTCATGAGAAGAGGCTCTCAACTATATTTCCAAGCTTAACTAACCCCTTCACCCCAGGCTACTCTTCCCTCCAAAGGGTGAGTGATGCCTTCACACCAAAAAATATATTCAATCTAAAAACCATAAAAAAGAAAGAAAATAAAATGCAATCAATCTTTCATACTCATCACAACACAACATCATCAATAATCTACTTACAAGAATGCATTTACATTCCTACATTTTCATATTTGTAACACCAATACTCATGTTTCCAAATGAAAGAGAAATTTAATAGTAGGATGGAAAAACATTGGTCCCGTACAAAACCAAAATGAATTTTGAGAAGATTTCCCTTTCCCTTAGCTTCCAATCTCTAAAACCCTATGTGTCTCTAAAGTTAGAGAGTGGGTCAACATTAAACTAAGTTTCCCAAGGCCCTCTAAAAATGCCTCCAAGAGCTTTAACCCACCCAATCTCTCAATATGGAAATAACATAGTCACCTTTTCTCTTAGACTATTTTCCCTTTCTAGAAATGTAAGCTTGGCCAAGTAAGAGGGTAAGGTTAAAGTCACGTGACAACTTTATTTTCATAGCTCTTCGAAAATGGCTTATCTAGAGGGTCCCTAAAGTTAGTTGGACCTTCTAATGGTGAAAATTAATCTCCTAAAACATAATAATACCATATGGGTTCCTAATTTATACTCAAATGACACTTTAAGACCATTTTTTATCCATCTAAAGTCACTAAGAATTTTGAATTCGAAATTTAGATTGATGGGGAACTTCTAATAACAACTCTTACAAGTGGGGTTAACCTAGAGACTCCATTGAGTTTAGTTTTAGGTTGAGAAAATTCTTGTCAAACCCTAATTGGCATGTCATTTACACATGGACATTACAAGTATCAAGTGACACAACAAAAGCACATTTACATACATACATACATACATACATACATACATACATACATACATACATACATACATACATACATACATACATACATACATACATACATACATACATACATACATACATACATATATATATATATATATATATATATATATATATATATATATATATATATATATATATATATATATATATATATATATATATATATATATATATATGTAATTATATGTATGTATATAGATATATGTATATATACATATATATGTATACACACACACTAATTGAAATATTAAAACATCATGATCTACTCATCAACATCAATTCTTTCTTTGAAACATAACAATATTTAACATTTTGAGTATCACTGTGATTTAGTTTCTATCATAAAATGACTACTAAAAGCATATATATTAAATCATCAGAACATATAAGATAGGTCCTTTTATACAACATGAGTAAAGATAATCATAATGTAATCATCATGTGTCAACAAATAATATGATTCACTATCTAACCAAACAAAAGTGTATGAACATATTTAGTCATAAGGTATAAAAATATAAAAATATCAACTATTCTATGATGAGTCAGGGTGAGGCCTCACACCAATATTTTAAGATTGAGGTCTTGTACCTTGTCCCTTTTCTTTAGTGGGAACTTTAATTGGATCTACTTTGTGGATTTGGTCTCTTTCTCTTGATTCCCAAGTTAGTAAGGAGGAAGTGCTTACCATTGTCTCCATTATAGTTACTATTTTTAATAACTGTTGGTCATTTTTTGCCTTCTTGCTAGAATTTCCACTTTGAATTTAACGTAGTAACGTTCACAAGTTTTAAATATTAAAATTATTCAAAAGGGGCACAAAATACCTTATGCTAACCTGATAATATTTCTTCCCTGCACATTTTAATATTTCTGCAGGCCCGCAAGTCCCCATCACCAGATCTTGAAAGATCAACGGTTGGTGCTATCTCACTATGGGAAGTTGTACATTGTTTTTCCATAGTGACATAGCACCTTTTGGCCATGTGGCCGATGGGTCCTCCCTTTTCCTTAATTGTTTCTCCGGTGCCAAATTTTGGTAGATCCACGATGGGCACTATGGTGCTATCAGAAAATCTGTGTTCCTCGCCGTTAGCGACATAGCGCTCAGATGAAAAATGATACTGCGGCAACATAAGAAGGAAGGTGGGTCCCAAGCATGCCCTATTAGATATCAATGATGAAATTTGGCACACACAGTGGGACCTTAGGCAATGTGAAAGGATGACTGTGCTTGGAATGGGGCTTTGATTCGTCGCCAGCTAGGAAGTTCGTTGATGTCAGTAGTTACCTGGACCCACACCCCTTTCAAACATGTGAAGATTTACTCACCCTTAGATCAGTTTGGATCAACAGTAGGCACTATCTCACTATGGAAAGCTACGAGGATATTATCCATAGTGACATAGCACCTCAGTGATGCGTGGCGCAGATGACGTCATGGGCCTGCCCTTCTCTAAAGTAATATTACGGCTCATCCTCGGTGTCAGTTGTTAGGTGGGTCATAGTATAATGGTGATATTTCATTGGCCCACTTAGCCAACTTGATGTGTAGTTGTACAACTTTGTTGATCACCATAGATCTAAAGAAATTGATGGTAGGCGCTATCTCGCTATGGAAAGCTGTGAGGATATTACCCATAGTGACATAGCACCATTGTAGCACATGGATTAGTGGGGCCAGGTCTTGCCAAGATGAGGATGCTAGGTTGTGCTAGGTGGTTGCCAAGTGTTTCATGGGCCCAAAATTTTTAAGGGGATAGCGCAGTAATATGGTGAGTCTTCACGATTTTCGGATCAGTCTAGATCTGTGGTGGGCGCTATCTCACTATGGGAAATTGCTTAGAGGATACACATAGTGACATAGCACCTCAGTGACATGTGTCTCAGTGGGTTCAATGGAGGCAGTAATGGTTAGATGTGATCGGCGATTAGTATAACATCATGGTCAGATGGCGCAGTTAGTAATGAAAGAGGTGGTCAACTCAAGGAAAACTTGCAAGGTGGCAAAAAGAAATGAACTGATTGGTCCACATGGCTTGTTTCACTTACAGTGTTTAGCTGACTCACTGACTCTACTAATTCATGCACCAAAAATGATAAGAAATTGAGGTTTTACACAAATCTAATCTTCATGATCAATTCCAACCACCAGAAGTGAATGTGAAGCATGTAGAAACACTCTACCCCCTGATCTAATCTATCTACTTGGTCAGAGCACAGTTATAGTGCTGCCTCTGTCTTCTCAAGGCCCTATTTTAGTTAATAGTTAGATTTCATGGTACTAAAAAGCTATATTTAGATTGGATTTTCTTCTATATCCCCATGATTTTTCTCTATAGGACTTCAATGTAGTGGTTGGGGAGTAACTTCAATTGGAGGACATCTCAGTTATGCCTGAGCTATAAAGGCAACTTCTAAAAATCTTAAAAGGGTTGATCCTTCTTTGACTTCTCTGATATTGCTTTGCAATCTCATGTGTAAATTCCCTTTTCCCTCTAAACTGTATGACATTCTATTTTATCTCCTTCAACCATTAATGTGCAAGTGCAAGAATTATTTGCCTCTCATTGATGTTTTGCAGAGATCTATGATCTGCATGACTATATCTCCTTGGCCTATGAATGATAATATAAGTGAATCTCTCTCTTCTTGTGTCATTCATCTTGGTCTTCTAATCTGCATGTGATTATTAGATTAAAGCAAGTCTGAATGTGTATATCCTTGGTTTCATTCTAGTTCAAAAGTGCATATATGGGAAGAGATTGGTCTAAACACTCTATTTTGGTGCATCACCTCCCTAGATTAGAATAGGTAGATTTTCTTTCCATGCATTCCTTCTCCCTTTTCCTTTCCAAGAGCAGTTAGGTGCATCCTGATAGTAAGAGGAAGCTGGCCTTCTCTCGGGACTCAACTTCATAGTTCAAGTCCCACAGCTTGGAGATTGTTTCCATGTTTCATGAGGTCATCCTTAGGTAACAACTTTGGACAAGGGTGCAGACTTCAGTGAAAATTTTTTTTGGCATGCCCGGTAGGACTCTTTTTGTGAAAAATTCAAGCCTACTAGTGTCAAAAGGGAAGATTTCAAGATCAATATTGAGGAGATAGTACTAGCTTCGGTGTTTAAGCCTTCAAGAGGCTCATTCTACAAAGTACTTGGTGACTCTGAGCTTCAAATACATATCTAGTTCCAGACCAAAGTTGCAGTGATTTATGCCTAGAGATGAAACAAGGGCATCTTCTAGAGGTAAGTTTCAGTATCGAGAACTTTCATTTTCAAACCCTAGAAGAAGGAAGACTAGAATATCTTTATCACCAGTTAGGAGTGTAATAGTAACAAATACACCTACAAGATCTATCTCTACTCCTCCTATTATTAGATCTTAGCCTAGACTACCATCAATACATATCAATAGATCACTTGTGTATATGGCATTTCCTAGAGCTCATACTTTTGCCACCTTTAATGGTGGGAGCCCTCTCTTATTATCCCAAAGACATGACATACTAGTAGCTGCTCTCAAAAGTATACTGGAGTTTACTAGTGAAACTTCTATCTCTCCCTCAAAACACATTCAAGAGGTTGCAAATGTCTGCAATATCCAAGGTATTATAGAGGATGATGTTGCAGTTAGGCTCTTAGCCTCATCCTTGAAAGGAAAAGCACTACAATGGTATAGAGGTTTAGCTCATTGTTCTATAACAGATTGGGATGGATTAGGAGTAGGATTGTGACAACATTTTGAGATAAAAGTGACTATTTGTCACTTTTAGAGCAGTTGACTACTATAAAAAGAGCCCCCCATGAATGTATGACTAATTTTAATTATAGATTTCAAAAGACATGGGATAGAATACCTACTTTAGTGAAGCCTACCCCTGGTAATACCTTCTTGCATTACCTTAGAGCTTTTAACAGTGATATTGCCACTACAATCCAAACTATGGGAGGAGATACCTTTCCTAATGCTTATGACATAGCAATAAAATTAGAGAACATCCTAATACAAGGAGGTAAGCTAGCTCCAAGGCCTCTTATGCCTTTCTTCCCTGATGTTCCAAATTATCAACCAACAATGGCTCCTCTTCCCACAACTTCTACATCACAATCCATTATCCTAGTCCCTCAAGCTTCCACATCTTCAAATGGGATAGATGAAATCAAAGAGAAGATGCAATCTCTGATGTAGAAAATGGATAAAAGAGAAAAGAACCTAGAGAAAAGATTGCAAGATTATGGGAAGAAGCTAGAGGATAACTCCTTTATGATGCAAAAAGTAAGCAACAACGTGGTGACTTTAGAAAGACAACAAGCTCAAGGTAGTAAGCCTCATCAATTGCAATATCAAACTCCAAGCAATGGTAGGCCTCCAAATCCTAATCATTGGAACAATTCTTTTGATCAGAGTAGGTAGGGTGGCCATACTTCAACCTTAAATGTAAATCAAAGTAGGGCCATAGTTCCTCAAAATAATATGGCTCAAGATCAAGATTTTTGTCCCACCTATAACTACTTCTATGCCTATTGTATGTGTCAGAAGGCTAAATATTTTATGGCTTTGACAGTCCAAGAACCTGTAGCAAAATAATCATACAAGGAGGACGAATTTAAAGATGCCTCAGATATGCAAAGATAGGGTGATTTCTCTTTTATGAATCATAAGATGGAGGAGAATTGTAATGTAAACTAGGATTCCATTGCTCATAACACTAGAAGCAAAAGAAGAGCTATGGAAGTGTTGTCCCTCCTCATCCCAATTAGGCCTCATTTTCAAATGTGATATCTCATGAGAAAGCAACAAATAATCAATCAAGTACCTTTCAGTAGCAAAGAAAAAATCATGGCAGAAAGGACACAAGTGATCCTTAGGTTATTCCATCTCAACCTCATACAATTGTAGCTCCCAAGGGTTCTACCAAAGCACCTGCTATGCCATTTAGTGTGGTGGAGAAAATGAAGAAGAAAAATGTGAATATCTCCATGTGGGATGCTGTTGCTACTATACCCATGCAAAAGAGGTTGCTACAACAAGAATTGGAAAGAATTGAACCAAAGGATCAGACACTCAGTATGCAAACTAGTCCATTGTTAGGGATGTATTACAGTTGGATGGTAGTACTATCAAGACTATAGGGATCCTTAGGAATGTAGAGATGGCCTTACATGCATGCCCTAGTTGTATTGTAACTGAAGATACCTCTATTGCTGAGGTCAAGCCATATTTTGCCATATGTTTGTCAAGAGACTGTACTACCCAAATAGGTGGTTTCATATCTTCTAATTGGTCATATATGTCTTTTAAGACAAGATATGGAGCCAATGCTTCAATCAGAGCAGAGCCTCAAGCCCTCCATCATACTGAATCTTACACCCCTAATTCCATCAACATGAATTGCCCTATCCTAGAGATGGATGAGAATGACATAGTGAATGAGCCCACCACTTCCCTAGCAGAGATACCTAATTTTTTCTTCGATGAGTGGGATAATGCATATCAATTTGATCTTATGCTAGAAACCCTTGAGACAGGTCTTAGTAATATTGTATATTGGAGAAAGATGCTCTAGTTCCCAATCTTGTGGAGACTAAAGAAGATATGAGTGGGATATGGAGTATGTACTTTGATGGATCAAAGAATAAAAATGGATCAGGGGCTGGTGTGATGTTGATTTCTCCTGCACAAGTAAGGTACTATTTCTCCTTTAGGCTCCAATTCAGCTGCACTAATAATGTAGCTGAGTACAAATACTTGATTCAAGGTCTCCTACTTGCTCAAAAAAGAGGAATTCAAGCCTTGAGGATGTATGGAGATAGTGAGTTGGTGGTTAATCAAGTGAGAAATCAAAATACCACCAAGAATGGTTTGCTCAAGTTTTATAAAAATAGGGTATGAGATTTTCTTGAAGGTTTCAATGCATTTAATATTCAAAGCATCCCTAGAAAGGAAAATAGATATGCTAATAGACTTGCAGCAATAGGTGCATCTTATGATGTGTTGGGGAATCTTAAGGAGAAGAAGAAGTGACAAATCATAGTGGTAGTAAGGCCTGCCATCCTTGATAACAACATCCATTGGCAAGTGTTTGAGTCTGATGAGAAAATTGTTAGCTTCTTGCAGAATGAAGCAGAGTTTTTAGGCAGGAACCAGTTGAGACTACAGGATCAGTATGGTGATCAGATCATTCATCTCAGTTCTAACAAATTTCCTAATGGTCTCATTACCTTAAAAAGTGTTTTCAATCCTGATGACCAAAGAAGAGGTAGAGACATGAACCTAGCAATTGATGAAGATGATCATATTCCAGTCATGGTTGCTGATGGAAAGACCTTAAACATGTGGAAGGTATGTTCTGAAATTGAGCAGGAGAGTTTTATTCATCTATGTCAAGAATTTAATGATATATTTTCCTGGACATATGATGATTTAAAGGGTTTTGACCCAAGGTTGTTTCAGCATACCATAGATTTAACTAATGATGTAAAACCAGTAAGACAAAAATAGATACTAGTGAATCCTAAAATTGAACCCTTGATGAGAAAGGAGCTATCCAAGTTGATTGAAGCCAATATAATTTTTTCCCATCAAACACTCATCATGGGTAGCAAACCTTGTCCCTGTTAGGAAGAAGAACACATAAATTAGATTGTGTGTGGACTTTAGGGACCTTAACCAAGCTTCCCTAAAAGATCACCATCCTCTCCCTACTATGGAGCAAATTTTGTCCAAGGTCAGTGGTTCAAAGAGATTTTCATTTCTTGATGGATTTTCTGGCTACAATCAAGTGTTGGTTAAAGAGTCTGATAGGTACAAGACTACATTTACCACTAAATGGGGTACCTATGCTTATTGTAAGATGCCATTTGGGCTAACCAATGCAGGTGCTACATTTTAGAAGGCAATGGAGATGGCCTTCAAAGGGTTGATTGACAAGTTTGTCTTAGTTTACCTTAATGATATCATTGTGTATTCAAAGGATGTAGAAGATCATTTTGATCATCTAAGACATGTATTCCTAAGATGTAGAGAGTTTGGGGTTTCCCTTGACCCAAGCAAGTGTGTCTTTGCTACTAACCAAGGAAAATTATTAGGACATATTGTATCTGTGGATGGCTTAACCATTGATCCAGAGAGAAAAAAAGTAATACTTTCCCTCCCTCTTCCTAAACACAAGAAAGGGATGCAAAGTTTCCTAGGCAGGATAAATTTTGTGAGAAGATTTATTCCAAATCTTGCTACCATGGTGAAACCTCTTACAACTATGCTCAAGAAAGGTATGGTATTTGCATGGACCAAGGAAGGGAAGGAAAGTTTTGAAGAAATCAAGATAGCCATAGCCTCAACCCCTACTCTCATTAATCCAAATTTTGAGAAAGATTTCATCCTTTATACCCTAGGTGGTGAGTCAAGCATTTTTGCTGTCCTGACTCAAAGAAATGATAAAGGTGACGAGCAGCCCATAACTTTCTTTAGTGAAGGGCTTAAAGAGTATGAAAATAAATACAGCTATATAGAGAAGCAAGCCCTTGTAGTCATCAGAGCTTTAAAAAAATTTAGACATCTCCTGTCCCATAATAAGATTCATTTGTTAGTACCTCACACCAGTGTGAAGGAATTCCTTTCGAGCAAAGATGTTAGTGAGAAAAGAGATGGTTGGATTACAAAGGTAATGGAATATGATGTTGACATCTAGGTCACTAAGTTGATAAGAGGGAAGGGATTGTGTAAATAGATGTTATCATCTCATGAACCTGATGAGGAAGCTGCTATGATATTGATAGAGCAACAAGAGTTAAGAAATAGCGACCCAAGGAGTTGGATGGATGATATGATGAATTTCTTATTAGGCAATGGATACCGTTAGGGATTAGATAGAACTAAAAGGAGAGAGTATAGATTACAGTCAATTCCTTATGTCATAGTTGACGGTGTCCTCTTTAGAAAAGAATTTAATGGAGCCCTATTAAGATACCTTGATACATACCAGGCTAAAAGAATGATCAAAGAACTTCATAATGGTCCTAATGGTGGCCACTTCTCAGCAAGGACAATTGCAATGAAGATCATTAGGGCTAGTTATTACTGGCCATCTCTATTTCATGATTGTCATAAGTATGTGAGGAAGTGTGAAAAATGTGCCTTCTTCTCTGGCAAAAAAAGACTTTTAGCTCTTCCCCTTCATCCTATTCAGGTGGACCAGCCTTTTTCTCAATGGGGATTGGATTTCATAGGTCCTATCAATCCTCCTTCTATTTTAGGTCACAAATGGATTTTAGCTACTATAGATTATTTCACTAGATGGATAGAGGCAGTTGCATTGAAGGATGCCACTGAATCTTCAGTTGTTGAGTTCCTTGATGGAATTGTGACCAGGTTTGGTGCCCCTTCAACCATTATTTTAGATAATGCAAAGTCTTTTGTTGGAGGTCAGATTTGTGTATGGGTAGTGGATCATAATATCTATTTGAGCACATCCTCAAATTACTATCCTTAGGGTAATGGTTTGGCTAAGTCCTCTAACAAGAACTTGATCAGAATCATAAAGAGAACAATTGAGGATAACCAGAGGTGTTGGCATAAAAAACTGAAGACTACACTGTGGGCTGATAGAATAATGCCTAAAAGTTCAATAGAGAATTCACCATTTATGTTAGTTTATGGTAGAGAAGCAAGACTTCCAATTTCATTAGAGTTCCCATCCCTAGAGCTAGCTCATTAGCTAGAGTTGATTGAAGATGATGCCATGATAGTAAGAATGGCAGAGCTAATGGAGCTAGAAGAGAAGAGAAGTAAAGCCATGTAGACCCTAGAGACACACCAATAGCAGGTAAAAAAGAGTTTTGATAGGAAGGCTAGGATCAAAATCTTCTGAGAGGGAGATTTGGTTCTGAAATGGGATGCAAATAGGGCAAAACCAGGAAGACACTCAAAGTTTGATGCATTATGGAGTGGTCCCTATCTAATTCTCAATTGCAAGCAGGCCAATGCTATCCAATTAAGTAAGCCTAGTGGTGAAATTTTTCTCATCCCAGTCAATGGGATCTATCTCAAGCCGTGTTTTTGATAGGGGCTGAGGTTCTGTGCATAGTTAGAGTAATTTTTTTTCTTGTTAGTTCCCTATTTTCCAAGAAGTGCACGAGCACAAGATTATCTCCATGAGACAATAAGTTTTGAAATTTTGAAGGTTGTAGAAGGAGGTTTTGGTCTCTGGTTCTAGTTTCAGAGACAGGGGTTTCAGGGTTTTCCTCTCAAGGGTAGGGTTAGGGTTTCACAGTATACATAGGATCCACATCTTTTTTGACTATGTAGCCCAATGTATGCATGAGCTCACTGGTCTACACATAGCTGGCTTGCATCCCCTCTGAGTGGCCAAATTTGTTGGTCATTTTTTGCCTTCCTGCCAGAATTGCCACAATTGAATTCAAAGTAGTAACGTTCACAAGTTTTTAATATTCAAATATTCAAAAGGGGCACAAAATACCTTATGCTAACCTAATAATATTTCTTTCCTGTGCATTTTAATGTTTCTGTGGGCCCACAAGTCCCCATCGTCAAATCTCGAAAGATCAATGGTTGGCACTATCTCGCTATGGGAAGTTGTACATTTTTTTGCCATAGCAACATAGCACGTTTTGGCTGCATGGCTGGTGGGTCCTCCCTTTTCCTTGATTGTTTCTTCGACGCCAAATTTTGGTAGATCCACGATGGGTGCTATGGTGCTATCAAAAAATTTGTGTTCCTCACTGTTAGCGACATAGTGCCTGGATGGAAAATGATACTGCAGTGACATCAGAAGGAAGGTGGGTCCCAAGCATGCCCCGTCAGATATCAGTGATAAAATTTGGCACACACAGTGGGACCTTAGGAAACATGGAAGGATGATTGTGCTTGGAACAGGGCTTTGATTCATTGTCAGCTAGGCAGTTCATTGATGTCAGCAGTTACCTAGACCCATGCCCCTTTTGAATGCATGAAGATTTCCTCACCCTTGGATCAGTCTAGATCGACAGTAGGCACTATCTCGCTATGGAAAGCTACAAGGATATTATCCATAGTGACATAGCACCTCGATGATGTGTGGCATAGATGATGTCATGGGCCCACCCTTCTCCAAAGTAATATTACGGCTCATCCTCGATGGTAGTTGTCAGGTGGGTCATAGTATAGTGGTGATATTTCATTGGTCCACTCAGCCAACTTGGTGTGCAGTTGTACAATTTTGTTGATCACCATAGATCTAAAGAAATTGATAGTAAGCGCTATCTCACTATGGAAAGTTGTAAGGATATTACCCATAGTGACATAGCACCATTGTGCCACATGGATTAGTGGAGCTAGGTCTCCTTGGCCTATGAATGATAATATAAGTGAATCTCTCTCTCCTTGTGTCATTCATCTTGGTCTTATGATCTGCATGTGATTATTAGATTAAAGCAAGTCTGAATGTGTATATCCTTAGTTTCATTCTAGTTCAAAAGTGCATATATGGGCTGAGATTGGTCTGAACACTCTATTTTGGTGCATCGCCTCCCTAGATTAGAATAGGTAGATTTTCTTTCCAAGAGTAGTTAGGTGCATCCTAATAGTAAGAGGAAGTCGGCCTTCTCTGGAGACTCAACCTCATAGTTCAAGTCCCACAGCTTGGAGGTTGTTTCCATGTTTCATGAGGTCGTCCTTAGGTAACAACTTTGGACAAGGGTGCAGACTTCAGTGACAATACTAACTTAATTTACAATCAAAATTTGGCTTTCGATTACAAGTAAGGGATCATTTTAAAGGGAAACATCTATTCATAATAATTTTATGTTGTAATTGAGCTTTTAAACCTTATAACAAACATCATTTTTTAAGATACCTGAGTCGAGGGTGGTGGGGGGTGGGGGGCGAGAGTGGGGTGAATCAATTATGTCCACTTATACTATAGGCCTTTAAAACAATTTAGTACCAATACAACTTCATATACATTGAAAGAAATAACTTAGTAATCTCATTCAACATCATAATTGAATATTGTAACCAATTCACATTTGACTATTAGCTCATTGTTTTTGTTATTATCAAGTATCATAAATATAACTTAGCTTTTACCTCATTGTTACCTAGTTTTACTAAGTTGTAGTATTAGGTAAATATCATGAAAATAAAATTGCAAAATAAATCCAATCACACATTTGAAATAATGGTTTAAAATAGAAACTCTTTAAAGGGAAAAACCACATGGGACCAATAATCTAAATAATTTCACTCTTTGAAGTGAGCTCTCATAGGAGCCAACCCTGTCAAAGGTTTATATGTAGTTTCTTAGGGTGAGGTGGTTGGAGGGCTTAAAATTAAGACCATCTAGACCTTATCACTCCTTGATCTTTTCTAAAGAGTGGTCTACTCTAAAGGAATTACAAACATCACTAATCGATGTTTCCATATAGGATTCATAGACTTCTTAGGTCCACCTGGTTAAGAGATTTTTTTGCTACAATTGTAATAAAGTAGAAATCAAATGATTTGTAAGATTTAGCACTACCTTGCTTGTTCAATTCTCAATTTGATACAATGCAATTTCAAGGGTACCCCTACTGGAGGTAATCTAGATCCCTACAAATAACCACACAATGGAAACAAAACACAAGATATACAATCTAATACCAAACGCAACTCTTTATTCATAAAATAACTATTTACATGCAATATGCTTGACTATAAGGCCTTCCAAGTTATGGCCAAATACAATAAAAATCACAATATCAATTTTGCAATATCCCTCAAGATCCAATCCCAACACTAGCTAGTCCAAATCTACACTAGTAGAAAGCTTCAAGAAAGATGTAAACTTGTGCTCGCAAGCCCACCAAGTAATCTCCCTGTTTCCCAAGCCTCAACTACTAGCCCTTCTCAATTTGCATCCCATTTGATGTTCTATCTACACACTTAGGAAAACTTCACTCTTTAGCTACTCCACGTTAAACTCAAGATCCACTCCCCCTGAATGAATCTGACTCACTCCTCTAAATGAATGCCTAAAGACTCCACAAAATTGATGGAGACACAACCCAAGAACAGAATGGACACAATAGAAAAAGGGAAATTATATTAACTGAGAAAATAGGCTAGTACAAATAGTACAAGAAAATAAACTTCAAAACATGCCCTAAAGGCTTACAATAGCATAAATCTGGAGATAATTTCTCCTTTCAGTACCTCCTCTCAAACTCCATTTCGAACTGCCTTTTATAATGCCAGAAATCTCCTTAAATAGACCCTAGAGGGTTAAGGACTAGGAATAAATTCTAGAAGGTGCTAGTAGGCATCCACTGACCAAATAGAAGGTTCCAAAAGCTACGTTAGAAGTTCATGCAAATCTAGAAGAATCCAAAAATGGTCACTGAACTTTCAAGAGGCATAACTTTTGAACCATATCTTCGATTGACAAACTGTTTACATTTTTGAAAAGCTCTCGAAGGGCTCTATAGCCCTATGGACAAGCTTCACTAGTCCCCCATTTTTTGGCCCTTTTTGAGGTCATTTAATTCCCCTAACCTAACTTTGAAGCATTCTTAGGAGGTCTCCAAAACCCAAAAAACTGCAATAACTTTCAAATCGTGGGGCCTTTTGACTTGATTCTTTTTTTGGAATGCTCTAAATTACAATTACATTCATCTAGCCAATTTAAACCTCCTAGTTCACCAAAATGATGGCCCAATGACATGCTCCTATTTTTTCAAGATTTTCTAGCACACTGATAGTGGAACTGTGAGAGTTGGAACCTTTATTTGACCCAAATGGGTATCCAAAAATGAAAATAGATGAAACAAAAACTAAGTCTAAGTACATTTTTTGGGTGACATAGGATTGCCCTTATACCTCTGGATGCTCCTGCATCAAAAACCCCCTTACATATACCCAACTACACCACAAGTTGGCCTAGCCCAATACAAATTAAAATAACCCTTACATTAAATATATGCATAATCCACAGATCAGATGTAGCACATATTAAATACCTATAACCCAAATTAAATGTTAAAAGGTTGGCTCATAGAAAACTTAGGAAATAGAGAAACTAAGTTATGAATGAGTGTAAGAAACCACCATTGAGCATAAGAAAATCTATCAAGCATAGCCAAACCCCTTCATTGACCAAGCTAACTTAGGTAACACTATTGCTGACTTATCAATGTAAACCAAGCCACAATATATGCCAAGTGCCCCAAGCATCATTGAAAACCTTCATTAACTGAGTCACTTAGTTAACACAATAACCACAAACCACCCAGTAATGAATAAGTACCATCTCTTCACTCACAAGCATAAACCAAAGATTAACCAAGCATGCTCGATAAACACACAAATTAAATCTAAAGTAACTACCGAAAACTCCTCTAAAGTAGTCATTGAGAAAATACAAGATGCTCCTACATTAGGCTCCCCATGTAAATAAAAAGTGTGTCCCACACTTTGATGTCCAAAGAAATATCAACAACCATCATCTTCACCAAAGGCTTCCACTCCAACAAGGACAAGAAAATCAACATGCAAATCATCCAAATCTACATCCATTTGTCAAACACTAGAATATCAACCATCAAATCAACATGCTCACTTCCAAGAACAAAATAAATATAATGCTTCATCAATAACTACTAAATCCACACTAACAAAAAAAAACTCCATCTCAATAGCAATATATAGATCAACACATGCCAAACTCACAACACCAATGGTCTCATTTCTTACAACAAGATACTTTGTAATTTTTATGTCAGACACAACCAAATAATCATGAAAACCAATCTCAACCTCAACATCAACAAGATTAGGAATCTCCCTGGTAAGCTCAAGTATTTTAGCAACAACCATTGATTACTTTGTAGGTTTCAAATCAGACTCCACGAACTGATCAAAACCAAACTCACATACCTTCCTCCACTGAAACCATGTTATACCACCTTGTCTCATGAAAAAGTCTTCTAATTGGCTAGATAAATCTCTTTCAGATTAGTAGATTCCAACTCCACAAACATCTATGTAATTCCCTCCCCATCTTGTCTTTAACTTAATTAGCAAAACTAGATTCAAACTGAGAAAACACCTTAGAAAGCCTTTTCTTCTCTACATCTCATAGATTCACAATCATCCCAAGGTTTGATCTTCTTAGAGACATCTTCCAAGATCTTTGTAAACCCTCTTAAAAAAATCCACTGCCAAATCAAGACCTTCTTAGATAAACTACTCTCAACCCAAGGTCTTGGTGTAAACTACCCCAACTTCGGCAATCTATCTACATGCTCAGGAACAATTGTGCTCTGATACCATCTGACATAATGAGAATCTAAGGGTACCCCTACTAGAGGTAATCCAAATCCCTACAAATAACCACATAGTGAAAACACAACACAAGATACACAATCTAATACCAAATTCAACTCTTTATTCATAATATAATTTCTTACATGCAATATTCCTAGCTATAAGGCTTTTCAAGTTATGACCAAATACAACAAAAATTACAATATCAGTTCTACAAGATCACTCAAGACCCAATCCCAACACTAGATAGTCCATATCCACACTAGTAGAAACCTTCAAGGAAGATATAAACTTGTGCTTGCAATCCCACCAAACAATCTCCTTATTTCCCAAGCCTCAACTACTCTCCCTTCTCAAAATGCACCCAATATCCAAGTGTAAACTACCTCATATTCGATGCTCTATCACACTTAAGAAAACTTTGATCTTCAGCTACTCCATGCTGAACTCAATATCTAATCCTCCTAAATGAATTTGATGCACTCCTCTAAATGAATGCCTAAAGACCTCACAAGACCCCCTTACTTATACCACTAGTACAAAAATAACAATATGTGACTAAAAAACCACTCAAATTTGTATATATGTGAATAAACTTAGTCACTCGATTAATAGTAGTTAATATCCAATCATTTATAACACTACTAAATTTACTACTAAGCAGGTTTTTTCATTTATTTGATCGCTACTTTTGATAATTGATTTAGTGTTATATGTAGTAGTATATATAGTGATATATTTTGTAGTGTTTATAGTGGTATATTTATTAGTATATTTAATCATGTGACTAGTCACACACTTAGTAGTATATTGAATCACATATTTAGTTGTATATTTGATAGTTGATTTAGTCACATATTTAGTAGCATATTTAATCGTATATTTGGTCACATATTTATTATATCTAGTCACATGTTTAGCAATATATTTAGTAGCATATCTCATAGTATATTTAATCAAATATTTAGTAGCATATTTAATAGTGTATTTGGTCATAAGAGGGCACGATGGAATCAAACCACCATCCATCTGCTTGTAAAGCATGTGCTCTTCCATTGAGCTTGCACCCTTTAAAAAATGAGATCATACAATGTGTAATTTTTTACATTGTCTTGGTTCTTATCATTTGAGTTCATCACAATCATTTCTTTAGTGATTTATATCTAGTTTCTATATATAATTAGTCTAAGGTACTATTAAAAAATCAAAAGAACTCAAGAAATAGATATATGTCTTCTCACTATTCTTGCATCAATAGTCATTAAAATCACAAGGAGTTGGAAGATTTTGTATGACCCATCATAGGTAATAGTTATAGACCTCTCCATCTATTTGGAATAGTAGTAGCTGACATCATTCCAAGAATTAGAATTCGCAAGGGAACAACTTATGAAGTATCCATTGAGACTAGTGAAGAGAAAGAAAACTCAATACTTACTACTGATGCTTCTTTATTCTAGTATAGAAATGGGGGATAGGAGGAATACGTTAATGAAGAACTAGTTACTCCATTGTTGTCACGGTATGCTAAATAAATTATTTTTGGATTCTTCCATATATCTAACCAACATAAAAACCTTTACTATTAGAAACTATTTCTTCTATGAGTAGAAATACTCATTTTGATAAGGGAAAAAACTAGGGGATTTAGAGAATGGAAAAGTTGTCATGATACTCATACCACGAGATTAAATAATTAGGATGTATACTAAAGACATGGGGATGGATTAATGTGATGAAGATCACATGCCACTCTTAATAACCCTAGTAAGAGGAAAGAGAATTCAACCAAACAAACCAAAAAGACATTATAAGAAGTTACCAATTAATGATTCGTATAGTAATTGTATAAAACCAAGAATGACTATCAAAAATAAAGAAGAAGCATTGGAATGAATGTTAACTAACTAAAAAATCATGCCTTGTTGATATGGCTATGTTGTAGAATACAAAAATTTGATAATAGAAAACATTAGTAATGCTGACTATAAGTAATGAAACTGCTGGTACCTATTTGAATCAAGAAACAAAAATAATTCTATAGTTCTATTAAAATGCACAATTAGAAATCATATTTAGATTAATATAGGTAAAATTCTAAAACCAATTAATATGGTATCATTTGTGTCTTACCCATGGTGACAAGAAGTTGACAAGTGAATCCCACAACTTTGGAAATATCTTTTAGAAAATTACAACATCTTCCTTTGTCAAATTTCCAATAATGTTTGGAAGCCATACAAGGCAGTGTTTCTATTTGGGATAACATCTTTTCATTTGTAAATCCTTGATAAAATCTACGCATACCTATTCTAGAGCATTAGGTTCCATTCCTACCACAAGCTCTGCCAAGCATCTTCTAGACTCATCCAACATACTTTCCAAAAAATCAATTCCAACTATTGGATAATGTTGTCCTTAATGTCACACAAATGTCATATCAGTTATTAGTCTTAGCTAACCAAGCTCAGCTATAGTGTCAATCGAGATCACTCAGTCATTGAAGAAAATGAGGCAGATAGTGTCAACCGAGCTCACTCGGTCATCAAAGAAAATGAAGCAGTCAGTATCAACTGAGCTTACTCGATCATCAAAGAAAATAAGGTAGACAAGTGTTAACCAAGCTCACTCGGTTATCGAAGAAAATGAGGCAGATAGTGTTAACCGAGATCACTCGGTCAACAAAGGAATTTGGCAAAGACAATTTTCACTAAGCCCACTCGGTCATCAAAGAAATTATGAAGAAGTTAGTATTAACCGAGCTTCACTCGGTCACCAAAGGGTAGTTTCCACCGAGCTCACTCGGTCATCTATGGAAACTCAGTACTTATCGAGTTCTCCCAAGGATTGAAGGGTTGTCACAGAGTTTGCTGTATTAACCGAGCTCAGTCGATTAACACAGGAATTATTTTCTGAACAGTATTAACCGAGCAGGGTCGACCAGTAAAGGGATTTGTTAGTTTGTAATTTTAATTATTTCTAGCCGACTATTGTATTTGTTTGATTATTGGTCAGTGACTTGAGTTGACTAAGATAATCTGAAAGGTATATATGGTCACTCAAGTTGTAAAAAAAAAAAAAAAAGAAGAGTGAAAAAGTTATGAAGGTGCATTATAGTGTGAAATGAAAAGATGAATGTTGAGAAAAGTTTGATGAAGGATCAGATGCGTTGAAGGAGCTGAAAAGTTGTATTTGATCAGTAAGGATTCGGTCAAGAATAACAGAGATCTGTAATCAGCAAAGATAAGTTGCATATTGTATCAGATCACTTCATTGTTGCTTTCTAACCATTGTAACAGTGAACTCAAAATCTCTTAATAGAGTTGGTTTAATAGCCATTCTATAAATCCTCTAACAAGGTGATAGTTTAGTTGAATTGTTCTAAAGACCTCTAGCAAGGCCACTCCTAATAGGGTGATTAAATCCTCTAAAAGGGTCACACCTAACAGTGTGTTTTGTAACCTTTAAAAGGGTTGGCTCCTAATAGGGCTCACTTCAGAAGAGTGAAAAACAATAACTAGTTACATTGGTGGTTTTTCCCATATTGGGTTTCCACATTAAATCTAGTGTCTCTAGTGTTCATGATTGCTGAATTGTTTTTGGTTATCAGTTCTTAATAATAATTATTATTTGCTGCATTATCAAGTTTTAGTAATTTGTAACTAAGATCAAGCTTTTAGACATCTAAGGGACTGTGAAATATTTTTGTGGTAATTGATTCACCCCCTCCCCCTCTCAGTTACTCCATTCTCATTTCCAACAATTGGTATCAGAGCTTTTGGTGCTTACAGGAAAAGATTTCAAGGTTCTAAGCCAAAGAGCACGATGTCTTACAAAAGAGAAATTCCAAAACTTAACAGAGATAAATTCTTAGCATGGCAAGGATTGATGAAACTTCATCTGGCTACTGTTGGTGATACTGGACTGAAATACCTTGAAGAAGAATATGAAGAACCTTCTGGCACATTGTTAGTTAATGATATTTTTGAAAAGAAGACTCACAACAATATGATGATAGACATAGCATTTTCTCTCAGCTATGAAGAATTTGATGACATTAAGGACTGCAAAATTGCCTTTGACATGTGGAACAAGCTAAAAGAGATCTATGGAGGAGATGATAATGTGAGAAGAGCAAAAGTAGAAAGTCTAAGAGGAAAATTTGATCAAATGAGGATGAGAGAGGATGAAAACATTACAAAGTATGTTGAAAGAGTTAAAGCATGTGTAAGTGCAATCAGGGCAACTGGAGGTGACATCAAAGGAGAAACAGTTGTAAGAAAAGTTATCAGAACCTTGCTTCCCGTTTATGCAATCAGAGTCTCTGCAATTCAAGAAAGAAGGTGTGAAGCAAATCATAAGATAAATCTTGATGCCATAGTCAGAAGACTAACTGCATTTGAACTAGACAACTTTGACAACTATGTTCCAGCCTCCAAAAACATTGAATCAGCATTTCAAGCCAAGCTCTCACTCAAAGAGAAAAATAAAAAGAAGATAGAATCACAGTCAAAAAGTGAAAATGAATCAAGCCAAAGTTTAGATAGTGATATTGAAGTGATTGAAGCTCTACTAGCAAGGAAATATTCTAGAGGCAGAGGAAAATACAAAGGTAAAGTTCCTCTAATCTATTTTTCTTGTGATGAAATTGGTCATATTGCAGCAAGGTGCCCAAACAAGCAAAACAATGATGAAAAGAAAGATCACAAATGAAATGGCAAGAAAGACTTTAAATCATCCAAGAACAAAGGTAAGAAATCATGTTTCATGGCTGAAAATTCTAAGGATTCTGATAATAGTGAGGATAAAATTGTTTATATTGCTGTTAAAGATGACTCTAACAGTGATGAAGAAGATAAAATGGCTCTTATCTCTCATGTAAGTAAGAATGATACATGGATTATAGATAGTGGTTGCTCACATCATATGACTAGTGATAAAACTAAGTTTGATCAGTTTGAAGACTATGATGGTGGCAGTGTAAGGTTTGGTAATAATGAACCTTGTTTCATAAAAGGAAGAGGAAGAATCTATCTATCCAAAGAACTTATATGTAATAATGCCTATTGGGTTGAAGGTCTCAAACATAATTTGCTAAGTGTTGCATAGTTACTAAATATTGGATTCAAGGTGGAATTCATGCATGGAAAGGCAAGATTGTTGAATGAGCAAGGAAAACTGATAGGATCTGGCACCCAAACTAAAGGTAACTTGTTCTATCTAGAACTTGGTAAATGCTCATGTTTTATTACTCAAATTGAAGAGAGTTGGTTATGGCATAAAAGGTTGTGTCATGTCAATTTTGGTAATTTGGTAAAAATAAGCAAATTCAAGAAAGTAAGAGGCATTCCTAACATTAAGAAACCTGAGGTTGGTCTATGCAAGAATTGTCAAATTTGTAAAATGGGAAAGACTAGTTTTAAAGGTAAAAACTATCAGTCTGAAGATATATTAGAAATTGTGCATACTAATTTATGTGGACCCATTGGAATAGAAAGCTATATTGGAGAAAAGTTTTTCATTCTTTTTGTTGATGACTATTCAAGAATGATGACTGTCATGTATCTAAGGAATAAATCAAAAGCATTTGAGAAATTCAAATGGTATTTGGAAAGAGTATAAAAATAAATAGGGAAAAGGCTGAAATGTTTAAGGTTAGACGGAGGTGGTGAATTCATTTCACATGAATTCAATAACTTCTGCATTGAAAGAGGTATTAAAACACAGGTTTCAACACCAAGAACTCCAGAACAAAATGGAATAGCTAAAAGAAGAAACAGATCCATTATGGATTGTGCAAGAACCCTGATGATAGAAAAAAACATTGCTATCAAATACTGGAAGGAAGCCATCAGCACTGCAGTTCATACCTTAAATCGAGTATAGTTGAAGAAGGACTCATTCAAGACTCCCTATGAATTATGGTATGACTACAAACCCAATGTAAGTTATTTGAAAGTATTTGGAAGCAAATGTTATATTTTGAAAGAATCTAGAAAAGGAAAATTTGATGTAAAAGGTGATGAAGGAATATTTTTGGGATATTCTTGCAAAAGAAAAGCATATAGATGTTTAAATCTATCCACTCACAAAGTCATAGAAAGTGCACATGTGAAAGTTGATGAGTTTGCAGACAAATCAGAAGAAGAAAGCAAAAAGATACCTGAAGACTACAAGAGATTTGTTTACATTGAACCAGATACTATACCAAGTATACCATTCACTCAAGAATCCTCAACTCCTGAGTCTTCAGTAACCAAGTTGCAAATAGTTCAAACCGAGCCACAGCAACATTCAGACACTACCAAGCAAGTATCTACCGATTCTAAAGCAACCAAGCCAGAACAACCTAAACATGAAATTGAAGCACAAGCAGATATCAATGAAACTCATTCAAGAGGTAAAGAACCTGTATTAGCTAAATATGTTAGAAGGCATCATACATCGGATCAGATCATTAGAGACAAATCTGAAGGAACCCTGACAAGAAGTAAGTTGAAAAATACTTGTTTACTTGCTGATTTTGAACCTAGAAGTATTAAAGATGCATTGGCAAATGATAGTTGGATTGAGGCAATGAATGAGGAAATAGAACAGATAGAGAAGAATGAGACATGGACTCTTGTACCTAGGCCTAAAGATAAGAATATAATTGGAACCAAGTGGGTATTTAAAAACAAGTTGACTGAAAATGGTAAGGTATCCAGAAACAAAGCTAGATTGGTATGCAAAGGATACTCTCAAGAAGAAGGCATAGATTATGGGGAAACTTTTGCTCCTATTGCAAGATTGGAAGGAGTCAGAACCTTACTTGCATATGCTGCTCACAAAGGATTCAAAGTTTATCAGATGGATGTCAAGTCAACATTCCTCAATGGAATACTGGATGAAGAGGTTTACATTGAACAACCTGAAGGTTTTGTTGATCCAGATAAAAGGAACATGGTCTGCAAATTACACAAGGAACTGTATAGTCTGAAACAAGCCCTTAGAGCATGGTATGAAAGATTGCATAACTATCTTATTTAGAGTGGTTTTCAAAAAACTAATGATAATAGTAGCTTGTATATAAAGGAAGGACCAGATAATAAGATTGTCTTGGTAGAAATATTTGTAGATGATACTATTTTCACAGGGAATGATGATCTTTGCAAAGAATTTTCAGAACAAATGAACAAGGAATTTGAAATGTCCATGTTTGGTGAAATAAAATTCTTTGTTGGTCTTCAAATTCAACAAAATAAGAATGGCATCTTCATTACTCAATCAAAATACATCAAGGAGATATTGAAAAAGTTTGGTATGGAGGACTGTAAACCTATTGGAACTCCTATGTGTACTGGATTGAAACTTACCAAAGATGATGAATCCAAAGAAGTAGATCAAACATTGTACAAATCTATGATTGGAAAGTTGCAGTATGTAGTTCATACTAGGCCAGATCTTGCTCTTGCAGTTGGTATTGTTGCAATATTTTCAGCAAAACCAAGAGAAACTCACCTAATGGCAATCAAGAGAATAATGAGATATTTGAAAGGAACTAAAGATTATGGACTATGGTACAAATTTGGAGGTAATTTAGATTTGAAAGTTTTTACTGATGCTGATTGGGTAGGGAATCTTGATGACAGAAAAAGCACAAGTGGAGGAGCATTCTTTCTTGGAAAGAGATTGGTTTCTTGGACAAGCAAAAAGAAAAATTGTACATCCCAATCTACAATAGAGGCAGAGTATGTTGCTGCAGCAGTAAACTATTTCAACATTGTTTGGTTTAAGAAGTTATTACAAGGAATGAAGATGGAAATCAAAAAACTAGTTGTTATGTTCTGTGACAATACTAGTGCAATCAACATATCCAAGAATCCAGTGATGCATTCCAAAACCAAGCATATTGCAATCAAATATCATTTTGTCAGAGAATTGGTGCAAGATAAGGAGATCAGATTGGAATATGTTCACACAAAGGAACAAATTGCCGATATACTCACAAAGCCCTTATCTAAGGATGCATTTTTGTATCTTAGAGGTAAGTTAGGGGTCATTCCCCTATTTGAAGTTCACTAAAATAAGTTTTAGTGATGCATCAACGCATATAAGATTGAAGATCTATCTGTTGATGCAGTTTAATTAGAAATCATTGCATATGAATCTGTACTAAAGGTACATTGCAATTCACTTTAATTCTGTTATCTTTGGCATGTGTTGTCAAAGAGGGAGAGATTTACTGTCATATCCTTCTAAAATTTGTGAAATTTGAAAAATCTGCTATGAAGTTCCTTAAAAGAGGGAGACTATTAAAAGAGGGAGAAGTCTGTTATCTTGTTGGACTTATTTCAAAATTTCATTCTGTTATGACATGTTGTGTTTCCATCAATGCCAAAGAGGGAGATTGTTGGATAATGTTGTCCTTAATGTCACACAAATGTCATATCAGTTATTAGTGTCAGCTAACCGAGCTCAGCTACAGTGTCAACCAAGCTCACTTAGTCATCGAAGAAAATGAGGTAGATAGTGTCAACCGAGCTCACTCGGTCATCGAAGAAAATGAAGCAGTCAGTATCAACCAAGCTTACTCAGTCATCAAAGAAAATAAGGTAGACAAGTGCTAACCGAGCTCACTCGATTATCGAAGAAAATGAGGCAGACAGTGTTAACATAGATCACTCGATCAACAAAGGAATTTGGCAAAGACAGTTTTCACCAAGCCCACTCGGTCATCAAAGAAATTATGAAGAAGTCAGTATTAACCAAGCTTCACTCGGTCACCAAAGGGTAGTTTCCACCGAGCTCACTCGGTCATCTATGGAAACTCAGTACTTACCAAGTTCTCCCAGCGATTGAAGGGTTGTCACAGAGTTCGTTGTATTAACCGAGCTCAGTCGGTTAACACAGGAATTATTTTTTGAACAGTATTAACCGAGCAGGGTCAGCCAATAAAGGGATTTGTTAGTTTGTAATTTTAATTATTTCTAGCTGACTATTGTATTTGTTTGATTATTGGTCAATGACTTGAGCCAACTAAGATAATCTGAAAGGTATATATGGTCACTCAAGTTGTAAAAAAAAAAAAAGAAGAAGTGTGAAAAAGTTATGAAGGTGCATTATAGTGTGAAATGAAAAGACGAATGTTGAGAAAAGTCTGATCAAGGATCAAATGCGGTGAAGGAGCTGAAAAGTTGTATTTGATCAGTAAGGATTTGGTCAAGAATAACAGAGATCTATAATCAATAAAGATAAGTTGCATATTGTATCAGATCACTTCATTGTTGCTTTCTAACCATTGTAACAATGAATTCAAAATCTCTTAACAGAGTTGGTTTAACAACCATTCTATAAATCCTCTAACAAGGTGACAGTTCAGTTGAATTGTTCTAAAGACCTCTAGCAAGGCCACTCCTAACAGGGTGATTAAATCCTCTAACAGGGTCACACCTAACAGTGTATTTTGTAACCTTTAACAGGGTTGGCTCCTAATAGGGCTCACTTCAGAAGAGTGAAAAACAGTAACTAGTTACATTGGTGGTTTTTCCCATATTGGGTTTCCACGTTAAATCTGGTGTCTCTAGTGTTCATGATTGCTGAATTGTTTTTGGTTATTAGTTCTTAATAATAATAATAATTTGCTGCATTATCAAGTTTCAGTAATTTGTAACTAAGATCAAGCTTTTAGACATCTAAGGGACTGTGAAATGTTTTTGTGGTAACTGATTCACCCCCTCCCCCTCTCAGTTACTCCATTCTCATTTCCAACACCAAAATACATGAATTTGAATTGAACATGAGACAAAAAAAATGGAACCCAAAAATATTGGGTACAATACACCACATTCACTTGGATTCAAACTTGTGCTTCTTCTATGGATTACACAATGCTTCACTATTAGAAAATCAAACTCACATACACATGTACCCATCTAAATGCTCATTTCTAAGGCCAAGATATTACCATAGAGGTCCAAAATGGTATTATTTCCTTGCTCCTATCATTGCAACAAGTTCCACCAAGTCTATGATGTTGGAAAGGGGAATTCATGGTACTATAATGATAGACAACATGTGCACAACACTACTATTACTACTCTAATATATTGATAGCTAGCAACATTTAAAGACCAATTCTACATTTATATTTTATCTTAAACATCAAAGCTTAATCAAATACAAATCCTTACTAACCAACAAGTCACAGATGGAGACAATTTCCCTGTATCGTCTTAGTGCTTCTTCAAATTTGTTGCATAAATTACCATCTAGATAGAAACTAAACACCTACTAGTCATGAGTTGAAGCTGTATGATGAAACAAGAATGTATTGTTAGTGACAAGAATTTGACTTTGTCTCCTGTGAACTTTGTAAAGTGTCATATGAAAATGAATTGGCAAGATAATATAAAAATAAGTTTCAAAGTTACCATCCCCAAAACCAAAACATGGGATTAAGTTGACCTCATGAAAATTAGACAAGATCTATCTAATAATTGAAATTTCTCATTCATAAGGATTTGGATTATCTCCAAGATGGTGTAAACTTTTTTGATTAAAAGAGCACCTAACATCCATAACAATGATTTTATTTCTACTAAAACAAAGAGAAGAAAGCTTGCAAAGTTGCCAACTAAAATTAAGGAAAAGAAAAAAGTCTACATAACTTCACATGAAACATTTCTAAAACCAACGAAAAAATTAAATCATTGAAAGAGTAGGGGAAAACCTATCCAGTTGTTGCTTTTTGTGAAATTGATACCCATAATCAAGTTGGACAATTCGAGTCCATCATGTGTAAGAGCCTTAGTCACCTACAATAAATATAGAAGCATTCCAGAGTTATATTTTTCTACAACACAATTTTACATAATCATTTTTAAAGATAGCAAAATTTTAACCATATAGCAAACTTCTAAATTGTAAATGCTACAACATTGAAAATAAAACACCAAGTTTCTATAGATATAGATCCAAGTATCATAAAGAAAAATGAAAATAACATACTTAACATATGACAATTTCATTTCAAAAATGTGTGATTTAGATGATTTCTACATTACACATTTAGTTATTCATTGCTAAGGTAAAATGACAATGAATTGTGTAACACTTTCATCAAGTGTTAACCATTATAACATAGACAAAAAATTGGAAACTTTTGCAACCCTATTTATTATTGTAGAATCTCTACTAATTGCTTCCCTTACTCCTGGATGTCTTACTTTCAAGGCTACTATCATAGGCTTTTACTTCATGACTCGGACCCTAAAATCTTAGCACAACCTTGCTTAAATGAGCAATATTACTAGAAGCAACATACTCAATTTAAAAATCCTCAAATATATCCTAAAGCCTATGAAAAAAGGCACTTTCAATAGTCTTTTTTGTATGGTAAAATCTATGTGTTGGAGCCTTTGAATGTAGTTTTTTCCATCTAATCACAAATATTTGTTGGAAACAAGTCTGGGCGTGTAGCTACCCATTGACCCCACTTAATAAAAGTTGGACCTGCTCTTTCCAATGAGAAATGTAAAATGTCTATCCATAATTTCCTCCAAAAGAATCTATAAAGAGATGCCATTTCAACATATAGAGAAAATAAAGTCATCAAGTAAAGTATTTGTAAAAGTAACAATAATCTTTCCATGATGGCCTAGATAAATGAGACCAAAATTTTATAGTTGTTATTTACAAGGCTGCAACAAGAATTAAATGTCTACATCATATTTGATTTAGCTAACACACTCTGACAAAGGAGGACTATCCAATAGTAACAACTAAAACTTAAAAAGTGATATTTGATCTACAATATATAAAGCTAAAAGAATGATTAATCCCACTAATGTGTTGAAACATAGGCCAACTAATGCCATATGTCAATGGAAATATTGTCCATGTAGATTGAGGCTAACAAATTGTGCTAGTATTTTTGGATAATACAGAAAACCCTTTCCAATTATGTGCCCCATAAAAACCTACTATAAGTCTGGAAGAAATTAGAAGCATTGAAAGAGAACATTGTTTATAAGAATGTTTCCATACAACCCCAAGTTTTTTTTCTACCTCACACTAGTATGATTTGTGTTGAGAGCACTAAAGCTTGAAAATTTTCCCCAATAAATTAGGCAACCCAAAAGAAGAAGGCTTTCCATGTGTCCCACACATGCTTTGCAAAATTTTCCCCGCAAACATGTACCCTTCTTTTGTGATTGATCCATGTGGCAAAAAATTGTAAACACCTAACTTTATTAGTTTTTGAAGCAAAACCCACAACATAATTTTTGACAGATTTGTAAAATTATTTGAAAGAAATAAATCAATTATTTCCCTAGGGGACAAAAACTAGAATGAATAAATATGAGAAAAAAATTAATTTTGCAGAGCATTTTGTTACTCCCATTATTTTCCAATCATCAAACAAGAATTAATATTTAGTATCTAGTTATACAAGTTATTGATCAATGACATTGAAAATAAAGGTGTGAGAGGCCATTTTTTGGGCATGAAACTTCAACAAAACTTGGACATGCTTGTGATAAAGCTTAAATAAAAAATTAAACTATTTAGTGAAATCCAAAAGAAAAATCTTTTACAGGAGCCTAAAGAGAATAATAATAATCAAGTTGCTTCCACTAGAATAGAAAATTATTGATGACGAAGCCGTTATGCTAGTACATTTATTCTCTTTGTGCTTTAAAGAGAAAGCACCCTAGAGATGGATGAAAGTATTCAAAATTTGAATCTGTCATCTAATACAGTGTCTAGGAGAAAACAAGGTGAATTGCTAACAATATCTATGTGATTAAGAAACAATTTCCATACTAACCAATAACACATGAAGGCCTTGGAGCACTATTTGGAGCTACTTTTAAAAACATACCTAGTCTAGTTTGGTAACTGATATTTTCATCAATCTTTTCCTTTAAAGATGTGAATTCATTATTGAGAAACCAAAAGAAAAATGATGGGAAATGTCTAGATATACCATCGTGTTGAGACTTGGACCCATTAAACCTTTGCAAGCTATCTTATGACTACTTTGACTCAGTGGAAAAAATTCAGCAAATCCTTTGGCAGTTAAAAAAAAAATCATAGCAAAACAAATCAAGTTGAATACTTATTTTTTCCAAACTCAAACAAGACTAGCTAGTCTGTGGAAACTTGCATAAAAATTTAGAAATGCAAAGTTTCATCTGAACTAACATGAATTCAAAGTTTATCTTCAAAATATATCTTATCTTCTACCATATCAAGAGATTGTCCCCTTCTATTTTGAGTAGCCAAAACTTGTCAAATTGTTTGAGACTAACTTGAGCCAAGTGAAAAAATAGAGCCAAAACTTGTCAACAAAGTATACATATAATATGTGAAAGAAGCTTTTATTGTTTTACTTTTGTTTTCCTTTCTTATTTTCAAGTTTATTTTCTATTTTCTTCAGAGTTGGCTCAGTCTAACATCTAATATTTGAGTATTGGTAAACTTGTGAGTCTTGATTGTAAGACTTGGGAAAGTGTGCAAGTCAAGGCTTCAGGCTCATTAAGACTAATTTGGACATAAGTCCTTTCTAAGATTAGGTTTAGTCTCAACACCATGATACATCATTACATATAGTGCATGTTACAATATTTTAATAGAATATAATAACTATAACATCTATTTATTAATATGCTGAAATAATCTAGTTTGACTCACACAATGAATTAGTTCCCTAGCATTCTAATGCCTTATAAACAACAATATTCCCCTTGGATGCCAAATTATAAAGGAATTAGATTGGCTAAAGGAAACATACACAATGCCTTGGGAAATTGTAGTTGGGATTCACATTCTCATTCCCTAGTCTAGGCTCCTACCTTCTCTTGGAAGGTGATGTAACCCCCAATATTGATTGAGGATAAGACTTATAATTTGGAGAGGCAAGATTTGGGGGAGGGTGCACTTGCAATGGGATTGGATGATTTTGAGAAGGATGAGGAGGTTGAAGATGAGGAGTCATTACCAGTGCTATCATCATCTACATCTAAGATGAGGTCAAGTCATAATCAATTGTACAAAGGTAGGAGGTAAAGACACAATAGACTTCAATGAAAAACCTTTGATTTATAACTTTCACCTTGATCTAACATCCTACTTCTATAAATGGTGAAAATATGATGATGAGCTTCTCCACATTTAGTAATGCCTTCACAAACATGAGCAACCATCATCTATTCTTCTCCATATTTTTGTCTCTAATGGATAGAAATTAGAAAGTCATTCATGTTCCATGTAAGTCCCTCAACACTATGAACATGCAAGGTGAGGATTCATCTGAACTACTACTTTTGAGCATGTGCAAGGGAAAGAGCTCATAAGGGTTTCCAATTCTAGAAGAATTTATTCATCTTAAGAGGAACTTCAATTCCCCTGATAAAATTAAAATTTTCCTCCATCCATTTGGGGAAATTATCATTGTCTAAATATTTCCTAGGTTCCATACAAGTAATAGAATATTGCAACTAGGAAGCACCATGAAAACCTTTTCCTCTAGGATTGGGTTTTAGATCAAAATTGAATGGTTTTCCTACATGTTGAAACCCTTTTCATGATAATCTTGGTGGATGGTCACATGTTTTATTTTGATCTAAGGTGTCATAGACCACCGATGATTAAGAATTGTGAAATCAACCTTTGAGGGTGGAAATTGGGAAGAAGGGTCATTGAATGTAACATTATACAAGGCAATTTACTTAACTAGACTCTATTTGAATTTAGACAACACATGCCTATGATGTGTTCTAATTTTTCTAAAAAAGATTTACTTCTCTATAGGTGCTAGTAGCATCATCTACATGCTTCAACTATAGCTTTCATTTACTTTCTTCTAAAATCATTATCATCACTTTCAATAGGTTTTTCATCTAAATTTAAATAGCTCCTCCTTCTTGAAAACCATGCAATCCAATTCTCTTTTGTTTCCAACAAAAGATTTCCTTTTCAACAATACCAACCAAAAAAATTAATATTTTTGATAACTTGGTGCCCCCTTATGTGTGCCTTAATTTTGATAAATTTTTGGTGAATAATAAAAAAATATTTCTGACTCTTCCACCCACAAAATTTTTGTTTCATGCATATAGCTATTATGTTCAAAGGCCCATTAGAGAAATACAACTTAGGTGATCTTTGAGAAAAAATATAAGAAAGCTTGGTCATGAAAAACCAATACAATAATCTATGACATCAAGGGATCAAGATGCCATGACAAGAGCATGTAGGAGCTAATTTAGAAATGACTATGAGGGGATAAAAAATAAAATGGAATAGGATGAGGATATAAGACCACAAACATCAGAAGATGGTGAGATGCCAAGGATGATTAATACAAACACATTAGAAGAAGCCAATGAAGGGTCAAAGCCAATTGTAGGTACATGAGATATGGAACTAGGTACTGTTGGAAATAATCAAGACTAGCTATGTCACTGAGAGGGGAGGGGTGAATAGTAACCTCAAATTTTTTGAATAGATTTAGCACTTAATAACATATTCCAAATATCATCAATAGATCTAATCTACTGCATGTATGAGAAACTAAGAACACAAAACACTTTGAATACAATATTTGGTGACCTAGAAACCTTCCAAATAGAAAGTAAAACTGGGGTGGGGATGATACCCATAGAACTTCAATACTATAGTATAAAGTTGGCCTGTTAAGGCTTACAATGATCACTTCTAATGATTTTCCTTGTTAGGAGCAATTAAGACTGGTAGGTCCACCTTGTTAGAGGTTTTACAAACATATAATGAAGTATGCACTTGGTAAAGAGATTTAAGAAAAGACTATTAAGTCTACCCTATTAAAGGATTTGAAGTTGATTCACCTATTAGGATGAAATAGTAGATTTGACTTAAAACTAATTTTCTGATTAAGATCCCTAAAATGCTGATCACCTCTTTGTGATAGATGAAACTTGACTACTCCTAATTTGACCTTGTTATGCAGTTTGCTCTGCTACTAATTCACATTCACATTCTCATGCATCAAAACATTACTTAGCTTCTTTCTTGGGTATGATACAATACATTACATATATACCAACCCAATTCTCATAATTACAAGGTCAACCAAAACACAAGATAACACCAATATTACTGAGTTGGCCCAAATTTAGAAACTCAGGTTCTGAAAGTTGACTTGGTGAATTTTTGATACTTAGTGTCCACTACATTACTCAGCATCATCATGCATTCGGTAGAAGTAGAGGCTCGGTCCATAGTAATCACTCAACATAGCTTCAAACTCGGTATACATTAGAGACTTGGTAGATACAGTGTCACTCAGTAGAAATTGAATACCATGCTTACCATGCCTGCACTCAATAAACACCAACTTCTCATCACTCAATTAACACTTGCTTCACATCACAAGAACTGATGACTTGGTAGTCACTACGAAGCTCAATAACCAGTAAACTGCTTTGGTAAGAACTAAAATACTCATTCTGAACTGTTGAACTTCACACTGCCTTTATTCACTTGGTAACCACTAGAATGCTTGGTATGAACTGTGAAGCTTGGTAACCACTAAATTGCTTGTCAAACACTGGAGACTGAACTAAGAGCTCAGTAACCATATAGAATCTGAATAAGTGTTGTCACTAATAACAAACATGACTTAATGCCAACTGTAATCACCTAAAAATGGTCATCTAGACTATTAGCCCCCTTTTCAACATTTTGGCTAAATTAATTTAATCATTTACCTAGACCAAATTGCTAATAATCAATTTATTTGATTATAACCTATAGTTTGACAATGCTATCCTAAGTTCATTATTTGATTAAAAGAACATGTCCCCTTTTAATTAAATAAAAGACCCCATTCTTCTAACCCACTTAAAGTGCACACATAAAGTCTTTTTTCTATTTTGCAATTAAAAGAAAAGGCTTTGTGACTTTTGTCTTATATGACAAGTCAACTTATATTCTATTGGTTGATTTGTGTGTGCACATGGATCACTCCTATTTTCGAATTCCACCGTTGATCATCCAACATCTTCATCTTGATCTCCACCGTCCATACATCTTTAAAAGGGAGAGAGCTTTCCCCCTCAATCGATCCATATTTGAATATTGTTATGCTGCAGGTTTTCTAACAGGTTTCTTTGGAGCTTTGTGGAGAACTTCTATTTCTTGTCTACATTCTCTCATACCATAGCATCTTAGCTTAGCTTTCATTTTTACATGTAGCTTAATCTCACATAGCTTAATAATGGTATTGTAACACTCTCATTCATATTCTAGCATAGCTGCATTTGACATTCTCATTCTAGCTTAATCTTCATTTGCATTGCATCCTTGAGGAACTCCTTGGGACATTTGCATTCTTGCATCTTGTCTTTGGAACCTCCCATTGCATGGTTTACTAGCAAGAAGCACATTTCTAAGGCTTGGCTGAGAGCCTTCATGCTTGAATAACTAGCTTCTTGCACTCCGTGGATAGGGAGCTCTAAGCCGGCATCTAAGCATTCCAACTCATGGAATCGTTTGGATAGAAGGGTTTAGAGTGTGACACTTTCGAGTGTACATTTTTGGCGCCCACCGTGGAATTGTTTCTTGTCCTCATCTTGGGGGCACAATTGCTTAGCCTATTGAGGTATTCTTGTGCATTAGGGTTTCTTGGACAACTCACAAAATAGTGTTTCTCAACACTTCCCCCACTTTGACATCAAGTGTTTTTCAACACTTTTCAGATAGTTTACCTACGGTCTCCGATGTCGCAATATTTCTCACAATCAGAATCAAGTCTTGAAGAAATGGCCAAGTGACTTACACACACACACTTTAACACCTAAATGACTGAGCTATGCTGATCTTTATCTACTTTGTGTGCTGTCTATGATGATTTCTTTGCCAGGTGTTCCCTCCCTAATAGTCTTTCAAGGATGTCATTGACTAGAAGACTAGGGGCATGGGACATATTTTCTTGATTTCTGCTTGTGGGTATACTTTTGTTTGTCTATAGTGTTGTAAGCATTCATGCTTGTCCTATTCAACACTTTGACTTATAAATGTATCATCCTTGATTGTTTTTGCAAGACCGCACTCAGGGTTTATCCCGGCGCTTATGCCTTGATACAGGTGTAATCTTGCTAAATTAAACTTAGGGAATCTAATAGAATCTGAATAAGTGTTGTCACTAATAACAAACATGACTTAATGCCAACAACCTCCCCCTTTGGCATTAGTGACAAAAATAGTTATTAACCAAAACTTATGTACAATGTCACGCTGATTTTGATTTTTGATTTTTCAAAATTTGTCTTTATAACTCTGTTGTATACACATTTGCACATATCTCCCCCATACAATGTACATATTATTTTGAGTGTATATAAAAATATCTTTTCTCCTTATATACATGTCTCTTTCCACAAATATCTCTTTCTCCCCCTTTTTGACAATAATGCTAAAGATTTATACAAACTATTTATATAGAGACACCAAAATGTGAGAGAAACTCATAATGTACCTTAAGAATGAGAGTTAAGGTCTTGTCCCAATTTTCTTGCAAAATTTTGTAGGTTTGAAGTGCAACTTGGACTTCTATTGAGAGTTCAATCATATGATCTACAATTGAAAAATTGTTGTCATGGATCAATGTTTTTGAATAGGCAATATGCTTCTGCATTGTATCCATGAGAGGAAGGATCATGTTCTGGATGTCTATAAGTGTAGACCAAATCCTTGCTTCCTCTCTCAATAACTCTGCCTACATATCTAAAAGGAATCTGACCCTCATGTGATGTATAGAGCTTGAACTAGGGTCAAGCTACAACTTTTGAGCACTAGCCTTCAGATCCTCATCAACCTTACTCAAATTTTCCCTTCATTTCTTTCGTATACTTAGTAATATCACATAGTTTATCAAAAAGAAATGTTACATTTGTGAAAGAATTTTCAAGATTTGCCAAAATTGAGGAGAGCTCTACTTGATGGATAGTTATCTACTGAGCAATGTGCTCAAGCACTTTATTGTCAAACTTTTTCTCTGCTTTTTCTACAAGCTATTTCTTGGCCACTGGAGTCCTCATTGAATTTATTTACTGCCTCTTCTAATTGTAACAAAATATGTTGATAAGAGTCAACATCCACACCTATAGCCTCTATCAAAATGTTCTTGGCACTCTCTATAATTTGAAATTCTCTGTCTCTTTCTTCTCTAAGCTACTTCTATTTAGCATTCTTCTCAAGTAGCTGGTTTACTAATCTCATTTTCTCTACAGTAGCATTATCAAAATCTAACCTGGGGATTTCAATCTCCTTGTCCAAATCAATATCTTCCTCAATTTCCTTTCCACTAATTAGAAGTTTAAGTTGTGTCTTTGGTTCAACTTCTAACATTAATGCTTTGGACTTTGAAATAGAAACAATGGTAGAAATAGTAGGGCTTGCAGTAAAAACTTGTATAGTGCCTACTGATGGAATGCTTACTAGAGCACTAAAAGAATCCAAAACTAATGTACTACCCAAAATTGAAGTATTTACAGGTGGAATGCTGATAGAAGTATTTACAATTGGTGAACTTACTAGAGCAAGCAAAACTAAAGTAGACAAAATTGAAGAGTCCAAAACTATAGAAATAGAAGCTTCACTTACTGCTGATGGTTCTAACTTGCGAGCTGAAGAAGAGGAGGGTTGCAACTTGATAGATGAAGTGGTAGACACTTCCATTAGAGATACCTAGAGCTGAGAGGGAGCAAAGAGTGATTGGACAATCGATGTGTTTGTTGTGGTCACAATCACACTTGTTAAATCTATCTCCATGCCTGATGATGTTGTTGTTATTAGTAGAGAGTGAGGAAGGGAGGCTATAACAATGATTGCTATCCTAACTAGATCACTTTATTCTTCTTATTCTTCTTTCCTATCTTCCTCTTTAGCTTCTTCTTCTTTCTCTGCTTCACCATCCTTCATCAACTCTTGATATTCTTCAACATCAATGGTGACACAAGGAGTATTGTCTTCTTCATTATCTTCATCCTCTTCACTATCATCATCATCATCTTTGATTTCTACTGGATCCTCACTTGGCTTGTGAAGATGGAACACATTCTTCCATAAGTTTGTTGCATTCTTCACAACGTACTCAACATCTTTCATTAGAATAAGACAAGTATTGAATTTTAGAGTCGTTTTGCTTTCATTGTCTTTTAATGCTTTCTTCACCTCTACATCTATCAAGTTGGGCACCAAATTCTTTAGAGTTTGAGAAAAAATATCCTTGATAGTTTGAATGGTGTTATCCAATCTAATCTTGGCCTTATCTAACAAAACTATAGGAATTTGAGATGCAAACTCATCAGGAGAGAATTTCCATCTACCTAGCTTATCCATGATTAGATCTTCAACCTCTTTCTGTTTAGTTGGAGTCTTGGTTTCATATTTGAGTGCCTTGAAGTTGTTTATTCCAACACCTTCTCTCAATTGTTTCAATATTTCTTGGAATGTGGGAGGAGGCTTATTAAACACAACTTCACTACCACCTTTTTTTTTGGATCTCCTTTTGACCACAGTTGTGGAGGGCTTGGGTGGCTTGGTGATAATCACCTTTCCTTTCTTCCTTGTAGGCTCTTATTCCTTTTCTAATTCCTCTTCTTCATTCTTAGATTCTTTGTCATCTTCACCTTTTCCCTTGGTAATCATAAGAGGGGCACTTTCTACTTTCAATTTTGATATCCTCCTCTTGCCTTTATTCACTGCCTATGGAAGCTTAATTTCAAGTTCTATTCTGGCTTTAGCTTCATCATATGTTCCAAAGATAGGTTCATTTGGATCTATAGGCTCATTTACTAGGGCTTTAATTATTTCCTTTGTCTCATCAATAGTAACCTCATAAGGAAGAGGTTTCATCCATACTATTCTAGGCCTAACTGCCTAGATGTATACTTTGTCACAATCAACCATAAAACAAACATCATCCTTATAATCTTCAATCAATTTTTGGAGAATTTGGAACCTGTTATTCATCTTTTCCTTGAATGCTTCAAAATAATTTTCCATGATACTATCAAAATTCTCACCCATCTCTACAATAAACTCATTAATTTGGTACAAAACTATTGTGTCCTTTCTCCATACCATTGTGCCTTTTGAAGGGAAAAACTTTTGAAAATAAAAGAAAAAACAAGTCAACAGAGAACCAAATTTACACAGATTATTCTTTGATTTCCTAATGCTTTCCATGTTCTTATTCAACTATTTCAACATTAAATTTGCTAAGTCATATTCCAAATTCTTCTTAACAACCTTGTAAGCTAGGTCAATAGCTTCACACAACACACTATTCAGTTGACTAGAGCTATAAATCCTATGAGCAATAATATGAATACCAAACTTGAGTTCCAGATTAGATACATTGCTAATTTTCAATCCTCTTCCATCCCACTCGGCTAGGGTTTTTTCTAAAGCTCATCCCAACCTAGGGTTTTTGTGACTTTGACCTTGTTAAGCATGGGAAGTCTAGTACTATGATGAATCATAGTCTTCATAATTAGAACTGACCTCTCTAACCACAATTGACTATTATGGACTTGACTCAAGATATATCTAATCCATTTGATTTGAAAGTTTCTTGGTAGGTGCAAAATATGGGTTAAGCCTTTCTCCTCTAGGTGTTTATGCTTGGGCTTAAGAGTTCCATCCACACAAAGTTCACCTAGGGTACTATCCATTTCTAGGGTTCCTATCTCTTGTACAACAATTTGAAATGAGTTCTAATATCATTGATAAGGAGTACCTTTGGTGGAATTTGTGACTGAGCTCCATTGGGGTCGAGGGATTCAATTGCTGGCACCAATTTGAAATTTGGAGCCTTCTACTCAACACCTCATACCAACATCTTTGATCCTTTCTTTGCCTTGCTATTCAATGCCATGATCACTTGGTAGACTGAAAAAATTCTTCAAAAAACTTCACTGCAAATTATGCTCTGCAAATGGCTCTGCTCTAAATATACTAAAATCACGGTGGAAATGAAATTAAAATCTCTCCCTTTTGATGAAAATTTCCCATTAATGCTTGGTATGATGAGAGCCATAATGACATAGTGCATGATAGGCTGTCATCCACTATCTATGTAGATTACTCGATAGAAGCTTGTAACTCGACAACCAAAAAAAACTTTGTTACTCTTGACCTCACTTGTTATGTCCTAACCGTGCTCAGTGAATACTGATGCTAAACTTTTGTGATCCTTTTGTATCTAGAATATTGATTTGGATCTTTTGCTTTTATACAATTGGAATTGTTTAGGATGTGATCATGAGAATATAGTTCCAATACTTTCCTAAGAACTTAATTGGAAATTGTGGAGTCACCCACTTCATGAGTGACATGATTATCACCACTTGAAATAGCTTACCTAGTAGATTTGGGAACCCACTACTATCTCATCTGCTTCCTAATGTTATCAACTTTTTCTTTCTTTTTATCTTCAACTCTACCTATATTCATGCAATTCTTAACTATATAACCAAGTTCAATAAATGTGTAACATCTTATTGTAGTATCCTTTCTTCTAAAGTGATGCCTTGCACAGTCTATGTCAATGTGTCCATGTTCTCCACAATAATGAAATCTATACTAGGTATTGTAGTTCCAACCAACTATTGCCTTTACAATTTGTTCAGCTAGATTGAATGGTTTTGAGCTGCATTTAGATGCCCTGTGACCTCGTTTCTTGCATTTGTGACACTTGCCTTAAAACTTTGGTTTCTCCTTGCATTCTTTAGCTTTATGACCATGCTAACTACAATTGTAGCATTTTCCATTGAATTTTGCCTTTTTGTTACTCCAAAATTTATTTGATGTATGACCTATCTTACCACAGTAATTGCAAGTAGGTCTTTGATTCCTTTGAGAACCTTGTTTGGAGGATTCACCTTCTTCTTTGTATCCAAGTCTTGCTTTGCCCTTTTGCCTATAAAGATTCTACTCATTTTGCTGATTCAATTGATCCATGTCTGCTTGGGATTTCATTATTCTTTCATTAAGTTGCTTCTAAAAATTTAGATCCACTTTCAACCTTTCATTGATTTTCTTTTTAGTTCTTAAATCATTCCTTAGCCTTTCATTTTTAGATAACAAACTCATGATTTCCTCATTTGCATTGAGAACTGATTGATAAGACTTTCTTGCTGAAGGGATTAGTTTTGAGTTTTATTGTTCCTTGCCTCCAAGTCTTCTTTTTCCTTATTTCTCTGTTCCAAAATTTCACACAATCTTATTGATTAGATTTCCTGTTCTCTTTTCAATTTTCTTACCTCTTCTTGTAGGGAACCATTCTTTTCTAGGAGTTCTTTGATTGCATCATTTGCTTCATCTGAATTGTCTAAGGGGAAAAAGTCTTCAATCTTTTCTTCAAAATACTAGTGGTCATTCATCTATTTTACAAGTTCCTTCCTTCTTTTTAGGGCTTTGGAAAGATGCTCTTTTACTTCCTTGAGTTGAGCTATGGCCATCTCCAGATCTAGCTTTTCATTATCAATATCTTTGTCAATTCTGAATATCTCCATTGTCCTTGATCTTTTCTCAAAGTGTCAAACTTTATCCTAAGAACCAAAATTCTCTAATACCAATTGTTGGAAATAATCAAGACTAGCTAGGTTATTGAGAGGGGAGAGGTGAATCTAAAACCTCAAAACTTTTGAACATATTTAGCACTTAATAACATAATCCAAATATTATCAATAGATATAATCTACTGCATGTATGAGAAACTAAGAGCACAAAAAACTTTGAACACAATATTTGGTAATCTAGAAACCTTCCAAATAGAAAGTAAAATTGGGGTAGGGATGATACCCACAAAACTTCAATACTGCAGTATAAAGTGTAAGGAAACTCAGGTGCAGAAATAGCTTCCTACACTAATCTCTTAAGAGAAGTATGGTGCAAATCCTATTATAATCTTTACACTTACAAATTCAATATCATGTAAACAAAAATATTTTAGCCAACCAAGCATAAAGAAAATAGATAGAGAAAGAAGCACATAACACAAAGATTTTTTGGTGGGGAAAAACTTTTTGGTAAAACAACCCCACCCCTCCAGAACCTGCACAATGTATTATCTTCAACACAAGGTTACAATAAACTTGCAATGCAAGTTCAAAAATGATAATAGAAGACTCCAATAGCAACTCACAGTACCAACAATACACTTTCTTGCATCACTACTCTTCGTAACCCTAAAAATTCTTATAACATGTGCTTCACTTTAGGGCTACTCCCAAAGGTAACTGTATTAGGGTTTTACCATTGGGGTAGAGTGTACAGTACTCAAATTTATTAGTTGCCACATGTCTTCACCTATCATTGAATCTTCCTAACATAGCTCTTATGTCATAGGAATCTGTCATAACTATTTTAGTGATGATCTCCTTATACACAATTCAAGATGCCGACACATCAACATTATTTTAAAGAAATACATTTTACAAAACAAATAATAAGAATAGGAATTATCCAAGGTTGTGACACCTTATTCCTAACATAAAGTTGGCATGTTAAGGCTTACAGTGATCACTTTTGATGATCTACCCTATTAGGAGCAATTAGGATTGCTAGGTCCACCTTGTTAGAGGTTTTAAAAACATACAAGGAAGTATGCGCTCGATAAAGAGATTTAAGAAAATATTGTTAAGTCTACCCTATTAAAGGATTTGAAGTTGATTCACCTATTAGGATGAAATAGTAGATCTAACTTATAACTAAACTTTTGATTTAGATCCTTGAAATTTTGATCACCACTTTGTGATAGATAAAACTTGACTACTTCTGATTTGACCTTGCTATGCACTTTTCTCTGTTGCTAATTTACATTCACATTCTCATGCATCAAAAAATTACTTTACTTCTTGCTTGGGTATGATAAAACACCTTACATATATACCAACCCAATTCTCATAATTACAAGGTTGGCCAAAACACAAGATAACACCAATATTACTGAGTTGGCCCAAATGTAGAAACTCGAGTTTTGAAAATTGCCTTGGTGAATTTATGATATTCAATGTCCATTGCATTACTCGGCATCATCATGCATTTGATAGAAGTAGAGGCTTGGTCCATACTAATCACTCAACATAGCTTCAAACTTGGTATACATTGGAGACTTAGTAGATATAGTGTCACTCAGTAGAAACTAAATACCATGTTTACCATGCCTACACCTAGTAAACACTAACTTCTCATCACTTGGTTAACACTTGCTTCACATCACAAGAACTAGTGACTCGATAGACACTAAAAAGATCAGTAACCACTGAACTGCTTGATAAGAACTAAACTACTCATTTTGAACTATTGAACTTCACACTACCTGTATTCACTTGGTAGCCACTAGAATGCTCAGTATGAACTATGAAACTTGGTAACCATTGAATTGCTTGACAAACACTGGAGATTGAACTCAGAGCTCGGTAACCATACAAAATCTAAATAAGTGTTGTCACTAATAACAAACATGACTTAATGCCAACGGGTACTCCATGCAAGACTACACACAAGGATAAGGTTTCTGAAACCAAAACTCCACAATTAGTGGAACAAGAGAGTGGAGATAAGTTTCCCAACTCTAAAGTATCATCCAAACTCAATTCAAAAATATCATCTAGACCCAATTTAGAGGTATCATTCAA
Organism: Cupressus sempervirens; assembly: GCA_028749045.1. Lineage (NCBI taxonomy): Eukaryota > Viridiplantae > Streptophyta > Pinopsida > Cupressales > Cupressaceae > Cupressus > Cupressus sempervirens. The sequence goes on along the minus strand of CM053793.1, from coordinate 472,985,615 downwards.
GGCTTGATGAAAGAAAATAGAGAGACTAGAGATTCTATTAGATATCAAACAAAATTCTTACATTTGAGATTAAATCTCAGGAATTTATAGAAAAAATCTAGAAGGAAGGTAATGAAGGTAAAGGGAAATAATGTCATCATGAGAAAAGTAGGATATATTTTGCAAGAAATGATAACTTAGTGAATTTAGATAGCAGAATGACATATGGTTATATGATTGTAAAGTTATGTCCTATTTGTAGGACTTTTATCCACATCAAACATAGCTCTTAATGCTCCTATAGATCATTATCTTGTTGTCAAACCAAAAGTCAAGAAAATTAAAATCAAGAACCAAAAAAAAAACTAATGTGAGAAAGAAGCATTCAATGATAGACATATGTGTCATGGCTCACAGCCAAACATTGGAGGATTTTATACAAGCTACTAATCAACAACTGGATCCCTTATAGTTGGATGTTTATAAATGGAAAAACTCTAGCACATGGAGGGGACACATTACCCCTTTCTTTTGTTACCAAAAGATATTTTCACTATGCAGACCCAAATCCCAAGAAGCCACAAAATTCATTAGATTTGAAAATGGGTTGTCCCTCATTTGGCCAAGGAAAGTCATGAGGAGCCTTTAGTTTCTAGAGATAGGGATAAGGAATCATATGGTACAAGGAGAAGAAGGAAATCAACTTTCAAAAATATGACTAGAGCAAACAAAAGTTTGGGTTTGATTGGTTTAGATAGGTGGCATGATAAGGTTCTAAGAAATTCTATAGTAAATTACATTTTAAGTTTAGGCATATCCTAGTCCAAGTTTTAACATGCATCAAAAGAAATTATAAGAGAAGAGAAATTCCCCACTTCAATATTCTTAACTTCTTGGGCTTTCTTCAACAACAGGGAAGTTTAAAAAGAAAGAATTTTAAGCACAAACTAGTAAGCCTAAAGCTAGTAGGATTTGGTAAATAGTGTTTCAATCCACATAATGTAGCAACAAGAAACATAAAAGAACTTAAGTCAGCTAATCATCTAGAGGGCTCGAAATTGTCTAAAGGAAATCTACAGGGGTCAAAGGAATTTGCAAGAGTATTTGTACTGCAGTCATCTAATAAGGTATATTACCTTCCTTCAGATGTGTCGACAAAATAAAAAAAAAAGAGAAAAACATTCAAGGAAAGATATAGAAAATAAATTTATCTCATATGGGGAACTCAAAGAGTTCTTTACTTTGAAAAGGATGAAGAACTTGTCACGCTTGAACTTAAAAAATGTGGTAACAAAACTACATTTATCAGTGGGTAAGATCAATTCACCGAATTCCATTAAGCCCCAATTTGAGCAATAGGTTAACTTCTAGACATCCATTGAAGAGAGATGACACAATTCATGAGACTCATCAGAAGATCCTGTCAATGACACATTCAATTCTCACAAGTCTGAGAGAATCAGATTGTTAAAGACTTTGCAGTATGCGATAAGACCATCTATCATTGAAACACAATTATCTATTGCAAATAAATTATAGTGGGCTCAATATAAAGAGCATTTTAAAGAAAGGAAAAAAAATGTTGAATTTGAAGACTTTGAAAAGAAAAAATTCATTCAACCCAACTGTAGGATCATCTGTAAAGAAAATTGACATGGAATACACCAATGATCATTAGAAGTGGTCAAGGAATTTTAAATCTGGCTTTGGCTTATCAAAAATGGAAAAGGTTTCACATACAATGCATGGTTTAATGAACATGAAACATGTTGCCAAGACTAGTTCTAAACTCAAAGTACATGATACTCAATCCAAAAGAGAGTCTCAAAATTGATTTATGATGTTGGTTCCACTAGTAATCAATATTATAGTATAAAGAAAAAGTAATTTGTGCAAGGGAAGGCTCTTCTACAAATAAGAAACATAGGTCAAATGTTGATTTGTAGTCAGGAGAAATGTCATTAGGTGAACTTTCAGCAAGGCCTTTGGAAACCTCTGGGGGCATTAGTCATTAGATTTCTGGTAGAACCCAAGTAGGGCTTGATTCCACTATCTGTCCCCTCTCCCCCACGCCCCACAATGAACTATCAACAATGCTTTTAGAAACCTCTGGAACATAAGTGATGAGATTGAAGGTAAAAGTAGAACTCAAGTAGGGCTGAATATTTAGCTCCTATTTATGTGTTCCTACAACATCAATGCCCAAATTTCTGTTAGATTCTCTTCTATTCCCAAAATTAGGGTATATAAGTACAAGAAAAAATGTCTTGCATGGCTCCATCTTGAACCTAAGCTCTTCTACACATTAGGGTATTTTTAATGGGATGTTTAGTTCATCCAACATTACTTCTTCTTGGGTTTGAGAGGAATAATATGGTTATTTAATGAATTAATTAATTATTGGATGTGCTTAAAAAATTTCATTGGGAAATCAATTCAGTTGTTGTTTGTTGTTTAGGATATATTTAGCTATGGTCTGCGAAAGAAACATATCTTAAGTACTGATTTAATTTTTTTAATTAATTTTGTGATTTAATTAGAAAAAATTATTAGTGACAACCACTTGATGCTCATTAGGATAGAAAAAATTGACAAACTTCTTTCATCTTATTCACTAGGACAATTCTTTGAGTGTTCCCAAAGTGTGACAGTTAGTTGATGTTCATTATGACAACAAAATTTGACAAGATTATTTCATATTGTTTGCTAGAATGATTCATGTCTGCAACTTTGAGAGTTCCCAAAGCATGCAAACTCGACTGAGAGGCTTTCTTATTAATTATGTCCTTTTCTATTTTTTTTTTTTTTTTCTAGATCTATACTTATATTCAAGAATCAAAACATTACAAAAAATGGAAAGCTGTCCAAAATATAGCAGCAAAAGAGGGGATTCTAGATTGAGGTAGCCTAGATCAGCCAAAAGATAAATTGGGTAGAAATGGTTTTGAGAAGAAAGATTCAACATGTCAGCCACATAAGGCCCTTTAACCACCACAAACACCTACTCAAAAATGATGCCCAAGTTGGTGAGAAGATTAGCAGTTCAGTTTGCCTCTCTATAACTAGTTGAACATGTGAGTTTCTACAATTCTATCAATTATCCTGTTGGATTATATGAATCTATTTCATCAAAAACTTTGGGATCGCTCTGTGAGGATGTACTTACTAAAAATAAATGTTTATCAATGTTGATCTATGCTATTTTTTTTATGGCTATTTCATATCCATATGTACATTCTTAAGAATAGTTACATCTCTTATTTTGTCACATACTTTGTGATCTCTTTGAGAGAATATGTACTCATTAAAAAACATTATTCATCAATGTTGATCTCTTTTTTTTTTTTTTTAAATTTCAAGTTCCACCACTCCACAATGGATTAGACACAATGTGGAGTAACATATCCCAAGGATTTTCCCATCAAATTATTTTTTTTTCCTACAATAATATTAGAGATTTGTTGTCGGGCTTATGGAATAATGTAGATGTAATTTTGTAGCTTCACAAGCCTTGGTTACTCTTCTCATTAGATATTGTCTATTAAACTCTTAGTTACTCTTCTCAACAGAGATTCATTTTCAAGATTATGAATGTAGATATCATTTTCCAACCTCCCATCTTATTGTTTAGATGTATCATTGCTAGTTTCTAAACAGATGAACAAAGATGGGGAGTCATGTCCAATTTTCAACTCACAAAATTAATATAAAATGTATGTGTTAAATCTTTTCATATAGCACATCAAAAGGATATTATTCCTTACCGATTTATAAAACAATATTTAAAAAAATAAAACTATGGCTTCACATTTTCAAATATTTAGCTTCTCTTCATCTCAAGCAAGCTAACTCGTTACCTATTTAAATTCCTCTTCTAGACATCTAATGTGGGTAGCATTTCTATTTGATGTTAGATTTAATGTAATAGTCACATGACTTATTTGGTTGGTTCTAGTCTAAGTTGGATTGCTCATCTTCCAACAAGAATGATGCAATAACAATCTTTGCAATTGAGGATCTACAATAATTTTATTTGATATTCATCAACCAAATGTTGAAGATATTAGTTTCATGTTTTTACACCTTAAGGTAGGGACCATAGCTACATGTAGCTCTTGTATAGAGTCATGGCTATGAAGAATGGAAGCTATTCTAGTATCAATACTTGTGGGTTTCCACCTCAAGTATCAAATATCTCTAGCCATGTGTCTACCTTCTTGAGTTAGGAAACTGGTGCTCAATCTAGGTCCAAATTGCCTGCAAAAATGTATGGCAAATTATCCAAGATTAATGCAATTTCTTCTTTAAACTTTGACATGGTTGCAAAGAAAATGTACAATCCATAGAGGTTATCATCCTGTGGGAATGCAAATTATTCATGTGAACCCAATTTAGTGTATATATTTGGAAATCCTATTTTGTGTCTAAGGGGGAAACATATCATTTTTTTAGGCAAAGATGGTACACAATCAAGGAAAGTGGAGGATATTTTCACTAATAGAGGTGATTCACTTCCCAACCAAAATTGCCTTACATCATTGGAATCCATTTATGAATTCAATTTGGGGAAGGATGGACATGATTTTTTTTTGCAAGCATTGTGTAGGCCTCAAGCTTATGATCCAAATATGTTACAATATTTTGAAGAAAAAATAGGAAAAGACGCTTACCAATATTATAAATAATCCATTTCTTTACTTACCTCTTTGCGTACTCTTTCCTTTGTGGAATTCTATTAATATATGGTAGTTAAAATAATATAGTATATACATTGTCTGATATATTTTCTCTAATTTTATGATCCTTCATGAGTACCCAAATATATTTTTAATCCCTAACCCTTCCAAATACATGTTATGTAAAGCGCACATTGACTAAGCTATATTTAGATTTATAACCCTTTCTACAAAAGAATCCAAGCACAAATTTTTTTCGATGTCTTACCTATGTAAAAAACTCTCACTAATTGATCAATATCTACTATCTAGCATGAGTATTCATGAGCTATTCCATATTTTACATATGGAAGGCTCAAATTTTGTAAGGGTCATTATGGGTAAGGAGGTGCTTTTAGACACATCATGCTAAGAAAATGACATCATTCATTATAGAATTTTTGTCTTGGTAATTGGTGTAAAGGATTTTGGATAGGTAACTTCTAGTCTAGATTGCAAAGATCATTTTCAAATATTAGTTCATACTAGATGATGCAATATTTTCATTACCAAGGGATATCTATATTAATATATAATCTCCAATAGTGTATCAATCTCACCCATTCACTTTGATTACATTCCCACATCCAACCATATTACACCCTTACCTAAAATTTTTACCTAAAGGAAACCTTGTGAAACATGGAAACAATCTCCAAGCTATGGGACTTGAACTGTAAGATTGAGTCTCTAGAGAAGGCCGACTTCCTTACTATCAGGGTGCATCTACTTACTCTTTGAGAGGAAAAGGGAGAAGGAATGCATGAAAGAAAACTACCTAATCTAGTCTAAAGTAGGTGATTCACCAAAATAGTTTGTTCCACCTTGTTTCTACGTAACAATGCACTATTCATCAACATATTCCCAAGATACATTGATTCAACCTTTGTTCCAATCCAACAACCACAAATAGATTAGAAATCAAATGAAATGCTACAAGGAAGGAACTTAACTCTATAATATCTTAGGCAAAATCTATTATGAAAAGTTGAAGGATAGAAGATAAAATATCAGCAAAGGCAAGGAAGTTCTGCACTTATGTTAAGGAGGGAATGAGGTAAGACATATAGTACATTCATGCATATGCAAAAGGAAAATTACAATAGCAGAGAATAAAATGCAATACTAATAAAATAGAAAAAGGCTGACCCTAAGAAGGGTTACAAAACTTGTTTTTATAGTTCAAGCATAGCTCATAATAGCTTTTTCCCTAAGGAAAATCTCAACCACTACCATTAAGGTTGTAGAGAACAATCACTATAAATCTGGGAAAAATCTGATCATGGTACACATCTAGATGTAGGACAATCATATCATTCACCAAACAAAGCCATGAGAAGAGAAAACTAATGACCATTAATGTTTTAACCAAGTGGATGGATAACTAGGTGGTGATGGAGTGTCCCTTTACATTTATCAAGCATAGAGAATATTCATAAGTGGTTGTAGATGATCAAGATGATCAAAATTTCCATTAAAGAGTTGTCTTTCTTTGTTCTCAACATGCCAAGTTAGCCATGTCATCACTCAAATAAAGTCAATCCTTAGGCTTCACCATGTGGTCCAACCATATTAAAAATATTTTGCTACCTCATCCCAATATTCAAATCGTACCTTTTCCCTAGTTCCAACTTCACCACGTTTCATTCTTAATTAACTGCTCAACCTTGTGAAACTATGAACCCATCAAACTAACTATTATCACTACTCCATAGCTTGCCTTCTCTTTATTTCACTAACTATTGTGACCCAGCAATTGCATGAATTTTTTCCTTCACATCATCACCATAGATTTCTTGGCTAACATCAAATGTCAATGACCCTATGAAACTATGATTTTAACTACCACCGCTAATTCACCACCTTTTTTCTTCGAGTTAAACTTAACTCACTTACCATTCCCTATTTACTTTTCAACCTTCCTAGAATGTGCCACATGATGGCATTTGATTTTTTTCTCTATTATGGCTTCACCACTTGGGCCCACAAGGACACATGTCAACCTTTCGTGATGACTAAAGATCTATCAATTTTTTATAGCTACATAATAACCCTTTATCTATTTTCAATCTGATGGTAGAGGAAATACAACACCTTATGAACTATGATGGATGTACTAGTACACATGTTGCATTATCGCTATCTCTCTATGTATATTCATCATACAACTTTCCATAGTGATAAAGAGACAATCATTGAACTTGGGAGATTGGATGACCATTAAAAAAATACCCTTTCTCTCAATGTTTATATCTACAATGAATAACAACCTAATAGCTGGAAATTCATTTATGGGAAAAAAGCTTCGACAACTCCCTACATGGGCTAGTCCTACCACTTCCACATGTCAATTTGTCATTATGTCTCTATGACTAAAGATCTTGCATCTTTTCATAGCAAAAAATAAAAATCATTGATCATCTCCAAATCAATAGTGGACAAGGGTAAGTCAAGAAACTAGCCCACTTCAAAAGGTAGTGAATAGAATTTTAATAGTTGTTACCTCATTTGACAACTCCACCAACCAAAAAGAAGAAAGGAACACCTGGGATATATGGCACATTGTCATTATGTCATTATGGCTAAAGATCTAGCAAATTTTTATAGTGAGAAAATGACAACCATAGATCTATCTCCAATTTGTGGTTCCCAATGTTTCACTGACTACTATGCATGACTTGAAGCAAGAGGTCCCTTTCAGACACATGTCACATTGTCATTATGTCACTGCAAAAAAATTTGTGCAACATTCCATAGCGAGAAAGTAATGTTCATAGATCTCTTTAAATTAGATGGCTAGGGAGATGTGAGCCAATCAAGGTTTTTATGACATGAAATAACTTGAAGACTGTTGCCCCACTTTTCATCATGTACCCATTTTGAAAATTGGAAAATTGTGTGTCTTAGTTTGGTCTAGGTATGTCTAAGTCTAGTCTTTCTTTCTTAGGTATGAATTTTCTCCATTGGATTATCTATTTTTCGCTTCTCTTGCATCACATGGTCGGGTCGGGTTTTTCCTCAATGTCGTGAGTTTGTGGGTAGTCTAGAACCTAATTCAATGGAGATTCTTGCAATTCCAAAGTTATTTTCAATGATGGACTTTTTTGTGGCTTATCATGATTTATACGTAAAAAAATGAAGCTTGCGAAGAATCAAACATCGCCTTCTCTTCAGCGGGTTTTCAACACATGAAGGTGATTTTCCATAGAGGTTAACAAATGTGGCTTGTAAACTAAAACAAGAAGGGAATGAGTTGCTCTATGGATAAGCCTTATTTTCATAATAGTATTCCACCTTGGATAACATCTAGGATTCATCATGGCACCTAGAATCACCTTAAGCAAAAATCTCTAAAATTACTTCTCCACGGTGAGCTTTCGACCCATGAAGTCAATTTTCTACTAAAGGCATTTGCAAAAGAGAAAAACAAGTAAGTGTGACCCCCTTCAACTTTCACAGTCCTTTTTGGATTTTTTGAAACTAAAAACATAATAATTTGAAGGATAAAGTGAAATTAAAAGCATAGGCAAAAAAATGGGAATCACCTTCTCCTCAATGGGTTTTCAACTCATGAAAGTGGTTTTTTGCATTCATGAAGAAATTGACTTTGTAAGAAAATTGGGCACACAAATTGCATGAAAGACACCTTAAGATGATAAGGGAAACTAGCTAATCGTAGTTGGAAAAGTGTAGGGAGCAAAATTTGGTTTTGTAGATATTTCCTTACAGAGTACTCCATTCTTAACTCTTAAGAACTAGGTGAAAAATGGGAAGGCAAGTATGAAATGAAGGAAAGTTACTGTTAGGCCAACAAAAAAAGTAAAAAGACATGGAAATGTCTATTAGAAACTCCTACATTTACTAATCTAATAGATGTATCCTTTAATTTGTTTGTGTGGCATGAATCTTGAAGATTAATAGGTGAATTAGGATTTCTATATAGAGAGAAACATAACAACTTTTCAAATTACTTCTTTTCTTGAACTATTATGCTATTGAATTGTACAACATTTTCAAGTCTCTTATACTTACAAATTCTATCCTCTACACTTCCTTCAAGTTCAAAGTTTCGATTCGCTTCTACTTCAGATAAAATGTCAACCAAATTTGCTAGGTTTGATAGACTTAATGGGATCAAATCCACATTGCAGAGTTTCATAGATATATCACTCCATTTCTATGACATGCAAGATTTTAAAGGGAGGTTGAGGTCAGAACCAATTCATCCTATAATTGATAAGCTTTGAGGAAGTGGGTTAGTGGAAGCAGTTGGGTTTTCGGTGGTAGTTCAAGCTCCTAAATTAATTTTTGAATGTATAAATCACTACAACTTGGATACTAGAAAAATTCTACTGCCTAATCATACAATTTTGATCTGTATTGATAGGAAAACTGTAGTAAATTGTCTTCAAGTTCCAGAACTAGAGGATTTTTTTAAGTTGATAGTAGGAGGAGAAATGTCTAAGTTCTCCTTGAAGAAACTGGTGTGGAGAAAAGAAATTATTAGGTCCTGGTTCCAAAAACTGTGAGGTGCCAAGAGTAAGGTTCCTAAAACTCTATTCAGCACTGATCTCAAGCCTAAGATCATAGACATTCTGGTTCTCTTGCACAAATTGAAAGGTGAGGTAGAAGTACTCAATTTTTTTGAACAATATTTCTTTTTGGTACAAATTATCTATTCAAATACACAATATGTTGATTGGGCCTATGAGGTAAGTGAGCATCTATCCAGAGCCCTTAGTGCCAAAAAGTTTTACAACACCTTTTATGTGTCTTCTTTTCTGATTTATATGCTAGCTTCTCTACAATTGTCACCAGGCCTTCCCAAATTAGAGAACTTTCTTGATGATGTGAAAAGATATGAGTTCATTCCATGTTTACAATTGTACAATAGTTATGTAGAATATATCAAGGTTAATGATGCATTTATGATGAGAATTTGTAGGGAACTCCAAGGATTCCTAGAGAGGAGGTTTGGCCTAGAGGAAATGGTGACTATTAGTTAGTTTGGTAGCTATTTTATCCAGTTCTCATCCTTCTCATATTTGTATCTTGTACATTTTGATGGATTTCCTTTGAAGCTGCCCAAGTATTTGAGTGATATGATCATGCTGATAGAGATTGTGAGGTAGGCAATCTAGGTGAATGTGCTGAGTGTAAGCCTAAAGAAGAAAGGGTATGAATTTCCTATGAAGGTTAGAGCTGATAGTTGTGAGTCTTACTCTGATGCATAAAATATTCTCAAGGCATTCAAGTGGAGGCATATGAGGTCGTGAGATCTATGTTTGACCCAAATGGGTATGCAAGAGATGTGTTGTAGATTGGGAGGATGATCAAACATGTTATCACCATCAAAGACTATTGGGTGGACTATAGAGATGAGCTTGAAAGTAGAGATCAAGCTTTCACCAAGCTCATAGTGGAGCAAATCAAAACATATGGTATCAACTTTGATGTAGAAGGCTAGGAAGACGATGACCAAAATATGTATAGTAATATATATTTAACCAAGTTAAGGGGGATTCTTATCAATTCAAAGCCATATGTAGATGTTGAGGATAATTTTGATATCATGATGGCTAGGATCATCAAGAGAATGAGGAAATGGGTTGAATGGACAACCACGATGAGCCAGAGTAAAGGTGCAACCACTCAATCTTCTCCAGCAACTGCAACACCTTCCTCATCTTAGAGTGCTACTCTAGGCATAGTAATAGCTACCACTCAAGGGCCAACTCAACCTTTAGGTGGAGGTGATCAACCTCTTGACAAGAATTTCCCCATAGCCAAGACCTATCATGATGGTTCCCTTCTAGTCATTGGAACTCAGACTGGTACTAAAGAAAATAAGATGGAGGAACCAAAGGATAGCATGACCAGCTCAATTCCATCCCCCCATGTTACACTAGTTCCATCACCTCATGTTTCTCCAATTTTTTCTCCCCATACTACTACAATTCCTTCTCCTCATCATAGTCCCATTCCACTAGCAAGTGCTACACTTCTGCAACCAAGTGGTTCTTTAATATAGATAGTAGACTTAGGGGATGGAAGGAGTAGTAGTAGTGAGTCTACTAAGTATGATGGAATTTCAAAGAAGACTCTAGAAGTAGATAAAGGTCAGAGTTCTTCTAAGCTTATCTCCCAAGATCCAAAGAATCATTTTTCTTCAACTAATGTGATAGCCACTCCAGCCAAGAGAAAGATGTTTAGTATAGGATCACTCAAGATAGCCTCCAAGGTGATAGGTAATAACTCCTAGTTGGAGGATACTCTAGAGAGAAAAAGGAAAAGGAAATATGAGAGCACTTCTGCTAAAGAAACTGTGTCTCTCACAATCCACTCTGGATCTACACTGACAAAAGTAAAGAAGCAGAAAACCTTGTCCATACTTGGGCAAGATCTAGAAATAGGACACCTAACAATGGAGATTACCAAGCCAAAAAAAGGAGGGAGGATTGAGGACATGACTACAGATGATTTTTCCTTACACTCTACAGATCTTGGGGAAGATAGACATGACACTAAAGTTGGCTTATGGAAGTCAAAAAATAAGGTGATTGAGGGCAGCTAGAAAGTCTAAAGTTGTCTAAGACCAAAATGAAGGCTAAGATAGAAGAATTGAATAAGTTCATCAGACATCTAGTCACTCCAAAGGCATCCATCTATGGAGTATCAATGACCAAAAATCCTACTACTGCTGAAGTTCAAGCCCTCATCTCTCAAATCCAAGAAGATAGGAATTTTGGTCAAATTAGTAAAGAATGGATTGAGAAGCACAAATTAGAAGGAGCTGCTATAGTGGAGTAGATTGGTAATGTTATCTTATGGTTGGAAACAAAAAAAGATAACATCATATCAAATAACAATAGTTTTGTTGGAGAAAGGGTGAAGAGTGATGATTGCATCTCCCTCTTGAAGATTATCATCCAAATGAAGGCCAAGGAAGTGGTTGATGCAAAAATCTTACCAAAGGGAGACAAACCTCTATTTGAGTGGCTTCAAAGCATGTAGTTTAAGACTAAGATGATCCAATCCACATAAAAAGGGCTTAAAAAAATAGAGGATAAAATGAAGAAGATACAATACAAAGGATTTGAACTTATGAAGGGATTACATATAGATTCTTAGACTAGTGGCCAAGGAAAAGTACTTATTGGGATCAATGTCATGAAGGAGAACTTTTCCAAGTTTTTGGATAGTTTATCTAATATATCTTCTTGTAGTCAAAACATGGTTGCTGAACTCCAAGCACTTAGCGGATGCATACACATGGCCACAGAGGATCTACCAAATCAACTAAATGTTGCAAAGGAATTGGCCAGAGAGCATTCCAAATGGCTCTTAAGGTATACCAATATCCACATGCCTAGGCATGAAGAACTCATCCCAATCATAGTTGTTGCCAAGGCCTACAGAGAAAAAGCAAAAAAGGGGAAGAAATCAAAGTGATTCACATTCTACCTTTTCTTTTGATTTCTTTTGTAATTATTGAAATGTGACAAACTAGTGCCTTGCCATTTGTCAATCTTGAGAAGATGAATTGATTGAACTTCCATTGTAATGATCATCTCAAAATTGTACATGTATGAGATTGAAAGATTAATGAAAGGTCATAAAATTTTTGGTGTGATATACTTTATGTTGCAGAGACAATTGAATGGGATTTTATATCAATTATTTTCTATTCCAATTCTGTTAGATTTAGTCATATGTTTTCTCTTTTGTTTGAATTGAAGAAAGGAAACAATAGAGTTTCATTCCCTTATTTCAAAACAATGAATGAATGTGATAAGTAGTGTCATTGTTCATTCAAAGAGAGATCGCTTTAGCAATCTTTGTTGATTAATTGCAATTCAAATTCATATTAACCTATCTCTAACTTAGCTCCATATTAATTATTACTCAGTTAAGCTTTGTGAATTCATAAGATGCATGGATTCATAAACTTGTTTAAATATTCATAAATTTTTATTTGCCCAAGTTAGATTCTATTTAGGTCTGGCTTGGTTCTACCTCTTTTGTTCTCAAGTTAAGAACATACCCTGAATTAGTTTAGGAGAGAAAAATAATTCATTGCAAATCTATTCTTGGGAGCTGTACCTACCAATTCAAAGAAAAGCCAATCCATTCATAAGTGGCTTTTCAACTATTTGTAACTAGATATTGTTCCAAGTTTGGGTATTTAAGAGTTATAATTAAAAAGAACAAATCTATTTACCAAAAAAAATTTGGTGACTCCACTAGGGATATGAATAGTTGCTTGACTAAAAAGCCTATGTCATGAGGAAAAATGGTACTACCTCATGAAAACATTATTCCAGTACTCCAACCTAATCTTGATTTTCAAGATGATCAAGAAGACATAATTTCTTCCCTTAATACATTTGTTTGGAGACATAGGAGGAATGCTAAACATTACAGGAACACTAGTCAAATAATGGAAGAATAGGAAAGGAGAGTTGAAGCTTTAGAAAGAGCTATTCAAAGGAGGGATATCCAAAGAGTAGGAAGACAATTGAGACTAGTAGGTTAGAGATATAATTAACTTAGCATCTTGGAACAAGAAAGGTTCCTCAGAAATACCAAGGAACAAGGTGGACAAGACCCTATTTTTGATAAACTTACAGAGCTTGGTTTTCCCATCTTAGACATTCCAAAGTGGAAAGGTGAAAAGAAAAGTTAGAGTAGACCACTTTCCCCTATTAGGAATCAAGATACTAGTACTTCACATTCTACCTGTTAGGTATTGGCCCTGCAGGGAATTACTGCTCCCCCCAATTGTTAATTTCCCACCATATACTGCCACAATAATCATGGATACTCCATGGGCTACAAAAACATGACCATTAGCACTAATAGCTTACCATCCCCTCCTGGTTGGTTCAAGGAAGAATTTCCCAAAATTCTCAGGAGATGGGAAGGTTACTACCGATGAGCATATCAAAGCCTTCTTTGTAGCTACTCATGTCTTAGGTGTTGAGCATGAGGATGTTGCCATAAGATTATTTGTGGAAACCTTGGTAGATGGTGTGAAAGACTAGTTTTATCATCTAGATGATGGCTCAATAATTGATTGGCATACAATGCGAACAACCTTTGAGACAACGTTCAAAACTGTGGAAGATGAACATGCCTCGTTAACATAGTTGAGTTCAATCAAAAAGCAATCCACCATGAGTATGAGAGATTTTGTTGCCAAGTTCAATAAGATTATTAATATAATTCCAACTACTGATAGACCTACAACCAGTAATTTGAAAACCTTCTTTATTAGTGCGATACCTCCAGATGTCAATTATGATTTGAGAAGAGCACATCCCATGGATTTAGCAGATGCACAAAAGAAGGCAATTGAATTTGAAGACGGTTTGATTTTTATGAGAAAATGGAAGCAAGAACTTCAAACTAAAGGAAGTTCTAGTAATACTACATCATCTAATGAGATAATTCAAAATTTTTCAAATGAATTGATAGTAGTAAAAAGAAAATTACCTAGATTCAGTAGTTCTTATCAGTGGAATTATCAAAATTTTCCAGGAAAGAACAATGATGGAAAATATCTGTAGCTCATAGGCTTGCAACCTAGGTTGTAGATTGAAGTAGCACCAAAGAAAGGAAACATGTGTGTTTTTCACTTGACCACAGATCATGATAGTGAGAGTTGTCTAGAGACTGCTCATATGATGCAGTTATTATCTACCAATGAATTGAACACTGCAACTCCTTGTTTAGAGCCTAATTCATATTCAAATAGCAACTTTGGAAATTTATTTTTAGAATACAAATTAATTCTAAATGAAAAGGTGAATGTTATGCAACCATTGATGAAACTTCATATACAGTTCTCACTTGGGGCCAAAGACTGAACAATCAATCCTCTAGTCATACTCACAAGAATGATTCTAGTACTTCGACAAGTAATGTGCATACTGATCAAGGAATATACACTTCACAAATGGGTAAGGACAAAATACCTTTTAATTTCATCCAATTCTATGAAAAATAAAAAATTCAAATTTCCCCTATAGATTATTTGAAGTCTCACCCTTCTGAGTTAAAAAGACTGGTAGACTGGTGTAAAGGGAATGCATCAGATTTGAATAATAGTGTGACTATTGAAAAAGGAGATGAAACCTTGACATTCGGCCTATTTAATCAAGAAGATTCTACTATTTTAGCAACATCTCCTAGGATAAAACCTGACCCATTTTATATCTCATTGTATATCAATGGGTGCAAACTAAGCAATTGCATAATAGATTAAGGTGCATTAGATAATGTTATGCCATATTCTGTAGCTAAAGCCCTGGGCATCAATCTTACTAAAGTGCATGAGAGGTGTTATTCTATGGATGCCAAAAAAGTCCCTTTGCTTGGGAAAATCAAAGATGCTCAAGTAGCCTTGGCCTCACATCCAGAGAAGAAACTCTTATTGACTATCCTAGTAGCACATATTCTGACAAGATATGGACTTCTTTTGAGTAGGAGTTTCTGATGAGACTTAGGAGGAGAAATTAAGTTGGACTAGTCCCAATTAGTCATACCTATTGGGAATAAGAAAGTTACATTAGAACTCGAAGAAAAGGAAAAATTCACAATTTTAAAATTGGATGATCCTAAAGCCTAGATCCTTTATCAAGAACTAGAATTTGGTAATTATGTGTTATTTACTGAAGAGGCTCTAGATGGAAAAAGAGATGAAGATCAAAGCAAAAGAATTCTAAATGGGGACAAAGATGTAATAGGCATACAGACACTTGAATTTGATGGAAGTTGTGCTTCTTCAAGGTCTGGCATAGGTGTAGTGTTGATACCCCCTAAGGGAGAACTTGAGCCCTTGGATTTCAAATTAGAGTTCAGGAATAAAAATAATATTGCAAAATATGAGGCTCTGTATAATATCAACGAAAGAAAGAGGAGTAAAGATCCTGAGAGCTCAGGGTGATGTAGAACTCATTTTCAGACAAGTTAAAGGACAATATTATGTGACAAATCACAAGTTAAAGAACTATAGAAATAGAGATTGGGATGACATAGAAGGTCTAGATGCATTTTCTATTGAAGCAGTGCCAAGGGAGATGAACACCAAAGCTGATTCACTAGCAGTTTCTACTTCTTTGCTACTACCTCACCCAAAATTCAAGGATAAGAAATACCAGATTGAAATTGTGTATCGAGCTTCTATTATAGACAATGTAGAGTCTTAACAAGTTTTTGTAGATGACAAAAGCTTATAGATGTTCCTAGAAAATGAAAAATCCAATTTTGCAGATATATCCAAGAATGATAATCATGAAAGCTCTAATGTTGAGAAGAATCAAAATGATAAAGTTTAATTGCAAGGTAATATCATTCCCCCATACTTTGTAGCCTTGGAAAAATTATTTAATAGACATGATGCCTACATAAAGAAAAGAGGGAAGAAAGGGGACCTACCATTGGAGAGTATGAAGGGCTAAATAATAGAGATACTCATGATCCTAAAATGATCAACATTGGAAAATGTTGTTCATCTAAAGAAAAGGAAGTTGTGAAATGACTCTTCATGGAATATAGGGATGTTTTCTCTTGGAGTTACAAAGATCTAAAAAGCTATCGAGGTGGGGAGGTAAAACATCAAATTCCACTCAAACCTAATGTGGTTCTTTTCTAGTAGAAACAAAGGAATTATAATCCTAAAGTCGCAGATGCCATTTTTTGGGAGATAGATAAAATGTTGAAAGCAATAATCATCTACCCCATCCATCACTCACCTGGATAGCTAACATAGTACTGGTTAGAAAGAAAAATGGGGAAATAAGGATCTGCATTGATTTCCACAATTTGAACCAAGCATCTTTGAAGGATAATTTCACCCTTCCCAATATGGATTCCTTATTACAAATAGTGGTTGAATCTGAAATGATGTCTATGCTTGGTAGATTTTTAGGTTATAATCAAGTAGAGGTAGAAGAGAAAGACCAGCACAAGATGACATTCACCACTCCTTGGGGTACATTTGCATATCATAGAATGTCCTTTGGACTCATCAATGCTACTGCCACATTCCAAAGATGTATGAGAAAAAAAATTGCTGATCTAAAGGACTAGATTATAGTTATATATCTAGATGACATCATCGTGTTTTCAAAAAAGAGAAAATAACACATAGAAGATTTAAGGACAGTCTTACAGAGATGCTGAGAACATGGAATCTCACTCAATCCAAAGAAATTAGTTTTTTGTGTGACAGAGGGAAAGATCCTTGGTCATATAGTGTCTTAAGAGGGCATTAGAATTGATCTCAAACAAGTAAAGGCCATTCAAAGATTAAGCCTGTCCTCAAATAAAATAGGAGTTAAGTAATTCTTTGGGCAAGTGAATTTCCTCAGAAGGTTCATGCTATATTTCACAGAAAACACTAAGCATATAGTGGACACGATGAAGGAAAATTCAAATTTCAAATGGAATGAGGCAGGAAAGTAGGCTTTCCAAAACATAAAAATTGCTATTACTAATGCTCCAATTTTATGTCATCCAAATTACAAGTGAGATTTCATCATCTATTGTTACGCTTCAGAACATACTTTATCTGTGATACTTATGCAAAATAATGATGAAGGGGTACGAGCTCCAATAGCTTTCATGAGAATACCTTTGAAAAATCATGAATTGAAGTATTTGTATATTGAGAAGCACACTTATGTAGTAGCCAAAGCACTCAAAAATTTTTGATTCTATATCCTACATTCATATTCTATTATTTATGTCCCATATGTAGTTGTGGAAAGTATATTGACACAATAGGATGTAGGTTGCAATGCCAGAGGAGCTTGGATATCAAAGAAACAAGAATATGATATAGAAATTAAGCCTACCAAGAAGGTAAGGGGTAATGCATTGTGTAAAGCAATTGCAAAAAATAAGATCGTTGAAGAATTAGAAGAATTAGGAGAAAAGCAACTAGTGTTGGCAGTAGGTCTTCATGATTCATGGTTTGAAAATATTACTTATCTGCTAACACATGGAGAATGTTCGGAGGACCTAAATGCAAGACAAAGAAGAGATTTTAAGTTGAAAGTAGCTAAGTACGTAATTTGGGATGGAATTTTTTTTTAAAAGGCTATTGATGGCACTTTTCTCAGATGTGTAGACAAACAACAACAAGAAAAGTTGTTGAAAACATTTCACAATGAAGCTTGTGGAGGGCATTTTTCACCCTCAGTCACAACTTTCAAAATATTGAGACATTGCTATTACTAGCCTAGGATGTTCAAAGATGCCTATTCCTGGGTGGCAAAGTGTGAAAAATGTAAGATTTTTGTCAGGTGTCCTTAATTAGTTGCTCTACCATTGAGGCCTATCATCATTAAAGGACCCTTTCAACAATGGGCTCTTGACTTTATTGGTCCTATTAGTTTGACATCTAGTGCTGCCCACCAGTATGTAATAACTACAATTGACTACTTCACTAAGTGGGTGGAGGCCAAAGTAACCAAGAAAACTACTTCTGAAGTAGTGTGTGAATTCATTAAGGAGAACATACTGGTAAGTTTTGGTGTTCCTATCAAATTAGTGATGGATAATGCAACCTACTTTTCTTCAATTGAGATTACTAATTTTTTCTTGAGTATGGAATTATTGTCTGCCACTCATCTGATTATTTCCCACAAGGAAATGGTCAAGCCGAGTCTATTAACAAGAATTTGATAAATATTATTAAGAAGTTGGTCTCAGATAATCAAAAGAATTGGCACAAGAAAATTTATGAGGCACTGTGGGCCGATAGGGTGACACCTAAAAGAGAAATTGGTATATCTCCTTTTGAATTAGTATATGGGATTGAAGCTAATCTACCATTACCTTAAAAATTAGCTACAAAAAAACTTAGAATAGTGATGGAAGATGATATCTATAAAGATGTCCTAGAGAAAAGAATTTTGTATCTAAGAAAGCTTGAAGAGGAAAGAAAAGAAATGGTGGATCACATCACACAACACCAGATGTGGGTGAAGGATCTATTTGATAAAAATCCTAGACCATGAAAATTCATGGTAGGAGACAATGTATTACTCTGGGATAAGTAAAGTGCTCCAAAAGGTAAGCATAAAAAGTTTGACACCTTATGGAAAGGTCCATTTAGAATTCACTAGGCATTTGAGAATAATTCTTTCAAATTGGCTTATGAAGATGGAAAAGTACTACCTTTGACCTATAATGGTTAAGATCTAAAGCTTTATCAAATTACAAATTGAGAACAAGTAACCCCTATATTATACTTAGGTTTAGTTTCTTTTCGTGTTTCCTAGTTAGTTTCTTCCCTTGCCTTTGTTTTCCTATTTTTCTCTTGTTTTTGTTTTGTTGTGATTGCCATCTTTTATTTTTGTGAAACCAAAGATTTTAAGTTCCTTGCTTGGGTATGCTCTACCCAAGTCCCTAGTCAGAGCCAGCTATTGCACCTCTTTTCATCATGTACCCATTTTGCAAAGTGGAAAATTTTGTGTCTTAGTTTGGTCTAGGTATGTCTAGGTTTTGTCTTTCTTTCTTAGATAGAAGTTTCTCCATCGGATTATCTATTTTTCCCTTCTCTTGCATCACATGGCCAGGTGGGTTTTTCCTTGATGTCATGAGTTTGTGGGTAGTTTAGAACCTAATTTGATGGAGATTCTTGCAATTCACAAAGTTACTTTTAATGATGGACTTGTTTGTGGATTATCATTATTTACACATTAAAAAAATGAAGCTCTTAGAGAATCAAACATCGCCTTCTCCTCGATGAGTTTTCAATCCATGAAGGTGATATTCCATAGGGTTAACAAATGTGTCTTGTGGACTAAAACAAGAAGGGAATGAGTTGTTCTATAGATAAGCCTTATTTTCATATTAGTATTCTACTTTGGATAACATCTGGGATTCATCATGGTGCCCAAAATCACCTTAAGCATAAAACTCTAAAATGACTTCTCCACAGCAGGCTTTTGACCCATGAAGTCAATTTTTTGGTAAAGGCATTTGCAAAAGAGAAAAACAAGTAAGTGGGCCCCCCTTCAACTTTTGTAGTTCTTTTTGGCTTTTCTAAAACTAAAAGCATACTAACTTGAAGGATAAAGTGAAATTAAAAGCATAGGAAGAAAAATGGAAATTGCTTCTCCTTGGTAGGTTTTGAACCCATGAAAGTGGTTTTTTGCATTCATGAAGAAAAAAAATTTGTAAGAAAATTGGGCACACAAATTGCATGAAATACACCTTAAGATGATAGTGGAAACATGATAATCACACTTGGAAAAGTGTAGTGAGCATAATCTGGTTGGGCGGATATTTCCTTACAGAGTACTTCATTCTTAATTCTCTAAAACTAGGTGAAAAATGCGAAGTTAAGTATGAAATGAATGAAAGTTACCATTAGGCCAATATAAAAAGTGAAAAGACATGGAAATTTCCATTAGAAACTCCTACATATACTAATCTAACAGATTTATCCTTTAATTCATTCGTGCGGTGCAGATCTTAAAGATTAATGGGTGAATTAGGATTTCTATATATAGAGAAACACGACAGTTTTTCAAATTACTGCTTTTTCTTGAAATGTTATGCTATTGAATTGCACAACATTTTCAAGTCTCTTATACTTAGAAATTCTATCCTCTGCACTTCCTTCAAGTTCAAAGTTTTGATTCACTTCTACCTCAGATAAAATGGCAACTAGATTTGCTAGGTTTGGTAGACTTAATAGGATCAAATCCCCATTGTAGAGTTTCACAGATACCTTACTTCATTTCTATGACATGCAAGATTTTCAAAGGAGGCTGAGGTTGGAGTCAATTCACCCTATAACTAAGAAGCTCAGAGGAAGTGGGTTGGTGGAAGCAACTGTGTTTTTAGTGGTAGTTCAAGCTCCTAAATTAATTGTTGAATGTATAAACCACTACAACCTAGATACCAAAAAAAATTTGCTACCTAATCATATAGTTCTAATCTCTATTGATAGGCAAAATGTAGTAAATTATCTCTAAGTTCCAGAATGGGAGGATTTTTTTGAGTTGATAGTAGGAAGAGCAATGTCTGAGTTCTCATTGAAGAAAATGATGTGGAGAAAAGAAATTATGAGGTCCTAGTTCCAAAAGCCATGGAGCACCAAGAGTAAGGTTCCTAAAACTCTATTCAGCACTAATTTCAAGCTTGAGATCATAGACATTCTAGTTCTCTTGCACAGATTGAAAGGTGAGGTAGAAGCACTCAATTTTGTTGAAAAATATTTCTTTTTGGTACAAATTATCCGTTCAGATACATAGTATGTTGATTGGGCCTATGAAGTAAGTGAGCATCTATCCAAAGCCCTTAGCACTACGAAGTTTTAGAGCACCTTTTACATGTCTTCTTTTCTAATTTATATGCTAGCTTCTCTACAATTGTGGCCAGGCCTTCCCAAAATAGAGAACTTTCCTGATGATGTGAAAAGCTATGAGTTCTATCCATGTTTACAATTGCAGAATAGTTATGCAGAATATATCAAGGTTAATGACACATTTACAATGAGAATTTGTAGGGAACTCCAAGGATGCCTAAAGAAGAGGTTCAACCTAGAGGCAATGGCAACTATTAGTCAGTTTGGTAGCTATTTTATCTAGTTTTCATCCTTCTCATATTTGCATCTTGCAACTTTTGATGGATTTCCTTTGAAGCTACCAAGGTATCCGAGCGATATGATTGTGTTGATAGAGATCATGAGGCAGGTGATCTAGGTGAACATGTTGACTGCAAGCCTGAAGAAGAAAGGGTATGAATTCTTTATGAAGGTTGGAGCTTATAGTTGCGATTCTTGCTCCGATGTGAAAAATATGCTCAAGGCATTCAAGACTAAATATCAATTAGAGACATATGAGGTCATGAGACCTATGTTTGACCCGAATGGATATGAAAGAGATGTGTTGCAGATTGGGAGCATGATCAAACATGTTACCAGCATCAAAGACTATTGGGTAGACTACAGAGATGAGCTCAAAAGTAGAGATTGTACTTTTACTAGGCTCACAGTGGAGCAAATCAAAACATATGGTATCAACTTTGATGTAGAAGGCTTGGAAGATGATGGCCAAAATATGTATATAGTAATACATATTTAACCAAGTTAAGGGGGATTCCTATCATTTTAGAGCCATATGTAGATGTTGAGGAGAATTTTGATATCATGATGGCTAAGATCATCAAGAGAATGGGGAAACAAGTTGAATGGATAACCAAGAAGAGCCAGAGTAAGGGTGTAACCACTCAAGCTTCTCTAGTAGCTACAACACCTTCCTCATCTCAGAGTGCTACACTAGGCATAACAATAGCTGCCTCTCAATGGTCAGCTCAACCTTCAGGTGGAGGTGATCAACCTCTCAACAAGAATGTGCCCATAGCCAAGACCTATCATGATGGTTCCCTTCTAGTCATTGGAACCCAGACTGGTACTAAAGAAAAGAAGATGGAGGAACCAAAGGATAACATGATCACCTCAATTCCATCCCCCCATGTTATGCTAGTTCCATCACCTCATGTTTCTCCAATTCCTTCTCCCCATACTATTCTAGTTCCTTCTCCTCATCATAGTCTCATTCCACCAACAAACACTACACTTCTACAACCAAGTGGCTCTTCAATATAGATAGTAGACTTAGGGGATGGAAATAGTAGTAGTAGTGAGTCTACTGATTCTGATGAAGTAGCAAAGAAAAATCTAGAAGGAGATAAAGGTTAGAGTTCTTTTAAGCTTATCTCTCGAGATCCAAAGAATCCTTTTTCTTTGATTGTTATGATAGCCACTCGAGCTAAGAGAAAGATGTTTAGTATAGAATCACATGGGACAACTTGCAAGGTGATAGGTGTTGACTCCTAGTTGGAGGATACTCTAGAGAGGAAAAGGAAAAAGAAAAGATAAGATCACTTTTGTTAAAGATACTGTGTCTCTCACAATCCTCTTTGGATCTACACTAACAAAAGTAAAGAAGTAGAAAAATTTGTCCATACTTGGGAAAGATCTAGAAACAGGACACCTAATGAAGGAGATTGCCCAACCCAAAAAAAGGAGGGAGGATTGAGGACATGAGTGTCAATGATTTTACCTTTCACTCTGTGGATCTTGGAGAAGCTAGGCATGACACTAAAGTTGGCTTATGGAAGTCAACCAACAAGGTGATCAAGGGGTAGCTAGAAAGTCTAAAGTTGTCTAAGACCAAAATGAAGGCTGAGATAGAAGAATTGAATAAGTTCATCAGACAACTACTCACTCCATTTGCAGCCATCTCTGGAGTATTAGTGACCAAAACTCCTACTACTACTAAAGTTCAAGCCCTCATCTCTCAACTCCAAGAAGATAGGAATTTTGGTGTAAAGAATGGTTTGAGAAGCTCAAATTAGAAGGAGCCACTATAGTGGAGCAGATTAGTAATGTTATCTTAAGGTTGGAAATAAAAAAATATAACATCATATCAAATAGCAATACTCTGGCTAGAGAAAGGGTGAAGTGAGATGATTGCATCTCCCTCTTGAAGATGATTATCCAAATGAAGGCCAAGGAATAAAAATCTTGCCAAAGGGAGACAAACCTCTGTTTGAGTGGCTTCAAAGCATTTAGTTTAAGACTGAGATGATCTAGTCTGCAGAGAAAGGGCTTAAAGAAGTAGAGGATAAAGTGAAGAAGAAACAAGAAAAAGGATTTGAACTTATGAAGGGACTACATACAAATTCTCAAACTAGTGGCCAAGGAATAGCACTTATTGGGATCAATGTCATAAAGGAGAACTTTTCCAAGTTTCTGGATAGTTTTTTTGATATATCTTCCCATAGTAAAAATATGTTTGCTGAACTCTAGGCACTTAGTGGATGCATACACGTGGCCATAGAGGAACTACCAAATCAACTAAATTTTTTAAAGGAGTTAGTTAGAGAACATTCCAAATGACTCTTAAGGTATACCAATATCCACATGCCTAGGCATGAAGAACTCATCCCAATCATAGTTACTGCCAAGACCTATAGAACAAAAGAAGAAAAGGGGAAGAAATTGAAGTGATTGACATTTTGCCTTTTCTTTTGTTGTCTTTTGTAATTATTGAAATGTGACCAACTGGTGCCTTGCCATTTGTCAATCTTGAGAAGATGAACTGTTTGAAATTCCATTGTAACAGTCATCTCAAAATTGTATATGTATGAGATTGAAAGATTAATGAAAGGTCAGTGAATTTTTGATGTGAAGTACTTTATGTTGCAGAGACAATTGAATGGTATTTTATATCAATTATTTTCTATTCTAGTTCTGTTAGATTTAATTGTATGTTTTCTCTTTTGTTTGAATTGAAGAAAGGAAAGAATAGAGTTTCATTCCCCTATTTCAAAACAATGAATGAATGTGATAAGTAGTGTCATTGTTCATTCAAAGAGAGATCCCTTTAGCACTCTTTGTTGGTTAATTGTAGTTCAGATTCATATTAACCTAACACTAACTTAGCTCCATATTAGTTATTACTCGGTTAAGCTTTGTGAATTCATAAGATGTGTGGATTCATAAACTTGTTTAAATATTCATAAATTTTTATTTGCCTGAGTTAGATTCTATTTAGGTCTAGCTTGGTTCTACCTCTTTTGTTCTCAAGTTGAGAACATACCCCAAATTAGTTTAGGAGAGAAACATAATTCATTGCAAGTCTATTCTAGGGAGCTGTACCTACCAATTTAGAGAAAAGCCAATCCATTCATAAGTGGCTTTTCAACTGTTTATAACTAGACATTGTTCCAAGTTTGGGAATTTAAGAGTTATAATTAAAAAGAACAAATAAGTTTACCAACAAAGACTTAGGATACAATGCATATGACCAAAATTTTAAATATATATCTTTTTCATGTGTCTAATATTTGAAATATCTGATTGTTGGACATGACTACCACCCAAAATCCAAATTCTAGTGGGAGGGAAAAAATGGCTAACAATTTTGGTAACTTAGAGGGGATTCTAGCTTGCTATGTATATGACTAGTGACCTTGAGAATACATTGTGCTATGGAGTCATAAAATGAAACCCATGCTTTGTGAAACCATAACTTTTCTTTTGTCTTCTCTAAAATTGCAAAATTTGAAAACCTGGCTATGTTATAGAGAGATAACTTGTGCTCAACACTTCTTGGAAAACTTGCAAAACTATCCTAATATATACATAAAACTCTAACCCCCTTTAGAAGCATGGTTTGAGGTAAATTTCATTGATTGAAATTAGTAGGACATTACCATCGAGCCTAGATAGTTGGAAAGCATTGGCCTAATTGTGACTTCTAATAACATAAGTTCCACTTCATATAGAATCAAATTTGGAGTGCCTTCCTAGTTTGGCTATGTCTACATCCCACTTGAGAATAAGGTCTCCCTCTCTAAAAACCCTAGCTTTAGCTCTCCTAACAAATCTTCTTTTGACCTACTATTGATGTGCCTCAAGTGTCTACATAGCCTATTGTCTCTTTTATTCTAGTTCCATTAGTTATGCCATCATGACTATCATGGCATCATCTTCCATTTGCTCCAATTGATGAGCCAATTCAAGAGAGAGGAACTCTAGTGAAATAGAAAGCCTAGCCTCCCTTCTATATACAAGCATGAAAGGTGAATTCCCTACTATGCTCTTAGGTATAATTCTATCAGCCTAAAGGGTGTTCCCTAATTTTGAATGCCCAAACCTTTGGTTGTCATCAATGGTCTTCTTCATGATTTTGATTAGTTTCTTATTGGAGAACTCAGCTAAGCCATTGCCTTGGGGATAATAATTTTTGGAGGTGCTCAAATAGATACCTTGATCAACTACCAAAGAAAAAATATGAGCCCCAATAAAGGACTTAGCATTGTCTAATATTTTTGTTGAAGGAACGCCAAACCTGGTAATAATTCCATCAAGGAATTCAACCACTAAAGTCTCTATGATATCCTTCAAAGCTATTGCCTCTATCCACCTTTTAAAATAATCTATTGCAGACAAGATCCAATTGTGACCAAAGCTAGAAGGTGGGTTTATTGGACCAATAAAATCTAGCTCCCACTAGGAAAATGGTTGATCAACTTGCATAGGATGGAGAGGAAGAGTTGCAAACCTTTATTTTATTGAGAAGAAGGCACCACACTTTTCACATTTCCTTACATGCTTATAATAGTCATGGAACATAGTTGGCCAATATTAACCAGTTCTCATGATCTTCATAGTTGTTGTTCTAGCTGAGAAGTGGCCATCATAGAACTCTTTGATCATCCTAACTGTTTGATCAGGGTTGACACATCTTAGTAGGGCTCTATTTAGATCCTTTCTAAAAAGAATCCCATCCACTAGGGAAAAAGGAATAGATTCTGAATTGCCTTCTTTTAGCTCTACTCAATCTTTGTGGATATCCTCCTTCTAACAAGAAGGTTGTCATGTCATGCATCCAATTGTTTGGATTTTCATCCCCTACTGATTCTGCATTTTCTATAACTAGAGAAACCTCTTTAGTTGTCTCCTATGATGAAATCATCTATTCATTTAGTCCTTTACCTCTTACAAGATTTGTGATCTTGATATCAACATCATCTTGTGTAATCTTCGTGATCCATCAAGCTCTTTTTTCATTGACATCCTTATTTATAGGAAAGTCCTTCACACTTCCATTAGGAACTAAGAGTTGGATCTTGTTGTGAGAAAAAATATGCAAGAATTTATTTAGATCTCTTATGACAAAGAGGACATATTTTTTCACATAACTATACTTATCTTAATAGTCATTTATCTCTACACTAAAAAAGGCTATAGGTTGTTCTTCATTAGCATCACTCAGATGTGTCAAGATAGCTGATACACTTGACTCACCTCCAAGGGTATATAGAATGAAATCCTTATCAAAATTGGGATTGATAAGGGTAGGGTCTGATGCTATTTCTACCTTAATCTCTTCAAAACCAGCCCTCCCCTCTTTAGTCTAGGTGAAGATCAGATTCTTCTTTAGCATGGCTATAAGAGGCTTCGCCATAGAAGCAATATTAGGAATAAATATCCTTGCAAAATTAATTATACCAAGGAAGTTTTGTATCCCATTCTTATGAGTAAGAAGTGGGAGAGCAATAATTGCCTTTTTTCTTTTTGGGTCAATGGTTAAAACCTCCTTAAACACAATATGTCCAAGTAACTTTCCTTGACTGGTGGAAAACATACACTTTCTTGTATTCAAGGATACACCATATTCTCTACACTTGATGAATACTTGCCTCAGATGACCAAAATTATTTGCCACATTCTTGGAGTAGATTGTTATATCATCAAGGTAGACCAAAAGAAATTTCTCAATTATGTTCTTTAAAGCCATCTCCATTGCTTTTTGAAAGGTAATACCTACATTAGTTAGTCCAAAAGGAATCTTCGTATAGCCATATGTGCCCCATTTCATGGTGAATAGAGTCTTGTATGTATCATATTCTTGGACTAAAACTTGATTATACCCTAAAAACTGATCTAGGAAGGAAAATCTTGTACAACCACTAACCTTGGATAGGATCTATCCATAGAATGGAGAGGATGGTGATCTTTAAGAGAAGCCCTATTAAGGGCTCTAAAATCTACACATAATCTAATTTCCCCATTCTTCTTCCATTCTTCTTCCTAACAAGAACAAGATTGGCTACCCAAGAAGAATTCTTAATAGAAAAGATAATAATAGCCTCTATTAGCTTGGATAACTCCTTTCTCATCATAGGCTCAATCTTACGGTTGATTGGTCTTTGTTTTTGCCTAACAAGCTTTGCATCACTATTTAGATCTATTGTAAGTTGAAACAAACTTGGGTCAAAACCTTTTAAATAATCATATGTCCATGCAAATACATCATTGAATTCTTGACATAAATGAACACAATTTTCTTATTCAACTTGAGAGCATACTTTTCCCACATTGAGAGTCTTTCCATCAACAATTACAACTAGTATGTGATCATCTTTGTTTATAGCCAAGTCTGAGCCTCTTCTCCTTGCTTGATCATTAGAGTCAAAGATACTCTCCAAAGTGATTATGCCTTTGGGTAACTTATTTGAACTAAGGTTCATGATTTGATCACCATACTAGCCCTGTAGCCTAGATTGATTCCTCTTAGAGAATTCTGCTTCTCTTTGCAGAAAAATGACAATTTGTACATTAGAATCAAAGACTTGCCAATTTGTGCAGTTTTTAGGGACAACATGCCTTACAAACATTCTAGTTTGATACTCTTTGTCATCTTCAACATGCTCTGATACATATGATGAGCACCTATTTCTGCTAATCTATTAACATGTTTATTTTCTCTCCTAGGAACACTTTAGATGTTGAATGCTTGAAAACCTTCAAGTAGATCCCACACTTTGTGCTTGTATGATTTAAGGAGGTTGTTCTTTGTAATATTCTCTTGTCTTACTTGATTAACAACCAACTCATCATCTCCAAATACCATTATATCCTTGATTCCTCTCTTTTGTGCAAGTTGGAGACCTTACATCAGAGCTTCATACTTTGTTGTAGTATTGGTACAACTAAATTGGAGCCTATAAGAGAAATATTA
Source organism: Cupressus sempervirens (assembly GCA_028749045.1). Lineage (NCBI taxonomy): Eukaryota > Viridiplantae > Streptophyta > Pinopsida > Cupressales > Cupressaceae > Cupressus > Cupressus sempervirens. Next base: position 472,957,363 of record CM053793.1, on the reverse strand, counting down.
TTTCTCCAATTTAGGAGAAATGAGCATGAAACCAACCCCTAAGCCATTTTTATTCCTTGAGCCATCAAAGAACATGCTCCATAATCCATTAGTGTTCTCTTGTGTCTTCATGAGACTAGGAATAGGGGTCCCCTTTTCCAATATGAAATACGTGTCAAGGTCTATCTCTAGAGCCTCGTGTTTTGGATCAAATTGATGAGTAGTGGCCCACTCATCCAAGAGATAGTCAAGCACCTCTACCAAAGAAGTAGCAAGCTCATGTGCTATGTATTTATCATCCTCCTCCCTAATTGCACAATTCATGTTTATAGGATTTGGAGTCTAAGTCTCAATAAGGACAAAGACTCTGCTCTTAAGGAAGTTCTTGCCCCATATTTGTCCTAAATAACATATATGACCAATTTTCTACAATATGGCCTCCTAATTATGTAGTGAAATATTTAGAAAGACAAATGAAAAAATAAGGTTCAACCTCAGCTACTGTTATGTCTTCAATCACTGTACAACTAAGGCATGCATGTAAGGCCATTTCCACATTTTTAAGGATCCCTATAGTCTTGAAAACTACAATCTAACTAAATGAAATTCCTCACCATTGGTTCATACTTAATACCAAGTAGGTTAGCTATACATTTAGGCATTATTGAACTACTAGCCCTTGAATCTATCATACAATTATAGACTAGTTTATCTCCTATGATCAAGGAAACATAAAAGGGAGGAGGTCTAATTTTCTTACTTTTTTCTCCCCCTTTATTTTTAGCACTAGGCTTGTTACATTTTCTTCTCTAAGTGATTGATCTTTCACCTCTATACTCTCTAGCTCTTATTGTAGTAGCCTCTTCTATGATGGTATAGTAGCAACAACATCCCATATAGGGAGATTGACATTAGTATTTTCATTTGATCTACCACATTGAAAGGAGTATTAGATATTATGGCTAAAGCCTTGAGAGCTGCATGGATAGGTGACTGAGTTTGAGGAGTTTGAGGTTCAGTAGACCTCGTATTGCTCATATCTTGCCTCTATTGAGGAGTAACATTGGATTGCACATTCATCACTGACACATGGGGAGCAACATCTGAAGTTAAAGCTTGAAATGGTGGAGGTATTACATCTCCAAAAAATCTTCTCTTAATTATAGTATTGTGAGATATGGCATCATTATTAGCATGAAAATGATCCTATGGATGATGGTTCATGAAAGAAAAATCACCCTATTGTTGTAGATGAGAAGCATTAGTGGTTGACTAACATTATATTGTTGTTAGTTACATTCTCTTGTGTAGTTAGTGTTAGGAATAATTATACCTTTTGACACATACAATATTCATAGGAATAGTTAAAAAAAGAGCAAGATTATTTTGAGGGAATAAAACCATATTTAGGTTTGTATTTGTAGAAGGGGTATTGCCAATAGCTCTATACTGATTATATAAAACATGACCTTGATTTTGATTTGGAGACCTATTATGTATGGAACCTTGATACTAAAGTGGGGGAGGCTTATTTTTTTGAGCTTGTTGCCTTTCTAATGAAGGTCACCACCTTGTTACTCATCTTTTGTATTATTGAGAAGCTATCCTTTAGCTTCTTCTCCTAACCCTATAACTTCTTGTCTATATTTTGCATCATAGACTGCATCATATCTTTAATTTCACCTATTCCATTTGAAGATGTGGAGGCAAAAGGGATGATAGAAAGGGGCTAACTTGTTGATGTGGTAGGGATAGGGGCTATAGTAGGCTCATGATTAGGCATGTCAGGAAAGAAATGCATTGAAGGCCTTGGGGGTAGCTTCCCTTCTTGTATCAAGATATTTTTTGCCTTTATGGAAATATCATAAGTATCTGGTAAGGTGTATCCTCCCATGGATTGTAAGGTGGTACCAATATCACTAGTAAAGGCTCTGAGGTAATACAAGAAAGCATTACCAGGGGTGGGATTTACTACAGTAGGTATTATATTCCATGACTTCTGAAATCTGTAATTAAAATCTATCATATATTCATGGGGTGCTCTCTTGATAGTTTTTAGCTACTCTAAAAGTGATAAATGGTCACTTTTATCTTCCAAATGCTTACAAATCTCTGCTTCTAACCAATACCAATCAATAATAGAGTTGCAGGGAAAATCTCTATGTTGATCTCAAATTGGTTCTGACAATTGAGTGTCAACATAGTTAAGCTTTTTACTAAGTTCATGCCAAGCTAGTAACATATAATAAGTATAATATGTATGGATGTCAAGAAATTCAAGTGCCAAGTGAATAGTAGATGCTGAGAAGTTCAAGTGTCAAGCCAGAAAAAATTATAGTATGTGTTGAGCATTAGTATTAACATGTGTTGAGTAACACAGAATTGACTTAGTTGTTTGTGATGACACAAAAAACTATGTAAACCATTTTCGAGCCGACATATGGATAGATCTCAAAGCTTTAAAGATAAGATCAAATCTATTTTGATTCACTACATGATCAACATGCAACCTATAAGAAAATGGGAGGAATTGAGCAAAAAAATGGATGAATCTCAATCGTAGATTCATACCTAACCCTAAGCCACCACAATTAAGTATGTAAGAGAGAGCATTAGTGAATGCCTGCAAAGAGGTGATGCTAGCAAAGATTTGAAGGAATTGAAGGGGTGAATTGATCAATATAAATTCAAGGTGACTTAGAAGAAGAACATAATTATAGAATCAGTTATTAGAAAAGAGGATCAAGGATACAACAATTTCATAATAGATAAAAAAGGATCAAGATGGATTGAATTGAGATCTAAAATTAGCAATTCCAAATTATAAGTGTATCAGATCAAACATTCTACTATACTTTCTAACAAATGTACAATAGGATGAAATCCTTTTTATTAAGGTTGATTTAATAGTCATAGTGAAATCCTTTAATACAGTGACATTCCAAGTGAGTGTTCTACAGTCCTTTAGCCAGACTTAGTTTTAACAGGGTAGGATCTAACAATCCTATGTAAGCCTTTAACAGGGCATGCCTTCCATAGGGTAGATCAGGAGAATGTTCAAATTATGTAACCTTGATAGGTGAACTTTATTGCTATAGTAGTGAAGAATTGTGGGTGTCATCCCCACCCCAATTTTACCTTCTCATTAGATGGTTTTTGGGTAATCATATCTAGTGTCAAGTGTTCATGTGGATGCATTTACATTACATGTTATTTCAATATGTTTATACATGCATTATTTTTTAAGTTAAAAGTTGTATTGGTTAGAGATTAGTACTTTCGATTCCCCCCCCCCTCCTCAGAAGTTACATTTCCCATTTGTATTTCCAACGATTGGTACCAGAGCTAAGTTCTCATTAGGAGAAGCCTTACATATTGGAGAAAAGATCTAAGATGGAATTTTAAAAGTTGGGAAAGACTATTGAGAATTAGAAGATTAAGATACATCTCTTACTACAAAAAATGGACGAAGCCAGAGATGCCTTGAAAAGTTTGCTAAAGAGAAGGAAAGAGATTTCTATGGCAGAAAATGATACATAATACAAGGAGATTGACACAGTTATTTGTAGATGGTAACTACTATGAATTTGATGCAACAATTATAGATCTCATTGACAAGAATAGAGCACAAGCTAAGGAGATCAAAAATCTCAAGTTGGGATAGGAATCACAAGAAATATTGTTATGTGAGGTGACTAAACAAAAGAAGAAACATACAGAAGACAAGACCATGATTGAAGAAGAAAAAAGAATTTTGTCAAACAAATCAGAAGAAAATTTAGTAGAGCTATCTAGGAAAACATACAATTGGACACCCTAAGTCAAATGATGAATGCTCATCATGAGTTGAATGTCAAGGACATTGAGATAACTACATTGAAGTTGTAGAATGAACAATTGCAGAATGACTTGAAAAGATTGCAAAAAGTTTCAACAAGCCAAATGAAGCCATCAAGTACTTTGAGAAACTACTAAAATCCCTTAGATCTAGTAAACACACATCAGGATTGGGCTACTCAAGCACTAAAGAAGGAGAACCATCCAAAGCTGTTGAGGAGAGAAACAATAAAGGTAATAATTTTAAACCTACTTGTCATCATTATGGAAAGAAAGGACACACATCTAATGTTTCTAGGAGCAAGAATACTAGTTAGAATTCCAAGCCTAAGAACATGAAACATTATTATAAGTGCAACAAATAAGGTCATTAGGCACATGAATGAAAAACTAGAACCATGCATGCACCAAAATTTGAAGGGCACTGCTACAATTGTCAAAAGTTTGGACACAAAGCCTTTGAATCCATATCCAATTCTACATGGTCATCAAACAAGTCAACAAAGGGAAGAAGCTATAAAAATTCCTATAATTGGGATTACAATACAAGATACAACTATCATTATTGTCAAGAGTATGGACACGTCCTTGAGAATTGCATAAGAACACACTTCAGTGGTAGCTACAATAGGTGGTTGAGTCAAACTACATGCTTTAGTTGTTTGAAGACTGGTCATATTAGCAAGCATTTCCCAACAAGGAGAAAGGCACCTAACTCAGAGTTCAACAAGGGAAAAGGAAACGTAGATGTTGATCACATCAGAGGAGAGATGAACAAAACATGGAAGAAAAAATATGGATGCAACACATCAAATGAAGGGATCACTTCACCTGAAAGGTCAAGTGATTACATCTCAACAAACTAAGCAAAAAGAGGTATGTGGGACTAATATTTAAATGCCTTATCATACATTAGTTCCAAGATAAGTTAGTGCTAAAAAGGGTAAACTAAAATGAATAAAGATGCAAGTCAACAAGGGAAAACCAAGGTCAAACTTTAAGTTTTCATCTTATTGCCGAGTGTGAAAGGTTCTCTTCAATTGCCAAGTAGATTCTAGTGTGTGCCAAGTTGTCAGCCAAAGTCAATTGAAGCCAAGTCAGTAGTAGCTACCGAGTGAAGAAAATTCCTATTGGAGCTAAGTAAGGGTAATTCTAATAGCTTTCAAGTGATGGAAAAAACTAATGGATGCCGAGTGAAATAGAAATTGCATAGAAGTTGAGTTTATAGCTATATAAGCACCATGCATTAAATGCGATGTTTTGAAAGGGTATACGGTAGATTTTTGCTTATTTTTCATCATTACAAACACAGATCAAGGGAAAGAAGAGAAAAGATGTGATTTTCAAAGAAAGAATGAAGTATTTGCATAGATTCCAGCAAAGATCAAGCATCATTCCATCAATCTAAAGGTATTCTTCATGTGTCGAGTTACACAGTTATGCAATTTTATATTTGCTAAAACCCTAGTTTGAAAAATGGCCTCTAGCTCTAAGAATCCTAAGGATAAGGAACTATTTGATGTTTAGTTGGTCAGTAATGAGGTAAAACAACTAGATTTTAGAGCTATTCTAGAGGTTGTATACAAAAATGATCTAGCAGGTGCATTATCAATCATTCCACCCAAGGTCGTAATGGTTTAGGATGTAAGGAAGTATTATAATTGCAAGGTTAGAGGAATAGGAGACATGGAAATTCATTAGGCATATGATAAATTACATGAAAATGGAATGTAAAAAGAAGAATTCAAAATAGTAGAAAGAAAGGGACTAACCCGTGCCCTAGATTTCCCCATTGTCTTCAAAACAAAATTGATAAGAATTGTCTTAAGAAAAATCCATGATGGATGCCTATGGCTAGAAGGAGGACCTATCAAACTATCAAAGAGGATTGTACACAGGGTTACAAGATATCCAACCCTAGATCATCCAAAGACCCTAACGAGCAACTCAAAAGAAGCAATTGAGAAAAATATAGCAACAAAGTGGAACAAGAGAGGAATGACCATTGATACTATCAAAGATCCACTTCTTGAATTTGTAGTGAGGGTTGCAGTTGATGTAGGATATAAGATTGTGAAGAAATAAAATACTTATGATCTGGCAAAGCTATAGTTGTAGCAAATAATGGAGAACTTAGGAGCAATAAGGAGATCTAAAAGTGCTCAATGCAATTTTGGTTCCATATTGATATGCATATTCTTTTATGTTCAAAACGAATTCCCATCTTCTGGTAAGATAAAATGGAAAACCAATAGGTCTATGGCTATACAAATAAATGAGTACATTGAACAAGTGAGAGACAATTTTGAGTCAGTGATGACTAGTTATTTTGAAGACTTCAAGTAGTCAATGAAACAGAGGCTAAGAATTCTTGTTAACCTGGTGAAAAAGTACTACAATGACATATGTTGCTTGGTAGACATTGACTATACCTTTATCTAGGCTACAATACACAGAGTGAGATGGCTAACGCTTTTGGGCTATGAAATCAACATAGAGGAAGCATTAGCTACCATCACTGCATTACTTGTAGTGAAATTTGATAAGTCAACAAAAAACTTTGGTAATTATGTTGTCAAATCCAAAGTTGAAATGGAGTTTAAAATTGCCTCAGCTCTAAAGAAGAAGGATAAAATGGTAAAGAAGCTTAAAGCCAAGTTTGGTGAGGGAGCTGAAGGAAATGATGAAGATGATGATGATGAAGAAGAAGAGGAAGAATAAGAGCACGGCCAAGAACCTCTTGCCCTAACCTAAGGTATAGGTGAAGATAAACAAGAAGAAGGTGTTGAGGAACAAGTTGAGGAAGCACCAAAAAAACAAGAATGAAAGAAGAGAAAGGATAAGACATAGCCTATAGCTCAACCAAAGGGTAAGAAAATTGCAAAACCAAGCCCTGCAAAGCATACTACTCCAGCCATAGGAGCCACCAAAAGGGACACCACTCGAAAGACTATGGAGAAAATAAAAGAGAAGAAGAAGGCTACTGAACAACAAAGCCCTGTGTAGAAGAAATTAAGGATAAAATATGTTGCACAACTAGAATCTAATGATGAAAGAATTGAGTTAGATGACACAAGCCAGTTCAGAGTGGTAAGTCATGCTCCCAAGTCTGATATTGAAAACATTTGTGATAATGTTAGGGATAATGCAGACTTAACTAGTTTGAAAATTATTGAATTTAACAAATTAAGTAGAGAAGATCAGAATAAGGTTGAAGAATTAGTGTATGCCATGATGGAAAAATTCAAGAATACCCCTCTTGAATTTAATAATATAGTGCCTAAAGATTTGTGTTCAATTGTTGAGAATAAATGAAATTATTGCCTAAATATGGAGAAGGAAATAAGAGAGTCTACATTGGTACAAGTGATGCTATAATTTTCAAAAGGGTAAAGAACAAAGAAAAATAAGAAACATGGTAGCAAATTTGCACCCAAGTATAGGGCATTCAACATTCTCCAAAACAAGATTGAAGATGTTGTAAAGAAATCAACTCAAATGTGGAAGTTGATAGATGGCTTGACTACTATCAAGGAAGGAGAAGAGGATCCCTTTGAGGGAAGGAAAAATGGAGAAGATGAGGATGATAAGGAAGGTGAAATTGAGAAAGAAAAGGGAGATAACATAGTGGAGGAGGAACCATAGAAAAATGGTGAAATGACAACAGCTGAGGAGCAACAAATAGAACAAAGTGTGCAAGACGCACAACTACCACCATTAAGCCCTTCACATGACACAAACACACCTGCAATCACAATAAAAGTGAAAGATGTTCCTAATAGCTTAGCTTAGAACATCAATCCATTAATTGTAGAGGATCTAAAGAAGATCCTTAACCAATCCACATTATAGGCTAAATTGTGTGATAATCCAATGTTGGTCAGTGTGGATGAGTTACAGAAAGTAGTAGCTAGCATAACTAGGGATAAGGTGAATACACAAGAACCACCTTCTCTCATCCCTATAGCTACTAGTGGTCAAACTCAAGAGAAAGCATCAGAAGATGCATCAGAAAAGGTTGATACCACAATCAAAATTGTTTTGATTGAACAATAGACTAAGACTATAGAGGAGCACACAAAGGAGCAAGCAGGATAGACAGAGGTATCTGTACCTATTGCACAAACACAAGGTGCACCAAAGATAATAATGATTGATCAAGGAAAATTAGAAGAAGACAAAGACATTCCAAAGGAAAAGGAGTAGGAAGGAATTCAGACATTGGTTAATTTACCAACAACTGGCACTCCTACCAAAGTCCTTCAAAAGACAAGCATTGATGCAATGCCACTTTAGATTTTTGCACCAAGCTCGAGCTAAACAAGGGTTGCAAGGGTAATTCACTATAGAAACCCAACACTAGATGAGGAAATAGTTATACAAAAATATGACTATGTAACCATGAACCTAGAACAAATTAATATCATGCAGGAGGCATTGGAAAAGAAGAAGAACCAAGAAATACTCAGAAAGGAGTATAAGCAAAGGCAAGCACTACATGAGATAAAAGACATCTTTTAAGATGAATTCAACTTGCAAAAACTTGATAAAACCAAGCCTATATTGGAACAATTATTAGAATTTGTTGAACAAGTGACAAATGAAGACCAGGAAACCAATGCAAAACTCATGGAATGGTCTGAAAAGAAGTTTCAAGGTAGAGTTAATGAGAATATATCCAATGGAATAGAACTATCACAAGTGAAACTGGCTACAAAGATAGGAAAAGCGAAGAAGGTACTTGAGAATATATTCTCACTATACACCAAATTGTGTGATCCCACACTCTTCACACAAGAAATGAGCCAAATGGTTGTGAGTCTATAAAGAAATTTTAAAATATCTGGTATGAAATTACCACAAAACCCAGCTCAAAGTGAGAAGCACTTTCATTCCACATTTCACACACAAAAAGGAACTAGTTGTATTAACAATAGAAGAGGCTAATACAAGAACCAAGCTAGTTCATATTCAAGCCTCCCTAACCCCTCACATGGAAATACTACAAAAGGAACTAGCCTATGCTGAAATAGTACTAGAGAAATATCCTAATCTTTCAACATTGGATAGATTAGTTCACCTTGCAGCAAATAGCCATCCAAATCAAATCATTAGATGTTGCAATAAACAATTGGGATGTTTCTCTCAAGCTTGTAATGGAAGTGAATAAGAACTTCTTGGATAAATACACAATTAGTGTATAGACCCTTTGACATCAATGTCATAAAAGGGGGAGAAATATTAAAGGAGGAGATATGTGCAAGGGGAAGACATGTGAAAGGGGGAGATATAAATAAAATATAGAGAAGAAAAAACAAAGGGGGAGCTAACAAAAAAAAAGAAGAATCAAGGCATATCAAAACATATTAGATAGAGAGTACCAGAATGACTGAAGACAAAGAGTAACAACAAGAGTCAAATCTACTCAAACAGATTTTGGATACAGAAAAGACACATAAAATCAGAGGGAGTCAAAAAAATTTGAGATATATGGTTCATTACAAAATTTTGAAGAATTTTGAAGTTTTTTATATATGCCAAACTAGATGTATATTATACTTGAGGAGATTAGATTCATCATGTATAGTTAAGTGTTTTTGCCACTCATGTCAAAGGGGGAGATTGTTGATCTCAGATTGGTTTTGACAATTGAGTGTCAACACACTTAAGCTTTTTACTAAGTTCATGTCAAGCTCATAACATATGTTGAGTATAATATGTATAGATGTCGAGTAGTTCAAGTGTTGAGTGAACAATAAGTGCCAAGTAGTTCAAGTGCCAAGCTAGATAGAATTATAGTATGTGTTGAGCATCAGTATTAACAAGTGTCAAGTAATACATAATTGACATAATTGTTGTGATGGAACAAACAACTATGTAAACCATTTTTGAGTTGACATATGGATAGATCTCAAAGCTTTGAAGACTTATCGAATATATTTGGATTCCCTATTCGATCAACATGCAACCAATCATAAAAATGGAAGGAATTGAGCGAGAAAAATGGATGAATCTCAATCATAGATTCATACCTAACCCTAAACCACCAAATTATTTTAAAAATGGAGATGAAGCCTTATAATTAAGTATGTGAGAGAGAGCATTAGTGAATGCCTATGAGGAGGTGATGCTAGCAAAGATTTGAAGGAAGGAAAGGGGTGAATTAATTAGTATACATTCAAGGTGACCTAGAAGAAGAACAAAATTGCAAAATTAGTTATTAGAAAAGAGGAATAAGGATACATCAATTTCATAATAGATCAGAAAGGATCAAGATGGACTAAATTGAGACCTGAAATCAACAATACCATATTGTAAGTGTATCAGATCAAACATTCTATTGTACATTCTAACAACTGTATCAGCAAGATGAAATCTTTTTTATTAAGGTTGATTTAATAGTCATAGTGAAATCCTTTAACAACATTACATTCCAAGTGAGTGTTCTAAAGTCCTTTAGCTAGGCACACTTTTAATAGGGTGTTAAAATCCTTTAACAGGGTAGGATTTAACAATCCTTTGTAACCCTTTAATAGGGCATGCCTTTCACAGGGTAGATCATGAGAATTATCAAATTATGTAACCTTAACAAGTGATTTTTATTATTGCAATAGTGAAGAATTATGGGTGTCATCCCCACCCTAGTTTTACCTTCTCATTGGAGGGTTTCTGGGTAATCATATCTAGTGTCAAGTGTTCATGTGGATGCATTTACTTTACATGTTATTTTAATATGTTTATGTATGCATTATTTTTAAAGTTAAAAGTTTTATTGATTAGAGATTAGTTCTTTTGATTCCCCACCCCAGAAATTACATTTTCCATTTGTATTTCCAACACTCTATACCATTGTAATGCTTTTCCCTTTAAGGATGAAGCTAAAAACTTAACATCAACATCATCCTTTGTAATATCCTGTATATAAAAAACATTTAAAATCTCTTGAATATGTTCCATAGGGGAGATTAAAGTTTTACCAGTGAAATCAAGTATACTTTTGACAGTTGATACTGGGATATCATGTCTTTGAGCCAAAAGGAGAGGACTACCACCACTAAAGGTGGAAAATGCATGTGCTCTAGGCTGTGCCATATGGAATAATGACCTATTTAAATGAAAATATGATAATTTAGGCTATGATCTATCAATAGGAGGAGTGAAAAGGGATCTTCCAAGTGTATGTGCTACTACTATAATCCTAATTGGTGATAGAGATAATCTATTTCTCTTTCTTCTAGGGTTTGAAAATGAGAGCTTAGTGTATTAAAAATTACCTCTAGAAGATGATCTTGTGTGAGCTTTGGGAATGAATCACAACAAATTTGTTCTAGAAACCAAAATATAGAGTTGGAGTTACCATGTACATGAAAATGTGTCTCTTGAGGGCTTGAAAATACTGAGAGCAACACTATCTTCTCAACATGTATTTGAAGTTCTTTTCATGACACTAGTGAACTTAGAATTCTTCAATATGATAGTCCCACCAAGTGTGCCAAAAATTTTCATCACAAAAACTTGCACCCTTGCCTAAAGTTTTTACCTAAAGACAACCTTGTGAAACATGGAAACAATCTCCAAGTTGTGGGACTTGAACTATGAGATTGAGTCTCCAAAGAAGGCTGACTTCCACACTATTAGGGTGCATCTAGTTACTCTTTTTGAGGAAAAGGGAGAAGGAATGCATGAAAGAAAACTACCTAATCTAGTCTAAAGGGGGTGATACACCAAAATAGTTTGTTCAACCTTGTTTTTGCCTAACAATGCACTATTCATCAACATATTCCCAAGATACACTAATTCAACTTTTGTTTCAATTGACTAGCCAAAAATAGATTAGAAACCAAATGAAATGCTACAAGGAAGGAACTTCACTCTGTAACATCCAAGGCAAAATAGATACTATAATGAAAATTGAAGGACAGAAGACAAAAAATCAACAAAGGAAAGGAATTTTTTCACTTATATTAATGGGGGAATGATGTAAGACAAAGAATAAAATCATGCATAGATAAAAAGGAAAATTATAGTTGCAAAGCATAAAATGCAATACTAATGAATCAAAAAAAGGTTGACCCTAAGAAGGGTTACAAAGCTTGTTTTTATAGTTTAAGCATAACTCAAATAACTTCTTCCCTAAGGCAAAGCTCAAACACTACCATTAAGGTTGTAGAGAATGATCACTACAAATCTAGGAAAGATCTAATCATGGTATGTATCCAGATGCTGAAAAATAATATAATTCACCAAACAGAGCCATGAGAAGATAGAAATAGTGGCCATTAATGTTTTAACTAAGTAGATGGATAACTAGGGGGTGATGGAGTGTCCCTTTATATTTAGCAGGCATAGGGAACATTTGTAAGTAGTTGTAGACAATCAAGGAGATCAAATTTTCCATTAAAGAGCTATCTTTCTTTGTAATCGGCATGCCAAGTCAGCCATGTCATTAGTCAATTGAAGTCAATCCTTAGGCTTTCCCATGTGGTCCAACCATATTTAAAAATTTTGCCACCTCATCCCAACATTCAAACTTATATTGACTTATGCCTTTTCCCTAGTCACAACTTCACCACATTTCATTCTTATTTAACTATTTAACCTTGTGAAACTGTGAACCCATCATACTAATTATTATCATTGCTTCACATCTTGCCTTCTCTTCATTTCACTATCTGTTATGACCCAACAACTACATGAATTTTTGCTTTCACATTGTCACCATAGTTTTCCTGGATAACATCAAATATCAATGACCCTGCAAAATTGTGATCGTAACTACCACCACACATTACCACCTTTTTCCTTCAAGTTAAACTTAACTCAATTATCATTCTTTGTTGAGTTTTCAACCTTCCTAGAATGTTCCATGTGGCGACATTTGATTTTCATTTCTTTGTTCTAGCTTCACCACCTAGGCTTGCAAGAACACATGTCAACATGTCATCATGTCTCTATGACTAAAGATCTATCATTTTTTTATAGTGACATAATGACAACCTGTGATCTATCTTCAATCTAACAGTGGAGGAAATACAACACCTTATGAACTATGAAGGGCCCACTAGGATACATGTTGCATCATTACTATCTTGCTATGTATATTCATTGTGCAACTTTCCATAGTGACAAAGCGACAATTGTTGATCTTGGAAGATTGGATGACCATTATAAAATACCCTTTCTCTCTATCTTTATACCGATAATGACTAGAACTTGACAACTAGAGCTTCATTTATGGCATAAAACCTTTAGCAACTCCTTGCATGAGCTGGTCCTACCACCTCCATATGTGAAACTATCATTATGTCACTATGACTAAAGATCTTGCATCTTTTCATAGTGACAAAATGAAAATTGTTGGTCATCTCCAAATCAATGGTGGACAAGGGTACGTGAAGAAATTGGCCCACTTCAAAAAGTAGTGAATAGAATTTTGAAAGTTGTTACCTCGTCTGACAACTCCACCAACTACAAAGAAGAACGGCCCACCTGGGCTACGTGGCACATTGTAGTTATGTCGCTATGGATAAAGATTTAGCAAATTTTTATAGCAACAAAATGAAAGCCATAGATCTATCTTCAATCTGTGATTCCCAACATTTCACTGACTACTACGTATGACTTGAAGAAAAAGGCCCCACATGGACACGTATCACATTGTCATTATGTCATTATAAAAAAAAATTGTGCAACTTTCCATATTGACTAAGAAACATTCATTGATCTCTTTAAATCAGATGGTTGAGAAGATGCGAGCTTGTCGAGGTGTTTATGACATGAAACAACTTGAAGACTTAGGATATAATACATATGACCAAAGTTTTAAATATCTTTTTCATGTGTCCAATGTTAGAAATATCTGATCATTGGACATGATTACTACCCAAAATTCAAATTTTGGTGGGAAGGCAAAAAATGGTTTATAGGCCCCAACCAAGAAGACCAATTAAGTTCTCTTGAATGTAAATTTGAATCCTTTGAGCTATATTACACCTTAGTTTTTTTAGTTTCTAAATGGAAAAAAATGGTAGAGTTCATACATTGATATCATTGGTTTCTTCCCTTGCATCTCATCAAGTTTAAGAAGCAGCCAAGTTTCGTTGATCTTTCCCACACCCTGCCTCCTATGTCCATTATCCAAGGTAAGAGGTAGGGCTATATCAATATTGTGGAGCTACTTCATGAGCTAGTTAAATCTCTTCAAGAACTAAAAGTTTTATGCTTCTTGATAAGTTGGTTGGGAAATTTTATCATGCCTTAGAAGCACACAGGGATCTCATCAAATGGAACAAAGAAAATATAGCTCTATAAGTAGAGCTAGGAGGTAAGAAGATCTCATTGTGGTAGTTAGGTTTCCTTATCTCAATAAATGTGAATGCAAAAAATTAATGACACTAGTAGTAGTGATGGATTGGGAAGGAACCCTGAAGGAATTGAACATGCATCCCAATTGGCTAAAGACAAGGAAAATGAGTCAAATGTAGGATGTAAGAAGGCTTTGAGATAAGATATAGTGGAGGACTATTATTTTAGCTCTTGATATCCACCTACTTGCAATGTTCCTTAAGACTAATAGAGGTTTATTCTTCAAACCATTCCTTGCATATGAACTTGTGATATCTTATGCCATATATTATTGCATAAAACTTATGGTCATATCCCCAAGAATATGTGCATGTTAGGTCATTTTTTCTTTTCTTTTAAAGGAAAGGGTATCTAATAAAATACCCTTATCTAACAAAAAATAGTCACAAGGAGCATCCATAAAGAATAGCACCCAAGTGATGTTAGTACTAGCAAAGAGATGACAAAAAAACTTGGAACTATACCTAAGGCTTTCGGTCATAAAATACCTTGTATTAATCCATTGACACTAGAAATTGAATGGATTCTTCATTTTTATTACTACAAATATTATGAATAAATTCTATATCAAAAGAAAGTTTTGTTGAGAAAAATGACTCAAAATTGATCATCCTGAATGTTCTATTTGTCATAAATTTTCTTATTTTTGGGTACTAAGTCCATAAAGTCAAACTTCTATTCCACTTACTTTATTTAGAACTTAAATTTAGGAAAGTGTGAGGTTGTTGCACATGACATATTTTCAAGAACAAATCCCCTAAAAATGTCTATTTTGAGATGAGATGTGATTGCAATCCACCATCTTGTGAAGAAAGAAATGACATACATTCATAAAAATCATCAAGAAAAGATGGCAGATGCAAAAAAAAATTATTTAGTAAAATAAGTTGTTCCTTCAAAGACAATCCATGGGTAAGAAAGATACACACCCAAATATTCAAAGTAGGTTTTGGGAATCATCATGTTAAAGAAAAGAATGGTTAAAGAAGTGCCAATAGATATGTGATAATGATAGAGATCGAAGATATGAAGACCTATAAAGTACATGCATGAGAAATAATATATACAAATATAAGGCTACTATGTAGAAATATGGTATTTCATGTTTATTTTTGTCCTAAGAACAAGATGCATTGACATGTTGAAATTGAAAGAATAGTGAAATAAATATTGTCCTAAAGAGAAAATGGCATTGTATCATGTATCAAGACAACAATGATTATACACGATTGCAAAGGCTAGCTCAATATTGTAAGAGAAAATGTTTATGTAGAAACTGAACAATATATACCATAAGGGTTGATTTTAGAGTATTTTTCATTTCCATCTCATTTTCACCATAGATAGGACTCTATTAATTGTTAATTTTTCACTTCAAATGTTTTTTAAATAGAAGCATAGAGAAATAAAAACCCTTTTATGCTTGAGGTAATTTTTGGGGGAATCATCCTCCTATGTAACCATTCTTGTAGAATTAATCATACTTTCATTTTATAGTCATTTAGGGTTTTCCCTAAGACATACTCACCTCTATACCAAGAAACAAAGAGACACAATATGAAATAGAGAATACCTGTAATGGTTTTACGATCCTGAGCATAGCTGAAAAGAGAACTTGTTCCCCTATAATCAAAGAGATGCTTTCTTACACTTGAATACTTGCCAAATTTATAAACCTATGATAATTATGAGTCTCAACATTGCATTGATGGACAAAGCTTTACCTCTCCTA
This sequence comes from Cupressus sempervirens, assembly GCA_028749045.1. Taxonomy (NCBI): domain Eukaryota; kingdom Viridiplantae; phylum Streptophyta; class Pinopsida; order Cupressales; family Cupressaceae; genus Cupressus; species Cupressus sempervirens. The sequence continues at coordinate 472,941,450 of CM053793.1, read as the reverse complement.
CACTTGCCTTTTTGTTCCGCTACAACATTCACAAAAATCACAGTGAGGTCTCCTTTGATTTTTGCACGAAACATTTTCATTCCCTCCTAAAACTAAAATATTTCAATTCCTTTACAAAACTTAAAGAAATATATGTTGAAGATGAAAGATATTGACTTTGATGGGTCTATTTTCTTAACAAGGAATAATAACAAAATTAAATAAATAATATTTTAATTTATGAATTTATTTTGTATATTGTATAGTGAAATTAAGTTATGAATTGTAAATTTCTAATGTTAGGTAATTTAAAATAAATTTTTATTGTAGTTTATTTCTATTCAATAATATAATAACCCTTTTACTATCATATATTTATATTTTAACAAATTTTTAAGAGAAAATAACTTAATACACTGTATATATTAATGTCAATAAATAATAATTTTTAATATAAATTTAATTTTAGTGAGCAATATAATACTAAAATTCAATTATATGAATTTAAAAATACAAAATATATCAAATTAAATATAAAATATCTTAAACTACAATTTTATTTAGTAGTGTTAATAGTGTTTTATGATATTCTTTTTAACCCTCATTCTTAATATGGAGGTATTCATCATCCTAACTCAAGGAAACTCCTAAAAAAATTAAGAAACACAAAAAGGAAATAGTTGTAGCCATTTGATACCAATTTTGTAGAATTTTCTCTAGGGTGAACCAAAAATGTTTCACTCCAAGCTTGATATTGTTAATAATAGTGTTCCAAAAGGAATATTTATTTTTCCCCATGAAGAGGAGTTTTCCTAAATAGACACTTAGTACCTCATCCTGTAGAAACTCAAAGTCTTTAGAATCCTTTGTCTGGGACCGTTCATAATATTCATAATATAGATATTGGATTTATGATTGTTCACCTTTTGCCTAGAAACTTAACTATAGAGTTTAGAGGTGTGCTTCATTTCCAAAGCAATTTGTAAAGAAAATTTACCATAAAGAAGAGTATTATCAACAAATAAAGTATGTGTGATGTTTAAGGAAGTATCAGGTATCGAGATTCTTTGTCACAGTCCTAGTTTGCATTTGTTTGGTATACATTGACTAAGAGTTTTTACCATTATGATAAATAAAAAATGATATAATGTGTCTCGTTGATGCACTCCTTGTATAAAATTGAAAAAATAATATGGAGTATCATTAATGATAATGAAAAAATAAGTCCCAAATAGACAAGAAAGGATTTTCTTACACCATTTATCTAAAAAGTCAATTTTTTTAAAGAACCTTGATAAGAAATAATCACAAGACTATATTATAAGCCTTTACTTAATAGTTTGGGTGACTAGTTATAAGTGACTAATTATTTAGTAGCTTCTATTTGAGTAACTAAATATTAGTGACTAACAATCATTTAGTAGTTTATTTGGTGATTTGTTTAGTCGCTTGACCTTGTGATTTTACCAAATGATTGAATTAGTCACTTGTTTAGTCACCTATAGATGTAAATTGCAAAGAAATAATGGAATGTGATCAATTTTAGTCACTTGACTAAAATTTTTGGTGGTGTGACTAAAAAGCTTAGTCACTTAGTCACATATTTTCCAAAATGTACTAGTGTACCTAACTAAACCACAAGTCAGCCTAGCCCAATAAAAATTAAAATAATGCTTACATTAAATTTATGCATAAGCTACAAGTCAGCTGTAACACATATTAAATACCTACAACCCAAATTAAGTGCTAAAAGGTTAGCTCATAGACAATTTGGGAAACACAGAAACCAAGACACAACCGAGTCTTTGAAACCACCACTGAGCATTAGAAAACCCATCAAGCATAACCAAGCCCCTTGATGACCAAGCTAACTTAGGCAACACTACTAATGAGTTCCAAGTGTAAATCGATCCACAATATATGCCAAGTGCCCCAAGCATCGTTGAATCCTTTATTAACTGATTCACTCAGTTAACACAACAACCACAAACCACCTAGTAATGACCAACTAACATCTCTTCACTAACCGAGCACAAACCAAGGCTTAACCAAGCACACTTGGGAAACACACAAATTACCTCCAAAGTAACTACTATGTACTTCTTCAAACTAGTCACCGAGCAAACCCAAGATGTTCCTACAACACAATTATGCTTTATCTTCTTCCTTATCTCATCTCTACCTATTTGATTCACTTCTTCACACTTTAACTTTTCTCAAACTCTTCTTGATCTTCCTTCTTCTCTACTTAATTCACCTTCCTTGAGAGATTTAACATTCAACCAACAACCAAAAATCTCTCCAACATCTCCTTAAATAGTAAACTCTCTGCTTCTAGATTCTTCTATATTTTGTCACTTAACCACATCCATAAACATAAACATATGATTTTACATTACTAAACATTGCATAAGATAATCACATGTATGCATTGACAAAAATACAAATTTTTAGCTCTAGGTTCTAATTTAGTTTCTTGGCAATAGAATTCATCATTAGGAGTACTTGATATGTTCCTTCATCAACATCATTCTTCAACATGTCTCCCCCTTAGGATATGATCCCTTTCTATCTAGCAATATCTTTAATCTTTTGTATCATCTCCATTTGATATTTTGTCCTTGATTATGGTTCTCTCCCTTTGGTTATAATCTCTTTCTGTTATTCCCTCTAGTTTGAGGGGTACTTATTGTAATATCATATGTTCCTTTTTTTAGATCATATGCACATGATTAGAATTAATTATTCATATGGCTTAGTCTGGTCCAATATATTGACACCTAGCTTACCATTTTTTTTTGTGTTGTGTGTAATATAGTGGGGGAATTTATCTCCTTTCCTTTGTTTAATTTATTGTCTGTATGAACTTTTATAATAGTGTGATTAATTCCCCTTCCTCATACATTTTCTAGAAAGTGAAATGCACTCTCCCAGTACCCTTTTTTTTTCTTGCTCCACCATTTTTTTCCCATGTGTTTTCATGTTGATATCTAGTTTATTTAATAACTTCATGGGTTTAATTTCAAGGCCTTATTTTTACTTATTAACTAACTTCGATTAATGTGGTTATGACCATGCATTCAATTTGTGAATAGCCTATTGAATTTATTAAAAACATTAGAACTTAACTTAAGAAAAAGAACATAGTATTCACTTGAAAGACTAATAATTCTATGCCACATATTTCCAATTAACAAGAACACCTATGAAGTCAATTTGTTCATTTCCTCATAATTGCGATCAACTAGGATTACATTCACCTATAGTTCCAATCTGATAATGAAATCAACTCACCAATTCAAGTATATTTGGAACACAAATTTAATAACATTTCATGAACCAATTTTGTAATAGCTCAAACACACTCTTATTCACCTTCAAGAATTATTGGCTACAATGAGCTAACTTGCTAGAATGATATTTGAGCACATTACAACTCAACTTATAATGTCACAACAATTCTTTATTTTCTTTGAAATGCATATGCATCTTAGTACAACAATGAATCCTTACATAAAAAACTAGCATTCTTTCTTCCACTACAAATATTGCAACCATGCAAAACAACATGATGAACAAGGTGAATAATTATCCATTACAAGGTACAATGCAACATATCAAAAAATTTCCTCTACACAATACACCAACATGATGATCAATTTCAAACTTTTTTCCTCTTGATCCTTTATGTACAAAATTTGCAATTACAATTGAACAATACCATGGAGAGCTCACCCCCAACCTAGGTCTCTATGAGACCACCCATTGAGCTTGGATAACCAAGGATAAATAGGTTGCATTCATACAAAGTTTACAAATGTAAAAACATCACAATTACAATATTTAACATCCTCAACCACGAGCTTTAGAATGGATACCAAACATACCCATAAATAAAGGGTGAAGTTGGCCTTTTCAAGAGGAGATTTCCATACTATTTCCAATAACATAAAATGAAATTTTAAGGCCTCCACAAGGATTCACTAATACATTCTCATTTCACAATAACTTCCCTTATCACCCCTGAAATACAATAATAATTAGTATGGATTCATGGAGCCGATACTCCATGAAAATTCCTCTCTTCTCCACAAGAAGATGCCCTCAACTACATTATCAAGCCCAACTGACCCCTTCATCCAAGCCTACTCTTCCCTCCCAAGGGTGAGTAATTCCTTCAAACACAAAACAACATTAAATCCAAAAATCATAGCATAGAAAGAAAATACAATGCAAGCAATATTTCATACTCATCACAACACAACATAAACAACAATCTACTTACAAACATGCATTTATATTCCTACATATTCATATTTGCAACACCAATGCTCAAGTTTTCAAATGAAAGATAAATTTCATGGAAAGATGCACAAACCTTAGTCCCAAGAAAAATGGAAATGAATTTTGAGAAGATATCCATTTCCCTTAGTTTCCAATCTTCAGAACTCTAGGTGTCTCTAGAATTAGAGAATGGGTGAGCATTAAACTAAGTTTCCTAGAACCTCCTAAAAAGGCCTCCAAAACCCCTAACCCATCTGGTCTCTCAATATGGAAATAACATAAGACACTTTTCTCTTACTTTATTGTCCCTTTACAGAAATGTAATCTTGGCCAAGTATGAGGGTAAGGTTAAAGTCATTTGACAACTCCATTTTCGCAACTCTAAAATAATGGCTTATCAAGAGGGTCCCTAAAGTTATTTGGACCTTCTAATGGTGAAAATCAAGCTCCTAACTCATAATACTATCATATGGGTACATAATTTCCACTAAAATGACACTTTAAGACCATTACGCCCTCTAAAGTCACTAAGAAGTTTGAATTCAAAATTCAACTTGATCAAGACTTCTCATAACAACTCTTACAAGTGGGGTTAACCTAGGGACTCCATTGGGTTTAGCTTTAGGTTAAGTGACTTCTTGTCAAAAACTAATTGACATGTCATTTACACATGGACATTACAAGTGTCAAATGATACCACAAAATCACATTAAACATTACAAGTGACATACCCCTACTTTACAAAATTGAATTTAATCTAATACACACATCCAATTCACATTTATAAATTAAAATGCATAACAATGAGGTTTGAATCTCTTCAATATATTCAACCTTGTATTTCACTATGTTCACATAGGTTTAGACCTTGATTCTCCAATTTAAATTCCATGGTAAATTCCCTGCACAATAAACATGAGCATCGGTAGTCCAAGGAAAGATCACATATAAATATATATAATATATCAACATTACATAATTGAATCCAACATGTAATAAAAATAATTCATTTTCAATTAACTTATCCTTTCTAAGTATTATCATATGAATTACTTGCAACATTAAAACATCATGATCTACTCATCAACATCAATTCTTGCTTCATAACATAAAAAACTTAATATTTGAATATCATCATGATTCAGTTTCTATCATAACAATAAACCACTAAAAGCATATATATTAAATCATCAAAACATATAAGATAGGTCCTAGTAGTAAAGACCATAATAATGTAATCATCACATGTCAACAAATAATATGAGTCACTATCTTGTATCAAAATATTGAGTCATAAGGTATCAAAATGTAAAACATCAACTATGCTATGATGGGCCAAGGTGAGGCCTCACACCAAAACTTCAAGGTTTAGGTCTTGTTCTTTGGCCCTTTTTTTAGTGGCTTCAATTGGATCTATGTTGTGTATTTGGTCTCTTTCTCTTGATTCCCAAATTGGTAAGGAGAAAGTGCTTACCATTTTGTCCATTATAGTTATTATGTATGATAACTTAATTTGCAATCATTATTTGGTTTTCCCATTACAATTAAGGGATCATTTTAAAGGAAAACATCTATTCACAATAATGTTATGTTGTAATAGAGATTATAAAACTAGTTAACAAACATCATTTTTATTACATAATTGAATTAATTATGTCTAGATATCCTATAGTTTTTTCAAACACTTTCGTACCAATACAACTTCATAAACATTGAAAGAAATAACTCAAGGATCTTAGTCAACTTCATAATTCAATCTTGTAACTAATTTAATTTAGACTATTATCTCACTATTACTGTCATTACCTAGTATAAAAAAACGTAAGTTATCTTTTACCTCACTATTACTTAGTTTTATTGAGTTGCAATGTTAAGTAAATATCATGAAAATAAACTTACAAAATTAAACCAATGACACATTTGACGCAATGATTTAACATGGAAACTCTTTAAAGGAAAAAGCCACCTGGAACTGACAAGCTAAAAATTTAACTCTTCCAAAGTGAGCTCTCCTAATATCCAACCTTGTTAAATATTTATATGCACTTTTTTAGGGTGAGATGGTTGGAGGGTCTAATGTTAAGATCATCTAGACCTTATCACTCCTTGATATTTTCTAAAGAGTGGTCTTGTCTAAAGGACTTTTAAACATAACTAATTGATGCTACCATATAGGATTCATAGACTTGTTAGGTCCTCTTGGTTAAGAGATTTTTCTACTACAATTGTAAGAAAGTAAAAATCAAATGATCTATAAGATTTAGTACTACCTTGTTTATTTAGATCTTAATTGTGCTCTATCTTCTTTTTTCTCTAATCTCTACTCAACTGATTCAGTTCTTCACACTTTTACTTTGCTCAAACTCTACTTGATCTTCCTTATTATCTGCTTAGTTTACCTTGTGTTTCTCTTTATTTTCTTCTTTGTAGATTTAACATTCAACCAACAACCAAAAATTTCTCCAACATCTCCTTAAATAGTAAACTCTTTGCTTCCATCTTCTTCTAGATTTTGCTTCTTATCCACATCTATAGATCTCTAACTCAATGTACTTAGTCACTTAGAAAATAAAACATTCATTGAACTTTGTGCTTATCCTGATCTTGTTTCAACCTCTATCATCAGATCTTCATAATATCTTTCATGTCGTTGATCATGTAACTAAGTTTCACTCTTGCCTTTAAACTTCTCAAATATTATTTATTTTTACCATAAGTTGACCTAAGATTCCATCTTTCTTAACTTTTTCTTCCAATTTATACTCAATGAACATTATGTTTCACTCAAGTAATATATAGCTTGGTCACATGAATTACTCAATTAATACTGTAGTAGCTTGGACAATATTGTACTCCTTATTTCACCTTATCACTCAATCTAGCTTGTATAGCTTGGGGAATACATAAACTTCATCATTTTAATACATGATTACATGATTGTAAAAATAATCAAACCAATATTACATTTTCACTTTCCAACTCATTAAAGTGCAAGTTGAATACCATACTTATCAACTCTACCATCATCATACTTTCTTCTAATTCTCTTCATCAATCAAATGATATGGCACTCTATTGTATTAGCATAATGTCTATCCAACTAAGACTTTGACATCAATGACAACATAACAACTAATATGACTCTTTCACATACATCCATAGAATTCTCAATTACCTCATCAATTAGGGATAACAATCTCCCACTTTGGCATTGATGAAAATACATAAACATATGATTTTACAATAACAAATATTACATAAGATAATCAAATGTATGCATTGGTATAATACAACTTTTTAGCTCTAGGTTCTCATTTAGTTTCTTGGCAAAAAAATTCATCATTAAGTGTACTTGATCTATTCCTTCATCAAAATCAATCTTAAACATGTCTTCCCCTTAGGATATGACCTCTTTCTATTAAGAAATATCTTCAATCTTTGTATCATCTACCTTTGATATTTCAGCATCAATTATGTTTCTCTCCCTTTGGTTATTCACACCATCTTTAATTATTCTCTCCCCCTTTGAAAAATCCCAATGGAAGCTATAAGTTCCAATGTGAGCCTTATAAAACCTTTTAGTTATACCTTGCACCTTGCATGTACTATTTTCATCAGTTTCATTGGAGTCATTTTCACAACTTTAGAATAGCTCCTAAAGTGAGAACTCTTGCATCAACTCCACAAAGATATTTCTGTTTATCCATGAATTGATGCAACATACATCTTTACTTAGTGAAGTTAAGATGGGGGGACCCTCAGTTTATCTCTTAGATACTCAAAAGCATCTTTAGGAAATGACTTAGTATATATATCTAAAATTTTCTCCTTAGACAGACTTCATCTATTCAAGCCTAAATTTTTTATCTTGCACTTTCTCCCTCAAGTAGTGATACTTGATTTCTATATGCTTTTTCTTTGAATGCATCACTAGATTCTTTGATATATTTATTGCACTAGTGTTATCACAATTAATAGTAATAGACTCGATTATCTCTTTGTGCATTCATTTCGGTAGTTGTTTAATCCAAACAATGTTTGAACAATTAATTGTAACAACAACATACTCAACTTTAGCCATAGATTGTGAAACACAATTCTATTTCTTCCTCAACCATGCTATCAATCATTCTCCTAAAAAAAAAAGCTCCACCATTTTGTGCTTTTTATATTATCAACATTATTGGAACAATCAACATCAATAGAGACTTTAAGAGTAAAGTTACCATAGTCCAAAATAACTAATTATTTTAAGATATTTAAATATCCTCTTGAAAAAAGTCATGTGTCTTTCCTTTGGAGTAGAAAAAAATCTGTAACAATTCCAACAAGATGTGCAATATTTGGCCTACTATGAACAACATATTGTAATTGACCAATCACTTATTTGTATTGAGTTTCATTTACATCGGTAGTGGATCTTCTTTTGATAGTTTCAATCAAGTCACCATAGGTGTACTAATTGGTCTTGACTCGTCCATTCCGAATGCTTCCAAGATTTATTTTACATACTTAGACTGAATCACATATATACTATTATTTGTTTGATGATCTTTTAATCCAATGAAAATTTTGATCTCACCAAACATTGACATCTCAAATTCTTTACTCATTTGATCATAAAATGATTTATATAGAAAAATCATTTCCACCAAATATAATGTCATCAACAAAAAATTCAGCAATCAACACCATACTTTTCAAATTTACTCTTTAAATACAAATTATTGTGCTCACTTGTTCTAGAAAATCCATTTTTATCAAATAAGAATGTAATCTTTCATACCATGCTCTCAATGCTTGCTTCAGTCCATTTAATGCCTTGTTCAAATTACAAACCAACTTCTTCTAATCAGGCTCAACAAATCTTTTGGGTTGTTCTATGCAAACCTTTTCTTCAAGTACTCCATTAAAAAATAAAAATTTCACATTCATTATACTTTGAATTTCCTATAAGTAGCATAGACCAACAATGTTCTTATACATTCTAATATTTCCACATATGAAAAAGTCGCTCCATAGTCAATTCCTTCTACTTGGGACCTTTACAAACTAGTCTTTCTTTGTTTCTCACCCCTTCTCCATTTTCATCCAACTTATTTATGAAAATCCATTTTGTTCCTATCACATTCTTGTCTACAGGTCTTGGTACCAATGTCCATGTGTTTTTCTTCTTTATTTGGTAAATTTATTCATTCATAGTATTTATCCATTTATCATTATCAATTGCAACCTTAACTATTCTAGGCTGAAAATCAGAATTCAAACATGTTCTATCTTTCAACTTACTTCTTGTCATTACTCTAGCACTTCTATCTCCAATTTTTTTTTACATGAATGATTATTTCTCACGTATTTGGCTAATACAAGTTCATATATATAATTCTCAACATTTTTCTCACTTCTTGGAGTTTAGATTCTTCTTTGTGTTGTACTGTCTATTGCTTGGGAAAAATAGGTTGTTGTTCGGTAGCTCTTTGATGTAACTCAGGTAGTGTATCAAGTTCATCTTCATACACATAAAAATCTATTTCAATATTCAAGTTCCTTCTTTCTCTCTTCATCATTCTTAATTGCAACCTCATCAATTCTCACATTTGCACTTTTAATCATTGTGTTAGTAGCTTTGTTCAAACAATTATATGTTTTTTTCCTCTTAGATGAATATTTGAGGAAAATAGCTCCATCTCCTTTTGAATCAAATTTACCATTCTTTGAATTCCTGTGAATGTAACACCTACTTCCAAATATCTTGAAATAACTCATATTAGGTGTATGACCATACTAGAGTTCATAGGGTGTCTTATTTGATCCTTTCTTCAAATGAAATTGATTAAGAGTATAGAATGCAATGCTTATAGTGCCTCTCTAGAATATCTAAGCAACATCTTTTTTAATCGACAATGTCCTTTTAGAATCCACAATTGATCTATCTCTTCTCTCAACAATTCCATTTTGTTGTGGTGTTCCCAATGCAAATAACTATCTTTTAGTACCATTGTCAACAGAAAAGTTAGGGAATTTAACAGACCTAAATTCACCCACCTCTATTAGATCTTAGACATTTCAATTGTTTATCAGTTTCTTTCTCAACTTTGGCCTTATACCATTTGAACATATTAAAAGCATGTGATTTTACCTTTATGAACATAATAATCATCATTATAGTGTAATCATCAACGAATAATATGAAGTATTTGTCACAATAGTAACTTTTCACTCTTAGTGGTCCACACAAATTAGTATGCACTAATTCCAAAATATCATTAGAGACACATGTCTTGCTTGAAAAACTTGATTTTTTCATCTTACCGAGATAATGTCCTTTACACATATCATTCTAAGGTTTATGCAAATTTGATAAGCCTCTAACTCTTTTCTATCTACTAACCTTCACCATGTTCTCAAAATTCGCATGCCACAACCTCTTATGCCACAACCATACATCATCAACTTTAGTAAAAAAACATGTCTCAATAGTAGAATAAACATAAAATAGATTATCTTTAGTTTGCATTCTAGTTCCAATCAGATTTCCTTCATCATCAAAGATCTTGATTTTTCTATTCTAAAACTCCAGCTTATGACCTGAATTATTCAATTTAGCAAAACTCAAAAAGATATTAATTAGTCCTTGTATTTAGTAAGCATCATTGCATCTAATTTTGTCATTCAAAATTATTTATCCTCTTCCTTTCACTAGACATGGAACATCATTACCTAACTTGACAGTTCCACCCTCACTAATTTCTTCAAGTTTGTCGAATTTACTTATGTCACCAGTCATATGATGTGAGCATCCACTATCTATGATCCACATATCATTCTCTATAACATGTGAAATAAGGGATTTTTCACTCTCATACCTTCCTCCATTATGATCTTCCTTGATAACAACATAAACCATCTCAACTACTTCATTTTCATCATCAATACTAGACTCAGTGTGCTCCTCTTCAGAAATGTAGCATGATTTATTTCCTTTGTCTTTGTAGTCCTTGTTCTTCTTTTACTTGTGATATTTTTTGTAATTTCTATCATCCTTACTTCTGTTAGGACACTTAGCTAAAAAATGACCAACTTCATTGCACTTTAAAAAGATCAAGGATAACTTACCTTTTCCTCTTGATATCCTCCTTGCAAACATGCTTCAATATCATCCATATCATCTTCAGATTTAAAATCAATTTCATCTTTCCTACTCTTCTCTTTCTTTGAACTACCAATTGTTAGTGAAGACTTAAAAGTGTTTCCAAGTGTAACCAAACTATTATCATAATTGCTCAACTCAAATACAATCAACCCAACCAACTAAACTATCAAGTGTCAAATCATTACTAGACATAGCTTTAACTTCTTGAATTGCAGAAATTCTTATAGCATCAATGGGTAGAAGAGTTCTAAGAACTTTACTTACAATGTCAAAATCACTAATAACTCTTGCAAATTTGATTGCACTAAAAAAATCATTGATTCAATTCACATATATGTAGCATTCTCACATTCCTTCATTCTCATGTCATCATACTTGCATCTTAGATTTTCTCCTTTAGCTCTCAACACATTTGGATCTTCTACATATAAAAGTGCTAACTTGTCCCACATTTATTTAGCATTAACGTAGTTCTTTACAACAAGATCATCTAGGACAGATGCAATTTTGATTATAAGACTTTATGGCCTTTCTTTTCAACCATTTTCTCCAAGGTCATAGGAAGTGGAGGTGTAGTGTATTCATTATCCAACAAATATGTAGCATTGTCATGAATTCTAGACAAATATAGCCTCATTCTATTTTTTCATGAGGAGGAATTCTCCTTGTTTAGCTTTGGTGCCTCTCTCTTATACATCTTTGAATCATTAGATCAAGTTCCTTCAAACTTATTCCTCCAAGCACTATGATTTGATAATAATTGTTAGATAACTAGGGGGTGGGGGGTGGATAAGTTATGTCCAATTATCCTACAAGCCTTTCAAACACTTTATTACCAATACAACTTCATAAACATCAAAATAAATAACTCGGTGATCTCATTTAGCTTCACAATTCAGCCTTGTAACCAATTTACTTCAAAAATTTATCTCACTATTTTTGTTATTACCAATTATCTAAAATATAACTTAGTTTTTATCTTATTGTTATCTAGTTTTTTTGAGTTGTAACATTAAGTAAATATCATGGAAATTAACTTGCAACATAAAATAAATCACACATTTGACACCATGATTTAACATGAAAAACGTGTAAAGGGAAAAACCACATGGGACTAACAACCCAAATAATTTCACTCTTTTGCAATGAGCTTTACTAGGAATCAAGCTTGTTGAAGGTTTATATGTAAATTTTTAGTGTGACCTGGTTAGAAGGTTTTAACATAAAGATCATCTAGACCTTATCACTTCTTGATATTGTCTAAAGAGTGGTATGCTATAAACGAATTACAAAAATCACTAATCGATGTTACCATATAGGATTTCATAGAATTGCTAGGTCCATTCAGCTAAGAGATTTTTATGCTACAATGGTAAGAAAGTAACAATCAAATGATTCATAAACAATCAAAGGATTCATAAGATTTAGCACTATCTTGCTTGTTCAAATCTTAGTTATGCTTTGTCTTCTTTATTCTTTGATATCTTCTTTGTTGATTCACTTCTTCACACTTTCACTTTGCTCAAAATATGTTTGATCTTAATTTTGATCTTCTCAATTGATGCAAGAGCATCCTAGGTTGCCTTTTATCTTACACTTTTGTTCATTCTGAAAGTTCAAACTAAGTTCTTTTCAAACCTTATCGAGCTCTTTAGTGTGAACCGAATTGCTCCTTTAGTGATTGAGCTCCATCAAAGTAAACTGAGCTATTCCTGTGATGACCAAGTGATCCTTCATGTGCCAAGTGGACCTGTTGTTTCTAATGCTCGAGTCCTTCTTTGACCAAATTTTTTTGTGCTCGATTGTCAGTGGGAACCAACTCTTATATTTAATTTAGATCGTAAATTTAATGATAAGATCTTGTCTAGGGATGAGTGTTGACCATTTTGAGGTTGACCTTTCTTTGATGTAATGTTCTAGAATCTTATGTAAGTTGTTTTGGCAAGCATAAGTAGAGGTATTTGGTTTAGCTTTAGGTAGAACTTGGAGCACTAGAAGTTAGAAAATGTTGCTAGTTTGAAGTTGCATATAGAACTTAGAGTTATATTTTGTACCCAGCTATAACATGGAAGGCCTTACAACTGGGCATGTATGCTGAAATTTTGATGAATCAATAAAAGTACTTTTTCTCTCTCTCCTTCTTGTGTTTTTCTTCTATTCTGTTTACTTAGCAAGGTGGTTCAACAATTAGGTGTACCTTTGGCCCTAGTTGTTCATCCCTCCTTGCACTAGGTGGTATCAGAGCTTGAGATTCATCCTTGCGAAGATTGGATCATGTAGAACCCTAAGTTGGTTTGGCTGAAGGGTAGAAAATTAGAGGATTTGACCTATAACTTGTAGAGGGTTACAATCTTGTAGGAACCTGATTGCAAAGATGGTTGGAGGTAGAGAAAATGTTGATAATGTCGTATTGGATACACTGAGAAAAATTGTAGCTAGATTAAATGTTGTGGAGACAACCTAGAGGAGAGGGGCACATCTTGATGATGTAAGTGATGATGAAGCTATAGCACCAACCCTAATCCAAAACCTAAAGAAGATCAAGACGAGAAAAGATTGTTGAGAGTATTGTCTAGGGCACATTGAAAGCCTATTGTGAAAGTTGTTCCTTATGATGGAAAATTAGACACCAATGCTGTGTTGGATTGGATCTCTGTTATGGAGAAGATTTTTGAGTTGAAAAAACTCCTAACAATAGAAAGGTGAAAATTGCAGTTACTAGTCTAAAAGGTCATGCCTCAGTATGGTGGGAGCATTTGCAAACTGATAAGAAAAGGAGAGGAAAGGAGAAGATTAGGACTTGGCTGAAAATGGTGAACAAGGTCAAGACAAAGTTCCTTCCTACTGATTACCAAGTTATTTTGTTGAGGAAAATGTAGAATTTGAGACAAAGAGATGTGACTATGAAGGAATATACTGAAGAATTCTATAGATTGGACATCAGATCTGGACATGTGGATGATGATGTTGAGAAAGTTGCAAAGTACCTAAATGGATTGAGATCTAGAATTCAAGATGAAAGAAGTTTTGTAAAATTGGAAAATGTGGAGGAAGCATATCAATATGCCTTGAAAGCTGAAAAGATCTTGACAAAGAAGCATGAACAAAGGCAAAGAGGTAGAGGTGGAACATTCAAGAGAGGCAGAGGTAGATTTTATGGCGAAGGTGGTGTATTTGAAAATATTGTGCAAGATAAGGGAAAATCTGAATGAAAGAATGATGACAAAAGCAAGATCGAGTGGAAAGGTGGTAGTTATTACTAAGGAGGTACTAGTTCTTATTGAGGAAGAGGTAATTAATATTCTAGAGGTGGTTTTCATGGTGATTATTTCAGGTCTGGAAAAGAAAGGCATATATCCTTTAAGTGTAGATCCTTTGAGAATGAATAAGGTAACATAAATGCTATGGTTCAAGGAGACATTGAGGGTTAACTGAGTGGACTTGAGGCTAGAGAAAATTTGATAGTAAGAAGAACCTTATGTAATAAGGGAAGTGATGAGGAACTTGTTCTAAAGGGAGGTCTTTTCAATACCAGATGTAAGATGGTTGGAAAATATTGCAAGGTGATCATTGATAGTAAAAGTTCTACAAATTTGGCATTAGAAGAGCTAGTTACTAAGTTACAATTGCAGAGGTTGAAGCATCCTAAACCCTATCATGTTTCATGGATCAAGATGAGCATAAGATATTGGTAAGTTAACAATGTATTGTGAAGTTCAAGATTGGAAATTATTTTGATGAAGTTCTGTGTGATATTATGCCTATGGACTATTGTCATATTTTGTTGGGTAGACCTTGGAAATATGATATATATTCTATACATGATGGAAGATTGAATCAATATACTCTTTGGGTGAATGGGAGAAAGCAAATATTGCTGCCTTTGATTGAAATTCCAAATGAGGTTAATTGTATTATTGTGAGAATATGAATGGTTAATGAAAAGCAATTTGAAAAAGAAGTGAAGAAGAATCAAGTTTTTTTTTCCATAATTATGAGGTGACCAAGTTATGCTACTCATAACCAAGTGACAAGAAATAGTGGCGACTGAGTAATAGATAGTGGAAACTGAGTGACAACAAAAGCTATCAATATGGACTGAGTACCAAAACAAATTACCAATTTGCTAAATGAGTATAAAGATAATGTCGTAAAAGATATACTTGATGGTTTACCACCAATAAGGAGTATAAGTCATTTCATGGACCTGATTCTTGGAGCTAGTTTACCAAATAAAGCACCATATAGATTAAACACCTATAGAGAATGAAGAACTTAACAGACAAGTGCATGAGTTGTTGCAGAAAGGTTTTATTAGAAAAAGTTTGAGTCCAAGTGTTATACCTATTGTATTAGCACCTAAGAAGAATAGAGAATGGAGAACGAAGAATGTGTAATGATTCTAGAGCTATTAACAAGATCATAGTGAAATATAAGTTTCCTACGAGGATGGATGACATAATGGATTGTTTGAGTAGAGAAAAGTATTTTACCACAATTGATTTGAAGAGTGATCATCATCAAATCAAAATAAAAAAGGGTGATGAATGAGAGACTGCTTTCAAGACAAAAGATGGTTTGTATGAATAGTTGGTAATGTCTTTTGGGTTGATTAATGCACCTAGTACTTTTATGAGGTTGATGAATGAAGTTCCCAAGATATTTTTGGATAAGTTTGTGATTGTTTATTTGGATGATATTCTAATATTTAGTAAGACTAAGAACAAACATCTTGAGCATGTTGGACAAGTATTGCATAAATTGAAGGAGGAAAAGTTCATGATTAATTTGAAAAAAATATTCTTTTATGTAAGAGGAGATTGTGTATTTGGGATTTGTGATTTTAGCTAATGGTTTGAGAATGAATCCTAAGAAGGTTAAAGCAATTTTGGAATGGCCTACACCTAATGATGTCGGTGAGGTAAGATCATTTCATGGTTTGGCTAGTTTTTACATAAAGTTTATCAAGAGTTTCAGTTCTATTTGTAATGTCATGAGTAAGATAATGAGGGGAGATAAAAAGATGGATTTCAAGTGGACACATAGAGCTGATAAGAGTTTTGAGACTTTAAAAAAAAGGGTTATTGAGTTACATGTATTGGCTCCGCTTGATTTCAATAAGACATTTCAAGTTGAATATGATGCAAGTGGTAGTGTAATAAGAGTTGTGTTGAGTCAAGAAGGTAAAATTGTTGCTTTCTTTAGTGAGAAGTTGAATGATGCTAAAAGGAAGTATTCTATTTATGATCAAGAGTTTTATGCTATTATTCAAGCCCTACAGAAGTGGAGACAATATTTTATTCCTAAGGAGTTTGTGTTGCATACACGTCATAAAGCTTTACAGTACTTGGGAAGTCAAGAAAAATTGAATTAGAGGCATATGAAGTTGGTTGATTACTTGCAGAGTTTCACATTTGTGATTAAGCATAAAAATGGAGTTACTAACCGAGTTGCTGATGCACTGAGAAGAAGACATTCTTTGTTGATCGAGATGAAAGTTGAAATTCTTAGTTTTGATGAGATGAAAGTATTGTATGACATTGGCCCTGATTTTTCTAAGGTGTGGAGAGAGTGCAAAGAATTGAATCTATCAGATCACATGAGTAAGTATGATGAGTATTTTGTTCAAAAAGGTATGTTGTTCAAAGGAATTCAATTGTGTATACCAAGAAGTGTTATGCAAATCAATTTGATTAAAGAAAAACATTGTGGTGGGTTGGTTGGACATTTTGGAATTGATAAGACATTGAGTTTGCTAAAGGATAAGTATTATTGGCCAAAAATGTATATGAATGTTTAGAATTTTGTAAGGAGTTGTGGAGTTTTTCAAGTTGCAAAAGGTGTAAGTCAAAATATTGGTTTTTTATACACCTATTTCTGTTCATGAGAAACCTTGGACTGACATCAATATGGATTTTGTTCTTGGATTGCCTAAGACAGTAAAAGGTTATGATTCCATATTTTTTGTTGTGGATATATTTTCTAAGATGGCTCATTTCATACCATGTAAGAAGACATCATATCATGATCATGTTGCTGAAATTTTCTTCAAAGAGATTGTTAGATTGCATGGATTACTAAGAAGTATTATTTTTGATAGAGACAGTAAGTTTGTTGATTACTTTTGGAGGACTTTGTGGAAGAAGATGGGTACTAAGTTGAAGTTTAGTTCTACATTCCATCCACAGACAGATGGACAAACGAAGGTTGTGAATAGAAGCTCGGGTAATGTGCTAAGATGCTTATTTGGAGACAAACCAAATAATTGGGAGCTAGTATTGGCACAAGCTAAATTTGCATATAATAATTCTATGAATAAGAGTATAGGGAGAACACCCTTTGATATTATTACTAGAATGTAGCCTAGAGGAATATCAGATTTGAGGGAAGTTGCTAGTGAAGAAAAGAGAAGTGACGAAAGGGAAGCTTTTTTTGATTTCATGGAATCTTTGTATAAGGAGGTGAAGTTGAGGTTGAAACAAAGTAATCAAAAGTATAAGGAGCATGTTGATAAATCTAGAAGATATCATATTTTGAAGTTGGTGATGAGGTGCTAGTTCATTTGAAGAAAGGAATATTTCCTATTGGAATGTACAATAAGTTGAAGATGAGGAAGTTTGGACCTTGTAAGATCTTGAGGAAGTTTGATAGTGGAAATTCTTATGAAGTTGAGTTGCCTAATGACATGGATATCTCCTATATTTAACATTGTTGATCTACATAAGTATCATGAGTCAGATGATGAAGTTGTTGTATCATATGATTATCCTAAGAAGTAGATTGAAGAGGTTGAATTGGTATTGGATCAAAGAATTAGCAAGAGCACAAGAGTATTTGGTGAAATGGAAGAATAGACTAGTTGAAGATGCTACATGAATTTCTCAATCTGAGTTGGATTCAGCTCAGGTTGTGACACTTGCATGATTTACGAGAATCATTTCTTTAAACCCTAGTTATGTGATGTAGGAGCATCTTGGGTTTTTTTTTATCATGCACTTTTGTTTATTCTGATAGTTCAAACCGAGTTCTTTTCAAACCTTGTTGAGTTCTTTAGTGTGAATTGAGTTGTTCCTTTGGTGATTGAGTTGCATTAGAGTGAATTGAATTGTTCCTGTACTAACTGAGTGATCCTTCATGCATCGAGTGGACCTGTTGTTTTTGATGCTCGGGTCCTTTGATCGAGTCTTTCTATGTTCAGTTCTTAGTTGGAGTCGACTCTTGTATTTAATTTTGATCATGAGTTTAATGATATGATCTTGTTTAGGGATGAGTGATGACCATTTTGAGGTCAACCTTTCTTTGATGTAATGTTCTAGAATCTTCTATAAGTTGTTTTGGTAAGTATAAGTAGAGGTATTTGGTTTAGCTTTGGGTAGAACTTGAAGGACTGGAAGTTAGAGCATATGCTATGAGTTTGAAGCTAAATATAGAATTTAGAGTTATATTTTGTATCTGGACATAACCTAGAAGGCCTTATAGTTGGTCATGTATGTTGAACATTTGATTAATCAATAAAAGTACTTGCGCTCTCTCTCTCTCTCTCTCTCTCTCTCTCTCTCTCTCTCTCTCTCTCTCTCTCTCTCTCTCTCTCTCTCTCTCTACTTGGTTTTGTTTCCTAATTTTGCTTCTATTGTGTTTAATCAATGAGGTGGTTGGATAGTTGGGCATGCCTTTGGCCCTAGTTGTTCATCCCTTCTTGCACCATCAATTCACCTTGATTCTCTCTTTCTCTTCTTCTCTATAGATTTAGCATTCAATCAACAACCAAAACTTTCTCCAACATCTCCTTAAATAGTTCTAGATT
The DNA here is from genome assembly GCA_028749045.1 of Cupressus sempervirens. Taxonomy (NCBI): domain Eukaryota; kingdom Viridiplantae; phylum Streptophyta; class Pinopsida; order Cupressales; family Cupressaceae; genus Cupressus; species Cupressus sempervirens. The sequence continues at coordinate 472,922,230 of CM053793.1, read as the reverse complement.
CTTCCATTATTTTTCGCTTAACCACATCCGTTGATCTCAGATTCAATGTACTTAGTCACTTAGAAAATAGAAATTTCGTTGAACTTTGTGCTCCTTATTTTGTTTCAATCTCCATAATTATATCTTTACTATATTTTTCTAGTTATTGATCATGTAGCTAACTTTGACTCTCTCCTTTGAAGTTCTTGAACATTCTTTATTTGCACCATAAGTCGGCCTTAGATTCCCTCTTTCTTAACTTGTTCTTCCATCTCATACTCAGTGAACATTACATTTCACTCAGATAATACATCTCTTGGTTAACACATAAATTGCTCAGTTAATACTGTAGTAGCTTGGGCAATATTGTACTTCTTCTTTTGCCTTGTCACTCAGTATAGCTTGTATAGCTAGGTGAATACACAGAATTCATCATTTCATTACATGATTACAAGAATGTAAAATAATCAAACCAATATTATATTATCACTGTTCAAATCATTCAAGTGCCCATTGAATACCATACTTATCAACTATGTCATCATCATACTTTCTTCAAATCCTCTTTATCAATCAAATGATATGGTACTCTACTAAATTAACATAATGTCTAGCCAACTAAGACTTGACATCATTGACAACATAACAACTACTATGCCTCTTTCACATACCTTCATAACATTCTTAGTTATATCAGTTGGGGCTAATACATTTTGTTCCCTAGCAAAGCCAAAATATAGGTTTTAACAAGTTCATTGCAATTTTCTCTTGCATTTCTTCAACATACAAAGAAAAGACCAAGTCTTAGATGTGCAAACATGAGTAGTAGAGATGTAGTCAAACTCAAACTTTTTCATTTCTATCATTTTTATCTATATTTCTTCCATGTATGTCCATTTGTTTCTACACTTTTTGCATCAAATGTTAATTCAAAGTCTTGGGATTTTAATTTTTGTTTAGAAGAGATTGGAATCATTCACCTCTTTTGGGCATTTTCATTTTTCCTAACTTTGGTGCCATTGCATTTGGGCATTGGTTGTTACCATTGGACTCTTCTTAAGATTGATATTTCTTTAGGTCATTTTTGTCTAGATATAATATTTTATTGTTTTTGTTGTTCATTTGTGAGACTCTGTTTGAATTGTTGCAATGTTTTTGTAATGTAAGCAAATGCAAGATTTTCCAATTGTTTCCAATTCTTCCAACTATTTATTTTTCTCGAACTAGCTTCTTATTTTGAGAAAATAATGATTGGTGAAAGTAATGTCCCTTGTAATCTCAATCTTGAAATTCTAAGTACATGATATTTACTTATAAGCAATCAATTTTCTAAATAAAAATTACACATTTAATTCCCAAATGAGAATGGTCTTCCCAATATTTAATTACATAATTAATCCTCAAAATTTCAACCAGGCTAGAAAGAACATTCTCATTTGGGAATTAAATATGTAGTTGGATTTTAGAAACTTGATTGTGTATATTGAAAAATCATAAACTTATAATTTCAAGATTGGAATTACTCACAAGGGATGGTAATTTCAACAATCAATATATCCTCCAATTGAGAAGCTAGTTTGAGAAGAATTGGTGCAATCGTAAAATATTGCATTTGTTTACATGATAGAAACATTGCACCATTTCAAAAAAAACCTTAAAAATGAACAACATAAGCAAGAAAGTATCATACCTAGACAAAAATGACTTGAAGATATATCAATCTTAAAACCCGACGACTAGTATTTTAAGATCTATTTTCTCTTAAACAAAATTTGCGCCTTCAATGAAACTTGTATTGGATGAGCCAAGATCCTTAAAAAAAGATCAAAGATCAAAGATGTTAAAGAGATTAAAAAGATCAAAATAAAGGTAAAGTAATTACAAGTTCAAGACCAAGTAAGATCAAGTACTTGTAATCATGAAAATAAAACTTGAAATTGCCAAAATAACCAAGAAATACTTGACAATTTTTTTTTGAAAATCAACACCCAAGGGACAAAAAGCTAAGACCGAAGCAAGGTACAACTCATTGCATTCTAGAACTAATCTCAACATGCCTATCTTAGAGAGGAAAACTATGAATTCTTTAAAAAAATCTTAGTACTGTCTTAATTTTGTAAATTCAAAATTATGGACAACAAACATCACTTCAGCAATTTTTTTGAATGCTAATTTACATAGGAAATCCCAATTGTTCCTGTCAATTATTTTTGTTGTTTGGTTTAACAACTTCTAAGCTTTAAAACCTAAGCTAAACTTAAATTTATGGCAATTAATTGCTCAAGGTTAAATAAATAGCATTCTCTTCTATTGCATATTTACTTTGGGATGCATGGTTTATATATATTAAAAGACATATTGAAGTTAGGCCAAACTATAATGCTTAAACTCCACACTTAGCATTCATGTAGTATTATATGGCCAAACACTTGGTTTTGACCTATTTGATACATCAGTCAACTGTTATCTAGCATCCATTAATTGCTCTCCCATGCAAACGATCTCGTTTGCACTTCTTTGTATCCACAATATTTTTCCATAGAGAACTAGATCGTGTGTTGCACCTAACCCATCAAATTCAAGTCTGTCCTTTTGCATGTAGAAATTGACTCTTTTGTAAGATTAATGTTTAGCTTATTGGTGTATGTAACAAATATTTCAAATTGACAACCATAACCATGTTCAAGAACGTCTCCTCTATTATTATTATTTATATAATCATAGTTCTGATCCAAGATGGTAAATAGAAGAATACAAGACTTAAGACTACTTTGAAGAAAGTGCAAATAAAGATAGACAAAGACAAAGTTTAGGCATTGTTCCCACTTTTAGGAGAGAACATGTCATTTGCATGTTCATCATACATAAAAACATAACATAATTAAAGTGAGTTAAAAGATAAGGAGAGAAATGTAAGGTAAGAAATAATGAGAAACTATGGTAAAGAATGCTGTATTTTAATTTCAAATTGAATTAAAAAAATTCTAAATATTTTTTATTGTTATATATGCTTAATAAATAACAATATATTATATATACTTAATAAGCAATAAGACAATAGGGATTGTGAAAAAAAAGAGGTGAGCTGCAAAAGCCTCAAGGCTCATACTCGAGCAATTTCACTTTTATACTGTAGAGTATTGACCAAACCAAAAGGCATAGCAAGGGAGAATTGAGCATGCACATCCTATTAGTAGATTGGAAAAACTGACCTCACCAAGACTTAGCAGATAGTGACCATTGCTCCCTTCGCAATGATCTCAACAACACTACGTACCGTGAAAAATAATGACCCAAATAATACCCGAAATAATGCCTTTCACAGATTTCGCTAGTGAGCCATACTGAAAATTGTAAAAAGGTACCAACATAAAATGTAGATATAGTGTTAAAAGGAAACTAAAATTTAACAAACATCATTATACATATTATAATTTGATTTATTCAAAACCAGAATTCCTTTGTTTCATTCAGCACCACATTCAAATTCTTACTGGACATCCTTAAAACAGGATATAATCCTTGCAACATTATCTCTGTGATTAATGTTCATCCTGCGTGTTGCTCTACAGGATATGACACAAGAATACTTGAAAACAATATCAATCACTTGATCATTGAGGGCATAAGATATTCAATAAGATTATATTCTGCCCATCAGTTTATCATGAACAGTTCAAAATAGAATTGAAAGAGGGAAAAAAAAGATACAACTAGAAGCTTGTTTGGACCAATATTTAATACAATTGCCTTTACAGAAGTTGCAGAAACCCATACAAAACTAGAGAATATACCTAATTGAATCAGATATACAGTTCAGGTTACATGTTGAGACACCGACCAAGTCACTCACAATGTGACTGAAAATCTAAAGCCTAACCTGATCATTAAATCTGACTGTAACGTCAGCTAAAATTAAGAACCAAAACATGACCCAAACCAAAATACTTATAATTAATTTCACACACGGAAATTTCCATTCCTTGGTCAGTGTATGCATTGGATAGTACTATCTAAAGTGCTGAAATACACAAACCATAAACATTACATCAGTGATATATTTAGTGTATCTCAGCTGCAGAAAAACTCCAAATAATTGCAGTATCAATCAGATCGCCTCAGCTTCAAAAGATTAGAGAGACCGTACTGTCCTCTCAACCAAAAAAACAGGCAAGCATAAATGTAATCTTATTCTAATTAGCACTCAGTATAGTATATGCATAGGCATTTCACATTATAATGGGATGTGGCTATTCTCCATGCAAAATGCAAAATGTACTGTTGATCAAATTTTAAAAATGGAAAATATAATAGATTTTTACGATAATTTTAACATTTGTTATGATCTGTGCATACAAAATGTACTGTTGATCGAATTTTTAAAAATAGAAAATATAATAGATTTTTACAAAAAATTTAACATTTGATATGATCTGTACATTTTGAAGTAGAAAACAACAAAACATTTTTAAAAAGTATGATTAAGCATGAAGCTGAGACAAATCCTAATTGATCCATGAAAAAGACCTGAAACAAACTTGCCTCTGAAAACTAACACTGTAAAAGAAAAATATAAAATATATCTGAATCATATTGATTGTCTCACCTCTATATCCATCGGTAGGTTTATCTCAATAGCCTAAATGTATGTTGCCCGGGTTTATTTATGCAACCCATCTCTGACTGTGCTTAGCCCATAGCCTACTGAATGTGCTCCAACAGGATCAGATGGTTTTGATCTCCAAGTTGAGTCTCCATAAGCAGAGTTGCTGTAACTATCAGTGTATACACCTCCATAGGCCCCTGTTGTTGAGCTATATGTTGCCACTTCAGTTCCATACCCACTATTTTGTGCTGGATAAGCACCGGCACTTGAGCCATAGTTATTTTCAAAGCTTCCATAGCCACTTGCATACCCAGCAACACTTCCATTTTCCTGGTTATTACTACCTTGACCTAAGCCCCATGCTGCACCTCCACCGTAACCACTTATGCTCCCATTTCCTCCACCATAAGGTATAGTTCCATTACCCCACATATTTCTCACTGGAGCTGGATTGTTGTTATAAGCTCCGGTTGCTGGATTGCCATAGCCAGTGGGAGCTTCTCCATAAGTGCCAACTGTGCTGGTAGAATAGGTTGGGTTGGTTCGAAAAGAAGAACTGCCATAGCTGCCTCCATTCATTGTAGGTCCATATCCTACACCATTTCCATAGCCAGCCCCAGGTGCATTGTATCCACTTCCAGTAGATCCATATGAAGTGAACCCACCTCTACCTCCTGGAGCAACAACATGCTTAGTATTCATTCTAGGCCCATAGGATCCTGCCACACTCGAATTGAAGCCATATCCATAATTCCTTCCTCGACCTCCTCCTGCAGGATACCTGGCATTCCCAGTAGATTGTTCCTTGGGGATCGACCGCTTGACCTCTACCATCTTTCCATTGAACTCATGAAAGGGCTTTTGCACAACAACCTCCACAGCATCTTCCGAGTCATAAGTGATGAAGCCAAATCCTCGAGGTCTCTGAGTGCTGTGATCATACATTACAACCACATCGGTAATTGTACCAAACTGCTGAAAATAATTTCTAAACTCATTCTCAGTAACAGAAGGTGCTAAGCCACCAACAAATATCTTCTTTGTCCTACTTTGACTGGCTGGCACATGGCCGCCATTGTTTCTCCTAGTCATGCTATGCTGCTCATCTCTGGGGACTGCTTTTTTCGCTTCCACCTAAATAATATTTGAAAGGAAAAAAACAAAGATAACTAACTAGTCATAATTTGACAACACTCTCTCTTCTAGACCTCTCTTGTAGACTACACAAAGATCTTACCGTTCGGCCATCGATCATGTGTTTTTCCAACACAACCCTGTCTGCAACAGATGGATCTGCAAAAACCACAAAGCCAAAACCCCGAGCTCGCCCTGTTATTTTGTCCTTCATAATCACTACTTCCACAACATCTCCAAATGCTCTAAAATATTCTTTGACTCGCTCCTCTGTTGTTTCCCAAGAGATGCCACCAATAAAGATCTTCCCCTGGTCTGAATCCATGTCAGGTTGCTGCTTTATACAATTTAATCACCAAGTCTGTATCACAAGTAGTGAACAATAAAAAAAAACTAAGCCAATTCATAATTAGAAAACTGTGAGTCAACCAGCATCTTTATAACAGAAGAATAATTTGAATTTTCAACGATCGTGATCATTGTCAAATGTTCACTTTCATATATAACAGTAATTTCGTGTCATGAACACATTACAATCTTCACATGCTCCTATTTAAAGAGAGATCGATAAGACTGATCAAATTTTGTATAAGAAATTCAAACTTTAAATTCCTTAGCAATAAGTTGCATCCCAATTAAAGTTTGATTGATGATCAAGTGGGCTGGTAATTCAATATTAAAGTACCTAGTAGCAAATGGTGGTCCTAAGTTCAGATCCCAATTAGTACATAAAAACATTGAATATAGTATCAGATTCAGGTCACAAGGGCCACACCACATTCCATGTGACTCAAGGGAGGTGTTGGAAACGAACCACCCGAACCACAGATTAATCAGTGACCAAATGAGCCAGTAGCTCAGTGATAGAGCACCCCTACAAGGAACGGGTGATCCTAATTTCTAATCCTAATTTGCCCATGAAAAAGTCCAACAAAATATATTCAGAATTGCACCCCAAGACGGGGGTCTATAGATATATATTGGATTTCAGATTGTTTCCATGACAAAGACAAGCGACCAGATTGAGATGTCTAATCTCTGTCACCAGGACAAATAAGACCAAATTAAACATCTGAACTGCAAGCTAACAACTCCAAGTCATAATTACAAATCAAGGCTTGCATACTAAATTACCAATCCAGGGTCTAGCCAGAATTTTGTATTATCACAATAAAAGTGTGGAAAAAGTAATCATATTTTCAAGTTTTCTAAAAAAAACACTAACAAATGCACAACATAACCCCACCCTCCTCACACTATAAATCTATGAACATCTCATAGGCCACCGTACCGGTCTATTACAAACGTCCCAAGACACTGGAAAAGCTCATCAGGGAATTGACTCCACAAACAACCTGATCAAATTCAACACTTTTTTATTTCCCCGGGCTTAGGAATAATGAAGACATTGAGTGCAGAGTTCAACGGGTTTAATTTGGTTGAAGCAAGGAGTTTTCATTTTGAAGATCTTGTTCAAATTTCAAGAGGGACATGTTTGTAGAATTCTAAATTGTGACTCTTGATCTTCCATTAATTGTATTTGTCTCTTTGTAAAAGGTGGATTTTAAGTTGTGACTATTGATCCTCCAATTATTGTTTCTTGTTTGCTTGTAAGAAGCTAGTGTGATTGCAATAAACTTGTAAATCTCATGTACAGCTTAAATAAACACAAGAGTTGTAAACAATCTGCAATATAAAATAAGATATTTACTGCGGTTGGGCTTTGGGATGCAAGTTTGTTAGCATTGTAATCCTCTCAGGTACTAACATTGCTTCGTGGTGCCTCTGTGCGTTGAGGTTATCATGCATTAAAGTTGTTCTAAGCCAAATTCAGAAGCTTGGTTCTTAAAAAAAAAAAGTGAACCCTGTTAGTTTTGACAATTTTCTTCCACTTAATGTCTATCTATACAAATCAGCCCAGCGTTAGCTTGAATTAGATACAGACCAGGTACATTTTTCCATGCTTTGAACACCATCATAAATCAAGCATTTACAAAAAAATCAATTAACACAAAATTTAGCTCAATTTGGCCTACCTGGCAATTATGTGAGAATGGTATCGGAACTATGAATTCAATTATCAAATCTATGAACAAGAGAACAATGTTAAAAGAGGCCAAAATTCAAATTCAGAAGAATAGCACACAGGGACTCGAACCCAGCACCATGTAGACAAAATTAGCTAGAAACAATATTGACGAGATCTTTGGACAGATACATGTACACCAGTAATCAAAGCGCAGATCTGCACTGAAAAAAGATTTTGAGAAGGAAAAACTTACTGGAACAGCGCCCGGAAGCTCAGATCACGAACAAATCTATAAAACAGGCCCCGAAAAGAACAAGAATAGCACAATTGAGCTTTGGAATAACGCAGATGCCCCCCCCTAAAAAATTAAAAATAAAGAACAGCAAAAGAACAAATTGCTTTATGTACTCTCGTTTTACTTGACAAGTACTCTACCCAAAGATGCCCATTGGCCTATTTCTTCTTTTTCACTGATTTTGTAGGGGCCAGGCAAAGATGGGAGAGAATCAGATTCATTTATTGGAGACGGGGGAGATTCCCTGTGACCGTTTGTTTATCCACTATCAGATTCTGTGGCCCTTTATTTAAGCACACGGTCATATTCCAGGATCAGTCGTTTAAAAAAAAATTGAGTTACATTTATAACCATTTATTTATTAGAATTAGAATAAGCATATCTATGGTTTTTTAAATTGTTGATTTATAACAACTAAAGCTGAGAAGCATATTAGGATGGGAGAAAGTGAGTTGGAGGTTATGTACATTTGTCTTGTAAAGAGTTGATAGGAAAATCTATTAAAGTTTCAAGAAGTGGAATGTATAAAATATTATAAAATATTTGTTTTATAAGAAGTAATGTTATAATGTATTCTTTATAGAATGGACATATGTTCTTTGCAAACAGTGGTTGTTTAGTATATGTGCTCTTATTTTCGTCTTTGTTTTATAAGGAACAATGTTATAATGTATTCTTTATAGGATGGGCATATGTTCTTTGCAAATAGTACTTGTTTAGAATATGTGCTTTTATTTTGGTCTTTATATTTTACAATCTTATATTATGTTCTAATTTATAGTCATATTTTATAGTCTATAGTACATACTTCTATTTGTGTGTTCATATTTTATTTTACATTAATAGAGATTGTTCTACTCTACATAAGACTCTTGCTTCTAGATTTGATAGAGATGTTTTTCTTTAAAGTGGTTCAAATGAATTTTTGAATAAAAATCTATGTTAATGTCTTGAGAATCTAAAATTCATTAAAAATATAATATCTTTTTGATCAAATAAATAATAATAATAAAAAGAATCACAAACTTAATTTCTAAAAAAATTGTTCTTCTCTCATACTCATTGCAATTCTAATTTCTTAAAAGATTTTTTAAAACAATTGTATATAAATGAACTCTAAAAACTAAAACTTTAATTTCAAAACTATTACAAAATTAAAAAATAAATTTAAATTAATACCAAAAAATCAGATTATGAGGATCCGGGAGATTTCAAACCTATAGCTATATGTAATACTATTTATAAAATTTATTATAAAGCATTAGCAAATAGACTAAAAAAGTCCTTTGTAGACTAATTTATGAGAAATAAATGGGCTTTGTACCTAATAGATCAATTTTTGATGGTATCATAATTATTCAAGAATTGATCCATTCAATACAGAGCAATAAAGAAATTATACATTCAAGAGACCTATGATAAGGTGGATTGGCGCTTTTTCTGTACAAGCATGGAATCTTCTGGCTTCTCTAAGCAACAGATAGACCTAATCTTCGAGTGTATTTCAACACCTAAAATATATCTTCTCATTAATGGATAATTCAATATATCTAGAGGGATTAGATAAGAGATCCTTTATCTCCTTTTCTTTTCATAATCATTGCTGAAGCATTTGGTAGAGCTACTAAAGAGGCATAAACAAGTAGGACAATTTGAGGAATCACAGTTATAGAGGATATCCCTAAAGTAACACACCAATATTTTGCAGATGATACCATCCTCCTTGGAGAAAGTACAATAGAAGAAGCTATGAATTTTTAAATAGGTTATTTCTACTTAAATGGAGGGCCAGGACAAAGAGTTAACCCAAATAAATGAGAATTTATTTTCATTAACACTCCTCTCGAATCAGAAATAAACATTTGTAACATTATGGATTACAAACAAGGTAAGTTTTCTTGTAAATACTTAGGGATCTAATTAGATAAGGGTGTTGACTTGGTGGTCAGCACCTCCTTCAGGGTTTGCGACATGGTTTAACTGCCTCTCATGGATTTGGGTAATTCTGGTGTTTGTGGCGTTCATTGATAGCTTGAGATTTTGGCTCAATGACAAACATGCCAACAATTGGTATTAGAGCCTTAGGTCATGAGTTTGAATCTTAGGAGGTCTCCTTCATTCCGTTGGTGCAAAACCCTCAGTTGGTGTTGAGGGGGAGATTGTTGACTTGGTGGTCAGCACCTCCTTTGAGGTTCGTGACATGGCTTAACCACCTCTTGTAGATCTGGGTAAGTTTGGTGTTTGTGATATTCATTGACAGCTCGAGCTTTTGGTGCAATGAAAAACATACCAACAAAAGGATCTAAAGACAATAAAACTTGGAACCTTATTAAGGACAAATCAAGTAAAAACTTGGAAAATTGGAAAGGTAAATGGTTAACAAAAAATGGAAGATTTGCTATGATTAAATCAATAATATCAACTATACCCATGCACAAGTGTCATGTTTGCCGCTTCCTAAAGGAGTGAAGAAAGCTTTAGATAAAAAAACTTAAAGACTTCTTTTAGAAAGGTACAAATGAAAAGAAAAGAAAATCCTTAATTAAATGAGACAAAATTTGTAGACCCAAAGGAGTAGAAGGCTTAGGTATAAAAAATTTGTGTTGACAAAATGAAGCATTGGGAGCACAGCTAGTTTGGACAATGTTCAAAGAGCATGATAGTAAATGGGGAAAAATATTATTTAATAAATATCTCTATAATTCAGATCCTATTTCTCTATTTTGGATGAAAATCCACTTGAGGGATCTAGAATCTGGAACTTTATGTTACAATGTCTTCCTATCCTTTACAAAAATCTTGGTTGTGATATCGGCCTAGGTAGAGATGTCTTACTCTGGGAAGACCCTTGGGATGGATTGTGTCACCGAATAACTTAAATTTAGAAGATAATATTAAATCCATTCTTACTAATATTTGGGGCAAACAAGTTTATGTATATAAACAATTCTACCAAGACAATCAAAAGAGTGACTGGCATTGGAAATCCATTAAGGAAACAAATCTTTTGACCCAGGAAAAATAGATTAATAAATATTTTTTGAGTAATAGAATAGCCAACCATAAAGATAGACCAGATAAATTAATTTGAGATCCATCACAAAATGGTAATTATATTGTTAAAAGAGGATATGAAATAATTTTACATTCACAACAATGTGATAAAATAGATATATCTCTCAATCTTTGTTGGGATTCTGCATGCCTCCCAAAAGAAGGGATTTTTCCCAAGGAAGCTATGCAAGACATAATCCTTACAATAAATAAATTCACTAAATGAGGCTTTAAGGGACCAACAAGATGCCCAATATGTCAAAATGATTCAAAATCGATAGATCAACTATTTTTTCAGTGTCCATATACCAACAAATGTTAGACATGGTTATGCAAGAAAAAAAATTGGACATCTATATTTCCAAATAATCTCAATAATCTTATAAAGAGCTTGCCAACTATGGATAAAACTAGAGTATATAGAAACTTTGGAACATTTCCCCTTCAATTTTACTTTGGGAAGTTTGGAAGGAAAGAAACAGAAGAATCTTTGGTAATGAAAGTACAGACTCAACTGCGCTTCTTAATAAGATAGAATAAATCATTATAGACACTAGTAACTATATTAGAAGTTCTCAAACAAAAGAAGGGTCTTTCTCTGAATGCAATAAAAAATGCATTATAATTGGTTTAATATTATCGATCCTCTACTAATCTACGCAAAATCCAACAAATTAGCTAGAAACTCTTGTAAAAGGGAACCTCCACCCACTAGTTGGACCAAACTCGATGTTGATGGGGCCTCAAGAGATAACCCAGGACCTATGGGTCTTGGTTGCATTATTCATTCTAATAATAATTGGATAACCAAGCATTCTAAACATATAGGACCAATAACTAATAATTTTAGCAGAACTAGAGGCTCTAATTGAAGGCCTAAATCTTAGTATGACATTGGAGATCAAAAAATTAATTATAGAAGGGGATTCCAAAATCATTTTATATGCACTAAGAAAAGAAATACTCCAAATTTCAAATTGAATTCAAAACTTGAATACATTGTTCTAGCTCTAGATAAATTTGAATAAACTATAATCAAACATGCATATCAAGAAGGAAATAAAGAAGTAAACACATTAGCTAACAAAGGAGTAGATAGAGAGGATTCTTTTCTTGACAAATGCTTTGACCATATAAAATTTGAAATCAACATCAAATTGTTTATAGATCAAGAATGAATAGAGAGAATAACATCAAGATAATATTTAATTAAAGAGAGATGAGATCTACCTCAAAATTCTAGTTAGGAGTATAGTTTTTTAAAACATTTTTAATAGATGATGAGTAAAGACCTTAATGATTAAGGGATTGAGTAATTTAGATGAAAAAATACTATTAAAAGGCACATATGAAAAGTTAGTAACATTGCAATCTACCTATTCAATTTTAGAGCACATATATAATCTTTGCTACTTAACCTATATCTAACTTAAAATCTTCTCTTATGGTTGAATACTTCATATAGAGAATATTACTCTTTATTTTAAATTAGTAGCTTTTGTTGAAAATAATTATTCAATTTTAGGTTGTCTTTGATGTTACACAAAATGTCAAGCCTTTATCAAGCAGTCAATGTTAGCCGAACTCACTTGGGCATCGAAGGTAGTTTCCATGTATGTCGAGCTTTCAGTTATAACCAAGTTCAAAGATAGTATTGACCAAGATCAGTTAGTTAATGAAGCGAAGTTTGTATTGATGGAGCTCAGTCGATTAACAAAGGGAAGACATCATGAAGTCAATATTGACCAAGTTGGGTTGATTAATGTTAGAACTCTTGTTCTAAAAAAGTTGGGTTAGTTAACGAAGCAATCCTCTATGTTGACCAAGTACTCAATTATATATTAGTTAATTGTCAACATATTAAGTTTGATAAATTTATTGGTTAATACAAGCTGGATTAAGGGATGGAAATTGTTTGATTAAAAGAGTATTCAAGTTGACTTGGCAAGGTGAATCATATAAATGAAAGGTCAAGTTGATGTATGTAGATTTTGATAAGATAGGGAGTGAGGAAAAAATAAGGTTGAAGAGACCATTTATGAGATGATGACTACTTTCAGATCCACTCCACTAGATATTGTCAACTCATTACCTAAGAGTCTATATGACAGAGTTAAGAAAAAGTGGAAATTCAATTTGGCCACTGAGAAGCAAATAAGAGAGGCTCAGTTAGCTAGACTTATGCCTACTTTGGATAAGAAGATGATGGCTAAATCCATGAATAAGTATAAGGGGATATTTTCCCGCAAATATAGAGCTTTCAATATTTTAAGGAATAAGATTGAAGAAATGGTGACACAAAGCACATTTCTTTGGAAGGATATTTATGGGTTAACTACCAAGCCACTAAGAAGAAACAAATTGCTGAGAAGAAAACATATGATAAGGTAGAGGAACCTAAGAGTGGTGATGAGGTAGAGAAAGCTGAGCGAGAACATGATAACCAAGATAAAGATGATAATAGGGATAACACTAAGGAGACAACACAAGAGGCCACAGATGAAGAACAAAAACAAGATACACAAGATGTACCAGATGTACAAGTGTCGAGTGTTAGTCCACCAAACACAAACTAAGTGAGTCAACAGGACTTAATACTCATCAAGGATGCACTTGATACATTAGCTAAGAATATTAATCCCTTGACTGAGGAATACTTGAAGAAGATATCAACTGACTCCACCACAATAACAAAGCTATGCATGAATCTTGTAATGGTGAGAGTTGATGAGATTGAGAAGGCATAACTAACATCTACAGGAGAGAAACCACAAGAAACATCCAATGTAGCCCTTTAATCTACATAAGTGAAAGAGATAAAAACAAAGGATCTTCAATGAGATCAAAGTGCAAACCTAGCACAGACTATTGTTACAGCTGATACACCATCTGTAATGCCCATTGTAGTATTTTAAATGAAAGAGGCAGAGACACAGTCAATAGATTCATTGCCTAGCCTAAATAGTTTGGGTTTTCCTATAATTGTAACTATTGAGAAGGATAGAACTAAAGTGCACATAGGTTAGGAGGAAATTCCTGCACCTACTCTACAAATTCAAGGTGAAGTTTACAATGAAGTGAAGGAAGATAATAGGACTGAAGAGTCGGCTTTGACTACTAAACCAAAGGAGTAGATTGCAATAAAAAAATTAATCACACTACTAATTTTTGTATCTCCTCTTAATAGTCAAACTCTTCAAAGGTCAAGTAAAGTTGCTACACCACTGTAGATATCAAGGCCTAGTCCTAACACATCAAAGAGTGTAATAGATACATCTTTTGAGGATGTAAGTCTAGATGAAGAGATTGAGTTTCCCAAGTTTGATCTGACAACCATCATAATTGAAGAGATGAGAATTCTACAAGAAACTCTACAGAGAAAGAAGACACAAGAAATGATGAGAAGGGAGTATAAGAAAAATCAAGTTTTGCATGAGATAAAAGACATTTTCTATGATTCTTTTAGTCTCCCTAAGATGAATGAAGAAAAACCCATAATTGAGAAAATTGTCACTATTGTTGACAAAATAAAGGATGAAGACCTGGACTCAAATGTTAAACTTTTAGAATGATTTAAAAGGAAATTTCACAAAAAGGTACTAGAGAAGATATCTAGTGCTATTTCACTTAGACGGGTTGATTTAGCAACCAAAATAGAGAGTGTGAAGAAGGTGTTAGAGAACATTTTCTCTCTATACACCAAGCTATGTGATGTGAATCTTTTCACACAGGAAGTTTAGAGGGCTATTGACCAACTACAAGGAGATTTACAAACTATTGGTACTACTCTTAAGTTATCTCTTGGTCAAAGCCAAGCTCATTTTCAGAATTTATTGTCCACACAAGGTAGGCTTGCCGAGATGCAAGCACAAGATGCAAACATTCAAGATACCTTGATCAGCATCCAATCCATGTTGACTCCACACATGGAAGTGTTTCATAAGGATCTCACCTATGCTAAGACTTTGATGAAGAAAGATTCTCATCTTTCAACTCATGATGGCTTAGTTGACCTTGTTGCCCAGCTAGACATTCAATATCAATCTCTAGAGGTAGCCAGGACCAATTGGGATGAAGAACTAAAGATTATAATAGAGGTCCATAAATAATTTTTTTACAAACACACTTTATAACCTAAATGACTTAGTGTCAAAAAGGGGGGTTTTTTGTTGATAAAGGGGGATAGTGAGGTTTTTAAATGAAGAAAGGGGAATACAATTTTGAGATATGAAGTTCATCATACATATCTACTAAGTGGAAGTATCAGAAGAAGACACAAAACATCAATGAAATATTTACCCAGGGGGAGTAATGGAGTTATGAAGCATGACTGATAGTCATCCATTTTGCAAAATTTTGAAGTTTTGAAATTGTGTATGAGAGTCGAGTCACAGATATATATTTTCTAAGTTATGCTCATAGTATGAGTGTATATGCATGATAAAGTGTTTTTTCCACTCATGTCAAAGAGGGAGATTGCTAATCTCATTTTTGTTTTGACAAGGTAGTGATAGAACACTTAAGTCATTACTTAGCAGAAACTTAGTGCATGTTGAGTGAGTAGTGTATGTTGAGCATCAGTTGCCAAACAATACATACCAAGCAATATGATAGTTAGTGCCAAGCACTAGTATGTGTCAAATAGTCTATGCATGTCGAGTCTCCCAGGTGTCGAGACAACAAAAGAAATTGAGCAAGCTAGTGTGTGTGATCCAGGGGATGAAAATTACTGAAAAGTAAAATGTCCCCAATGCTCCAAGAATCAACATCATTACAAGTGTTCACAATTTTGACTCCAACATAACTTGAACGATCAAAATTGGAGTTCAAGTGTAAAAATTATGACTGGTCAAAATTTGGTCAAACTGGGACCAAAGGTCATAAAAGGGTGAAAAAATAATCATCTCAAAAGTATTTGACAATGGATTCCAAATGAAAGAGCTCATCAAAAGCTTTCCAATGGCGTTCGTTTCATCAAGAACGGAGATCGGATATAAAAGTTATGATGGTTTCAAATTCCAGTAAAAGTATGGATTTCGATGACATCAGCATGACATCATGAAATCATAAAGAGAGGGAAAACATTCAAATTTGAATTAAAATAGCTATTTAATTCGAATTAAAGGAATGAGATAATGGGAGTTGAACTCCTAACCATTGGCCTCCAAAAATTAAGGCCAACCAATGGGCTATTTATGGCATATCTAATATTAAGGGAAGAGTTGTTATCTATTCATAACAAATCCGCCCAAGCTTATTTAATTAGGGGTATTTGTTGAAAACAAACCCTTAATTTTGGTGTCAAATCATATCCAAATAATGGTAAAAGGGGTAAATTCGAAATATGTAACCAAAATGGGGGATTTTGTTAGTTAATTGTTTTAGCCCATTTTTGGCTAAATTTGATGTATAAAATGGGGGTAGTAGGCTTTGGAAAGGCATCCAGGTGATGAGAAGGAGATTATGATTTTGGAGACTTGATGATTATTCCTGCACATTGGAGAGTAATGCTGCAATTGTGCTTGAAGGGAAGATCTTGTACACTTGTAATTGATTTTGGAGCAAATCGGATCGGTCCCCCTATTGGAGCTGGACCCGGAGACGTAGTCCATACGGATGAACTCCGAGATCAAATTGTTTGCGTCTTCTTTCTCTCATTGTCTCTTTTATCAGCTTAATCTTGTTGTTCTCTTATTTCATTTACGTTAATTTGATTCATTAAAAGTTTTAAATTAACTCTATGTAATAAATTAGCATTCCTCTGTAATAGTCCTAGATCCTAATCAGATCAGTGTGCCAAGTGATGTAGGTGTCAAGAAAATAGTACATGTCAAATTGTTAAGAAGCTAAGTTACAACATTATAAACATAATGATGGCTGAGCATCAAAGCCTTTTGATGTTGAGTGAATAGTTTATGACATAGTTGTTTGTAGTGGCACAAACTACTATGTAAACCATTTTTTGGCCGACATATGCAATGCTTTATAATTATAGAAGATAAGGATCGATTCATATTAAGAACCCCTATGCAGTACATGCAACCAATTAGATTAAGGGATGTTTTAGGCAAGAATATGGATCAACCATAGATGTTGATTCTAATCTATCCCTAGTCCACCTATGCTTACTTAAGGAGGAAAAACCTAAAAGAGTTTGTATGCGAGGAGAGAAGGTGTGAGAGATGAATGCTAAGTGTAGAAAGAGCATTCAAGGTGACTATGGAGGTTATGACAATGATATGAATTGTATAATAAGTTAGAGAGAATAGAATAGAGCAGAGGAAATAAAGAGGAGACATATTTGATCAAAAGGATCAAGGATTCATTAGGAAAGAGAAGATTTGACATCTAGTAACAATGTGATAACCAAAGGATCATAGTATTGAATCATTTTAACAGGTGATGCAGAGGAAATATCTTAACATAGTAGTATTAATAGGATTTTGTAAATCTCTTAACCAAGTGCTTGCTTTATTGTAAGTTTAAGTCCTCTAACAAGGCACACTTTTAAGAAGGTGTTGAAATCCTTTAACTGGGTGAGACCTAATAGTCTTTGTAAGCCTTTAACAAGGCAAACCCCTCATAGGGTAGATCATAGTTTATGATCAAACTCATTGTAGCCATAATAGGCCACACTTTACAACTACAATAGTGAAGATTTGTAGGTGTCATCCCCACCCTAGTTTGACCTTCTCATAAGAGGCTTTCTGGGTAACCAATTTATTGTTCCATGTGTTACTTGTTTCATTTCATGCTATGGATGCAAATGTGTAGTTGGATATTTCAATTTATATGCTAAATTATGAGATGGATGTGTGGTGAAATTCACCCCCCCACCCTCTCAGAGTTTACTTTCCCATTATTATTTCCAACACTATTCACACCTCTAAGGAAAACCAAGGGTTAACTCCTAGTAGTAGAGTTAAATGTTTCACCATGTGAGGAAGAATTTGTACCCCTAAGTATGATCATGGTTTTGTGTTCACTAAAATTTTGTCTTTTTATAGAACCAAAACCTCTCAAGATAACTTTAGGCCTCTCATCCACATCTAAGTTGTAGTTAGGTTTTTCATACTTAGGTTTCACCATGTGAATCCCCTCACTTGCATGCTCAAGCATGTGAATGACATTGCCATTGTTCATGTAAGTGTAATTGATCTGAGCATCACCATTTTTAGCATTTGAAATTTCCCATTTTTCATACCCAGGAAGAGGTTCTTGGAAAGCCTTATGATCATAATTATTAATAATACCATCCACACCTACTTTCTCCTTCTCAATAAGGTCATAGATGATACATTTTAGTTTAATACAGTTGTTAATACTATGACTCTTATTCCTATGATAGTTATAGTAATAATAACATCTCCACCATGGAGGTTTAACATCATATTCATAGGGTCTTAATTTGTCAGGCAGTGTGATAATATTTTAAGAAAGAAATTTTTGAAGGATTGCATCAAATCAATTAACCAAAGGAGTAAAGTCACGTTTAGGATTTGATGTTCGAGTGAACTTATACTTGTTGGAGTCATTAGTTTTGGAAACCTCTTGTTGTTTAGTTGTGAAGACCACACTAGCCAAGTTGAAGATAGGTTCCTTAGTCTTAGGCACATAAACCACTCCATCATTAACAATGTCCTTGGTCTTGTTCTAAGGTTTTCTTTTTTCTTTTCCATTTCCAGTACACTTATCCTTGTTCCACATTATTGTTGGCCAATTTTGCCCCCCATCTAGCCCCTCACTGATAACCGATCTGAGAGATCTTCAATGGGTTTGATTCTTTGATATGGGTTAACATGATTTTTGGTTGGGTTAACATCTCATGTTAACCCAAGTTCTTCATATGTTGAGCTAGTTCAATTTCTTCATGTGCCAAGCTAGTTCAATTCATTTGTGTGTTGAGTTGGCCCATTTTTCTTTATGTGTCGAGTTGCGGGTTAACACACATTTCTTCTAGGGTTAACATTGTGTGTTAACCATTTTTGCTATTTAGAGAAGTGACTCTTCAACCACATATTGGGGAATGTGCTGAAAAATGAATGCCAAGTGGTGAGCTAGTTTACTCACTGTCAGATTAAGGATCATCTATGGTTGTTATTATGTCATTATGCAAAGTTGCAAGGTAGTTATTTCATGTGACATAGTGGGCACTTGCTGAGTTGGCTCATTTTTCCTTCATGTGTCAAGCTATGGGTTAACATGCATTTTTTGCCAAGCTTAACATTTCACATTAGCCATAATCGCTAATTTCTCTTCAACTAAATGTTCAAGAAATGTGTCAACCAACTGTTGCATTCCATGTGGTCAATCCTTATTGTGCTAGGTTGCTTTTGATCAAACAATGGTCATATTTTTGAATCATTACTTGGGTCTCTTGTGAAGATATGATGGTCATTAGATTGTAAAGCATCTTGTAGGTATTTTGAGTGCATCTCAGCTTTCTATGGTTATAAGGGAAAATATGCATCTAAGGTTGGGTTTTATTCACTTGTTGAGGAGATTTCTGCAGCATCTTGGCTGTCCATATTTGAATGAAGATCTACATTGATAGTTCACACCTTTGGGGGTAAATCAAATTTATTCCACACGGGTCAATTCTATAATTTTCATGGTGGGTCAACTTGTGTATTATCCCATCCCGCATTTTCTTTGATAGTGGTGCAGATTTATTTGTTGCAGCCATGACACTTTACAAGTATTGATCTTTAATGTTGAACGACATCCTTTGGCCTTGTTTGCATGACATCTCTACATCTCCATGCCTCATTAATGATTGTAATGATCAAATCTCATGGGATTTGATTTCTTATGGCTAGATGCATTTTTCTTTGCCCTTCCTGTCACTTCTATAGTAGATTGTATTTCATGATCAGATTTAGTTGTAATATTCTTTTATTGTTGCTCTCTGCAACTTGACTCGACCTTGGGTTGGGATTTGAACTTCAAGTTAACATCTAAGTTATGCCTAATCTATAAAGGCAAGTTGTAAATAGTTCTTTGGGGATTCTCCTCTGTTTTGTTATGTTTACTTGTAGTAGCCTTGTGATCTGCAACTATATTCCTTGCCTTCCATTAATGTAATAGTTTTCCTTCCTTACCTCTTCTTTCCATTTGTCAAATGTGCATGTATCTTTCCTTTTGGTGGGTGTTTCTTTCTATTTTTCAAGGTTTGTATGTTGTGTCCAAACTGTTGATGGTTGTTGTATAAGTGAAGATGTCTTTCCTTTCAACACTTCAACTAGTTCCAAACCTGCATGTGGATTCTTGGAGATAGAATAGAGTCAAGACTAGTTATTCTGAACTTTTCATTGATGTGTAGTGCATATGTGGACAGATTCATAACCACCATTCTATCTTGTTACATCAACCCCCTTTTCCCTTTCAATATTTTAATTTATGTTCTCCTTCTCCCTTTTCCTCTCAAGTGGTAGTTTAGGTGTATCCTGATAGTAAGGAAGCTAGCCTTCTCTAGAGATTCAACCTCGGAGTGCAAGTACCACACTTGGAGGTTGTTTCCATGTTACACAAGGTCACCTGAGAAGTAGTTCCTTAGGCAAGGGTGCAGACTATTGTGTCAATAGTTTTTGGTATGCCTGGTGGGGCAAACAATTTCAGCTACATAAGTTCGTTGGAAGCCAATCCAATCTTCATGCATTGAGAATTTGGGTGTTATTCTTAGTGAAATCAGCCTTTGGAGGCATTCAATCAAACACCATGGTGACTCTAGTTCACATCTACTAGTTTCAAGATGAAACAATGTTGGTGTGTAAAGATCATTCTTGATCTTTTGTGATTTTCAAATATTTCTATGAAATTGCATCTTTTATGAAGCTCTAACCATGGACCCATTTCATAGAAATAACTACTATTCACCCCCATATCATGAAAGTTTTAGTCCTTAGCCCTCATATTGCCAATTCCAATCTCAGCCTCAAGCTGGTTATAGCCAGTATGCTCAAAATATTTACTACCCTCCTACACCTGCTCCTCCAACCCCAACATCTCCATATAAAATTCTTGAAGATATGATGTTGGAGTTCGAAAGGAAAATTGACTGCAAGCTCTAGGAGGGGAGTATGAGAATAGAACAAAGGTTGCATGAAAAGATGAGCAATTTCTAGCTTGTGATAGGCTGCTTGATGAGGTTGCAAGGCAACAAGAGATAGAGAGACATTAGGAGGAGATGAAATACTAGGCCTATCTCTAGAAACAACAAGGAGAGAGGGAGAGATAGAGACATTTTTTAGGAGAATCTTGCAAGGCAAGTTGCTGCAACAAGAGAGGAGGAAATGAGCCTACAGTTGGCTCATTTTCAGACCAATGAAGTAGAGGTAGACCCTTCTTCGAAATTTGTCATCCCAAGCTTTAAGAAGCCCCCTCTAGTACAAGAGTCTAGTGCTAAAACTTCTCCACTCCCTATGTGAGAAAATTGGTTGGGTCATGATCCTTCCACACCTATCACTATTTCACTCTTTAAGGGTGGACCGGTTGTATGGACTTCTAATGGTCAAAATAAAGAATTTTGGGAGAGTGAGAACAAGTCCACAAGGCTACTATGGGTATAGTAGCAGCATGCTAAGGAGGCAAAGGAGGCAGTGGTTGAGAAGAAGGAAGAGGATTCAATCCCCTTATCTAAAGAGCTTCCCTTCTTTGTTGAGGAAGAACAAGAAGCAAAGATTGTTCCTACCTTTGAGGAACAAATCATGGCTTTTGAGCCTTTACCAAAAGATGAGGATTTGCTACAAGATGAGCAAGAAGAGAACCATTTTTTGTAGCAGATAGTCCTTAATGATATGGTGGATGGAGAAGAGGATCCTAAGGATAACTTCATCCTTGATGAGGAACATGCTAACATGCATGAGGTTGCCCCTCATCCTATGCATGCTATTATAGCTATAATAGAGGACATCGATGATGAGGATGATCTTTTGGATGAGTTTGATGCTATTTACTCTTCCATATATGTTGAATCATCAACTCTGATACATGAGGAGCATGTTATTTAGTAGTGATAGGAGGAGAGTCACACCATACCAGTAGCTCCTCAGGAGATGGCTCATGAACACAATGAAGAAGATGTGGAGATTTTTTCTTCACAAGAAGAGAGGCCACTTTCAAACTAGTTGGAAGCTACCATTATAGAGCACAACATGGTCAAGGCTACTTTTTGAGACCTTAAGCCACCAAGAGGATGCCCCATAAGACATCTAGCTCTACAACAAATTAGCAAGTTTCCCTCGATCATGCTCATTCTAGAGCATGAGGAAGAAGATCACAAAGAGGAGTATGTTTTGCTCCACAAGTTAATTCCCTAGTACTGGAAGGCTTCATTATTTTTTAGCATTGGGAAGAAGGTATTCCATGTAGTAGCATGCTTGTCATGTTGGCTGTCATTTTCAGCTGCCCATGCACATGAAAGGAAAAATCAGCTTGTGAGGAAGGGCAACTACTTCAACAAGCCAATCAATGGCTTTGTTTAAATTTTTGCATTATGAATACTTGTACATAATAGAGTAGGAGTTTTATGCTTTCCAAGAAGTGCACACACACATTTACTCCTTTTTCTAGAGCTATTATGAGCTTTCTAAAGCTCCCTGGAGTTTTTTTTTTTTTGTTGGTTGTAGAATTTTGTGAAGTTACAGGTTGGATAACATGTCATTTCTTGTTGGCGACTCTATGCCAAATGGATTGCTTCAGGTTACTAGTCTATGCTTAGCAGGAAAGCATCCCCTCTGAGTTGCCAAGAATGTTGGCCAATTTTGCCCCCCATTCAGCCCATCGCTGATAACTGATCTGAGAGATGTTCAATGGGTTGGATTCTTTGATATGGGTTAACACATTTTTCAGTTGGGTTAACATCTCATGTTAACTCAAGTTCTTCATATGCTGAGCTAGTTCAATTTATTCATGTGTCAAGCTAGTTCAATTCATTCATGTGCCGAGTTGGCCCATTTTTTCATCATGTTCTGAGTTTCGAGTTAACATGCATTTATTCCAAGGTTAACATTGCGCATTAACCATTTTTTCTATTTTGAGGAGTGACTCTTCAATCACTTATTGGGGAATGTGCCAACAAATGAATGCCAAGTGGTGGGCCAGTTTACTCACTGTCAAATTAAGGATCATCTATGGTTGTTGTTATGTCACTATGCAAAGTTGCAAGGTAGTTATTTTATGTGACATAGTGAGCACTTGCCGAGGTTAACATTTTTCATTAACCATAATCACTACTATCTCTTCAACCAAATGTTGAAGAAATGTGCCGACCAACTATTGCATGCCACATGGTAGATCCTTATTCTGCTAGGTTTCTTTTGATCAGATGGTGATCATATTTTTGCATCATTTCTTGGGTCTCTTGCGAAGATATGATGGTCATTAGATTTTGAAGCATCTTGTGGGTATTTTAAGTGCATCTCAGCTATCCATGGTTAGAAAGGAAAATATGCATCTATAGTTGGGTTTTATTCACTTGTTGAGGAGATTTCTGCAGCATCTTGGCCATCCATATTTGAATGAAGATCTACATTGATGGTTCGCACCTTTTGGGGAAAATCAAATTTATTCCATGCAAGTCAATTTTGTAATTTTTGCGGCGGGTTAACTTGCATGTTATCCCATCCCACATTTTCTTTGATATCAGTGCAGATTTATCTATTGCAGTCATGACACGTTACAAGGATTGATCTTTAATGTTGAATGATATCCTTTGGCCTTGTTTGCATGACATCTCTACATCTCCATGCCTCATTAATGATTGTAATGATCAAATCTCATGGGATTTGATTTCTTATGGCTGGATGCATTTGTCTTTGACCTTCCTGTCACTTCTACAATAGATTGTATTTCGTGATCAGATTTAGTTTTGATATTCTTTTATTGCTACTCTCTACAACTTGACTCCACCTTGGGTTGGGGTTTGAACTTCAAGTTAACATCTAAGTTATGCCTGATCTATAAAGGCAAGTTGTAAATAGTTCTTTGGGGGTTATCCTCTATTCTGTTATGTTTATTTGCAACAACCTTATGCTCTACAACTATATTCCTTACCTTCCATTAATGTAATAGTTTTCCTTCCTCACCTCTTCTTTTCATTTGTCAAACGTGCATGTATATTTCCTATTGGTGGGTGTTTCTTTCTATTTTTCAAGCTTTGTATGTTGTGTTCAAACTGTTGATGGTTTTTGTATATGTGAAGATGTCTTTCCTTTTAGCACTTCAACTAGTTCCAAACCTACATGTGGATTCTTGGAGATAGAATAGAGTCAAGACTAGTGTATTCTGAACTTTTCATTGATGTTTTGTGCATATGTGGATAGAGTTGTAACCACCATTCTATCTCGATGCATCACCCCACCTTTCCCTTTTAGTATTTTAATTTATGTTCTCCTTCTCCCTTTTCCTCTCAAGTGGTAGTTTAGGCACATCCTAATAGTAAAGAATATGGTCTTCTCTGGAGATTCAACCTCAAAGCACAAGTCCCACACTTGGAGGTCATTTCCATATTACAAAAGGTCTCCTAAGAAGTAGTTCCTTAGGAAAGGGTCCAAACTCTTGTCTCAATAGCTATCTCTCCCTTCTTAATGGAAACATCCTCTATGTAGTGTACACTCTCAATCATGTCATTACTTTCTTTTAATAGTCATGGTGTAATTCTTCTATAAGATAATTGACAAAAATGTCAATTTTCTCATTCTTAGGAAGTTGACAAGGATACCTTGAGTATAATTTTCTTCATATTTACAAAAAGGTGACAAAGGATTCTCCTGATATTTATTTAAAGCTTTACAGATCAAGCATAATGATAGGATGTTGAATGTTATAGGAATAATGTTATACAAACCTTTGGAAAATCTCATCAAAATATTTGAGTGGGGGTTTGGTCTTCGTGAACCATTCCATAGCTTGATCATTCAAACTTCTTTGGAAGAGTCTCATGACATAAGTATCATCATACATGAAGTCCATACTTAGAGCATATAATTTCCTTATTATATAATCAAGTAGATCCTCATTGTTATCATATTTTTGATATTTGGGAATCTCGGTGTCTCATGAGAAAGGCATTATGTAAAGACTTGTCAAAAGGGAGTGCACATATAGATTCTAAGCCAAGGAGGACTTATGTTTCTCCTTTTCTTTCCTCAAGTCGGAGTAGGTTCTTTATTTTGAATCAGTCTTTGAACATCAAAGTTGTGTGGTAGTTTCAATCCTTTAAAAACCAAGTGTGTAAAGTATTGATCTTTATTTTTTTCTAATGTTTTGCGTATAAGTTTTTAAAAGTAGTCATCTTTCTAAAATTTCAAGAAATCTTCATTGGTACCATTATTTTCTACTTCACTTTGGTGTTGAGACCTATGTGAAGGTTGTCCATAATGTGAAGATCTAGGTGGAGACACAAAAAAATTAAGATGAGATCTTGGAGTCCAAGGAGGAGTATTATTTCCATTATTCACAAAGGGGTTGGCATTGTTATCTCTAAAGACATTAGAATTTGCATTGTACCTAAAGTCATTAGTATCATTTTCCCCATAGACATTAACATTGATCCTTGTTTCCATAAGTCTCACTTTCTCATCTATTAAATTGTTCTTCCCTCTTATTAGTTGTTGCAATCTATAAGAAAAGATGTTTTCCTAGCATTTGTTTCTTTCTTCTCTAGAAATGATGTAAGACAAATTGTGTGTGGACCTATGGGATTTAAGTGGAGTGTTTAAGGTACTAGAAAGGTGACTAAGAATATAATATCATGTGGTGGATTTCTTTGCCTCTACTTTGTTAAATATAGGCTTAGTCTCAAAGTATTGATAATGTGGATGTATAGCTAGAGGGGATAATTTCAAACCAAGAGCCAAGGTGATCATTTTTAGTCTAAATAGTCCCAAACATATATATATTTCAGACTAGAGTATTAATGTGAACAAGTATATACACATTAGATCAATCAAGAATGAGTTTAATAGTTAAGCCAACTGAGTGTAGAAACTGGGTGATACAGTACAATAAGCCAAGCAATTGTAGGACAACATAAACTTTCCTACAATACTTTGCAAGAGATTGAATGATACTTTCAAGAAGAATGATACTATGAGTAAAAGAGTAGAAAGGAAAGAAAGATATTAGTATGGCATACTATATAAGGAATTATGATACTTGATAGATACAAGGATTATCATACAATATTCCTTAATAGTGCCGAATGACAATCTTCTAGTAAAAGATAGTTTATGATTTTTTTGTGATTAAAAGGCCTAAGTTAACTATTTTTTTGACCAAATATTCTTGAGTCACTATTTTAATAGTATTGTGTTTTAGTTTTCACTATAAAATAGTAGTTTTTCAATAGCAATGGTGATATAAACACATGTCTTCAAACAATCATACAAGTGACTAAGAAACCTTGATAATACAAGCACTTGTGAGGTTATGAAAAGTAAAGCCATCTAATACTACCAATTGTGTATGTTCACTAATATTTCCATAGGTCTCACACATTCTAAAACACATGAAGAAAAATCTACCTAGGGTCATCAGTCAATACTCAATAACTTGGCCCATAATTTGATGCTCCCTTTCCTCACACAAAGTAGTTTCCTACAAGAGATATTGGCTTTGTTGTACATGGGTTACCCACATCTAAAGGAACACATATGGTGAGTATAAATATTGGGGTGATCTATGTAGTCCATTATGAAAGATCCTTGCACCAAGATGATGAGCGAAAAAATAGGGTAGCTTCTATCCTATGGTTCTTAGTAAGCATTATGTTTATAAAATCCATCTTGCACCTGATACGAGATAGGGACCTTGTTGCCACAAGAGTACCTTGAGCATATCCACCTAATGATTTTCTCATGGTCACAATCCTACAAGTACTCTCACTATATGAAGTCATATGTTATGTCCCCCAAGGCTTTTTCCTTCTTCAAGGGCCTTGTGATTATAGTGGGTCGAAAAGTTGGGTTTTGCTTGCTCCCACTTGGGTCGTTCCTATTGGTATCCTTCCACCAATAGAATTCATTCTAAAGGAGTAAATATCATTGAGAGATTGAGAACAAAGAGAGTCATAAGAGAAGAGAGAGTTGCAAGCTCATCAAAAGAGAGTTAAGGTCACAACACTTCAAACTTCCCAATCCTTCTTTAAGACACATCAAGCAAAGTAATTAAGATTGCTCAAGAGTGGAATGTACCACCCACATTTTTTATCCAATGAAGAGTTAGGATTACTAATTCAGCTCAAGGGTAAAGAGAATATACTCCTATCGACAAAGGAATCTTACTTGTGGGTTTTATGTTCCTATGAAATGAAATAACAACTAGTATATACAAAGCACAATGAAATGAAATAACAAATAGTATATGCAAGTGCAATGAAATTAAATGAAGACACAATGAAATTTTTTTGTTTTTGTGCTTGGGAATCCCTACGAATAAGTGTTATTAGCCCCTTTTGCAATTTCCTCCTTTAGAAAAGAAAGCAAGCGAGTAAGCTCCTATAGAACCACATGGCTAGGGCATCAAATAAGCATGCAAACTCAAGGTAACCCTACAAGACCACTATTAGAAGTTGTTAGAAAATCAAACATCCAAAAATATGATCTTGAAAGTGCAAATAAAAAACCCTAGACTTTGATTGTGCAAGAAGAACACACTGGGTAATACTTCATAGAGAGTTGTTATATAATGTGAAGTTGTATGATACTTTAGTCTAGTATGATAAAGGGTATCAAACCAATACAAAACTATGAATGAGACAATATGATAAAGTGAAAATTATCAGTAAAATAGGTGAAATTAGAAGAGTTTCATAATATAATAAGATAGAATGGTGTGCTATAGTATAGAGAGTTACATATGATACTAATGCTTGCAAAAACAAGTCAAGACCTGCAGGTACAAAATTCGATGAAAACTAGCATAATGGAGCTAAAATACAAGATTCATCCCCAATGTGGACACCAAAAAATGCATGTCAAAAAGATTTCACACTTCTATATACCATTATTCTTAAGAATAACTGTGATGAAGAGCATCCCAAGAGGGGGTCTATGGCTTCTAATCTATGACATTTAATAGTGCAATGATATTATGGTGGATCTCAAATGAACCTAGTTAGGTAACCCATGCAAGGTGCACCATAGAACATAAGATTCAAAGGAGTAGAGGCAAGGGTCCCATATCCAAGAATAAAGTATGCAAGATAAAGCTAAGTGAAATGCAAGATGCAAGATTACAAAAAACATAAAAGAGTTTCAAAACCTCTAATTAGAATATGTGATTTAAACTAATACATTAAAGAACTCTAAGCTAAGAATGTAAGTAAAGAAAAAGAAAAAAGTGACTACAAATGTGCTCAAGAGTACAAGTAAAAAAAAATGAAAATATAACATTAGAGTGAAGGCATGAGATATGAGAGAGTGAGGAGAGAGCCTCCTTTTAAAGAGAAATGGACGATAGAGATTAAGAGGCAAAATCTAGTGTGGAGAATAAATTCCATGTCGACTTTGTGCACAAGAATCTCCAAGAGGAAAAATTAATGATAGTGGTTAAGAGTAAAAAGATGTATGGAGAACAATTAAAGTTATTTTGAAAATAAAAAGATTCTTCTTGCATAGAAAAGTGTGCCCTCACATGTAGAAAAATACAATTATTTTATTTTTAAAATAGGAATTTCCTTTTCGTGTGCACACTTAGAATAAAGGTGATTTAATCAAATAAAATGAAGTGAGATATTCTAGTTAAATAAAGACTTAGGATAATGTGGTCAAACCATACATTATAATTGAATAAATAATAAAGTGATAATTTGATAGAAAATAATTGATTGATAAATTACAAGAAATTGAATAGAAAAGGGGGTTGATAGTATAGAGGACCATTTTTGGGTGATTACGTCAAAAACTTTAAATTTTTAATAAAGAAAACAAACACATCTCACAAGCTAGCTATATATGATGGGAAATTCAAGATACACCAATATTAATCTAAGATGGACAATTAATTTGAACAGGGAGAGGAAGAAAGCTATAAATGTAATTTGTATAATCAAGTAAAGAAAGAAAGTAAAAATGAAACTAAAAAAATATACTCTAAATAAACAAACAATGAGAGAATTGAAAACAAGATATGATCTTTTAATTATTTAAGAATCAAAGATTTATTAGTCTAATTTTGGACTAAAAGAATGAGATTCTTAGGACATGTATAAAATGACATATGTCAAATGCTAAAATAAAATTATGGGTCCATTTTTATCTAATTAAGGCTCAGATCCATAAAAGAAGATTCCTAAAAAATAGAGTTGGAGTTGCTTTCTATTTTTAGGAATATTTTAAAACTAGCGGTCTCATGAAAATAATAATTTTGTTTTGTCTTTTATATTTAATGCATTAAAAAATAAAATATAAAAATAATTTTCAACAAAAATCTAAAATATAAATGTTTTGAAAAGTGGCAAAAATACATCCTAAAGTGGTGGGGAAATTTCTAGCCTCACCGGGCTTTTACACCTTCTTGTTAAAAAGTAGGGGCTCCTATTTGTAAGGGAAACATTCTAAATAATACCATAGAAAAATAGAATTTTAGTCTTGGTTTCACCCTCTTCCTTAAAAATAGAGCTTAAGCCCCCTCATGGTACCCCTACCTAAGCTTGGTCCAAAAAGCTTTAAATGATGATTAGATAAATCATTTCTATTGTAAGCATGTTCAATTCACATGTTTCATTATTTATATCTTCTCAAAATCCTTGTTCACAAACATAGCCACCACTATTTCTTTGCCTTAAATCTTATCTATGTAAAATGAGTTTTGACAATATGAGATTTGTTAGTTGGTGGGTTACACTTCTTCCAAGCATTAAAAAAATCTATTTCATGACATCATACATGTTTGCTAGCTTTTTTTTCAAATAAAATTTGCAAGGTTAGTTATGCTTTTTTAAAATTGTATTAGCTAGTGTGTTGATCTCCAAGTCATATTGCCTATTAGTGTCAAATAATTAGTCATATCCTAGGTAGAGTTGGTCACTCATCACTACAACTGAGCCACCCAATGAAGGTTGAATGGTTCTAGACTTGATCACATTTGAATTTGGACCAAATAAGTCTTAGGTTTTTGAGAAACCTAGTATATATTGAGTGCTAGTTTATGCCAAATAAGTCAAAAGTTAGTATATGTCAAGCTAAATAGAGTTAGTTCATGCTAAGTCACATAGTTAGTGCCAAGCATTTAGAAGCTAAGTGACAAAATGACTATTAGTTATGACTGAGCATCAGGGTTTTTAATTGCTAAGTAAACCAGTTTTGGCATATGTGTTTGGAATGGAGAAAACACTTATGTAAACCATGTTGGATGACTTCTATACATGATTTAAAGGTTGTGGAGATAGCTAAGGAGTTTTTTGTACATTTTTTTAGAGGTCATAAATCCCTATGAAGGTGGTGTAGCCAATTAGAAAAATGGAAGGACTAAGTGGCAAAAGGGACAAATCTAGATCATTAATTATGATCTATAACCTTCTCTAGTTGGTTATTTAAGGAGGTTCTAAACCCTAATTCAATAGAGATGAAGGAGAGATTGAAGAGACAAGTGTGTGTGTGTGTGTGTGTGTGTGTGTGTGTGTGTGTGTGTGTGTGTGTGTGTGTGAAAGAGACTATGTTTGATGGTAAGAAACAAAGACTAGGAAGAACAACCTAGCAGTGAAGGACAAAAAAAAATTTATCTGATAGGAGATCAAATCAGAATTGGAAAGAGGAGATCCATAATCTAACATCAGAGTGTTGACCAAAGGATAAGATATTGGTACATTCTAGCAAGTGAATTAGGGTTAATCTCTTGTCTAAGTGGTCCTAAAAAGCCTATATAAATCTCCTAATAGAGGGCTTACTTAATTATAAGTTTAAACCTTTGAATCAAGGTAGATTGAATAAGTATTGTAAGCTCTTACCAAGGAATACCCCTTATAGGATAGATCACTAGAAGTGATCAAACATTGTATCCTTAACATATACACTTTATTGCGACAGTAGTGAAGATTTGTGGGTATCATTCCCACCCTAGTTTTACCTTCACCTTGGAGGGTTTCTAGGTAACCAAATATTTTGTGTTATGTGTTTACATTTACTTTCATGTTTATGAATGTGATGAATAGTTAGATCTATTTTAATTTATGGTTATATGATTCATGATGTTGATATGAGATGGGTTAATGGTGAATACATTTGATTTGTTTCAAGAGATAGAAGTTTTTACAAATCCTAATTCACCCCCCTCCCCCTTTTAGTATCTTACTTTCCCAATAGACTTCCAACAATTGGAATCAAATCTTTTTTCTATTAGAAGAAGTCTAACCACTTGTGAGTTGAGATCTTGGGGATGGAGGTTTATACACTGGGAAAGATCATTTAGAATCAAAATATTGACATATAGATCATACTACAAAAACTTGAAGTAGTAAGAGAAGAGTTGGAGAAATCCTTTAAAATAAGGAAGGAATTGGCTATCCAATAGGATGACACTCTATATCGAGAAGAATACACTGAAGGACTACTTGAAAATGGTAATTCTAGTGAAATTTACTATTGGAAAGAAAAAATAAACTAAATGAAGAGGTTAAAGGATTGGAAAGAGAGCATGAAATCCAATTAGTAAGACTATGTAATGTGATTGAACCAAAAAAGAAAGTTGAAGAAGAGAAAATAATGGTAGAAGATGAAAATAGATGAATGGCTACTAGAATTGATGAAAGGGCATCAGATGTGCAAAGATCACAAATAATTGGTTGGATATGGTGAATAATTTCTATTTGCAAACCAAGAACTGAATAGAAAGGACATGGAAATTTCAAATATGAGGAATGAGTTAATATCTAAAAAGGAACTCATTGAGAGGATAAATGAGTCTAATGAATTTTTGAAACACTTTGAGGAACTAATGAGAACACCAAGAACACATGGCAACACCTCTAGACTAGGATATAACAAGTACCTATCATCTACTAAAGAAGGAGAATCATAAAAAAGTGGAGAACAGAGGAATGAAAAGCCAAAGCACAACAAACCTACATGTCATCACTATGGGAAACCAGGACGTACAAAAAACATCTATAAAAGCAAGACTGATAAGATAAATCCTAAACTAAAATTAAAAAGGTACTATTGTAATTACAAGAAGAAAGGATACCAAGCACATGAATGTAGGTCAAAGGATAGTAATACAATTGTTACATGAAGATTTGAAGGGTATTGCTACAAGTGTTAGAAGTATGGACATAGATCCCAAGAATGTGGATCTATGGAAAAACCTACTTTGACAACCAAGAATCAAGGAAAGGTGTCCAAACAAGGTAACTTCCAAAATTGGGATTATAACACAAGGTAATATTGGGTGTTCATTTTGCATGAGGTCAACAATAGGAATCCATTGCATAATTCCTCTCTTGAAAAGAAAATCTTTTTAATGATCTGCTCCAAGGTTCAGTATTTATCTTGCAAAGTACCAAAATTCGCTTAGTAGTGGATAAATGTGAGTGTTCACAAGGAGGCCTTTTCTAATTCTAAAGACTTTTTTATCTCAAAATCAAAGTAAATCTATTCACTATCTCAAAATATCACACCAAAAAAACAATATTTTTGTATTTTTTGTTTTTCAATGCATGCAACTAAAATGTGTTCCTATTCTAACAAGGGGTTAGCAAAGAAAATAATGAAACTAAAAGAAAATAACATGAAATCAAATGAGTTGAAATTAAAATTCCTAAATGGACATAAGCTACAGAACACAACACGCTGCGAGTTAAACCTTTAAAGAAATCAGTAGGAAACTAATGAAAACAAGAGAAACACTTCCTAAAATCCATTGATGCAATCGTCGGTGAGAATATTTAACAAATCAAATGATGTTTCACTCTTCATCAAATTACAAGGCCACAAAAAGTGTGCTCATGCGAGACAAAAAGCTATGTAGACATAATCAGGTGATCTCTTCTCAAGCTCATTATGTTAGTGGAATTCGTATATCTGTAGCAAACACAAAAACTAAAAGATCGCACAACTAGAAAGAACACAATAAACCTTTGGCTCAATCATAATCTCATGAATAAAATTCACAAAAATATGACGCATTTAGGCAAGAATAACTACACTACAAATGCGAGCACCAAATCATAATTTTATTTAATAATAAAGGTGGCCCTTGTTACATTTTACAATGGGGTATTTATAAGAAATTGTCTCCTCAATTTGTGTTGAGAGTGAGAGATATCTTGATACAATAAAATTCTTTTGAAAAAATTAAAACAAACTAAATATATACAAACTAACAATCTAACTGGTGCTTACAGGGACTCCATCCATATTTTATTTATTAATTGGATGCCTGAGCCCTTTACATGTCAAAAACAATGAAAGCATGAGAGAGAAAGTAGGAGGAAGCCATCAGTTGAAGTGGAAGTGCATGGAGGTGCCAAAAATAAAAACTAGCCGTTCACTAGGCATGTGTTAGAGTTAACTTGCCATCAAAACGCATTCCCAATGCATGGAAAGTGCTATTTTTGGAACTGGCAGTCAACTGTCAGTGCACCTCTAAATTGTGGAGCTATAGACCTGTAGAGCTACAGAGCTGCAAACCTATGGAGCTACATGAAAATGTGGAGTTGCGGACCTCAATTGGGTAAAAATCTCAAAATTTTACTAAGTGTCAAAATTGAAATTCAGGCATCTGGGTTTTGTTCATCTTCATCCTAAAGCTATGTTTGAATGTTTTCCCTTGAATTTCTCTATCATCTTAGTAATCTTAGTAGCATTTAGAAGATCCAAAGCCTCATACTTATCCTTAAACTTTTTCCTATAGTTGTCCACCTCAATTCGGGTCTCTACAAAATCTCTGAGTTTGGTGTCCAACTCTAACAGTGATTTCTCTGTCCTAAAGGCTTGTCTGATGTCTTCATCATTGGATGCTTCTTTTAAAGTCTTCTTGAAATTTTCCATGACTACCTCAACTGGCAATAGCTTCTCTCATTCTTCATCTTCAAAGATATCCAATCATGCATCACTGCATAACTTTTTTGCTTCCAAAATTTGCTCTCGAGCTTGGTCCTTGAGCCTATGTATCTCATCATGCAATGTTTCCACCACTTTATTTCCATCAGTAATCTTCTCTATCCAATCATCTATCATGTCTAATTATTCTCTAGTATATACATCAATTAGAATGTAGTACCTTTTCCCTTTAATGGCTTGAAGAGTTTGCAAATCTTTGCTCCATGCCTGTACCTCATCCATGATACAAAAGTCCTACCTCAAAATTACCACGATCTTATCAACATTCTCTTGCATAGCATGCAACAACTTCAAACTTCCTATGATTATAGTGACACCTTTATCCTCAAGGCTATCCTGCCATTCCTAACAAGCTTTCAAAAATGGATTGAGTTGTACACCTTCCCCTTCTCTAAGAATGGTATTCAAAGTCTCCTCAGGACATTCAGGATCAAGAGGACCAATAACTTCAGCTAGATATCCTTTTAGGATATCAACTTGCCTAAAAAGTGTTCTAATTTCAATCTCATCCTATTCCATCTTCTTGAGAACCTCTTTGACTCCCATAATCATCATCTATTGGGATGTATCCCATGTAGGCTTTCCCAACATAATATCTTTCACTTCATAATCCTCAAGACTAATAGCTTCTGCATTTGTACCTTTAGGAGGGTGAGTCACTTGTGCAAATAAGTCCTAGTTCTATATGGAAGTGATGAATGCAAATGGCATTGCATCATGTAATGGAGACTCAGGCTTGTTCAAAATCTCTACAATATCACAAATGTCATCCTCTAAAGCACGAAACTGATGCTTGGCACTACTCATTATTTCTTTTCGAAACCATCTTGGGATGTATCTCTTTACAACTTTGTCTCTAGATGATGAAGGGATGTGTTCAACTACCTCCTTCCCTTTATTGCTCTTCCTCAGAGTCTCCTGTTGTGAGGACTCTTCTTCTATAGTCTTAATTTTTGTAGATCCTGTAGTTTGATCCTCAACTTCCTGAGAAGGTTGTTGTGCATATTCTGCTATCTCTACCTCTTTTGATGCTTCATCAGTAGCCCTTGGTTTAGGTTGTTCTTGTAATGATGGTTC
Source organism: Cupressus sempervirens (assembly GCA_028749045.1). Taxonomy (NCBI): domain Eukaryota; kingdom Viridiplantae; phylum Streptophyta; class Pinopsida; order Cupressales; family Cupressaceae; genus Cupressus; species Cupressus sempervirens. The sequence continues at coordinate 472,886,996 of CM053793.1, read as the reverse complement.
CTTTTGAACATGTTCCTCTTCTAAACTTGTAGGTGGAGGAGTGATTGAACCCTTACCTACCATCATGACCCATGGTGGAGATGGAGTGAAATGAGGACCTTGTGTTTCTGGTGGCATCTGCATCTAGTCTTGCTGTTGAAGTTCACCTGTAGGGGTGTCTCTGATCTTATCTCCAACTAACTTTCTACCCACAGGCATGAAATCAAAATCTAGGATGGAGAGAACATCTTCACCTTTCTCCCTTTGCTTGTTCACCCATTGTTGCACTTCATCTTTTGAAGAAGAGAGTTCTACAGGTTCTACTGGTGTGGGTGGCAGGGTACTCATGACACTCTTCATTTTCTCCAATTCTGTGGCTTTTGCTAACCGAGTTCTCCTTTGTAAGGGTACTTGTTATTCCTCCTCATCTTATTTTGTTTCATCCTCATCTGATTCTTCCTCTAGAATGGTCTCAAGAATAGATGGATTAGGCACTAATTTTTTATGGACTCTTTGCCTGTTATTCATTCTAACCTTGATCCTCTTTTGTTTCTCTGGAACCATAGGATAAGTGAGCTTTTCATGCACTAGAGGAATAAAGGTCTTAAAAATTTCTCCCTCCTCTTGCTAACTTGACAAAACATGAGGCAATGGAAATTCAACCTGGATATGAGAAGCTCCACCATCCTAGGTCTCTTGCGGACTCGATTCCTATTGTTGGGAAGAGAACTATTCTTCAACATGCTCCATCTGAATCCTCTGAGGAGAGGCTCTCTTCCTCTTTCCCTTCTTCTCTGAAGGGTGGTAGTATCCCACTAGATGATCAAGCTGGTAGACTATTTTAGGCTTGATAGGAGACTGGAGTGCAAAGATAGGAACTGTGACTTTCCTACCCTTACCCCTTTCAGGGTGAGCATGGGCATGGAAGATCACTTTATCCAAAATTGGGTCAAGTGGAAAGGGTTTCTTAATCCAACTCTTTGTCATTCAAATGACATGTCTAGCTTAATGATTAATATCATCTCCTTCCTCTCTATTAACTTCTGTATTCAAAATGGGTCTCTCACCAACTTTATCTGTATTGAATAGGGGTTCCAATAATTTTTTGGAGTCTTATAGCCTTATCTCATTAGGGATGGTCAAATGGAGAGCCTTTTCTACTAGATACCAAGTCATCCTACAATAGTCTCTGATGCAAACGTTGTAGTCATTTGTGGAATTCATCCAATGATCTTCAATGGCATCCTCGTGATAGAACTCCTTTTCTGCCAGGTTTTCCACTTTACCAACATTGTCGAAGAATGGCTAAGGAGAGTTATACTCTTCAAGAGGGTAGTTCTCCTATTCCCACTTGAAAATTGGGATATCCTACTTTCTCCTCATCTGATATGCTCCTACTAGAAAAGGCCAATCCCAACAAGGTCTCCTTTGTCTTTTGATCCTCTCATAAGGTGACTCAATTTGTCGAGATATTTCCATTAGGACCAACTTGTCATTTGTGTACCTTGGGAGTTTCTTCGGATTGAGAGATGCACCACCTACTCGAATGTATGTAAATGTCCCAAATTGGATGAAATATGGCTCTGAGAGCTATGATATGCACCTTGGATTCCTTGTACAATCTCTTCCCATAGTCCCCCTCTATGAATCAAATGACGAAAAAGATGAAGGCATCGTTTACAATCATGTACTCTTTGCTCTATGGTGAGAGCTTCTTCTTTAGCAACTGAGGATAGACTATGTATGGCCATGCATTAAGGTCTTGCATACTACCCTTCTTGTACAACTCAGGATAGTTGGTTGCCCTTGTCTCAAGTAAGTACACCACATAAGAAGTCATATAGAACTTCTTCTTGTCCTTTATCATCCTTAGCTGGTCACATAAATTCTTTCTTAGCATGGTGACCCAATCCAGTGGTATCTTTGCATGCCTGATGGTCTCAATGAAGTTGACCATAAATGGAATGAGATGGCCTACTATAGGTAAGCCCATGACTCTGCTTAGGAGAATGATTGAGTATCTAATGTCATCCTTCATGTATCCCCGTGTCATATCCACTTTGTTGATTGTCTTTCCCCGAGTTGGTTTCTCAATGAAGTATAAGGAATGTATGATGTTGATGGCCTCCTAGTGGTGATCTTTATACCATCTCTCAGCTGGTTCATAGGAGAGTTGGATGAATTGATTGGCTCTAGGTAGATGAAAGACTCTCTCGATGTTGTCAAGTTACAAATCTAAGACCACTTCTCCAATGATGCTCTTAACTACCCTCTCATTACGAAAAAAAATGCAGAGATAGGGTCATGATCAACTCAGCTGACTGTACTGACATAGGATGTGATGTCGCATTCATTAATTCAAATCAAATCAATGCAGACACCAAGGTTGACCTTTGTATCAAATTGTTGCATACTCTCAGGAATTCTCCTAAATTTGTGTGTTTGAAGTTAGTATCTTTGATCTCAGCGTACTCATCATGTAATCTTGATTTTGGGGTCAAGCCTTGAAATTTGTAAATAATCAATTTTGCTACTGATCTGGATGTGGACGCCATTTGATTGTGTTACCTACACATCACAAGAAGAAAATACGATCAGTCATCGAATAGTGAGGAAAAAAAATCCCCCTTGGGACTTATTCATTTCTTATCTAAAACTTATTATTATTATTATTATTTAATTTTATTTTTAAAATTTTAAAAATAAAATTTTAAAAAAATTAAAAATAAAATGCGAAGACAAAAACCCTTGTGCGCACACATGGAGGCAAGCATGCGCATGAGAGTACATGCAGGCGCAAACTGAGTGAGCTACTCATCGCACAAGTGGCATGTGCATGGCCAAGCGCATAGTAGCCAACGTGTCACTAGCACACGCGTACGACCTACTCGAATGGCTAGCACATGCGGGCAGTGTGTGCAACCAGTGGCCCATGCACTGCCAATGCGCGCACGACCAAGCACATGGCCAACACATGCGGTTTGTGCCTACACGCAGCCAGCACATACAGCCTGCACATGCGACTAGTACGTGCACAACTTGTGTGCAAGCAGCACCAGAGTGCGGCGTGTGCGAGAGATGGGTGCAAAGAGAGGGGGGGTTACCTTGCTCCCTCCTCCTAGCACTTCAAAAAAATGGAAAAGGAGGGGAGGGAGGGTTTTATAACCCTCATCCCCTTGTGCCAGCCATGCCTCGATGTGCGCATGGGATTTAGGGGAGGATTTTTTATTTTCTTTAATTTTATTTAATTAATTTATTTATTTTTAAATCTTTTCAATTTTTCAAATGTTTTTTATTTTTTATTTTTCTTCTTTCTTTTGTGATTTTTTTTTAAAAAAACTTTTTGATTTTTTTATGTTTTTTCAATTTTTTTCAACTCTAAGACTAACTTTTAAATGAATTTTTCTTCTCCTGACTCTCAAATCATGAGTTTGGGAGTCAAAAAAATTAGGGGGTCCCCATTCCTGGCGAGGAATGGGGCATACATTGTGAATACCACAATGGGTACAATTATCATTATTGAGGTGAATATGGTCATATTGCAAAAAATTGCATTAGGACACACTTTAGAGGCAAATCTAAGAGTTGGATGAATGGAAGTTTGGTTTGTTATAGCTATCACAAGATTGGACATGTAAGAAAAGACTGTAGAATTAGAGCACCCTCACTAACAAATGAACAAAGAAAAGGTGAAAAGGTTGTTGAGATGACAAAGAACCAAATGAATCAAGCCTAGAGAAAGAAGGAAGAAGTAGCCAGTAGTGGAAATAGTGAATATGAGATCACCCAATCAAATGGATTAGGTGATCACACTACTTCTAACTAAGAAAATAACCTATGTAAGGAACTATACATTTTAATTCTATATTATAAACCAATTCCTAACATAAGATGTGTTAAAAGTCCACATCTTTATAAATCAAGATGTATTGGGATAGATTTGAGGCAAGAAATGAGAAAAAAATTCATATTCATAATTAATGTTGAGTATTAGTATTAGTGTCTATAATGACCAAGTATCATTATGTGAAGTGGTCTCCCATATAGACTGAGTTGATATGTTGACTGGGTCAGGTGTAAAAATGGTAATGATGAACGAGTTGTGATCTTGACCAAGTGATGGAAGGAAGGTATTTTGTTAACCAAATTTTTATGTTAAGGTTGAGCCACCTGTATTGCACCCACCTTTATATGAAGTGTTTATTGAAGACCTAATTTTACTATTTGAAACTATATAGAAAATCTTGCAAATCATTTTTACTATCCAGTGATCAGAGAACCCGTAGAGCAATTTGTGCAAAAAAAATTGTGATTCAACAACATGCCATTGACAAAAAAAATTAAGGAAGCTTTCTAAACCAATCTCAATTGTTTAATGAAGTTGTTGTATTTTTTCAAAACCCTAGTTCATTATAGCATCTTTTGCATCTAGAAGTGGAAAGGAATCTTTGAAGAAAAACAATGCACAAATTGTGAGGAATGATACATGCCCCCCACCAAAATTTGAGGCATATCCAGAAGTTTCAATGAATGGTGACACATCTGGTGCATTATCATCCATTCCTCCCCAATTCATCATGATGCATAACGTGTGATCATTCTATGTCTAATATTGGAGAAAACAATGATTTTGAGCCAAGAAATTCTTATGAGAAGCTAAGCGATAATGGAGTCTAGAAAGTAGAGAACATATCTTTTGCCAAGAAAGGGCTTACTCGTGCCCTAGATTTTTCTAAAGTTTTAAAGGTTGAATGGATGAAATCATTTTGAGCAAGGTACATGACATGAAGATGTGGTTGTAGAATGGGCTAGTCAAGATAATGAAGGCAATTGTTCATCAAGTGATTTGGTACCCTACCCTAGATCATGTAAAGACCATGTGATGTCCATACAGGAATGTGATAGAAGAACCAAAAAAGCTAGATGGAATGGCCAAGGAATGCCAACTGATGGCATTATAAATCTTATTATTGAGTTTATAGTTTGAGTGCTTGCACACAATTCCATCAATTAAGCCAAATGAATAGTGTACCATGCATAGTAGTAGATTTGGGCTACACAATTGGGAAGAAGGATCATAACTACAACATAGATGAGATACACTTGATATAGTTAGCAAAAAATATTGGATCCATCAAGAAGGAAAAGAAAACTTCATGTAAGTTTGGCTCACTGTTGTTGTGCATATTCTTTTATGTACAAAATTCATTTCCTACCATAGGAGATATTGTGTGGGATAAATCCATACATTTAACCAAGAAAATCAATGGTTACATTTAGAAATTAGGAGATAAATTTGAAACTATTTTAGATGGATACTTTAATGAATTCAAATGAAATATGAAGAACAAAATGAGAATCCCCAAGTCAGTTCTTGATCATTAGTATGATCACATTTCTTCATGGTGGATATTGATTAAACATGTGCCTAAGCTATTATACCAAGGGTTACATGGCTAAGACCTATGCAATATGAAGTGAATTTTGATGAAATATCTATAGTAGTGAGAACCTTTTTGTCAAAGGAAATTAATCAGAATGTTGAGCCATTTAGCACATATGAGGCAACCAAGATCAAGATTCTTATGTAAACAAAAGTGCCCAAGATGGATATGAAAATAAAGAAATGATAGCAAATCTTGAAGGAAAACTTGGAGAGGCACCCCTATAGATCACAAAAGGCAAAGGGGAATATGAGGAGACTAAGGAAGAAGAAGAAGGTGAATCAAAAGGAAAAAAATTGGTGGCTTTCAAGTCTCAGGTACCAAAATGTAAAAAAATAGTGATTGTAGATCCTAAGGTAAAGAGGTATACGAAGAAAGGGGTTACACCTCCCTCCTCTACACCCCAGAGAAGACTAATTAGGCAAGGATCTAAGGAATCATCTCCTACAACTCTCGAGCCGAGGCAAGGTCTGAAGAAGAAACCAAGGAGGAAACTTGTGGCTATGCCTGATGATGAAGAGGATGAAGGAGAAAGAACCAAATCAAATGCAATGAGAAAATTTTGGATTCTTCCTAGGAAACCTCCTCAAGACATTGAAAATATATGTGATAATATCATGAATTCAATAGGAATTTCAAGCTTTTTAACATGTTAAATATGATTTTTTAGAGAAAATTGATAAAGAGAAGGTTGAACAAGTAGTTTAAGATATGATGATAAAGTTCAAGTACACACCTATAGATTTATGTAAGGCAATCCATGAAGAATTGTATAACAAAATAGATACAAAATGGAAATGGGTATTGTCTATAGAAAGACAACTAAGAGAAATAACCCTAGCTTAGACTATGCCAGATCTAGGGAGAACACATATGTCTATAGCCCTAAGGGATTATGCCAAGAATTTTGTGCCCAAGATAAGGGCTACTAAAAAATTAAAAAACAAAATTGAAGATGTAGTGCAAGAAATAAAATTAGTTTGGAAGCATAAATTTGGGTTGTTAACTTCAAAAACAAAAGAATAAAAAAGAGGAATAAGAAGTTGAATTTGAATTAGATAATAAGGAAGATTATAATGAGTCTGACAATCTGGAGGAATAAATAAGGAGAAAGGTAGAGGAGAGTGAAAAAAATGATGTCACTATTGAATACATACCTAAGGAAACAAAACCAAATATTAATTTCTTGACTAAGAAAGAAATCAATATTGAAGCATTCATCAATGCAATCTTAGATACACCTCTACCATGCATCAATCCAATTTTGATAAAAATTCATGATTATCCAAGGATAGAGAGTGCACCAATTGTGGACTCAAAATCTATTTATTCAATAGTTATAGTTGAAGAGAAGAGTCTACAAGCTGTAAGTGCCAAGGAACAGGGCAAGGCCATAATTACACTTCTGCATCCAATGCCCAAGGCCAATCTTGTTATTAAAAATGAAGGAGAGGAGAAAGAGAAAGAAGATAATTCTATAAATGATGCATCAAGACCTCATGTTGAGGGTATAAAGGAGGTTGTACAATAAAGGACTAAGGAATCATAGGAACCGAAAGAGCAAGTGGCAGTTCAAGCATCAGTTCAACTGCCAAGTACAGTGCCTTCTACACTAACTAGAATATAGACAATTGCTACATCTAACTAGTAGGTGGTATCTACTTTGAAGGAGACCATTTCAATCAATATTTCTATAAAATGCCAAGAGATTCTAAGGCTTAGTGCTAAAGTGACACCATTATAGATCACGTAGTGTAGTGCCAACACATCAAAGGTGAATAAGATGAAGAAAAAGGTCAAATCACCTAGAAAGCCAATGACACTAGATGAGGTAATAATAATGCCCAAGTTTGATCTTTACATTATGACTCTTGATAACATGCAAATTTCACAATATGTATTGGCTAGGAAGATAAAGCAATAAGAAATGAAAAGGGAACATCAACAGAGGCACGTAGAACACAAGATTAAGGATATTTTTGTTGGTGCAATTGATATACAAGGTATTAATGAGAAGACACCTCTAATAGACTAGTTAGTTCACATTTTTAAGAAGGTTAAAAATGATGGCATTGAGGCTAAAGAGAAATTATTGCACTGGTCTAAAAATAAATTTGAGAAACAAGTTTTGGAGAAAGTGTCAATTATGATTTCTATAAAGCAAGTTAAAATTTCTAACCTTGCAAAAAATATAGAGGAAGTTGTAAAGAATATTCAAATTTTTTATAAAATCTTATATGATGTACCAAGGTTCACATAAGATATTCAAGATCATATTGAGAAATTGTAGCTAGAACTGAAGTCTACAGGAAATTCTTTAAGCATGGATGCAAGTTCAAGCTCTATTGATTTTAACAAATTAATTTTTTCTTGAGGGAGATTAGATGAATTACATGCTATGGATGGTCACATGAGAGATAAATTAATTTCTATTCAATCCATGTTGATACCTCATTTGGAGGTTTTTGGTATTTTAAAACTACCAAGCAACACAGACCTAACACCAAGATATTGAGGACAAAACCTAGTCTAAGGCTTAGTTATTTCCTATAATAAACTAAGAAAATCATTGGATCTAAAACCAACTTCAACATAATTTCAAGCTATTCTCTACTCTTCAAGTTTTGCAAAGCTCAGGCGGGTGCACCTTAGGGATAAAGGGCTTAATACTTGATACTTTCTTTACACTTCACTTATTCATAGATATTTTTTCCTTACACTTATCTTGTATAGAAGATATTGGTCACAATTCTTCTATAATTCACAAATAATTATTGATAACAGTAGCTAACAATGACATACAAGAGATTATTGGAAGCTATTGGAATGTTCTAAATGGGGAGAGTACTTCTAAGAGGGGGGGTGAATCAAAAGTACCAATTTTTATCCTTACAAATCCTTACTAACACATAACTAAAAGTGATGTACATGCATGTAAACATATAAGAAAACATGAAAACAAAAGCATGCATCAACACATAACACAAAAATTTGGTAACCTAGAAACCCTCCAGGAATAAGAAGGTAAAACTAGGGTGGGGATGACACCCACAAAAATCATTGCAGTAATCAATATTCAACCACTTTTGATGGTCTACCATATGAAAGCCCTACCCTATTAAAGGCTTTACATTGTGTCAATAGTGACCTAATTAGAGGATTTACAAATACTTACATGAAGTGTCACCCTATTAAAGGATTTAAAATAGGTTGTTGAACCCACCTAATACATAATATTTTCATGACCTTCTCCAAAGGTTCTCCTACCTAGCTATTAAGCTAACCTATCAACATAGGATTTCAACCTCTAATACAATTGTGAAAGAGTATTAGAACATTTGACCTAATTGTATGCAATCTCAAATTTCTGGGTACAAGTACTAAATCTACTCTTCTTGTTCTAATCCTTGCTTGATCTGATCATTGTATGTGTTCCTTATCCCTTGTACTATTCTGATCAACTGGATATGAAATTTCTGCTCTATTCCTCTAAGTCTTTTCCTCTTCACACTAAAATTTTGCTATAATCTCCCCTTAACATTGTTCTTTTTAACACATGCAATGGGTTCTTGACCTCCTTATAAAGAATACAAACACTTAGGGTTAGGTATGAATCTACGATCCGTATTGAATCTCAAATTCTCTCTGATACCTTGGATTTTTCTCATTGGTTGCATGTCTTCTCCATTTTTCTAATTGGTTTCATGCAAATTTCATAGGGAATGTAAATGATTTGTCCTTATCCTTTTTCTCCCTCGAAATCTCTCTAACTCGGCTCCAAAAATGGCTTACATCTTAATTTGTGAAAGCACAAACTCTTATGTTGATCTTGAGTTACTCGGCACTCATTACATTACTGATGCTCGACATGAACTGATTCCTGGATTACTTGGCATCCATTACTTTCCTAGTTTTCTCGACACCTATTAGACACGGTATTGCTTGACACATGTATGTTTTGTATTGCTCAGCACTTGAACATTTCCTAGATCACTTGGTACATACTACATTCTGACTTGCTCAACACCAATTGTGGCTCGACACCTATTGAAATTATAGCTTGGCATACATTGCAATCAACATATATAGTGAAAATGGTTAATTGTGTTGACACTCAATTGTCAAGACTATTCTTTTGACCAACAATCTCCTCCTTTGACATGAGCATCAAAAACACTTAACTAAGCATTTATGAACTTAATCTTATTGAGTACATGCAAAATTTCAAAAATATTGTGTGTGACAATATACCTTATGACTCCCCCTGAGTTGATTATGCCTTGTCCATTCTTGAGACTAATATTTTGTGCTAATGCGCCTCATTCTTTATATCCTTTGTCCTATTTCTTGACCCTGTATGTTGTATCTGATCTGAAGTTCAAAATTTTACATCTCCCTCTTTCTGCTTTATTACTTGACATCTCCCTTTTTGGCTATTTACAAACTTTCCACTTTATCCTCAAAATGAAATAATGTTATCAAAAAATGATTCAAAATTTGGTCATATCTATATATATACATATCTCATCTTTACTTTATCTCCCCCTTACTTTATCTCCCCCTTTTTGACACTGATGTCAAAGGGTTCTATGGAGTAATACCAAGCTTAGTCAAAAAAGTGCTATTTACTTCCAGGAGTATCTTTAGAGCTGTATCCCAATTTGCTAGTGCAATGTCCAATGACTTATGTTGGATGGAAACCTCTGTTGCTAGATGTACAAGTCCATCTGAGGTAGAAAGATTTGAATCTTTCTTGAGGATTGTTTCTGCATACATTTGCTCCTTATGAAATACCTCCAAGTGAGGGGTTATAGAGGACTGAATTTGCATCAACTTAGCTTTTATATTTGCCTCCTCTACTGTAAATACAACTAATTCTCTTTGAGTGTGAAGCATTTGAGTAAAATTCTTCTCACTTTGAGCTAGATTGGTGGGGAGTTGCATATTAGAAATCTTTAGATTTCTCTACAAACTCATTATTTTCTGGCTAGTCTCCTGTGTGAAGTTGGAAAAATCACACAACTTGTTGTACAGGAAGAATATATTCTCAAGTACAATTATGAATTTATCTAATTTCCTTGCCAGTTCAACTTGTGATAGCGTTATATCACCAGATATTTTCTCATTTACTTTTCCTTGAAACTTCCTTTCTAACCATTCCATTAATTTTGCATTTGTATCATGGTCTTCATTTGTCACTTGGTCAACTATATCAAATAGTTGCTCTACTATTAGCCTTCACTCATCAGGTGTCTGCAAGCTGAAAGCATCCATAAAGATGTCCTTTATCTCATTTAGTGCTTGCCTATATTTATATTCTTTTCTCAATACCTCTTGTCTTCTTCTTCTATCCAATGCATTTTGTATTTCATTAATTTTCTCCTCAGTGAGAGTACTGGATTCATAATAAGGTATTGTGATTTCTTCATCAAGCTTAGGAATTCCATAATGAAGTTTCCTAGCAACTTTTGTTGAGCTCGAGCCTAGTGTTCTAATTTGCAATGCTAGTGTTTTAATGCTCAGCTTCTAAAGAGTTTGAGTGGGAGTGACTATTTTTGGTAATTCAACCAAAGTTTATATTGAAGATTGCTCCTAATCTCTTGTTTCTTCCTTCTCTTCAGCTTGTTTCTCCTTTTCACTATTAATTGTTGGGGGTTTTCTTGTTGACTATATTTTTTTCTCTTTGTCTTCCCCTGCTACTACACTCAGCACTTGAAGTGCATTTGTGACCTATTTTGGTGGAGATGCTGGAGGAAGGAATAGGATTCTAGTAGTTTGTATGGTCGAAGGTGGTACTTTTTTTTGCACCTTGACTTCCTTTGATTTTACTACTGCTTTTTGGAACTCATCAACACTGACCACTATTAGGCTTGAACATAATCTAGCTATTTTTGTTGATTGATCAAGGATCTTTGCTAGATCCTCTATAGTTAATGGATTGATGTTTTGAGTAGAAGTCTCAATAACATCCTTAATCTTGATTATCTCTGTAGGTGTGATTGTGGTATGAGGAGGGTGAGGAGGTGATAGTTGTGTGTCTTGCACACTTTGCTCTTGCTACTCATCTATCTCCTTTTCTTCCTCTTTCTTATCTTTATTCTCCTCTTCATCTTTCTTCTCTTCTTCCACTTTCTTCTCTTCCTCATACTTCTTCTCTCCTTCCTTATTATCTTCCTCCTTCTTTCCTATTTATTTTATTTCCTTTTTCTTGGCACTTGCCTCTACCTTGTATTCCTCATCAAACACATCATCAATTTTCTTGTATATTGTTTTCCACAATCTTGTGGATTTTCTAACTACATCTTAGTTTTTATTCTATAAAATATTGAATGTCCTATACTTTGGAGTAAACCTATTATTGTGTCTCTTGACTACATTAGTCACTTGACCCTTAGTCAAATCAGACAACAATCTCGCTAAAGTAGACTCCCTTATTTCTTTTTCCATCTTCAAGCAAAAATACCATTTATCTTCTACTATTTTTTATTACTCCTTGGGCATTGAGCTATCTATCTCTAGAGGTGTGTGCTTATACTCAGCCATCATAGCATACATAGATTCCTCTATTTTTATTTTTCTCTTCCTTAGTGAGCTTATTAAAATCTAAATTCTTTAAATCTTTCAAGTCATCATTTCTAATCTTTGTACACAATCTATCAATTGAAGACTTGGGTGGATGACTTACCACTTTGTACTAACTATTATCTTTTGATTGTGTCTTTTCTTTATCTGAGTTAGGTTAAGCTACATATTTTCTTCTCTTTCTTGGTTCCTTATCAGTTTCCTTGATTCTTTTCTTCTTCTTTTCTACCTCTTCTTTGGCCATTTGTGTTCTAGCTTTGGTGGTGGATCTGGTAGTGGGCTTCTTTGGTGCAGGTTTTGTCACTTTCTTTGCTTTGGGTTGAGGAGTAGGTGGAGTTTTAGCCTTCCTCTTGGTGACTTTAGTTCTGATAGGTGCTTCCTCAGGTTCTTCTTGATTGGCACCTTTCTCTTTATCTTCACCTAAGCCTTGTTTCAATTGTAAAGGCTCATCTTCTTCATCGCCATCCTCTTCTTCATCTACCTCCTTTTCCTCTACTGTTCCTGCTTCTTCAACACCAAATTTCTTCTTGATCTTCTTCATCAATTTGTCCTTCTTCTTTACTACTGTGGTAGTCCTAAGATCTATCACCACCCTTGATTTGACAATGTCATAGGTTCCAAAATGTTCTGTAGTCTTGTCAATTTCCTCTGCAAGTAGATGTTATTGTTGTTGAGGCTTGGTCAACATCAAGTTCATAACCTAGTGGCCTAAGCCATCTCACTCTAGGTATGACTACTTGTATATAAGTGTAATCAATGTCCACAAGAAACCAAATATCCTTTTCATGCTGCTCAACTAGATAGACTAGTATCCTCATTCTTTATTTCATGGACTTCTTGAAGTCCTCAAAGTATCTAGTCATTTGTGCATCAAAATTCTCACCCATCTGCTCAATGAATCCATTTATTTGATCAAAAATGGTCTTATTTGGATCACATCTCACCTTACCTACTAAAGGGAATTCTTTCATAATATAGAAAAACATGCAAACCAAAATTGAGCCAAATTTGCATTGAGCTCCCTTAGACTTCCTTATAGCTCCCAAATTCTCATTAATCTACCATAACATTAGCTCTGAGAGATCATATGTATGATCTTTCTTCACCAATTTATAGGCAACATCCACTATTATACATGGTACACTATTTAGTCTACTTGACTAGTATAATTTGTGTCATATGACTCTCATAGCAGAATCTAGTAGGGGTTCTATGATGATGTCTATTGTCATTCCCATGTTGTTCCATTTTGCACTTGTATTCTTCTCTATGGCTTCCTTTTTGTCACTCCTCAGGGTCTTTGGCCGATCTAGGGTTGGAATACTAGTAACCCTATGGACAATTTTCTTTGTAAACTTTACTGGCCATGTCTCTAACCAAAAGGCTCCATCATGGATTCTACTCAAAACTATGTGTATCCATTCCATTTTGAAAACAATAGCGAAAACTAGGGCTTTGGTCAAACCCTTCTTCTCAACTATAGAGAATTCATCTTTAAGTTTTCCATTTTCACAGAGTTTATCAAATGCATTAAAAATCTCCAAATCTACTATGGCTCTAGTTTTACAGTTATAACACTTTTGAACATCTTGAACCATTACAACTTTATCAGGAATTACAGATAGGGCACTAGTGGGATCATTCTTATAAGTGACTTTAGGGATGGGTCTAAACTCTAGTTGTTTGACTTTGTTACTGACTAGTTGAATTTCATGACTTTCCTTCTCCTTGGTAGATTTTGACCTAGATGCCATTGTTTACCAAACTAGGGTTTAAAATTGGATGAACTTTCGAACTCTACGTAGCTTGACACTTGAATGAAATACCCATGAATCAATAAACTAGAGTTGAATTTATGTTGGAATCATTATAAATCATTGTTTGATCACTATAGAATCACCTTTTCACTCTACTTGACTTTGCTTCATGTTCAAATGATTCAAAAATTAATGATTTTCAACTTTACTAGGTTCAAAAACCTAGCATTTATTGCACTTGTGATTACAACTGTATACTTAGCTTCCAAAGATTTTATTAGCTTGACTTCCACTGAATTTTATCTACTTAGCATCTACTATCTTATTTCACTCATCATCAATTGGACTTTTCAACACTCGGTAGTCACTAACATGTCTTACTCGACATCTACTAGTTTATTCAACTCATCATATATTGGAGTTTCACTCAAAGACCAAAAGTAGCTTGGCATCATCTTCAAACTTTTAACTTGACATCTTTTCTCATGCATATTTCTTCTTTGCAATACTTCTATGTTTGTGTGGGTTGATGTATGATACATGTTTATATGTATCAGCCCCATGTATCTGTCTTGTGCTTAATTGAATGAGATGTGATCACTTGACCTCTTGGGTGAAGTGATCTCTCCATTTGATGTGCTATATTCACATTTCTTCTTCCATGTCTTGTTCATCTATCCTCCTATTTGTTCAACATCAATCTTCTCTTTTCCTTTGTTGACTTCAGTCTTTGGTGCTTTTGACTTTGTAGGATAGTTTCTACTGATATGACCAATCTTCAAGCAACTAAAACATGTAATTTGCTTTAGCCACCTATTGTAACTTCCCTTCAAATGTTTCCTTATGCAATTTTTAGGAATATGTGCATACTCTTGACAATAGTGACAGCTATACCTAGTATTGTAATCCTAATTATAGTGATACACATGATTGATTCCTCTTGTAGGCTGATTAAGTGTCCACATAGGCTTTGATCTACATTCAAATGCTCTATGTCCATACTTTTTGTATTTGTAGTAGTGACCTTCAAATCTTGGTGTCCTCATGGTCTTGGTTCTATAGTCTTGTGTTGAATGTCCTTATTTTTTACATTTGTGACAAAAGTTTACATTCGTAGGCTTATCATGTTGATGACTATTCTTTCTTCTACACACGTTAGAGGTATGTCCCTTTTTACACAAAAAATGACAAGTAGGTTTAGTGTTCTTACCTTTGTTTATTCTTTCTTCTATAGCCTTGGATGATTCTCCTTGTTCAGTGTTGATGTAGCCAAGTCCTAAAGTATCATTACTAGCCCTTGGTGATTTCAGAAATTGCTCAAAGTATTTGATGGCCTCATTGGGTTTGTTGAAAATTTATGCTATTTCCTTTTCTCTCTTCAATTCATTCTGCAATTGTTCATTCTGCATCTTTAAGGTGGAGATCTCAATGTCCTTCATGTTCAGCTCATGATGACATTCATCATCTAGCTTAAGGTGTATAGCTGCATGTTTGAGATCTTTTCAAATTCAATTGTCTTCTCTTCTAGCCTATTGATGAGATTTCTCTTGTCATCTTCTATCATGGCCTTGTCTTCAACAACTCTTTTCTTTTGTTCAGTCACTTCACAAAGCATTATAGCTTGTGATTCTTGTTCAAGCTTGAGTAATCTAATTTCTTCAGCTTGTGCTCTATTTTTCTCCATTAATTATGCTATTGTTGCATCAAATTCCTTGGAATCTCCATTTGAAAACACTTGTGAGGTTTCAATCTCTTTGTAGTGTATGTCATTTTCAGCTATGACTATCTCCTTCCTTCTTTTCAAGGATTTTCTCAATTCCTCCCTCACTTCCTCTACTTTGTGTAGAGCTAGTTCAACATCAATCACCTAATTCTCAATGATCTTCCCAAGTTTAAAGACTTCCATCTTCTGACCTTTTTCTCCAAGCTGTTAGGCTTCTCCTTGTGAGAACCAGAGCTCTAATACCAATTGTTGGAATGTTCTAAATGGGAAGAGTGCTTCTAAGAGGGTGGGTGAATCAGAAGTACCACTTTTTATCCTTTCAAACTCGTATTAACACATAACTGAAAGTGATGTACATGCATGTAAACATATAAGAAAACATGAAAATGAAAGCAAGCATCAACACATAACACAAAAATTTGGTAACTTAGAAACCCTCCAAGAATAAGAAGGTAAAATTGGTTTGCCCTATGAAAGGCCTACCTTATTAAAGGCTTTACACTGTGTTGATAGTGACCTGGTTAAAGGATTTACAAACACTTACATGAAGTGTCACCCTATTAAAGGATTTACAATAGGTTGTTAAACCCACCTAATACATAGGATTTTCATGACCTTCTCCAAAGGTTTTCCTACCTAGCTATTAAGCTAACCTATCAACATAGGATTTCAACCTCTAATAAAATTGTGAGAGTGTATTAGAACATTTGACCTAATTGTGTGCAATCTTAAATTGCTAGGTACATGTACTAAATCTGCTCTTCTTGTTCTGATCCTTACTTGATCTGATCATTGTATGTGTTCCTTATCCCTTGTACTATTCTAATCAACTAGATATGAAATTGCTACTGTGTTCCTCTAATTCTTTTCCTCTTCACACTAAAATTGGCTATAATCTCCCCTTAACACTATTCTCTTAAACACATGCAATGGGTTCTTGACCTCCTTATAAAGCATACAAAGACTTAGGGTTAGATATGAATCTATGATCCATATTGAATCTCAAATTCCTACTCATACCTTAGATTTTTCTCATTGGTTGCATGCAAATTTCATAGGGAATGTAAATGATTCATCCTTATCCTTTTTCTCCTTTGAAATCTCTCTAAGTCAGCTCCAAAAATGGTTTACATCTTAGTTTGTGAAAGCACAAACTCTTATGTTGATCCTGAGTTACTCGACACTCATTACATTACTAATGCTTGGCATGAACTAATTCCTAGATTGCTCAGCATCCATTACTTTCCTAGTTTTCTCAACACCCATTAGAACCTATATTGCTTGGCACATGCATCTTTTGTATTGCTCAACACCTGAATATTTCCTGGATCACTCGGCACATGAACATTTCCTGGATCACTCAGCACATACTACATTCTAACTTGCTTGACACCAACTGTGGCTTGACACCTATTGAAATTCTAGCTTGGCATACATTGTGTACTTGACATATATAGTGAAAATGGTTAAGTGTGTTGACACTCAATTCTCAAGACTATTCTTTTGACCAACACAAACAAGTGTTGGCCAACAATTTAACTCTTCATACAATAAAGTAAAAAATGATATGGTTTTAAAGTTTTTCTTCATGAAAACCTATGATTTCTTTAATGTGAAAATTGAATAAATGATCAGTGCCCTATCCATTGGCATTCAGAGTGTACCCAACAATTGTGACCTAATCAATTGCCTTACAATTAATTTTATTAGCAATTTACCTTAAAACCCATTCTTACAAATATCTTTCTTATATGAGTAGAAATCTTGTCAACTTAATGAAGCATTTACTTAATCCCTTTAATCAAAGGTAACAATAAACTGGCATACAACCTATCCTAGTTGCATTAAATTGTATAAACATTACACGTACAATCTAAATATAACTACCACATAACAATGGAGATATAATTCAAAGAAAATATATATGGTAGAACATTCCCTATTATATTAAATTTTCTTGAAATTTATACACTACTAATGTAAACTCATATCGATTCAAGACGAGACAATTTTATCCTTCAATGTCAATTTATTCTCAGATTTGTAGAGAAAAAATACATCACAAAGTTAATACTAAGACCTATTGGACCGAATGCAAGACTAGCATAAACTAAAAATTAAATAAACTTTGGACCCTTTCTCTAGACTTGGGATCTCATTTATATAGTATGAGATGCAATACTATTTAGGCCTAGATAAAAATAGATAGTTGTGATTTAAGACAAAAGGATCTTTTTAAAAAAAAGAAGTAATTATCACCAACAAAATATCTTTTATCAATGATCTTCTTGGGGTGGGACTGCCTTTGTTGTAGCCTTTTTTTGTTGTTTCTCTGACAACTTGCTTTGCATATGAGGTGCCAGATTCTAATATCTAGAAATTTAATAATCATCATGAAATGACAAGCCAACAATTACAATTGATCTTTATGCTACCAAATCCTTAGTTTGACTAACTTCCTCTATTTCTACAACTGATTGATCTTGTTTTCTTTCTTCTAGTGCATCTATTATTTGTAACTCATCTAGGTCCACTAATTTACCCAATTTCTTTAGTTGTCAATTGATTTGATTGGGCAAGATCTACCATCCATTTTTTGAAAAGTGAGTCATCTGGCCAATTAAAATTCAATATCTCCTGTTGCTTCTTCAAAAGATCCTCTCCCAATTTCTTAATTTCATCAAACTCATTTTTGAAAGAATCAAAGAATATCTGAACTTCAACAACTTCTTTGGATGTTTTGGAAAACCATATGTGTCCCTTTTCATCGATGACATTATTCGATCTAATGCACATTAATTCATCTAGCTCTTTGGCCTATTCTTCTTTATCTTTCAATTTATCTATGACCTTGAGTGTATGAGGGAAAAGCTCAAAACTCTTATCAAGATCATTTGAAAAATAATTAATAATCATCCTCTACAACATAATTCTATTATTATCAAAATTAGATAGTCCATTTTTCATATCAGAAGTTTTCTCTACCTATTCATAATAGAAATTGATAACTAAATAGCATAAAATTGTAATGTCACTATCCCTACTATTCCACTTTTTCACAATTGCTTCAAGGTGTCCTCATCACCTTTTAAAGTTCATTCCATATATCCATTAGTTTTGATAACTTATCATAAAATATAGTCCATTGTATCTTGTCTACTAGATACATAATGGAGTCTCTTAATTTATTTTCATATTGAAGACCCAGTTCCACATGCAATGACCATATTTTAATCCTTTCTTCTTCAATCTCTTCAATAATATACACCTGAAATCCCTATGGGGTAGCTGGTATTTCTATAAGGGGAGTTGTATTGAAAGGTGAAATTGGAGGATGAGGAGGATAAGTAATCTTTGGTTGACTAGATTCTTCTCCTATTTCTCTCTTCCCCAGTTGTTTCTCCATTTGAGAAAATTGTTCCTTCTAGTTAGTGTATTATGTTCCCTATTTCTTCATAGGCCTCTAGCACCTTTTCAAATATGGAATTTAATTCTAGGAAGTTATTTTTGTCCTTGGCAACAACTACCGCTCCAAAATATGCCATTTCTTTGGTCATCCTAGAAACTTTATCACTGTCCACCTCATCTACCCTATAAACTATAAGGATTCCTGTATGTCTAGCATCTAAGACCTCCTACATCTTGGTGTTGTCTCTTTTTTGAATAAAACATATTACTAGGGTTTGATGGTCATTACTGTATTTCAACCCCTTATGGGCTTGTAAGACTTCTTCCTCAATTTTGAACTGGGTGTCTTTGCCTTTCCTCACAGTGTAAAAAATCATAGCATTTGCAATATCCCATTCAGGTAATATCAAAACTCCTAAATCCTTTAGTAGTTATCTTCTCCCTTTGAGAGTTATCTACGTGAGTTTCTCAATAAGACTGTGTGCTAGAAAATGTGACCTGCAAGAAGCATGGGTTAACAAACAAACACTAGTTTAAAATTTTTAAAATGCATCAAACATTCATCAAAATCCAAAGAATAAATATCAACTAATGCTTTCTTGGGTTTTGCAACCCTAAGCAACCAACAAATCCCACCTTCCAGCCACCTCTACAGCTCAAAAAAGGCACCCATGAGGCACCTTGTTGGTGGGTTAAGATGGGGGTATGTTTGGTGTGCTCTCCCAAACACAACAATAAATGAATCTCTTGAGTGTGTGGGTGCAAGTGTGAATGCAAATGTGAATGAAAATGCACTAAGATCCTAAACTATGTGGAATGAAGAACACTTCAAAAAATGGCTATGGAGAAAGCCATTCTTGAAAGCATTCAAGAGTGAAGATGATATGCAATAAAGGAAACTAACTAATAATGTAAGCTACGGAATGGAAATGTAAATGCATGAAGAAAATTAAATGAACAATGTAAGATGCAAACTAAATCAGCTACCAAATGATTAGCATGAACCTACAAAATCACTATGAGAACTCTACCAATGCAAGCTCAAACTACCATGAAAGCTCAAACTATGAATGTAAACTCAAATCTCAAACCAACATGATAACAATGCAATAAAAATGAGATGCAAATGCTTGAGACAAGCCCTCTATTTATAGGCTTGAGGGAGGGCTTGGTGAGGTGGCATCCAAGTAGGTGCCACATAAGGTGACATGCAAGCCATGCAAATGGTCAAGAATTCAAAGTTTTCTCACACATGTGTGAGAAAACTTGAGAAGAAGAGTGAGAGACAAGAGTGTGTAAGCATGCCATCTTACACATGTGTGAGCACACTCTTAGGGTAATGAGGGAGATTAGGGAGATGATTCGGAATGATTAAGTGGGATTAGAGAAGAAAGAGGCTTATAGGCTAGGCTCTAGGTTAGGCTTAAGACTAAATTAAATAAAATTTAATTTAATCATGGGTTTAGAAAAATTAATAGGATGTGAGAAATTTAAATAAATAAAATTTATTTAAAAAGGGGGGAAAGATGGAGGATCATGTGTTAAATTAATTCAACACATTAGAGCTAGGAGTATTTAAATTAAATTTAAATACTTAGGAGAATGAACTTATTTAATTAATTAATATAATTAAATAAATAGAAGAATGTGAGCAATGTAATTAATTAATCAATAATTAATTACAATGTCACAGGCAATATTAATAAATTAATATAGTCTTTAGGGACGATTTTAAGCGTTTACATTTTGCCCCTCTTTGATGTGATGTTGGAACAAAATCATATCAAAGAAAAGAAAATATAAGTTTCCCCAGAGAAGGAAGGAGTCCTATGGCGATGACAAAGGAGGAGGGTGCCCCCTTGCAAAAATTGCGCAAAAAAAAAAAAGAATTGGCAATTTTTGCGAAAAAGGTCTTAAGAAAGAAGGAAAAGAAGAAAAACGGGAATAAATGACAACATTTGCATGACTTGCAAGTAAATAAAGGACAGATACAGCTCAGGGAAGAGTAGGGCTCAAACAGGGTTTGCAGGGGGCCTATATAAGCCTTTGAAGGGCCCAAAGAAGGTCATTGTCACACCGTGAGCAGAGCATATAGAGAAAATATGGACCCCATTGATCGATTGCAGCTTGGTGAGTGCATGCGGAAGTACCAGTGAGCAGCCGAGATGGGCCCACCAGTAAGTTATTTGATCCTTTTTGTGTTTTGGTAGGCTAGGCTAGACTAAGCGCATTTATTAGGCCATAAATACGCTAAAAAAAAGAGGTCTGGGTGGAGATGATAGTCTCTACCCTATCGTCTGTGCAGACAACAAAGCGGCAACCTCGGCATCCACAGAGATGACAAGATACATCCTATCGTCTGCACAAACACCAAAAGGGGGAAAAAGGTCACGGAGACAACAGGATTCAACCTATCGTCTGTGTAGATGAAAAAGGGCAGTGGAGATGATGAAAAATACATTGTCATCTCCGCTGACAATAGAATGTTGTCATCTGGGGCAAATTGGCATCTGTGCAGATCAGTAGCTCCATAGATCAACGTCTATGTAGATCAACATTTTCACTAATCAACATCTACAGATATCAATGTCTACGCTGAAAAATGGCCACACAAATTAGGGTAGAATAGGGGGAGGCAAGGGAAGATGCCCCACTATAGGATAATCACAGGCTAGCAAAACTGATGCTCTGCATGTCTATGCTGCAGGATGACACGGTGGTGTTTAGGTCAAGGGAGCACTATCCTCTGACCATGATGATACAGGAGAGGTTAATAGACATAGATTAGGGGCACATGTGGCTATGCACGCTAGAGCACATTCACAAGTGGTTGGATCTGAGGGGCCATTCAGCGTAGCTATTGGCTCTCATAGAGCGATGACACATGCCTACTAGGAGTTTCCATCTACTGATGGAGGAGACTACAGTCACACTCCTGGATGTGTGGCAAATCCTGCAAGTACTGATCAGAGGTGCCTACCTAGAGTATGTACTAGAGGGTTCAGATCCATTCCTGAGGGAGTGCTTTGGCAGACGATGATAGAGATTACCCATCCAATGATCGTGGTTGTCGTAGAGGGGTGCACTAGAGCAGAGGCTACTAAGGCTGGAAGTATACCTAGCCTCATTGATATGGCAGATGCTGCCAGATCAAACGAGACACGAGTGGCTGATCGGGTGGGCGTGAGTGTTGAGCACTCTACTACAGGAGGAGGGAGCAATCTACTGCTGGTGGTAGACTATCCTGGTCGAGTTATATCATGATTTGCACATGTGTGCATATCAGACCCGAAACACTGTGGGACCAGGACTGACGCTACTAATGGTCTGGTCATGGAAGCACATTGGAGTCACATAGTCGATCACTCAGTGAGAGACCAAGTAGCCTGGGGAGCTATATGCCTGCAAATACTAGCCTCATATCTAGTATACATCGATGGAGTCTGTGGGTTTCTGGCATCGATGTATAGATGAGATCATTATGTTCGAGTGGACTCCCTATGACAGGGTAGAGTGATGGGGGCAAACACTAGCAACAGGTGGTGAGGATGACATAGAGGATCAAACATACCTCCCGTATACACAGACTAACTATTGGATCATTGGCCGATCTATACGTGTGATTATGCGCTATATGCCTTCTCGAGTGCGACGGTAGTTTGGCAGGGTACAGGATATAGTACCAGATAGATTCTTATATCCTATGGTGTCGTGAGAGTATGGCCGGATATGGGGACACGAGACCACTTTATGATTAGCCTGAGCATCTTGGATGGGGATGGCAGTAGTTCCATGGGTGCATGGCCAAGACAGGGGAGATGCATGTATGATACCAGCGTACACAGAGTGGTGGGTAGCCCACCAGCGGGTTAGGCTTATAGTGCCAGGGGCACCTCCACCAATAGAGCAAGTACAGGGGGAGGGAGATGGAGTGGGGGATGGTGGATAGGCAGCTATGATGCCACCACCAGTACAAGGGGTCACAGGAGGGACCGCATGGGCACAAAGTCTGAGCGAGGAGAGGGCTAGGGCTGACACTAGCATAGGGGCCACCACAAAGAGCACCCCAAGCATAGGCACAGGCACAGCCCCAACATGACTGTAAGCACCTCCGCAGGCACCACCACAAGCACAGCCATAGGGATCGGTATAGGGAGAGGACCCAAACATGGTCAGGGCCAAGAGGGATATCTTGCGGATAGAGGTAGCTCAACTACATGGGGTAGCACAGGTGCAACAGGCACGAGTAGACAGCTTAGACTAGGCCATGGGGGACATATAGGTAGAGTTGCAGGTGCAAAGGGCCAGAGAGGATAGTGCATAAGAGGCCTTAGTGTCCCTACAAGCATAGGTGGATGCAGGGGAGTTTGTAGCGGTGGGTACCCATATAGGGGCGGGGGATCGAGCAGAGGCAGAGAGGCTCCAAGTGGAGGTAGCCACTCTATAGGCCAAGCAGGCCACCCATTAGGTACAGCTGGATGGATACCGCAGGCAACGAGACATAGCCATACAGATGGTATAGCCTGGGGCATCCATCTCAGTGATACAGGAGGCCCTCAGAGATAGCTGAGTAGAGACATGGGCCATACAAGAGGCAACCTATTATAGGTCACTTTATAGGGAGGCCATGCCTGCTGACCAACAACAGCCAAATTTTGAGAGGGGAGCCAGCGACGTGATTTCATATAGTGATTAATTTTTTGACAGATATGTGCAGATGCAGTGATTTTTTATGATGCATTTGTACTACATGATTCTACATGATGTGTATATGGACTGTAAAGACATTATTTTTTGAGATATATACATGACATGATTTGATGATTCTATATGTGTATGAATGTATATGATGCATATATGAATTTATGATGTGGATACTAACATTTGTGATGCAGGATGTGATGCTATGTGATATTTCCTATGATGTATGCATGTATATATATATATATATATATATATATATATATATATATATATATATATATATATATATATATATATATATATATATATATATATATATATGATGTCTAACATATGTGTGATGCAGATTTATGAGATGTATGCATGGATGCACCATATATATGTGAGATGATGTATATGCCCCTAGATGTGATGACTAAAGTGTATGCAATTAATGAACTAATGCAATCTAGTAAAATGAACTAAAAATGTCTAAGGAACACTAAATGAGGTGAATCAAATGAACACTAATGTAATGGAAAATGAATGAATGCAATAATGAGAAGTTAATGCAACTTAATGAAAATGAACTAATAAATGAATATCTATCATACTTGTCACTCATAGAAACCTAGTAGCCTAGCATAGGAGGGAGGAAATAAATAGGACCTTGTCTCAAGCACGACTCGAATGAAACCCTAGACTAAATGCATCCTAACTACATGATATCAAGAGATTCCATTGTGTTCATATGGAGAGCACACCTTAAGTTGATTTTGCAAAATGAGTTTATGCATTATATGCTATAGAAGCATAAATGACATGACTCTTTTGCGTGGACTAGACATACAAAACCATAGAGACTTTAGGACAATAGGTGTAGTTTGCATAGTCATGAGGGATCAAATGTCATATACACAATAGAGAGGTTTGGGCACACCCAAATTCTTTTAGGGATCTTTGGTGGGACGTGTGCTAACCTGTTGCCCCCATTACACGATGCATTAATATAACTTGAAACTAACACACATGCCATAAAGCCTCAAAAATAGATCCTACCACAAAAACATGTGTAGTTAATGTCAGCCATTCCGGTACGACCAAAATATGGAAGATCAAGATGCACCATAAAAGGCTATCACTAACACACAAAGAAAATCAACCAAAAAGAGACCTTATGACAAAGTAGTCATTCAGTCCACAGTTCCTGCCAAGAACCTTAGGTCTAGAAGTGAATGTCAAAATGTCGACTATAGGAAGGATTCATCCTATGAAAGTGTGTCAAGTTTAAATGTCAAATGATCATAAAATTCTGCATTTTCGGCAAGGGCTATGAAGTGAACAAGTTTCTTGAAGCATTAAGTCTCAAATGGTGATTTTGTGTAAGTCCAAGGGTGGTCACTGTTGTGAAAAAGCTCAGCATAATGGGAATGACAATCACTCGACAAAAAATGTCTCGCGGACTAGAGGTCTTTCAAAAGATGGAAGTGAAATGAAGCCTCGTGGACAAGAGGTCTTTTATTGGATGCATGAAATGCAAAAGGCTAGATAAGGCTTTGCACAAGGGAAGTGGAATGGTGGAATGGAGTGAAGCGAAATGAGCCTTATAGACAATGGATCAAACCATACTTTTTTCAAGAACATTTTTCTACTTTTTAGGGCTTTTTTTAGGAACATTTTATGAATTTTTTTTGGATTTTCTAGTTTTCTAATTTTTTTGGATTTTTGCGGGATTATAAACACTGTATAGGAACTACAAAGGCTCAAGCATAGAACTGCTTGAGATGCTAGATATTTATAGGCTCAGGGAGCGGATCTCCCTCTATAGTAGCAATCCGATATGCCCCAAAACCATATTTGGCTGTAATGATAAATGGACCTATCCAATTTGCCTCAAATTTTTCTTTCTTTTCACGATTCTGGAGGTTCTTCATATTATGCTACAAAACTAAGTCACCCACTTCAAATTCTCGTGGCTTGAATTTCTTATGATACTAAAGCTGAAGGTAATTTTGATACATGTGGAGGTGGTTTAGGGCATTCAGTCATCTCTCATCAAGGAGTGCCAGCTCTTGCAAGTGAGCAACTCAGTAGTCTTCTTTGGATATCAAATTCTTGAGAGAGATTCTAAGGGAAGGGAGCTCAATTTTGATGGTAAAGATGACTTCAAAACCATAAACAAGAGAAAATGGGGTGGCTCCTATGGAGGTGCGGATGGAGGTATGGTATGCCCAAAGGGCAGGAGTAATTTGGATGTGCCAATCATAGCTAGTTGCATTAATGGTTTTCTTTAGGATTTTCAAGATGGTTTTATTGGTAGCTTCAACTTGGCCATTGCCTTGGGGGTAGTATCTAGTGGAAAAATGCTGGGTGATTTCAAATTTCTTACATAGTGTGGCAACCTCTTGATTTTTGAAAGGGGTCCATTATCAGTCATGATATCTTGAGGTATACTGAAATGACAAATAATGTAGTTCAGGATGAACTTCAAAATCTTTTTTTTGGTGATGTAGGTTAATGGAATAGCCTCGACCCACTTTGTGAAGTACCTAGTGGTAGAAATAATGTGCTTGTGGTCATTTGAGGAATTTGGGTATACTTGACCAACAAGATTGAATCCCTAGCAAGAAAAGGGCCATGGAGTGATGGTGGGCTAAAGGTCTTGGGTGGGAGCATGTATCAAAACACCATGCTGCTGACATGGAACACATCTTTTCACAAACTAATATGCATATGCTTCCATAGTGAGCCAATAGTAACCTGTCCTAAGAAGCTTTTTCGCCAACATAAGGTTGCTAGAGTGGGCACCACAAATCCCTTGGTGAACCTCTTCTAATGTCGTTCAAACTTCATCTGAACTGAGACATCAAAAGAGGGTTCCATCAAAGTGTTTTCAAAAAAGTGTATCACCTAGGATAGTATAGCGGACAGTTCGGTGGATGAAGGTTTTTCTTTGGTTTGGGGTGAGGGCAATGGGAATGGTTTTGTGATGTAAATAGGAAAAGATGTCAGCATACCATGGAGACTCAAGACCAACAATCTCACACACCCACTCTGAATCAATTTGCTCATAAGCAGGAGTAAAAAGATTCTCAACAAGAAACTCACATTTAGGACTATATTCTGGCATGGCAATAGTGGCCATGACATTTGCTGCTTTATTATTAGCCCTTAGAATCTGCTAAAAAAAATCTCTGTAAAATGTTGCTTAAGATCCTCAACTATTCTGCAGTAGGGCAACAATTTCTCATCCTTGGTGTGGTATTCATCTATGACTTGTTTAATGACCAATTGTGAGTCTCCAAAGACAAGAAGGTTTTTGTTATTCGATCTGATAGCTTGATGTAGTCCTATGACTAAACCTTCATACTTAGCTATATTTTTTGTGCAAGGGAATGAGATTTTATAAGACTTTGGAATGAGGTCCCCTTATGGTGTCATAAACAAAATTCCTGCCCCCGATCCCTTTTGTGTAAAGGATCCATCAAAAAATAATTTCCATGGTGTAGTAGGGGCTAGGGTCATAATTGTGTCATCTAGAAAATTGGCTGCAATGGGATGGTCTCTTTGAAGAGGAGCTTCAACAAGCTAATCTGCAATTACTTGTCCTTTAATGGCCTTATGATCCTTATAAACAATGTCAAACTCACTTAAAATTAAGACACATTTTGCTGCTTGACCAATGAGGGCGACTTTTGATAAAAAAATACTTGAGTGGATCTATCTTGGAAATGATATATGTAGTATGATTAAGCATATAATGACGTAGTTTTTGCATACAAAAGACTACAGCCAAACATGCTCTCTCAATAGTAGTGTAGTTTAACTCATAGCCAACTACTGTTCGACTGAGGTAATATATGGCTTGCTCATTCCCCTTATCATATAATTGTGCCAAAAGTGCTCCTAAGGCAACTGAATTAGC
Source organism: Cupressus sempervirens (assembly GCA_028749045.1). NCBI lineage: Eukaryota > Viridiplantae > Streptophyta > Pinopsida > Cupressales > Cupressaceae > Cupressus > Cupressus sempervirens. The sequence goes on along the minus strand of CM053793.1, from coordinate 472,859,495 downwards.
TGAAATGTATAGAATCAATGGTCATCCTGCAACTGGAAGTACTAAAACTGGAGGATTAGCCAAATATGTCTTAATTTGTTCAAATGCTTTTTGGCATAGGCAATCCCATTGAAAGTTGTTTCCCTTGCGAAGCAAATGCTGAAGTGGATGGACTTTATCTGCTAGTTGTGACACAAATCTCCTAATAGATTGTAACTTTCCTTGAAAACCATGGAGTTGTTTCAATGTGGTAGGTGGAGGCATATCCATGATGGCCTTCACTTTTGTTGGATCTACCTCAATACCTCTTCTTGACACAATGTAGCCTAACAGTTTTCCTGATTTGACCCAAATATACATTTCTTAGGATTAAGGCGCACTTTATATTTTTCCAACCTATCAAAAATAGTGGTAAGGACATCAATGTGGGATTCTCTTGTCTTGGATTTTCCTAGAATATCATCAACATAGTCCTCCATTATGACATGTAGAAGATCATAGAATATGGTAGTCATTGCGTGTTGATAAGTGGCATCGGCATTTTTCAAGCCAAAAGGCATGACTTGATAACAAAAGGTTCCCAATGGGGTGGTGAATGCCATTTTATGTTGATCCTCTTCTGCAATTCTGATTTGGTTATAACCAAAAAACCCATCCATCAAAGACAACATCTCATGTCCAGCAGTCAAATCCACTATGATGTCTATGTTAGGAAGTGGAAAATCATCCTTAGGACATGCGATATTTAAATCTTGAAAATTTGAACAAACACAGATGCCCCTAGATGCTTTCCCTATAGGAATAATGTTGGATACCCACTTAGGATAGTCAATAGGGTGGATGGACTTTGTCTATAACATTTTCTGCACCTCTGCTTTGATTAGGAGTGCTACCTTAGGTTGCATTTTGCACAACTTTTGCTTCACTGGTTTAATCTTGGGATCAACTGTGAAATGATGCATAACCAATCTGTATCTAAGCTAGGCATGTCTTTGTATGTCCATGCAAAATTGATTTTTCCCTTTTTTAAGAATTCAGTCATGGCTTTTTGTTCCTCAAGACTTAAGGTAGCAGCAATATAGGTGATTCGTGGATTATCCTCTACTCCCAAATTGACTGGAATTGTGTCCTCATTCAAAATAGGTGATTTTTCTGGTGGAAAGGATCTAAATGGCAATTCAAGCTCTCCCTCTTCTAGTGCCTCTAAGAGGTTTTCACCAAAAGATGCATCCTTTATTTTATCTTTTTCTTCATCCAAAAGCGCCCCAGGGGAGTTTTCACTAGAGGATGTTTCTTTTATTTTTCCATTTTTACTTTCTTTTTCACTTTTGCAACTAAGAGAGTTGACTTGGCTACCAAAGTAGGCTTCTTCATTGTATTGGATCTCATGTTTGTAATCTCAAAGATTCTTAAGGCCAAAAAGTTCCATCACTGCTTCATCAGTCTTACAAATGTCAAGAGTTGGTGGTGTATCTTGAAGGTCCTAGTCTATCATGTCGGGATTGGTGAGAGGTAGGTTAATGGATGAAAGGTCATCTATGGTAATGGAGTGGACATTATTATCTAGGTCATCTTCAATGTATTGGAAAGGTACTTCAAAGAATTCCTCCTCTTCAGTCTCAGAATTAGGTCCAACTATACAATAGTTATCAGCAAAGGATACCTTAGGTTTAATGGAGCCCAATCCACATCCTTTAGGATAGCTATTATCTTCTAAGGGTTGTCTAATTCCATCTTCTTTTGGTCTAAGGCCAGTACCGTGATATCCCATGTTTTCAATAATGGGGGGTACCTTAACATATTTATCTTTAGGAAACTCTACAAGTTCATATTTTCCATCATAATATAGCCAATCTAGAATATTATCTTCCATGTGCTCATTACTAAGTGAATCCCAATGCTCAAATGTTGTCTTGCTAACTTGAATGGTTTCCTTATTAGTAGAAGGTGATAATTGAGAAGGTTTTCCAAAGGAACGAGGGGAGAGTGGTAGTTGTCCAACACACAAGGCATTTTCAAACTTATACTCTCCCATTCCTAAATCAGCAAAAGTAACCCTCTTTCTTGTGGTGTTAATTTTAGTATCTTCAACCTTCTCTTTTCCCTTGTGGGAGCTTGAATCCTCATTAGCTAATTTTGGTACTATTGTGGAAGGTGGTTCTATTACGGTGAGAGATTTAGGTACAACTTTGGAAAACTCACTTATTGGACAAAAATTCATTGGTGCACCTTCCAATCTTTTACAAAATTCAAAAGGAGTGGGATCCCCTGGGATTGTGATCTCTCTTCCTTGGTGGGGGAATTTCAAGCATTGATGATAGGTGGATGGGACCTCCTTTAGTGTATGTATCCATGGTCTACCAAGAAGGATGTTATATGGGAAATCCAAGTCTAAGACATGGCACTCAGTATTTATGATGGCTGGTCCAACCTTTAGAGGCAACATGATCAATCCTTTTGATTCTCTTTCTCTTTCATCATATGCTTTTATTGTGATCCTTTTATTAATATCTAGGAGATCCTCTAGTAGTCCCAAGAAATGAATCATTTTCAATGTAAAAAGGTTCAAACTAGATCCATTGTCTATAAGGACTCTTTTACTCTTATGTCACTGTATAAGGACTTCAATGTGGAGCGACAAATTATGGTGGGGATCAGGACCTTGGAAATCTTTATCTATGAAGACAAGGTGTTGTTGAGCGGCAAGGTTTCCAATCATAGTAGTGAATTGGGAAGCATTAATGTTTTCAAGAACACGAGACTCTAAAAGAGCCTTCTCCAAGATCTCTTTATGGATGGGTGATGTGGTAAGAAGCTCAAGAATGGATATTTGTGCAGGAGTCTAACCTAGCTGGGACAACACGTTATAGTGAGAAGCGGACCTTTATGAGGTGGATGGCATGGCAAGAACATGTGGCATTGGTGGATTAGTGTTATTGGGAGTGGTAGCTTGCAAAGTGAGTCTTCCTCGTCGAGTGGTGGCATCACAATCTGCCACTTGTAAGACAATGGTATTCACATGAGCATCTACTTCTTCAATGTGACCACACAAGGATTCAAACCCTGATATGTGGTTAGTAGAATAATCATAAGGTAATGCATTTGATGTGGATGCTTGATTCACATTGTTGGTATTGTTATTATCATTGTTGTGATCGGGAAATAGTTTTTGAAATATCTTCAATTTCGCATTTTTAGAGGTTGGACCTCCCTCTACTTCAATTTCCCCATCATCAACAAGATTTTGGATAAAAACTTTGAGCTTGATACATTTTTTGGTGTCATGTCCTTTGATACAGTGGTATTTACAATATTTGTTTTCCCTATACCACTTTGACTTTGGTTGATTTTCATCAAAAGGATGTGTGTTAGGAAATACCATCAAGTTGTGATCCACTAATTTTTGAAAGATGGCCTCCAAATGTTCACGAAAGTTAGTGAACTTTCTATTTTGATCATAGTCATGATTGTAGTTGTTGTTGTGTGGAAAGAATTGTGTTTTATTTCTAGATTGTTGATTACCTTGGTTGTCATGATTTGAATTTTTGTTGTTTCGATTGCGGTAGTTGTTGTTGTTCCCTCCTTGAAGGTTTTTGACATCAGTAACACCATCATGTGTAACACCCTTATTCTTGGACCAGAATTTGGGTTTGCTATTTTTGTTTGACTCATTGTTGGAGGATGATGAATTATAATGCTTGATGGTACCTTTTTCCAAAAGTCCATTTTCAATATTCTTGCCCTTTTTGACTAAAGTGGAAAAGTCTTCAGGGCTAGCCATTTTTATGTGGAAGGACATTTCAGGTATCAAGTTCTTGATAAACATATCCACAAGATGGGAATCCTCAATTTTATATGGCATACAATTAGAAAGATGTCTCCACCTTTGTAGGAAGTTGGTAAAAGTTTCTCCATTTCATTGTTTTGTGTTGCACAAGTCACTCAATGAGGCATGATGTTCAATGTTGTATGAGTATTGTGCTATAAAATTTCTTGTCAAATCATTGAAAGAAGTAAAGGATCCCTTAGGTAAATTCATTAACCACTCAAGTGCGGGGCCTCCAAGACTTCGTGCAAAGAGTCTCTTAAGATAGTCATCACTGTAGGCTACCTCTTGGCACAAAATGGAAAATTCCTTGAGATGGGTGACGGGGCATGTATCTCCCATATACATGTCAAATTTAGGTATTTCAAAACTGGTTGGAAATGGCACCATATTAATGGATTTATCAAATGGAAAAGGACAAATTTCCTCAAAAGAGACATCCTTCACTCCTTTGTTGTTGATGTTAAGGACCAAATTTTGCAATTCTTGGAATTGTTGAGCCAAATCTTGATTAGGTTGCACTTGTGATTGTTAGGTGTTCGCAAATCCACCTCCTAAATTGTGGGGAGTCCCAAATGTAGTGTGACGTGGTGGAGGCTCTCCACTTTGGCCAATGTATTGATATACAGTTGTTGGAATTGGAACGGATGTCTTTACCATAGTGGTTGGCACTTGTAAATGAGAAGAGTGCATTGGTTGTGTTGGAATTGACATTGGTTGAGTAGGCACTTGTTCAATGCCTAAGCATCCCACAGTTGAAGTTGTCAAGGTAGATTTTGGAATACTAGCATGTGTGGTAACATTGGGCATGGCACTAATGATTTGTTGAATATGTTCTGCACTCAATTGAAATGTAGGTTGTGTTGAAGTGCTAGATGTAGGCATAGCACTAGTTATCACCATGGTTTCTTTCCCTTTGCAAGAAGTCAGAGCTACATTTGAAGTGGGCAACACAGGTGCACCACCTTTCGTAATTTGTCTAAACAAAGTGTTCTCATCAAAGCTTGGGGGAACATTAACACTATCCTTGACCAAGTTTAGGAATATCTTAGTTTTGTTTGCCCTAATGGATTTTACCATCATTTCCACATTGTAGGGGTCTACAAGGAAGGTCTTGACATCACTAGGTACATCGTTAGGGTCAATAGGATCTTCATCTTGGTATATCTCTTTGTCATTATCCCCCAAAGTTATGTTATGGAAGGGATCTTTTGGTTCTCGTGTGGATGTTAAGTTAGGCATACCAAGGTTCAAACTAGAGGGAATTGTGTTCCCTAATGAAGTTGTGAGTGCAGGAAAAGGATTCTCCATCTCTGGTTGCCTCAATGTTTCCCACAAACGTGACATGGGATTAAATGTGAACCTTCCTGATCGTGTGTGTACCATACAAGAGTGACCAAGCCAATGGGTGGAAGATTATGGAAGAAAAAGAAAATGGGGATAAGAGCTATTAACCTTATGTGATTAAAGGGTCAACTACCCAAGTTTGAACAAAAGAAATTGATTTAGCAAACAAAGATTGATTAGAGGATAGTAGTATCTTTCTCCTACCAAAGATAGCCAAGTGATCTTGTAGGCAATATAGGACACCAAATTTATTGCTCACTATTTGGAGATAGACTTGTGATCTTAAATAAGTAAGTGTGATTAGGATAAATGTTTGCTTATAGGTGAAAGGTCTAGTGTTGCAATGTCAAAAGATGTTTTAAGGTTTAAGCTCTCTTAGAAGAAAATTTGAAGGTGGAAGACTAGGATTTTGGAAAGATGGAGGTAGATATGAAAAGATGAGAGTGTTGTGGTCACTAATGCAGCTATCTCAATCCTTGTTCACTAGAAATAAAAAATTTGTTAGGATAAACCACGGACAGAAATAAAAACTACATGCAAATATAACCAATAACAGAAAAAATAATAGAACACACAGAAATGAACACAAGGCACCAATATTTAACGTGGTTCACCCAACCCCTGGGCTACGTCCACCAAACAACAAGTCCGATCTTATTACAATCCAGTGATTACAACCTGATTACAAACCGTAATCCCTTACAGCTCAATACCATCGCAAGAACCAATTTTGTATCACAACATATGAAAAAATGCCCAACCCTAAGCCCTTTTATACAAGTATTAAACCACTTTAGGGTTATAACATGTCAACCATATGTTGGCTACCATGTCGGCTACTGCCCAAAAAAAAAATTTCCCACTATTTATGAAGTATGTACAGTACTTTCCTGATCAGTCACCACAATCTAACAAACCCTAGGTTCACTCTTGGGAAAAAAAACCAGTTTCAAACTTTTCCATTGTATTCAATTCTATCATAACGGTCTTGTGTAGCATCTTCTTTTTGAATGTCTTTGATAGCATATCAAAATTATTTGTCACCGTATGCTAGGTTGTTCCTTTCCTTGTAAACAGGTGGTTTGGATAATTTCACTTTCTTATGTTTGACTTAGTTGACTTTATTGGTCATGGCAGGAATAAAATAAGACCCAAATTTAGAGTGACTAGACTCAACCAATTTCAAAATGCAAACTACCAAAAGTAACCATGAGTCAAGAAGACCTCACTTAACCTACCTCACTCAATGAAAGGTTACCTCACAATTTCACTCATTTTAGAACTTCTTTGGTGTTTTGGCTTTGGTTTTGAATGTTTGAACAAGCACACTGAACATGCCAACAACCCTAATAAGGCTATCTCTAGGATGAACAGGGCTTATCTAAAGGGAGTCCTTGATATACACAAGGTATGTGAGGCCCAAATATGTAGATGAAAGGAAATACTGCCACATAGCTGGGGGGAGACGGTAACCCAAATCTCCTCCTTCACTTCCCAAAGGTATAAAGTTCTTTGGGGCTTAGCCAATAGTGACAATATTCCACTTCCAAGAGAGGTGTCTTTCGATTCACCTCCTAATTTTTATACTCTGCCAGAACACTGCAGTTGAGGTCATCCCAAGGGGTGATGAAATCTCCAAGGAGGCCTCCTAAAAAAAATAAAAAACAAAACCACTTATTTCTTATGCACCCAAGATTACCCAAAGGCATGAGGGGAGAGAATACGTAAGTGGTCTTGGGGTTTAAAAGACACTTGTTCTTTCCCAATGAAGCTTTAAGTTTTCTATCTACTTGAAGACACTTGTAATTAAAACATGCAAGGTTCTTTCCAACTTGAAATAGTGCCAATGTAAATGATCTAAGAGAAGCATGGGTTCACAAACAAACACTAGTTTAAAACTTTCAAAATGCATCAGACATTCATCAAAATGCAAGGAATAAATATCAACTAATGCTTGCTTGGGTTTTGCAATCCTAAGCAACCAACAAATCCCACCTTCCAGCCACCTCTATAGCTCAACAAAGGCACCCATGAGGGGCCTTGTTGGTGGGTTAAGATGGGGGTATGTTTGGTGTACTCTCCCAAACACAACAATAAATGAATCTCTTGAGTGTGTGGGTGCAAGTGTGAATGCAAATGTGAAGAAAATGCATTAAGATCCTAAACTATGTGGAATGAAGAACACTTCAAAAAATGGCTATGGAGAAAGCCATTCTTGAAAGCATTCAAGAGTGAAGATGATATGCAATAAAGGAAACTAACTAAGAATGTAAGCTATGGAATGGAAATGCAAATGTATGAAAAAAATTAAATGAACAATGTAAGATGCGAACTAAATTAGCTACCAAATGATTAGCATAAACCTACAAAATCACTATGAGACCTCTACCAATGCAAGCTCAAACTACCATGAAAGCTCAAACTATGAATGTAAACTCAAATCTCAAACTAACATGATAACAATGCAATAAAAATAAGATGCAAATGCTTGAGACAAGCCCTCCATTTATAGGCTTGAGGGAGGGCTTGGTGAGGTGGCATCCAAGTAGGTGCCACATAAGGTGACATGCAAGCCATGCAAATGGTCAAGAATTCAAAGTTTGCTCATACATGTGTGAGAAAACTTGAGAAGAAGAGTGGGAGACAAGAGTGTTTAGGCATGCCATCTTACACATGTGTGAGCACACTCTTAGGCTAATGAGGGGGATTAGGGAGATGATTAGGAATGATTAAGTGGGATTAGAGAAGAAATAGACTTATAGGCTAGGCTCTAGGTTAGGCTTAAGACTAAATTAAATAAAATTTAATTTAATCATGGGTTTAGAAAAATTAATAGGATGTGAAGAATTTAAATAAATAAAATTTATTTAAAAATGGGAGAAAGATAGAGGATCATGTGTTAAATTAATTTAACACATTAGAGCTAGGAGTATTTAAATTAAATTTAAATACTTAGGAGAATGAACTTATTTAATTAATTAATCTAATTAAATAAGTAGAAGAATGTGAGCAATGTAATTAATTAATCAATAATTAATTACAATTTCACAGGCAATATTAATAAATTAATATAATCTTTAGCGACGATTTTAAGTGTCTACATTTTGCCCCTCTTTGATGTGATGTTGGAACAACATCATATCAAATAAAAGAAAATATAGGTTTCCCTAGAGAAGGAGGGAGTCCTATGGCGACGACAGAGGAGGAGGGTGCTGCCTCACAAAATTGTGCAAAAAAAATATTTTTTTGACAATTTTGTGAAAAGGGTCTTAAGAAAGAAAGAAAAGAAGAAAAATGAGAATAAATGACAACATTTGCAGGACTTGTGGGTAAACAAGAGACAAACACGGCTTAGGGAAGAGCGGGGCTCAAATGAGGTCTACAGGGGGCCTATATAAGCCTCTGAGGGGCCCAAAGAAGGTCATTATCACACCATGAGCAGAGCATATTGAGCAGATATGGACCCCATTGATCGATTGCAGCTTGGTGAGCGTATGTAGGAGTACCAGCGAGCAGCTGAGATGGGCCCACTAGTAAGTCATTTGATCCTCTTCGTGTTTTGGTAGGCTAGGCTAGACTAGGTGCATTTATTAGGCCATAAATGCGCTAAAAAAAAGAGGTCCAGGTAGAGACGATAGTCTCTACCCTGTCATCTACGTAGATGACAAAGTGGTGACCTCGACATCCGCAAAGATGATAGGATACATCCTATCCTCTACATAGACACCAAAAGGGGGGAAAAGGGTCACGGAGACGATAGGATTCAACCTGTCATCTGTGCGGATGACAAAGGGTAGTGGAGATGACAAAAAATACATCATCGTCTCCGCAGATGATAGAATGTTGTCATCTGGGGCAAACTGGCATCTGTGCAGATCAACGGCTCTGTAGATCAATGTGTACGTAGATCAGCATTTTTGTTGATCGGCATCTACGCATATCAATTTTTATGCTAAAAAATGGCCACGCTAATTAAGGTAGAATAGGGAGAGGCAAGGGAAGATACCCCACTGTAGGGACATCACAGGCTAGCAAAACTTACATTTTGCATGTCTATGCTGCAGGAGGACACGGTGGTGTTTAGGTCGAGGGAGCACTATCCTCTGACTATGATGATACAAGAGAGGTTGACAGATGTAGATTGGGGGCACGTGTGGCTATGCAAGCTAGAGCACATTCATAAGTGGTTGGATCTGAGGGGCCATTCAGCGCAGCAATTGGCTCTCATAGAGCGATGGCACACGCCTACTGGGAGTTTCCATCTACCGACAGGGGAGACTACAGTCACACTCCTAGATGTGTGGAAAATCTTGCAAGTACTGATCAGAGGTGCCTACCTAGAGTATGTACTGGAGGGTTTAGATCTGTTCCTGAGGGAGTGCTTTGGCAGACGGTGACAAACATTACCCATCCAGTGATCATGGTTGTCATAGAGGGGTGCACTAGAGTAGAGGCTATTGAGGCTGGCAGTATACCTAGCCTCATTGATATGGCAGATGTTTCCAGATCATGTAGGACATGGGTGGCTAATCGGGTGGGCGTGAGTGTTGAGCACTCTGCTACAGGAGGAGGGAGTAGTCTACTACTGGGGGTAGACTATCCTTGCTGAGTTATATCATGATTTGCACATGTGTGCATATCGAACCCAGCACACTATGGGACCAGGACTAACGCTACTGATGGTCTGGTCATGGGAGCACATTGAAGTCACATGACCGATCACTCATTGAGAGACCAGGCAACTTGGGGAGCCATATGCATGCAGATACTGGCCTCCTATCTAGTATACATCAATGGAATCTGTGGGGTTCTGGCGTTAGTGTATAGATGAGATCATTATGTTCGAGTGGACTCCCTATGATGGGGTAGAGCGGTGGGGACAGACACTGGTAGCAGGTGGTGAGGATGACATAGAGGATCAGATGTACCTCCTATACACATAGACTGACTGCTAGATCATTGGCCAATCTATGCATGTGATTATGCACTATATGCCTTCTCGGGTGCGATGACAGTTTGGCAGGGTACAAGATACACTACCAGATAGATTCTTATATCCTGTGGTGTCACGAGAGTATGGCTGGCTCTGGGGACACGAGACCACTATACAATTGGCTCGAGCATCTTGGATGGGGATGGCAGTAGTGCCATGGGTGGTGCATGGCCAGGACAAGGGAGACGCAGGTATGACACCGGCGTACACATAGTGGTGGGCAACCCTCCAATGGGTTAGGCTTACAGTGCCAAGGGAACCTCCACCAATAGAGTAGACACAATGGGAGGGAGATGGAGTGGGGGATGGTGGATAGGCAGCTATGATGCCACCACTAGCACAGGGGGCATAGGAGGGACCGCACGGGGGCAGCTATTTTAAGCGTTTTGCATTTCTCCTCAAAATTGTTTATACTTTTTCTCCAAAAAAATTGAGTGAATGCTCTTTATTTAAACAAAATTTCATCATCTAAGAATTTCTTAGATAACTCTTCTACTATAGGATCAATTTATTTTCCTCTAAAAAATCCCACAGTGAGAGCTAATGAAGGTATTAGGGGCTCTTCTAAGACTCCTTCCTTTATATCTGTTGGGGTGATCATAATGCCATTGTCCCCTCCCATTTTTTTCAATTGTTCCCTTAAGGACACTTCATCTTCTATGCAAAGGGGAATTTGAGAGGGGGAATACTCTCCAGACCTAGAAGAGGATCCTTTCTCTAATTTCTATTTCTTGGCAGTAGGAGCAACAGGTGAGCTTTCAAAAATTTGCCTCTTATAGAGAGGTATAGAGTGTATACTCTTGGCTATCACACACATAGACATTTTTTGCAATGTGTATTGGCCTGGTGATATGATTACCATGTTTTCCAATCTAGTCTCTACTTCAGCTGCCTTGTCTAAGAAATTTTGGGTTAGGATTGCTTTCTTCTCATTTAAAGTTTGCATAAAACCAACAAAATTGTTCATAAGAAAATCCATTTTAGCACCCCAATGCTTCTTGTCGGCAAGGGGATTGTACTTAGGTTTAAAATCATTAATAAACTCAAGAACCCTACTATATACTTTCCATTTTTCTTTTTTGAATTCTTGTTCTCGCAAAAAAAAATCATTTCTAATTATATCCTCTAGAAAGTATACAAAATGTTCATGGGATCTGGCCTTAGTCCTGTCTTTGAACATATCATAAAAACCCTCAAGGTCTATAAAATGAGCATGAGACCATGCCATTTGATATTTATCCAAAAAAAATATAAAGTGATTCCATCCCCCTTTAGTGATTACAAATTTATAAACAAAAGTGAAACCATGGAAGATTGTACCTCTTGATTGGCCTACAAGCTCTGCTTCTTCAAGTCCTCCTATCTACCATAGGATTTTTGCAATTCCAACTTTCAAGGGCACCTAGTAAGGTAGAACATGGGGTTTTCCCTAGAAACCATATACTTTGAAAATAGTTGAGACTGCATATGGGATAATGTCCCCCCAATTATGACTTACTTTTAACCCTTTTGCATAATCTTTTGGCCTAATCAATTCTAGTAATGGCTGAGGTATTCTAGGACTATTTCTAGCCAATAAAATACTCGCCTTGGAGGCAAAATATCTATCAAATCTTACAAAGCTGGCAACTATGACCCCCCATCTCATATCAACACTCCATAATTGGACTGGTAACCTTTCTCCATCCCTCTTAGTCTCCAATTTCATCTCTTTAGAAAAATTAGAATGACCTTTATACAAACAAATGTACATGAGCATGAAATAATAGTCGAAAGACTTTTCTACTTTGGCCTTATTTATACCTACCAAACCATTATGGATTTCTGCTACTAGGTAAGTGGAAAAATTAGATATTGAACTCATACCATACTGTAATGTCTAAGCCATGATGAAAACAATAGAGCCTTGGATATGATCATGTTCATCCATTCCAAATATCTTGTAGAGAGAAAAATATAGTGCTTGTGCTCTAGAGTTAAAGTATTTTTTCAATAATGGCTCTAGAGTATTTGATGTAACTAGCGGTAAATGTCCTATCTTGAAAAAATTCTCTTGCAATGAGCCTTTCCTTAAATACACCTTTTAGGCCTCATATCTAGTTTGGAGGTTTTCAAAATTGATTGGTTCATGTAATGCATGATTAGGGTTTAAAAGAAAAAATTCCCTAATCAATTCAAGTGTAACCTTGAATAAATTTTCCCTAGTATGATTCTTTACTAACCTAGATATAGGATCATATCTTTTTGCAATCAAATTCAAGAGATCGTCATCAAACAATACCCTAGGAATCACTAACTTGCCAATATTAAAATTCCAGACATTACCCAAAGGGGTATCGAGATTTCTTTTTGAGAACCACTTTCTCAATAGCTCTAAACCCTTGGAAGATGTCTCTAAATCCCTTAACCAATTGGCTTTGTCATATAAACCCTCGCCAATTTGCAACCTAGGTCTTTTTTGTACCAATTCCCTCCCTTTTTCTTTTTTCATTTATAGATTGAGGTAATTGTTCTAAAAAAACATTGTGTACATTTATCTATTGATAAATTTCCTTCCCAAAAAAATCTTTCCAAAGAGGCATCCTTAATATCTATGAATGCAGTCTCAAAAAACAAAACCCTAGGTGATCAAAGGATATATGTACTCATCTGCAAAATTTTGATAATTTTGGAATTCAACACATCTCTGCTCAAAGAAGGAAAATTTTGTTGGATTCTTTCTCAGCTCTGAGAATTTTATCATTTGGTATTTGATAATTGATCAAATTCATGTTTTATGCAACATTCCCTCCACAGAACCAGCATTGATAAGCATTAAACTCTTCAACAATCATATTTTTAGACATGTTACTTTGAAAACCAATCATAGATTTTGCCATGATCGAATAGTTCTATTTCAAACTTTAATGTCTACACCTTTTAGAAAATATTTTATGTGCCATTCAGTAACTTTCTCACTTTACTTAAAAAGTATGGAACTTTATTATGTGATAAAATGATGGTCGTTGATCTGATGTTTGATCAACGACTAAGAGAAATTGTGCAATGGTCAAATTTCCTTCATAGGTTGGACCCACTTAAACACACATTAGTTTGTCACTTTCTCTCTTTGTTTAAAAGGTATGCAACTTCCTTTTGTGAGAAAGTGAAAACTATAGATCTATACATGATCAACGATGTCTCATTATGTCACAACTTATTATCCAACTCATCAATTTTAACCAATCAAGACTTGCTAGTATGTTGACTCACCCTGTCACTTTTTAGATTGAGGCCCAAGGCTGAATTAGGTCCCACCATGCTCCATGTGTCAAAAGCTCACATTGTCACTTTGTTTAAATTTTTTGATAATGCATAAAGTGAGAATGCAACAGCCTTCAATTTTGATCTAATTAATGACTCAGAAAACATGCTCCCTTTTGCAGTTTGTAAGACATAAAGTGGACCCACTAAGATAGGTGTTAGTCTGTCACTTTCTCGCTTTGTTTAAAAGGTATGCATCTTCCTTTTGTGAGAAAGAGATGATTGTTGATCTTTCAAGATCCAACAATCATCATGAAATTGACTCTTGGTTAGGGAGTCAAGAACAAAACATAAGAAAATAAACCCAAGCCAACCATGGTTAAGAAAAAGACCTATGCACCTGAATAAAAGGTATTCAATTGAATTAAAATAAAAGTGCACCCAAAAACTTATAAATAAAGCATTTTTAAAATTATTTTTAGCATTTCACTAAGGTTTCCCATGTAGTCTTAAATTTAAAAGGATAAAACCCTATTTTTGAAAACATAGGGCACAAAACATGCTAGGGAAACATGAAATTAAGGGTTTAAATTCAATGCAAACAAAAATTGAAACATATAACCCTAATTTTGAATAAGCAACTAGATTTCACTAAAATATGCAAAACCTTAAATGGTGAAAAACTAGGCCAACAAAGGTAGAGATAACATTAGCAAAGGAGACAGAAAGTCGAGATTCTCATCTCTCTACTATAGAAAGTCTAGTTGAATTAGCTGATTAACTAGAGATTAAATTTTCATTTTTGGAATCTGTTAGAACTAATTGGGATAATGCACTTTCCATGGTTATATAGATTCACAAACTATTTTTGGATAAATATGGTTTGACCCCTTCATTCCAATAGCCATAAGTGACAAAAACAAGGGGGAATATATATATAATAGAAAATTAGAAGAACAAGAACATGCACAAAAGGAAATCAACTATAAATAAAAGGTATGACATAATATAATGTATTACTCATTTTTGAAGACATGCACATATGATGTATATAGTGAAGCTTTTATGAAGATCAAGTAACTACTTAAGGGGAAATGCTACTTTGAAATTTTGAATGGAATGATCAGTCATGACAAAGTATTTTTTGCACTAATGTCAAATGGGGAGATTGTTGATCTCTAGTTTATGTTTCCTATTAGTGCAAAACACTTAGTCATTTCATAGGCAGAGTTGGTTAGTCATCACTATGACTGATCACCCAATGTAGGCCAAATGATTCAGGACTTGTTTACATTTTCATTTGAGCTGTGAAAGTATTAGGTTGTTGAGCACCCTAGTATGTATTGAGCTCTAGTTTATGTTGAGTAAGTCATAAGTCAATAGAATCCAAGATAAACTAATTTAGTTCATGTTGAGTCACACAATTAGTGTAGAGAATTTAGAAGTTGAGTGACAACATGAGTATTAGTTATGACCATGCCTCAAGGTACTCAAGTGTTGAGTAAACCAATTTTGGTGTATGTTTTTGGAATGACACAAACAGTTATGTAAAGCATTTTGAATGACTTATATACAAAATTTAAATGTTGTGGACACAACTAAGGAGTTTTTTTCACATTTTGTTAGAGTTCATCAATCCCTATTAAGGTAGTGTAACCAGTCTAAAAAATGAAAGGACTAAGCAAAAAAAGGGAGAAAAATGGATTGTTGATTATGATATACAACCATCTCCAATTGGTTATTTAAGGAGGGTTTAAACCATAATTCAATAGAGATGAAGGAGATATTGAAGAGACAAGTGTGTCTGAAAAAAGAGACTTTGTTTGATGCTAAGAATAAAATACCAAGCCGAGCAACCTAGCAGTAAAGGCATAATTAGAGTTTATCAGATAGGATATTAGATCAAAATTGGAAAGAGGAGATCTATAAAATAGCATAAGAGTTCTAGCTGAAGGATCATGTATTGATACATTCTAGCAAATCAATCAAGGCACATCTCTTAACTGAGTGGTCACAATAGGCCTATACAAATCTCCTAATAGAGTGCTTACTTAATTGCAAGTTTAAACCCTTTTATTAAGGTATAAAAAATAAGTCTTGTAAGATCTTAGCAAGTCAAACCCCTTACAAGGTACATCACTAGAAGTGATCAAACATTGTAGTCATAACAAGAACACTTTATTTCTATAGTAGTGAATATTTGTGGGTGTCATCCCCACCCCAATTTTACCCACACCTTGAACAGTTTCTGAGTAACTAAATCTTTTGTGTTATTTGTTTACATTTACTTTCATGTTTATGGATAGGATGAATAGTTAGATCTATTTTAGTGTATGGTTATATGGTTAATGATGCTTATATGAGATGGGTTAATGGTGAAATCATTTGATTTGTTTCAAGAGATAGAGTTTGTATAGAACCTTATTCACCCTCCCCCCCCCCCCCCCCCCACTCTTAGTATCTTAATTTCTAAATAGACTTCAAATAGTGTGTATGATGGTACTTTTTAAAATTAAAATTAAAAATATTAGTTTCTTTTTATTCTAATATCATTCATTTTTATACATTTATCTTATATTTCAAATTGTCGTAGGTTTAAGTTCATGAATGTGAGAGTGTTCTAGATTACTTTTTTCCTATGTAAATATGAGCTAAACATTTTTAATATTCAAATTCAAATTTAAAATATTACAAGTTGACTAAAATCAAGAATTGATATAATATAGTAAATAAATATAATATTTAGTTATGGCTCACAAAAACTAGGTCTACCCACAAAAAGAAGATGACCCAAAAATATATCCACCTTTGTTAGGATATTCACAAGAAAAGCATCACATGCTTACATCGTATGCAATTAAGACTTTGAATAAATTTGAAATTTAAAATAGCATAGAATCTATGAAATTTTTAATTTATAGTAGGACAAAGAGTAATATGAAGGAAGAATGCAACTCTTAAAAGAGAAACACAAATTTATTTTCTCTAGAACAAGATATGTCCTAACTGTGGAAAAAATTCCAGAAAACCATTTGATGGAGAGTAGACTCATTGATCAGATTAACTATGAGAATCACCTTCCTAGAAAGGTACATATTAATCAATATTTAAGAATTCTTAGAAAGGAAAGGGATGACAAGAATGAGATTCTTGTGTCGAATGCACACACAAAAAATATGCGATCAAAATCTAAAGATACCCTCTTTGACTTTGGAGAAAGGTTCTAAAATATTAGAACCTTGATCATGGTATTCAAAAAGAAAACCATATTTGAGTAGTTATAAGTGATTATTATACAAATTTCAACTAGCACGTGGTGTAATTTAGTCCCTACTAGTATTACCAATAATAGAACTAAGAATAATAGATGGTTCTATAGAAAATCAAGCCAAGAAAATTGATTTATTTCGTGCAAGGAAGTTGGGGAAGTTCCTTCCCATTGTAATCACCCAAAAAAGGTCATCTAGACTATCAACCCCATTTAAAACATTTTTGTATAATTTATTAATCACTCATCTTTGATCAAATCATAAAAAATCTATTTATTTGATTATGACCTATGGTTTGACCACTTTATCCTAAGTTTCCTATTTTATATAAAGAACTTGCTCCCTTTTTAATAAAATAAAGCCCCCACTTCCCACTTATCTGAAGTGTTCACACATATATCATTGTTCTTATTTTAAAAATAAAAATCAAAAGGCTTTTTGTCACACATGAGGTGCACATTTTCCAAGGTGGGTGGAATCTTCATTCTCCTCCACATATCTCTCACATTTTTAAACTCCACCATTGATCTTGATTAGGTGAGATGTTTGTGAACATGGATCCCTCAAGATGCATCATCCACCCTTGATTAAGCCCCTCTTGAATTTAAATCTCAATCATTCATTTTTCTTTAAAAGGAAGACTGTCTCCTCATTTTCACAATCTAAATATTTTATGCTAACTTTATGCTACAAGTATTTTTGGTAATTTTGGAGTACTTAGAGCACTCATTTAGCATTCATCTTGCATCTTCATTTTCTTACTTGTATTATAGCTTTATGGTATACTAGCTTAATTTTCTTTTATGCTTACACCTTTACTAACATAGCCTAAGTAGGAAGGCTTGTAACTCTCCATTTTTGTTAACTTGCATCTTGCATTTCATGCTGGTAAAGCTTGCATTTCATTTTCATGGTGATTCTTATATGCTAGCACACTTTCTCTCATCTTTGAATATCTCATTCTATGGTGTACCTTGCAAGGGTTTCATAGCTAGGTTCATTTGAGAGCCATCATACTTCCATCCACACCTTTTCACATCATAAATAGAGAGCTATAAGCCATCTCTTGAGATGTTATCTTCCATGAGTATTCTTAAGAATAAGGGTTTATAGAATTGGGTCACCATGTTAGTATAAACTCACAATCCAATTCAAGTCTCCACATGGAACGTTAGGGGATTAAATGCTCCTAACTCAAAAATAAATAAGCTCTTACAAAACTTAGGAATATGGAAATCTCTTTGGGTACAATCTAAAGATGTTTCAAGAAGTTGAGTTGTAATATGGGATTCTAGGAATATTTCCTTTGAATTTATTACTAAAAATTATAATTGGATTAGTGAAAACTTTAAAAGAATCAATAGTAATCTTGAATTTATAATTTTCAACATTTATGGTCCAATATAATTCAAATAAAGTAATATTTTGGAACCAAATTAGTGACTTAATTTCTTCCAATATCTCAAAGACTAACATTTAAGGAGGATTAAAAATAAAATAAAAATGTCAAGTGCAAGCAGAGGGAGCGATGGTTTTCAAAATTTGAATTCTCAAATGGGCAGAGATACCTTTGGACTGTCGGGATCAGGCCCCTAGACTGGAACACACATCATAGACGAGGGGTGATCAGGAAATTTTTGGTACTAGGGACTAGTATAAGATCATGGATGGGGACCTAGATGTCCCCCCCCCCCCCCCCCCCCCCAAGGAAGTGGTCAAGATTCCTTTAGATCCCAAAGCGGATCAACTAGGCTCTACAAAATGGTCCTCCCTTTTCGAGATCAAACCCTCAGGTAAGTCTTCTTTCCTGCCTATCAAAACTCTTTCTATTTTAGAGAAAGGCTCCTATGTCATTTCCATCCTCAATGAAATCATGGATCATAGCATTCGATCCATGGCTTCAACTCTGATCAAAAAATTTCTAGGGCCTAGACCAAACATAGATGATGTCAGATCTTTTATCAAGAAGAAATGGGCTCTCAAAGGCCAAGTTTTGATCATGACAATGGCAAAGGGATTTATGTCTTTCAATTTTTCATGCTTGGAAGATCTTTCTAGCATTCTATGTGAAGGACATTGGCTATTGGACATTCCACTCTGGTGCTTAAAAAGTGGTCTTCCAATCTGAACTTAAACGACTCCTTTTTTGTTCAATCCCCTATCTGGGCTAGATTACCTGAGCTACCTTTAGAATTTTGGAACGAGGATGTTTTTGTGGAACTTGTGAGGACCTTTGGTGAACTCCTCTCTATGGACCCTATCACTACCTCCAAGCATCACCTCAACTTACTCATATTTGCATCGATGTTAGAGAAGGCATAGATATGCCTGAGACTATGGCCTTTCATTCCAAGCTCGGAGTGCACATTTGAAAACTAATCTAAAAAACTATTCCTTTTGCCTATTTTCTCTACCTAAAGGCTGGTCACAAGGCTCATCAGTGTCCCAAGGTAGAAAAGCAGAAGACCAAGGCTCTTGATACCTTAGAAAAAACTAAGAATATATCCTTCCCCTCTTGCCCTTCATCCAAAGGGAAGAAGAAACTGATTTGGAGGTGCAAACCAGCCAATTCTTCAGATTCAAGGGAGAGAAAGGAAGAAAAGCATAGTGCCCCTAGGAAAAATGATACCAAGAAGGGTGATCCTGCTTTGGACTTAGCAGCTGTTGCATCCCCAATGGAAGCCCGAGATGTAGAGGATTTAGTTGCATCAGAAGAACCTGAGTAGATTGCCTTGAGGTAGGTTTCTCCCCCTAATACAAAGAGAGAAGCTTAGAGGAAGGAGTCCTCCCCCAGAGGCCTTCTCCTAGGCCCAAGGATTCCCTGCTTCACCCTTTTGGCTCGGTCCCAGGCTAGGGGAAGGCTCAATTTGCTCCCATGGGTTTGGAGACCAAACTCCTACAACTCATCAATAATTCCTCTCCCGACCAAGTCTCTCATTGGGAAGAATGGATTGATAGTTGCTCTCTTGATAGCCTAAACAACTGGTGCATGATGAGAAAGAAAAAGAAGAGCCAACTTCAAGATCACCCCCCGCCTTGTCCCCAGTGACTACTTGAAGCAAGGTTAAGGCTAATGTTGGTATTAAGCCCAAGCAACTAGGCAGGAAGAAAACCAACCAACTCTTGCAAGAAGAAACCAAAAGGAACCTAGCAGACAGGAGCTAGAGAACCATCAAGGAATTCTCAGGAAGTAAGAAATGAAGGTCATTTCTTAGAATATAATGGGCCTTAATGGCGCCCATAAAAAGGAATTAGTAATAAATATGATCAAAGATCAAAGACCCAATTTTTTGTTGATCCAGGAGACCAAGATGAAAAGGGAATTGCTTAATAAGTTATCTTTCAATAAACTCATGAATAGTGTAGCCACTGATTCGGATGGAGCCTCTGGAGGGGTGTTGATTCTTTACAACAACAGGAAGTACCAATTATCCACCATTTTCTATGCAAATAATACTCTCCTCTACAAATTCTCCCTTCACCATGGTGATGATTCTTGGTTCATCCTAAACTTGTATGCACCTAACTCTAAAAGGGAAAGGAAAGCCTTCTGGGATAGTTCCATTGCAGTCATCAACAACATCAACACCAAAAAAGAAATCATCATGGGGGATTTCAACTCCCCTCTCACTGATGATGAAAAATTTGGAGGGCTAGCCCCAGATCAAGAAAGTAAGCTTGACCTCACTAACTTCATCCACAATCTTGCTTTTATGGACGTCAATCTCTTGGGGGGTAGTTTTACTTGGTCTAACAAAAGAGTTGGAGGGGAATGTATCCAATTCATCTCGATAGAGCCCTCATCTCTCTCAGGTGGCTTCAAACTCACTTTTGTAGACTATCCCTCCTCCCTAGAGTTGGCTTAGATCACTCCCCTATTTCTCTTTTTGTTAGCCCCCTTTTTGTGAAAAAGACTTTTCCTTTTCACTTCAAGAAAATGTGGATAACCCACTTGGCTTTGGAACCTAAGATTTCTACAAGGTGAAACATTGAGATCGAAGGCATTGCCATGTACAAGGTTGCCAAAAAATTGAAAAATGTTAAAAGAAACATTAAAATTTGGAATAAAATTGACTTCGGCCATATTTTCTAGGATAAAGATGAGAAGACAGCTCAGCTTAGCACTTTCCAAGAAGAAATTCAGCATATCAGTTACAATGATCAGAATAGGTTGGAAGAGAGGGCCATCCTCTCAGATCTCCATAACATCATTCCAAAGGAAGAACATTATTGGAAAAAAATATCTAGAGTTACCTGGTTAAAAGAAGGTGACCAAAACTCAAGGTTCTTTCATCTAACCACCCTAAAACATTGGGAAAACAACAGTATCTCTTCCATTAAGAAAGGCCAAGCTCATTTAACCAAGGATGATGAGATTGTAGATGAAGCTATTTAGTTCTTCTCCTCCCTCCTTTCCAAGGATCCTTCTCTCTCAGATCCTGACCAAGTTGACATTTTGTCTGCTATTCCATCCTTGTTGCAAGTGCACCACAATTTGATGCTAAAAGTTATCCCCTCCCTAGAGGAAATCTTCCTAGCTCTCAATTCTCTCCCAGAGACAAAGCCCCTAGCTTGGATGACTTCCCAACTTTATTTTTCCAAGTCTTTTGGGAAGTGGTCAAAAAGGATGTTATTAAGGTAGTGTAAGAATTCTTTGGTGCCAAAAATCTTCTGAAAGAACTAAATGCCACCTTCCTAGTTCTCATCCGTAAGACACTAAGAGCTAACTCAATGGATAAGTTTAGGCCCATAAGCCTTTCCAACTCTTTCTAAAAAATCATTTCAAAGATTCTTACCTCAAGACTCCGCAGCATCCTCCCTTTGATTATTTCCCCTCAGCAGACTAGCTTTGTTCCTGGGAGATCGATTCTTGACTCCATTATCACGGTCCATGAGGTCATCCACTCTCTTGAGGCTGGTAAGAAGGAAGGTTTCTTGCTCAAACTGGATATGTCTAAAGCCTATGGTAGGGTGGAATGGAATTTCCTTATGGCAGTCCTATAGGCTTTTATTTTTAACGCTTAGGTTTGCAAGCTCATCTCTCAACTTGTTACTTCTCCTTCTTTATCTATTTTGGTTAATGGTTCCCCTTCTCTTTTCTTCTTTCCTTCGAGAGGACTAAGACAGGGCACCCCATTTCCCCTATTCTTTTCATCATTATGGCTGAATGCTTGGGAAGACTCATCTAGAGGAAATGTCAAGACATGAGTTTTATTGGTCTAAAGCCCTCTTTGGGTCCCTTTACCTTCACTCACCATCAATTTGTAGATGATACCATTTTGGGGGGTGAAGCCACTATCATTGAGGCCAAAGTTTTCAAGGGGCTCCTAATTACCTACACCAAGGGCTCAGGCTAGGTGATCAATTGAGAAAAGAGCTCATTCTTCTTCATCAACACTCCCTTTGAGAGACAGAGGAAGATTTCCTGCATCTTGGGAAGTAGTATTGGGTCTCTTCCTACCAACTATCTTGGCCTGCCCTTGGGCACCAGACCCTCAGATTCTTTTTGGAACAACATCCTAGATAGATTCAATAGGAAACTCATAGGCTGGAAGGGTGCCACCCTAAGCTAGGTTGGCAAGTGCACTTTGGTTAAATCCATCTTTCAAAACCTCCCAACTTATGCCTTAAGCATTTTTGGTATCCCAGTCAAGCATGCTGACAAGATGGAGAAGATTCAAAGGGACTTTCTCTGGTCAGGGTCTGATGACCATAAGAGATACCACCTTGTCACCTAGGATCTTGTTTGTCTCCCCAAATGCTATGGTGGTCTTGGCATCAAAAAAATTAGATATCTCAACAACACTCTCCTAGCTAAGTAGATATGGCACATTTTCAAAGTTCAAGTGTCTTGAGGAATATCCTAACTAAGAAATACTTGAGAAGGTAGTCCCTCAACTCCCTGATAGATGGGTTTTAGATTCCCCAGGGATCCTACATTTGGAATGGGATTTTGAAGGCAAAGCCTCTGGTCAAATCTAAGGCTAGGTGGAAAGTTGGCAATGGGGACAATATCCTTTTTTGGCATGACAAGTGGATGTGTCAAGGACCTCTAATCAATCACCCTTGCTTTGGTAGTTGGGCTAAACAAAGCATAGAAATATATGGTCTATATGTCAGAGATTACAGATCTAGAAATGATTGGCATGACTTGTCTAAGCTATCCCTAGACCTTAACTCTCTAATGATTTATCTGAAAGTCACCTTCCTCAACAATAGCAAGGATACCCTTATTTGGGGGGATTCTTTGAGTGGGAAATCCTCTATTGCCTTAGGATATTTCTCCATATGGGATAGGATGGAGAAGCCAATTTGGGCTAAAGCCTAGATTTTTGGTCTCACTCCTAAAATCAACATTTTCTTCTGGATTCTCCTGCAAGACAAAATCCTTACCCTAGATAATTAAGCCAAGAGAGGCAAAATTATCCCCAATAAATGCAGCCTCTACAAACATGACCTAGAAATGGTTAATCATTTCTTTATTCATTGCCCTTTCTCATCCAAGGTGTGGAACCTCCTAACTAGGGAACTCAATTTTAATTGGTGCCCCCTAGTTAGTTTCCAGTACTTCTTCAACCAATGGAGAAGCCACCACTCTACCATGAATTCACATTTATTTAGCTTATGGATTCTCCCACACTTCTACTAAGGAATCTGGAAAGAGCACAACAATAGAATATTCAGAGAAAGGGAATCTCTAAAATTCATAATTGCTGAGAAAATTGAAGGTCTCACCTTGGAGAACTATGCTATAACCAAGGGTGGAAAAATCAAGGAAGGAGGAAACTATAAAGCCAAGAAAAAAGATAGGGACAAGAGGAGACAGGAATCTAGATGGTCCTTTCCCCTTGAGCACTAGCACAGAGCCAACTTTGATGGGGTAGAAAGGGGAATCCTGATCCCACTGGAAGTGGAGGCATTATTAGAAATAGTTCAGGTAGAGGAATTGCTGCTATATCCTTCCCTCTTGGTCACCAGACCAAACACTTCATTGAAGCTAGTTTGCCCAACCATATTGTTAAACTAGCTTTGGCTTCCAGAATTGAGCATCTCTTGCTTGAGGGCGATTCCTTGAACATCATCAACTGTATCAAAGGTCTCACCACGCCATCCTAGACTATTGCCAATGTGATTGAGGATATCAAATCAGGCTTGGGCAAGTTCAAAAACACTTACATCAGCCATATTTTTAGGGAGGCCAACCCAGTTGCTGACTAGTTTGCCAATGATGTAGTCACAAGAAATTCGGTGATGATATGGAGGAATGGTGATGAATTTATGGTTTCAATGATTGAGTTACTCTAGTTGGACCAAATCTAGGGAATGAATATTATTCCTTTTTAATTATGATAGGATTTTCCAAATTTCATGTTAGAAGTAGACTAACAAGAAGTAATGTGGAGCCCTTTTCAAGATATAATTATGTGTATGGAAGGCACACCTTGAAGGCAGGCTCAAACATAACCACTATAAATCATAAAAATGTTTTCATTTTTTTCATCCCAACCAATTCTATGCTTCGTAATACATCTAATGGTTTTGAGCTTTCAAAGTCAAAGACTACCATGGTGGGTGAAAGGATTAGAAGAGAGCCTTCAAGGGAGTCAGAGAGTTGGAAGGAGAAGAAGAAGGTTTGGCGTAAGCTTGGAAAAGATGGAATAACTAGGTTCATGGAGAAGCTGCATGGTTTTGATGCTAGGGTTATGAAGGTCATGGTGGATTCTTGGAGCAATGGGAGAGTCAAAATTGATGGTGTCACCCACCAAATCTTTGAGGGCTTAATCGTGGAGGTGACATAAATCCAACTGGATGGCATAAAATTTTATAGGGACAAAAAGATGTCGGCCAATACTGTAAATGAATTTGTCAAGGATGACAAGGAGAGAGACAAGCTCATCAAGATCAACACCTACTATAATATTGAATCCATCAAGAAATTATGGAGGTATGTTCTCAAAATCCTCATTGAGTACATCACTATTGATCCCAGATTTGATATGATAAGAATACACCATTTTGTTTTGCTGAACCACTTTAGTCATGGTGTTAAAAAAAAATTCCCTTCTATCTTTACACTTCCATGTCTAAGGGTATTGAGGGTTTCAAGAAAAAAATGGTTACTAATCCTGCCCTCCATGAAGGCCTTCTTCTCTTGGTTTACGAGTTTTTGAAAACCCAAACCAGAGGATACTGCCAATTTGGACTCGAAGGATGTTCAAGTCAATAAAATGGAGGATGAGGAAAACCCCACCAAAGCCACCTCTATTGCTCACAACCCCAATATGCCCAATAGAAAGAGTCCTAGAAGCTACCCCCCCTTCCCCCCAAGCCTGAGCCTCATGAGGAGAAAATTGATAGTGGGGAAGAGGAGGAGATGGATACTGATTTAGAGGAAGAGGGCAAGGAGTTGGGGAAGGACAATGTGAGTGAGGTGGAGAAGGGGAGGGATAGCAACAAGGAGGAGGTTGCCCCTATTTCCCCTCCATGTAACCACAACAAAAGAAAGGCTAACCAAGCCATTATTCAGGAAGAAGCCCAGATTCCCAAAACCCATGGCCTTGACCCACCCATATCTCTGCCTAAGGAGATGACTAAAATTATGGTAGAAAGAAGTGGGGAGGTGGTAAGGAAGAACAAGAGGAGGGCTTGGAGACATTTTAACATGGACACAACTAGGTTGGGTATTGTCAGAGAACTGGTGAACATCTAGGTGTTGGAGGACCTTGATGGAAGAACCCACTATGACGAGTTAATTCACCTTGCTATGTTGGTCATCTCCAACAATACGTGGGAAACTGGCTTCAATTTCTTGAATAATGTGAATAATTTATTAGTAGACAATTTTTGTTCTATCAAATGGTTGTTTTAGGAAATTGAGGCCCTTAAGGAAAAGAACAACCAGGACACCGGTCAGAATACTCGCAGGGTTCAGGAGACCACAGGAAAGAATACTACCCAAGTTAGGAACCAAAACATCCATGATGGCTAAGACACCAAGGACAGACAAGAGGACAGACTCTCCTTGGTTGAAAAAAAAGTCTAGAAGTTTGAATCCATCCACTAGGTGCTAACTAAACAAATTGTAGACACCCTACACACTCTGAATGAGAACATTGTCAACTTGGGTGACTCTCTGGTGAGAGATGACTTAGGTAGGGACACTGTAAAAAAGACTGGGATGGATCTTAGGTAGGTGGAGTTTGCTCAGACTAAAGCTAGGGACCAGGTGAACAAGGTGGACCAGGTGGAGACCTAGAATAGGAACCAGGAAGGAGCAGATAGTCAGAAGGACAACCAAGCTATAGAAACTCTACATGACCTAGAGAAGGACAACCAATAGTCTGCTTCACTTTTGGTTTTGTTCTTTGTTTTGGCTTTTGGTCTTTGACTCCTGGCCTTAGGCCTTTTGTTATTTTTTGGCTTTTAGCAGCAGTCTCTTGTTAGCTGGACTTTTTAATTTTCTTTCTATTATGTTGTAAACTTTTGGGTTTCAAGATCCCTGTAAAACCTATTTTACTTAATCAAAAACATTTGAGGAGGATATTTTAATGCAATACTATATAATAGGGAAAATAATAAAGGGTAAAATTATATATCCCAATGTCAAAAGAAATTTAGTCATGGAGTAACCTTTGACACTTTAGTGGATATCAACACAAAAATGGTATATACACTTGGACTAACAGAAGGAGATACTTTAATAAGAATTATGAGAGAGTAGATAGATTTTTATTCAAAGGGAATTTTTCTTCCTTTAATTATATATTAGAAGCTAAAATTGTGAAAATATCAGGATCTTATTACTATCCAATTAAATTGAAAATTTCAAAACCCTCTAACCCTTGTAGACACCCCTTTATAAAATATATGGTTCCAACATAAAGATTTTTTAGATTTAGTAGAGTTATGGTGGAATAATATAAAAGTGAAAGGATCCAAAATCTTTAAGTTCATATCCAAAATAAAAAATGTGAAGCTTAATTTGGGTAAATGGAATAAGGAACATTTCCATAACATTTTTTATAAAAATAAATAAATATAGACCAAGAGCTGGTGGACCTCAATGAGAAAGTCATTAAAGAAGGAATGAATAAGGAAAGTTATCAAAAAGAAAAATAGCCACTTACTAAACTTGAGGAGGTGTTAACTAAAGAAGAGATTTTTTGGAAACAAAAATCTTATAAAACCAAGTTATCAAAAGGAGATATAAAGACCAATTCCTTCCACAATAGTACAAAAAATGAAGAGTAAATAATAAAATAACAAAGATCAACAATAGCCAATTATGTAGACTAGAAAATCCTAAGGAGGCATCACAAGAAATAGTTAATTATTATCACATAATCTATAATGAAGGTGATCACTCAAATCTAATAGCTCAGAATGAAATGTTTTTGATTAAGTAAAATAGGTTTTATAGGGATCCTGAGACCCAAAAGTTTTTACAACATATCAGAAATATAGATAATAAACAATGTCCAGCACCCATGCATCTACTTCAAAAAACCAAAAACTAAAGATAGGCCCATGGCCAAGAGACAAAAAGCCTACAACCCTATAAGGAGACAAAAAAAAAGAGAACACTAAAAATTAATTCTCCTTTTCAAGAACCTGTAGGGTCTCTGTAGCTTCATTGGCCTTTTGGTTGTCTGTGCCCTCCTGGTCATGATTCTAGATGTCCTCCTAATACCAGGACTCTTTCTTCTCATCCTCCAGCTACCCAATATCCAAGTTGGCCTTCTCCATTGCATCCCTAACAAATCTAGCACTCATCAAAAAATCCCCCAGACTGACAATATTTTTGTTCAGGGTATTCAAAGTGGCAATCATCTAATTAGCCAGGTCTTGGTGTGTGGATTCCAACCTTTGGACTTTCCATTCAACCTTGGTGATTCTATCCTCCTGGTTGGTATTGTGTCCCTAGATTTTTCTATGTCATTGGCTTTCATCCTAGTCTCTCCTCTTTGTTGTGCCCTTGGTCGCAGCTATTTTTCTAGTTTCCTTCCTGGCTTCTTTTCCCCTTAAGTTTTTCAATTTCATGAAACAACCATTTGATAGACCAAAAATTGTCTATCATGCTATTCTTAGCATTTTTTAGAAGGTTAAACCTAGTTTCCCGTGCACTATTTGAGATAACAACCACGGCCAAGTCAATTAGATCATCATAGTGGGCATTGCCATCGAAGTCTTCCATCACATTAATTTTCCTCCACGCCCTTCTCATGTTCTTCATTATCACTTCCCCACTTTTTTTCAACAGCATATCTATCATCTCCTTAGGTGGAGAAAGAATAGGGCTAGGGGTCTCAGGGATCTGGACATTGGTATCTTCTTGTAGCGGGGCATCATCGGCTTTTCTTTTCCTAGGGTTCCCTGGCATGTTAGCTAAAACCTCTTTCGCCTTTTCACTTTCCCTCCCCTTCACCTCCTCCTTCACATTTTCCTCCCCCCTTCTCCTCTTCTTCCAAATGTATCTCCTCATCTTCATTGTCATCCTCCTCCTCCTCCTGAGGCTTAGACTTGGGGGGAACATGGAGAAGGCTTCTATATGGGCTCTTTCTATAGGGGATGTGGGCAAAAGGGGTGACATTCCTTTATACCTTAGGGATTTTTCCTTTAGAGGAGGTATTACCCTCATCATCAGATTTTATGGTGTGCACATCCTCAGAGTCCGAACTCCCAATTTCTTTAGATGCACTCTCGATATCATCGAGGGATTTTCCCCTTGTTTGAGTCTTCAAATAGTCATAGACTAGGAGGAGTAACCCTTCATAAACGGTGGGGTTAGTAGTGGGTTTCCTCTTAAAACCCTCAATATCTTTGTACATAGAGGTAAAAAGATAAAAAGGGAGAGACATTTTGATACCATGCCTAAAATGATTAAGTAGAATGAAATGATGCATCCTGATCCTATCAAATCTAGGGTCCAATAGAATATATTCAATGATGACACTAAGTACATACCTCCACAACTTTTTAATGGAATCCATCTCATAATACATTTCCACCTTAATGAGTTTCTTCATCTCATCTTCATCCTTCACAAATTCTTTGATAACACTGGTCGACATTTTCTTGTCCCTAAAGAAGTTAATCCCTTCCAGGTGGATCTCTGTAACCTGGGTAATCAACTCTGCATTGACAAGGTGGGTGACCCCATCAATTTTTACTTTCCAATTTTTCCATGAATCCACCATTAACTTGGTGATTTCCACATCAAAACCATTGAGCTTCTCCAAAAATTTAGTAATACCACCCTTTTCTAGCTTAAGCAAAACCTTCCTTTTATTTTTCCAGTTCTCCACCTCTCTTGAAGGCTCCCTTCTAGTTCTCTCACCTACCATGGTAACCTTATTGGAAATTTGATTGAAAAGCTCATTGTTGTTTAAGATCAAAGAGGGAGATTGTTGTAAAAGAATGTTTTGAATCATTTTTTTGTCATTAATGTCAAACTTTCTATTTGCAGGGATGATATTTGCTTATAAGATCCAAGTACTATTACTTAGTTGATTGATGAAGAGGATTTGATCAACAAGATGTAACAAGAGCAGCTAAGGAAAAGGTTGAGTTATGATGTTGTAATAAAGTGAAAGGACTAGTTAAGACAATGGTTAAGTAATGTATTGATGACATACTCAAAGATAAAGAGGTTGGTCATACTTAGAATTTTGGAGGAAGAAGTTGTAACAAGGTTAACTGCAAAGCTTAAACTAAGTGGGTGTTGAGAAAGTTAGTTGAAGCCAAGAAAATTCTCAATAGAAGTCGAGTAATAGAAGTTTCTAGTATGTGTTGAGTGATCTTCATGTGCCAAGCATCAAAAAAATTTCAATTAGTGCCAAGTGATCTTTAGGTGCTGAGCATTAGGAAAAATATAGTTGATGTCGAGTAATACAGTATGTGTTGAGCACCAGTATTTCAATAGTGTCGAGCTGCTACACTATTTCAAAAGATGAAGATTTTCCAAATCTAAGTCAACATAATGGTTACATTGAATTTTGTGAAATAGTTGGAAGATAAGGATGATGAGTTGGTGGAACAAAATCTTATGTAAGTCATTTTTGGGTGAATTCTAAAGGATTATTCAAGAAGTTTATAGAGAAAATAGAATATGGGTTAGATGCAATGAATACTACCTAATCCATGCAAATTGAAACTAAAGAATTGAAGAATTGAGCCAAAAAAGGTACTCCAAGACTTCTATTTAAGAAGTCATAGACCAAGAAGCAAAGAGCTATTGATACTATTGCTACTGAAGAGCCAAATCTATTTAGTTAGAAGGGTGTCAAGGAGGAGACATCTAGGAGAAGGAATAGCATAGAGGCTCTGCTTCTATGAGTGGTCATGAAGAGATGATTGCACTAGTACATTAAGTGTGAAGACTCAAGGAGAAAAAGATTGAAAAAAGGGCAATTTGTCAAGAGTTGCAGAGATTGAAGCCCAAGCAAGGGTATGAGCTCAAAAGTGATCTGAGATCTACAAGATAAGTTGTATGTTGTAGCTAGGTCAAGATTTTCTAATACTCTCTAGCAATTGTATTAGATCTGAAAATCCTATGGACTTAGGTTGGCCTAACAACCATTTGTAAATCCTTTAGTAGGGTGGCATTCCTAGTGAATGTTCTAAAGTCCTTTAACCAAGCCCACTTCTAATAGGGTGGTTAAATCCTCTAACAAGGTCACATTTAACAGTGTGTTGTAAGCCTTTAACAGGGCAGGCCTTTCACAAGGCATCACTTCAGAAGAGTGAGAATTGAGTAACATGTTACTGGTGGTTTTTCCCAAATTGGGTTTCCACGTAAATCACTGTGTCATGTGTTGATTTCTTATGTGTTAATGCTTGCATGTTGATTTACAGTAACTTGTTGATTAGAAAAATTAAAGCTTGGATGAATGAATGGTTGAATGGGTTCACTACACTTAGTGAAAAATTTGAATAGGACATTTGGACCTTGAATAATTGATTCACCCCCCCCCCCCGCCCCCCTCAGTTATTCTAAATCAATTCTAAAAAACCTCTCAATCATAAAGCCTCCCATTGCTCACAAAATTATAGACTTTGGCCTGCTTCAAAATGCGAAACTCGAAAATGTTTTTACAAATTTTACTGGTTCTATTCATGATAGCCCATAAAGTGTGCCAAAAGTATATGCTATAATCATTTGAAAAGAGTTTTACATGATTTTTAAAAACTCCCAATCTAACATGCAATATGGTGTATCTAAACATTATTAAATTGGGATTATTTTGGTACTTCCCTAGATTCGATCTTGTCGGATTAAATCAATTACAACCACTAGAATGATGTCACCAACATGCCACATCATCACCAAATTTATAGCTATTGCTTCATTAGCAAACCATTCTACTATTGAATTAGCCTCCCTATACACGTGGCTAATATGGGTCTTTTTGAATTTACCCAGGTTAGACTTTAGTTCCTCTATTATGTTCGCTATAGTCCAGGAAGGCTTAGTCTAGCCTTTAAGGCAATTTATGATATTTAAAGTGTCCCCCTCTAGCTAGAGGTTCTCAATCCTAGAGGCCAAGGCTAGTTTAACAATGTGATTGGCTGCATTGACTTCTACAAAATGATTAGTCTGATGTACACCTGCTCCATAACTATTTCTAATGATACCTCCACTACCAGCAGGACCAAAGTTCCCTTTAGCTGCCTCATCAAAATTGGCTTTATGCCAATTTTCAAGGGGAGTAACCACCTAGCCTCCTATCTTTTCTTTTCCCTGGCCTTTTTCCTTGCTTTGCTATTCCCACCTTCTTCAATGTTTCCTTCCTTTGTGATAGTGAATTTCTCCTTCATTACTCCATCAATTTTCTCAGCAATAAAAAACTCGGGAGATTCTCTATCTCTGAAGATTTAGTTATTACATTCTTTCCAAATTCCCCAAAAAAAGTGCAGAAGGGACCATGAGCTAATTAGCTATGTTATCAAGCCAAGGTGTGAACTTTTCCATTGGCTAAAGAACTCTTGGATGTTAGCTAGGGGACACCAGCTGACCCCAAAATCCCTAGTCAGATGGTTCCAAACCTTGGAAGAATAGGGACAATGAATAAATAAGTGATTGACCGTCTCCAAATCATGCTTACATAGACTACACTTTTTGGAGATAATCTTCCCTCTCTTAGCCAAATTGTCCAAAGTGAGAATTTTTTCTTAGAGGAGAAGCTAGAAAAAGACGTTAATTTTTGGTGTTAGACCAGGAGTCCAGGCCTTAGCCCAAATGGGTTTCTCCATTCTATCCCACAAGGAGAAATATCTAGAGGCCACAAAGTATTGCTCATTCAGGTTATCTCCCCAAATGACTTCATTCCTCTTGTTGTTAATAGTTATACAATTTAGGCTAATCATTAAAGAATTAAGGTTCAGAGATATCATAGACAGGTCATGCCAACCTAGCTCAGAATGAAATGTTATCATCTATCCTTGCACTCATTAGTATAGAGGATAACAAAGTTTTAAATAAGGATTTAACCTAAGAAGAAGTAAAAATTGTAGTGTTCTAAATACATCTCGACAAGGCCCTAGGCCGGATTATTTCAATTATATGTTCTTTCAAAAATGTTGGAAATTTATAGTTAAATATCTATATGAAGCATTAGAAACAACAAGAAATTTGAGCTCACTATAATAAGAAATTAATAATATATTTTTAATATTAATTCCAAAAAGGTATATTATACAACTATGAGTGATTTGAAAAAATATCTCTATACAATATAATTTATAAAATTACATCAAAAGTATTACCTAATAGACTAAAGATTTTGTTACCCAAGATTATTTTGTCAGAGCAAGCAAGCTTTATTCCCAATAGATCCATTCTTGAATGTAATATTATAGCCTAAAAAATTATGGATAAATGTCAATCCAATTAATAACTTTGTATGATGACTAAATTAGATATTTAAATATAATATGACAAGGTAAATTGAATATTTTTATTCAAACTTATAGAATGATTTAGTTTCTCTATAAGTTGGATTAATCAAATTTATAGTTGCATGTCCACTCCAAAATTCTTATTTTTGGTTAATGAGAAACCTAAAGGATTCTTCAGTATATCCAATGGTATCAAAGGAGGCCCAATTGCCCCATCATCTTGGTCACTCCATTAAGAAATCTCATAATGAAGGGAAAATTGAAGGAAACAAAGTTTTAAATAATATACCAAATATCACACACCAACAATTTGCAGATGATACAATTCTTCCATGAAAATTTTTGATGGAAGAATCAATTCAATTAAAAATAATCCTTAATAAATATATGCAGGCATTTAGCCAAAGAGTAAATGTTGAGAAATAAAAAAATATTCTTTATTAACAATAAATAAGAAATTTAAGATGAAATTTGTAACACTCTTGGTTATAAGTTTGACAACTTTCCTTGTAGATATTTAGGAGCACCTTTGGACAAAGGAACTAAAAGGAATCAATTTTGGGATTAAATTTTAACTAAGATTCATCAAAAAATTGATCATTGGAAAGGCAAATGGTTATCTAATGCTAGAAGAATTACTATGATTATATCATTATTATCTGTTATTCCAAATTATAAAATATATGTTTTACCCTTAACTAATACTAATAAAAACAAATTAGATTCAAATATGAGAAGCTTATTTTGGCAAGGAACATCAAAAAGTAAGAAATTTGCACTAACTAAATGGAGAAATATATGTGAATCCTTAAGTAACATCACAATCTTCCACATAAGAAAATTATGTTATTTCTGCAAATAATTGCACCCAATTGATTTGGATGAAACAAATGTTGAAGAATAATGGTAAAACTTTTAGTGGGCTTCTTATTTTATACTATAATAACATAAGAATTATTCATATGTCAAAGAATCTTGTTTTACTTTCAAAGACTAAGTATATATCTACTAAGCATCATTTTCTAAGCAAGAAAGTGGTAGAGAAGGAATTCATACTAGAATATATAAGCACAATGGAAAATGTTATAAATATTTTCACTAATACAAGTTGCCTAAGGACACTTTTGAGTATCTTAGAGATATGCTTGGGGTGATTGCCCCACCTGGAAAGCATTGATTGATGTTGGTATGCAATAGCCCAGATAAGATGAGAGTATATTCATACACTTAAACATGATACTTGATGTTGATCCAAAGTGGGAGTGATCACATTGAGTGGAGCTAAGTCCAAGAGCTCTTTTGGTTAGTTTTTATTGGCACTTGATTTACATTTTTTATTGAAAATTGACTTGATCCAAGCACTAGTTGAGATTAAAGGCATTTCATATATCCTTTATGAGAAGAGATTACACTCTAAAGGGGACAGATTGACATTTCACATTATTTGACAATATTTTGGCACCTTTTTCTATTGATTTCAAAGGGGGAGAGATTTATGAAAAAAATCTACATGAGGTAAATTTGGTTAGGGGGAAGTTATGTTGAGGATATTCAAAGAATTATATTTAGATCAAACTACAATATGGATTGATGGTTCTCACCATATGTTTCCATTAATGGTAAAGCGAGATATTGTTAAGATTATATAAATTGTTAAGTAATGGGGCAGATTGTTGAGATGGTTGGCGCATTATATTGATGACAAATTTTGTCATTGATGTCAACATATGTTTTGTAGTATTCAAAAGAGTGAAGACAAACTCAAATTCAGTATGATATAGGCCACTAATCACTTTAGTACAAACAATGTTCAATAGTACTATGTATGCAAGCATAGTTTTGTTTTTTGGGATGAGTTTAGACCTTACATCTATTCTTGCAACACTTTATGTATTGGATTGAATGTGTTACAATTTTTTGGTGAAGGTGAGTTGTAGGCCAATGGACAAGGAAGCTTTCCAAAGGTGGTTGCAAATTTTTGGGTATAGCTTCATTGTGAGCTAGACTTTAGGATTGTAAGCATAAAGGATGAGAATGACTTTCATGTGCATGTATACTAATATTTGTGGATCATTGGGATCATGTTGGAATGGTAGATGACATGTAACATATGTTATTTTATCGTAGTAGCTATAAGATGATCTAGAGTGTTGACCCTTATTGGTACATATTAGCTATTGATCCTAGTATGTGGACTAATTGATGTAATGATTGTATAATTTATTAAGAAGGAATATATAACCTAGTGTGGGTCTATTTATTTAATTATGCATTGGGGAACTCTGAATACATCGACCTAATTTCTTGTTAGTTATTGGTATAAAGGAAAGTAATTTCATCATTTGTAATGTGCAATTTTCAATGTTGGGATATCATAACAAAGCTGGGGATTGTTACATGCTTTTAAAAGAGGTATGAGTGGAATCTATTATTAGTCCTAGTGAACTTCAAAGGAACTATAAAGGAAAGTGTATTTCCATTCAATCAATTCATGTTAATTGGATGTATAGATCTAGAAGGTGGATTTAGCCTTCATCTTTGAGATGGTGAATCTTATAGAGGGTGTATTTTTAACCTTCATCCTTTGGGAAAAATTCCTAGGAAATGAACATTTTCATCAACTCTTAATACGTTTGAAACCTTTTAGCAAGGGTTCAAATCCTTTTACAAGGTGAGTTGTAAGAAATGCATTGTATCGATTCCTAATAGAATTAGATCCTTTAACATGGAATCTATATACTACTAAAAGATCTAGTGGGCATCATCACCACTAGGGTTCCACCTTAATCGAGGTCTTTCTCGAGAAACAAAAAGAATTTTGTTATGGTGTTGGATTTCTTGTTATTGTGCATTGTTATATTGTTTATTGGTGGTTATTTCTATAGGCTTGAATTTCACAATTATTATCCAAAACTAATTCACCATCCTAGTTGTGAGGCATGGACTTTTCTTATTAACATTAAGATCCACCTATTTTTATTTCATCTCAAGAAAATTATTATAATTAATATTTAGATCCTTGTAGAGATAGCATTACCAAATAATGAAAAATCTGTATTTCTAAAACCAAAATTTGTATTGAAAAATATATCAAGCATGTTCCCACTTATTTTATTGATGATATTTGGTCCAATAGAAGGTTACAAACATAAAATCATCACATGAATAATAACCAAAATTCTCTCCATATTTTTTTTTTCTCATTTTAAGCTTTGAGAATAATTTTTGAAGAGAGATGTTATAAGACCCATTGTTATATATTAGCTAGTATTAGTTAGGTGCAAATTATTTGGATGATTCTTCATCCCACATACATAGGGTGGTAGTAATTTTCCTTAGTAAGAGTTACACATTATAGTTAGTTCTCAATATGCATAATTAATTTAAGATTCTAAATTCTAAATTTGAATTAGATCTAAAGAAACCCATTTCCATCCAACCATTATGTGCTAACTTATGCAAAAACAACTATTTTGATTCACACACTAATGTATTATATAAAAGGGAAAAAATTCTTTTTTCATTTTTGCAATATATGAGCTCTTACTCAACATTTATCATTGCTTAAAGAGAATGCACTATTTATTATCTCGAAATCGTACACCAACATATACACTTACCAAATAAGTTATGACATGTTGTATAGGTTATTGTTCTCTTTGATCCATGTTATCAAAAAATTGAATTAGAGCTCAATGGTTAAAGAAAAGAAGAATAACATTTCTTAACAAACTTAAATATATTAAATCATCTTATTTTGTAAAAATTGATTTAGAATACTAGATAAAAAAATTAAAAATTCCTGAAATAAAAAATTCATTTATATATGTAAACAAAATTCACTTTTATAAATGTAAAAATAATTTGTATTTATACATTTAATAAGAAATAAAATAAAATAATTCAATCAACTATTTACCAAAATAATTAAGATTAACGTTAATTTTTTATATTTTCTTAAGACTTTGAGACAGAATCATTGATGTTGCTGACGAATGCTAGAAATGAATCTATTGTTGGTGTTGATAGCTGATAACCTCTGGACCCACAGGTGACCATAACTATAATACCCAAAAATTGGCACATTTCCATATTAACCAACTTTGGTTTATTCAATTATTCCTAAGACCTATTTTACTAGGCAATTCTAATTTTGATAATCGCTACTTGAACTAGGTGTCAAATGCAAAAAATCCTAATCTGCACTAATCATATTATTTATTTAATTCCTAAATATTGACTCAAATTAGCTAAATAAACCTATTGATTTAATTTATTTTAATTATAAGTCTTCTACTTTAATTAAATTAAAATTACCTCTGTAGCTAATATACAAAGGAATTAAATACATTTAATTTAATAAGATATCTCCTCTTTTTAATTATTGAATTTAATTATTCTATTAGTTAAAGTTATCCATTTATGAGGTCATATTCTATTTTATTAAATTAAATATTCACTCAAAAAAAGGAACCAGTTAACTCATTTTATCACTCAAAATGCAGTCAACTCCTTTTATCACTCAAAAGGCAACCAGTTAACTCCCTTTTCATGAGGAAGTTATTTTTATGACAAGCTCTCTTCTTCAATCTTGATCATCCATTTCGGTTAATCTTGACCATCAATGATTTCATGGATTCTATAAAAGAAGCTCTCCATTCCTCATTACAAAGGATGAATTTTGGAATTTGCATCAAACTTATCCTAAAATTCTTACTCACTTTGCTCACATTTTCATAGCTTTATTTCTTTCATTGTAATATCATTTAGATTTTAAATATGCATCCATTTAGCATACTATGCTTCTTCATTTCTTAGATTAATAATTGCATCTCTCATCTAGATTAATTTCCCTTTCATTTAGCTACATGAATCCTTTGTTCTAGAGGTCTGGTTGCTCATTTCTTGTTTTGAGAGCAAAGGCATAATCCTTCTAGTTAGAAGGCAACAAGTCGCTCAATTAAAATTTTCAAATAAACAATACTATGTTTATTTTAGGATGATCTCATAGGTAATGACCATGTTGAAGTGTATGTGAGGATCAGAGGCCCCCAATTTCACATATACATTTCTGGTGCCCACCGTAGGGTCCAAAAAATCAATTTTTCTAGCCTCATTTTATATATTTTCTACATTTTTTATTGTTTTCTCCATACATGTTTCTAAAATTTTGTGCGAGAAATATAATTTTCATGCAAAGACCTGAAGATTTCACATCTTCCTCTATAGTTTCTCACGTGAAAAAGTGCATAATCATGTGGATTCTTGCATAGTGCACATCATTTCTTCACGTGGGTCTGTGCATGATTTTGCACAAAATATTGCAACAACAATACAAATTACAGTTTTTCAGATTCCAGTTTATTAAGATGTTTGTTTGACTAACAATTTATTTTGAAGCATTTTATTTTAAATTTCTATTTTTCCATTTTTATTTCTAATTTTTTTATTTTTTTTGCAGCTTAATAGTGGTTTGCAGGACATTTTAATTTATTTTTTTCAAGAGTATTTTTTGAATTTTGACTTTTGATGTTTTCATAGGTTTTGACTTTTTTAAAGTTGTTTTATGGGTATAAAGAAGAAAAAAAATAGTTAAATTTTATTTTCCCATAGTTAAGCTTTTATTTGTCTAATGGTGTTTTCTGAAGCATTTTATTTCTAATTTATAGTTTTCAATAGCTTAACAGTGGTTTGCAGGACGCTTGACAAAAACACCTTTTATCCAAACACTTCAAACATACACTGACTATGTGATTGCAGGATGCTTGTCAAAGATATGCATGATGATGATTTGTTTCAAACCCACATAAACATTGTGTCTTCTTTTATTTATTTTCACACATAGTATAAATAGGCCTTGTGAACTTCGTAGGGTGCAAGACAGGGGAATAGAGGAGTATGCTCTTTACTACTTGGAGGTCATGATGAAGGATAAATTAGAAACCTAGAAGCCTCTAAAAGATGACATCTAAGGGAGGAAAGAAATTTATTGGTTCTCACAAATGAAGCCTTTAATGAAGAGATGATGATTTCCTTTTAGGGGATCAAAGTCTTAGAATAGGCCAAGGTGGGATCGATTAAGCTAACTCGGTGATTAACATATCTTGCATGTTTGGGTGAGAAAATGAGGTAGAGGAGTATGTTCTTTCCCTTTGAAGGAAATCAAAAAATTTGACCCTTAAATCCAAACCACTAGTCTCAGTCAATCCTTTAGAGGGCCTGTTAGAGTGATCCAATATCTGAGGACAACCCAAGTGAGCACACTCCTTTCACCAGAGATTCCACCTCACTCTAATAAAGAAGCTTTGTTGAGTGAAAGACTCCAAAGCCATATTAATTTCCTCTTCTTCATTTTGATATAACATATCAAGAAGAGGCTCTGTAAACTGCACTGGTTGGCAATGGCCCCAATCTTGCTAGTCAAGAGTGTGCACTTACAGATGCTGGTGTGAGCTACTAGCCTTAACTTCACTTGTGAAGCCACTAGGGATTAGTATGAATGAAAGCCAACTAAAACCCTCTTAGTTTCTACTTAGTTCACCTCCAAAAGGAGGCATAATCTTTGTGCAAGGAGGGGGAGAATCTCTCCTATAGAACTCACCATAGGCATGTAACTAGGCATTAGAAGGTGGTATACATGCTTGACCCCTACCACAAGGGTGTTCATTTAGCATATATGTTATTGAGCCCTTTGAATACACCAAAAATATGGGCACCCTCTAGGGGGTGACATGGGTGTGTGAGGTGCGCGCATGCACATAAGTTGTGGGACAAAGGTTTTGCCTTCTCTACTAATTTTCTATTTTAGGGATAAAAGTGTGTTTGTTATTGTTTCTTTAAACATTGTCCAAACCTATCAAACAAACTAAACATTGAGAATCCCCCACCCCTTTGAGTTGCTTTGTCCTCAGTTGGGTTGTTTGAAACTATTGCTTGCTTCCAATGTTTATCTGAAAATAAATTGTCTTGTTCAAAACAACCAAAATGCTATCCAAAACTTGAAACTAGTCTTACTCCCTATCTAAAATCTATCAAAACAACCAACAATCTATCTAGAATAATTTGAAACTTGCAAAAATTGCTTCAAAATTTAGTATCTTGTTTGTCAGAGCTACTTGTACTTTAAATCTAGTTTGTTATCTACAACATTTTACCTCTTTTCTGTTTGCAAACAATGTCAAATAGCAACTTATTGCTTAGCTAATGGCTTGTGACCTACAAATAAACTAGCCTAGTCTCTTGTTCACTTTGTCTTTGGTCTTTGGTGCTTGTCATACTCTGTGTCCCAATAATCATAATCTTTGGTTGTTCTAGCCATTACTTAGATGACTCATACCTCAATATATAGTACCTTATTATACTTTTTTTTTGAGACCTTTTCCTAGTGTGGTCCTTGTTTAAGCTTTCACTTTTTGTCCCTGTTTATAACTGTGGCAACAAGAAGTGACAATGTGTTTTATCCCTAAAGACCTAGACAAGGTAGAGCTAGGAATACTAATCAAAGCAAAGATTGCTCTTCAGTCCATACATAGTCTATCTCTAGTTCATCTAGTGAGGAATCTTCATGATCCCCCTCACCTGTCAGATCACCTCGAGTCCACAGAACATTCTCTATAAACTTGCAACAAACTAAGAATCCCTTGTATCAAGAGGATCCTAAAACTAGCAAAGGTCCCACATCTCAAAACAATACATCTAAATTATTTTTCAAGGGACCTTTCCAATCAAAACATATGGAAACTAAACACCTTCCTACAATGCCTAATTATGAACCTAAACATAGTGAACACAACAGAAACCAAGACCAACCTAGGAATGACAAAGAAAAAGAGCATTACACTAATGAGAAGGAGGAAGAGGTGAAAATTATTCTTGAACACATAGCAATGTTTCATAAAGACAAAAACCTTCAAAAGGTCATTGCTCAGGAAGAGAAAGAAAAGTACTTTCTCAAACTTGCCCAAGAGGGAGCTAAGCTACCCCATCATTTCAATGTGGAAACTATCATCATGCCTAAAGAGGAAACTAAGACTTCAAAACTCCAAAAAAAATTGAAAATCATGCAAGACCAGTTAGCTCAAATGATGAGTGACAAAGACAAACCTACAAAAATGTACACTTTAGATGCTCTTTACCCATTTCCATTTGACAAGAGCATAGACATGCCTCCTTTTCCAAGAGGAGTAGAGTTACCTAAGTATGATAAATACTTTGGAACTATCAATTCCCAAGATCATTTGTGAGAATTTGGTGCCTTGTCTATGGAATTTATGCATAATCAGACATATCTCATGCATTTATTCCCAAGAAGTCTAGGTGGTCAAGCTATGGAGTGGTTTTCACACTTGCCTCCTAGTATCAAAATGTTTAATGAAATTTCCAACTTGTTCATCCAACAGTATTCTCATAACATTCAACACCTGGTTAATATTTGAGACTTGTGCAACCTTAAATAGAGAGTTGGGGAGCCTTTCCTCACATTCCTTTAGAGATGGAGATTAAATTTGCACCAAATAATCATGCAAAATCCTAGAAATAGAGAAACTTGACATCTTTATGGATAATCTCCTACCTTATTTTGGGTATAAATTCCAACTTCAAGGTCCATGCACCTTCGAGGACATGGTCACACAAGCTATCCACACAGAGGAATTTATGGTCAAGAAGGGTGAACTTACCCTTTAGAAGGACACAAAACAAGGATCCACCTCTAACAAGGACAAACCTAGGTATACCAACAAGAATTGAGCAATTGTACATGATGAGGTTGTTGACAACG
The DNA here is from genome assembly GCA_028749045.1 of Cupressus sempervirens. Classification (NCBI taxonomy): domain Eukaryota; kingdom Viridiplantae; phylum Streptophyta; class Pinopsida; order Cupressales; family Cupressaceae; genus Cupressus; species Cupressus sempervirens. The sequence goes on along the minus strand of CM053793.1, from coordinate 472,818,162 downwards.
TGACTCCTAAACTTTCTAAGGAAGCCTTTAATCTCATAGACAGTCTCAATGCAGCCAAGAATGTTGAGAAACCTCCTTCTGACAACAAGACATCTAGAAATAGGCTGAGAAACTCATGGACTACACACCCTAAACAAGAATATACACCTCTAGGTGAACCTTTGGATGTGGTTTACAAGACCTTGCTACAAAACAAGCTCATTTCACCATTGGACAACTCTTGCCTTTAAGACCTACAACCACACCCACCATGGTGGAATGAAACTGCATTCTATGAGTACCATCAAAATAAGGGACACAAAGCTAGCCACTGAATAAACTTGCATCACAAATTCTAGGACATGATCGATGATGGTGACATTGTGGTAGATGGACATAACAAGAACTCGAATCACAAAGATTTCAAGGACCCCTTCCTATTTTATGAAAAAGGAAAGAGCTCAAAACCAAAATTTAACAACAAGATCAACTATACATACTCTAACGACAATAATGTGGTCAACATGCTTGAACCTATGGATTTTGAGTATTGTGACATTATTACCATCAAGGGCAAGCAAGATAACAATAAACCAAAGACACCATTTTTCTTGATGGGACCTACTTCCCACATAGCCAACAATGCATCTTTGAAATATTGTGCCAACGTTGTTACATGTTCTCATGCCAAGTTGGTACTCAAAGGCCTTGTGCCTTCTACTCCTAATCTTGAACAACACAAAGATAAAACCCTTGTTGGTCCATCTAGTAGAGGTGCAAAACTCATAGAAAATTCAATAGCCACTAGCTATAGTATTCTCAATCAATTAAAATGAACTAATGCTCAAATCAAATCTTTGAGCTACTTAAATTCTTGCCTACCCATAGGTAGATTCTTGACAAAGCCCTCACTGAGGCAAATGTTCCTCAAGATATTGATCTTGAGTGATTTCAATCAATGGTAGGTCATTTGACCTTGCCTTACTATATGTCCTTCTCTAAGGAGGATGATAATTCATTGAGTCACCCACACAATCAACCTCTACACATTGAGGTCATGATACACCAAACACGTATTTTTCGAGTACTCATCAATAATGGAGTTGGGTTGAACATTGTCTTCAGTACTCTACTTAGACAATTAGATTATTTTGAGGACTCTATTGATCATCATCACAAGATCACTATCAAAGTTTATTATGAAGTCGAGTGAAAGTCTCTAGGTCTTGTGGTGTTTCTCCTCCATGTCAGTCTTGTAGAAAGGGATGTCTATTCCCTTGGATTACAATATTCTACTAGGAAGGCCATGGATACATGAGATGTGCGTTGTGCCATCCACATATCATCAATGTGTAAAATTCTTTTTTCATGGCACTAAAGTCACTATCCTTGCAAGTACTAGCTATACCTACAATATGTTGAAATTTGCTAAGAATTTTGTACCTGCTAAAAGGGAAATTACTAATTATCATGATAACAAGCTAAAGAAAACTAAGCAATCATTCAAGCTGAAAGAAACTAGCATGGGCAAATACCACATCAAACTAGTGTTTTCATTAACATGTCTTCCTAAGTCACCTCATCATTATGGAAGACCATCTGAGGCAAAGAAGCCATTTGTGTTGACACCTCAAACCAAGTGTAATGATACTTTTGTCAAAGCTACAATCCCCTTAGAGGATGAAAGTGAAAACAGAGCCATTGATGCATGGCTTTACAAAGAAGAGACTCTAATTGACCTTACAAAAAAAGCTCGTGAGATCACTCCTAAGAAATATTGCCCTGGTCTTAGACTCATGAAGCACTTTGGCTATAAGGGAAGTGTTCCTATTGGATGCAATAAGAATGGTCTAGTTGATCCTATCAAAGAAATAGCTTGAAGAAATAGAGATACATTTGGTCTAGGCTTTAAGAAGGTTCCCTTCAATTTAGGGGTTAACAAATTCATACCAGCGCCTAAGAGTTCATCTGAAAATGAGTCACAAGCTAAGTTTGATACTCAAGAAAATAATACTGACTATGAGGATCCTTATCCTTATCCTATTCCTCACAATCTTGTTAAATTCTTTTCTGAGCAGGATGACTTTGTGCCACGTGTTAGCACTATGGATGGTACTAGTGATTCTTTTGAGGACAATATTGATACACACTGTGCCCATTTAGAACAAGGTGAGTCTAGTCAGGTATTACATGTTGAGTACCTATGTAAAAATCTAGATGATGAAGGAGAGTATGTCCCTATCACTATGGGGGAATTCTATAGCCTTTCGCCATGTAGCACTAATTCTAAGGAATATGAATTTGACTCCCTTTCAAAAGAAACTATAGATAAAGACATTGGCCAAGTTCATGTCTATGAAAACCAACTCAAAGTAGGTGAGGCATCTATGGTTAGGTCAGACAGGTTCAATCCAACTAGTGTCCTCGAGTCTTTGGTTAATGATGTTAGTGTTCAAAGGTATTTGAACACACTTATGGACAAAGCCACTCTAGGTCTCAAATTTTTGGTCCAAGCATTTAATAATTATATTGTAAACACAATCGAACCTTCCATTACTCTTTCACTCACATATCCTAAGCTTATAGACTAGAATTCTAATACATCTAATAAAGTCCCCACATTCTATAATGACTATGCTCTTACCTGCTACTTAAACATTGTCGAACCAGTAATGTCTTCAATGAGAAAACAAAGTGTCAACATGACTAAAGGTAACATCAAATATCTCAGTCATACAATCAAAAAGAAAAAAAATAGAAGGTTCGATGGTGAAAACCACATTGTGATAGTGGCAAAACCTAAAAAGTAAAAATAAAAGATGTATCCAAGGGTGAAAACCTCTCTAAGGTGCCTGTAGATGAGATATTTGATGCACTTCCTAGTCATTTTTAGGAGAGATAATCAGTGCTGATAAAGCCAACACAGCCAATCAACTTGGGCAATAAAGAGCATCCTCACATGATACATTTGGCACAGTCACTATCTCCAGAAGAAGAAGAGGAATTCATTGCCTTCTTCTGAGAGAAGAAAATAAACTTTGCGTCGACATATTCTGACATGCTAGGACTAGATCTTAATCTCATTATGCATCATTTGTCCATTGCACTAGGAATTAAACCAATTAAATAAAAACTTCAAAAAATGCATCTTCATATTGCATTGCTTGTTAAAGCTAAATTAGAGAAGCTTTTGAAAGTTGGTTTCATCCGTGCTATTGATTATGCTGAATGGATATCCAAAATTGTTCTAGTCTCCAAGAATGACAAATCTATTAGAGTTTGTACCAACTTCCATGATCTCAACTTAGCATGTCCTAAGGATGATTTTCCACTCCAAAACATTGATATGATAGTGAATATGACGATAGGATATGAAATGTACTCACTCATGGATGGTTTTTCTAGTTATAATCAGATCAAAACTGCATCAAAAGATTAGGAAAAGATTGCTTTCACTTGTACATGGGGAACTTTCTATTGGAACGTGATGCTATTTGGCTTGAAAATTGTTGGTGCTACATATCAGAGGGTAGTTACTACATTTTTTCATGACATGATGCAAAAAAAATGGAAGATTATGTCAATGATACCTTAGTTAAGAGCACAAAATGAAATACTCATCTTCAAGATTTGGGATCTATCCTGGATTGCATGGAAAATTTTAGTCTAAGACTTAACCCCAAGAAGTGTGCATTCGGTGTGACATTTGGGAAACTACTTGGCTACATTATGTTTACAAAAGGAATTGAAGTTGATCCAAAGAAAGTTCAAGCAATCATGGACATTCCTCCACCTCATAATATCAGTTAGATGAGGGGCTTACAAGGTAGACTTAAATCCATTTGCAGATTCATCTCATAGTTGGCAGATAGGTCACAACCGTTTACCAAGATGCTACATAAAAATGTGAAATACAACTGGAGTCAAGATTGAGAGCAAAGCTTAACATAGATAAAGAAATACCTTTCCAGTCCACCAATCTTGATGCTTCCTATTCATGACAAGCCTCTTATCTTGTATATTTCAGCAACGGAATCATCTTTGGGTATCTTGCTAGCATAAGAAGACAATGGTAACAAAGAAAGAGCTATCTACTATATAAGTTGCATGCTGATTTCTTATGAGATGAATTATAGTATCATTGAGAAAGCTTGCTTGGAAGTTGTCTTCACTTCTCAAAAATTGAGACACTACATCCTTTCTCATACTATGTGACTTGTTGCTAAAATTGATCCACTAAAGTACTTACTTAGTAAAGCAGCTCTAACAAGATGATTGGCTAAGTGGGTCATGATACTAAGCAAGTTTGACATTCAGTATGTTGAATGAAAGGCTATCAAAGGACAAGCAATTGCTGATTAGTTAGAAAAAGCACCAATGGAGAGTATTCTTCCACTAAACATTGACTTGCCTGATGAATCAATTCTAACAATTACACATCAAACTTGGATTATGTTCTTTGATGGTTCATTCACACAATAGGGATCAAGTGTTGGACTCTTGTTCATCACACCATAGAGGTACTTACTACCTAAGGCATACAAGATTTTTCTTCCTTGTACAAATAATATTGCAAACTATGAAGCTCTCATTGATGGCATGAAGATTGCAATTGAATGGAGAGTAGATCTATTAAACATCTTTGGTGATTCACAACTTATAATCAACTAGGTCAATGATGTATATTAGAAAAAGCATAAGAAATTGATTCCTTATAAATGAATGGTGGATCACCTAAAGAAATATTTTGCTCACATCACTTTTCAACAGATTCCTTGAGAAGACAACAAAGTGGCTAATGCCATGGCTACTCTTGCCTCCTTGTTCTAGATGCCAAAAAATGATCTCTGACATGAGTTCCTAGTGGAAACATTACTCTACCCTACCTATGACTCTCTCGAATCTAGGATGATCTATTCTATTGTAGGACATGACTCACCTTGCTACCACCACATATACTCTTACTTACGTGACCAAACCATTCCAAACAATCCAATCCTGAATGAAAGATGTCACCTTATATATAATGCTTCATGATATGCTATTATTATTGACAACTTGTTTATGAGAGGTCTCGATGGAACACTCCTTAGGTGTCTAGAACCCAATGAGTCCAAATGCACATTAGTAGATGTACACAAGGGCTTTTGCAAATCTCACTCAAATGGCTTGACACTAGCTCATAAACTTATTAGAGTTGGTTATTATTGGCCAAATATGGAGCAAGAGGTGATCAAATATGCTAAGTCTTGTAAGAAATGTTAGATCTATGAGAATATAATTCATGCTCTAGCTAGAGATCTAATTCCATTTGTTGCACTATGGCCTTTTCAATAATGGGCCTTTGATCTCATGGGTCAAATTCACCCATCTTCTTCAAATGGACATATGTTTATCATTACTACTATAGATTACTTCACTAAGTGGGTAGAGGCAACCCCTCTTTCCATAGCAAATGGAAAAAGTGTAGCTTTGTTCATTATGAATTACATCATATGTAGGTATGGTGTACCTTCTTCCATTATTACTGACAATGGAGGATAGTTTAAAAACAAGGATCTTAAGGAGTTATGTAAAAGATTTAGAATAACACAACATTGGTCTTCTATTTATTATCCCCAGGGTAATGGTCAAGCACAAGCATCCAACAAGGTGATTCATAAGATTTTGCATCACACAGTTAGTAAATCTAGAAGGGATTGGCACCTTCAAATTAATCCAGCTTTATGGGCTTATAGAACAAGTATCAAAACTTTGACGAGTACAACACCCTTTTCTTTAGTATATGGAATGGATGTTCTACTCCCCATTGAGGTCAAGATTCCTACTCTGAGAATCTTCATGAAGGGCCTCATCATTGATGAAGACTATAAAATATCTTCATTTCAAGAGCTAGAATTGTTAGATGAACATCAACAAGTGGCATGCGATCATCTTTGAGCTTATTAGAAGTGAATGTCTAGAAGCTACAATAAGAAACTTAAGCCACATGACTTCTAACTGGGTGATCTCATCCTGAGAGAAAATCCTAAGAACCAGCAACAACAGGTTAAAAAGGGGAAGTTTGAACCAAATTGGATTGGCCTTTACATAGTCACTATAGTGTTTGGATCTAGTGCTTACCAGCTTTCTACAACTGAGGGAGAGGTGCTCAAGGAGCTTATCAACAATCTCCACCTGAAGTGGTTCTACAGCTGATCTGATCTCAGAAGCTCTCTATCTATATCTAAATGTCCAAAAAGAAAATCTAAAAATTACAAAAATTTCTTTAAAAAATCTAAAAATTGTAAAAAGTTCTGAAAAAATCTAAAAATTGCAAAAAGTCCTTAAAAAATAATTATCATGGTGAAAATCTAGCAATAGGCACCTTGGTAATACCAAAAACATTTGAAAAATTCAAAAATACAAAAAAAAAATCAAAAAGAGAACAATACAAAAAAATTGAAAAACAAGAAAAAGTGTCATTAGTGAAAACCTAGAAATAGGCATCATGGTAGCTAAAAAATAGAATCTCTACCAAGAAGGTAAAAACCTGGTAAACAGGCACCTCTTGTTCAACTACCATTTATTGCAGTGCATCTTTTGGCTCCCTATATAATTGCTTTCCTACTTTAGTTTTCTACTTTCACTCATGTATCCATGGATTGAATTTTTTCATAACTTAGGGGAACCACCCTTTAGTGTCATAGAATCCCTTTTACGACAGTCACCAGTTGTTCTAACTGCATCTGCCTATTGTCACTAGTGTCACTCTTTTTCGAGATTCTCCTCTTAGAATCTCTTTTGTGATAGTCACCAGTTGTTCTAACTACATCTGCCTTCTATCATTCATGTCATGGCTAAGATTCCCCTCATGGTAGATCTCTCTTGCATCTGTCACCAGTCATCTTGACTATGTGTGTCTACTGACACTCAGTTTTCCTCAAGTTCTTCTTACTAATGATTTCTCTTTGACTTCAGTCACTAGTTGATCTAATTGTGTCTTTCTACTATTGTCAACCTACTGAAGAGATTTTTGTTCAAACATTTTTTGAACATTGACACTTGACATCAATCCTACAACACAGAAAATGAATTCAAAATGTTGAATTTGTTTGAGATATGTTGAGTTTTTCTTTGTTTGTTTTTCTTTTTCTTTATCATGTCTCTTCAAGAAACTCAATGTTGTCATTTTTGACTAGAGAAGAAAGGTCTGGGGGCATGATCTTATCTTTTCTTTCTATTTTTGGTTTAGTTCCAATGATATGAGGCATACATATAAATAGGGTGTCCACTATAAGAGCCTCTGTCTTGTACTGGACGGCCATGTGTACCTCGACTCCTTTTATATGGATAAATCAATGATTGGTTCTTCTCCTTGCTTGTTGGAGTGAACTCTTTATGCTATAGTAAATACTGATACTCATCCTGCTAAGTGAACATACAAGTTACTGTGAGTATATATGGCAACTTTTATCTTAGGTTACAGACACAAGGGCTGTTGCAGACATAATACTTACTGATTACTTAGCATAAGAGGGATCTCCCATGTATCTAGTGTGTCTGCATGTGAGAAACATTCAAGTCATCCTAGCATTTATGCTCTGATGATTATGTTCACTTGCTATATTAAAAGGGAAAAATGTTTTGGTCATTCTGGCTTCTTGTGCCTCGAATACTTACATTTAATCCCGACAAAACTAAAACATATGTCCTATTCATATTTCCATGATTGCAATATTAGTGGGAATTGTATGATGTATGGGCTTTCTCTATATGCTTAGTGATGAATATTTTTGAAGCTTGGTAACCAGACCTAGGGTTGCATCTAGTTTAAGGTTGCATCTAGCATAGGGTTGTATTGCATATTCTACTTGCATAAGTTCAACCATTGATTTACTTGCAGCCTTTGTGATGTGGGATTGTTAGCTTCTTCAAAGTATCATGTTTCTTAATGACTACACAAATGATTGATTAATCACCCTCTTGGCTACTTTGACTACTCTGAATCCATTTTTGGGATCGAGTTCAAAATCTAACACACTGAAACAACTCAAAATTGCATTTTAAAATTTTGGGACCGACGCAATTGAATGCTTGTGCAGTCCATTTTTTTCTGATACTTTGTGCATCTTGAAATATTTTCAAATCACACTTTCTTCAAATTTTCCAAAATTTTTGGAAAAAGTCAAATCTAGTCAAACTTTGGTCAAAATTGATCTTTTAGACCTTGAAATCACTTCAAATTGGCCTCTATATTTCTTCTAATCATTTTGATCTCCTCTAAATTCTTCTGATCATTTTGATCTCTTCTATATTTCTTCTAATCATTTTGATCTCTTTTATGTTCTTCTGAACCTCAAATTTCTTTAGTATCTTTTAACATACTACGCTACATCACATTTCTAGTGTGTCATCTTTCAATTTTTCTTCCAAGGGGTTAGGATGATTAGATCATTGAATCTAAATTTTGGTTCAATCTAAATCTTATGTCCTCATCTCTCAAGGCATCTCACTCCCTTCTATCTAGCATCTATGTTATCTATCTCATCTTTTGATCAGTTGATCACATCTTATAACATTTCTAGTTAGAGTTCGATAGATAGGTATTGGGATAGTCTAAACCCTGACTCTTGAGGATCAAGCCTCATTCTAAAGATGATTCTATGACTCATGATTGGATCTTACTATCTTTTATGGACCAATATTCAAGTGTTAGATCTGGACTTTGGGGGATTAAGCTTTGTTCTAGAGATAATTCATAATTCTTGCTAAGGATTAATCTTTGATCTAGAGATAATCCTAACTTTTGTTGAGGATTAAGACTCATTCTAGAGATAATTTTATTAATCATCTTTAATCTTGTCATCTTTTAATGGATAGGTATTAGGATAGTCTAAAACTTGACTCTTGAGATTTGAGTCTCATTCTAAGAACAATTCTATTAAATTTGACAATCTTTATGCAATCAACTTTGGTATCTAGGTGTTCTATCTGGATCCCTTAAAGTTAAGTTTCACTCTAGAGATAACCTTTAAAAGCTAATTAATTGGTCTCTATATCATCAATTTTAGAACCAATCTCATTTCTTGATCTATACTTTTGATTTCTTTGAATCAAACATGTTCCTCAAACATTCATTCAAAGAGGGGCAAATGCAATACCCCAAAATTGACACATTGCCATATTAACCAACTTTGGTTTATTCAACTATTCCTAAGTCCTATTTTACTAGAAAATTCTAATTCTGATAATCAATACTTGACCTAGGTGTCAAATGCAAAAAATCCTAAACTGCATTAATCATATTATTTATTTAATTCCTAAATATCAACTCAAATTAGCTACATAAACCTATTGATTTAATTTAATTTAATTATAAGTGTTCTAATTTAATTTAATTAAAATTACCTCTTTAGCTAATATACAAAGGAATTAAATACATTTAATTTAATAAGATATCTCCTCTTTTTAATTATTGAATTAATTATTCAATTAGTTAAAGTTATCCATTAATGAGGTCATATTCTATTTTATTAAATTAAATTTTCACTCAAAAAAAGAATCCAATTAACTCCTTTTATCACTCAAAAAGGAATCAGTTAACTCCTTTTATCACTCGAAAAGGAACCGGTTAACTCCTTTTATCACTCAAAAAGGAATCAATTAACTCTTTTTATCACTCAAAAGGTAGTCAATTAGGTCCTTTTATCACTCAAAAGGAAACCAATTTATCTCCCTTTTCATGAGGAAGTTACCTTTATGACTGGCTCTCCTCTTCAATCTTTATCATCCATTTTAGTTAATCTAGATTGTCAATGATTTCCTGGATTCTATAAAAGAAGCTCTCCATTCCTCATTAAAAAGGATGAATTTTTGAATTTGCATTGAACTTATGCTGAAATTCTTACTCACTTTGCTCACATTCGCATAGCTTTATTTCTTTCATTGTAATATCATTTAGATTTTAAATATGCATCTGTTTAGCATACTATGCTTCTTCATTTCTTAGATTAATAATTGCATCTCTCATCTAGATTAATTGCACTTTCATTTAGCTACATAAATCCTTCATTCTAGAGGTCTGGTTACCCATTTCTCATTCTGAGAGTAAAGGCATAATCCTTCTAGTTAGAAGGCAACAGGTTGCTCTGTTAGACTTTTCGAATAAATAATACAATGTTTATTTTGGCATGATCTCATAGGTAATGACCATGTTGAAGTGTACGTGATGATTAGAGGCCCCCAATTTTACATGTACAATAACTATTTAGGATTTGTTCCAAGTTTCTAGCTAAACTCAAACCACTAGAATAGCCTCGAGATATACCATTGTGTACTGCATGCAAGACAGTGTATGCCTCTCACAAATCAAGGCATATAAGAATAGTTGGGTCAAAGGATATTTTGTATGGGATGTCATTGATGATGATGCACTCAAAGGCTTATTGGATCAAGGTTTAATTATGGGTGTTGGACAAGTTAAGTAGTAGGATTTGGGCATAAATACAAGGAAAAATTGGGAGGATTGAGACCAATAGCCTCCAATTTGAAGATTGGTCAAGAGAGCTCAAGTATAAAGAGAAAAAGACTTCATGACTTGTTGAAAACTCAACCACTTATATTCATGGCATTAGTTTGTTCATTTTTTACCCTAGGGAGGTGCTTAGCATTTTCTCTTTCACAATCTAACAGTGCCTTTAAGTTTTCACCAAGAGATCTACTCTTGTCATTTTTTTAATTTTTTCTTTTTTTTTCAATATTGTGTCTAGGAGATGGATTTAAATCCCCAAGATATGCCAATGTGTTCAATTCTAGATAAATTTCTTCTTTATGGTCATCAATTGTAATGTTGTTATAGGGTTCAAAGACTTTTACAAGAGAATCATCATTGTTGAATCAATCAAAGATCACTGGTCCACATTGGTCCCAATCCAATAGTTTAGGATAACTTGAGGGGATGTCATTATCAGTTTAGAATGGGCTCAGGTCAAAGGTATATATATGGGTATCAAATTTAGTACAACCATTGGGATCTTGTTTAGAAGTTGTAGAACTTGGATCCTAGAATATTTTCATCCAAGGTGCAAAGCTAGTTTGAGCAACAAGTGGAGTAATAGTAACATATTTATTCTCCACAGGTAGGCTATTAGGGTTGACAAAGATGAGTTCAAGTGCATAAGGACTATCAATATTATCAATTTTAGGTTTGATATCCTTAGATGCATTTTCATCATTCAAAGCATTCACAATCTCACATTAGGGCACCTTCGTACTAGGATGACCTATTCAAAATGGCATAAATCCAAATTGCAAACTAGAAGGTTATCCTTTTGTAGTGGTGGGTTCATCTATTCCTTGTTTCTGAGATCCAAGGCCACTACATCCACCATATCCCTTTTTATGCATGATAGTAAACCCAAGTACATACTCATTAGGAGATATTGAAGTGGGTGTTGGAATGAACAAAATGGGAAGTGTACTTTTGGGCGAGGGGGGGGATGAATCAAAAGTAACCAATTTTTTATCCTTTCAAACCCTTATTAACACATAACTAAAAGTAATGTACATGCATGTAAACATATAAAAAAACATGAAACAAAAGAAGGCATCAACGCATAACACAAAGATTTGGTAATCTAGAAACCCTCCAAGAATAAGAAGGTAAAACTAGGGTGGGGATGACACCCACAAAAATCACTACAGCAATCAATATTCAACCACTTCTGATGGTTTTCCCTGTGAAAGGCCAGCCCTATTAAAGGCTTTACACTGTGTCAATAGTGACTTGGTTAGAGGATTTACAAACACTTACATGAAGTGTCACCCTGTTAAAGAATTTACAATAGGTTGTTAAACCCACCAAATACATAGGATTTTCAATCACCTCCTCTAAGGGTTCTTCTACCTAGATATTAAGCTAACCTATCAACATAGGATTTTAACCTCTAATACAATTGTGAGAGAGTATTAGAACATGTGACCTAATTGAATGCAATCTAAAATTTTTGGGTTCAGGTACTAGATATGCTCTTCTCATTTTGATCCTTGCTTGATCTGATCTTTGTATGTGTTCCTTGTTCCTTGTCCTATTTTGATCAACTTGATATGAAATTGCTACTCTATTCCTCTAAGTCTTTCCTTCACACTAAATTTTTTGTATAATTTCCCCATATACTATTCTTAGACACATATGGAATTGGGTATTCAACCTCCTTATAAAGAATTTGAAGGCTTAGGGTTAGGAATGCATCTATGATTCATATTGAATCTCAAATTCCTGCTCATACCTTGCATTTTTCTTGTTGGTTGCATGCCTTCTCCACTTTTCTAATTGGTTGCATGCATATTGCATAGGGAATGAAAATCTTTCATCCTTATCCTTTTTTGTCCTTCAAAATTTCTCTAGGTCGGCTTCAAAAATAGTTTACATCTTAGTTTGTGAAAGCAAAAACTCTTATGCTAATCCTGTGTTACTCGATAGTCATTACATTACTAATGCTCGGCATGAACTGATTCCTAGATTGCTCAGCATCTATTACTTTCCTAGTTTGCTCGGCACCTGTTAAACACTATATTTCTCAAAACATGTATGTTTTGTATGCTTAGCATCTAAACATTTCTGAATTACTCAGCACATGAACATTTCCTAGATCAATTAGCACATACTACATTCTGATTTGCTCGACACCAACTACGGCTCAACACCTATTGATATTCTAGCTTAGCATACATTGTGTACTCGGCATGTATAGTGAAAATGGTTAAGTGTGTTGACACTCAATTATCAAGACTATTCTTTTGACCAACAATCGCCCCCTTTGACATGAGTGTTAAAAACACTTAACTAAGCTTTTATGAGCTTAACCTTATTTAGTACACCCTTTATTCACTTGGAATTCATGCAAATTTTCAAAAATATTGTAAGTAACAATATACCTTATGACTCCCCCTGAGTTGATTATGCCTTGTCCATTTGAAACTAAAATTTTGTGCTAATGTGCCTAATCCTCTCTGTCCTTTATCATGTTTCTACATTCTGAGCCTATGTGCTATATCTGATCTGTATGAAGTTAAAAAAATTTGCATCTCCCCCTTTCTACTTTATTACTCGACATCTCCCTTTTTGGCTATTTACAAACTTTCCACTTTATTCTCAAAATGAAAGAATGTAATAAAAAATTATTCAAATTTTTCTTATACATATCTCCCCCTTTTCTGACACTGATACCAAAGAGTTCTATGGAGTAATACCAAGCTTAGCCAAAAATGTGCTATTTAGCTCCAAGAGTATCTTCATAGCTGCATCCTAGTTTTCTAGTGCAATGTCCAATGACTTATGTTGGATGGCAACCTCTACTGCTAGATGTACAAGTCCATCTGAGGTAGAAATATTTGAATATTTCTTGAGGACTGTTTGTGCATACATTTGCTACTTATGAAGTACCTCCAAGTGAGGGGTTATGGAGGACTAAATTTTCATCAACTTAGCTTTTATATTTGCCTCCTCTACTGTTAATATAGCTAATTCTCTTTGAGTGTGAAGCATTTGATTAAAATGCTTCTCACTTTGAGCTAGATTGGTTGGGAGTTGCATACAAGAAGTCTTTAGATTTCTCTCCAAACTCATTATTTTCTGGCTAGTCTCCAATGTGAAGTTGGAAAAATCACACAACTTGTCATATAGGGAGAATATATTCCCAAGTATAGTTTTGACTTTATCTAATTTCTTAGCTAGCTTAATTTGTGATAGTGCTATATCACCAGATATTTTCTCATTTACCTTTCCATGAAACTTCCTTTCTAACCATTCCATTAATTTTACATTTGTATCTTGGTCTTCATTAGTCACCTGGTCAACTATATTAGATAGTTACTCTACTATTGGTCTTGACTCATTAGGTGTTTGCAACCTAAAGGCATCCATAAAGTTGTCCTTGATCTCATTCAGTGCTTGCCTATATTTATATTCTTTTCTCAATACCTCTTATCTTCTTCTTCTATCCAGTGCATTCTGTATTTCATTAATTTTCTCCTCAGTGAGAGTGTTGGATTCATAGTAGGCTATTGTTATTTCCTCATCAAGCTTAGGAATTCCATACTAAAGTTTCCTGGCTACTTTTCTTGAGCTTGAGCCTAGTGTTCTTATTTGCAATGCTAACATTTTAGTGCTCGACTTCTGAAGAGTTTGAGTGGGAGTACTTGTTTTTGGTAATTCAACCAAAGTTGGTAATTCTAATCTTTGTACACAATTTATCAATTGAAGACTTTGGTGGTCAACTTACCACTTTGAATTGACTGTTGTCATCTGTTAATATATTTTCTTCATCTAAATTAGGTTGAGCTACATATTTTCTTCTCTTTCTTGGCTCCTCTTTAGTCTTCTTGGTGGTTTGCTTCTTTTTTTTCCCTCTTCTTTAGCCTTTTGTGTTGTAGCTGTGGTGGTGGCTTTGGTAGTAGGCTTCTTTAGTGTAGGTTTTCCCATTTTCTTTGCTTTGGGTTGAGGATTAGGTGGAGTTTTAGCCTTCCTCTTAGTGACTTTAGTTCTAATAGGTGCTTCCTCAACTTCTTCTTCCTCCTTGTCCTCACCTAGACCTTGTGTTAGCTATAGAGGCTCATCTTCTTCATTATCATCATCATCCTCTTCTTCATCTACTTCCTCTTCCTCTGTTGTGCCTACTTCTTCAACACCAAATTTCTTCTTGATCTTCTTCATCAATTTTTCCTTCCTTTTCACTATTGTGGTTGTCTTAAGATTTGTCACCACCCTTGATTTGACAATTTCATAAGTTCCAAAAGGTTTTGCAGTTTTGTCAATTTCTTCTACAAGTAGAGATGTTATTGTTTCTATGGCTTGATCAACATCAAGTTCATAACCTAGTGGCCTAAGCCATCTTACTCTAGGTATGACTGGTTGTGTATACATGTAGTCAATTTCCACAAGAAAGAAAATTTCCTTTTCATGCTTCTCAACAAGTGAAACTAGTATCCTCATTCTCTATTTCATGGACTTCTTGAAGTCCTCAAAGTAGCTAGTCATTTGGGCATCAAAATTCCCACCCATCTACTCAATGAATGGATTGATTTGTTCAACAATGGTCTTTTTATGATCCCATTTCACCTTACCTACTGAATGCAATTCTTTCATGATATAGAAAAACATATAGACCAAAAGTGACCCAAATTTTCATTGAGCTCCCTTAGACTTCCTTATAGCTCCCAGATTCTCATTGATCTGCTATAACATGAGCTTTGCAAGATCATATGTATGATCTTTCTTCACCAATTTATAGGCAACATCCACTGCTATACACGGTACACTATTTAGTCTGCTTGACTGGTAGAATTTGGGGGATATTACTCTCATAGAAAAATCTAGTAGGGGTTTTGTGATGGTGTCTATTGTCATTCCCCTATTATTCCATTTTGCACCAATGTTCTTCTATATAGCTTCTTTCTTGTCACTTCTTAGGGTGTTTGGCCAATCTAGGGTTAGAATACCAGTAACCCTATGGACAGTTTTCTTTGTAAACTTTACTAGCCCTATCTCTAACCAAAAGGCTCCATCATGGATTCTGTTGAAAACAATAGGGAAAACTAGGGCTTTGGTCAGACCCTTCTTCTCAACTATGGAGAATTCATCTTTAGGTTTTCCATTTTTACACAGTTTATCAAATGCATTAAAAATCTCCAAATATCCTATGGCTCCAACTTTACAATTATAACATTTTTGAACATCTTGAACCATGACAACTTTATGAAGAATTACAGATAGAGCACCAATGGGATCATTTTTATAAGCAACTTTAGACATGGGTCTAAACTCTAGTTGTTTGACTTCATTGCTGAATAGTTGAATTTCATGACTCTCCTTTTCCTTAGTGGTTTTTGACCTAGATGCCATCATTTACCAGACTAGGGTTTAAAATTGAATAAGCTTTCAAACTCTACATAGCTCAGGACTTGAATGAAATACCTGAGAATCGATGAAATCAAGTTGAATCATTATTGAAATCACTACCAATCATTGTTTGATCACTATACAATCACCTTTTTGCTCTTCTCAACTTTTCTTGGCGTTCGAATGATTCGAAAATGAATGATTTTCAACTTTATTAGGTTCAAAAACCTAGCATATGTGATTACAATTGTACACTTGGCTTCCACTGAAGTTCATCTACTCAGCAACTACTAACATCTCTTACTCAGCATCCACTAATCTGTTCAACTTGGCATATAATGGAGTTTCACTCGGCAACCAAAGATAGCTCAACATCATCTTCTAATTTGTTATCTTTTCTCATGCATATTTCTTCTTTGTAGTACTTCTATGTTTTCTTGGGTTGACGTATGATACATCTTTATATGTATCAGCCTCATGTATCTGTCTTGTTCTTAATTGGATGAGGTTTGATCACTTGACCTCTTGGGTGAAGTGATCTCTTCATTTGATGTGTTGCATTCACCTTTCTTCTTCCATGTCTTTCTCATTTGTCCTCTTATTTTTTCAACATCAATCTTTCCTTTTCCTTTGTTGACTTCAGTCTTTGGTGCTTTTGACTTTCTAGGACATTTTCTACTGATATGGCCAGTCTTCAAGCAACTAAAACATGTAGTTTGGTTTAGCCATCTGCTATAACTTCCCTTGAAATGTGTCCTTATGAAATTTTCAACAATGTGCCCATTCTCTTGACAATATTGATATCTATACCTGGTACTGTAATCCCAATTGTAGTGAAGTCAATGATTGATTCCTCTTGCAAGCTGATTAGGTGTCCACATACGCTTTGATCTACATTCAAATGCTATATATCCATACTTTTTGTAGTTGTAGCAATGACACGCAAATCTTGGTGTCCTCATGGTCTTGGTTCTGCAGTCTTGTGTTGAATGTCCTTTCTTTTTGCATTTGTGACAAAAGTTTGCATTTGTAGGCTTATCATGCTGATGACTATTCTTGCTTCTCCACACATTAGAGGTATGTCCATTTTAACCACAAAAATAACAAGTAGGTTTAGTGTTCTTACCTTTGTTTCTTCTTTCTTCTGTAGCCTTGGATGATTCTCCGTGTTCAATGTTGATGTAGCCAAGTCCTAAAGTATCGTTACTAGCCCTTGGTGATTTTAGCAATTGCTCAAAGTACTTGATGGCCTGGTTGGGTTTGTTGTAACTTTTTGCTATTTCCTTTTCTCTCTTTAATTCATTCTACATCTTCAAGGTGGAGATCTAAATGTCTTTCATGTTTAGCTCATGATGAACATTCATCATTTGGCTTAATTTGTCCAGCTGCATGTTTGAAATCTTTTCAAATTCAATTGTCTTCTCTTCTAGCCTATTGATGAGATTTCTCTTATCATCTTCTATCATGGCCTTGTCTTCAATAGCTCTTTTATTTTGTTTAGTCATTTCACAAAGCATTATGGCTTGTGATTCTTGTTCAAGCTTGAGTAATCTAATTTCTTCAGCTTGTGCTCTATTTTTCTCCATTAATTATGCTATTGTTGCATCAAATTCCTTGGAATCTTCATTAGAAAACACTTGTGATGTGTCCATATCCTTGTAGTATATGTCATTTTCAGCTATGGCTATCTCCTTCCTTCTTTTCAAGTATTTTCTCAGTTCCTCCCTGACTTCCTCCACTCTATGTAGAGCTAGCTGCACATCAATCACCTGATTGTCAATGATCTTCCCAAGTTTGAAGACTTCCATTTTCTAACATTTTTCTCCAAGATATTAGTAGATAAAGACAGCACAAAAAGTAGATAAAGCTCAGCATAGCTTAGTCATTTAAGTGTTAAAGTGCGTGTGTGCAAGTCACTTGGCCATTTCTTCAAGACTTGATTCTGATAGTGAGAAATATTATGACATTGAAGACCGTAGGTAAACTATCTGAAAAGTGTTGAAAAAAACTTGATGTCAAAGTGGGGGAAGTGTTGAGAAACACTATTTTGTGAGTTTTCAAAGAAACCCTAATGCACAAGAATACCTCAATAGCCTAAGTAGCTATGCCCTCAAGATGAGGACAAGAAACAATTCCAAGCTAGGAAATGTGTAGCGAAGTGGATATTGGGACTGATAGACATAGGTGCAAGGATTTCAAGTAGCGCCTGTTTCTAGGTTTTCACCACTTGACAGATTTTTTCAAGACTATTTTCAAAAAAAAATTTTGGTGATACATCAAAGCGCCTATTGCTAGGTTTTCACTAAGATGATATTTTTTCAGGACATTTTCTGATTTTTAGGTTTTTTTTCAGGATCATATATGATTTTTTTGGAATTTTTTATAGGGTTTTAGATATCACTAGTTCTCGAGCAATATCACATCATTTTCTCCTAATGTCTAGCAAGGTATAGGAAATGATGGAAAAACAAGCCAATGGATAAGCAAAGATGGATGAAAAAAGAGAATGAAGCAAGTGAAAGTGATCCTCAAGGACTGACTCCTCAAGAGTACCCAAGCTAGGGAAAGAGGTAAAATAGTCATATGAAGCATATTTTGGATAAGCAATGAAAGTAATGAGAAAGATAGCATGTAGGATAAGCAATGAAGCCAACAAGTGAGATAGCATGAAGTGTGTAGTCCAAAAGAGTAGCCATGTCAAGAGACCTATGAGAACCATGTTTCATTTATTATGATCAAGACCAAGGGGTCAACTAGATAGTATAGCAATGGGATAGAGAAATAAGAATAAAGCTCAAGATGGAGGCTATGAGGGAATGGGAGAGCACAATAGAAAATCTCAGGGATAAGATAGCCAATATGCAAAGATAGCTCAACATTGTCAAGATCAAAGAGAGAAGAGGGGATAGATGGATGATGGAAGAATTACGGACGATGCCTATTTTCCAGGTTTTCATCATGGTACTTATCTAAAGTGCCACAAGAAGTAGTTTTCACCATAGGATAAATTTATTTCTCTTTACTTTTGCTACCAAGGTGCCACAAGATGTGATTTTCACTAAGGCACATTTTCATTTTATTCTTTTTTCTTTTTTTTTGAATTTTTAGAAAGAGCTGAAGCTATTTGAATGTAGATAATGCTCCTATAGGAAAGATAAGCCATGATAATCCAAGACCATAGAAAGGTATTCTCAAAGATGTTGATAGGGTGATGAAAGTGAAATGGTAGTAGGAAGAGTATATGGAGGATAATAGTTCATGTATAGAAAGTAAGTGTAAGCTTTAGAGGATTTCATGAGGTTAGTTGAAATATTGTACAAGATCAACATTGACACACACCTTGAAGGGTATTGGAATGATGGAGGAATCATGGATGAAGTAGCTTGAGGTTTAGATGTATGAGGTGGTAGAAGAGATTTGGAAAAAAGTGGAGTGGAAGGCTTTGGAATAATTTTAGGAAGATTTTTGGAAGAAGATGGAATGGAAGCCTTTGGAAGCTTGAATGTCAACTTTGAAATATTTTCAATATTCAAGTCTTTTAAAAGAGACTTGGGAATCCACATAGCTTTAGATTTTCCTCGTTCTTTGGGTGCTTGAGAGTGCCTTTGTATAATGATGGATTTAGGAACCCATATTTTCTTTGGTTTAGCTCTTTGAGTAGGGGACCTTTGCGGTCTCTTTTCTGCATTCTCCTTCTTAGCATTCACATTTCAATTAGATGGGACATAGTGATCTTTCTTTTTCAATGGATTCTTATTTTTATTCTCACTTCCAAAGGACTTCGGATTTGTGGATGAATAAGGATGATATGACTGGTTTAGATGTATAGATGGGTGAAAATTCACCAAGGATGAGTGTCTTTGTTGATCTTGAGGTATGATGGAAGAGCTAGGGAATGAGCTAGGAGTGAATGTAGGAGATGGAGGAACGTAAGGCCCCAAAATGGATGGAAGGTTTGAATGCTTTAGCTTAGATGGATAAGGACCAAGGATAGATTTAGAAGATGCAAAGGGATAGTGGAAAGGGATATCAACATCTTTAGAGTGAGCAACATGGTCAAAACTATCAATAGAATCATGAGTAGCTTTGATAGGAACAACATTTTTAATAGGAGCACTTGAATCTTGAGCACAATTTTGAAGTGGATATGGAGAAATAGAACATGAGGGGATGCTTTGATCTTGACAAGTAGCTTTGCATAGCATATGAAGAGAACTTTTCTCATATTTTTCAGTAAGCTCAAGAGAGATAATGGAAGTGGTATCTTCATCATACTTAGGAGGTGGACAAGATATAGGATATGGATGGGAAAAATCTTGAAAGAGATGAAAGGGTGCTTGATCTTGATCTTTCTTGACATTTATAGCTTTTTCTTTTTGAGAGTCCTCTTGACATGGAACCACTTTTAAGGACAAGGGAGAATGAAGAGTGAATGGAGTAGTGCATGGATTAGGCATAGTAGTGCATGAAGGTTGAGGATATTTAGGATTAGTAGCATGAAAAAGGTTTGCAGCCAAGTGAAGGTTAGCTTGATTTTCTTTTAGAGGTAGCCCTTGAGGGTATGGATATTGCATATGGAAAGCACTAGGTTTTTTGTTTGATGGAGGCATGTTGGAAAGCTTTGAAGTGTTGGGAGATGCACGAGTGTTGGAAGAAGTGCAAGATGTAATGGAGCCACTACTAGACATAGGTTCATCAACGTAATCTTGCTCAAGAGAAGTATCCTCAGCACATGAGTGACTAGAGGTTCCAATAATTCCATTATCCATAAGATCTTGGATTTTATGTTTTAGCTCAATGCAATCTGAAGTACTATGCTCATTATGTTGATGATAAGCACAATAGATATCCAAGAATGGGTTTCCATATGAGCTAGACTTAGGTAACATGATGATCTTATTGCCAAGAAGTTTTTGCAAAGTGTCATCATAATAATCTTCCAAGGGAGCAAAAGTTCTATCAAAAATATGTCTAGGATCTTCTTGTTTTTTCTCAAGTGAATAGCATGCATTCATGTCTTCATCATTATCTTCGTCAAAGATAGGTCCATCATGAAATTTTGGCATAGCCTCAAGTGCTTGTTCTCTACAAAGGTCTTTAGATCTAGAAGATGAAGACATTTGATGTCTTGAAGTAGAGCATGCAGACCTAAAAGAAGAGGATGACCTCAAAGAAGGTGACTCACATGCATGTAAAGACCTTAAGGAAGATTCATTTAATGATGCAATCTTCTCCTCTAACCTTTTCTCAAGTTTAGACTTCATTTCCATCATGCGCTTAGAGAGACGAAGGTAAGAAAGATCATTTGTCTCTTCTAGTTCTTTGTATTGTGCATATAGATCTTGAAACTCTTTAGTGATATGGAGGATATCATGATCATCTAGATTTGGCCAAGGTTTGATAGCACAAGGTTTAGATCCCATAGTTTTAGATGCAAAGCCAAGCATAAAAGAGCCTAGAAGATAACTTGATTTTGAAACTACAGGAGGTAGAGTGTTCACTTGCCAAGATAGTAGAGAGAGATTAAAGAAACTTGTCAAACAATATGTCCAAGAAACTTACGACATGAATGACTCAAGCCAATAGCTAGGCAAGATGCCCAAATAGCCAAATAGATAGAGCAAGCAGGGTGACAAGTGAACAACTCTCCAACCCAAGAGTGTAGTCAAGAAATCAAGGCAACCATTTTAGAAAAAGGATAACTAGCAAGCCAACATAGACCATGAAGACAAAAAGACCAAGAGCACTAAGACCAAAGAGCCACTTTAAGCATGTTCTAGAACTAGAGACATAGCAAATCAAAGTAAAATGATGAGACTCCCCTTAGCAAGCAACACAAGAAAATGTTTGCATTTGATGTTTTGACTTGGTTGACAAAGTTTGACAATAGTTGATAGCATAGCAAGTTTGATGTTCAAAAGCAATTTCTTTCCAAGCAAGATAGTGACACATGGAGTATTCTTCAAACAATCAAGCAAGGGAAAAAACAACCTTGCATGATACAAGCATATTTGAGGTCTTAAAAGAAATCCCTAGAACTATCATCATGTGTATGTTCAAAATATTTTCATAGGTCTAGCACATTCGAGAACACATCAAGCAATATCTACCTAAAAGTCATGGTTCATTACTCAACAACTTGGTCCACGCTTGATGCTCCTTTGCCTCACACCAAGTGGTTTCCCACAAGAGATATTGGCTTTGTCATGGAAGTGCCATAAGCACAACCAAGGGAACACATATGGTGAGTGTAAAATCTTGGGGTGATCCAGGTAGTCCACTAGGATCAATCCTTGCACCAAGAAGTTGAGCGGCTAAAAAGGGTAGTTACTAACTTAGGGTGTTTAGATAGGGCTTTCATTCATAGTGTTCCTCTTGCTCCCAATCACGGGACACCTCACCTTGCGATGAGTAACCGATCTTGCGACCACAAGAGTACCTTAAGAATTCTTGCCTAGCAATCTCCCTATGGTCAAAATCCCATAAGCGATCACACTAGGCAAAGATAAACACTATGTCTACCAAAGTTTTGTGTCTTTGGTAGCCTTGAGTTTATAGTGGGTTGGAAGAGCCAGGTAATCAGCTTGTCCCCACTTGGGTCGTTCCTCTCAGGTTGTCTGAGAGCAGGCCCTCTAAAAGATTTTAACTACACAAAGTGGATCAACTTTTGGAAGTCAAGATTTCTGGTTCACCACAAGGGTGAAGAGCATACTCTCCTATTCCAATCATTTTCTCCCAAACATGTCAGGAAGATTCAGTTACCCCTTGCTTTTGAAACCAAATGGCAAGTCAAGATTTTTGATTCACCACAAGGGTGAAGAGCATACTCTCATATTACCGAAAGACTCCAATCACAAGTTTTATGTGCTTATGAAAAATGAAAAATTAGTCAATGCCACACATGAAAACAAAAAAGCAAGAAAGTTTTGGTTTTTATGCTTTGGGCAGCCCTGCAAACAATGTTAGTAGCCCTTGCGCATTTGAAGCTTTGACATGCGTTCTTTTTATGCAATGTTTCAATTTTTTATAAGGATGGAAACCTGTAATCACAACTTGTTAGCACCAAAATTTAGTGTGAAATAACATAAATATCTACAATAAAAAGTGGTTAGTTTCCTCAAAAGACAATTTATCTTCCAACCAAGTGCATGCAAAGAAATTGCAAGTTAATCACAAATATTCTCATTTTTACTCTTTGATTTTGACCTAGTCAACAAGATTAGACTTGTTTGCTATGATTTCAGATCCAAAAAGAGAAATTCAAAGAATAGACCCCTGCTAAAAACTAGAGTGCTTTCCAAAAATGCAAGAAATTTAAAAAAATCTCTTCATTTTCACTCTAGAGATCGATTTTGTCAAAATAGGTCAAATTTATCAAATCAAATTTTTGATCTTTAATACGACCTCAAAATTCAAAACATAAAGAAAGAACACCCATTAGAATTGAAAAAGCTTTCTGAAAATGTAAGTTTTTCCAAAAAATGCACTGATTTGAGATTAGAAATGACTTTTTATGAAAAATAAAGAAAAAATCATAACTCCCGCAAATCATGTCAAAATTTTCTAAAAATCGGACTGAGACATTTTGAACACATACTTAACTTGAAAAAAAAATTCAAAACCAAAATCCAAGTGGTTTAAAAGATATGATCAAATCTTTAAACCAACTAGATTTTTGGCCTCCAAACCAATCTACTTATGGGTTGGCCTTAAAACTCAAGTGATAATTTTACAAAAGCACTTCATTAGATCCAATATGCTACTGTAAAAAATTAGAGATGAAATATAAAAGCAAATGGAGCTAGAAACTTGATTCAAGCCCCATGGTGGGCGCCAAAAATGTACACTCGAAAGTGTCTCACTCTAAACCCTTCTATCCAAACAATTCCATGAGTTCGGAATGCTTGGATGCCAGCTTAGAGCTCCCTATCCATGGAGTGCAAGAGAGTGTATTTGAATTTCAAGGGCTCGCAGCTGAGCTTTAGAGATACTCTTCTTGCTAGTAAACCATGCAATGGGAGGTTCCAAAGACAAGATGCAAGAATGAAAATGTCCCAAGGAGTTCCTCAAAGATGCAATGCAACTAAAGATTAAGCTAGCATGAATATGAAAAGTTCAGCTATTCTAAGCATGGATGAGAGTGTTACAATCCAAATATTAAGCTATGTGAGATTATTTTCAAGAATGAAAGCTAAACTACTATGCAACTATGCTAAGAATGCCATATGATCTTATGCTAATATAATGGAATGAGAGAATGAGACAAGAAATGAGAAGTTCTCCCCACAAAGCTCCCAAGAAACCTATTAGAAAACTTGCAGCATGACAATATTCAAATGAGGATTGGATCCTTTGAGGGGGAAAGCTCTCTCCCTTTTAAAGATGTACGGACGGTGGAGATCAAGATGAAGATGGTGGATGATCAACGGTGGAATTCGAAAATAGGAGTGATCCATGTGCACACACAAGTCAACCAATAGAATATAAGTTGACTTGTCATATAAGACAAAAGTCACAAAGCCTTTTCTTTTAATTACAAAATAGAAAAAGGACTTTATGTGTGCACTTTAAGTGGGTTAGAAGAATGGGGTCTTTTATTTAATTAAAAGGGGACATGTTCTTTTAATCAAATAATGAACTTAGGATAACATAGTCAAACTATAGGTTATAATCAAATAAATTGATTATTAGCAATTTGGTCTAGGCAAATGATTAAATTAATTTAGCAAAAATGTTGAAAAGGGGGCTAATAGTCTAGATGACCATTTTTAGGTGATTATAGTACTAGATATGCTCTTCTCATTCTAATCCTTGCTTGATCTAATCTCTATATGTGTTCCTTGTTCCTTGTCCTATTTTGATCAACTTGATATGAAATTACTGCTATGTTCCTCTAAGTCTTTCCTTCACACTAAAATTTCACTATAATTTCCCCATGCACTATTCTCAGCCACATATGGAATGGGTATTTAACCTCCTTATAAAGAATTCAAAGACTTAGGGTTATGTATAGATCTACGATTCATATTGAATCTCAAATTCTCGCTCATACCTTGCATTTTTCTCATTGGTTACATGCCTTCTCCATTTTTCTAATTGGTTGCATGCATATTGCATAGGGAATGTAAATGATTTGACCTTATCATTTTTTCTCCTTCAAAATTTCTCTAGGTCAGCTTCAAAAATAGTTTACATCTTAGTTTGTGAAAGAAAAAACTCTTATTTCAATCCTATGTTTCTCAACACTCATTACATTATTGATGCTCGACATGAACTGATTCTTGGATTGCTCAACATCTATTACTTTCTTGGTTTGCTCGGCACTTGTTAAACATTGTATTGCTTGGCACATGTATGTTTTGTATTACTTGGCATCTAAGCATTTCTAAATTACTCAGCACATGAACATTTCCTAGATCACTCGGCACATATTGCATTCTCACTTGCTTGGCACCAATTGTGGCTTGGCATCTATTAAAATTATGGCTTAACATACATTGTGTACTCGACATGTATAGTGAAAATGGTTAAGTGTGTTGACACTCAATTGTCAAGACTATTCTTTTGACCAACAATGGGTTCTTGTTCTTCTTTTTCTTTCTCAATACAAATGGATGTATTCTCGTAGAGATGTTCTTCATGTAGGCCACCTCTACTAATGTAATCGGTAGAAGTGGTTTTTTTTGTACTAAATTGGGGCTATTGTACTTGTGTAGTTGTGGTTTACCATAAGATTTGGGAGAAAGTGGTAACTACCCAATGTGAAATTTTTTTGACATGGTGTATTCTCCACAACCTTTGTCTTCAATCTTCATCTTTTCCTTGGTCTTGCTAAGGACTATGTTAGTGCCCACATATTTAGAGGAAATTGTGGGTTGTGCTACATTTATTATTTGGACTTGGCATGTTGTGGTTTTTCTTAGGTGAGCACAAAACTAGAATGGATCCGAATCACCAGGGATGGTAACCTCTAAATTTTTATAGGCAAACTTTAGACACTAGTTATATGTAGAGGGCACTTCTTTCATGACATGTATCCAAGGACATCCCAATATCATGTTGCAATTCATTTTAATATCTAGGACTTAGAATAATGGGTTCTCTATGGATGGACCAACTTTAATAGACAATATGATAACACCCTTGGATAAATACTTACCATCATGATATGATTTTATTGTAATTCTACGAGAAGGATTCTCATCTTCTTTAGAGTAACCAAGAACCTTGATAAGTTTTAGGGTACAAATGTTCAATCCTACTCTTCCATCTATTAAGATACGTCTAACCTTAGTAGTACGGATAAAGATCTCAAGATGAAGGGAATCATTTTGGTTAGTTCTATCTTAAAGGACATCTCTATCTAGAAAAGTGGTATGTTGTGGTGTAGAAAAGTTCTCAATCAGGGCGTGGAACTAGGAAACATCAATGTTATCAGGCACTATTGACTTCTTTAGAGCCTTGTCAAGGATCATCTAATTCTAAGGGGATGCAAACAACAAACCTATGATGGATATTTGTGTAGGGGTCTTGCCAATCTATTCAACAAGGTTGTAATCAAGAGAAGTGGAAGCATTAGGTCTACCAGGGGTTGTAGGTCTAGTAGGAGTTGTAGGTCTAGTAGAGACGATAGGTCTAGTAGGGACTCTAGCTAATGTGATCTTGGTGTGATGCATGGTGACAACACAGTGATGATCTTTAAGGTGAATGTGCACATGTGCAAGCCAAACTCATTAAATCATTTGATTGTGTAATCATATCCAGTGCATGTGTAATTGACATTAGCCTATGAGTTTGAATTTGAACTAGAGGCTTTTCCTTTGTCATGGTTTCCTAAGGGATCCTTTAAAATGATATGATTATAATTTGAGTAAAGTGGTGAAGGGTGCATAGTAATCACACCTTTATTGATAAGGTCTTGGATTTCATGTTTAAATTGGAAACATGAAGTGGTATTGTGTCCTTTGGTATGATGGTAGTCATAGAACTTCTTATCATCTTACCAAGAGGGTTTGGTTTCTGACTCATCCTTGATTAGGGGTAACTACAAGAAATTATTGTTGAAAAAATTTTGAAGTACAGTCTCAAGAGGTATCCCTAGGGGTGTAAATGTTTTGACTTTATTATTGGGACATCTTTGAGTTTTTTCCTATGTTGAGGTATTAGATTTTTTATTACTAAGGTGGTGCTTGGTTAGGAGTTTGTGAATTTGTAGGATTTTCCCCTTTAAGAGTCATCTAGGGTTGTGCCATGTTGATTATTTAGGCATCCATAATACTATCATTGGTGATATTCTTATACTTGGAGAAAAATGTTTCCTTGTCATTAGATGAGTTTGTATTGTTTTTGTCCTTGTTGGTTTTTAGGATGCCTTTATGAATGAGGGCATCTTCAATGCTAGCTCCCTTTTTCATCAACTTGGCCATAATGCTAGGACTCTTGATCTTAAGTTCATACATTAGATGAAGGAGTAGGTTTCAAATGCATAGATTGGCTTGTTATTTTTCAAGAATATCTAGTAAGCATTAACTAACAAGGTTTCACCAACATAAAAAGAATGTTATGAATAGTTATCTCATCTTTATCTTTGTTGAATGTAAATCAGATAATGTCACCTCATTTTTTATTTTGAAAGAGAAGTGGGATATGAATTTTTTTGCAAATTTTGACCAAGATTTTTTATTACCTGGTAATTTAGAGTACCATTCAAGTGTTGGCCCACTAAGAGAATGAGGGAATAGTCTCATAAGATATGTAAGTTCATTAATGATTTTAGTACAAGAGGCACAAAATTACCTAATCTAGTCAAGTGGGTTTCCTTTTCCCTGATATTTCTCAAATCTCGATGCCTCAAAATGTCTTGTAAATGGAGGCATATACAAACTTTTGTGAAAGATATTATGACATAAATCCATTTTTGTGTATAGAACTTGTTTCTTTTGGACTCCCAATCCCTCAACTTGTTTGGCCAATTATTTGAAGTGGTGTATAAAATCCTCATTAGGGTGTTGAGCATTAGTCGTTTCGTCGAGTCTTTTATGTCTTTGAGTAGATTTTTTCTATGGTGAGAACTATGTCTACCCAATCCTAACATATTTGTATCTAAAGACTTGGGTGATGTATCACTAGCAGGTGGAGGTATGTTGATACCTCAATGATGGAATGTTCCTGGTGGTACTTTTTGTGCCATCAGTGTTGATTGTTGTGACATTGGTTATGGTATTTTTTGAGGTACCTCTATTTGTTGAGAATATGGCCATGTATGAGACTATTGTTGTAGAGGAATTTGTTGAGTTTGTCATGGCACATGTTGTTGCTATAACAAATGTTTTTGTTTTGCAATTTGTTGTTCCAATCATTTTTGATACTCAAACTATTGTTTTAATTTCTCTTGTTACTTTTCAAACATTTCTTGTTGTTGTTGGAATTATTTTTGATACATTGTATGTATGTCAAGTTGATTTAGATTAGGTTGTGAGCTGGGAACGTTGGGTTCTTGCACCACTTGATGTTGGTGTTGTTTTTGTGGACATTGGTGTGTCGCATGTATGTTAAGAGGGTTTTATTTAGGTTGTATTTTAGGAACATTGGGTCCTTGCATCATTTATTTTTGTTATTTTTTATGTTGGTTTTGTCCCTTGGAAGTAAACATTGTTTTAGGATACTTGATTTGATATGTTTTGGGGTTTGATCATTCTCCTTGGGATATCATGTTTATTTGGCAGTGGACCATATTTCTTTGTGGGATTGGTGAAACTTAAAAATCTTCCTTTGTGGTTTGATAGGTGTTTTTGAAATAAGTGTTGATGCTTTACATGGTGTACTCATAGGGGGCTCCATAGTATTTGATGTCATCGTAGTTGGTAGAGTTAGGAGCAAGGGTGCACTTTGTTGATTTTATGCTAAAGGAGGTATGTTTGGCATCCCTATCATGCAAGTACCCTTAGGAATTTCTTGTTGTTGCATCTTTTGATTAAGATTAATCCTTAATGTCATTTTGGGAACTTTGAAAGAGTCTCATTGCCATTTATTGATGTGGGTTCATTGAATAAGTGGTTAATTTGATGTGTTTAAAGGTACCTTAGAGAATCTCAATGGCTAATTCTTGGTGAGTTCTCTTAGGTATTACCTTTGTAGTTGAAGATTACAAAGGTTTTTTCCCCTTATCAAATTCTAATTTAACCATAGGTTGAATGTTTTCAAATGTGGGCTTATCTTGATATTTATACTTAGGTCCTTCCAAGTTGGACTTAAACTTGAATATGTATTGGGCCACCAAGAGTTCAAAATTCTTTCGAAAGGTTTTGTCTTGACATGCTCTATCCATTTCTTCATTGGGGATTCCATCATCCATGTTAGAATCATCAATTAGGTGAAAAGTACCTTTTTATATATTTGAAGGATTAAAGGTACTAGTGTTAGGTTGACTAAATTCAAATGAATGGGTTTGTTCATCCTTGGTGTTGTAGATACACATCCACATCTGGTTGGTACAGGTACGAATATAGGTTTGAAATCATGACACCATTTAACCAATTCCATGTGTAGGGGAAGTTTTAAGAGGTAATTTTATAGTGAACATGCTATTGAGGGTTTCATGTCTCATGTCTTCAGAGTTACTATTTGGTAGATACATGCTTAGAGGGTCCATGAGTAATGGTTGTGAAATTTTGGTTTGATCACAAAAGTTCTTTGAGGTTTCTTAGTTTTCTTTTTTCTTGGACAAGCTTTTGGTTTTGTTTTCACTTCAAACAACAAAGGTTGATATAGGTGTTCTGGTCTTTGAGATGATTATGTCCTTGTGAGAGCTATCATGATACCTAAGTATGAAAATGTAATAGGAATTTTGAAATGAACTCTATGCATCCAAAGTATAAACATAAACTACCAACTATGTCCAAACAGTATCAAGTGTGCTCTAAGGTGTGCACTTGGTATCTAGAAAGATGCACTGGGAAAATGATGTATTTGGTGACAAAAATACAGAGTATGTATGCTTGAAGTGCTTTTAGGGATTTTTCAAGGTTTAGGTATGCAATGCAAGTTGTTAGAATGTAGTTTGGGACTCTAGAACCTAAGGTAGAGTTCCTAGTTACCAAGTGTTCCCTAAGACTACCAAGTTCACCCTAAAACTACCATGTGTGCCCCTGAGGTGTGCACTTGGTAAAAATAGGGATGCATTTGGTAAAATAGATTGCAACTTTATAATTTGAAAGGGGTTATGCAAGATATGACTATTTTTTGGATTTTTAGGGGTTTAGGTGTATTATGCAAGCTATGGAAGTGTAAAATGACCTAGGTTTATAATATGTAAAGTTTAAATGAGAATGGTATTTTGGACTTTTGATCAAGGGATATGAAGATGGTTCTATAGTATACAAAACGTAAATTGTGTTGGACTTTAGACTTTGGATTAATGAAAATGAAAGTAAGGCTTGATGTACACAACTTAAGATTGGATTATGTAAGGGGTTATGCTAGGGTTGATAATGACATTATGGATATGAAAGATATGGATATGGGATTATGTAAAATCTTGGGTTTTACAAATGATTGGACAAGTTGATTATTGGAGATATTTGTGGGATTTTGATACATGGAGGAAATGTTAGGGTTTTGGACTATGAAACGTGAAATTATTATGCAACTATGGTTAAGAAAAATGGAATTTAGGGAGGCTAAGAATGTGATAATGCTATAAAAAGTGTATGTGATGTGTTTAACATAGGAGAAAATCTTTGAAATGTATCAATCTAAGAGTTTAACCTTTAAATGAAGATGGACGTTGGATCTTAACCAAAAGAAACAAAATTTTGAAAAGATCAAGTTGATAAAAATGACAAGGTCAAATTCATTAAGACAAAGATAGATTTTGACTCAAGAAAAATGATTTAAAAAATGACAAAAATACTAAGGTCATGATCCTTCATCCATCGACATAAGAAGATACTCTAAGACTCATACTTTGTTCTAATTTTTGACTAAGTTCAAAGGGGTTCTAGGTTCACAATGATGTTCATAAGAAGATCAAAATGAGGGCTATGTGAGATAGGTATGAAATATGTAAGGATCCTAAGGTGTAAAATTATGTTTAAAACATGATCAGAATGAGGAGATATGCAGGCATCAAGATGCAATTTTAGGGTCTCAAAATGCATTCTAAATGTCAAAATTGACTTTTTTAGCAACCAAGTACACCCAAAAAACATCAAGTGCACTTTGACAAAGCCAAGTTTTCCTATGGTGTATTTAGGGCCTAGAAAGGCACATTTGATATTTTAGGGGCATAGTTGGTAAAGAGGGTTGAAACTTTAGTGATTTTGGACTTGGTGACATTTAGATTGTTATGCCAGAGACTAAGTTTAGTGGGGATGATGTTATGATTAGAATGGGGATGCAAAATGAGGGTTAGGAAATGAGAAGTGAGGACTAAGATGTGCAAGATAAGAATTAGGACATGCAAGAAGTTAATTTGGGGGATGCAAGATGAAGATTAATGGCTACAAGGAGATGAAAAATGAAGGCTAAGGGATACAATATGAAAGATAAGGGATATTATATGAGGATTAAAAGATGAAAAATGAGGGATAAAGAATGCAAGTATGAGGATCAAAAGATTGATAATGCAAGGGTATGTTACACAAAGATGAAGTCTAAATCATGTCAAAGACTTTTAAAGCTACAAGTCTTCATGTTTACAAAGTTCTCAAGGATTTGATAAAAAAAATTGCAATTTTTTGACAAGAGGTTTGTAATGTTTTTAAAGTGTGGATGTTTGAAAGTGTCCAAGTTTTAAAGTGTTTGGTGTGATTTTTTAAATTTGGAATTATCTTGATCAATGTTATGAAAACACACATAGGACACAATAGAAAAGAATAGTTATTGTTAAACTTAAGACACATCACAATCTAGGCTTTAAGACTGCATCCACTAAATTACCACTTGAATTGAAGTTTATCCATGCTTATCTAGAGTAGACAACCTTGGATATTGGCACCATAGGTTCCCCCTTATAGTGTACTCACTTCTTGGGGCTACCAAGATCCACTTCCCAAGGGTCATCACTTCCCAAGAGACTTTTGCCTCTACTAAGGACTGCAAGAATGTGGAATGTCTTCAGGACCATGGGTGACACCCTAAGCCAGTGGATAGAAAGGATTTTGGCCACTAAGAGATGGTGTATAGTTTGGGCACTCCATTCAAAAAGTAAATGATAAACTTCTTTAGATGGTATCCTAACCTCAAGAAATGGGGTTGGATGCACCACAAGCGTATTGGAGGAGAGTTGTCACTCAATAATACCACTAATAGGGCATTAACCATATCGATTAGTTTGTTATAGTAGTTGGAGTGTCGACCTGGTGTTGGCCCATTACCACTTTGAGGTTGACCCTTGGGACTCACCAAGTGGTGAGTCTTGGGTCCAAGGTAGGGCTCTCTAAAATAAATTGCACAAATTTCTCTTACACCCAAAATCTATGAATGGTGAGGAGAGAGGATATGTCCATGCAACTCTTCAGGTTCTAAATAATGAAGAGACACCAATCAAAAAAGAGATTCCATTTTAAAGTACCAAACTAAGTGTTAGCTAATCTAAAGAAAACCACACACATAGTTTGGCCAAACACACAAGTCTTTGTCAACATCCTACACCACACATATTAGTAGTTTTCAAGTGATTAGTCTTCTCCCAATGAGTGCCACATGCTAGAAATGGATCATTAGTAACATGAAAAAGTTTTATTCTAGGTTCTACAATCAAAATGAAACCCTACATGTAGATTATGATTGAAACTTGACCTTTTTGTGAACCAACTATGTAGTGATAGTACCAACTACGTCGAAGAAGGCTAGAAACCCTTAGAAAGATCCCAAATGTGCCCAGATAGTGCTAATTGTTCATATGGTGTAGTAGGGGCCCAAAAGGGCATAGTTAGTAGTTTTGGAGCACATTTGGGAAGCTACAAACCAAATAGGGTGAAACATGGTCAAAATGGCACCTATAACATACAAAGCTCAAAGTAGGGATACCAAGTGCACTCTGACAGTGCTAAGTGCAACCCTGGTGCACTTGGAGCCTAGAAGGGCACAATTTCTAGTTTAGGGGCA
This sequence comes from Cupressus sempervirens, assembly GCA_028749045.1. Lineage (NCBI taxonomy): Eukaryota > Viridiplantae > Streptophyta > Pinopsida > Cupressales > Cupressaceae > Cupressus > Cupressus sempervirens. Next base: position 472,785,194 of record CM053793.1, on the reverse strand, counting down.
TAGTTGGGCTAATGAAAAAAAAAAACAAAGATGATATTGGGACCTAAGAACCTAAAACAATTGCCTAAGACACCCAAGTTTTCCCTGACAATACCAAGTGCACATCTAGGACAAAGAGGTAAAAAATTCATAAATAATGGATAAAAGTATGTTACCAGACCTCCTAATTAAACTAGGTATGATCATAATAAAATAAAATAAAAATTAGAATCCTTCAAATTAGCTCCCTCCTTGTACCTAAAAGTACAAACAAAGAAAATTCAAGTTAGTAAGCATGATATTCACGTTGGGTTCACAAATTATAGGACTAGAAAATAGGTTAAAACCTAGCATACTATGAGAAACCACAAAAATAAATCAACATATGCTAAACCAATCTAATCTACCATGAAAATAAATAGAATTAAAGGAATTAAAACAAGTTTAAAACCCCTTTTCAATTGTAGTTCTCATGTCCTTTCTTCTTCATTGTTGATGTAGCTCCAATTGCCAATAGTGCACACACACTTGAAATCAAATGACAAGATGATATGGATGATAGGATGAATTCTATTAAGAATACTAAAATAATTTTTTGGGCCTAATTTGTGAGAATATGAATGTTAAAGATCAAAATGAGTGCAAGATGGCTCAATTTATAACCAAAATGCAGGAGGTGAGACATGAATGAGGAGATGAACATTTTTCAATTCAAGTGTACAACTTGGCACAATATTCCTTAGAATATCTATGAAAAATATGATGCAATATGCCACATATAGGATTCCATGACACATAAAAGTTAACATGGTTAAATGTGGAAAAGAATCTGTGGCATGCATATGACACACCAAAGCCACTTGTAGACAAAAATTTATGACGAATGCAGCTTATTATAGTCATGTGTTAGGAATAATATATGTCAAATATAACACATATTATCCAAGTGTAGAAAGAGGATCTATGACACATTATGTCCATGTGTCAAGACTAGGTGGAATATTTGAATTAAAAATTCATAATTCCACACAAATAGAAATTAGTAAACTAGAATTTAGCAATGGGGAAATAGGACTTAAGAAATTGAGAATTCCCATAGTTTGCAAAGATGAAAAAATTAGTTAATAAGTATTAATTAATTGAGAATGTTTGTTAATAAGGATAATTAGTAATGCAAGATGAAAATAATTGAAATGACATAGGAATAGATTATGGGTTAGATCTAATCCTACAGGACAAATTAGTAAATGATTGGCATAATTGATTAGATAAATGCAAGGTTCTCCTTTTGTGAGATGTGATGATTATTGTGATTGAATAAGAAGATGGTAAGTAGAGAAAAGTCATGATCAATTTGATTGAGTGATTAGGATTGATGAAATTTCAAGGACATGTGACATGGATTAAGGACATGTAACATGTAATGAACACTATAAATGCCATAGGATTGAAATTGATTGATAAGATTGATCATAATAACATCGATTGTTATTGTCAACGTTATTTAATTTCTAGGATAATGCCATGATGTGATACTAAGGGACTCAAAAATGGAAATAATCAGATGATAAAAATGATAGATCATCCCAGTGTGGTGCTAAGGTAGGATTTGATAGGTTTGATAGATTGACAAGGCGCTAAGGAACACGACAATACCCATAGTTTGATAAATGATGATTGATTTGAGATATTTCATATGTTTTAGATTGATTAAGATTAATTTGGGATAATTTAGGGTTTATTTGAGACAATTTTTGGTTGATTAGAAAGGATTTAAATGACATTGAAATGGTTTAGGGTTGATTGCATGAGATTCTAATGATGTTGAAATGATCTAGAGTCAACTCTAAAAATTTTAGATAAAATGGGAATCTATTTTTAAATGATCTACAGTTGATTTGAAAGGGGGTTGTGAATGAAAAAGGATACTGTCAAAATATGCTCGAATGATAATCAAATTGACAAAAACATCAAAATTAGTAAAATGATAAAATGGGACGTGTTATTATGAAAATGTGATTAAACCATAGACATGAACCATTTTTTAGTGTCAACACTACTAATCACAACGATGATGAGGAGGAAGAAGATGACGATGATGATGCAAATGATGACAATAAAGATGATAGTGGTGGTGATAATGTTGATGATGACAATGATCTTGATGATGAGACGCATGAAGAAGAATATCAATGACATGAATGAAATGTACAGTTATGTGATCAATGCCTATGTTATTCAATATTGAGTTCTTGATAGATCTTAATATTTATAATTCATATGTGATAATATTTTTCAATGTGATAAGTACATATTTGTTATTGATGCTTATTTCATTTATGTTTTTTGTCTAATGTTGTCACCCTTGGTGGAAACATATATTCGATTGTAGACATCATCAACCCAACTTCTTAGTTGACAATGTAAAGTAAGGGTAAGGAATACAAAATATATATTGATTAAGATGATTGTATATTGTTCATATTGTCTACTATGTGATTTTGAGTATCCATATCATGATTTTTTTAGCTAACATAAGATAATTAATTCACATATGTTGGAACTTGAACCCCTTTCATGAGCATCCCACATAGTCTCATTGATCATCAGGTATAATTCAATATATCCCATTGAGATTAATTTATTTTACCATTTGTAAAATATCTATCATTTCATGGAGCACAAGTACTAGTGAATAGGTATTTTTCTTATTTGTCTTCCTTGAGCGAGGAAAATGTAGGAATGGAAGAAGAAATTGATACATATAGTATGTCTAAATCAAGGAGACTAACTCAAGGTCAAATTATTAGAAATAAATTATATAAATGCATGAATTTTTTCCTTGCTCAAGTGGGGGTCATGTTCTTATGATGATGAGAGAAAAGGAGGCTTTGAGGTGATCTTTAGGTAAAAACATCAACAGAAATAATAAGTCCCTGTTGAACTTCCTCCAATAAATACTAGTTTTTGTGTTAAAGAGAGGATATATTGCATAGCACCATCTACATTACATGGGTTGGGCCTATTTTCTATGGATGTGTAAAGACCTCTCTTACAAAAAAACATTTGAATTGATGGAGTATGTTAGACGTTGTTATGATTACACTAACTGGATGCAGATTGTTAGATATAAAAAAAAGTATGTATAGGTATGCACTCATAGCAAATTATATTCAATAAAAAGTTAGTGAAGAAAGTAAAATAGTAGCTATATACATTGATAGAATGCCAAAAGAATCAGGGAATATTACAAGTTTTATAAGTGGTACACAACCCACATCAACTAAGAAGAAACCCGATTGCATATTTGAGGCATGCAAAGGAAATTGTATATTTCTATGTGCAATAAAATCAATATGTGAAGGTGAAGAGCTACTTATTTATTACAATTTGAATCAAATAGATACAAACAAAGACACTATCATGGATGAGATGGTACGTATTATCCACTTTTTAAATCAACTCCAATCAATGACTCTAATACAACATTAAGTTATTAAGTTTTTTTGGTAACTTTTATACTATTATGATATTAAATAGAAAACTAAACTTGTACATGATTTAAAATTGTTTCAAATTTTAAAAATTATCTCTTTTAATTTAAGCATTCTAATAATTGTATGTCATTCAATGTAACTTAGAATAAGAACACATGTGTTTTAACATGTCTCAATGATTTTATTTTGAAATACAGGGCTACAGTATTCATCAATAACCACACAATATGCACATCAATGATGGTTCTCATGGGACTTTTTCTTCTTGACAGGTAAAACTCATTTTTTTGTAAAAATCACTAGTACATTTTGACTCATTTTTTGATAAAAATTGGTTGAATTTTCCCCTTATGTTGGTCAAATTTTAAACAAACTATTTTGTCACTATTTTTGTCATAAAAAATTCAACCAATTTTTTCTTTGGTCAAAATTTAGGCCAAATTGTTGATGATCTCTATATGTTATAGCGATAAGCCTCCTCCTTTTTTATCATCGAAAACACTCATCACCATGACTTATAGCGATATCTCCTCTTTTTTTAATAGAAGAGTTCACTATATTTTATAGTGATATCTCCTCCTTTTTTATCACCAAAAACACTCATCACCGTGACTTATAGAAACATCTCCTCCTTTTCAATAGAAGAGTTTGCTATATTCTATAGTGATATCTCCTCCTTTTTTATCATCGAAAACACTCATCACCATGACTTATAGTGTTATCTCCTCTTTTTCAATATAATATTTCATTATATTCTATAGCAATATCTCCTCCTTTTCAATCACCCAAAACACTCATCGCCATGACTTATAGCGATATCTCCTCATTTTTTATTAAAGAGTTCACTATATTCTATAGCGATATCTCCTCCTTTTCGATCACCAAAAACACTTATCACCATGACTTATAGTGATATCTCATATTTTTTGATAGAAGAGTTCATTATAATCTACAGTGATGTCTCCTCCTTTTCGATCACCAAAAACACTCATCACCATGACTTATAGCAATATCTCCTCCTTTTCAATAGAAGAGTTTTCTATACTCTATAGCAATATCTTCTCCTTTTTGATCATCGAAAACACTCATCACCATGACTTATGGTGATATCTCCTCCTTTTTGATAGAAGAGTTTGCTATATTTTATAATGATATATCCTCCTTTTTTATCACTGAAAACACTCATCACCATGAGTTATAGTGATATCTCCTCTTTTTTAATAGAAGAGTTTGCTATATTATATAGCAATATCTCCTCCTTTTTATCACTAAAAACACTCATTTCCATGACTTATAGCAATATCTCCTCCTTTTTGATAGAAAAGATTGCTGAATTCTATAGTGATATCTCCTCCTTTTCAATCACCAAAAGTACTCATCACCACGGCATATAGTGATATCTCCTCCTTTTTGATAGAAGAGTTCACTATATTCTATAGCTATATCTCCTCCTTTTTTATCACTAAAAACACTCATCGCCATGACTTATAGACATATCTCCTCCTTTTTTATATTTTATGTTGTTAAGGAGCAACAAAGAGCCAGGACAACTAAATTTTAAGGCATTGTAGCTTCTCAAGAGATTAAGTTTGACTTAAGGTCAAGGTAGCAAAGTACTGAAAGCTTATAATCACAACTTTGTGTGGTTAGGCTATGAGTTAAAATTTGGAGTTTTGAAGCTGCAAATAGAATCTAATAGTTTTAATAAATAGCTCTTTCATCATCTCAAAGTGTAAAATATTATATATCTGGTGATTATGAAGAGGCAACAAGGCTAGGGTTTGAGTCATAATAGCATCACAAAAGATGAAGATGTTAAGTCATTAACTATAGAGAAGTTGCAAAAAGGTCAGTCTACAAGGTTTTGCTACTTTGCAGGTGAAAGTGATACTAAAGAATGCAAATAGTGATGTTGTGATGAGAAATTTTGTACCTTCAAGTGCTAGGATGTGATCAGTTCCTAAGGCAGTGATGTTACAAAAATGGTTAATGGTGTTATCATCACTACTTTGATGTGGTTGGTAAAGTGTAAAAATAAATAATTGCAATGAAATGATTAAATCTTGAACGAAGAGATTACAATCTCGCAGGTCAGCATCGTCAACAAAGAAATAAAGCTACAAACTAGCAATTGGTATGAATCGTGACATTGCAAGGTTGACCTAGTAGTTAGAAAAAAGGGTAACAAAGATGTGAAACATTGAAGATAACCCATTTCACATGGTCACAAATATAAGTAAATAAGAATAATAAATCGTTGTAAAGTAGAGATAGAAGCAAATCACCACTTCATAACCTTCAATTTTAAAGCATAAAATAGTTTTAAAATAGATATGTCTGAGCTGGAAAAAGATATGTCAAGGGATATTATTTTTTAGTTTCTTTTCATAGTGATAAAAGGGATCTCTATATGTCATAGTGATATACTTTCCTAATCGCTCATTGTTATGTCAAGATTAAGCCTTCTCTATATAGCAATAGAAGATTTCACTATATTCTATAGCAATATCTCCCTCTTTTCAATCACTAAAAATACTCATTGCCATGACTTATAATGATACAACATCTCTATCACTCATTACTATAATGATTATATGTGTTTTTCATTTGACAATGATCACTATATATTATAGAGATAAGCCTCCTTTATTGCTCATTGCTATATTGTTTTTACAATTTCTTTGCATAGCGATAAAAGAGATTGCTAAATGTCATAGTGATATACTTTCATCATTGCTAATTGCTATGTCAAGATTACTCCTTCTTTGTATAGTGATAGAAGAGTTTGCTATATTCTAAAGCAATATAGTACCCAAAATATCTTTTGACCATACTGTGATCACTATAGTGTATCGCAACTAATGAAGCCTAATCATTGTAACTATAGCAGTATATGAAATATCTAATGAAGAAACAACATTTCTATCGATTGAGATTTATGATGCACTTGTAAAAAATAAATCTCATTAACAGTTAAAAGAAATGTTGAATGAAAAATTCCAATGCTTATTTGATGGTTCGAGTGAGGTGGGGCATCAAATAAATATACAAAGAAGTCAATGCACGGTTTGGATGAAATTGTTATGCATATAAATATATTGGATTACATAATGAAAATATGGATAAAATTGTTATGCATTTTTTATATTATGACTCGTTAATAATATCAAAATATGGATGAAACTATAATATGGTTTTGATAATGCTCATAATGACCAAAAACACTCTAGAGATACTAACCCTAACCTAACTTCCTAATAACAATATCAAAAATTGTCAAATCACCTACAATCTTCCCACTTGCAACCAGTCAAAAGTGAGTTAGCATCTATTCTATGGAATATTTTTATGGGTTACATCAAATATCTAATATATAAGGTGATATGCAAATTTTTTTGTTTGGATTTGATTGTGTATTTTTTTTAGCATCAATTTTTCAAATCATACTTCATGATCCATCATTAGGATGAGAGAATGCATTGAAAAGTGAAATATACAGACCAAGCCCAACCAAAGGGAAATAAAAAGAAAATGAGGATTTGTCTTCGTATTTCACTTTTCCATTCTTTATTTCTCTTATCTTGATGATGGATTGCATTTTTCTTAACTTACCAAGAAAAAGGGCAACCAATTTCAAGCAATCTATCTTAATCAAAATTTCAAGAGTTCAATATTTGATATTGACAAATAGAAGATTATTAGCAGTTAGACTTCCATGCCCCTATGATTTAAAATTCAACTTATTTATAAAAAGGGTGAGGTTGTGAATTCTAGGTCAACTTTCAACCCTCTCCAAGCCTAGCAAGTCACTAAATAATCCATATTTACACAATTTATCTAAAAAATGGGTCCCCCAAATTCCTTGCCAAATATTTACTTTCATCACATCTATTAAACAAGAATTTTTCATTCCAACATATAAAATTGATTTATACTTCTTCATGTGTTCATAATTTCTTAGCTCTTGTCTGTAATTTCAATTTATTTTTGTTAGGGTGTTATGCTTAGCAAGGCATCGCGACAATTACAATAAAAGAAGAAGCTAGTTTTTTGAAGACCTTAATAAGGCCTCAATTAATAGGATTTTCTTTAGCCCAAAAAGATAATTCCATGATGAAGCTCTCATGGTAGAGAGTGGATAGCTACATTTTGGTAGAAATAATAATCTATGAATATCAAATTCATAGATCAAGATTAGCAACTTAAAACCCTTTACTTCCAAACCTATGGCAATTACAACTTGGTAGAAAAAAACCTCTTAAAACCTATAATTTCAAACATATGATGGGATCAAATTTATTTGTTTTTTCTCAAATATGTACCAACCTTGTTAAAAGGAAAATGTTACCTTGCAGAGAACAACTATGGGGAATAACCTAATAAAATAATCCAATTAGATTTTACTATTACACAAAACACTTTTCACACTACTCACCCAAGCATTAATGTATAATGCATCAAAATCATAACTATCTTTCACAATGGAAGATGAATTGAGCTTAAAAAACAAGAAAAAAATCCAACAGAGTGCACCCAAATAAAATTCTGTATCCACTACACTCATATAATTTAAACATACTAAAATAGTAAGAAGAGTAAACCATGAAAAAATCAAATGAAAAATAATACAAAGCTTACTGATATTTGGAGCCTACAATGGAATGGAACTAGTTGATTGAATTGAAAAAGAGATCATGATTGACAACTACTTTGTCTTGTTTAATGGTAGGTAGGGGAGAAGAATGTTGTGTTTCCTAAGGCACATAATTAGCCACACCCACAACTACAACCTCAACCTCAACCTCAACTTCAGTCTCCTCTCTCTCTCTCTCTCATTCTCTTTCTTTAACTGATTGGGATTGAAACCTTGTATATGGTTTGAGACTTGTTACAACAACATTTTCTCTATAAATACCAACATTTTTCCCCTGACAATTCAAAGTGTGCCAAGCTAGTCCACTTGAATAATCATTCAAGATGTGGACTAATGGGAATGTATGAAAGAACCTTGCGAGGCACCTTTTTTGTTATTTGATCTGAGTGATATCTACTAATATGAAAATTAGGGCTTTCTATTGCAAATTATTGTTGTTTATGATATAGAATGTGATCATTGGAAAATGCATGTATTGTCTTATACTTCATTCCAATTTGATTCATAACGGTGGATAATTATCGGTATGAATGAGGTAGAATGTTTGATGGTGGTAACAAAAACTCACCTGTCAACCTACAACAATAAATATGAATTGTTAATATAATGAATAGAAATGGTATGCTAACATTGAAGATGACAACAATGGCATACCTTAGCATACGTGACATTGCTACATTGGATAAACCATTCATAACCTTCAAGTTCACCAACAACACTATAAAAGAGAGAAGAGTTGTTTGGGAGCCTTGTAATATGGAATCATATACCTTCTCAAGTATAGGTATATCAAGACCATCTTCATCATCATTATCAGATGCACTAGTACCAGCATCATGATCATCTTCATCATCTATGCCATTACCATCTCCTTCAATCATGTCCTCTGGCACATTATCATCTTCTTCCATGGGAATGTTATCCTCATCTTGGATATTCACACCTCCATGTTCCTCTAGTTGGAAATCCACATTCACCAATCGATGAAAATTATGGCCCCCTTCAACATGACCATGTTTCCTACAATGACTCTAGGCTATTGTGATTAGAATTCTTTGATTCTTTAAGCCCTTAAAATTTTTGTGAGGACAATTACATTTATCAATTTGGGTTCATATTGCACGGTGTGGTCTTTCTTCATAGGAAAATATATCTACAAAAATATTGGACATGTTATACTTAATGTATATATCTGTGCATATGGTTTTAAAAGAATAATTTGGTGTAATTAATATGTATATTTACAAAAATATTAGACATTTTGTTCTTAATATTTATATCTGCACATACGGTTTTGAAAGAAAAATTTGGTCTAATAATGTGTATATCTACAAAAATATTGGACATGTTGTACTTAATGTTTATAACTGCACATATGGTTTTGAAAGAAAAATTTGGTCACCTCAATCAAATTCACCCATATTATAATTAATGAAAATTTGTTTGCTTATAATGTTCTTTGTTAATATTCTCCTTTGTATCACTTCATTCTTAATTCTTCTTGAAGATGTAAATTATTAAATATATTTTATTTCACTGGTTTATGAACTTCATCACTAAAACACCTAATTCTTAGTTTTTGAGTGTTTTGGTGTTAAATAATGGAAAAAAAAAAAAAATCACCTTAGATGTGCATTTCCTACCATTCCTAAAGGTTTGGGATTAGTTGGTGTCCATTAGGATCAAAAATGCAAAAAGTTGTCATATTTGACAAGAAATTGCAAAAATATCTTTTTGGCTATAAAAATTTGGTTTTAACCAATTGGATGAAGCTATTTAAGATGCATTTTATCTATTTCATAACTCATCATCAAGTTGTACAGAAGAATCAACATTTTATGAAGGGAAAACCCTATTTTGTACATAAAATGTGTTTTGTATGGCTCTGTACAAATTGGTACAGGAAGATGATGCACATTTGAAGTTTGATACCTATGTTACCTTTCATTTTCAATTGATTTGGATGAATTTGATTGATTTTCAAGGTAGTTATAGAAAAAAAATTGACTACAGGTCTGAAAACCCCGTTTCAAGGGTTTGAAGCCAAGAAATGGCCATAACTTGCAATTTCACCATTGAAAATTGATGTCCTTTGGTGAAATTCAATTAGGTAGGATGAATTTTGAGATTTAAAAGGCTCGGGATAGGAAAATCCCATTAGCCACTTCAAACTTGATGTCGTAGGCTAAATATGACTATGTATTTAGCCCTAGAATGAATTGTTTGAGCAAGTAATTAGCAAGTGAAGATTTTGGGTTAGATTTTCTACATGGAATAGTTCATTCTTGGTCTTAGGAGGTCACTAAACCAATAGATCAGTTTTATGCACCCAATGGAGCTAGTTCTAGCAAGCCCTAGCCTAATTTCTAACCTATAAAATAAAATCCAGAAAATCCTATAATTGGAAGTAATTATAGTTTGGACTATAGTAAGAGTTGTCAAAATCACTCATATTTGGAGAGTTTTTCTATATAAAATAGGATCCATAAAATCCTATAAATATTTTGAAAAAAAAAATTGTGTGTGTGTGTGTGTGTGTGTGTGTGTGTGTGTGTGTGTGTGTGTGTGTGTGTGTGTGTGTGTGTGTGTGTGTGAGAGAGAGAGAGAGAGAAACATATTATCTTGTATATAATGATTTTTGAACATTTATGTTTGGTTATTTCAAGCTAAATTTCTATCAAGAAGATGAGCCTTAGAGATTATTTTCTATTTGTGAGATTGAATTTTTAGCATGCTCTTAAAGTAGTTGTATTTTATCCCGATCTTTCTTTTTCTAGAACTATTCAACAATCTCAAAGTAGTTGTATTTGATCCCAAGCTCTCTTTTTCCAAAATTGTTCAGCAACCTTAAAGTGAAAATTTAGGGCACAAAAGTAGGAGGTATGATGTCTATGTATGCTATGTATCAAAAAATAATCCAAGATATTGATTAGAACTACTTTTATTGGAGAGTAAAAGGACTTTTTGCATCGCATAAAGGATATTTCTCACTCTAAAATGTAGATCTTGAACAAGAATTGGTATAAAATGATAAGATAGGGTGAGAAGAAAAAAGGACATGACACTCTAAGCCAACCTTATTGGAAAGTAGGCTAAGAATTAAAATTGAATATAGTATCTCATGCTCCAAGTAATAGGTGTTTCTTTTTATCTAAGCTAAGTACTTTAATTGAAACCTTAGATAATTTTTTCAAAGAATGTGATAATAATGGGAGAGAGCAACAACATTTAAAGCCTTAAACATAAGCACAACCCTACAAAATAAGCATAGTATGCCATAGTCCTTTCATTGTTGAAATGAGAACCAAGCAATAAGATACTATACAAATTAAAATATTTACATAATTTATTGTGTGTAACCATAAATTCTTAGAAGATAAAGAAAATAGTCTCCCATACTTCTCTTTCATCTCTCTACATCTAGCATCACTACAAATTTAATATAATTCTAAGTATTCAAATATTCTTCGATTGAAATAGTCTCAAACACAATTCAATTTAAGAAGTGTCACAATTAGAATTATAAGAGTTAGATTCATGAAAACATTAACTACTCACATGACATAGATTCTTCATGTAATCATGATCAGCTTAATATTAAAAAATATTTGAATCAAAGCGTAAAAATGATACAAACTTCAAAAAAAATCAAAGTCTATTGATGTGACAAACCAATCTTTCTATTTTCCCTAAGCTCTCTCTCAGCATCTCTTTAGGTCATTCACTTGAGCAAATAGGGCTTCTACTCACCCTATGCTCCTTATGACTCTATTCAATACATCATATCCATTCAATTGGTGCACAACAATTAGGTAGAACAAACTTGCTTGCTAATTCTCATAAACACAATTAACTTCCCAAATTCTCATTAGACCTCCCAAATAGTTAGATGGTCATCTAGGAATGTATTTGGACTCTCTTCAAGATCCTCAAGAAAAATTAATCTTGAAAACCTATTTGAGTTCTAACTATGAAGCAAAAATGCATCCAAATGCCTGAAAAAGGGCTACAAGAATTAGCCCTCCAAATGCAGAAAAATTGGATTAACTTACAAAACTCCTTAACAAGGGTTTTAAAAAATGGCCTTTCTAGACACCCTTTTCATAGTTCTTAAAAATTTGAGGATCTAAGTACTACAAACTGTTAGTATAGTGCTAGTACAAAATAGTCTTCAATTAAGGGTTTTAAGGGTTTTGTCAGCAACCTGATGCAAAGATAGTTTCACACTCCTTAACACTTCCACCAAGGCTTCCCATTTGAATTGAGGTTACTTCTCAACACTTCCTATCATATTCAAATCTCAAGTTGAAGTATCAGACATGTTCAACCCCTCTAATGCCCCTTGCTCTTCTTTGTGATCCCTAACCAAATTACCATGACTTGCCTAGGGAATCACTCCATAATTAACTTTTTAGCATTATAGGGCCCCATCTCCACTATATACAATGTACATGGAGTCATGTTCCAAATCCAAAAAGGTCATAAAAATCTATGGTGGGAAGTGGCCCTATGACTCCATTTGTGCAATCAGTCTGACTGAGAACAACAGACTTTAGGAATTCAAAATATTTAGCCTAAGCAACAAAAACCTTGTAAATTAATAAACTAAAACTATAAAAAAACTCCACTCAAACCTCTTCTAACACTTCCAAAACAAAAATTTCCAAATCTAATTCATTTTCAAACCAAAAACTATCAAAAGCATAAAACCATTAATAATAACTTGTTGCTCAATATGTACAATGCTAAAACTAACTTCTCCAACCCCTTGAATGGGTTGAAAATGGCCTCATATAGGATTTCCACCCATGATCCTAACTATTTTAGATAGTTATAACACCTTCTAGACAAAGTTGCTTGAAATGGAAGAAAAGTTGTCAATGTTTTCATTGACAACATTGACAACAATTGAGCAACTTTTACATCTTAAGGAGCTAAGTCCTCAAAATTGCTCCAAAAGTTATGAAACCTTGTGTAATGTCCAAGTAGGAATTAAAACACCTAAATATGGCCTTAAAACCTCAATTTGACCATTCTACCCCTCTAGGACCCAAAATACTTAGTTTCACCTAGTATGCAACTAAGAGTAACCTTGACCTATTTGGGCTTGTTAAACCTAAGACTCACATAATTAGGACTGCATGAGTCCCTTTATTCACCTAGTGGTGTGGCTAGAACCACTGAAAGAAAAAATCCCAAAGGTATCCCTAGGTCTTCCATATCCCACCTAAGTGCCCCTACACCGTACTCCCCCACAAAGAAAAGTTATGTCACTCCTATGGATAGTAGATCCTTGCTAATGCCTAGTTTGTTGAAATCTTCCTCAACAACCCAAGTGGCTTCTGAGTCTAGTTTTTCCTTCCACTTGAGAAGGTGCTCCATGTAGGTCTTATTTCTAGTGGTCTTCTTGATTCTTGATTCTAGTACCTTTTCCACCTCTAACTTGGTAGGGGAAGGAACTCCTGTGGGTGTCAAGTCATCCTAAAGTCATTGACTATTGTGAGCCTTAGTAGGTATTGGTCCTTTAAACTGAACCAAGTCTTGTACATTAAAAATTGGAGATATGCCAAAAAAAAATTCATAAATCTACCTTGTCGGCATTGGCCCCATACTTTTTTATGACCTTACAATGTCCTACTCTCTTCATCTGCAACTTAGTAGGTACACATCTCTGAAATATTTCCTTGTTCAAGTGCACCATGAAATAATCCCCAATGGAAAAATGAATGTCCTTTCTCCTTTCACCTACCTTGGCTTTTATCTTTTGGGTATTGTCTTGAATATTCTTTTTGACTTGTTCTTGTATCTCTTTCATAATTTTGGAAAAATCCTTAGCATGTCCACTCCTATGCTCCATTCCTCCAAGATCCCTCAGCTCTCACACACCTCTAGGATGCATGCCATAGACATTTTCAAAGGGGCTTCTACCTATGGTTCTATTCCTACTATTCTTGTAGGCATAATTTTCTTGGGGAATGATGACATCCAAAGTTTTCCCATACTCCTTAGTTAGGCATCTTAAAAGATTACCTAGCACCCTGTAGACCACCTCAATTTGACCATTAGTTTGAGGGTGGTATGTTGATTCAAAGGACACATATTTGTGCCAATTTTTTCCCTCAAAGTCTTTCAAAAGTGGCTCATGAACTTCACATCTCTATCTGAAACTATGCTCAAGGGAAGGCCATGAATCCTCACAACCTTTTTGAAGCATAGATGGGCAATGTGGCTTGCATAATTAGTAGTCTTGCATAGAAAAAAGTGCTCCATCTTGTTGAATCTGTGAACAACTACATAGATACTATCATAGTCATGTTTTGTCTTTGGTAGCCCCACAATGAAATACATGCTCACACATTCTCATGGCCTATTTCAAATTGGTAAGGGCTGATAGAGACCTGCATTGCTCATTCCTCCTTTAGTTTTCATGCATACCATGCACTGTTCCACATACATAGTCACATCTCTAATTAGTTTTTACCAATAATAGAACCTTTAAACTAGTTCTAGAGTCTTGCTTACACCAAAGTGTCCACTTAGACTCCTATTGTCCTTCTCCTATATTAGATTATCTCTTATGGTGAAATGTCCCTTTTCTGATTTTGTATGATATTTCCAACCTCTAATCATATTTTCAATATCAAACAACTAATATCACAAATATCCACCAAATTTCTCAAGAAACCCCAAATCGGGTATGCCAGAAATTGTGCCAAAAGCTTCACAGCTTCACCTATTATTAATAAATCTGAAAGTGGAAATTTTTATAGAAACTTCAGCAGCATAACAGCCTACAAAATGAAATTTCTAGATCCGTATAGCCTTTACACAACAGTTCTCAAATGTAGGACAAAAACTATGCTCATCAGGCTCCCGAAATTAACACAAAAATACTCGGAAACACCACAAAAACACTAATAATATATCTCAAAAGTTTAATCACATCCCAATACATATATTCAGCTCTATTTTAACACCTTAAAGTCTGAAATACAGCAGCAACCCAAAATGATATGAAATAATCAACTGAAAACACCAAACTCATACAAAAAACACACCCGAAAACCCACAAATCTGCATTGTTCAACACAAAGGAAAACTCTATATGAGCATGCATATGGAATGGCTTCAAACTCCCATCCTTAGCCTTCCTAGAAACCTAAAAACTCCCATTTTTGGGTCTCCCTGAAAACCTATAAACTCCTGTTCTTGGGTCTCCTTCTCCACAGGTTTGGCAGCCTCTGAAGAATAACAAAGAATGAGCAAAAATCAAGTTCTCCCCATCAGCCCAAAATGCCTCCAAACCCCTTAAAAGAGGGCATAACCGTAACTCACATCCAAGAGAGGTTAATGAAACATATTTTAATAATAATTTTCATTTATTAGTCCAACAGTTTCCAAAGATTAACCCCCTTTTTCCGAAACTTCACTTTCTTGGGCCTTCCTGACTTAGCAAAGATTATTATTTTTTAATTATTTGAAAAGGGGACATGACAAGTCCTCCCCTCCCAAAAATTTCTTTTCCTCAAGAAATGGCTGAACAATAAACCAATCAATCCACTTGGATCCCAAATGTAGTCATGAACTATACTACTACCAATTAACACAGGCTCCTGCAATATCCTCTGCAATATGACCAAGAGGAATCCATAATCAAACTAACAATTATAGCTCAGCCAAACTCCAAAATCACCACTACCACAGTCAAAAATCCATGAGACACAAACTCTTAGAACATTAGAACCCAAGTAAAGTGGACAAATCAAACTACCAACACAGTAAATACCATCAACGCATTCCACTGGCCTATACAGAATGTACAATCCAACTCTACAACAATGGTGAATGCTCTCAAATGACATTGTACCAAGTATGGAGAATCCACACACTGTACAACTCCTGCAGTCAACACAACTTTGTAAATCACCAGCTACTATCTCATAACCATAGCTCCCATGCACCCCATGAACAAGTGATACAACCCACTATGATTGATCACCAGCTAAGTCAAGAGATGTCATAGCCAAAGGAGTAGAATCAATAACAACACCCGCTGAAGCATCACTCCAAAACTCCTGCTCTAAGTCATGCATTATCAAGCTATCAACTGTAGAACCTATCACCATGTTGTGCCCATCACAACTCTCATCCCAAGGCATCAAACTATCCCATAACTGATGATAAGCACTAGGAACCAAAGTACATCTCTGTATCATCATCTCATCAACATGGTCATCAAAGGTAAATTGATGAGCATACCTCACAGTGTAATGCTGATAGAATTCACCAATCTTAGTCAGTGGCTCAGACTGTAATCTAGATGAAACTAACTGCAACTGATCATTAACCATGTTGGAACTGACTACTACCTCCAAAGATATCACCAAGGGAGTAGTATTACTAGCAGGAACCATGCCAACTACCGACTCACCAACATCGCACATGATCTTTGATACATCTCTAGTCTTTGTGCCATCAGTACTAGAGGTCGCCACCATGTTAGGCATACAACAATCTGCTACAACACCCAACTCAACTGAACCTGACTCTAGTGGGAATGAACCTGATATGCCAATGTTAGTATCAAGGATGGATGCATCCCCATCTCCACTGTCTCTGACAATCTCGTCCATGGACATCCTCGGATCACCAAACACCATAGCTTATGACTGTATAGAATCAGGTAAAGACTGTAGTCGCTCTAACTCCATGGTCACCTTAGCCAAATGAAACTGTGACTCCTTGAAAGCCAACTGTGTACTCTCAAGAATCTCAGAAGTCACCTCAAGCTGCTCAGTAAGCTCACTCACCTCATCTTCCTTGGCCAACAATGCATCATATGTTGTACTACCCCACTCCATAAGATAATCTCTGTCGGCTACCAACTGCATATAATTCTGTCTCAAAATCTGAATAGCCTCCCATAAAGAGTGGATCTCTGTCAAGGAAAGATAACTGCCTTCCTTCTCATCACTAGTAGGAGAACCCCATCCATAAACTGCTAACAACTGATGAGCAGCATCAAAATGCTGGCAAATGATAGCAATGTCTCGATTACTAACTCTCAACTGATTAGACACATGATGGCACTGGCTTGACTGTCTCCTACAAACCTCCTCTGATGCACTGTCTAAAGGAGTATCCTCAAAGTTACTAGTCTCTAGAGTATTACCATCCATATCCTGTGAATCAAATCTAAAACTCATATCAACATATGGAGTATCAAAAACATTAGCATTCCTATCCAACTTCTCTATACCCAAGGAAACTAAGTCTTCAAAACTGCCCACTGCATCCTCCTGGATGTCATCAATGCCAATATGATCCTGAGACTCATCTATACACACTGCCAAATATGAAATATCATCAACACATTCCAAAAAGTATGGTCGACTGGATATATGAACAAAGCCCAACATCGGTGTATAAAAAACTAATACCAACATCAGACAAGATACTGGCACAAGAAAAGACAACACCGTGTAATCTGCTAATCAAATCCATGATAGCACCCAAACAAACACTGCTACCAAAAAGTGATAAATATCTCCAGTCAATTGAATCCCAAACACCAACATAACAATCTCGAGTCCATATCCGTAAAATAGAATCAACTGGTAACTCAAGAAAACTCCTCACCTAAGTAATATGACCAATACCAACTAACTCCACATACCTGTCATGATGAGATAATGAAGTCACAATACTATCTTTGTTCACCTTCAGTTGGCTGGACAAATCATGTGAAGTACTACTAGCCTCAGCCTCATGTGATGAAGCATCTAACTGTGCTTGGTACTCTTTCTCAGCAAAGTGATGAATGCTCAATGTCTGCTCATCTCTACCAGGTATCTCACCATCCTGCACAACAACATCCTCATAATCATCATCTGAACCCACTACACTGTAGTCACTGCCTGTTGTAACTATACCATCCTGAATACCTATGGCATCACCCTTTGATGACCTGTAAACAATTGTCTCAATTTGAGTATCAAGTTGACCGTTACTATCAATCTTTGTAATATCCTTTCCCACCACCTCCTGTGGCAGAGTAGAATCTGAGACCTTTGCCTGGCTATAAGCTAGTTTCTCAAACTCCTCATGCAAGTTCTTAGTAATTATGTCATCTGCCCTATGAGAAAATCTACCAAATAGAAATCCAGTCAACTTATCCACCTTAGCTGGGTCGGACAACATGTCATTCATTATACGGTGGTGCTCAACCAACTGTTCAGACATGTCATGGCTTATTTTTATAAGTTTATCTCGAATGTCTAAATAACCATCCTTTCTACTGTTTTGACTCTGGATATCAATTGTCCAAGATCGTGTCCTCTGAGACTCTGTACTATACCTATCCATTCTAGATAAAGTAGAGTGTAACCCCAATAGGATATAACTTCTTCAAACACCAAGAGCTAACATGCAAATGATTAGAAGTAGCATGCAACCATAGATTTTGACATGCAACTGATTAGAAGCAACATGCAACCACCAAATTCACCAAGAACTAACATGAAAATGATTAGAAGTAGCATGCAACCATAAAGTTTGACATGCATTTGATTAGAAGCAACATGAAATCATAAATTATGACATGCAAGATCTGGGTAGTTGTCAAAACTGACATGCAAGATCTGGGTAGTTGTCAAAACTGACATGCAAACTTCTACAACCACCAAATTAACCAAGAACTAACATGAAAATGATTAGAAGTAGCATGCAACCATAAATTTTGACATGCAGCTGATTAGAAGCAACATGCAACCATAAATTATGACATGCAAGATTTGGGTAGTTCTCAAAACTGACATGCAAACTTCTACAAACCCTCAGGCTGGAAAGATCATAGCTCTGATACCACTGAAATGTCCCTTTTCTGATTTTGTATGATATTTCCAACCTCTAATCATATTTTCAAGATCAAACAACTAATATCACAAAGATCCACCAAATTTCTCAAGAAACCCCAAATCGGGTATGCCAAAAATTGTGCCAAAAGCTTCACAGCTTCACCTATTATTAATAAATCTGAAAGTGGACATTTTTACAGAAATTTCAGCAGCATAAAAACCTACAAAATGAAATTTCCAGATCTATATAGCCTTTACACAACAGTTCTCAAATGTAGGACAAAAACTATGCTCATCAGGCTCCCAAAATTAACACAAAAATGCCCGGAAACACCTCAAAAACACTAATAATCTATCTCAGAATTTTAATCAGCAGCAACCCAAACTGATATGAAATACTCAACTGAAAACACCAAACTCATACAAAAAACACACCTGAAAACCTAGAAATCTGCACTGTTCAGCACAAAGGCAAACTCTGTATGAGCATGCACATGGAATGGCTTCAAACGCCCATCCTTAGCATTCCTAGAAACTTGCAAACTCCCATTCTTGGGTCTCCCCAGAAACCTACAAACTCTCATTCTTGGGTCTCCTTCTCCACAGGTTTCGCAGCCTCTGAAGAATAACAAAGAATGAGCAAAAATCAAGTTCTCCCCATCAGCCCAAAATGCCTCCAAACCCCTTAAAAGAGGGAATAATCGTAACTCACGTCCAAGAGAGGTTAATGAAACATATTTTAATAATAATTTTCATATATCAGTCCAATGGTTTCCAAAGATTAACCCCCTTTTTCCGAAACTTCACTTTCTTGGGCCTGCCTGTCTTAGCAAAGATTATTATTTTTTAATTATTTGAAAAGGGGACATGAAATATGGATCCCCTTGGTACACACAATTGATTACCCTTAACGAGAAATCCATTATGCATTATAAATTCATAATATTTACTATGAAAGTGATTCTCAAAATTAGAACATACCTTGTAGGCCTTTACAAATTCTTTATCATCCCTATAAAAAATCTTAAAGCTTTCTATCCCAATTCTATGTAATTGAACTTCTTGGACAGTAAATAACCTCCTGCTCAAGGCATCTAATACTTTATTCAAATGTGCTTTCTTGTACTTTATTGTGAAAGTGAATGCCTACAAGTACTCCATCTAATTCAAGTGACAATTAATCAATTTTTCTTAAGTGTTAATGTAGCTTAAGACCTAATTATCAGTAAATACTACAAATTCCTTGGGCAATAGATAGTTCCTCCACTTCCTAAGGGTCTGAACTAAGGCATAGAGTTCAAGATCATAGGAAGAATACTTTGTTTTGGCCTCATTAAATCTTTCATTAAAGAAGGCTACTAGCCTACCTTCTAGATTCAATACCCCCCCTACTGCTAGGCCACTTGCATCAAATTCTATGGTGAAGATATTTTCAAAGCTAGGTAGTTGTAAAACATGTTGAGTAGCTATTTTTTTCTTGAGCATTTCAAATGACTTTTTAACTTCTAAGATCCACTTAAACTTGGACTTGACTCCACCCTTTATGGTCTCTAGAAAAGGTACACATATTCCACTAAAGTTTCTAATAAACTTCCTACATAATTGAGCAAGACCATGAAAACTTCTTACCTTAGTTGAAGTAGTAGGTGGTGCCTAGTTGAGGATTGCAGCAACCTTCTCTCGGTCCATCTTCAAGGTTCCCTTAGACACCAAAAATCCTAGGTATACCAGCTCTTGCTTGAAGAAGTCACACTTCTTAAGAATAATGGTAAGCTTCTCTTTATAAATCCTTTGCAACATTGCTTCCACATGTTTTATGAATTGCCCCTTAGTCTTTTTGAAAATGAGAATATCATCTAGATACACCACCACAAATCTGCCTATGAAGTCTTTAAACACCTCATTCATGAGCCTCGTGAATGTGCTAGGAGCACTAGATAGACCAAATGGCATCACTATCCAATCATAGGGCCCATATGTGGTCTTGAATGATGGTTTCCATTCATCTCCCTCCTTTATCCTCATTTGGTGGTATCCACTCTTCAAGTCTAGTTTTGTGAAGTACATTGCTCCTACAAGGAAATCCATGAGATCCTCAATCCTAGGTATAGGGAACCTATACTTGATTGTGATCCTATTTATGGCTCTTGAGTCCATACACAATCTCCATTTCCCTCCTTTCTTGGATGTTAATACTACAAGGATTATACATGGGCTTATGCTCTTTTGAATAAGACCTTGGTCCGTTAATTCTTGTACCTATCTTGCAACTTCCAAGTTTTGGGCTAGAGTGAACTTGTATGATGCCTTGTTACATAGGGATGCACCAAGAAAAAAATTAATTTGGTGACTTCTAACCCTTCTATGTGGTAGGGTAGTAGGAGTCCCATCACTCATTATATCCTTTATTTATCAAGTAGCACTTGTACCTACTTTGGTAATGGTTCCTTGACTACATTCTCCTCTCCTTTAGACTTCAAAAATACTACATAACTTTTGCCCTCCTAATCCTTGAGGTCCTTCACAAATTCCTTACCAATACATAACAAGACACTAGGTACCTTGGTTTGTGTCTCTTCTCCCTCCAAAAAAGATTGGATTTTGAATGTTATGTCTCCCTTCTTAAATGAGATGGAGTTAGCCCTTCCATTATACAGTACTTCCCTATCAAATTGCCAAGGTCTACCCAATAGTAGATGACAAGCACCTATGGATAAGATGTAACACAACAATTTGTCCTTATAACCTACAACAGAGAAATCCACCCATTTCTAGTCATTGACTAGTATACTCTATCCTTTGTTGAGCTAAGTCACCTTATATGGATTCACATGTGGTACCTTAAGGAGTTTAAGCTTTTCCACTGCTTCCTTTGATATTTTGTTGTCAGTAGATCCAGAGTCTACTATCACTTTACATACCTTCCCTAGGACCTTACATCTAATCCTAAATAGAGCTCTTCTATGTTTCATCAACAGCATGTTGTTTAATCAAAACCCTTCTAAACATAAGATTCTCTCCCTTTTCTGACTCTATATGGTCCACTCCAAAATCCTTGTTGTAGTTGTCATCTTGAACAAATTTTATCCTCTTGTCAGGGTTAGAAGAAGAGGGCTTATTAGGAAATCTTTATGCAAGTGGCCTAATTGTCCATAGTTATAGCACTTCATAGTAGAAAAATAAGAATTGCTCCTGCCCGATCCTCTACATTTGTTTGAGCCTCCTTGGATACTCCTACCTCTGCCATAACCTTCTCTAGAAGTTCATTTTGGTTTTCTCAATGAGCTTGTTCTCACCTTGATTCCTCTACTCATTACCTCTACCTAGGTAACCTCCTTGTTTTCCTCTTTGGTTTTTGCTCTTACCTCTGTCATTGAAGTTAGAGTCTCCTTTCTACTAGTTCTTTTCCTTCACCTTAAAGGTTAACCAATGATACCTTTGGATAGTGGTAGGTGCCCACAAAATGAGTTCCTCGTGGATGTTCCATTTTAGACCTCCTAAGTATCTAGCCACCTTTATTGACAATGCTTATTTTTTTTTGGGTCTAAGATGAAATCTTTGAAACTCCTCTATGTAAGAGGTCACATCAAAGTCTTTTCTCTTTAGTCCTTGCCTTCTTTTATGGAGTTGGATTTCAAAGTCTTCTTGTAGAAAGTTCTCCTTCAACTTAGTAACCATGGCATTATAGTTGGCTATAGGATTCTTGCCCATGCTGATCTTCTCATCTTGTACATATTTCCACCATGTCAAAGTTGAGCCTTTATGTCTTGACTGAGCCACTTTGACCTTTTGTGCCTCTAATACCCCTTCACACTCAAAATGGTTCTCCATACCATCTAACCACTCCATCATTGCATCAATATCCATTTTTTCACTAAATAGTGGTACACCTTCCAAAGCTTTCCCTCCTAGGGATTTAGTAGCCTTCAAGAAGGGCTCTTCATTCAAGATAGGGTCAAGTTTAGGTACAATATCCTCTTCTGCTACCTCCTTACCCTTCTCATTGTCTTCCTCTTCCTTTCTTTCTATTGCATCAATAACTTCCTCCAATTTTATCTTCACCTCTTCCAAGGATAATTCAAGGAGCCTATTTTTATCCTTTTTCTCATCAACTTCTTTAGCCAATCCTACATTAGTCACCATACTGGACTCACCTATTGATTCCCCAGTAGTTGCAGACATATACCACTTTCCCCAAGTCTTTAACTTGCTCTAATAACAATCTAATGTGATAAACCAATATTGCTATTTTCCCTAAGCTCTCTCTCAAGGTCTCTTTAGGTCATTCACTTGACCAAATAGGGCTTCTACTCACCCTATTCTCATTAGGACTCTATTCAATAGATCCTATCCATTCAATTGGTGCACATCAATTTGGTAGAACAAACTTGCTTGCTAATTCCCATCGACACAAGTAACTTCCCAAATGCTCATTAGACCTCCCAAATGGTTAGATGGTCATCTAGGAATGTCTTTGGCCTCTCTTCAAGAACCTCAAGAAAAATCAATCTTGAAACCCTATTCAAGTTCCAACTATGAAGCAAAAATGCATCAAAATGCTTGAAAAGGGGCTACAAGAATTAGCCCTCCAAATGCAGAAAAACTGGATTGACTTACAAAAATCCTTAAAAAGGGTTTTAAAAATGACCTTTCCAAACACCCTTTTCATATTTATTAAATATTATAAGTAACTAAGGACTTCAAACTATTCATAAAGTGATCGTAGAAAAATGGCCTTAAATTAAGGGTTTTAAGGGTTTTGTCAACAACTTGATGCAAAGATAGTTTTAAACTCCTTAAGACTTCCACAAAGGCTTCCCATTTGGATTGGGCTTACTTCTCAACACCTCCTAGCATATTATGTTCAAGCTTTTGGGTGAGATTGTGTGAGATGTTCTATTAGCATCAATGTTTTGGATCATACTCAATGATCCATCATCAGGATGATAGTGAGAGAGCCAAGAATGTAGAAAAATAATATGTTGCAGACCCAGGCTGAATAACAAGAAAAGAGAGAGGGGCAAGGAAGAGCCACATGTAAATCAAGAGAAAAAATTTTTAAAAATTGGGATAGGTGAAAAAAAATTGGGGCAATAAGTCCTAAGAAAACAAATCAAAATACATTCCACAAAATGAAAGAAAGAAATAATAAAAAATAATTGATTTTTTTTTAAATGTTAAATAAATAACAAAAAGGTGAATGAAGTGGGCACTAATAAAAACTACGGGAGATAAATAAAAATAAAGTGTGTGAAATGATATTAAATAACAACCTAATAAGAACCTAATTATAAGTTCAAAAAAAAATTTAACAATAAAACAAAGACTATGAATATAAAATAACAAAAGAGGTGGGGAGAGGGAGGGCCAACTAGAGAGAAATAAGAAAGCACAAAAACAAGACTAAATAATTAAACACAAAAGAAAATTTGAAAATTTGAAAAAGGAAACACACTAATTTAGAAAATTAAACAAGAAACCTATGGGGCAAAAACTAGAATTAAATCAAGAACAAATGGAAAGGTTAAAAAGAACGAGAAAGAAGAAATGAACAAGAAGTGCTAATGAAAAATAACCCACCTCGAAGAATACAAGGATATATATATATATATATATATATATATATATATATATATATATGTATGTATTTATATATTTGTATATGTGTATAGATACATGTACATACACAATTTATGTCATATATATGTATATGTACTTGTCTATGTATATATGTGTGTGTGTGTGTGTGTGTGTGTGTGTGTGTGTGTGTGTGTGTGTGTGTGTGTTGGTGCATATATATGAAAATGAATATATGCGAGTATATATGTAACTATGTAAGTATATATATAAATATATACATATGTACATACATACATGTACATACATATATACAAACATACATACATACCTACATATATATAAGAGTGTGTGTGTGTGTAACTACAAACATGTACCCACATGTGTGTGTGTGTGTGTGTGCACAAACAAAGAAATGGGACAAAAGAGAACGAGAGGCTCCGAAACAAAGTTAAAAAGGAAGAAAACCAAGCGGAAGAGAAGGAGTAGGGGACGAAAATAAAAGATGAAGAGCTGAAAATATTTTTTTTAAAAAAATTAAAAATGGAGAGGGGTGGAGGAAAGAGTGAAAGGAAGGGACCACAAGAGAGAATGAAGAAGCACGAAAAGGAAGAGGAAGAGGAAAACAAGGGGAAGAATGGGGGGGAAAAAGAGAAATGGAGAAGAGGAAAGAACAAGGAAACCAAAAGAAGCAAGCCAAGGCCAAGAAGGGAAGGGGGATGGAGGAGAGAGAGAGAGAGAGAGAGAGAGAGAGAGAGAGAGAGAGAGAGAGAGAGAGAGAGAGAGGGAGAGAGAGAGAGAGAAGGTAGGGGGAGGGGGAGGAACTAAGAGCAAGAGGAAAAGAATGAAGGAGACAAATGATATAGAGATAGGAGAAAACTAGAGACACGAGAAGGAGGTTAAAAAAGGAATCAACTTGGGGGCTGATGGGGCCTCTTAATAGAGGATAAAAGTGGATGCCACACAAGGCTAAGGGTCCAACCTTCATCGTGATTGAGGTTTGAAGGGTAATTAAATATTTCAATCACCTCCTTCATCTTTGTCTGATATTAATTATCCTCTTTCATGAGTATCTGAGTGTTTTCCAAACAAGTGTGATGTTTGGTGGAAGATGAATGCTTGGCTAAGGCCAATTTATACACCCTTTCATGCTTGATGTCAACACTATGCTCCCTGATTCTTGTGGTAAATGATCTACTTGTTTCCCCAATGTAAGGTGCCCCATAAGAGCATAATACTTTGTAGAGCCCAAATTCAAAAAAGGCATTTCTAGAGTCTTTAAGTGTGGGCAAGTGATTCCTAATAGTGGAAAGGGGTTTGAAGGCACAACTAAAGGCATTTCTAGAGTCTTTAAGTGTGGGCAAGTGATTCCTAATAGTGGAAAGGGGTTTGAAGGCACAACTAACTCCTTTTTTGAGAAGGATTTTGGAAATTTTATGCGAGATGCCTTCAATGAAAGGAAGGATAGTGATGGGGTAAGTTCCATGCTGGGAAGGGGAAGGTCTTAGGGTGGAGTGAAACAAGTTAGCTTTCTTAAAGGCTTTGGATATATTATGGTTGGAATGCCCATTGAGCCTAAAGAGTTGACAAAGGTGGGATAACTCTTGGTCAATGTTGTCATTGTCACAAATGCAAAGGGCCCTTAGGGTAAGGGTTTTAAGCACCCCTACTTTTTGGTGAGAGTGGTGATGGGAAGAAGAATGGAGATACAAGTCAGTGTGGGTGGCTTTGTAAAACACTTGATGACCTAGGGAGCCATTAGGTTTAACACATCAAGAAACGGTAGGCACCCATTCAACTCTAACTCCATAGTAAAGGAAACGGAGGATGACACACTTTAAGGTGCGTGTAAAATTCTTCTAATTTTTTGAGCCCATGAGGCCAACAGATATTAGTGTCATCAACACAGTGGTTCCACCACTTAGTCTTGATGGGGAAGGAGTGCAAAGCCATTTCTTCAAAGTACTCCATGTAAATATTGGCAATGATTTGGAATAGAGAGAAGCCCATTGCCACACCATCAACTTTCTCATAAATAAAACCTTGGAAGGAAAAGAAGGTGGATCTTAAGAACAACTCCACTAATGTGGCCACCTCTTCATTGACCTTGAGTTTGATGACTTCAATAGAGTCAAGAATGGGAACCTTGGTAAAAAGGGAGACCACATCAAAGCTAACCAAAATGTCATCACTTTCTAGTTTGGCATCTTTGATGAAGTCAACAAAATGGCTAGAGATCTTGATAAAAGAGTCACTTCTACCCACTAGAGGGGAGATCATCTTTGCCAGGAAAGAAGCTAAAGGGTAAGTGGGTGAGTCAATCGTGTCAACAATGAGCCTAAGAGGGGTGTTGGCTTTGTGTATCTTTGGGACTCCATAGATGCAAGGGGTGACTTCTTTTGAAGGAATAAGATGTCTCTCAATGGAATCCTTAAAAGAAGAGCTATTGATTATAACTTTGACTTTTTTTAGGATTTTGGAACAAGGGTTGTAGGCTACAATTTTGTAGCTAAAAAAATATGAAAGGAGGGCTAGCATCTTGGAGATGTAATCTTCCTTATTCATAATAATTGTGGCATTTCCTTTATTGGCTCTAGAAATAATAAGGCCATTATTGCGTAAAAGAATCTTGAAAATAAGAAATTCAAGTTCAGGAATGTTTCTCTTAGGAGTCTTGGCACATTTAAGAGAAACAATGCAATCTTTTCTCACCTCTTCATGAACCTCCAAAGGAAAACCCGAATGGAATTCTCAATTTTGGTGAGGAGGTCAACAAGAGGAATGAAGCAAGGAGCGGGAGAAAGTTTTAGACCACACTTGAGGAAATTGAAATATAGCATATCTAAGACAACATGCAAGAGGTTAACCACTAGCTTGGATTCCCAATCATTAATTATGAGATGATTGGTTGAGCGAACTTGGTGGAGAATGTTGCAATAGGGATGGGGGGGGCTATGAGGATAGGAAGGGGAGAGAGAATACAACCATGAGAGAGAAATTGGGTGACTAAAAAAATAACTACCTCTTCCACTGAGCACAGGGAAATAATGGAAAAGGGAGACACATTGAAGGAAAAGTCACTTAGAGCCATTGGTGATGAGACCATTCTTTGGAAATGCTACTAGAGAATCATTGGAGTTGACAAGTTGCATGTGAGAGTAGCCACTAGCCTTGATTTGAATCTTGGAAAAATTGTGATGTACGATACTGCAAAGAGCACTGGAGTGAGGACAACAAGCTACAAATAGAATGGTACGGAGACAAATGGGTGAGCTCACTAATAGAGATGAGGCTTTTTGCTTAGGACAAGAATGGAGGGAGTTTGAGTGAGAATTAGTGTGGGTCTCATCAAGGGGCACCAATGGAGGAAGAGAGCTAGTGCCAAGCTCAAGACACCATAGCGAAGAAGAGTGGAGTTCACTGCAAGAGTTGAGAGAGAAGCTCATTGTTTTCTTAAAGAAAGATTTGCATGAAAATCCTGAACAAGTTGGAGAAAGAAGTGAAGTATGTGGCTCTACATTTGTGAAGCAATCCAAAGAACTTCTTCTTTTGTCTACCAATTAAATCAAGTTAATGACATTGAGCTCATGTGAAAGATGAAGTATCAAAATGGATCCACAACTTTGGCCAAAGCATAGAAGTGAAATGCAAATGAAGTGGTAAAAGTCTAGAGTTAAGAGCATTAATTGTACTCCTAGTGGAAGAAATGATAGATTTGAGGAGGGCAATGCCATACTGGAGGAAAATGTGATCAGTATGGAAATTTTGCAAAGGATGAACAATGGAAATGAAAGAGGGGATCATCTGAGAGTCTCTACATCTTTTTAGAAAGGCTAGGTCTGCAACAAGCTTGTAAAGATTTATTCTTAAACCCTCAAAATGCTTGCATTTCATAAACATTTCCCTCCCGTGAAGGGTGTTAATTAATTGCAATAAATTTCCACAATCCATGATATTATGTTCAAGCTTATGGGTGAGATTGTGTGAGATTTTTTTATCAGCATCAACATTTCATATCATACTCAATGATCCATCATTAGGATGATAGTGAGAGCTAAGAATGTAGAAAAATAATATGTTGTAGACCCAGGCTAAATAACAAGAAAAGAGAGAGGGGCAAGGAAGAGCCATACGTAAATCAAGAGAAAAAATAAAATAAAATTAGGACAAGTGAAAAAAAGGCAATAAGTCCTAAGAAAAAAAATTAAAATACATTCCATTAAATGAAAAAAAGGAAAAAAAAATTAAAAATTAAATAATAATAATAAATTTAAAATTTAAAATAAATAATAAATAAATAACCAAAAGGTGAGTAAAGTGGACACTAATGAAAGCTACGAGAGATAAATAAAAATAAAGTGTATGAAATGATATTAAATAAAAACCTAATAAGAACCTGATTGTAAGTGCAAAAAAAAAAAAAACAATAAAAGAAAAGACTATGAATATAAAATAACAAAGGGGCGGGTGGGCTAAATAGAGAGAAAAATGAGCAAGAACAAAAACAAGACTAAATAAGAAAACACAAAAGAAAAATTAAAAAATTAAAAAGGAAACACACTAATTCAAAAGATTGAACAAGAAACCTATGGGGAACAAACTAGAATTAAATCAAGAACAAAGGGAAAGGTTAATAAGAACGAGAAAGAAAAAATAAACAGAAAGTGCTAATGAAAAATAACTCACCTCAATATATATATATATATATATATATATATATATATATGAAAATGAATATATGCGAATATATATGTAACTATGTAAGTATATATATATAAATATATACATATACATACATACATGTTGTACACCCGAAAAGGTGCACTTCTCTAAATCATTCTATCCGAGGTTCTCCATAGATTGGAAAGCTCGAATGCCAACTTAGAGCTCCCTAGTTATGGAGTGCAAGGGGCATACAAATGAGCATATAGGAGCTCTCAGCTGAGCCTTAGAAATACAGCCCTTGCTAGTAAACCACAAAATGGGAGATTCTTTAGACAAGAGCAAGAGTGCTAGTGTCAAAGAACTCTTGGATCATGCAATGCAAAAATGAAACTATATTAGGATGAGATGCACAATGCAAGCTATGCTAAAAATGAGATGGGAATGTTACAAATCCAGCTATTAAGCCATGTGATCTAATTATTTGCAAAGGAAACTACACTATCATGCAATATGATCTTAAGACTAATATGAAGGAAATGAGAGAATGAGATAAGAAAATGAGAAGTTCTCCACAAAGCTCTAAGGAAACCTGTTAGAAAACCTGCAGCATGACAATATTCAAAAGATGGATCGATTGAGGGGGAAAGCTCTCTCCCTTTTAAAGATGTATGGATAGTAGAGATCAAGATGAAGATGGTGGATGATCAATGGTGGAATTTGAAAAGAGGAGTGATCCATGTGCACACACAAGTCAACCAATAGAATATAAGTTGACTTGTCATATAAGACAAAAGTCACAAAGCCTTTTCTTTTAAGTGCAAAATAGAAAAAGGACTTTATGTGTCCATTTTAAGTGGGTTAGAAGAATGGGGTGTTTTATTTAATTAAAAGGGGACATGTTCTTTTAATCAAATAATGAACTTAGGATAGCATAGTCAAACTATAGGTTATAATCAAATAAATTTATTATTAGCAATTTGGCTTAGGTAAATGATTAAATTAATTTAGCCAAAATGCTAAAAAGGGGGCTAATAGTCTAGATGACCATTTTTAGGTGATTACACATGCATGCATACATACAAACAAACATAAAAATGTACATACATACATATATATAAGAGTGTGTGTGTGTGTACCTACAAACATCCAAACATGTACCCACATGTGTGTGTGTGTGTGTGTGTACACGCGCGGACAAAGAAATGGGACAAAATAGAATGAGAGGCTTTGAAACAAAGTTAAGAAGGAAGAAAACCAAGGGCGAGAGAAGGACTAGGAGGACAAAAATAAAAGATGAAGAGCTGAAAATATTTTTAAAAAAAACAAAATAAAATAACATGGAGAGGGTTGGGTGCGAGGGCGAAAGGAGGGGACCACAAGAGAGCAAGAAGTATGCAAAGGAAGGGAAAGAGGAAAACAAGGGAAAGAATGGGGGAAAAAAGAGAAATGGAGAAGAGGAAAGAACAAGGAAACAAAAAGTAGCAAGCCAAGTCCAAGAAGGGAACAGGGATGGGGGGGGGGGAAGGGAGAGGGAGAGAGAGAGAGAGGGGGGGGGGGGAACTAAAGACAAATGATACAGAGATAGGACAAAACTAAAGTCACGGGAAGGAGGGGAAAAAAGGAATCAAATGGGGGGCTGATGGGGTCTCTTAATGGAGGATAAAAGTGAAGCATTTTTATTTTTCTTTTTCTTTTCTTCATTTTGTGGAATGTATTTTGATTTGTTTCTTAGGATGTATTGCCTTTTTTTCAGTTGTCTTAATTTTGTTTTATTTTTTCTCTTGATTTGCATGTGGCTCTTC
Organism: Cupressus sempervirens; assembly: GCA_028749045.1. NCBI lineage: Eukaryota > Viridiplantae > Streptophyta > Pinopsida > Cupressales > Cupressaceae > Cupressus > Cupressus sempervirens. The sequence continues at coordinate 472,754,164 of CM053793.1, read as the reverse complement.
CTTGCCCCTCTCTCCTTTCTTATTATTTAGCCTGGATCTGCAACATATTATTTTTCTACATTCTTAGCTCTCTCACTATCATCTTGATGATGGATCATTGAGTATGATCTAAAACATTGATGCTAATAAAAAATCTCACACAATCTCACCTAGAAGCTTGAACATAATATCATGGATTGTAGAAATCTATTGCAATTAACCTCTTAGAATATTCAAGTGATCTCAAGTTGAAGTATTAGACATGTTACCTCCTCTAATGCCTCTTACTCTACTCTGTGATCCCTAACCAAATTACTAGAACTTTCCTAGGGCATCACTTCATAATTAGCTCCTTAGAATACTAAGGCCCCATTTCAATTGTACACAATGTATATGGACTCATGTTCCAAATCCCAAAACTTCCTACAAAACCTACAATGGTAATGAGCCCTATAACTCCATTTGTGCAATCAACCTGACTTAAAACAACAGGTTATAGAAATTCAAAATATTTAGTCTAAGAAGTCAAAACCTTGTAAATTAATAAAATAAAACTATACAGAAACTCCACAAAACCTCTATTAACACTTTTGAAACAAAAAGTTTCAAATCTAATTCACTTGAAAACCAAAAACTATCAAAAGCATAAAATAGTTAGCAATAACTTTCTACTTAGTCTATACAATGCAAAAACTAACTTCTCTAACCCCTTGACCAGGTCAAAAATGGCCTCATATAGGATTTTCACCCACAATCCTAACTATTTTTGGTAGTTATAACACATTCTAGACAAAGTTTTATGAAGTCCAAGAAAATTTGTCAATGTTGTCATTAACAACATTGACAACAATTGAGCAACTTTTATATCTTAAGGAGTTAAGTCCTCAAACTTGCTCCAAAAGTCATGAAACCTTGTATAATGTCCAACTAGGATTTAAAACACTTAAATATGGCCTTAAAACCTTAATTGGACCATTCTACACCTCTAGGCCTCAAAACACCTAGTTTGGCCTAATATGCAACTAAGAGCAACCTTGACCTGTTTGGGCTTGTCAAACCTAACACTCACATACTTAGGACTATATGGGTCTCTTTATTCACCTAATGGTGTGGCTAGAACCAATACATGCCAAAATAAAAAATAGAGCCCTAGGTCTTCCTTATCCCACCTAGGTGCCCCTACACCATCTAGGCCAATCATAACCTTAACATATTATTGGAAATAGTTGTATATGCGGAAATGTGAATGTGGACCTTCACATACACTTCAACATGGTCCTTACCCATAAGATCACCAAGGAATGAACATTGAATTATCCATCTAAGAGGTCTGGCAGAATGACCTGTTGCCTTCTAACTAGAGGGATTTTTCCCATTCGCTCTCAGACTGAGAAGCAAGAAACCAAACCTTTAATACGAAGGATTTTGTGCAATAATATGAAAGTTTATTTAATCTAGATTATGTGCAATTTTAATCTAATAACAAGTAAAAGAGAATTAAACTAGATGGATGCATTTTTAATCTAATATGACATTAATGCTAGGCAATTCAAAAAGCTATGACAAGATTGAGTAAATGAGTATGAAATTCGATTGTATTTCGATGCAATTCAAATTCCAAACTCCTAAATGAGGAATTAGAAGCATCTTAAATAGAATTCCAAAAAATAAATTAATGGTTAAGATCAACTCAGATCGATGGTCAGGATTGAAGCTAAGATCCAGTCAAGATGGAAGATTCCCAGTATAAGTGAGGTTAACTAACTCAAATCCTAAGTGTAATGAAAAGTTAATTGGAATTCACCCAAGTGTTAGAATAAGTGGATTAAGCCAATTCCAATTCAAGAGGTAGATCACTCAGAATTCCCATTCTTGAACTGGAGAGATGAAATTGGAAGGTTATTTAATTTAATAAAAATGAGATATGGCCTCATAAATGCATATTTCCATTAATTGAATAATTACATTCAATAATTAAAATGAGAGCATTATTAAATTAAATAAATTTAAATCCTTAGTACATTAGCTTTAGGAGATAATTTAATTTAATTAAAGTATAAACACTTCAAATTAAATCAAATCTTAATCAATAGGTTTAATGTAGCTAATCCAAGTCAATACTTTAGGAATTAAATAAATAGCATGATTAATGCAAATCAGCATTTTCTACATTTGGCAATTAAGTCAAGTAGCAAAAATTAGAATGAGAATTTCCTAATGAAATAGGACTCAGGGTTGATCAAAATAGACCATAATTGGTTGAGATGGCAATGAGCCAATTTTGGGGTATTACATTTTTCCCCTCTTTGAATGAATGTGCGAGCAACATGCTCAATTCAAAGAAAACTGGAAAGCATGATGCACAGATCAAGAAATGAGATTGATTCAACAATTTGATGATGTAGAAACCAATTGATAAGCTTTTAAAGATTATCTCCAGAATGGAACTTAACCTTAAGGGATCCAGATAGAACACCTAGATACCTAGAGTTGATTAGCTTTTAAAGATTATCTCCAAAATGGAGCTTTACCTTAAGGGATCTAGATAGAACACCTAGATACCTAGAGTTTATAAGATTTTAAAGATTATCTCCAGAACGAAGCTTAACCTTAAGGGATCTAGATAGAACACCTAGATACCTAGAGTTGATAAGATTTTAAAGATTATCTCTAGAATGGAGCTTAATCTTAAGGGATCCATATAGAACACCGAGATACCTAGATTGATAAAAGATAACAAGATCCTTCCATGAGTTGTAGAATCATCCCCAAAATGATGCTTGGTCCTTAAAAGTCAAGGTTTAGACTATCATAATACCTATCCATTGAACTCTGATAAAGACTATTATAAGATGTGATCAATTGATGAAAAGATGAAATAAATGACATAGATGTCAGATAGAATGGGGACAAGATACCCCTAGTGATGAGATGCCTTGAGTGATGAGGACATAAGATTCATATTTGGTTGAAATTCAAATTCAATGATGTAATCATTCTGCCCCCTCAGGAGCGAAATCTAAAGATGACACACTAGAAATATGGGGTAGAGTAGTATAGCAAGAAATACAAAAGAAATCATAGAGTGAAAAGAATATAGGAGAGGTCAGAATGATCAAAAGAAAATTTGGAGTCAATTTGGAGTGATTTTGAAGTCAAGAAGACCAAGTTTGACCAGAAGTTTACCAAATTTGACCATAGTTCAAGAATTTTTCCAGATTTATGAGGCAATGTAAAGTAATTTTTAGTTGAAAAGAGTCCAAGATTCACTAAGTATCAAAAAAAATAGAATGCACAAGCATTCGATCATGTCGATCCCAAAAATTTAAGATGTGATTTTGAGTTGCTTAAGTGTGTCAGATTTTGAATTCAATCCTGAAAATGGGTTTAGAGCAGTCAAATTGGCCAGGGGGTGATTTTTGTACAAATCAAAGCACTTTGAAAAACTAGGTCAAAACCTATCTAAGGTCCCAAAGAGTCATTTTCAAATCATTTGCACTTTTGTCTTTAGTTAATAGGAGAGCTTTGAGGCAAAAATGGTGGTCCCCATGTCTTCTCATCATTTCGAGTGTTCCCGACAACACAACTAGCCGACGGACTATAGAACCCTAGTGAGTAGTTGATAATCTTGCTTTTTTCTTAGTTTTTCACACATATTGATGCATTTATTAGCATGCTTAGGGGTTTTAATTATTGCTCTATCGATCCTCACAAGAGAATCTCATTCTTTATGCAAGCCCAATCTTTCCTCACATGAGGATCCACCACTTTGGTGTTTCTTTGCACACCCTAATGAGGTTTCTCGCATGGGAGATACCCACCTTTTGTGTGAGATGCATGGAATTTTGCGCACATTTTGTTAATGTTTTGTCACTTCTCATGTGAAAACATGTTTCCTCACATGAAGATGTCAAATCTCACATGAGGAAGTGCATGCTCACATGAAAAACTAGTTTCATTTGCAATGTTTAAGTTCAAATATTTGCATTTCATTAGAAATTTGTATTTTGATTTTTTGTCATGTCGCCTAGTCAAGTGGATACTGACCATCTGCATGTTGTTGTTGGTCATGTGTACAAGATATCTTTGATGATGTTGGATTCAGGTCCCACTACTCACCGTACTGAGCTCTGTGTGGAATCTCGATGATGTCAACATGGCTCATATAGACAAACTCAAGTTATCTCATTTATGTCAGATCCCAATAGTGTTGGTGAATCACCGCTTATTCATTGCATTGGTGGAGAATTCCCATTTAAAATGAACACCTTCAACCTACCCCAAGGAGAGATGAATGTGACTCCCAAGGAAATCTACAGGATTGTGTGCATACCCTTCCATAGGCTGAGGGTAGTCTATTATATAGTACTAAGAGTAGGTATAGAGGCGCTAAAAGGTATCTTTTAGTAGGATTTGATCATGGGCCAGGCTATCACATGGGATGAGCTTGTCCACACTTATGGGCCCACACATAAATTAGCTTTAGTTTTGGCAATCTTTATTAGCTATTTCCTACTGCTGGACATAGGGCAACACAAATTAGAGTGTAGGTGGGGGCAGATGCTCCAGAGGATGTTGGATGCTCTGGAGAGATTCAAGTGGGGTTAGTGCATGCTCGCACACATGTTCCATGAGATGCATGAGATCATGTACCATAGAAAAAGGAGTATGGCTGCCAATGTATATGTATTATAGATTTGGGCATGCAAGCACTTTCCAGTTACAAATAGGGAAGACTGGGAATTAGAGAGTACATCTCAATGACATAGTATCCATTGTATAGCAGCCCTGGAGAGAGATTCAGGAAAGGGATGACACCCCTCAAGAGCTGAGCCATATGTTTGATCATGGCCACTGATAGGCCACTTTGCATAGATCATAGAGAGGTTCCCTCTTACCCATGTGTGGTGTCAATATGGGTAGCCATAGGATATATCATAGGAGTACTGCTTGTATGCACGATTGGCCAGAGATTTGAGTCATGGATAGTTACCAAGGTTGGATCCAAGGATATCCATGATCAATCTACACAACTTGGTTGTGACATAGTGGGATTACTTGTTGGCAATAGCATATGTTGTGATGACACCTACTTAGCAAGTGTATTTTTCTAGCCATACCTTCTCATGATTTACAGATCTAGTAGGAATGGTAGCTCATGGACCATAAGTAGCCCAATGACTACCCCCACCATAGCCACCACAAGGACCATCGCAAGCACCAAAGCAGAAACCATAGTAGGTTAGACACCAAGTCAGATAGGTGTAGATTCTCCCTCAGTAGATGGAGAGTGATTCAAGTTCAGGTGGTAGTGGGGTAGATCAAGGTCAGTGGCAGAGACCTCACACAAAGGAGTAGAAGCCAGCTAAGCAGTAGATAGAGTAGCTTGAGAAGGAGATGCAAGACCAGCTAGCTTCTAGGTCTCAAGATGCCTTGAGGAGAGTTGGAGAGCAGATATGAAAAGCCTCTTGATATTTAGGAGAGTTGTAGATCCAAATAGTTGTGCAAGAAACCCAGATAGCTGAGTGGGATCATGAGATTTGTGGGCTACGAGAGTAGCTAGAGATAGTTGGGAGGAGAGTTGAGTAGCTACAGGATGAGGTCTGCTTATAGGTAGCACGTGTGGCCTATTATTTTGTAGTCTACTCTGTAGTGGTACCAGATGAGGCTCAATAGGTGCCCTGATTCTCACAGTGTGCTTGGGAGTCAGGTGTGTGACCACCTACTAGGCTACATATGCCTCTACTACCTCCCCCTCCTTTAGGAGGTGAGGGAGCTATAAAGAGTTAGACTGATTGTGTCTCCAAGTTTTTGATTTGGCTATGTATTGATTGGTGTGCCAACACCATTTTGTATCCTTTTTTATCAATAGTACTCAAGGAGGGCTCATTTTTGTAGTATAATATTCTTTGACAGTGATATATATACAAGAATTTGTGTCGAGTATCCTTTTTATATGTCATTATCTATCTTTTAATGTGATGTATATGAGATTTTTTATTTTTTGATTATGAGATGCAAACATGATGTGAAGTATGGATGCATATTTGATTTGATTTGCAGATGTAGTGTAGATGAGATGAATTATGAAATTATGGATGAAATGCAAACGTGATTGAGATGACATCTCATGTAGTGCTTCATGTTTTTCCTTGACAGTGACAGGTATCCCATTGAGGATCAAGAGGATGAACCAAAGAACTAAATGCTTGTGCAACCATGAAGAAACATGATACTTTGAACAGACCAACAATCCCACATCATGAAGGATGGAAGTAGATTTGCAATAAAATCATGTGTGTAGCCAAGTGAAGTATGAAATGCAAACCTATGGTAGATGCAACCCTAGGTCTAGTTACCAAGCCTCTTCAATTTTCATCACTAAGCATATAAAAAAACTCAATATGTCGTACAATTCCCACTAAAATTGCAATCATAGGAATATGAATAGTACATATGTTCTAATTTTCTTAGGATGAAATGTAAGAATTTGAGGCACAAGAAGCTAGAATGACCAAAACATTTGTCCCTTTTAATGTAGCAAGCTAACATAAGCATCAAAGCATAAATGCTAGGATGACTAGAATGTTTCTTGCATGAAGACACACCAGACACACAAGAGATTCATCTTATGCTAAGTAATTAGTAAGTATTATATGTACAATGACCCTTGTGTTCATAACCTAAGAAAGAAGTGTGCTAGATATACTCACAGTGACCCATATGTTCACTTAGCAGGACCTATTACAAAAAAAATTAGTTTTTTTAGTTTTTTTTAGGACATTTAAGTATATACAGAGAGCTTCTGAGATCATATCATATGTACAAATACTTCAGGTGGAGAGTGTTGATAAGCTTTTAAAGATTATCTCCAAAATAAAGCTTAATCTTAAGGGATTGAGATAGAACACCTAGATACCTAGATTGATAAAAGATAACATGATCCCACCATGAGTCATAGAATCATCCCTAGAATGAGGCTTGATCCTTAGGAGTCAAGGTTTAGACTATCTTGATACCTATCTATCGAACTCTGATAAAGACTTATAAGATGTGATCAACTGATGAAAAAATGAAATAGATGACAAGGATTTCAGATAGGATAGGGACAAGATGCCCCTAGACATGAGGACATAATGCAAAAATGTGACCTCGAACCTTCACATACACTTCAACATGATCCTTACTCGCAAGATCATCCTAAAATGAACATTGAATTGTCCATCTGAGAGGTCTAATAGAATGACCTATTTCCTTCTAACTAGAGGGATTTTTCCCATTCGCTCTCCAACCGAGAAGTAGGCAACTAGACCCTTTAATATGAAGGATTTTATGCAATAATATGAAAGTGTATTTAAGCTAGATGATATGTAGTTTTAATATAATAACAAGTAAAAGAGAATTAAACTAGATGGATGCATTTTTAATCTAATATGACATTAATGCTAGGCAATTCAAAAAGCTATGACAAGATTGAGTAATTGAGTATGAAATTTGATAGTATTTCAATGCAATTCAAATTCCAACCCCCAAAATGAGGAATTAGAAGCCTCTTAAATAGAATTATGAAAATCAATTAATAGTCAAGATCAACTCAAATCGATGGTCAGGATTGAAGCTAAGATCCAGTCAAGATGAAAGATTCCTAGTGTAGGTGAGGTTAACTAACTCAGATCCTGAGTGTAATGAAAATTTAATTGGAATTCACCCAAGCGTTAGAATAAGTAGATTAAGCCAATTCCAATTTGAGAGGTAGATCACTTGGAATTCCCATTCCTGAACTGGAGAGATGAAATTGGAAGGTTATTTAATTTAATAAAAATATGGTATGACCTCATAAATGCATATTTCCATTAATTGAATAATTGCATTCAATAATTAAAATGAGAGCATTATTAAATTAAATAAATTTAATTCATTAGTACATTAGCCTTAGGAGATAATTTAATTTAATTAAAGTATAAACACTTCAAATTAAATCAAATCTCAATCAATAGGTTTAAATTAGCTAATCCAAGTCAATACTTTAGGAATTAAATAAATAGCATGATTAATGCAGATCAAGGTTTTTGCATTTGACAATTAAGTCAAATAGTGAAAATCAAAATGAGAATTGCTTAATGAAATAGGACTCAGGGTTGATCAAAATATACCAAAATTGGTTGAGATTGGCAATGAGCCAATTTTGGGGCATTACATTTTCCCCCTCTTTGAATGAATGTCTGATCAACATGTTCAATTCAAAGAAAATCAAAAAGCATGATGCACATATCAAGAAATGAGATTGGTTCTAAAATTGATGATACAAAGACCAATTGATAAGATTTTAAAGATTATCTCTAGAATGGAGCTTAACCTTAGGGAATCCAGATAGAACACCTAGATACCAAGATTGATAAGCTTTTAAATATTATCTCCAGAACAAAGCTTAATCTCAAGCAATCTAGATAGAACATCTAGATACCTAGATTGACAAGCTTTTAAAATTTATCTCTAGAATAGAGCTTAATCTTAAGGAATCTAGATAGAACACCTAGATACCTAGATTGATAAGCTTTTAAAGATTATCTCCAGAATGAAGCTTAATCTTAAGGAATCCAAATAGAATACCTAGATTGATAAGCTTTTAAAGATAATCTCCAGAATGAAGCTTAACCTTAAGGAAGCCAGATAGAACATCTAGATGCCTAGATTGATAAGCTTTTAAATATTATCTACAAAACAAAGCTTAATCTTAAGGAATCTAGATAGAAAACCTGGATACCTAGACTAACAAGCTTTTAAATATTATCTACAAAATAGAACTTAATATTAAGGAATTCTGATAGAACACCTAGATACCTAGACTGACAAGCTTTTAAAGATTATAACTAGAATGGAGCTTAATCTTAAGGGATCCAAATAGAATGCCTAGATACCAAGATTGAAAAACTTTTAAAGATTATCTCTAGAATGGAGGTTAATCTTAAGGAATCCAAATAGAACACCTGCATACCAATATTGATAAGCTTTTAAAGCTTATCTCCAGAATGGATCTTAATTTTCTAGAATCCAAATACAACACCTAAATACCAATATTGATAAGCTTTTAAAGATTATTTCTAGAATAGAGCTTAATCTTAAGGAATCTAGATAAAACACCTAGATTCCTAGATTGACAAGATTTTAAAGATTATCTCTAGAACGGAGCTTAATCTTAAGGAATCTAGATAGAACACCTAGATACCTAGATTGAAAAGCTTTTAAAGATTGTCTTCATAATGGAGCTTAACCTTAAGGGATCTAGATAGAAAACCTAGATACCAAGATGATATGCTTTTAAAGATTATCTCCAGAATGGAGCTTAACCTTAAGGGATTCAGATAGAATACCTAGATACCTAGTCCATAAAAGATAACAAGATCCAACCATGAGTTGTAAAATCATCCCCAAAATGAGGCATGATCCTCAGGAGTCAGGGTTTAAACTATCTCAATACATGTCCATCGAACTCTGATAAAGACTAATACAAGATGTGATCAGGTAATGAAAAGATGAGATAGATGATAGAGGAGAACAATATGCCCCTAGTGATGAGATGCCCTGAGTGATGAGGACATAAGATTCAGATTGAGTTGAAATCCATATTTAATGATGTAATCATCCTGCCCCTTCGGGAGCAAAATTGAAGAATGACACACCAAAAATATGATATAGAGTGGTATAGCGAGAGATAAAGAAGTAATATGTTATTCAAAACAATATAGAAGAGATCAGAATGAGTAGAAGAAAATTTGGAGTCAATTCAGAGTGATTTCGAGGTCCAAAAGACCAAGTTTGAACAAATTTTGACCAGAGTTGACATGAGTTGACCTTTTCTAGGATTTTTGAAAAATTTGAAGGGAAAAGATTCCAAGATTCATAAATTATCAAAAAAATGGACTACACAAGTGTTTGATTGCGTCGGTCCCAAAATTTTAAAATACATTTTTGAGCTGCTTAAGTGTGTTAGATTTTGAATTTGATTAAGAAAAATGGGTTCAGAGCAACCAAAGTAGCTAGGAGGGTGATTAATCGATCATTTGTACACTCATGAAGAACATGATGCTTTGAAGAAGTAAAGAATTCCTCATCATGAAGGAAGTAAACAAATCTACAATCAAACCATGTGTCTATGCAATGCAATCCTATGCTAGATGCATTCTTAAACTAGACACAACCCTAGGTCTGGTTACCAACCTTCGATAATTATCATCACTAAGCATATAGAAAATTATAGATATCATACAATCCCCATTGACATTGCAATCATAGGAATATGAATAGGACATCTATTCTAGTTTTTTCAGGATTAAATGTAAGCATTCGAGGCATAAGAAGCTAGAATGACCAAAATATTTTTCCCTTTTAATATAGCAAGTGAACATAAGCATCAGAGCATAAATGCTAGGATGACTAGAATGTTTCTTGTATGCAAACACACCAGCCACACGGGAGGTCCCTCTTATACTAAGTAATAAGTAAGTATTATGTTCACAATAGCCCTTGTGTCTATAACCTAAGATAGAAGTTTCTATATATACTAGCAATGATCCATATATTCACTTAGCAGGATGAGTATCAATATTTACTATTGCATAAAGAGTTCACTCCAACAAGAAAGGATAAGAACCAACCTATTTATCCATATAAAAGGATTTGAACTACACATGGCCATCCAATACAAGATGGAGGCTCTTATAGTGGACACCCCATTTATATGTATGCCTCAAATCATTGGAACTAAACCATAAATAGAAAGAAAAGAAATAATCATGCCCCCAGTCCTTGCTTCTCTAGTCAAAAATGACATCATCAAGCTTCTCAAGAAGACATGATAAAGCAAAAGAAAAGAAAACAAAGAAAAGCTCAATTCATCCAAAACAAATTTATCTTTTCCAGTTCAGTTTTCAAGTTATAGGATCGATGTCAATTGTCAATGTTTAGAGCATATATGAAAGAAATATCTTTAGTAGGAGGATGATAGTAGATAGACATGGGCAAAATGACTAGTGACTAAAGTCAAAGAGGATTCTTCAATAAGAAGAACCTTATTTGGAGCTAAGAAATAGTAGACAAACATAGTCAAGATGACTGGTGACTGATGTAAGAGAGATCTTCCATAAAGGGGAATCTTAGAAGTGACATGAATGACAGTAGGCAGACATAGTGAGAACCACTGGTGACTATTGCGAGAGAGACTCCATGAGAGGAATCTCAAAAAGTGACATGAACGACAGTAGGTAGACACAATGAGAACCACTGTTGACTATCGTGAGAGAGACTCCATAAGAGGAATCTCAAAAAGTGACATGAACAACAATAGGAAAATACAGTGAGAACTACTGGTTACTGTCATGAGAGAGACTCCATGACACTATCGGGTGGTGCCCCAAAGTTATGTCAAGTTTCAATCCATGGATACATGAGTGAAAAGTAGGAAACTAAAGCAAGAAGCGAAAGTAGGAAAGAAACTATATAAGAAGCTAGAAGATGCACTACAAGATGGAGAATTGGGAACAAGAAGTGCCAATTTACAAGGTTTTCACCTTCTTGGCAGAGATTCTTCTTTTTTTTTTTGTTGCTACCATGATGCCTATTTCCAGGCTTTCACCAATGGCACTTTTTCTTGTTTTTCTATTTTTTTTGTATTTTTCTCTTTTTTTAATTTTTTTTGTATTTTTCACTTCTTCTTTTGTCTCTTTTTTGTTTTTTTGGTATGACCGAGGTGCCCATTGCTAGGTTTTTACCAAGGTAATGATTATTTTTCAGGACTTTTTGCAATTTTTAGAATTTTTTTAGGACATTTAAGTATATACAGAGAGCTTCTAAGATCAAAGTAGTTGTAGAACCACTTTAGGTGGAGAGTGTTAATGGGCTCCTTGAGTACCTCTCCTTCGGTTGTTGAAAGCTGGTAAGAACCAGATCCAAACACTATAGTGACTATGTAAGGACTAAGCCAGTTTGGTTCAAACTTTCCATTTTGGACCTATTGTTGTTGATTCTTAGGATTTTCTCTCAAGACAAGATCACCCAGTTGGAAGTTAAGTGGCTTAATTTTCTTATTGTAACCTTTGGACATACGTTGTTGATAAGCTTGAAGATGATCACACACCACTTGTCGACATTCATCTAACAACACTAGCTATTGAAGCTGAGATATTCTATAGTCTTCATCAGTGATGAGGCCCTTCATGGAGATTCTCAGAGTAGGAATCTCAACCTCAATTGGAAGCATAGCATCTGCTCCATAGACCAAAGCAAAGAGCATTGTACCCATAGGAGTTCTAATACTTTTTCTATATGGCCATAACGCTAGATTAATCTAGAGGTTCTAGTCACTCCCAAATTTGCTAACTATGTGATACAAGATCTTCAGTATCACCTTGTTGGATGCCTTTTCTTGATCATTACCCTGGGGGTAATAGATAGAAGACCAATGTTGCATTATTCTAAATTTTTTGCATAACTCCTTGAAGTATTTATTTTTAAACTTTTCTCCATTGTGAATAATAATGGAGGATAGTACACCATACCTACATATGATGTAGTTTGTGATAAATAGAGCTATAGTTTTACCATTTTCTATTGTGAGAGGTACTGCCTCTACTCACTTCATGAAGTAGTTTGTAGCCATAATAATGAACTTATGTCCATTAGAAGGAGATGGGTGAATCTGACCCACAAGATCAAAGGCCCATTGTCAAAATGGCCACAGTGTGGTAGATGGAATCAACTCCCTGGCTGGAGCATGAATCAAATTCCCATGGAGCTAGCATTGTTTATAGGATTTGGTGTACTTGATTGCCTCTTGCTCCATATTTAGCCAATAGTAACCAGCTCTAATAAGTTTACAAGCTAGTGTCAAGCCATTTGAGTGAGACCCACAAATGCCCTTGTGAACATCAATTAATGTGTATTTGGACTCTTTGGGTTCTAGACACCTAGGGAGTGTTCCATCAAGACCTCTCCTAACAAGTCATCAATGATAATGACATATTGTAAAGCATTACAGATAAGATAACATTTTTCATTTTGGGTTGGACCATCTGAAATAGTTTTATCATGAAGATAAGAGTAGATGTGGTGGTAGCGAGATGAGTCTTGTCCTACAATAGAATAGATCATCCTAGATTTCAGGGTATCATAGGTAGGGTAGAGTAACATTTCCACTAGAACCTCATGTCAAAGATCATTTTCTAGCATTTGTAGCAAGGAAGCTAGAGTAGGTATGGCATTAGCTACTTTATTATTTGCTCGAGGAATTTGCTAAAAATTGATATGAGCAAAGTATTTCTTCATATCATCAACCATGTGTTTGTAAGGGATTAATTTATCATCTTTTGTCTAATACACATCATTAACTTGGTTAATTATGAGCTAAGAGTTCCCAAAGATGTTAAACTGATCCACTCTCCATTTAGCTACAATCTTCATGCCATTAATAAGAGCCTCATACTCTGCAATATTGTTTGTACAAGGAAACATAATCTTATACACCTTGGGGAGTGAATACCTTTGTGGTTTTATGAGGAGTAACCCAGCACTGAATCCCTATTGTGTGAAGGAACCATCGAAGAACATCACCCATGTTTGGTGTGTGAGTGTTAGAATTGATTCATCAAGAAAATCAATGTTCATCGGGAGAAGACTCTGCATATTTTCATCTACTAGCTGATCTGCAATTGCTTGTCCCTTGATAGCTTTTTGTTCAAAATATTAAATATCAAACTCACTTAGTATCAACCACTTAGCTAATCTCCCTAGAAGTACTCTAGTGGATCAATTTTAGCCACCAATCATGTAGTGTGGGTGAGCATGTAGTGTCTCAACTTTTAGGAAGCAAAGACAACCACCAAGAAATCTTTCTCAATGATACTGTAATTCATCTCATAAGAGATCAATGTATGTCTCAAATGGTAAATAGCCCTTTCCTTGTTATCATTGTCTTCTTGAGCAAGTAAGATACCCAAAGGAGTTTTTGTGGCACAAATGTACAAAATTAGTGGCTTCCCATAAATAGGAGGCATCAAGATTGGTGGATTAGCAAGATATTGTTTTGCTAGTGTCAAGCTTTGCTCACAATCCTGACTCTAGTTATATTTGACACCTTTATGTAGAGTCTTGATTAAAGGTTGTGATCTATCCACCAACTACGAGATAAATCTATGAATAGATTGAAGTATTCCTTGTAAGGCTCTCATCTGATTGATATTATGAGGTGGAGGCATATCCATAATTGCTTGAACTTTCTTTGGATCCACCCCAATTCCTTTTGCAAACACAATGTATCCTAGTAGTTTTTCTGGTGTGACACCAAATGTGCATTTCTTGGGATTAAGCATTGGACTAAATTTTTCCATACGATCTAGAATAGTTTCCAAATCTTGAAGGTGAGTATTGCATTTTACACTCTTGACCAAGGTATCATCCACATAGTCTTCCATGGTCTTATGCATCATGTCATGAAAAATTATAGTGGCTGCTCTCTAATATGTAGCACCAATATTTTTCAAGACAAATGGCATCACATTCCAATAGAAGGTTCCCCATGCACATGTAAAAGCAATCTTTTCCTGATCCTTTGGTGCAATTTTGATCTGATTATAACCAAAAAAATCCATCCATGAGTGAGTACATCTCATATCCTGTCATCATGTCCACTATCATATCAATGTTAGGCAATGAAAAATCATCCTTAGGACATGCTAAATTGAGATCCCAAAAGTCTATACAAACTCTGATAGATTTGTCATGCTTGGAGACTGGAACAATGTTGGATATCCATTTAGCATAATCAATAGTACAAATGAAACCAGCTTTTAGAAGCTTCTCCAATTCAGCTTTGACGACCAATGCAACATAAGGATTCATTTTCTGAAGTTTTTGTTTAAGTAGTTTAATGCTTAGTGTAATATAAAAGTGATGCATAATAAGATTAGGACCTAGTCCTAGCATGTCTAAGTATGTCCACACAAATTTTATCTTCTTCTCTCAAAAGAAAGTAATGAAGTCCTCTTTTTCTTCTGGAGACAGTGACTGTGCTAGATGTATTATGTGAGGATGTTCTTCTATGCCCAAGTTGATCAGCTATGTTGGCTCTATCAACATTGATGATCTTGCCTAAAAATGACTAGGAAGTGTATCAAATATCTCATCTACCAGTGCCTCAAAGAGGTTTTCAAACTTGGATATGTCCTTTATTTTTACTTTTTTAGGTTTTGACACTGCCACAATGTGGTTTTCACCATCAGGCCTTCTATTTTGTTTTTTTGATTGTATGACTAAGATATTTGATGTCAGCTTCAGTCATGTTGATTCTTTATTCACTAGTGGAAGACATTACTGGTTCGACAACATTTAAGTAGCACGTAAGAGCATAGTCATTCTAGAATGTGGGGACTTTAGTATATGTATTGGAACTTCAGTCTATAAGTTCAGAATATGTGAGTGAAAAAGTAGTGGTAGGTTCAATTGCATTCACGGTATAATCATTAAATGCTTGGACCAACAATTCAAGACCTAGAGTAGTTTCATCCACAAGTATGTTTGAATGTCTTTCAGTACTAACATCATCAACTGAAGACTCAAGGAAACTAGTTGGATTAGACTTGTCTAATCTAACCCTAGACACTTCACCTACTTTGAGTTTGTTTTCATAGACATAAACTTGATTGATTTTTTTATCTATAGTTGCTTCTAAAAGGGAGTCAAATTCATATTCCTTAGAATTAGTGCTACATGGTGACAGACTGTAGAATTCCCCAACAGTGATAGGGACATACTCTCCTTCATCATCTAGATTTTTGCATAGGTACTCAATGTGTAGTGCCTTACTAGACTCTCCCTATTCTGAATGAGCATGGTGTGGATCAGTATTGTCCTAAGAAGAATCTCTAGTACCATCTATAGTGCTGACACATGGCACAAATTCATTAGGTTCAGCAAATAATTTTACAAGATCATGAGGAAAAGGATAAGGATAAGGATCCTTATCATCAGTATTATCTTCTTGAACATCAGACTTAGCTTGTGATTCATTTTTAGATGAACTCTTAGGCTCTAGTATGAATTTGTTAATCCCTAAATGGAAGGGAACCTTCCTAAAGCCTAGACCACATGTATCTCTATTTTTTTGAGCTATTTCTTTGATAGGATCAACTAGACTATTATTATTGCATCCAATAGGACCAGTTCCCTTATAGCCAAAGTGCTTCATGAGTCTAAGACCAAGGCCATATTTCTTAGCAGTGATCTCATGAGCTTGTTCTGTGAGGTCAACTAGAGTCTCCTATTTGTAAAGCCACATTTAAATGGCTTTTTTTTCACTTTCATCCTTTGAGGGGACTTTATCTTTGAACAAAATACCATTATACTTGGTTTGAGGTGTCAACACAAATGGCCTCTTCACTTCAAGTGGTCTCCCATAATGTCAAGGAGACTCAGGAAGAGATGTTAGTGACAACATTGGTTCTATGTGGTATTCACCCATGCTAGTTTCTTTCATCTTGAATGATTGTTCAATTTGCTTCAGCTTGTTATCATGATAATTAGTAGATTCCTTGTTAGCGAGTACAAAATTATTAGCAACTTTTAGCATATTGCAGGTATAACTGGTACTTGCAAGGATAGTGACTTCAGAGCCATGAAATGGGAATTTTATGCATTGATGGTATGTGGATAGCATAGCACACATCTCATGTATCCAAGGTCTTCCTAGCAAAATATTGTAAGCCAAGGAGATGTCAAGGACTTGACAAGTGACATCCCTTTCTATAGGACCAACACAAAGAGGCAACACCAGAAGACTTAAAGGCTTTCGCTCGACTTTATCATATGCTTTGATAGTGATCTTGTGATGAGGATCAATAGACTCCTTAGAATGGTCTAATTGTCTAAGTAGAGTAGCAGAGATAATGTTCAACCCAACTCCATTATCAATAAGTACTCAACCAAAACGTGTCTAATGTATCATGACCTCAATGTGTAGAGGTTGATTGTGTGGGTGACTCAATGAATTATCAACCTCCTCAGAGAAGGACATATAATAAGGCAAGATTAGATGACCTACCATAGATTGAAATCGCTCAAGATCCAAATCTTCAGGAACATTTGCCTTAGTGAGGACGTTATCAAGAATCTTTGTATGGGCATGCAAGATTTTAAGTAGCTCAAAGATTGTGATTTAGGTGTTAGTTCATTTTAATTGATCAAGAACACTATAGCTAGTGGCCATTGAATTTGTTGTGAGTTTTACACCTCTGCCAGATGGACCAGCAAGGGTTTTATCTTTGGGTTGTTCAAGATCAAGAGTAGAAGGTGCAGGACCTTTAAGTACCAACTTAGCACAAGAATGTGTAACAACATTAACATAGTATTGTAAAGATTTATTGTCAGCTATGTGGGAAGTAGGGCCCCTCAAGACAAATGGTGTCTTGGGTTTATTGTTATCTTTCTTACCCTTGATGGTAATAACATCACAGTACTAAAAATCCACAAGTTCAACCATGTTGATCACATTTTTGTCATTAGAGTATGTATAGTTGACCTTATTGTTAGATTTTGGTTTTGAGCTCTCTCCTTTTTCATAAGATAGCAAGGGCTCCTTAAAATCCCTGTGATCCAAGTTCTTGTCATGTCTATCCACCACAATGTCACCATCATCAATCATGTCCTAGACTTTGTGATGCAAGTTTATATAGTTTCTAATTTTGTGTCCCTTATTTTGGTGGTACTCACAAAATGTGGTTTCATTCCACCATGGTGGGCATGGTTGCAGGTCATAAGGGCGAGAGTTGTCCAATGGTGAAATGAGCTTGTTTTATAGCAAGGTCTTGTAAACCACATCCAAAGGTTCACCCAGAGGTGTATACTCTCATTTAGGGCATGTAGCCCATGAGTTTCTTAGTTTATTTCCAAATGTCTTATTGTCAAGAGGAGGTTTCTTAACATTCTTGGGTGCATTGAGACTATCTGTAAGACTAGAGGCTGCCTTAGTAGGTTTAATAGTGATGTTGTCAACAACCCCATCATGTACCATTTCTCAGTTCTTGTTGACATACTTAGGTTTATCCCTGTTAGAGGTGGGTCCTTATTTTGTGTCTTTTTGAAGGGTAAGTTCACCCTTCTTGACCATGAATTCCTTTATGTGGATAGCTTGTGTGACCATGTCCTCAAAGGTGCATGGACCTTGAAGTTGGACTCTATACCCAAAATTGGGCAGGAGACTATTAGTGAAGATGTCAAGCTTTTCCATTTCAGGAATATTGCATGAATATTTAGTATAAAGTTGTCTCCACCTCTAAATGAATGTGAGGAAAGGTTCCCCAACCTTCTACTTAAGATTACACAAATCTCAAATGTTAACAAGGTGTTCAATGTTGTGAGAATATTGCTAGACAAATAAGTTGGCAATTTCATCAAATGTTTTAATACCTAGAGGCAAGTGTGAAAACCACTCCATAGCCTAACCACCTAGACTTCTTGGGAATAGATGCATGAGATATGTTTGATTATGTATAAATTCCATAGACATGGCACCAAATTCTCACAAATGATCTTGAGGATCGGTAGTTCCAATATTTATCATACTTAGGTAACTCAACTTCTCATGGAAAAGGAGGCATGTCTATACTCTTGTCAAATGGGAATGGACAAAGAGTGTCTAAGGTGTATGTCTTCATAGGTTTGTCTTTATCATACATCATCTGAGCTAGTTGCTCTTGTATGATTTTTAGTTGTTTTTGGAATTTGGAAGCCTTAGTTTCCAGTTTAAGTGTGATGATAGTTTTTACATTGAAATGATGGGGTAGCTTAGCCCCCTCTTGGGTAAGTTTGAGAAAGTATTTTTCTTTCTCTTTGTTGAGCAAGATTTCCATGACCTTTTGAAAGTTTTTTTCTTTATGACACTTTTTTATGTGTTTGGGAAGTATTTCCACCTCTTCCTATTCTTCATCAGTGTTATGGTCTTTCTCTTTCTCATTCCTAGGTTGGTCTTGGTTTTTGTTGTGTTCACCATGTTTAGGCTCGTGATCAGCCATTGTAGGAATGTCAATGGTTTTAGTATGTTTTGATTAGAAAGGTCCTCTAAAGAAAAATTTAGCTATGTTTTCTGGAGATGTACAAAATTTGCTAGTTTATGGATCCTCTTAATACAAGGGGTTCCTGGTTTGTTGTAAATTTATATAGAATGTTCTCTGGATGCAAGCTGATCTGATAAGTGATGGAGATTGTGAAGACTCCCCACTAGATGAACTAGGTATAGACCGTGTAAAAATTGGAATGCAACATCTACCATGATTATGACCCCTAGCTCTACCTCATCTAAGTCTAAGGGGATAAAGCACATTTCCACTTCTCTTTTCCATAGTCATAGACAAGGACCACACTAGAATGTAGTCTCAAAAAGGCAAGGTATGAGTGTAGTATACTAAAGTACAAGTAGTCTAAGTAAGGGCTAGAATAGCTAGAGATTATGACTATCATGACACAGAGCACAACCAACACTAAAGGACAAGAACAAGGTAACTAAGAGACAAGACTAGTCAAAATGTGGGTCGCAAGTCATTAGCTAAGTAGGATATCACTATTTTAGACTATTTGCAAATAGAAAAGAGGTAAATTGTTGTAGCAAACAGACCAGACTAAGAGTGTAGGTAGTTTGAATGGACAATTTTGATAGTTTGGGTGCAAGATTTCATGCGAAGATTGTCAAAGATCCACATGAGAAAGTAAAAAATGTAGGCAAATATTTAAAACAGCAATTTTAAAATAGAGTTCTTGTGTAAAGACCTATATAGGGTTGCAAAGGAAGTGCTAGAATGATAGGACGTAAAAGGACAAGTTTGGAAATATCTCATGCAAAGTCTTGTAGGATTGCATAGACTTGTATAGAGCCACATGAGGAAGTGAAAGACAAAAAGATTCTCACATAGAATTTTGAAAAAATTTGTGCAAAAATAGAGACCAGGCTGACAACAAAAACTAGATTTTGAAGAGACTTTGAAGGTTTCAGACTATTGTGGATAGATCTTTGGTTGATTTGAAAAATTTCAAATAGATAGAAAAGTTAGTTTTCAAGTTGTTACACAACATTTGGTTTGAAACAAGACCTGTGGGTTTTCAGAAAGACACAGGAATCAAGAAATAGTCAAATACAATTCAATGGAGGACAAAGCAACTCAGAGGGATGGGGGAGTCTTGACTTTTAGTTTGTTTAGATAGGTTTGGACATGTTGAGGACTCAATAACAAACACAATTTATCTCTAGAACCAAAAATGGTAGAAAAGGCAAAACCTTTGTCCCACAACTTATGCGCATGTGTGCACCTCACATAGTTATGTCACCCCCTAGGGGCCACTTGTGTTTTTGGTGTATTCAAAGGGCTCAATAACATATATTCTGAATGAACACCCTTATGGTAGGGGTCAAGCACATATACCACCTTCCAATGCCCAATAGCATGGCTATTATAAGTTCTATAGGAGAGATTCTTCCCCCTCCTTGCACAAAGGTTATGTCCCCTTTCGAAGGTGAACCAAGTAGAAACTAACTAAAGGTTTTTACTTGGTTTCCATTTGTATTAATCCTTGGTGGCTCTGTAAGTGGAGTTGAGACCAGCAGCCCACACAAGCATCTAAAAGTGAACACACTTGACTAGCAAGACTAGGGACAGTGTCGGCCAGTGCAACAAATAGAGCCTCTTCTTGATATGTGATATCACTAATGAAGAAGAGGAAATTAATATGGCTTTAAAGTCTTTTTCTCTACAAAGCTTCTTATTATAGTGATTTGGAATCTCTAGCGAAAGGAGTGTGCTCACTTGGGTCATTCTCGAAGGTTGGATCACTCCAATAGGCCCTCTAAGGGTTGACTCAAACTGGTGGTTCGGATCTAAGGATCCAAGTTTCTAATTTCCCTCAAGGGGAAAGAGCATTCTCCTCTATGTTATTACCTCACCCAAACATACAAAACACATTAATCACTGACTTAGCTTAATCAATCTAAACTTATCCTTTCTCAAGATTTTGACTCCCTAAAATGAAATCATCATCCCTTCATAGAAGAGAATTCGCACTAGAGAACCACTAAGTTGCTTGCCTCCCTCGAATGCCATCTTTTAGAGGCTTCTAGGTTTATGATTTACCCTTGGTCATAATCTCCAAGTGGTAAAGACACACTTCCCTATTCCTCTATCTTGCACCCTACAAAGTTCGCAAGCCCTAATTAGACCATATTTGGAAAGCAGGAAAAAGACACAACATTTTATGTGGGTTTTAAAATTGATCTTCAATAATCGTATCTTTGGCAATGTCCTGCAAACACACAGTTAGTTCATGTTTGGAAAGTTTGTAAAAAAAGGAATCTTCGTCAATCGTCATGCAGACCACTGTTATGCTACAAAAAAATTAGAGAGTTGAAATAAATATGCTTTAGAGAAAACACATTAGTGAAATGAAATGATAAACAACATTTTTAAAAAATTGTATTTTATCTATGCTGTTACAAAATTCTATGCAAACTTTTACATAGATCCACGTGAGCTTTTACATTGAACCATGTGCAAAAATGAGGTGTCATGCAAGAAATTGCACAATGGAGCACTTTTTCACATGAGAAAGTGCAAAGAAACAACTGAGACCCTCAAATCTTCAGGCAAAAATGAGATTTTTGCACAAAAATCTAGAAATTTGTATTTGCAGGTACGAAAAAATCATTAAAATATTGGAAAATAAAGTGAATGAGGCCAGAAAAAATATTTTTCTTAAACCCCATGGTGGGTGCCAGAAATTGTATATACATAAATGTGACCTCGAATCTTCACATACACTTCAACATGGTCTTTACCTGAGAGATCATCCCAAAATGAACATTGAATTGTTCATTCGAGTAATTTAATCAGTACTACTTGTTGCCTTCTGACTAGAGGGATTTTGCCTATTCTCTCTTAGACTGAGAAGTAGGCAACTGGGACCTTTAATATGAAGGATTTTATGCAATAATATGAAAGTGTATTTAAGCTAGATGATGTGTAGTTTTAATATAATAACAAGTAAAAGAGAATTAAACTAGATGGATGCAATTTTAATCTAATATGACATTAATGCTAGGCAATTCAAAAAGCTATGACAAGATTGAGTAATTGAGTATGAAATTCGACAGTATTTTGATGCAATTCAAATTCCAACCCCCTAAATAAGGAATTAGAAGCCTCTTAAATAGAATTCCCAAAATCAATTAACAGTCAAGATCAGCTCAGATCGATGGTTAGGATTGAAGCTGAGATCCAATCAGGATGGAAGATTCCTAGTGTAGGTGAGGTTAACTAACTCAGATCCTGAGTGTAATGAAAAATTAACTGGAATTCACCCAAGTTTTAGAATAAGTGGATTAATCCAATTCCAATTTGAGAGGTAGATCACTTGGAATTCTCATTCTTGAACTTGACAGATGAAATTGGAAGGTTATTTAATTTAATAAAAATGAGATATGACCTCATAAATGCATATTTCCATTAATTGAAATATTACATTCAATAATTAAAATGAGAGCATTATTAAATTAAATAAATTTAAATCCTTATTACATTAGCCTTATGAGATAATTTAATTTAGTTAAAGTATAAACTCTTCAAATTAAATCAAATCTTAATTAATAGGTTTAATGTAGCTAATCCAAGTCAATACTTTAGGAATTAAATAAATAGCATGATTAATGCAAATTAGGGTTTTTTGCATTTGACAATTAAATCAAGTAGCAAAAATTAGAATTAGAATTGCCTAATGAAATAGGACTTAGGGTTGATCAACATAGACCAGAATTGGTTGAGATGGCAATGAGCCAATTTTGGGGTATTACAATAGCATATCAATACCCATGAATTGAAACATGGTCTGACATTGTCTGCTATTTTTTTTTTCAAATCTTCTACATGCTTTCATTCTATAGTTATTTCTAGTTGACCTTTTCTTCTATATGCTCTTGTTTTTTTCTAATGAAACGGGCATTAATATTAAAAATGCTTTCAAAAAATACAAATATATCACTTAAAAAGGTGACTAAAGCTAGGGATTAGTATAGTAAGATAGAACCTTAATCATCATATCCAAAGAGAGAAACAAGTCTAATAAGTAGCAAGAGCTAAAGCACCAGTAGTAGAAGGTGAGTCACTGTCATCTAGTTGTCAGCTAAAGTAATTTATAAAATGTTCAATTTAGAATATGATCTTGGGGCTTTATTTACCTAGCATCAATATCTTCAAGAATAATTTTTTGAAAAACTCTTCTTTATATGTACTACAATTATCTATGGATAGCCATAAAAAAAAATTTAGTATATTGATCGTTAGAGTGGAAGAACTCAGAGAATACCAATGATCCATGAAGCAAAGAGAAAGGAGGTGTAGTAGTGATTAAGATGATGAATGAGAAATATGAACAACCAACTGAGCTTGTGGGGATTATTAGGAATAGGATCACCAAAGTCTAAATGGAGAAGAGAGAAATTTAATTTGAGGTTTAGGAGGCAAAGGCAATGGAGGAGAAGTGTTTGAATTAGTATAACTATCATTTATTAGTAAGGTAACTAATGATACTTTCATGATGAACATATTTGAAATAAGTTGAGGAAAATGCATTAAAAGATGCCCAAGGGAAAGCTACAGATAACTTCTATGTACAAAAAAAAAATCCTAAAAAAAGATAGCCCTCATTGTAGACAGTCATATCTAAAGAACACTATTTCCTTCAAAAACATCTCCTAAGGTCAACCTTTAGACAGATCAAAATCTAATCAAATTTAAGCATAGAAGGTATAGAATCAATTGTACAAGATGAAATCCACCTTTATGAAAATTTGAACAACCTTTATGAAACTGGTGCTAGGTCTTGTTCTCTACCAACTAAAATAATAACTTCAACCATTGGTAATAAAACTATGGATATGGCCCATTGTTTATATAGGCACCTCGAAAAAAATATGCTTATGGCCCTACTATCCTCGAATCTAACAATTGATTTGCTCAATCCTGATTTGCATAGGAATTGGTACCCTTGATCACCTACTCTCGTAACTAGCTACTTAGCCACTCTGATAATGCCAACAAATTTCTCACATTCCATGTCTCAAATTTGACCACTAGTAAAAAAATTCTCGCAAATCTGATGCCCTAACAAGGGATATCACTAAAGAATGGTACACATCAGTCAATGCTACAAAAGTAATGGTTTCACTAGCAATTCAAAATAATCTACTAGGAACTATATTGAATGGAAAGACATATCCAGTGTTGAATTTACACAATACAAGATTAATTGAGTCAAAACTATTAGCTAAGCCATCGGCACTAACTTGAAATGGATCCCACATAGACCATTGCCAAACAACATCAAATGCATCACCAACTTCAGCTCCTTGAAATGCATACTTCCAAATAAATCTCTTGTTCACCTTTTTCTTTTTTCTTTTTGTTTATATAAAAATTTGGTATAGCTATAATACCATGAATAATTTTCCTTAGGGAAAAATGATGCCAAGATCAAGAAGCTCAAGAACAAAGCACAATATGGACCAAATGATGTATGATCATAATAAAAATATGAAAATCAATTAATGTACAAGTATACTAGAAGTGCTTGTATATAAAGGCCTCTAGAATGGCTAGGAGTTAGCAAAGTGATAAGCCTCACAACGAAGCACATGTCCAACAAGAGTGGATTATCCTCCATTGAGCATAGAAGTTAGTGTGATGATGAGAGGATAAGCTTACCTAGGTATGTCACATTAAATTATGTTGTAGATGCCATATGCTTAATTAGAGTGCAAACAACTACGTTGTCTACATGACAACTCGGTTGACTATTCAAACTCTTGTGTTGTAGACACCGTGTGCTAAAATGAGTTGCTAACTCCTGTGTTGTCAAAAAGACCACTCATATGAGTACACATACTCCTATGTGTCTAACTAATAAATAATAAAATAATGCATTAACCTAAGTAAACTTAAGTAAATTGTAAATAATAATAAATTATTTACACTAACAACCCCCCCCCTTAAGTGCAACTTAGGGGAATGCACTTAAGCTCACAAAAGATATGATGAAAATGCATGATTGGTCCTGGCTAATAGGCCATGTACAAATGCAATGAAATTAAACCTCTCTAAAAATGGGAAAAGAGGGAAAACCTCATGGGAAAAACTCTCCCCAAAAAGAGAGATAAGTACAATAAAGAAAGATGCATGTATGGATGTAGTAATCAAGACCCCCCCCCCCCCCCCCCATTATGACATACATCATGCATATATAATAGAGAATCCCTCCATGAAATCCCCCCCTTAGTGAAGGATCTTGTAATGATGAGTGCTTGAAGAAAAAAGAGAATCCAATGCCTACAAACAACATTTCTCCCTTTAGGAAGAAGATACACCAAGAATAGGTGCAAGTATTCTTCCCTCTATAGATAGGAAGATGGAAGAGGGATCCATATGTAGTATGGTATGGATGCTGCCTCTAAAGTCTACTCATATGTTGACAAGTCCTTGATGAATGTAGATTCCATGAACCAATTTTGTGGATGCCCATAAGAAGGTGGCAAACAATGTAGCATGTCCATGTATGAAAGTGAATCAACCTCCAAAGGTAATGAGGCATCTTGAGAGGAATATATGGGAAGAGAAGTAATGTAGTCTCCCCTCAATGATGAATGAAAATCCATGAAGAAGCTCCTTGGTGACTAAATAAGTTGCCCCATGAAAGTTCAATGATGTTTCTCCTTATAGGAAGAAGTGGTGCCATAGGTGCAGTAGAGAATGCTCCCAAACTAGTAGGAAGAATCTATAGAAGATATGATATCTAAGGAAACTAGAATAAAATATCCAAAGACTGATATGTCTCCTCTAAAGTAAAAGAGTCCTTCTCCAACTATTTTAAAGAAGTGTCCGCAATCATGCCAGTCTCGAAAGAAAGATCAAGTGGGTGAGGGTCAAAGTGTTCCCTTGCAAAAAGTGAAGAAGATGTCTCCTTAACAAAGAGAATATGGATGTCATCAATGATGTCTCCTATATCTTCAATGTAAGGCTCCACAAAAAACACTACAATGTCTGGAAGGAAGTCATCCCATGAAGCTGAAATAGGAAGATATGATGTTTCCTACTGCACTGAATCAAGAGCATCTATGGCTGGAACTGCATCAGTAGAAGCAACAGGAGCAATAGGAGGTAGGATCTCATCTGGAGGTGAAGGTACCATAACTAGAGTGATTGGAGGGAGAATGTCCTTGAGAAAGGGAGGAATTTTTGGATCTCCATATGCTTTTCAAAGAGCCATCTAAATGTCATAAGGTTCAGTGAGCTTTCCAGTGACAACAAAGCAATCAACGTTGATACTAAAAAAAAGGACTGACATAATTGTGTTAATAGGTGTATGATCAGTGTAAGAAGGAAGTTCTTTGGAACATAGATAAGGAAATACTTCCTTATGCTCTCTTAGATGATCAATCACTAAAGTACTCCATTTGTGATAGTTCCTTTTTGTTAACCTCGGTCTAATACCAAACTAACATGTCAAACAAAACTCCATGAGATCAATAAATGTATGCACCCCCCAAATAAACAATGAACCCTAGATTTTGGTACTTTATAATTAGTGTGATTACAATAGGGCACTTGCCAATTTAGGGCCTAAGTGGACTTCTGATTTTGCTAGTTACAACAACAAATATGAAGCTATATCAAACTCAACAAGATAAGACACAAGACCTCTCAAGGATCTAATTAATTACAAGTGCCAATAGGCCAAAATGAGATCAAATTCTAAAAGTACTATGTCTACTCAGAATTTGATGCAGGAGCATCCAGAGGTATAAGGGCAATCCTGTGTCACCAAAAAAAATGTACTTAGACTTAGTTTCTATTTTATGTCTTTACATTTTTGGATACCCATTTGGCTCAAATAAAGGTTCCAACTCTCATAGTTCAACTATCAGTGCATTTAAAAATCCTAAAAAAATAGGAGCATGCAATTTGACCATCATTTTGGTGACCTAGAAGGTGTGACTTGGCCAGATGAATGTAATCGAGATTTAGAGCATTCCAAAAAAAGAATCGGGTCAAAAGGCCCCACGGTTTGAAAGTTATTGCAGTTTTTTGGGTTTTGGAGACCCCCTAAGAATGCTTCAAAGCCAGGTTTGGGGCATTAAATGACCTCGAAAAGGGTTGAAAAATGGGGGACGAGCGAAGCTTGTCCATAGGGCTATAGAGCTCTTTGAGAGCTTTTTGAAAATGTAAACGGTTCGTCAATCGGAGTTACGGTTCAAAAGTTATGCCTCCCGAAAGTTCGACTACCATTTCTGGATTCTTCTAGAATTGCACCGACTTCTAACGTAGCTTCTGGAACCTTCTATTTTGTCGGTGGATGCCTACTAGCACTTTCTAGAATGTACTCCTAGTCCTTAACCCTTCGAGGTCTATTTAAGGAGATTTCTGGCATTGTAAAAGGCAGTTCGGATTGGAGCTTGAGAGGAGGTGCTAAAAGGAGAAATATTCTCCAGATTTATGCTATTGTAAGCCCGCAGGGCATGTTTTGAGTTTATTTTCTCTGCACTGTTTGTACCAGCTTATTTTCTCAGTTAATATAATTCCCCCTTTCTATTGTGTCTATTCTGGTTGTTGGGTTGTGTCCCCATCAAGTGGTATCAGAGCGAGTTTTCCTGAGTGTGTAGACAGAGCGCCGACTGTGAGGCAGTTTGCACCAGGACTGTGTGGTTGTGGGTTTGAGTTAGAAGATGCCTCCACGAAGAGAGCGTGGTGGAAGGGCTAGAGCTGTTGATCCTGAGGAGGTTAGAGCCCTCCAGAGATAGGTACAAGCATTGCAAGAGGAGCTTCGTAGAGGAGCAAATATTGCTGCAGATGACAATAGTGAGGATGACAATGAAGAGGAAGTAATGGAAGTTGACGGGGAAGTTCTAAATCCTGTAGAGGAAAGGCTTTTTAGGGCCATTTCTAGGTTTGGGAAAAGACCTACAATTGAAGTGGGTATATTTTCGAGAAATTTGAAACCAGATGATTTGATCGATTGGATCAATGAACTAGACGAATACTTTGAATATGAGGATATAAGGGACCCAGATAGGGTTAAGTTTGCAAAGGCCAAACTAAAAGGCCATGCCAAAATCTGGTGGCAAGAGATTCAACTGGAAAGACTTAGAAGAGGAAAGGAGAAGATCACAAGGTGGGATCGCATGGTGGACAAATTGAAGAAGCAGTTCATTCCTGTGGACTACGAGCTTGATCTGTTTAAAAAGATGCATGGGTTAAAGCAAGCAGGAAGGTCAGTCCAAGAATATACAGAGGAGTTTTACCGACTCCTGATTAGAGCAGGGCATGCAGAGGAAAATAAGGAGAAGGTTGCTCATTATATTAGTGGGTTACGACCTAGCATCCAGGAGGAATTAAGTCTGGTAAGAATGACCAGCGTTGAAGAAGCATACCAGTTTGCCCTACGAGTTGAAGAGAAGCTGAGTAAAAGGTTTGAAGGAAGACAAAGAGGGCGTGGTCAAGGAGGAAGGGGAAGCGGTAGATCATCTGGAGGCCGCAATGAAACTCAAAAGAAAAATGAAGATGAGGGTACTAGCAAGAACCAGAGGAATGAGGGTTTCAATCGCTCCCGTGATCAAGATTTTGGAAATCAAAGAGGAAGAGGTAGAGGACGTGGGCAAGGAAAAGGAGGCTTCCGTGGTACCTGTTTCCATTGCAATGAAGAAGTTAATCGTGCCTTTGAATGCCCTCAATGACAAGGAAGGACAGATAGGAGAGCTGAGGGCCAAGCTAGGGTTGCTCATGTGGATGAGGATGCACAATCATCACATTCAGAGGATGTAGAAAGAGGAGAGACCTTGGTAAATGAAAGAGTCCTACTAAGTGGTGAAAATGAACCAGGACAACGGAGGAGTTTGTTCCGTACCAGATGTAAGTGTGAGGATAAATGTTGTGATGTGATCATTGATGGTGGTAGCACTGATAATTTGGTATCAGAAGAGATGGTCTCTAAGCTGAAGCTCAAGAGGGAGAAACATCCCTAGCCCTATCGGATTTCTTGGGTAAAAGATGATCATAAGGTCCTGGTAAGTGAACAATGTTTGGTAAAATTCAAAATTGGGAGTTACCATGATGAAGTTCTCTATGATGTTATTTCGATGGATGTTTGCCATCTATTGTTGGGTAGACCATGGCAGTTTGATAGACATGCAATACATGATGGACATGCAAACACATACTCTCTGACAAAGGATGGAGTTCGCCACAAATTGAAGCCCATAAAAAAGGAAGGTGAAAAGGTATGTAGCAGTGCTAGGATTTGTCTTGTTGATGGAAGGAAGTTTTTAGATGGCATGAAACATCAGCGCATGTGCTATGCTTTGATTCCTAGAAAAGATAAAGAAGGTAGTAGTGAAATACCATTTGAAGTTTCAGATTTACTAGGAGAATTTGGAGATATTATCTCTGATAATGTTCCAGATGGATTGCCACCAGTAAGGCAAATCAGTCATCAGATAGATCTGATTCCAGGAGCTAGTTTGCCTAACAAGGCTGCTCACAGGATGACTCCTACTGAAACGGAGGAGCTAAATAGACAGGTTCAGGAGCTGTTGAGGAAGGGCTTGATTCGAGAGAGCTTGAGTCCATGTGCAGTACCTACAGTACTTGCGCCAAAGAAGGATGGAGAGTGGAGGATGTGTACAGATTCTCGAGCTATAAATGGGATAACCATCAAGTACCGGTTTCCTTTACCAAGGATGGATGATCTTATGGACTGCTTAAGTGGAGCTCAATACTTCACAAAGATAGATCTGAAGAGTGGCTATCATCAGATATGGATTCAAGAAGGAGATGAGTGGAAAATAGCCTTCAAGACCAAGGAGGGTCTTTATGAGTGGTTAGTCATGCCCTTTGGATTGACAAACGCCCCAAGCACCTTCATGCGGCTCATCAATGAGGTACTTAAGAAGTTCTTGAGAAAATTTGTTATTGTCTATTTGGATGATATTTTAATTTTCAGCAAGACTTTGGAAGAACATTTACTGCATATTCGTAGTGTCTTTGAAAGGCTAAGGGAAGACAAATTGTTAATTAATCTAAAGAAGTGTGTCTTTGCAAAAAGGGAGTTAGTCTATTTGGGATTTGTTATATCACCTGAAGGTCTCAAAATGGATCCAAAGAAGGTAAAAGCCATCTTGGAATGGCCTACTCCAAGGTCTGCTACTGAGGTAAGATCATTTAATGGTCTGGTTAGTTTTTACAGGAAGTTTATTAAGAATTTCAGTGGCATATGTGGACCTCTAACTGATACAATAAGAGGGCATAGAAAAGAGTTCAAATGGACTGCAGCAGCTGCGAGAAGTTTTGAATTGCTGAAGAAGAAGGTGACTGAACAGCCTGTGTTGGCACTTCCAAATTTTAGAAAAGTGTTCCAGGTGGATTGTGATGCTAGTGGCAATGCTATTGGGGCTGTATTAAGCCAAGAAGGTAAGCCTATTGCATATTTTAGTGAAAAATTGAATGATGCAAAGAAGAAGTATTATGTTTATGATCAAGAGTTCTATGCAATAGTTCAGGCCTTAAAGAAATGGAGGCATTATTTATTGCCAAAGGAATTTGTTTTGTATACTGATCATCAGGCATTACAGTACCTAAATAGTCAAGGTAAATTGAATCAGAGGCATATGAAGTGGGTAGAATTCTTGCAAAGTTATACATTTGTGTTAAAGCATAGAAGTGGAAAATCTAACAGGGTTGCAGATGCATTAAGTAGGAGACAGCTGTTGCTTACAACAATGTAGGTTGAAGTAGTTGGGTTTGATGAACTCAAGAATTTGTACCCTGAGGATCCTGATTTTGCTGAAGCATGGAAAGCTTGTAAAGAACCTGTTGCTGTAGATAGAACCAAGTGGTTAGACTATTTGATTCAGGATGGCATGTTGTTCAAAGGTAGTCAATTGTGCATTCCAAGGAGTTCCATAAGGGAAAATCTGATTAAGGAGAAACACAGTGGAGGGATGGCAGGACATTTTGGTCGGGATAAGACCATTGCCATTCTTAGAGAACATTATTTTTGGCCTCAAATTACACAGGATGTGAAGAAGTTTGTACAGAGTTGCCAGGTTTGTCAAGTGGCCAAGGGGTTTAGTCAAAATACTAGCCTATATCAGCCATTGCCTGTTCCATCAAGGCCATGGGAGGACATAAGTATGGATTTTGTTCTTGGATTGCCAAGGACCCAAAGGGGTAATGACTCAGTATTCGTGGTGGTTGATAGGTTCTCCAAAATGGCACATTTCATTCCATGCCACAAAACTCATGATGTTGTCCATATTGCAGACTTGTTTTTCAAAGAGGTGGTAAGACTACATGGTCTTCCAAGGAGTATAGTTTCTGACCGAGATACTAAATTTGTGGGGTATTTCTGGAGGACATTGTGGAAGAAGTTGAGAACAGACTTGAAATTCAGTTCCACGCATCACCCACAGACTGATGGCCAAACAGAAGTGGTAAATAGAAGTCTGGGCAATTTGCTGAGATGTTTAGTTGGAGATAAGCCCAAGGGATGGGATTTGATTCTACCACAGGTAGAGTTTTCTTATAATAACTCTGTAAATAGGAGTATTGGAAAATCACCATTTCAAATTGTATATGGGAATAGCCCAAGGACTGCACTAGAATTGAGGAAGATAGAACAAGGGGAGAGAACAAGTGCTGAAGCTGAGGAATTTGCTGAACACATCAAGCGTCTACATGAGGAGGTTCAAGCACACATTATCAAGATGAATCAAGAGTATAAAGCTAGGGCTGATGCAAGGAGAAGACATAAGGAATTCCAAGTAGGGGATCTAGTCATGGTGCACTTACGAAAAGAAAGATTTCCAGTTGGTACTTACAACAAGCTGAAAATGAAGAAATTTGGCCCCTGCAAAATTTTGAAGAAACATAACTCAGGAAATGCATATGAGGTGGAGCTGCCAGATGGTATTCACATTTCTCCCATTTTCAACATTGCAGATTTAACGGAGTATCATGATGATGGTGCAGATGAGGAGCTGGTTTTAGAGCCATGTCCAATTCCTGCTTCTAAGAAGGAGGAGATAGAAGACATTTTAGATCATCGTGTGGGTAGAAGTACCAAAAACAGGCAGTATGAAGAGTATTTGGTAAAATGGAAAGGACGGCCGATCGAGGACTCAACTTGGATTTCAGCAGCTGAGGTTTCCCATTTGGGATTTCCTCTACCATCCATAAAGTGACAGGGTCACTTTTCAATCTACCCTGGGTGTCTGATGCAGGAGCATCCAGAGGTATAAGGGAAATCCTGTGTCACCAAAAAAAATGTACTTAGACTTAGTTTCTATTTTATGTCTTTACATTTTTGGATACCCGTTTGGCTCAAATAAAGGTTCCAACTCTCATAGTTCAACTATCAGTGCATTTAAAAATCCTGAAAAAATAGGAGCATGCAATTTGACCATCATTTTGGTGACCTAGAAGGTGTGACTTGGCCAGATGAATGTAATCGAGATTTAGAGCATTCCAGAAAAAGAATCGGGTCAAAAGGCCCCACGGTTTGAAAGTTATTGCAGTTTTTCGAGTTTTCCATGGTTGTCCATTTTTTTATGCTATAAAAATCTTATATTTCAGCACCTAACATTGATCCTATGTTGAGTACGCTACTTGCTACGAGGAGAAAAATCATAGAAGAAATGTCGACTGTAATGTTAGAAATATGTAGCATGGCCACAGATGCAATGGAAATGCCTACTAGTATGTAAATTCCTCTTTTTCTCTCTCATTTTTTATGTGTTTATTTCACTTAAACTATTCTTTCTTAGGGGGAATTTTGTAATATTGAATTCATTTTATGCTAGAGATGATGAGGAAATTCCTAGATGTATCTGTGTTAGATGTATGGGAACAATAGAGAATTGTGATCAATTGCTTATGAGCATTGAAGATAGACTTCCTGTGAGAGTATCCCAGCTTCCATGTACTTTAAAGATTGATCCTTTCTTTTACTATACAATCTTATACTCATAATGTAATGCACTAAACCCCTGTGAAACCTCTTACAATAATTAATATTTCCATTATTATTTTGTAAGGAATAATCTATTTTATGAAAAACTTAATGATGAATGTTTGCGCATATTTGGGCCGACCACACACACATGGTATCATATTTTTATTCTATTGCTAGATCAAATTTCCTTTGATCAATTTCTTCAAGTATATTAAGAGGTAGTTTCACTTCATTTATGCATCTAAAAGATTTTGTTTTCCTTAAAAGGTGGCAATTACAAGATAAAGAGTGAAAAGATAAACTCATTGACTCTATGAAAAAAAAATTGGACCCAATGTCTTTCAAAGATTTGGGCTTCTTGAGAAAGTGTGCCAAGATTTGAAGTATATTAGGGACAACTATAGTCCCAAATAGAATGCAACCCTTATTATGAGTGAGCCCCCTATGTTCCTATTAATGTGTGGGATAATCTTAAAAGGGAAGCCATGGAGAGAAGTGCAAGACATAGTGGAGAAATAATACCACCAGATGAAAGAAGATATATGATAATCTTAAGAACGAAATTATTGTACTAATTACTCTTTGTATTTATGTGATCTAACATATTTCAAACATCACATAGGTTTCCTAACACATCAAAGTCAACAAAAGCAAGAAAATAAAAACACAAGCAACACAAGCTCGACTCGGGTGGATATTCAAAACTTGTTGCATGAATTATAAATATCAGTAAATGAAAAACCATATGCAAATATTTATAAATTGTAATTAATTTGGTTTTGATGAAATTCACTACAACAAAAATTTATGATACCAAGCAAAAATATAGGGCTCCAAGTTTTTTTTTTAAAAATTGAAGAGGACAACAAAATAGCCTACAAACAAGGCTATACAATCATGGCTAAATGATTTCGAGCAATGAGTGTGCAAGGTTCTTCTGCTAGATCTGTCAATCAAGTAAATAAGCCAATTCATTTTTATTTCAAATTGATTACTTTGCCAATTACTATATTTGATGTTTAAGTGCCAACATAAAGTGAGTATATTTATTTTAAGGAAACAATGATTATATATTTGTTTAATTTTTTTAAGTGGAATACTTAGATGTATTAAAGTGAATGATCAACATTTCTCAATATTTTTCTTGTATTTATATGTATATATTGTTGATAAATGCACTAATTAGTTAAATTAGAATGTAGCCTGCCAATCCTGATACACCATTTGAGCACAATGGAGGTGTAAGTTCAAATGTGCATTGTAGTACTCAAGGTATACATTTTCTATTCAAGCTTTGATTACTGAATTATTAATACAATTAATGTTTTATATTGAATTTCGTCTAGTAATAAAAATTTAATTATAATATGTGTTGGGATTAATAAAACATTTTGTATTGTTGTTGCAAGGGATGTAAAGGTTTTTCCTAATGAGCGTGTTGAGGTTCAAGCTGCTGAGCAAAATGATGTGGTTGGACAAGGTAAAGAGCGTCATGTTTATGTTATTTAAATGACTGAAATACTTGTAACAATTATGATAATATATTTTCAATTCAACCCTTTTATTTGTTATCGTAGAGGACCCACCTTTCCAAAGGATAGTGAGATCACGTGCACAAGCAAGAAGAAATGGATATGCCTCTACAAAAATTTAGGCAAGAACCAAAAAGAAAAAGACAAAAAAGAAATGATTCTCATTTATGCAACTTATATGATAATGATTGATGTTTATGTATTGATGTTTTAATTAGGTGCTATTGAATGTTCATGAACTATATAATTTATTAATAAGTATTGATGAATGTTGTGTGTTAATGAATGGTAATGAATCTAATGTGTTAATGAATGGTATCATGTGATAATTCATGAGTGTTACATTTTATTAATAGATGAATGAATAAATGGATTTGAGATGTTAATGGAGAATTTAGAGTGATATTAGGAGGGGGGCGGGGCCAAGTGAGCTTCCACCTTCTTGTGGTTGGCTTTGATTTGTAGTGAATATTATAACTATTCTTGAAACCAAGTGAAGCTTAGCATTAACCTATGATTGCATGATAACTTTGTAAATCTGCCTAGGAATCTAACTATTTTAGGCCATACATCTAGGAGTGTCCTATATTTGCACACATGTCCATCTCCAATGTATATATATTTGCAAACATGTGCATATACTTGCGTGTTTGTTTTAAAGAAATAAATTTTGTGCATATCTCACACTCCTGGCTTGCCATCTGACCACATTTCTTTGAGGTATTCTATAAAAAGGTCCACAATAGGAATGTAGTAGTAAATAAATTGAGCACATTAAATTTTTAATTGTATATATTTGGAGTAGGGTAAATTAAAGGTTTTTCTTTTACTTGTATTTCAATAGGAATGTAGTTCTAAATAAATTGAGAACATTAAATATTTAACGGTAAATATTTGTAGTGTAAATTGAAGATTTTTTTAAAACTTGTATTTCAATAGGAATGTAGTAGTAAATGTGGTACTACTTTTAGATGTTAACTATTTCAATCTCTTGGTTTCAAGCAATGCAGAAGGAGGCCTTAGTTCAATATACAATCTCAATTCATATGCATAGGACATCAGGTGGAGCTAAAAGCACAAAAGGTCAGCATTTTTGTTAGAGGTCTTAAATTAGGTATTTTAAGTTATGGACCATCACAAAAATTATAATTTTGACTCTTATAGAAGAGGATAATGTCCTTAGCATGAAATTAAATCAAGATTTTTTATTTATTGGCTTGTTGAAGACATTCTCTCTGCCATAGGAGCCAGATTTCTAACATTCACAGTGTTCTATAAATTAAAAAACTTATAGATGTACCTATTAAAAAAATATAAATGTGGTGCATTTTTTCAGCTCCACCTATTGTTCATGTATATGGAAAGCAATTGCACATGCCTTCTTGATTCAAAGTAGAAGAATATTATTTTGGGTGCAAAGGAGAGAATCCAAAGATATAAAAAACATACACCAAAAGATGGAAAAATAGTGTCACTTTTCAATTTTGAAACCTTTTTTGGTTATATTTTTCACATGTATCAAGAGGAATATGAATATTTTGTAGAGAAATAGTAATAAGTGTCTTCCCTGCAAATTTTAAAATCCTAATAGTTTTGATGTTATTACAATATATAATACAAGATCAATTAGAATAAAACATTTAAAATGAGTTGACAAACATGAGTGGTACATACTATAGAGACAATAAGGGTCATGGATGTTTGTTTAGAGAAGAGAAGGATAATGGAAATAGAGTAGCATAGCAACATGTGTTACATCAACATGGGACACAACAAGAGAAGAAGAAACAATATACATTCTCCAAGAACAATAACAACATGAACTCTACCTATCACATATATTCAAGTTCACGAATCTCCCTCTTTCTCCATTGGCATATTTTGCCTACCACCTTCAATTTTTATTCAACTACATGAACATGCTAACATGACACTATTCAGAAAGATTTTATATGGCTTCATGCATACCAAATCTTATGATTGGCTTGATCCTTGGCCCACACTTTTCCTCAAACATCATTTCCCAATAAACTGTAAGTTAGCTTTTTCACCACTCATAATTCTCTTGTTTCTACAATATATTTTTCACTTTAAACCATTACAATCATCAAATAAATGGTGTTCTCCTAAACCCAACTTGGTCACGTTAAACATTTGCAATGAAGTTGACAGCTATAAAAGTGGATGATGATTTCAGTGCTCCCCCAAGACTACTCACATGACTATGACAAGGTGGCTATTGTTGTTTATCAATATATGAAAGTGATGAGACAAGTTTAAATCATATATTTTAAGTTTTTATTTATTTAGATACATTCTTTGAATTTATAATAGAATCTTTAATAGGACCCATTTTAGATTAGTTGTTTAGAATTTGTTGTTTAGGTCAAAATGTAATAAAAGAACATGAAAATTGTTAGAATGTGAATGTTTTAGATAATTTTTGATGCAAGGTCATGATTGTGTGCATGTAACCAGAAACTTAAAACTGGAAAAAGAAAGGATATAATAGGAGAAGTTTCCAAGACTTGCCAAGCCATTCAATAAGCCACTTGATCATTGCTAGAAATTCAAATAGTTAATTCTTTGCATTTGGAACATTGTTATCAATAATGATATTATGACTAAATAACATGCTTTTAGCTTTATTTGTTTTGTCATATGTTATTATTTTAGATAAACTCCAAAATAAATTTATTTTTGAATCATTAACTTATAAAACCCATCTTATAATGCTAGATTGAATTATGGTTTTTTCATCTAATATATATAAATTTATGAGAAGTTTAAATTACTTGAATTTATCAAGATGAGTAGTATTGTAATGGATAGTTTTAAGAAAAAAAAATTATCTGAAGCATACAAATGGGCATGAGTGATGTAGGTCATTAGACAAAACAATATCTTCACTGGAAATGAAATTAGGAGCAGTAAGATTTGTGAGTGGAATGAAGATGGATGGAGTGGAGAAATAAAACAAATCTTCTAACAAAAAAACATTTTTTGTGGTGGGAATCAATACTACTTTTGCAATAGAAAATGATGTGATTCTATCTGACAAACTTGGATGCCATAAGGTCAACAACTATACTCAATTAAAACACTTGTAAAAATTTTATTTTTTTTGTTTGAATATTACTATGTCATCTTTTAATCCCATGAATAAAATGGAAATGGTAAACGGGAATGGTAGGAGCAAAGCTAAAGAAATTGGAGGAGGAGAAGGGGATAGCGATAAGGTTTGTGATTTGACATAGTGCTACACTAGGTCACATTTTGGATTGTGAAATTGAAGAAGAATATGTAGAGCATAATGACTTCCTTGTACTTGAACATGTTGAAGGCTACCATCAATTCTCATCAAAGACCAAGATCTACTTCTATACAACACTTGCTAAATGGGATATTGATTTCTATGTTAAAGTTAATGATGACATTCATGTCAAACTAGGTACATTATTATAATTCATGGTTTCATTTAAATAGGATATTTTATGTTATAATTCGTTTAGATAATTCATGTATTTTTTTTTTGGGTAGAACTTATTTTTTACTTTTATTTGAGATGGGTAATTCTACATAAAAAGCTAGTGCCATGTTATCATGCGAAGAAATATAATTTAGGTTAGTCCAAATAAAAAAGAAGAAGGAGAAGAATATGTACACTCAAACCACTATTGATACTACCAAGATGGATCATAAGGAATTACTCAAGTTCTCTAAGAAGTTGATGTTGAAGGTGGAAAGGGATAGGTTAAGATAAAGGAAGAAGAGGGATAGACTACTAAAAGAAGCTAGATATATTATAGAAAATATAGTTCCACATGTGGAGTGTGACATGGATAAAACCATGAATGATCAAATTGGATACATTGATAAAGGCCATTTCCAATCAAATTCTTTGACTTAGAGATTTATGCAATGAAGATGTTTGAGATAAATTATTAGAAGAAAATAACTATTGAAAGTTGATGGTGACAATTTCCAAAGACAAGAAGATACTTTTTAAACTTGTGGATTAGGTAAGGCCATACTAAAGGATATGAGTAAATTATTGGAAAAAAGTGTCAAATATTTATGATGTTACTAAGGATTTCGGGACAACTAGAGGTGATATACAAATGGAATTTGATGCCTTAAGAGTTATCATGGTTTTCACATCTTCCTTCAATAATGACTTGTGAATGGACTTTGTTAATTGGGATTTTCCTCTCCTTGGTTGTGAGAACCAAGATCTAGCAATAGTATCCAAGCACTAGGTTTGATTAGTAACATAATACTCATTTTCCGTCCCTTTTCCTATATCAATGTATCGTTCTCTAATAGGCAACCAAAAAGTTATGGCAATAGAAACTGTATCCAACCAAACCATCACCTTAATATTTGATGCAATCACTTCTCTAGTGTCTGGGTGATAAGACTTCATCCATTCTAATGCCAATTCAAGGAAGTGTGCTAATATGGGATGACTTCTAGCTCATGCTAATATACTTTCCAATATCTTTTTGGCTAAGGTGGTCCTATTGCCACTTTCCAAATGTAGACACCTAAATCTGATTACATCATTAATATAATCTTATTTAGTCATCTTATAGGATATTATTGATTAAGTATTTGATATTTAATTAATTAATTGGTATCCCCAAGTTAATTTATTCATTTAATTAATTATATTCCAAATTGATAAAATCAAATGACAACCCATAGTCTAAATTATCAATTTAATCCTCATTCCTCTATCAAGTTGGATAAATGCATCAACCTATCTAGTTTAATCTCATATTTCCCCTTTTTATTTAATAAAACACCTAAATCAAATAAAACCCCAAAGACCATGAACATATCCCTTAGCCAAATCCTAACCCAAGAGCTTAATCCTAATCCACTCCCTTCACCCATACTAATTCTCCATTTGCCTAATTAATCCCACTTAATTAAATCATCCCACTTTCCTTCCTCTAACATGTCACTTGTATCATAATCCATCACCTAAGCCTAAGCCTAAACCCTTCCTAATCATTTGCACAACTTTAAGCACAAATTAAGACTTCCTAACCCAAACCAAAGTCTCTACTCATGTCACATCTCTCACATCCTGACCCAAGTGCATTAAAAGAATCTTACAAACCCACATCCCTCATAACTCTACCTTGTCCCCTTACATTCCCCAAAATGGTCACATTCCCTCAAATTATTCGATCCTCTCACACTCACCCTCCTTGTGACAAGTGTCACTCCCTAAGTGGCTCTAAACAATAACAATCTATGTTCTTTCCTTTCAGGACATCCTAGCCCTTACTGATCAAACCTCTCATCTCACATCCTAGCCATCCATTTCACTACCCCTTGGCCTATAAATTGGACCATTTCCCTCTCATAATCCATCCACCTTCATATGCAAACTCATAATGTTATTTTGAGAGCTTAAAAACTACCAAAATATCATTATAATGGAAAAATCCATACATGCTTCTATTGTTGAATCCTTCACTCACATCCATAGTTGATCACAATCCAAACACTTGAAGCATGAAGCATGATTGAGCATGCATCCCCTATCTTGGACATATCCAAACATGAAGAAGGCTTTGGAGTGTTCTTCTTTAGTTTTTATTCCCTTGGCAAGCTTTTTTTTTATCACATATGTTTCTTTATTTTGTTTTGTTTTGGTGAATTCTTAGTTTACCTTGTGTTCTTTTAATGTTGAATTTTGAAGATTGATTCTACAAATGTAATGGCACTACCATATTGTGGTATGTTTTTTCCAATTGTAGCATCTCCTTATATTTATAAGAAAGTGGGAGAATAGGCATGTCCTTTCATGGGACATGTTTGTTCATTATCCTAATTAAACTCTTATAACTAGATTTAATATTTCATTATGTGTGTGTGTGTGTGTGTGTGTGTGATTTATCTGAGTAAAGCTACAAAACATCAACACTCCCTCTTAGCTAGGCATGATAAACACATGACCATATATTACCTCAATGTAATATAAGAATATATTTTATCAAAAGATATTCAACATTTTGATATCTAGATTCTAGAGTATTGGTCTTCCAGAATATCAACTCATGATATTCACCAAATATTTAAATAAGGTTTGATATCACATTTAATGTCACGAGTCTTGGTCTCACAAAATACTAACATTTGATATCCAACAAGTACTCAAAAAATTTTGATATCACATCTGATATTGTGATATTGATCTCCTAGAATATCGACATTTGATATTCACCAATTACTCAAAATGGTTGATACCACATCTAATATCATGAATATGGGCCTCCTAGAATATGATATTCACCAAATACTCAAAATAAGGTTTGATATCACATATGATATCAAGAGTATTGACCTCCTAGAATATCAATGATATTCACCAAATACTCTTTGAGTAATGGCCTTATAGAATGTTGAGATGCAAGAAATTCATCATATACTCAATTTGTTTGACCTCATAATACAAGTTATTGTAAGATCATCACCTTACAATAAATTTTGCAAATATAAGTGACATGATTTGGAAGTCGTCACTTCCTCACGATGTACACAAGGGGTAGACCCATTAAAATCACTTAGTCACGAGGCATATTAATAGACCATAGTCCTCTTGACTACTACAATTTATTGATCACTGGAGAATCCATCTCAACATATTTTACTCCTTTTAAATCAATATGATTGAGATCATCGAAGGTTGACTGAATCATATCCTCTATCTACTCCCTTTCTTTCAAGGTTACTTGAAATGTAAATCTCCCTCAAAATCTCAATCTCTTTCTCTCTTTTTCCTACAAGAACATTCGTAGAGGAAAAGATCAAGGCAAATAATACTTATAATACAAAACAATGTGAGTAGTTTAACTAATGTCTGATACTAACAACAACATAAATATATTTCTCATTAATATTATCATGATTCACATTATAATTATCAATTGTATAATTGATATATATATATATATATATATATAATTTATATAGATCATTCAAACATATGATATATATTCATTTATATATATATATATATATATAT
Organism: Cupressus sempervirens; assembly: GCA_028749045.1. Taxonomy (NCBI): domain Eukaryota; kingdom Viridiplantae; phylum Streptophyta; class Pinopsida; order Cupressales; family Cupressaceae; genus Cupressus; species Cupressus sempervirens. Next base: position 472,712,530 of record CM053793.1, on the reverse strand, counting down.
ATTTATATATTTATTTATTTATTTATGTATGTATATTCAATAACAATGATTCAAATGTAATAGTCAGTTTGATTATATATATATATATATATAATCTCATAAAAGAATCTTATATAAAATAAGTATGGAAGAATAAAACAAAATATACCTTTTATACTTACCGAAATGTGATCAGTATGTTTAGTGCATATATTACCTTAAACCTCATAGAAAATTCTTTTTTCCTAAAGTGATGCCTCTTCGAGAGTATATCAAGTTGCATACTAATCATGTTCCAATGTTTTGGTCATTTATTTTAGATATAGTCAACCCGTGTTTTGGTAATATTTTGATAGTAGTGGCATTACCATGTCATCACTTTTGGGTCGTATCTCATTAACTATGTGTTGTTTCCCATGTTGAACCTTTCACCTATTAGTATTGTTGTAATAACTTGGCCACTTCCAACCAATTGGCTTCACTTATATTATTATTGAATCCCAACTAGCATAATCCATACCTACAATAAGTCCTTAGTGCTCTCACCATGTGTCTCCCATCCAACTCAAGAAATTTTCTCATCTAAGTTTTAATGACTTGGTTTATTTGTATTTCTTGTTTTGTGTACTTATAATTTCTATCAATTATAAGTCTTCCATTTTATTAGAGGAGTGAGTATACTATCACTGACTAGAAATGGGCACCGTAGTTATCTCTGATGCTTAAGATGCTTGTTATTAAGTTTATCAAATGTGCCTTGGCTTTTTACGATGAGTGATCAAATGGTATAAGTTTATAATAAGGAAACTCAATATCATTTTCTCTCCTTCAAATATTGTGATGTGCACATAGAATACCACAACACAATCTTTTATGATCCTTCTCAATGCTTCAAGCATGTGTTCGAATGTCGCATTTATGTTTTGGAAACTGTCATTATATATTTAGCAATGCTTTTGTTTATATTAGTACTTGATTAAATTCCAAGTGAGCTCAACTTTGTTGTTTCTTTATGAAAAGCAAAGGAAACTCATTTGTCTCTTCTTTCTCATGTACTCTATCTACCATTTTATTTTGAATGTTAGAAATTTTGTATAGTTGACATGCATCTCTAATTTTCTTACATTTGCAGCCTAGCTCTGAAATGTAATGGCACTACCATATTGTGTTATGTGTTTTCCAATTGTAGCCTCTCCTTATATTTATAAGAGAGTGGGAGAATAGGCATGTCCCTTAATGGGATATGTGTGTGGGTGTGTGTGTGCACACACGATTTATCTGAGTAAAGCTACAAAACATCAACATTTAACAATACATTTCATAGTATACATTTTGGCATACCTAGTGGGATTTACTATCCCAATTTCTAAGCTTCGAAATATAAATCAGCAACACATATTATACCATTACCATCTCCCATGGTCACATATCCCTTGTATTATATCCTTGTTTCCTAATGAATATTGTATCATGCTCTTCTATATCATATTTTGTATCCTATCCATGTATCATATCTATGTATCATATCCCTGTATAATATCTATGTAGCATATCTGTGCATCGTACCCCTTGTATTATAGTTAGTGTACCATATGCCTCCCACTATATCCTCATCTTGAGCTTTTTCCATTGTAATAATACCACCAACCTATCAGTCCTATCATTCTAAATTTTTTTACTATGATCCTTGTAAATATCTTGGTCAGTTAGTTGTATATCCTCTTGTATCCATCCTTTTCTTAGTCTCCTTGTACATATCCCAGTTTCCCTTTCAAGTTAGTTTGTGTCTGGTCATAGACCACAACTCTCTTAAATATGTCCTTTTTAGAACCCTCTAGCGAGAATCCTTGTCATTAAAGAGCTATCCTAAAAAGGTTATGTTTTCCAGTCTCATCATAGTTCCAGATGCTACCAATAGGTCCTTGTAGACTGTATCCTTTCTCATGTCTGATCTTGGTCCATCAATATCCAGTCCTACTGATCTCTTTGGAAAAATGTTACTTTTTTATGGATTTATACTTTCTTTTGATTTCTTGTTATTTTTCAAGATTTCACATTTAGTTCTTAACAATATATTTTCTGAGCAATTTTGGTGTTCTCTCCTTAAAGTCACCATGATCTTCTATATCATGGTGTGCTACAAATGGGGAAATTCAAGTAGAAATCTCTTGATTAGGTCTTTTGTCTCTTTCTTTTTATGCTTGTGAGTCAATCGAATATGACCCTTACATGTTTGAAACATATGATCCCCTGTGATCACATGATGGACATGGGAAATATCATTTGCTTGCAAGTTACCCAGTATTGTTTCCACTCTAATTCCTCAGGGATTCAACCATGATAGAAATCCTTGCATGTTTGTTTCAAGTTAGTCCTATTTAATAATGGTGACAAGGCCTCAATGTTCTAGGTAAGATTGGCATGTCCCGAGTATTCCTATATCAAATTAAGTGCTCAAAACTACATGGTGGTACTTCTCTATGAAGAACCCTACACTCAAGCTTCAAGAAAAAATGCATTCCCCCCCCCCCCCCCCCCCACCCTTTGCCTATACCTCATGAAAATAAAAATCTCTCCTATTTTTTACTACATTGATCTATGCATCTTCTCTTACAAATTAGTCCTACCAATCCTACATATCCTATCTTATCTTACAACTCAATCCCTCCAATTCTATAAATCATATCCCCAACAATCCAAAGGTTTTTTTTTTTCATTCCCCTCTCCTCACATTCCACCAACCTAAAAGAGTCAAATTTAACACATAGAATCCCCCCTACATTATCCCCTCACCCACAACCCACTTTGGTTCCCTCAAAATGTGTTTAAGATTTTGTAAATGATTTACCTACCCTTTCTAGAGGTAATTTTTGATTAGTGATATGCTACATTTTCCCATCTACACCATAGTTGCATCATCATTTTAGGTTCATTATTAGATCAGTATTTTTGCATCATCATTTCCCTATCATTTTAGGTTCATTATTAGATCATTTTTTTGCATCATCATTTCCCTATCATTTTAGGTTCATTATTAGATCAGTGTTTTTGCATCATCATTTTCCTATCCTTTTAGGTTCATTATTAGATCGGTGTTTTTCATATCATCATTTCACTATCATTTTAGATTCATTATTAGATAGTTATTGTGCATCTTCATTTCATTTTATTACATTATCATTTTTGGTTCATTATTAGATGGTTGTTTTGCATCTTCATTTCATTACATTTAAAGTACATTTATAAATCATTTGTATTAACCATTATATTTTCATTTCATAATCATAAACAACTCTTCATGTCCATACATCTACACATCACATAGTAATAAGAGATAACTCATATTAAAAATATATTTCACAAACATAGCATTTAGATTACATATACATAAGTCTAATACTGCATTACATCTGGCAAAAATACCTATCAATAACATCATATATCTCATATGTGTTGCACCACACTTACATGACATGCATCAATACACATAATAAATATATCATATGCATCTCATGAAAACATGCAAAGAAAATCACAAGTGCACAATACTCATAACACATATCTCACACCCCAAATAATGCTCATCATATATCTTATATCTCAACATAAATTAAAGAATACATCGCCCACTAATGAAAGAATAATATCCATCAAAGTCCACCTCCTATAAAAATACTATGTACATATAGTATACACAGGTCTATTTCCACAAAATAAATGTTTGTACAAACTTGTGCCACATAATCAAAATATAGCATATCACTGGTCATCTATACCCTCCTCCATCAGATCCTCTCCATGAGATATATACGGATCATCCTCTGGCCTCTACATTGTCCCTAGTGCCTAGGGTGGTCTCATCTCTTCTTGTCATCTTCTTCTAATCCATAAGATCTCCCCCTCATCTCTCCTCCCTTCCGTCTCTCTCTCCTGCCTCTCGCTCTTCCCTAATCTATGGCTCCACCCTATCCTCTATAACCCCCTTGTCCTTTATGATCCCCTATAGTGCATCCACTCTCCCCACCACCATGCATCCTTGTATGGGTATCAGTTGTCCCTGATCATTTTGGGCACCTATAATGCTCAATATGATCTATACAGAAAATTGTGTGATATCTCCATTTGTAGAATCCATCCCTCTCTCACAGATCCTCCACCTCTCCCCTCAACCATCTTAGCTCCTTTATCCCTCCTCCCACCACTAGCTATTCTTTGAGAATGGCAACCTCCACTAAAAGGTCATTGTGCTCTCCCTACAGTCCCTCCACTCCCCTCTATAACCTCCCCTTCTCTACCTCTAGAGCCTCCAATATTCCCTCCTATCTCCCAAAATTGAGTTGAAGCCCATCCAATTCTACCTGTATCATGTCCATCTGTCCCTGTGTCTACTCCCTCTCCCTCTACAAATTATCTCTCTCCTCCCTCAACTAATCCATATCCTGCTAGGTGTCTCACAGTAGCTAGCTCACCTCATCATGTGCCTACTACAGGGAGGCATACCTCTCTACCAATCTATCATCCTCTCCCCTTGATGATGATCCTCCTCCTATCCCTACTCCCCCTATGAGAACTTATGCTCTCTCTCCTCTCTCCTACTCCCACTGTTATGGCCTCTCCTCTTCATGTCTCATCTCCTCCTCTCCCTCCCATTATCTCTTGCATTGTGTTTCCTCCCCTTGCACCATTGCCTCAAACCACTATCTCAAACCCCTTGCCTCATATCTCCCCCTCCTTGCCACTCAATAAATTTCCCCTGTTACCACCACAGCCAATGTCACTTGTGATTGACCTACTAGTTGCAACCTCTTAAAATAGTCTCTATAACCCTGGGTTGATCATACATCCATCAACCTACCAAACTAATCCCAATCCACTAGTGATAAATCACACCAATCCTAGAACATTCCCTCCCATTGTAGTACTAGTCCAAACAATGTGACTAACTCACACATCACTTGCTAGTACCAAACTAGCTCCCCTGACACATCTTGAGGCCATCCAAACTACCAAAGCACCCTTTTAATTCTATACTACTCGGTGATGTAATCCCACCTCCCAAAAATGAAGCATGTTGTGATGGTATACCTCAACTACTCTGCCTACCCAAGCCATGGCCTAAGACCCATGTATGGTCTCCATGTCACTACAACAATCTCATCCATCTATACCCTCCAATAATCCACAACCTATGTATGATGATAGATTAATGGATCTGCCTAGCTGAATACCATAGGCTCATCTTCTTTCTTGTCTTGTCGCCCAACCAATTGGAACATTGTAATGTGCTCCCATGCCCAAACCTGAAATAGGGTTGAAAAGCCTATGCTCCTCCCTTGGTGGCACCCTACGCCCTAGTAAATGATCTAATGAAGGTCCATTATAGCTTAGCCAACATTAGATATCTCCATGATGTTGGGACCCCTTTGTCCATGATCCAGATGATCATCGGGATCAGTCCCACCTGTGTCTAGGGAAATATACCTCGACACTAGTCCACACACATAGAAATAGATTGACCTCTCCTGCCTCACCTAGTTCAAATGTTCATCAAGTGATGAGCACTAACTCTTTTGAATCTTGTATTGGACTCTAAGACCAAACACTCACCTTACTACCTTGTCTCCAAATATACCCCATGTTACTAATATAGGTGTACCCTGTACAGATAACCAAAATATCATGTACAAATCCTCTAAAATCACAATCATCTCCTCTATCATAAAATGGAACATAGTTGTCTCGCTATGCCATCACTTGCACAACATTGTGACCATCACCATATAGGTCTTTGTGTGTGGTAGTCTCACTAGGTACCCAAGCCCTGACACCTCAATCCTTACCCACTCCACTAGATCAAACTGCTCTCGTACTCGTAGTATTGTAGTGCATCGCTCCCATGACAATAAATAATCTAGTGACCACTACACCCACATCCAAAAAATCCTATGTTAGTTGCATATCTAAAAAACCCAAATTTCCATTTACCCCCATCCCCTTCCCCGCCCAGCTACCCTTTATCCCTTTTTATGCATTCTAGCAAGATGGATTGTGTTCCCATAACCCATCCCTAACTTGATGTTCCCACAGTTGTAGACCACAACAAGAATGCACCTAACTCTTATTCCTCACCAGTCAGCCCTCCCATGCGTTCTTATGTTGACTCCATTATCCTAACAACCCTTACCTAGTGGGACTACATTCCTGCTATCAAGATTGCTTTCTTCCCAATAGATCCATTATCCCCTGAAATCTTTATCTCAAGTTCACTTTCCTACCAAAGCTTACTTATACCACCCATTTAATCTCATCCCTTTCCAAGATCGTGTTTCTAGGGATCCCATCGATGTTTTCCCACCAGACCCATGGCCACGAGAACTCATTTTTGCAAACTAAGGAACACTATAAAGCAAAAATGAAAAATCAAAAAGTTAGGATTTTGAGCCTACCAATCAATCTAGTGTCCATTGTGCCCTTGTGTGTCTAACCATGTTTGTCGAATGCTATGGTCGTCCTTGTACAGTCATTGCATCCTCTCACGCAAAGCTCAAAAATTGCAATATCTTGGCAATAATACAAGCATGGCTAGTCTTTCCTAGCCCTCCTAAAGCCCTTTATAGGCCCTTTGTGGTGCCCCCTTCCCCATACTCCCCCCTTGTGACCCCTTTTCACTTTGGCCCTGTTATTTTTGCAGTTTGATCACAATTTTAACCCTCGTTTAGCCTGTTTGCATCTTCCTGGTTGCCCAAACTTGTTGTACATTTTAAAGAATTCATTGAGCCTCATCTTCTCTCCCTACCACCTTCTTGAGGGCCCATCACACATTTTAGTCCCTCCCTTATCTTCTCAAGACTAGGTTTCTTTTAAAAAATTCCTCATGTCATTTACATTCAAACTTCTTTGAAATAATATTGTCTCAACACTATGTCAAAGAGGGGCAAAATGTAGACACCTAAATCTGATTACATCATTAACGTAATCTTATTTATTCATCCTCTAAGACATTATCGATTAAGTATTTAATATTTAAATAATTAATCATCATCCCCTAGTTAATTGATTCATTTAATTAACTATATTATAAATTGATAAAATCAAATGACAACTCATAGTACAAATTATCAATTTAATAATCATTTCTCTATTAAGTTGGATAAATGCATTAACCTATCTAATTTAATCTCATCTTTTCCCTTTTTATTTAATAAAAAATTTAAATCAAATAAAATCCCAAAAATCGTGAACCTAGCTCTTAGCCAAATCCTAACCCAAGAGTTTAATTCTAATCCACCCCATTCACCCATACTAATTCTCCATTTTCCTAATTGATCCCATTTAATTAAATCACCTCACTTGCCTTACTCTAACATGTCACTTTCCTTCTAATCCATCCCTTAAACATAAGCCTAAACCCTTCGTAATCATTTGAACAACTTTATCCACTTCCTAACCCAAATCAAAGTCTCCCCTCATGTCACATCCCTCACATCCTTAAATGCATCAAAATCCTCTTAGAAGTCCACATCCCTCATAACTACATCTTGTCCCCTCAGATTCTCCAAAATGGTCACATTCCCTCAAAGTCTTCCATCCTCTCACACTCACCCTTCTTGTGACAAGTGTCACTCCGTGATTGGCTCCAAACAAGCACAATCCATTTGCTTTTTTTTCAGCAAATCCTAGCTCTTCCTCATCAAACCTCTCATATCACATCCTAGCAATCCATCTCACAATCCCTTGTCCTATAAATTGGACCCTTTCCCTCTCATAATCCATCCACCTTCATATGCAAACTTATAATGTTATTTTGAGAGCTTACAAACTACTAAAATACTATTATAATGGAAAAATCCATCCATGCTTCTGTTGTTGAATCCTTCACTCACCTCCATAGTTGATCACAATCTGAACACTTGAAGCTGAGAAGCACTATTGAGCATACATCATCTATCTTGGACATATCCAAACATCAAGAAAGCTTTGGAATGTTCTTCTTTAATTTTCATTCCCTTCGCAAGATTTCTTTGTCTTATTACATATGTTTCTTTGTTTGTTTTGTTGAATGCTTAGCTTACTTTGTATTCTTTAACAATACATTTCATGGTATACAACAGTCATGGCCAAAAATATTGCAAGCTGGCATTTCCTAAAATGGTATCACTGATGTTTTCTAGAGTACTTTTAAGGATTAGTGCATAGCATGGCCTTTGATCTTTGTACTTCATGATTCTCAACCCAGTTTCCTCTTTAATAACTTTTGAAAATATTTTTAAATACATTTATAAATCTGTAAAAGCCAATGATGTACTCTATACCAATTTAGAATACTTGGAGCTGTGGGAGTACTATGTCTAAACATCTTCTTATCGTCAATGCTTCCATGTTTATACAGTCTTTGAAGAAATTGATCATAATGGAATTATTTGTTATATATAGAGAACCAAATATTTAAATAATTCATATTCATATGTCTCATGACTAACCAAACTATTAAGGTTGATGAAAGATCAACCCCGCAGCTCCCAAGAATCACCTACATGCAAACGCTTATCACAAAAAGGGAGAAGCAAAAGCTATGGAGACTGGAATTCCCATATCCAAAGATGAGACTTTATTGATGAGAAAAAAGATAAATTTTTCCAATCAAAAGTGAATGAATTATTTCAATGAGATCAATCCTTGTAAAGGAGATCAAAACCCTAAAAGGTAAAACCTAGGTTGCATTATAATAATTAATTAAAATATATATATTGGATGCCTAAAGTTTAGGTTAAGTGAAGTAGAGTTAGTTAGAAAGTATCTAATTACTCTAATAACCCCCTTAAAATAAACTTAAGGAGTAGCTAAAACCCTAGAAGCTACTACCAAAAGTAGATTTGAGTCCCAACAAGCAAGGCCTAATGGGATACCCAAGCACAACCAAATCTTTGTAAAGAGGAGAAATAGAGAAAACCACATGGAAAAAAACCCTATCTCAAAAGAGATGAAAAAAATGTTGAAATAACAACTGAAGGACTCTCAATACTAGGGAATTTTTGTAAAGATAGGAACAAAAGACGATCATGAGGAACACCACTAAAACATGTAAAAGTTGCAAAGCTCTATCAAAAGTAACTATTGGTCTAAAGAACCTCTACTAAAATAGAACCTAACTAGGTAGAGAAGATTACAATTTGCATGAGTGTTCTCAAAAGACACTACTTGAAGTAGAAATGACATAAAGGAAAACAATTAAACTTGAAGATATAGATGACATAAAACACCAAACCCTAAAGAGTTGATTAATAAAAATTGGAAGACTGCAACCAAAGTAGGAACAAAAAGAAAAGTGTTTGTGTGGTAGATGTCATCTCACCTTAATGCATAGGTACCCAGCCACTATAGCCACTTAGTACATAGGAATAAAAATAAATACATAGCCCACTCCATCGAACCAAGGAAGCATAAGAACCAACAGAAGAATCCCCCTAATGCAGACAAGAGTGGATGACAAGAAACTGGAAAAGTAAATCAAAAGAATTACATGTCAAAGAACCATGATCAAGATGCACAAAAGAATACATATGTGTGTATTGAGGTGATCAATATCAGACACTACATGAGGCTAATGTCACGGAAGGGAAATTCACTTGACAAAGGAAAAACATCAAACCCCCCATGGAATTTTAATCAAAGTAGTGCATGTACAATAAAATACAAAATATAATGAATTCCAAGAATAAAATAATTGGCATAAGTGTCATTAGATGACACTACTCAAATCAGAAGGCAAAACAAGGCAAAAACAAATAAAACAAAAATACAAAAGCAATATGGTACTTTATCTCGGTGCATTTACAAGAATGCATATAAATGATGTCTAAATAGACTAGAAGAGACATAAAGCTGATACAATAGAGAGTAAAACCCATGAAAAATCATCTGAAGCAAAATAATTGATCCCAAGACCTGAAATAATCAAGATATCCACTAGAATGCAAAAATACAAAAAAATGAATAGAATGTTCTTAGAGGAGAATCTGAAAAATAACCAACATCATAGGAAAGAGCCCTGAAAGACCTTTCTAAAAATATAAAAAATTCCCAAATCAGAGATTAGATGCTCAAGATATGTCTCCTAGAGTAAAAAATAGAACTCCTGACTTTGATAGCAAAGAAAGCCATATTAAAGAAGTCAAAATTGAGACATTACCTATACCTATATATGTGAAATGTGGGCCTCTGAACCTCACACACACTTCAACACAGTCATTACCTAAGAGATCATCCTAGAATGAATATGAGAGTATTCATCTGAGTAATCCAACAGTTCGACCTATTGCCTTCTAACTAGAAGGATTTTGCCTTTTTCTCTCAGAATGAGAAGCAGGCAACTAGACCTCTAGTACAAAGGATTTTTTCTTAAGCTATATGAGAATGCAATTAATCTAAATGAAATGCATTTTAATCTAAGAACAAAAGAAAGATATTACACTAAATGAATGCATTTTAAGCTAATATGAGATTGCAATGTAAGAAATTAAGCTATTGATGTATGAAAATGAGTAACTATTCCAACATGGATTCCATGCAAATTCAATTCAACCTCTATAATGAGGAATTGAAGGCCTCTTAAATAGAATCCCAAGATTGATCGACGGTCGAGATCAATTGGAATGAATGGTCAGGATTGAAGAAGATTCAATCAAAATAGAAAGTTTTCTTATGAAAAGGAAGTTAACTGACTGCTTTTGAGTGGAATAAGGAGTTACCTGATTTAATTCCTTTTTTTATTTCAGTCCACTCAGAGTTTCCATTTCTGAATTGAAGAGAGAATTTGTACAGAATATTTAATTTAATAAAATAGGATATGACCTCACAAATGCATAATCTTTAATTAATTGAATTAAATTCAATAATTAAAATGAGAACATTATTAAATTAAATACAGTTAATTCCTTTGTACATTAGCTAAAGAAGTAATTTTAATGTAATTAAAGTATGAACACTTATAATTAAATTAAACTTAATCAATAGGTTTAATGTAGCTAATTTGAGTCAATACTTAGGAATTAAATAAATAGTGTGATTAATGCAAATTAGGATTTTCTGCATTTGACACTTAGGTCAAGTAGAGATTATCAGAATCAGAATTGCCTAGTAAAAGAGGACTTAGGAATGACTACATAGACCAAAATCGGTTAACATAGCAATGTGCCAATTTTGGGTATTACTGTACCACTGTGACGAGCTCAGAACCAACTTTTCGGTGATATCTCATTTGCAGAAAAATGGAGTCTGTGTGCCCAAGATATGAGAAAAAAACTAAAGGTAGGTCCAAATAGAGCTATAATGGGTGACAAAAGTGTTGATGCAGTGTTGATGTCAACAAGTGATGAGCATAAATTTGATGGTCAAATGGACGTCAAGACAAAAAAAAGCCAAAAAAAAGACCCGACATGCTAAAAAAATAAATATGTTGGTTAAACAACCCATGTCACCCGAAACAAGAAGCTGGTGCTCAAAAAAAATAGTAGATGGCCATAAATATCCTATTGAAATATGCATGTGTTTTAAAAAAAACATGTCAATATTTAAAACTACCCAAAATCATGGGAAAGGCTTGATAACTGCTGATGACTTGCATGGTGGGGAAAAAAATTGGAAATTTCCCATTGAAAGAGGTGTGGGTCTAATATCACTATAGAGCCAATAAAATGGCAATACCCCCAACTGAAATGCCAAAGCAACGGTTTGGACATAAAATTGCCCAATATGCCATAAAATTGCATGTGCAAGAAAACCATGGGAATAATCGAAAAACCTTCATTTAGAAAATCGGTCACAAACTCCAAACTACCCTCAATGAAAAAAGAAACCATCGAGCACTATGGAAAACCACCGTGAAAAAATTGCTAACTTCCATGAAATTGCCAAATACAAAACCTGACTCAGGGGCCCATGCAATGAGGATGGAGAATCCAAAATGAGGCAAGACAGAGTATGAGGTAGGCAGGACTCTCAACTCTCCTTGATATAATAAAGGGCTTTCACCAAAACAAAAGGTGTCACTTATCAAATAAAAGGCATACAGCTCTATGCAAAGTGGCTCCATAAAATCTACCACACAAAAAGGATGAAGGATGCCAAGAAAAGTGTATGAAATTCAACCTTGGGCATGGAGAGAAGCAAGTCCAAGGACCGCATGAAGGGAGAATGCCATGTGGCGCGAGATGGAGGTTATGCACTCTACCAAAATTCAAAAGGCCTTTGCTCCACCCAAAGAAAACATGTGCAAGTCTCCAAACAAGGACAAAGTTTAGAGAAGAGGGTCCATTGAGTTCCATGCATGGCCTAATGTGTTTCCAAAGGCCCAAAATAAAGAAGACCACATGGACAAACCATGCACTACCCAAAATACCAAAGTCCTACCAAATTACCACCTTTGTGTTGGTCAAGGACTATTCCACATGAGTCAAAAATAGACAGAGATACCAAGGTCATAAAGAGATAAGGGACAAGTCTTGCCAAAAAATTCATAAATTTTGGTGCAATCCTCAAAAGGTCATGACCTGCAAAGCTCATGCATGTGCTAGAAAAAGTATGTGTGTAGCCCAAATAGGTTAGTACTGATAGGCCTGGGTTAGCATCCAATAAAGTGACCCACCGTATTTCAAATTGAATGCTCCTTTTTTTCCTTTTTTTGGAAAAAAAATCCAAAAACTAACACTCAAAAAATAAATGCTTGTAATAATATTATTTTATTAAGAAAAAATTTGTCATTTTGGGAAGCACGCCCAAGTCAATATGACCTAGGTGCAAAAAAAAATTGCCTTGAATTTTAGTAGCATCTAAACTAGATAGATTTTGTATGGAAATAGGGGTTTTCAATCACTCTGAGCTCAAGATGATGTCTATTTGAGCTCAAAGTGCTCTTAAAAAAAGGTTCCCCCTAGATCCAATACAAAATCCACTGAAAGCCATAGATCCTAAAATTGATGCCAAATCTCTCACAAAGAGAAAAAAGGCATGAAGATGTAGAGCTCTAATATCATGTTGAAGTTGGTGAAAGATCAACCCCATAGCTCCCAAAAATTGTCTGCATGCAAACAACTATCGCAGAAAGAGAGAAGCACAAGCTATGCAAGCTAGAATTGTCAAATCCATACATGGGACATTCTTAATGAGCAAAAAGATAAATTATTATAATAAAAAATGAATGCAATATTACAAAGAGATCAATCCTTATAAAGGAGATCAAAACCCTAAAAGGTAAAACCTAGGCTGCATTATAATAATTAATACAAAAATTAATTATTAAATGCCTAAAGTTTAGCTTAAGTGAAATAGAGTTAATTATAAAATATATAATTACTATAACACAAATAGAGCCATGTTGGCTATGTAGAAAAAGCCTCACAAGTTTGTACTCAATCACCAATAGAAAGGCACCATGCCAATGTTATCAAATGTGACTTCAATAAGTGACCACATGTTTGATGATTTTTTCTAAAAAATGTCTTTCCAAGCATGCACCAATCTCATGAGCTACATGACCTTTCTAAATTCTTATTTCCCAAGTCGACAAGAGGGTGCTAGATAAATTGAATTTTACTCTAAAGGCTTGGATTCCTTTGTTTAATTTCACATGCATCTCCACAGCATCAATTCTATCCTCAAAGAAATGTTCTTTATGCCTCAATATATTTCTTATATTTATGATTTGATGAATTTATCTTCCACATTTCAAGGTTCTTATCTTGCTACAAAATTTATAAATACGACATCAACCAATTGTTTTTTTCTTGGAAGTTCTTGTAGTCTTCTTGGTGTTGGCCTTTGCATAACTCCATAAGAGGTGGGGGTTCAAAGCAAAAGTTTTGAATGTGCATAAATAATTGATTTGGTAGTTGACTAGAGATGGTGAGTCCTCCATGTACACAAGATGGCTTAAACATCACACACTGAGGCTTCATTCCTAAGCTAGAAGTGTTAAATAGTCAAAATTGGCTTATTTGTCCAAACTTAATTTTTTCCTTAGTGTGTGATGTTTAAGATGGCCCACATACACCATGTAAGCTCTCTTCACAACAACTATATGAGAAAACATTGATCTGGTTTACCTTCACCTCTACCTTCAACACTAAATCAAATAGATAGTATGCCTTGTCCAGATTGCCATCCACACACTATATGTTCACCAACTTTATTTGTCCATTATCAAGGTTGTGTGCAGGCAGCTTAAACATCACACACTAAACTTCATTCTAACACTAAAAGTGTTAAATAGTCAAAGTTGACTTATTTTTCCGAAGCTCAATTTTTTCCTTAGTGTGTGATGTTTAATGATGGTCAATTGTATGAGGGCCAACTTCATGCCACCATGGACACCTTTCAACTTCACAGTATTCTGTCAAAGTATCAAGTGATTCATGTGATTATCCAAACCTCCAAAGTACATTTCCAGCTATAATAATGACAAAAATCTCTTCCATATCAGACTTTGAAGAATGACATCTATAATTTATTAGATGTTTCCATTTGTTGGCAACCATGGAGAATGTTGACATAGATTACTATTTATAGAGCCACTTAGACCACTTGGAAGTAATTTAGATTTGCCTCTACCAAAAATGACAAATCAGATAAGCCAAAATGATCCATATCCTCACATGATGAATGATTTATTTTCTTCCCAATATTCGTGAAGGTTTTGATTACTAATATCCTCTCCACTATGGACATGAAGGCCATCTGCAAAGACGGGCTAATCAATATCTTAGAAGAGTCTTAGAAGTTATTGATCACATCATTATTGTAATAATGAAGTGCCCCTACGGTGCAGCCAGGTGAGTTCACCGTACAATGATAATATTTAATTTTTAATATATAGAGATGTAAAGTGGTGTACGGTGGATGTGAACACTGTAGTATACGGTGGTGTCAAACACTACAGTGGTGCCAAATATGGTGAATGATGTTGTGTGATAGAAAGTACAATGTGTGAGATGAGTACAGTAAGTAGAGTTCATCGTGTAGAGCATCTACGTCACCGAAGGAGTGACTAAAGCATCTATGTTCACCGAAGGCATTTGTATGTGACAGATGGTTGGCAAACCGTTTTGCCTGTAATTGTTTGTGGTATTCTGTAATGAATTTGCAGGTTGTTTTAATGGCTGCAAGAATTTGTTTGAAGGCATGTTGATGAAATTAGGTTGATTGTAAAGGAAATCTAAAGCTTGTAAAAATCCAGAGTATTGTATGTAAATTTCATCAATTGTAATACAAAAAATTTCTCAAGGTTTTGGGTGGTGGGTTTTTTCCCAGAAGGGTTTCCCACATTAAATCTATGTTTTCTCCTTGTCTTGTGTCTAATAAATTTTTGATAATTTTTTAACCTACACATCTTTGTAATTTTGTTTATGCTTATTTCCCTTTCATTTGGCATTCAAAAAGTGTTTCCACATGGTTGCTTTCCTAACAAGTGGTATCAGAGTCTGGCCAGTTGTATTATCCTTGTCAGGTAGAGTTTAGTTTTTTCTGTCAAATTGGTTTCAGTGGGAATTTGCAACTTTTTGTTTGCCAATTGAGATGGCAGGTATATATGGAAGAGTGGAGATTGAAAAGTTCAATGGCACCAACTTTGAGTTGTGGAAACTTAAAATAGAAGATTTTCTAGTTGATCGAGACCTATGGAGTGTCATGTCAAGCACTAAGCCCTCGGGCATGAAATAGGAAGATTGGGAACTAATGGATCAGAAGGCCAGAGGTTTGATAAGATTGAATCTTGAAGATTTAGTTTTATTGAATGTCCATGAAGAGAAAACTGCACATTCCTTGTGAAAAAAATTGGGAGACATTTATCAGGGAAAATCCTTGGTAAACAAGATTTTCTTGAGAAAGAAATTGTACTCCTTGAAGATGGATGGAGGAACAGCTATGGTGGATCACCTAAACTCATTTAATATGGTGATTTCATTGTTAGCATCTATTGGTGTGTCTGTTGATGAAAAAGATTGGTGCATGTTACTATTATGCTCATTGCCTAATTCATGGGATCATTTGGTAACAACCATTGAAAGTACGACTACCAAGTTGTAAATGGACAAAGCAGGTGTTGCATTTCTCTCAAAGGAGATGTGAAAGAATTCCTCTGAGGTGGCCAAAGAATCTCTAAGTGTATGAGGAATATCTAAGGGAAAAAGTAAGAAAAAGGACACGAAGTCAAAGTCTCAGGAGTGATCTGACACTCCTGGAAAGAAGTCCAAGGTGAAGTGTTGGAACTACGAGCAGAAAGGTCATATATGAAGGGATTACATGGAGGAGAAAAGAAGAAGAAATGTACTTCCGATAATGAATCTTCTCAAAGTGATGTTGATACCTTCGTAGTAGCCTTGGCAGTGCCTACGTCTAACGATGTATGGTTGGTTGATTCGAGAGCATCCTTCCACATGACTTTTCATAAAGAATGGTTCTTGAAGTATGAGTTGTACAATGGTGGAAAGGTGTTCTTGGCAAGTGATTCCACACTAGAAATTGTTGGCAGAAGAAGAGTCAAAATTCAGTTTCCTGACAGTAGAATAAAGGGAATTAATGGAGTGCTTCACATACTCGGTCTAGCTCGAAACTTACTGTCTATTAGCAAGCTGAATGATGTCACAGTTTAGGTAACATTTTTCCATGGTGATTGCAAGATGACTAGGGGTTCTATTATTTTAGTTAAGGGTGAATGCACTAGAACACTATATAAGTTAGATGCCAAACCTGTGTGCTGCAATAGTGTCTCTATAAAGTCTAGTAGAAGTAATGACACAACCCGTGGTGCAAATGATATGGAAGTTAAACTTCCTGTAGATAAAACAATGCTCTAGCATTACAGGCTTGGTCATATAGGCAAGAAAGGTTTAAAGACCTTGAAGAATAAAAATCTAGTTGAGGGATTGGTTCATTGTAACCTTGAATTTGATTTGTGTGAACATTGCATCTATGGAAAATAGAACCATGTTCATTTTTATTCCAGTTCTCAAAAAACTTTTGGTTTGTTGGACTATATTCATTCTAATATATTTGGTCCTATGGATGTTCCTTCTCTATCTAATTCAAGATATTATGTATCGTTTATTGATGATTATTTAAGAACATTTTTTTTATTTTTTGAAGAACAAATTAGAAGTGTTCAGTCAATTTAAGAAATTTAAAAGCCTTGTTGAAAATCAGACTGGAAGAAAGATTAAATGCCTAAGGACAAATAACGGTGGAGAATTTTGTAATGCATATTTTGACAAATTATGTGTAGATCATGGCATCAAGAGGCATAAGATGACACCTTATACTTTGCAACAAAATGGAGTAGCGAAAATGATGAATTGGTCGTTGATGGAGAGAGCAAGGAGCATGCTAGGAGGTATTGGTTTGGAATAGAAGTTTTGGGCTGAAGCAGTGGTAGAAGCCCTCATTAAGACATTTGTGTGTCTTTGGCTGTGAGGCATACACTCATATACTTGAAGTGAGTAGGTCCAAGTTGGATAACAAAGTTGTGAAGTGTATCTTCATCAAGTATAGTATTGATGTGAAGGGATACAAATTGTGGAATCCTCTCACTAAAAAGGTCTTGTATAGTAGGAGTTTTATCTTTCATGAAATGAAACCTAACTCACTTGAGTAGCTAGAGAAAATTGGGAAGAGAAAGGAAGTAGTTCAAATCCCTTTACCTTCCAAACAAGAGGTATTTCAGACTCCAAATGAAGCTAAGAATGAGAATCCAAAAATACCTAAGAATGAGAACAAGGAAAGCTCGAGCGATCATACAAGTGAAGAAGAACATGATCCTGAACCTCATGTTGAACCTCAAGAAGCTTCTCCACAAGAAGTGAGGAGATCTACTTGAGAGAGATGACAACCTGATAGGTACAACTATTCACCAAAGAGATTTAATTATTCCATGTTGAATGTTAATTGTGCCTATGCTTTGCTTATGGATGTTGATGAGCGTAGGACTATCAAAGAAGTAATTGATATGCCAAATTCAGATTCTTGGTTGTCGGCCACGAAGGATAAAATGAAATCTTTGGAAAAGAATGAAACCTTGGATCTAGTACCTTTTCCTAACAGGAGGAAACTTGTAGGATGTAAATGGGTCTTTAAGAAGAAGTACAGTCTAGATGGAAGGATTGACAAGTACAAGGCAAGATTAGTTGTGAAGGGGTATTTTCAGAAAGAAGGGGTTGATTATGGAGAAATGTTTTCTCCTGCTAAGCTAACATCTATCAAATTTTTGTTGTCACTTGCAATAGTACATGATTTTGAGATTGAGCAGATGGATGTCACGATGGTGATTCTTCATGGTGATCTTGAAGAAGAGATATACATGTCCCAACCAGAGTACTTTGCACAAAAGGCAAAGAACATTTGATATGTAAACTAAAAAAATCTCTATATGGTTTGAAACAGTCACCCAGAATGTGGTACCAAAAATATGATACATGTGTTTTTTCTTTGTGTTTTACGAGATCTAAATCAGATGACTGTGTGTATTATAAAGCTAAAGGTGATCAGATACTTATTATTGCTAATAGTAAGGAAATTATTTTAGAATTAAAATCTCAATTGTCCATGAAGTTTGAAATGAAAGATTTAGGGTTGACAAAGTTTATTTTGGGGATGGAAATCATAAGGGACAGGGTTGGCAAAAAACTTTGGCTCAACCAGAGAAAATACATTACCAATGTTCTAGAGCGATTTAATATGACTAACTGCAAGCAATAAGTAGTTCCAGTGTTACATGGAACAAAGCTATCAGTCAATGACAATTCAAAAAATTCCAATGTGATTGAAGAGATGAAGTGGGTACCTTATGAAAGTACTATTGGAAGCCTTATCTATGCAACGGTAAATACAAGACCAAACATTGCACAAGTAGTAGGAGTACTGAGTCGATTTATGGAAAATCTAGGCAACTCACATTGGGATGCTCTGAAAAGAGTTCTGAGATATTTGAAGGGTACGTCATAGTATGCATTATGTTATCAAGGTAACTCAGTTTTGTCTGATAGATCAATTAACATTCAAGGTTATGTTGACGTAGATTAGGTCGGGGACATTGATAGGAGAAGATCCACCAATGGATATCTATTCATGATGAATGGTGGTGCTATTAGTTGGATGAGCAAAGGACATAGTGTAGTTGCATTATCGACAACTGAGGCAAAGTACATGGTAGCTACTCATGCGAGTCAAGAAGTAATCTTGCTTAAGCGTTTATGTTCATATGTTGGCTATGATGCAGGAAGAATTACAATTCTTTGTGTTGGTAAGAGTCCAATATGTTTGGCGAAGAATCCCATTTTCCATGCTAGAAAAAAGCATATTGACGTACAATACCACTTTGTACACAACATGATCAAAGATGGAAAGGTAAATCTTGAAAAGGTTGATACTCAGGAGAATGTTGCAAATGCATTGACAAAGCCAGTGAACACAGCTAAGTCCAAATAGTGCACAAGTTCAATGGGGCTTAATACCCCGACTATTGCTAGCCGTATTGAGTATTTTTCCACTTTGTCAAGTGGGAGATTGTTGGAATAACAAAGTGCATGTATGGTGCAGCCAAGTGAATTCACTATATCGTACGGTGGAAGTAAGTCACTGTATGTTGCTAATATTTATTTTTTAATATATAGAGATGTAAAATGGTGTACGGTGGATGTGAACACCATACTGTACGGTGGATGTGAACACCATACTGTACGGTGGTGCTGGACATTATGGTGGTGCCAGACATGGTGAATGATATTGTGTGACAAAAAGTACGGTGTTCAAGATGAGTACAATAAGTAGAGTCCATCGTGTAGAGCATCTACATCATCGAAGGAGTGATTGAAGCATCTATGTTCATTGAAGGCATCCGTGTGTGACAGACCATTTTGCTTGTAACCGATTATGGTATTTTGTAACGAATTTGCAGAGTGTTTTAATGGCTACATGAATTCATTTGAAGATATGTTGATGAAATTAGGTTGATTGTAAAGGTAGTCTAAAGCCTGTGAAAATCTAGAGTGTTGTATGTAAAGTTCGTTTACTATAATACAAAATTTTGCTCAGGGTTTTGGGTGGTGGGTTTTTTCCCAGAAGGGTTTTCCATGCTAAATCTGTGTTTTCTCGGTGTCTTGTGTCTGATACATTTTTGATAATTTATTAATCTACACATCTTTGTAATTTTGTTTATGCTCATTTCCCTGTCATTTGACATTCGAAATGTGTTTCTGTACCATTGCTTTCCTAACAATCATTCATTTTATTTTTGGATTGCCTAACCTCATGGAATTTTGTATTTATTACTCCGTGAATCTATGCTAAAACTTGTAGAGTTATTTCAACCGGTCTGAATGCTGCAGTTTCTACAATCATCTAATTGTGTGTGATCCTTCTTTGTATATTTTGTACACATATCAAACATAAACATATCCTTGTATTAAATCTTATCTGATTAGCATTCAAATGGCTCCGCTTGCAACAAATCCACCATTTCTACCATAAGGCCCACACAATATATTTTTGTGTGATTTCAAAGCATCTATGATTGCTTTTTAGATGAAAAGATATCACAAAAATTTATTTTCCAATCTCAGCCACAAATTGATTCATGCATATAACCTGCTATTATTGTAATCCATTTCATTGCCTTGGATGAAACCTTTGACTTTAAATAATTCATTTACTTTGCTATGATTCCAAATTTTGCTGAGTGCCTATTCTTCACGAAATTATCAAGTTCACATCCCCATTTTGGTACACATAGCTAAATGCTTGCTATTTCCAAAATATTCTTATTCAAAACTCAGTATTGGCAAAATGCTTTTATTCCTCCAGATGTTTAGGCCCTTGTAAAATAACCAACTCTTGTTTGAGTTTGTTGACCTCTTTCATTCTATTTGATAAAGAAAGGTTAATATTTTACTCTAAAACTCATTTTTATGATTTCACGTGTATTTGAAGGCTTTCATTAACTTGGCATAACTTTTGACTTGGAATTGGATTCCATAAATTTGAAGTGGTGGGTGGAACTAGAGACGAGTTAAAGGCATCGAGACATTAAATCATTAAGAATGCAATAAATTACATACTCTTTTAAAGATTGAATTTTGGCACACTTGAACTTGTTTTGACTCAAGAAGACAAAAAATTTCACAATTTGGCAGGGATGAGAACAAAGGTAACAAGGCTAAAGGGTATATTTAAGACTTTTGAAGTAATACTTTAGCCACCACATCTCCATCTGTAGAGTGAATTGACAATATGGAGTTTATATCTACATATTTCTACAATTTTATTTGAATTTCTTTTTTTCTTAATCTTGAGGTAAGCATTAAGTTTAGAATGAGTTTCATTTTCTATTGGTAATAAGCAAGTCAATAGAAAATTTACCCTTAAATTTTGAGTCTAGTAGGGACAAAAATGTCTAAAATGTAGCTCAATTGTTATACCATTATTTTCACAAGATATTTTTTTGTTACCATATAATATTATTAATGAGGTTAGCAACAATTGGAAGACTATTAAATTCTAGTGCATAAAATTATAGATTAAACCAAGAACTCTACTAGTTAATTTAAATTTTAAAATATCTATAGACTTCAATCAACAGAACCCACAAGAATATCGCCCAACTGTGGAAAACAAGAAATGTACACAAACACACTATTATGTCATAATATATGTATAACAAGTACAAATTCAAAAAGTATATTAGTTCCCCTCAT
The DNA here is from genome assembly GCA_028749045.1 of Cupressus sempervirens. NCBI lineage: Eukaryota > Viridiplantae > Streptophyta > Pinopsida > Cupressales > Cupressaceae > Cupressus > Cupressus sempervirens. The sequence continues at coordinate 472,690,817 of CM053793.1, read as the reverse complement.
CCCTCTAAACACATCAATACCCCAAATATGTCATGTCATTGAATAGCATGACCTAAAACTATTCCACCTCCAACTACCAACAACTATCTCAAGATCAGATACAAATAATAATGTTACCACCTTCATACAAACGAAGGAATAATGTTACCACCTTCATACAAACGAAGGTTTTAGATGCACTGACATACCATTGTCTAATAAGAAACACTTCAGAAATTTATAGCACTATCCAAACTTGCAACTATGGCAATAAAAATTTATACAATCAAGGGATTGAATTACATGTGTTGTACACCATGCATTTGTCCTTATCACATCTATTAAGAATTATTTATCTACTTGCATGAAACACTAGATATAGTGTGCATGAACTGAACACACATTACCAAGTTCAAAATATTGCCCTCCTCGTCAAAGCTTGTGCCCTTTTAATAGCTCCGGCTCTACAAAACAAAAATTGTACTTCACAAGTAAATGTCATTGATAAAACTAAACTATACACAAAACAAAACCCCCCAAAAAATACTCCATTAAAATTTTAAAAGCGGGAGATCTAGATCAACTTCCAACTTTATGTGGTCGAACTACTAGCATGTAAATTTTGTTGAACTCGATTTTAAAATTAAATGAAACATATGATCCCATTCTCTAACAATATCTATTAATGAAAGAGCAATTGCAATCCAAGAATGGCACTGTTCAATCAAAGACGTCCAATAGAGGAGGCAAGGTGGAAATATTGACGGCCATAGTCACTCTTTCTGGCCGTCAAAATTTGCAACGCCAGACATAGGTCCTTAGTTATTTTTATTAGATACTATTGCTCCACATTCATTAAGTAAAATTGTAATCATAAATTATTATAACTAGCAATCATACCTTGGTGTGCAATAAATATGCCGAAAAGTATTGAAGATCAATTAAGAAAAAATATGATGTATTAGTTACATAATTTTGTCTAATAAATGAGGTCTATAAGAAGTTCATTTATCAAATGAATTTGTTTATGTAATAAAAATCTTAAATGAGAAACTATTTCCTCAAAACAACTATGCTTCCATTTATGAAGATCCAACCAAGATTGAAACAAAACTTTTTATTCAAGAAGATAGCTACGATCCATTGCTAGTAAGTTCATATTGTGTTTTTAAAAGGAAGATAGAGGATATAAAGATGGTTTCCTTAATCCTCTCTATAAATCATCGTATCGAAATCAATAGATCCCTTTGGATACATCATGTGTTATTTCATTCTCAGTAACCAAGCAAAGATAACCATAAATTTATATATTGATTTATCATTAAGAAAAAAAAGTCATAGTCACATCCTTCTTGTCCTATACCATTCAATTACATTTTTTTATTCCTAGGCTAAACATAAAAGAGAAGATAAGCATTATATATTTGAATGAAGGAATGCTTATAAGATAGTGAAGAAAATAGGTACAAAGATGGTGATGGGTATGTAGAGGACGACATATAGAGAGATAGAAAGATATATATAAGAGAGAGAATAAGGGAATAAGAGAGGGAGAGGTAGAGAAATAAGGAGAGAGACATGGGATTGGATAGAGAAGGAAACACAGAAAATAGAGATATATGAAGGCTAGGGGATCATTTAATTGAGACATTGTACCAAATATTGAATTTAGAATTGTTATTAATTAAGATTATAATAATACAAGTCATTAAAATATCTAAAGATATTTTCTAATTATTTTAAATTTTGAAGTAACAATTGAGAAGCTAGAATAATATTATATATATATTAAAATATTAAAATACTAAAATTAAATGATTTGATATTTTAAATAATCTATATAATTGTAATACTAATTCTTAATTTTAATGGTTCAATCAGACAAGTTGCATTTATATACAAAGATAACATTTTTTATTAAAATACCTAACATGAAATGTTATTTTAATAATGGGTTATTTTTGTTTAGAGATTTGTTTAGGATGCAAACATTTCAATGTGTAGAAAAGATTTAATTTATTGTTTTTTAATGTCATATTATTGTATCCACTTATTCTAATTTATTTTTTATTTAAACTATTAAAAAATATGTTAATAATTATCCTAGAGAAAAAGGAGAGTTAGGAATATTAGAGAATGGTTTTATCAATAAAGATGAGGCTAGTTATAGAAGAAGAAAAGGGAGGGAAAGGATAGCCAACAACATGTCTCCCCTACAACATGACATGGATCTTGAAAGCTATCATTCGTAATCCATGAAAAAACTATAGTAACAATTTTCTTTTAGCATTTTAACATACTTTTTTCAACTTTGTTATTTTTTAAACCATCAATGATTTTTGGTGTTGCTTCATTTAACGGTTAAAATTAGGGAAAGGGGAAATTATCCCTCCCTTTATTTTTAGCTGACAAAGATAAAATAATTTATTTCAAATCTATAATACAAAATATTTATAATAGCTAAAAGATTTAACAAAAGATGTGGTTTAGGTATTGGTTGTATGGTTTTATCTACAATTACATTTTCATATGGTTGTGGTTCATAAGGTTGTGTGGAAGGAATATCTCACCCTAGCACCATCTCACCTTTTAACTCCAACATAGCTATTTGACATTAGGACATTATAGTCAACCTTCTTCGATTTTAGGTCATAAAGATATTCATCTTAAAGCTCCCCCAACTATATAGTTTGATGAATTTTTCATGTGCCAAAAAATGAACCCAACACATCATCATTTAGTTTCAATGGCATTTTTCCAATGAAATCATATGCATCATCTAAGTGTCTTGCTCAACCAAAAAGATCTACCATGCATGCATAGTACTCCAATGTACGTATATTGCAATAATCTATTTTCATCCTATCAGAGTAATGCATGTCTTTCACTACCGTGCCTGCACAAGTACAAATGGAGAATAATGACAAAGGTGACACTATCTAAATTTTATCCTAATTCAAGCATTCAATTAAAATCTTCGATCACCTCATCAAGGAAACCACTTATGTTATAGGTAGAAATCATTGCAGTCCACAATGCCAAAACTTTTATATACCATTACATCAAATGAAGAAAATGCAACCTTTAAACTCTCACATTTGGTATTAATGTCTATTAGGGCATTGACCATGAAAACATGTGATTCAAACCCATAATCACATTCCATTTGGATGATGCTCAATCATGCGCTTTGGTGATGTGAGTTATAGCTATGATGTCTAAGGTAATTGTACCATGGCAATTTGTAGAGGTTTGAAAGTTGAACATAATGTTGTCAATTGAAGATGCAATATCCATAAATTTTCTCTATAACTCCTCAATCCTTTCTCATTGTGTTGATTTCACCATGACAGACAAAACACTATAAATACTCTTATTTATAAATTTTCTCTATAACCCCTAAATCTTTTCCCTTTATGTGTCTCATTAACTATAAAAACTCTTATCTATTATGTGTTGTGTGTAATAAGGAAAATGAGTTGATATGTGCAGAAAGTGAGAGGACTAAATTGATGTAAAAATAAAATGTATGATTATTGGAACAAAAACATCAGTCAAAGAATCTTAAACACAAATCATCCTTGTGCAATACATAATAGCTAGGGTGGTCTAGGAAGTTGAATGCGTCATCTGGAATGCAAAAGACAATTTTACTTGGAAGGTGTAGACTAAATGATGGATATGAGGCTTCTAACATGGTAACAAGAATAACTAGAGGTATAAATATTAGAAACCAAAGAAAGAGAACCTTGAGAAATTGAGTGTGTTTCAAGACCACTTGTCATAAACGTAATGTTGTAACTCTTCTTCTATATCAATTTAATGAACGTTATAATTGATCAAACTAACATCCACTCCAAAGGGCACCTCAATGCTGGAAATGTAACTCGACTCGGCCACCCTAACATTCATTGTTGTTCATTTGAAGATAGTTGAGGCCATCCTTCTTATTAATATATGGTAATTCCAACTAATTGTTAACAACCTGAATGATGGTGACATTGAGATATTTCAACGGTCTCATCTTTAGATTCATAATTCATGGTTGAGTGCCAATTTCTACTTGTCTTCACCATCACTGCCCCCTTTAGACTTGTTCCTCTTTGCATAAACTAAGGTCATTCATCTAGTCTGCACCATAATTATTTATTTCATCTAGTTCCTTCCTTGGTTATAAGAACATTGTAATAGCACAAATCAATAACAATGAATTCAATTAATTTTTTTCAAAGCTCTAGTTTTTAAATTTCTCTTTTTTTCCGGCAAATATATTTATATTTCTAGATCTATAGTAGAAATCTACATGGTATCAAAGCTAAAGTTGCTAGGCAATAGCATTTTTTTGCAGGTGTTGAAGATCATATTTGTTGGATGGAATGGAATTTCCAATCTCTATTTTTCTTACTCCATACAACTATTTTGAAAAGAAGCCAAAGATTCAACTTCAACTTAGAAGTAAATGCTTGTATTGAATATTTATGGGGACAGAGGTTGATCCCACTTCCGCAATTCAAAAGACTAAATACTTCAACTGCATGGATGAAGCCTTTGGTCTGCTATACTTATCCATCTCTCCAGAATTGTTGTTTCATGTTGAAGCACACACAACTCAAAATCAAGTTTGGACTACACTGGAGACTCTTTTTGGAAAGCAAGATGAGATGTGAGGTAACATCCTTGAAAATGATCTCATCTCATTAGATCCAAGGAGTTTTGATGATGTCCAAGATTTCTTCACAAAGTTCAAAGCTTTATTGTGTCAGATGAAAGAATATGGTATTGATAAATCCAATGAAGAAAGAAAATTAATCCTTTCTATTTTGTCAAAATTGGGTCCACAATATATTGTGTCTGTCTCTTCTTTTCACACAATTAGGCTTACAATAGGGAAAAGTTGGAAGATTCCCACCCTTGATGCTTTCATTGAGTAATTGATACATGAGCAAGATAAGCTCATAAAAATGGGTACTTTGAAAAGAGCCAAAATTCATGTTCTTGTTGTGCATACATGTGAGAAGAGAAATTCAAAACCTAATCAATAGTCTTAGACAAAGAATAAATTGGATAAGCCTCACAGCTTCTGTGGTAAGGATGGGCATGTGGTCAATAGATGTTGCATGAGACTAAATGCTATGAAGTAGCATAAAATTTCGCCCCCTAAGTCTTCTTCAGCACAAACTAATCAAGGTCATGCTCTTACTGCATGGGCCTCACCTCCATTTCCACTTTAGTGACTTTTTTTATGGATCTGGTATGCCTCCTTGAGCGAATTCTTATTTTCTTCCATGGTTAATCAGATTCATAGACAATTAACACATGTATTTTCAATCATCATTTATTCTTGCATGATTGAGTAGTGTCATTAGCGTCACTCGTACAGATTCACATGTCATATGCATCCATGAATGACAGATGTTTTGCCTATGTTTTTCCATCTATTCATTTTTTTGGAGAACATATGCATTTTATTGTATATCGTATCTTTGATTGATAGATTTTTTCCTTTATTTTTCATATGCTCATTGTCTGAGTAGTGTCAGTGGCGTACTCATGCAAACTGGTGCAAGGGAACCTAGGTAGGCTTGTGAAAGACCTAGGGCTCCTAGGGTATTTTTTCTTGTAGTGGTGCTAGCCACAGCACTACGTGAATAATATGACTAACCTAGTCCTAGGGTGAGGTAGGTTAAGGTGAGAACGCCTCTTGAGGTCTAAGTTGCTCATAGTTGTTTATTTAGGTCTAATTAAATATCTTTGTGTTTTAAAGGGTAGGATGGCCAAATAGGTGGTTTTAGGACCTTATTACATTTTTTTCATCCATTTAATTCTTTTTCCAAGGATTGGAAACCTTTGGAGCAAGTTTGAGGGTCAAACACTCAAAAATGTAAAAATTGCTCAAAAATTGTCAATGTTGTCATTGACAACTTTTTGTTGCATTCGAGAAACTTTGTAGTCAGGAGTAAATAATTCTCTAAAATAGTTAGGATAGGAGTTGGGATGTGTTTATAAGTCCATCCTTGACCTTTTGACGGGGTTGGAAGTTTGAGCAAAATCTGTGTGTATGGGTTGAATAGCAAGTTTATAGTTACAGTTTTATGATTTTGAGAATTTTGGCACTTTCATGGATTAGATTTGGAACTATTGTTGCTTGAAGTGTTAGAGGAGTTTGATTTTTTTTTCTTTAAGGTATTAGTTTGTGTTTTTGTGAGGTGTTAGTTGCTTGTATAAATTCTTTTGGTTCTTAATTGTTTGTTGTTCTCAATCCAATATTGAGCAAAATGGAGTCATAACTCCCTCTCCCACTATAGGATCTATATGGCCTCTTGAGAATGGAGGGATGACTCCTTGTACATATTGTATAGCAAAGGAGGGGGCCTAGAAATCTAAGGAATAATTTTTATGTTGATGCCTTACACGAGCCAATGATGCATGGTTAGGGATCACAATAAGCAGCAGAGGTGACATGAGTGATTAGATGCATGAAAAGCTTCAATCTAAGTATGGATTGTGAAAGGAGAAGGTGTGTAGGAACCCCACCTGTAGGTTGGAGCATTGGTGGAAGGTTTTTAGGAGTGTCAAATTTGTTTCTTGCAAAACTTATCAATTACCTTGGAAACCCTAATTTTTAGGCTCAATTTGTGGTCGTACTGTATGGATAGGTTGAGAACCCTAGACCATCATAATATTTGAGTTCTCTAAAAATGGTATCTAGATCAATGGTTTATTTGACCCCTTGTTAAAGCCTTTGCAAGTTATTAGGCATTTTCTTCATTAGGAGGGCTAATTGCTTATAGCCCTGTTATATGCAGTTTTATGAAATCTTGCCTAATTTTTGGAACTCGATTAGAGTTTCAACTTGGATTATGGTTGTGGACCTTGGAGGGAATCCAAATTCCTTCTTAGATTTCCATTCATCCATTGGGTGTCATTTGAGTTGTTGGGTTTGGTTGTAGTTTTTTGTGAAGAAGTGGAAAGGTTGAATGGAGCTTAGGGAATGCTGATGGAGAGTTGTTTTTACAAATTGGTGTGCACTAGTTGAATGGCTTAGGTCCTCATTGTTAGGATCTTAATGGGAGTGGGGTAACTAGCAACCCTGTTAGGTCAAGTGAAATACCTAAGGTGACCCTAGAGGAAGTTATGGTAGGAGCAAGACTATTTGTCACATCGGAGTGGTATCAAAGAAAGTTGAGGACTTGGGAAGGAAGTGTATGCCTGTAGCTGCTGGAGAGTCAGTGGGTGAGTCAAGTATGGTGACTAATGTAGAGATAGCTAAGGAAGTTGATGAGAAAAATGAGAAGAATAGACTCCTTGAAGAGGCCTTAGCAGAATTAAAGGTAAAGTTAGATGCAGTTGTTGATGCAGCCAACAAGAAGGAAGAAGAGAGCAATGTTAGGGGTAAGGAGATAGTAGAAGAAGATGTTTTCGTTGAGCTAGACCCTATCTTGAATGAAGAACCTTTCTTGAAGGCCATTAAAGCACTAGGAGGGAAGGCTTTGGAAGGTGTTCCACTATTTAGTGGGAAGATGGACATAGATGTAGTGATGGATTGGATGGATGGGATGGTGAACCATTTTGAATGTGAAGGGGTGTCAGAGGAACAAAAGATCAAAGTAGCCAAGTCAGGACTCAAAGGATCAACATTGACTTGGTGGAAATATATTCAAGATGAGAGGGTTAGGGTAGGCAAGAAGCCTATAGCCAATTGAAATACCATGGTAACCAAACTAAGGGAGAATTTCCTACTAGAGGGCTATGAGATTCAACTCCACAAAAGGAGACAAGGATTGAAAAAAGGAGATTTGGATGTGGCCTCTTATACAGAGGAGTTTCAGAGATTATGCCATAGATCTAAGAAGCAAGAGGAAGAGCCAATAAAGGTGGCTAGGTACTTGGCTGGTTTAAATTGGAATATCCAAGAGGAGCTAAGCTTATGGACACCTACTATTGTTCAAAGGTGTCATCAACCAGCCCTAAATGTGGAAGAGAAGACTAGAAAGAAAGGGGAATCAAACTTCAAGGATAGATGCAAGGGTAGAAATCAAAGAGGACAAAGAGGAGGGTATCAAGGCAGAGGTAACGAACAGAGGAATCAAGATGAAACCAAGATGACTGAACAAGCCATTGAAAGCACTCCTAAAGGAGGTTATAGCAGAGGAAAATGCAACCAAGGAGGTTCCAGTAGGGGTAGAGGATCAAGAAGAAACAACTCATACTTTGCTAGTATGAAGTGTTATAATTGTGGTCAACTTAGCCATCCAGCATATAGATGCCCTAAAAATTGCTCTTCTTCAAATCTTGACAAAAGAGTGGCATATATACAACAGGATAACTCTAGTTGCAAGGAGAATAAAGTGGATCACATAGAATCTAAAAAAGGTGAGAACCTTATGTTTAGGAGGATATTGATCAAACAACCTACTTTTGATGAACCTAAGCACAAAAGGGCTCTGTTTAGGATCAGATACAAGATCCTTGTGAAAGTCTGTAAGGTGGTGGTGGATTCAGGTTCTACTGATAATATAATATCAGAGGAAGCAATTGAGAAGAGTAAACCAACTAAAATACCACATGTGAACCCATACAAGGTGACTTAGCTCAACAAAGGTCAAAGTATACTGGTCAATGAACAAACTTGGGTGGATTTCTCCATAGCAGGGGACAAGGATAGGTTATTTTGTGATTTCTTGCCTATGGATGCTTGTCATTTACTGTTAGGTAGTGAAATGTCCCTTTTCTGATTTTATATGATATTTCCAACCTCTAATCAGATCTTTAAGATCAAACAACTAATATCACAAAGATCCACCAAATTTCTCCAGAAACCCCAAATCGGGTATGCTGAAAATAGTGCCAAAAGCTTCACAGCTTCACCTATTATTAATAAATCTGAAAATGGACATTTTTACAAAAATTTCAGCAGCATAACAGCCTACAAAATGACATTTCCATATCTATATAGCCTTTACACAGCAGCTCACAAATGTAGGACAAAAACTATGCTCATCGGGCTCCCGAAATTAACACAAAAATGCCCAAAAATACCACAAAAACACGAATAAACTATCTCAGAAGTTTAATCACGTCCCAATACATATATTCAGCTCTATTTTAACAGCTTAAAGTCTGAAATACAGCAGCAACCAAAACTGATATGAAATGCTCAACTGAAAACACCAAACTCATGCAAAAAACACACCCAAAAATCCACAAATCTACACTGTTCAGCACAAAGGAAAACTTTGTATGAGCATGCACATGGAATGGCTTCAAACTCCCATCCTTAGCCTTCCTGGAAACCTACAAACTCCCATTCTTGGGTCTCCCTAGAAACCTGCAAACTCCCGTTCTTGGGTCTCCTTCTCCACAGGTTTGGCAACCTCTGAAGAATAACAAAGAAATCAGCAAAATCAAGTTCTCCCCTGCCCAAAATGCCTCCAAACCCCTTAAAAGAGGCCATAACCATAACTCACATCCAAGAGAGGTTAATGAAACATATTTTAATAATAATTTCATTTATTAGTCCAACGGTTTCCAAAGATTAACCCCCCTTTTTCCGAAACTTCACTTTCTTGGGCCTGCCTGTCTTAGCAAAGATTATTATTTTTTTATTATTTGAAAAGGGGACATGACAAGTCCTCCCCTCCCAAACATTTCTTGTCCTCAAGCAATGGTTGAACAATAAACCAATCAATCCACCTGGATCCCAAATGTAGTCATGAACTATACTACTACCAATTAACACAGGCTCCTGCAATATCCTCTGCAATATGACCAAGAGGAATCCATAATCAAACTGACAATTATAGCTCAACCAAACTCTAAAATCACCACCACCATAGTCAAAAACCCATAAGACACAAACTCTTAGAACATCAGAACCCAAGTAAAGTGGAAAAATCAAACTGCCAACACAATAAATACCATCAACGCATCCCACTGGCCTATATGAAATGTGCAATCCAACTCTGCAACAATGGTGAATGCTCTCATATGAAACTATACCAAGTATGGAGAATCCACACACTGTACAACTCCTGAAATCAACACAACTCTGTAGATCATCGGCCACTGTCTCATAACCATAACTCCCATGCACCCCTGATGGTGAAAAGCCATCACAAGATAAATAGCAAGAATTGGAACCCAAACCAAATTTTCCTGCCATCAACTCCTCAACACAAGGATCAAATGCTAACTGATGTACATACCTTGCAATATAAATTTGATAAAAAAAACCAACCTCAGTTAACGAATCACCATGAACAAGTGATACAACCCACTGTGACTGATCACCAGCTAAGTCAAGAGATGTCATAGCCAAAGAAGTAGAATCAATAACAACACCCGCTGAAGCATCACTCTGAAACTCCTGCTCTAAGTCATGTATTATCAAGCTGTCAACTATAGAACCTATCACCATGTCGTGCCCATCACAACTCTCATCCCGAGGCATCAAACTATTCCATAACTGATGATAAGCACTAGGAACCAAAGTACATCTCTGTATCATAATCTCATTAACATGGTCATCAAAGGTAAATTGATGAGTGTACCTCACAGTGTAATGCCGATAGAATGCGCCAATCTCAGTCAGTGGCTCAGACTGTAATCCAGATGAAACTAACTGCAATTGGTCATTAACCATGTTGGAATTGACTACTATCTCTGAAGATATCACCAAGGGAGTAGTATTACTAGTAGGAACCATGCCAACTGTCGACTCACCAACATCACACATGCTCTTTGATACATCTCTAGTCTCTGTGCCATCAGTACTAGAGGCCACCACCATGTCAGGCATACAACAATCTGCTACAAAACCCAACTCAACTGAACCTGACTCTAGTGGGAATGAACCTGATATGCCAATGTTAGTATCAAGGATGGATGCATCCCTATCTCCACTGTCTCTGAAAATCTCGGCCATGGACATCCTCAAATCACCAAACACCACTGCTTGTGACTGTATAGAATCAGGTGAAGACTGTAGTCGCTCTAACTCCATGGTCACCTTAGCCAAATGAAACTGTGACTCCTTGAAAGCCAACTGTGTACTCTCAAGAATCTCAGAAGTCACCACAAGCTGCTCAGTAAGCTCACTCACCTCATCTTCCTTGGCCAACAATGCATCATATGCTGTACTGCCCCACTTCATAAGATAATCTCTGTCGGCTACCAACTGCATATAATCCTGTCTCAGAATCTAGATAGCCTCCCATAAAGAGTGGAACTCTGTCAAGGAAAGATAATTGCCTCCCTGCTCATCACTAGTAGGAGAACCCCATCCATAAACTGCTAACAACTGACGAGCAACATCGAAATGCTGGCAAGTGATAGCAATGTCTTGGTCACTAACTCTCAACTGATTAGACACATGATGGCACTGGCTTGACTGTCTCCTACAAACCTCCTCTGATGCACTGTCTAAAGGAGTATCCTCAAAGTTACTATTCTCTAGAGTATTACCATCCATATCTTGTGAATCAAATCTAAAACTCATATCAACATACGGAGTATCAAAAACATTAGCATTGCTGTCCAACTCCTCTATACCCAAGGAAACTAAGTCTTCGAAATTGCCCACTGCATCCTCCTGGATGTTATCAATGCCAATATGATCCTGGGACTCATCTATACACACTGCCAAATATGAAATATCATCAACACATTCTAGCAAGTATGGTCAACTGGATATATGAACAAAGCCCAACATCGGTGTATAAAAACTAATACCAACATTGGACAAGCTGCTAGCACAAGAAAAGACAACACTGTGCAATCTGCTAATCAAATCCATGATAGCACCCAAACAAACACTGCTACCAAAAAGTGTTAAAGATCTCCTATCAACTGAATCCCAAATGCCAATATAACAATCTTGAGTCCATATCTGTAAACTAGAATCAGCTGGTAACTCAAGCAAAATCCTCACTTGAGTAATATGACCAATACCAACTAACTCCACATACCTATCATGATGAGATAATGAAGTCAAAATACTATCTTCACTCACCTTCAGCTGGCAGGATAAATCATGTGAAGTACTACCTGCCTCAACCTCATGTGATGAAGCATCTAACTGTGCCTGGTACTCTTTCGCAGCAAAGTCATGAATGCTCAATGTTTGCTCATCTCTACCAGGTATCTCACCATCCTGCACAACAACATCCTCATAATCATCATCTGAACCCACTACACTGTAGTCACTGCCTGTTGTAACTATACCATCCTGAATACCTGTGGCATCACCCTTTGACAACCTGTAAACAATTGTCTCAATTTGAGTATCAAGTTGACTGTTATTTTCAATCTGTGTAATATCCTTTCCCACCACCTCCTGTGGCAGAGTAGAATCTGAGACCTCTACCTGGTCATCAGCTAGTTTCTCAAACTCCTCATGCAAGTTCTTGGGAATTGTGTCATCTGTCCTGTGAGAAAATCTGCCAAATAGAAATCCAGTCAACTTATCCACCTTAGCTGGGTCAAATAACATGTCATTCATTATACGATGGTGCTCAACCAACTGTTTAGACATGTCATGGCTTATTTTCATAAGTTTATCTCGAATGTCTAAATAACCATCCTTTCTACTATTTTGACTCTGGCTATCAATTGTCCAAGATCGTTCCCTCTGAGACTCTGTACTATACCTGTCCATTCTGGATAAAGTAGAGTGTAACCCCAATAGGATATAACTTCTTCAAACACCAAGAACTAACATGCAAATGATTAGAAGTAGCATGCAACCATAGATTTGGACATGCAACTGATTAGAAGCAACATGCAACCACCAAATTATGACATGCAAGATCTGGGTAGTTGTCAAAACTGACATGCAAACTTCTACAACCACCAAATTCACCAAGAACTAACATGCAAATGATTAGAAGTAGCATGAAACCATAGATTTGGACATGCAACTGATTAGAAGCAACATGCAACCACCAAATTATGACATGCAAGATCTGGGTAGTTGTCAAAACTGACATGCAAGATCTGGGTACTTGTCAAAACTGAAATGCAAACTTCTACAACCACCAAATTCATCAAGAACTAACATGAAAATGATTAGAAGTATCATGCAACCATAAATTTTGACATGCAGCTGATTAGAAGCAACATGCAATCATAAATTATGACATGCAAGATTTGGGTAGTTCTCAAAACTGAAATGCAAGATCTGGGTAGTTGTCAAAACTGACCTGCAAACTTCTACAAACCCTCAGGCTGGCAAGATCATGGCTCTGATACCACTGAAATGTCCCTTTTCTGATTTTATATGATATTTCCAACCTCTAATCAGATCTTTAAGATCAAACAACTAATATCACAAAGATCCACCAAATTTATCCAGAAACCCCAAATCGGGTATGCTGAAAATAGTGCCAAAAGCTTCACCTATTATTAATAAAGCTGAAAATGCACATTTTTACAAAAATTTCAGCAGCATAAAAGCCTACAAAATGACATTTCCAGATCTATATAGCCTTTACACAGCAGCTCACAAATGTAGGACAAAAACTATGCTCATCGGGCTCCCGAAATTAACACAAAAATGCCCAAAAACACCACAAAAACACTAATAAACTATCTCAGAAGTTTAATCACATCCCAATACATATATTCAGCTCTATTTTAACAGCTTAAAGTCTAAAATACAGCAGCAACCAAAACTGATATGAAATGCTCAACTGAAAACACCAAACTCATGCAAAAAACACACCCAAAAATCCACAAATATACACTGTTCAGCACAAAGGCAAACTCTGTATGAGCATGCACATGGAATGGCTTCAAACTCCCGTCCTTAGCCTTCCTAGAAACCTGCAAACTCCCGTTCTTGGGTCTCCCTAGAAACCTGCAAACTCTCGTTCTTGGGTCTCCTCCACAGGTTTGGCAGCCTCTGAAGAATAACAAAGAATGAGCAAAAATCAAGTTCTCCTCCCTGTCCAAAATGCCTCCAAACCCCTTAAAAGAGGCCATAACCGTAACTCGCGTCCAAGAGAGGTTAATGAAACATATTTTAATAATAATTTCATTTATTAGTCCAACGGTTTCCAAAGATTAAGCCCCCTTTTTCCGAAACTTCACTTTCTTGGGCCTGCCTGTCTTAGCAAAGATTATTATTTTTTTATTATTTGAAAAGGGGACATGACAGGTAGACCAGGTGGCAGTATGAGAGGAAGGTAGCATATGATGGGAAGGAAAACTCCATATCATTCAAGAATAGAGGAAGAACCTTTAAAATCCAATCTTTGTTGGAAGAGGAAGAGTCACAATCCAAGGTGCCTAGTGTGTTACTATGCAGTGGAAAAGAAATTTTTTAATGATCTCTAGGATAAGGAAAGCTAGATTTTTGTAGTTGTGTTGAAGTCCAAAGGAGAAGACAAGACAATCAAAGATCCATTGCCTGTAAAGGTACAAGCATTGCTTGAGAAGTACAAAGACATTGTGAGTGATGGCACTCCTACTACCCTACCTCTTAGAAGAGTCATAAGCCATGAAATAGACTTTGTTCCTAGTGCATCCTTACCTAACAAAGTAGCATGCAAGCTCACTTCAGACCAAAAATTGGATATGGCCAGACAAGTGCAAGAACTAATGGACCAAGGTCTGATCAAGAAGAGCATAAGCCCATGTACAGTCCCTATTGTACTAGCATCCAAGAAGGGAGGAAAATGGAGACTATGTACAGACTCAAGGGCTATAAATAGGATCACAATCAGGTATAGGTTTCTCGTACCTAGGATTGAGGATCTAATAGATTGCCTTGGAGGAGCTATGTACTTCACCAAGTTGGACTTGAAGAGTGGATATCACCATATTAGGATTAAAGAGGGAGATGAATGGAAGACAACATATGGACATTATGAATGGCTTATGATGCCATTTGGTCTCTCTAATGCTCCTAGCACATTCATGAGGCTCGTGAATGAAGTGTTGAAAGACTTCACAGGAAGGTTTGTGGTGGTATACCTAGATGATATATTGATCTTTAGCAAGACAAGGGAGGAGCACATCAAGCATGTGGAAGTAGTATTGTAGAGACTTCATGAGGAGAAGCTTGTTATAAACCTTGAGAAATGTGACTTCTTCAAGCAAGAACTTATATACTTAGGCTTTATGGTGTCTAAGGGATTCTTGAAGATGGATCAAGAGAAGGTTGCTTCTATCCTCAACTAGCCACCACCTACTACATCTACTGAGGTAAGAAGTTTTCATGGTCTAGCTCAATTCTATAGGAAGTTTATTAGGAATTTTAGTGGCATATGTGCACCTTTGCTAGATACCATAAAGGGTTGGGTCAAGTCTAAGTGTAGATGAACCTTAGAAGCTGAGAAATCATTTGAGATGCTAAAGAAACAAGTAGCTACCCAATTTGTTTTGCAACTACCTAGTTTAAAGAAACTCTTCACTATAGAGTGTGATGCAAGTGGCCTAGCAGTAGGGGGAGTGTTAAGCCAAGAAGGTAGGCTAGTAGTCTTATTTAGCGAAAAACTTAATGAGGCCAAAAAGAATTATTCATCATATGACCTAGAACTTTAAGCCCTAGTTCAATCTCTTAGAAAGTGGAGACGCTACCTATTGCCTAAGGAATTTGTGGTGTTTACTAACAATCAAGCTTTCAACTATATCAACACTCAAGAAAAGTTGAGCAGCTGACACTTGAAGTGGATGGAGTACTTGCAAGCTTTCACCTTCACAATCAAGCATAAGAAATGGCAGATGAACAAGGTGGCAAATGCATTAAGCAGGAGGTTGTTAACAATCCAAGAGGTTCAGTTGTATAGCATTGGGATAGAGAGCTTCAAGAGTCTCTATAAGGAGGATGAAGATTTTGTAGAGGCACATAAGATATGTTCTGATTTTGAGAACCATTTCCATAGTAAGTTCTTTGAATTTACCTTACAAAATGGATTGTTATTTAAGGGCAACCAGTTGTGTGTACCAAGGGGTTCAATAAGGGAGAAATTAATATAGGAGAAGCATAATGGAAGCCTAAGTGGACACTTTGGTGTGAGCAAAACCCTAGAACTAGTCCAAAGGTTCTTTTATTGGCCTAAACTAGTCAGGGATGTAACTAGATATGTAGAGCAATGCATGGTATGTATGAAAGCTAAAGATGGGATGAGTGATGCATGACTTTATCAACCCTTACTAGTCCCAAATAGACCATGGGAGTGTATGAGCATGGACTTCATAGTAGGTCTACCCAAGAAAAAATAGTGCTATTATAGTATCTATGTAGTTGTTGACAGATTCAGTAAGATGGAGCACTTCATTCCATTTAAAATTATGAATGATGCTAGCCACATTGTACACCTATTCTTTAAGGAGGTCGTAAGGATTCATGGACTTCCATTAAGCATTGTTTGAGATAGGGATGTGTTCATGAGCCACTTTTGGAAGACTTTGTCAAGCAAACTTGGTACAAACTTTTCATTTAGTTCAACATACCACCCTCAAACTGATGGCCAAACTGAGGTGGTTAATAGGGTGTGTTAGTGAACAGATTATCCTCCAAAGAAATAAATACAAATTAACTCTAAATGCCCAAATAGGAAGATTGAATCAATAGTAACAGTTGGATAGGTTATCATTGAATTAATAGCCTTCCTCTGAATTTATTCGAGCACAACTCCCCGTACATGATTTACAATGAATCAAATATGGATTCTTTTAACCAGAAAGCACAAAAGGTTTACAAACATCTACTTGTAAACACAAAATAGATGCGGAAACTAAGTGACTGAAAAGAAAAGAACAGCAAATAACACAAAGACTATTTTCCTAGATGTTGCATTACAAAGAGCACGAAATCAAGGAATACATTTTCCATCCTCTTGAGAAAGTGAAGAAACAAAACTTTAAGGATATCTTGCAATCAAGCATATTCAAGAAACAGTGACATTAAGGTACATTTTAGAGAAAACTAAAAGTGATACAAAGATCACGGTTAGTGGAAAGAAAATTGCTCAAACTTCATATTTTGATATGCAATTATCTTCCAATCTCCCTTCCCTAAAGCATAAAAGATGACAAAGAATCTATTACAAATTTGCAGTTAAAGTCACCATCTAAAGAAAACTGAAACTCCCTCCGTTGCATTATATTTTGAAAAAAAGATTTCCCCCTTTTTCAACACACAGTTCAAAAAAATAGGAGCTCTGCCTTCTCCCCTTCTCAAGAACTAGAACAAATCTAGAAAAACTATTTTCCTCTTGTTGTAGCACACAGTTTGCAGTCTCTTAGGAAAGGGAAGAAAAAAAAGTGGAACCCCTACCCCAAATAATGCTCCAACATTTATAGCTTTAGGCAATGAGTAACCTCCACCAAAAATCAATTATTCAGTTATAAAAACTAACAAGTTTGAAGGTGGTTATTTAGTTATAAAATCTAATAGGTTCGAAGGTGGTTATTCAGTTATAAAAACTAACAGGTTTGAGTATGGGAGGCATAACTAATTATCCCACCATTGGATCTCCTTTATTTTCAAATATGTTGGTGATATCATATTCATCTATGTTTCTACTAGAGCGATTGGTAAAATTATGCTCGAGTTAAAATTTATTGGTTGTTGTTTGCAGGTAGATAAAACTGTCGAACCATCGAACCTGTTTAACCACTTGGAACCAATTCATGTTTCGAACCTGAACTCTGAACTGTTGAACCTTTGCATTGAACCTATCTCTATTTGAGCTCCTTGAACCTATGAACCATTTGATCCTCCATGAACCACTTTGAACCGAGTTGAACCTGTTGAACCTATGAATCCTTTATACCTATTTGTATTGGTCGAACCAATTGAACTCCTTAAACTGTCAAATGCATTTGAGCCTGCACTTTGAACTGCTTTGATCCACCTAAACCACTTCGAACTACTTTGAACCTTAGTTCAAAGAGGTTCAAGATCCCATACTAAAAATTATAGTCATTAATATTTTTGACAGCAAAACTAGGTCTAGGTTCGGGAGGTATAACGTTTTATCCCACCATTGGATCTTTCTTGTTTTCGAATATGTTGGCACAATCCTAATCTTCTTCCTTTCCATCGAAGCAATTTGCAAAATTATGCCCGAGTAAAAAGTTACAGGTGACTTTGTATAGGTATACAAAACTGTCATTTTGAACTACTTTGAACCACTTTGAACCAAGTTTGAAGTAGTTCAAAGAGGTTCAACACCTTAAACTGAAAATTTAAAATCTTGGTCCATATGTGTACCAACAGGGTGCTAGGTAATCTCTTAAGATGCCTAAGGAGTATGGGCAAACATGGGATGTGATCATTCCCCAAACAGAGTATATTTACAATGACAATAGGAATAGGACCACAAGCAGAAGCCCTTTTGAAATTGTGTATGGAATGCATCCAAGGAGTGTATGTGAATTGAGGGATCTTGGAGGAATGGAGCATAGAAGTGGACATGTTGAATATTTTTCCCAAACCATGAAAGAAATCCAAGAACAAGTCAAGAAGACTATCCAAGATAATACACAAAAATTGAAAGCTAGGGTGGATGAACAAAGGAAAGGCATTCAGTTTGTTGTTGGTGACTATGTTATGGTGCATTTGAACAAGTCCAGATTGCAAAAAGGTATGCCAACGAAGCTACAGATGAAAAGAGTGGGACCTTGCAAAATCATAGCCAAATATGGAACCAATGCCTATAAAATTGATTTTCCATTAGGTTTGGGCATCTCTCCACTCTTTAATGTGCAAGATTTGGTTGAATTCAAGGGTACACTACCTCAGAGCAATCATAGGGTCAGTATTGATCTAGAGCCTACAGTAGTACCTTCATCAAGCAAGTTGGAAATTGAACAAGTTTTGGATTCTAAGGTTAAAAAGGCCACCAGGGACCCAAGTGTATATGGAGCACCTCATCAAATGGACAGACAAGCCTATTTCAAAAGCAACTTGGGTTGTTGAGGTAGACTTCAATAGGCAGGCATCCCCCAAGACCTATTGTCCACCGGAGTGACGTAGTTTTCTTTTGTGGGGGAGTATGGTGCAGGGGCACCTAGGTAGGCTTGTGAAAGACCTAGGGCTCCTAGGGTATTTTGGATTGTAGTGATTCTAGCCACGCCACTAGGAAAATAAGAGGACTAACCTGGTCCTAGGGTGAGGTAGGTTAAGGTGAGAAAGCCTCTTGAGGTCTAAGTTGTTCATAGTTGCCTATTTAGGTCTAATTGAGCATATTTGTGTTTTAAAGGGTAGGATGGCCAAATAGGTATTTTTATTGACCTTCTTACATGTTTTGCATTCATTTAATACTTTTGTCAATGTTTGGAAACCTTTGGAGCAAGTTTGAGGTTCAAACACTCAAAAATGTAAAAATTGCTCAAAAATTGTCAATGTTGTCATTGACAACTTTTTGTTGCATTCAAGCAACTTTGTAGTTAGGAGTAAATAATTGTCTAAAACAATTAGGATAGGAGTTGGGATGTGTTTATAAGGCCATCCTCGACCTTTTGACAAGGTCAGAATTTTGAGCAAATTCTATGTGTACGAGTTGAATAGCAAGTTTATAGTTTCACTTTTATGCTTTTGAGGATTTTGGGACTTTAATGGATTAGATTTGGAACTATTGTTGCTTGAAGTGTTAGAGGAGTTTGATTTGTGATTCTGTATAGTTTTAGTTTGTGCTTTTGTGAGGTGTTAGTTTCTTGTATAAATTCTTTTGGTTATTGATTGTTTGTTGTTCTGAATCCAATATTGGAGCAACATGGAGTCATAACTCCCTCTCCTACCGTAGGATCTATACGATCTCTTGGGAATGGGGAGATGAATCCTTGTACATATTGTACAAAAAAGGAGAGGCCATAGAAAGATGAAGCATTTTTATGCTGATGCCCTAGGCAAGCTAGTGATGCATGGCTAGGTATCACAGTAAACAGCAGAGGTGACATGAGTGATTGAATGCATGAAAAGCTTCAATCAAAGTATGGATTGAGAAAGGAGAAGGTGTATAGGAACCCCAACTATAAGGTGGAGCATTGGTGGAAGGTCTTAAGGAGTGTTAAACTTGTTTCTTGCAAAACTAGTCAATTACCTTGGAAACCCTAATTTTTAGGCTCAATTTGTGGTTGTACTGTACAGACAAGTTGAGAACCCTAGACCGTCAAAATCTTTGAGTTCTCTAAAAAGGGCATCTGGATCAATGGTTTATTTGACCCCTTGTTAAGGACTTTTGCAAGTTATTGGACACTTTCTTCATTATGAGGGGTAATTGCTTGTAGCCCTGTTACAAGCATTTTTTGTGAAATCTTGCCTAATTTTTGGAACTCAATTAGGGTTTCAACTTGGATTGTGGTTGTGGACCTTGGAGGGAATCCAAATGCCTTCTTAGATGATCATTCATCAATTGGAGTGTCATTTGAGTTGTTTGTGTTGGTTTTAGTTTTGTGTGAAGAAGTGGAAAGGTTGAATCAAGCTTAGGGAACAGTGATGGAGAGTTGTTCTTACAAATTGGTGTGCACTAGTTGAATGGCTTAGGTCCTCATTGTTAGGATCCTAAGGGGAGTAGGGTAACTATCTACCTTGTTAGGTCAAATGAAAGACCTAAGGTGACCCTAGAGGAAGCTAGGGTAGGAGCAAGACTAGTTGTCACATCACAGACTGATCTTGGTCTTCATATTGCTTTCAACAAAGTCTCTCTTCATTCAGCACTATGGCATTTATCATTCAACAGATCTACACAATTTTCTAATCTCAACGAATGTTCTTCATATATAGATTTTGAAGGAGGGTTATTCCCAATAGGTTTTCCCTCTTTCTTATTTCTTTCATTAGTTTTCATTCTCCTTAGTTTGAATTAAGAGGGGTTATTAGTGTATGGTAATTCCAACTAATTGTTAACAACCTGAATGATGGTGACGTCGAGATATTTCAACTATCTCATCTTTCGATCCATAACGTATGTGGTCTCATCTTTCAATCCATACTTCATGGTTGAGTGTCAGTTTCTCCTTGTCTTTCACCATCACTGTCATGTTTAGATTCATTTCTGTTTGCATAAACAAGTCATTCATCCAGTTTGCATTGTAATTATTGCTTTCATTTGGTTGCTTCCTTGGTTATAAGAACATTGTAATAGCATATATCAGTAACAATGAATTCAATGCCCCCACGGGTTAGGTGAGTTGGTTCTGAGGTTGTAGGTGATCCCTATGGTCTCAGGTTCGACTCCCCTCTTGTCATTACCCCGCCACGAACACCGGTTTCGATCACGGGGATAGAATTCAATGACATTTTTTTTCAAAGCTATATTTTTCTAATTGCTCTATTTTTCCTACAAATATGTATATGTTTCCAGATCTGTGGTAGAAACCTACCCCTCTACTTGGAACCCAAAACCGCAAAAAAAGATAAGTAATTAAAATTTCTTGAGCAATCACTCTTGAGATCACCAGTAGACCAAGTCACTATCGTCGCAAAAATCCCCAATCTGGCTACTTATGCAATTCAGCCCACAAAGATAAGGAATGTAGTCAAGTTCAGTGATAGACAAGGCTCAAGTAAGCTACCTTTTCTGGGTCTACATGTCTAATGCCTATGCAAAAAATATCTGCTGCAAAATTCATTGAGTTGTCAAGGATCAGCAAACCTTTCTTATCCACATGTCATAGTCATGAGAGCAAAAATCAGCTTGAACATTTCATTAGATTTCATAAGTAAAATAAAATTTTAATTGATAATGATAATCGACCAGATTATGGGGCCAATGTATTTCTTCTTTTTCAATCCATCTCTTAAAGTCTTCTATTTATTATCTTGCCAAACTTAGTTTTTTGTATTTAAAAATTAAATTTAAACTTTTAGATTATTTTTTCAAAATATTAAGAATACAGGATATTAGAAAATTTATATTTGCATATTTAATAAATTACATTTATAACTTATTGCAAAATATCACTCTAAATAATTACTAGTATAAATATCTTAAATAAATCTATCTAAAGAAATGCCAATAGATATCCACTATAAAATAATTATAATTTAATTTACTACACCTTTATCTCCATTTATTTAGTTTTTTTACTAACTTAAGCTTTTTATTTTAATTTCTTAAAAAATCGACGATTTATATCTCCAAATATTATAATGTGGCATTTACTAAATTGTTTTTAAAAGTATAATCTATTTATAATAAGATTTGAACTTTTGACATGTAGATGATTGTCAAATTTAACCTACAAGAATAAAAGTTAACATTAATAGGCTCACGCCATCCCACTCCCCATTCCGCCATTATAGAATGCCTATCTACATTAATGATATTTATTTAGATATTTAAACTATTTCATCAAGCATAATTAGTGAAAAAGTTAACCAAAATAATCTAAACTATAATTACCTTCATGTAGTAATCTCAAACTGCTAAATCTTAAAGAAAATTATTAATCCTCCCATGCTAACAATTATTTCCACAACTCATTGTGTAGTGATAAATTTAATACGCAAATCTTTATTTGATGTGGATAAATTTTTTTGAGGGGGCATTTTAGAAGGGAAATTTGTGTTAAATACAAAAATGTCTTATATTTTTATCACAAAACATACTACAAATCAAGCATATATTTAGTTTAATCTTATATTTAGTGTTACGTACATATATTAAATTTAATTTTAAGCAATACAATCTTTTTAGTTTAATTATATCTATAATGATGATTATCAAGTTTATACCAAAAAAATTGCTCTATAATTGTGGAAAATCTCAAAATAAGATAATAATATTTACAATTCTACAATTAATATGAATACTTCATTGTAGACTTTATTGTTTTTACAACATAAAAATATAATTATCTGCTGACCTAGATTAAATGAATAGATTTGACATGCAATCTTTATTAGAATTAGGGTAGAATTAGAGTTGGAGCCTACATATGACTGAATGCATATTATGGTAAGAAATAGGTTTAAAGTTACGCGTTAGGGTTAATGTTCGAATTAGGTTTGGAGTTTGGCATGGTTAGGGTTAAGGTTAATATTATGATCACAATTAATTTTCTCCAGAAGACATCTTGTCTATAAATTTTGACCTACAAATAAATGAATATATGACACTTTCACATCTCATAATTGATGAAAAAATAATTACAACAAAGATGATTTTAAACAAATCCTTTTCAGATGAACTTAGCCAAGCCCATTTTTCTTTCCTCTTAGCAATTGTCATTGATTATTTTCTTAAATTTGCCTATACATATGGAGAGAGAGAACATAGGAAAATTAACTTCACAACAATAAAGTTCTCTTTTGGTCAATTGATGATTTGATCAATATTATAACATACTGAAAAAAAAAATTTAAATTGATAGATTCACTTGAGTACATATCTTTTGGGTCTGTAATTCTTCCATCTTGTTCCTTTTTAGCCAAAAACTTCCTAATTAGGTTCAAACTGTGACAAGGTGTAAACATCAATTTGGCTGAACAAACTATTTCTGCAAATATTCTAGATTTTTACTTGTTCTAGTTTAAACTTTCTTGTGACAATGAATGTTCTTTAATTTGATGTAAACTTCAACTTATAAGAATACACTGCCTCCATAAATGTTTGATGGCATGCAACTATTGTCATTGCAAGCGCTAGTTTTACATAGGTTTCACATAAAAAGGTAATTATATCTATTATAAACAAATTCTTATTCTTAGAACATAGAGATTAAAATATGAAATCCTGTGGTAAATCAAAAGAAAGGATTAACCTAAAATTAATGAGATCAAATTTGCAAGACTAGTTGAAATCCACAATCTTATATTAAATTTTATAATTGTGTAAATATAGAAAAGCATGTTATTTCAGATGCAAAGATGCAACTGATATTTGACTCTTTTTATAAAAATGCTAACAGTAACCGTTGCAAATGTAAGGTGTGATTTTATAATGCTGAAAAGGCGAAGAAAAATAGTTTTTATGAGCTCCAACTCTATAGGTAATCAATGAACGCTAAAGCTTCTAACATTGATACTGCAAGCGTTGGCCCACCCGCACCATTTTCCTGGCTTAGTTTAACACTCGGTATAATAAACTCGACAAAACTGAGCATATTCTAAGCTTTTCGCCTAGTTCAAAAGTAGAGTCTTCGAAGCATAGCTCAATTTACCACGGCAAGGCTACTAGGTGTGCTAAAAAAAGCAATGCAAGGAGATACTGTAAATAACCCTCATACAGCGTACTTCTTCAGCCAAACAGGAAACCAGTCTCTTGTTAATTGCAAAAGCTCCAAGTACAAATCAAATAATACACTGCCAATGCTCTATAAAAATTGAAAGAAATAACTAATTTCATACATAAACCTGTAAGATCAACTAAAACATTTATTTAACTCATTCCTACCAAATTTTCAACATACAGTGACCTAATACTCGGATGAATAAGATATAAATTCATATGTAATATAACTTGTTACATGGAAATAAATTTCTCTGTAAGCCAACATGTCACTTACAAGAAATAAAATCTAAATGATAGCTCCGACCTGATGGAAAGCCCTTATGGGTTTGAATGAGACGATAGCCATTAAGATAGCATCTCTAAGCTATGTAAAAAATCTAGCTTATATGTCTAAATTAAATTAGTACAGTCATAGGGAACTGATGTATTTCCTGTATTTTATGAGGGAAACTCTTAAAATGTCTGATTTACTGTATTTTCTAACTTGCACCATAAAAAGTATGGCAGGAGTGGCCTAAAAGTGCGATGCACAAGATCATGCAACACATAGATTTGAAGATAGAAATATATAGCCCCAGGCTAGTATTGTTTCATACAATGATGGTTTATCACTCTCATATTCTGTCATTAAAAGTTCCTGGCCTTATTGGCTGTTATATAAGCAGCTTTGATCACAACGGGAAAAAATGTAGGTGGTCTTAAATAAAGCTAGTTGGTATAACCATGTTAAAAACAGAAACTACTATGAGTTTATAGCTGAAATCCAACCATATAAGCACCAGAATTATGATTAGAAGGGCAATACTACTTCATCCTCATACTTCAGAACAGAAATACAAAAGCAAGATCCTAATTTAAGTAAACATTAGATTATATTAAAAGCTAATCAAAATTAGCAACTGTAATTCGTTAATAAATTCCTTAATAAGCAGAGAGCCACTAGGTAGAAATACGAGGTTAAATGAAGGGGCATATAAAACAAGTGATTGTAGAGAAATGCTAATCAAAAAACCAAAACCAGGGTACCTATCCGAGAACTAAGCAAATTTAGAGTCACTGCTCCAGGCTCCCATTCCTACAATTATCTATCCATATTCATGCTTTCTATTCAACCCTGAACGAATTATGTGTTAAATAAGAATCTAACCTAAAATGCTACACAGCTGAAAGCCCTCAAAGTTTAGTTCGGAACATTAAGTTGTGGAGACTGGCAGCTGGGTTGCCTCAAAATGGCTGTTCGAAGAATCCATGTCCCTTGCCTTCTGAAACTCTTCATCTGCATGTATTTTTTGAGTCGGTTCATGTACTTCTTTTACAGGCTCTGAAAGCTTCTCTTGGTCATAACTCTCTACTGGGATTTCTCCATCAATGACATTCTCGCTTGCATTTTCCAAATTATTGGGCTTTTCTTCATTCTCAACTACAGAATGTTTCTTGAGCGCCCCTTCATCAGGATGAATTTGTGGTTCGACCCCTGGTTTCTCATCTGGCTTCGCGGTTACTTCAGTTATTTCTTCAATTTTGGGTTCATCCACTTTTTCTTCTTTCGTAATTAAATCAGGGTTAACTTCACTGTCCTTTTGTTCTTCATTTTCCTGCTTCTCCCCTGGTTCACATATTACAGAATCCTTAAGAGCAACTTCTTCCCCTCCCTCCTCGGCAGCTTTCTTATTGTTGGCATCTTCAGAATCCCCTTGAGATTTCCTGGATCGCTTAGGTTTTTTCTTTGATTCACTTTCTGGGGTTTTGACTGGCGATTCCTTCACCTTTTCAGTAATCCTAGCTGATCTTCTCGTAGGAGTAGTTTCACCTATTAAAATTATTCTGATGTAAAAGATGTGACCTTGAAATTTTGGAGGAAGACAATTTATGGGTTACGATAAAAATGGCTAAAGTCGTGGCCTTTTAAGTACATTT
This sequence comes from Cupressus sempervirens, assembly GCA_028749045.1. Taxonomy (NCBI): domain Eukaryota; kingdom Viridiplantae; phylum Streptophyta; class Pinopsida; order Cupressales; family Cupressaceae; genus Cupressus; species Cupressus sempervirens. The sequence goes on along the minus strand of CM053793.1, from coordinate 472,664,736 downwards.
ACATTAAAAACCAGAAATGATCGGAAAGCTCTGGTCATTTTCATACTTTACCTGTGCTCCATTCAAAGTCAGTAATAGAAGGACCTCCTGGATTGGCTTTTAAGTATCGTTCGAGGAGCCGCTTCGTTTTGAATTCTTCGCCATTTGGAGCAACAAAAACGACTTCGTTCTTAGGAGTACCACTCTTCTTGGGAACGAGCTGGCAAAATACACCCAAAAGAGTACAGAAGATGAGCACAATACCTACAAACATTTGTTAAATCTTCTCTCGGGTTTAGTTACACTACGAAACAGTGCGAGTTATTTGAACTCCTAAACAGTCAGCTGAATCGGACTGATAAAATCCGCTGATTTCAGAGGCAGAAGTGACCCCTAAATGCTGCAAAGAAACCCTTGAACGAGCAGGAAAGTACCGTCAAGGAAAAAAAATTCTGTCAAATGAATCCTAAGAATCCTGTGTAATATTTATTAACAAGTGTAATCTCTTGTTCCGACCAGACCACATTAGATATATGTCCACAACGGGCTTTTGTCCTATGGTGAACTATATTGTACAGAAATCGTTTGGCGGGAAGATAAGAGTAGCTGTAGGGAAATGTAATAAAAAATAGGGAACCGCCATTATTCTTCTTGAATCAGCTCTAGTAAGGTAAAGCTTTCTTTCAACCACTTGGGTGAAAGAGATTAACGAGCGATTTCAGAAAACTTTAATCTTTTCGAACAGAGAAGCAAATCTACAGCTTTTCCCCAGAAAAAACCCTTAAATTCCACTACGGAAGCACTTCCGGGGCAGTGAAAAAGATGGAAAGAGAACAAACAACAAATCTTCCCAATTGGGTGTTTCCATTGTGGGAAAATGATGGGAAAAAAAAGGGCGGCAGAGCAGCCAATATTTAACGAAAAACCACAGAAAAATGGAAGATGGAGCAGAACAACTTTTTTCAGCCCTCTCTACTTAAAGAAAAAACGTAAAAGAGAGAAAAGAAGAAAATTTGTGCAGAAATACCTTCTTCTGCCATCCTGGCGGTGCTGCGAGCTCGCTGTGAGCACTTTCATTAGGGTTAGAAACCCTCTCACCGTCCATCTCTCAGTTTCAACTCAAACGAAACAAATCGACACCGCTTTGTACTGAAATTCTCACAATTTATCAACAGAGTTGCGGCGCTCCTTTGAATGCCGCGACACAATCGCTCGCGCAAAATGTGTCTAGACTGCTGATCTGGGCCATGCGATTAATCCAATGACTTCCGCACCGGGACTAAACTTTAGATTTCAAAGGAATTTGAGTAAATGATGACGAAATCATTGCAGCTTAAGCCTCTCGCACAACTTTCCATCTGGCACACTTTCCCCCAAAAATTATTGTCAGCTTTCTAACTCCATTTCCAACATAAAACATGATTGCAAAACACGATTAGTTCGTGCCAATTGTAGCTTTAAAACCGAGCTGTACTTTGCCGAGTGCCCATTTTGGATTTGCCCAAAAAGTTTCCAAGTTACCTGCCATTGCCAAGGAGAAGTTTGGGAGAAAGAGGCGGGAAGTAGTGAAATCCACTGAAAGCAATTTGTCGGATAAAGGAAAACCAAGGAGTAAATGGGAATGGACCATCCTTACACTTGTTGCCAATCGGGCGGGATTCATTGGAACAGAAAAGGCAAGGAACATATCAAATAAAATGTGCACACATGTCATCTTCACCTAGGTAGATTCTACCCCATGGCTTTTCAAGTGAGATTGGAGTAGGGAATAACTAAAAGGAGTTTCCACATAGTTTTCTTAAAATGAATTAGTGGAGGAATTTTCAAGAGAGATTGCAGTAGGTAATAACTAGAAAGAGTTTCCAAACAGTTTTCTTAAAATGAATTAATGGAGGAATTTTAACAATGTTCACAAGACTAGTAATCTAAGGCCTTGTTTGGCAAGCGAGATACGACTAGAATAGGCATCTATCTATTCTTGAAATCTCTGTATTTTTTGTTTGGGTGCAGCAGGCAGTAAGTAGGAATAGGCATACAATGGGAATACGTATTCCATTTTATGCCAAAAAAGAGAGTATTTCAATTCCACCTAAATAGGTGGAATTGGAATACTTATTCCTATTCCACATTTTTACTTTGTTAAAAACTAAAAAAATTTGGGTTCATCAAAAATTTGCTCGCTCAATTTTTTGGGTGCTCAAAATACAAATGTTGTAGCTCATTTCTTGCACAACTTCTCTGGTTTTGAGGTAGGGATTTGTTCTCTCTAGTTTGGAGGTAGGGATTTGTTCTTTATGGTTTTATATTGTTCTTTATCTCTAGATTTGTTCCTTATTAGCTTGTGCTCAGTTTCTTTCTTAATACGGGTGCGTAGATTAGATGAAACGGCTAGGTTAGAGCAGATGTGTAGTTTTTGGTTTGTTAAAATGTGACAAAATTTGATTTTGAAGTAGGATTAAATTGCAGTTGGCTAGTTATTTGGCTGTTTTGTCGTTGTGGCGTTGGACTCCAAGGTTGATCAATTTGCAGGTCAAACAACAGGAGACATCCTTATTCAAGGTAAACTCACTAAACTTTTTAAAAGATTTTCACGTTTATGGATTTTTATTAATATTTGTTTGTGTTATTTCATCTTTCTTTTCGGCTAAAACTAATTTTGGGCTTTGCCCCATTTTTGAAATGGAAACAATTAAGCTGTCTCTACCATGTTTTGGTAGTTTGCGTCTGCATCTGCACTTTAGGATGTTTGAGCCTTGAGGTGTAAAGATCAATGAATGAAATTAACAAATAAGGCTTCAAAACTCAAGATGCCCTATTTGAATTTTCATGGTGGTGGTTAATGTTAAGGCTTCAAAACATTAGACAAAAGTTCTTCATATTCGAGACAATCTAATAATATTGTTCCTCTTAATCTCTATCTCTATCTCTAGTAACTTTCTAAAGGATAATCAAGGCAGATTTAAAGTGATTATTAGAGTAAGTTGAATGGCGTACAATTAGGGCAAGTGTAAGGGTCTTATTGTTTTTTTTTATTCTAGATTGATTATACTCTGTTTCTAGGATGGAAATATTTTTTGTTTGCATTTGTGTCATTAGAGATGCTTTTCTAGTTGTGAATTAAATAGTTTTCTTAGTACCAATTTTGTTTGAATATGCATAGTATTTTCTTGCTAATCCAGTGCAATATTTACAATTTGAACAAATCTTTAAGTTTACGAGTTGTGTAGATTTGCAAGTTTTTTTCTCTCCTCCTACATTTAATTTCATGATCTATTTTATCCAGTGCTTTGTGGTACAAGTCTCAGTTGCACAGTCATGGTGAGAACTGAGAGGGTATTTCTCGATTCTCATTCAGGAATTTAATATGTTTGAATCTTCGGTTCTCTTTTTTCTATATAGTTTTCTGATTCTGTAGTGAATGATTGCTATAGACTCCAAGTCATGGTTGATGCTTGGATGGAATTTGTTTTATGATTTTGAATTGAATATTTCATTTTTAAGATTCTTAGAAAGGATTTTCTATTTTGTATACTCAAAGGTTTTAAGCAGGGATTAGTTTTAAGTGGACTAGTCCTCTTATAAGTTCCAAATCTTAAGCGAAATGTCCAAACTTAAAAATTATAGTTTAATTATAGGCTTTTATTGGTTAAATTATAAAAATATAGAGGAGGTGCCTTATAAAAAGTTGTCTTGGTTTTAACTCACATTAATGTGTAACAAGTTTATGCTTATTGTAGTTATAGGGTTTACACTTTACAGTTTATGTTCAAGCAAACATATACAAATGATTATAGGGTAACACATGTATTTACAAAATATTTAAATGTTTTCTCTTATATCAAGTGTTATTTTGCATTAATTAGTTTTTGGATGTTAATACAATTTTTTTCTTTATTTTTAATGTCTTGTCAAGTGTGTGTGCTGAATTTCATTTGGGGGATTTTCATTTTTGAATCCTTGGGTTTTAAAGTAGATTTGTCATTTTTCTAGGATTCTTGATAGATTAATTTTTGGTGTTCCAAATTAAGGATATCGTTTTCATCTAAGCATTTCTACCCACAATTGGGATATTTTAACAAAATAAGAAACTATTTTCAGGAATGAGTTCTCAACTTTCTAGATCAAGTTCTTATTTTTTCAATTGAATAAAAATATCCATCTTTGAAGTCATGGTTAGATATTCTCATGCATAAGTTTGCACTCTAGATTGGATTGATGTCTTCATGGATAGTTTTATTGGTATAGAGGGTAATTATATCCATCTTTCAAATCAAGGTCAAATAGACTCATGGAGAGTGAAGGTTTAGATTGGGACTGGTATCTCTATGGATTGTTTTATAGTTCTGGTTTGAATAAGCTCTTTAGGATTTTAATAGGTGTTAGTATTTTCATGAATGTTTTTCATAGTAATGCATTCAAATGAATATCTGAAAGGCAGATGCCTAAAGCTATCCATTATAATTTAAAATCAAATAGAAGTCAAATGTGCTTTGTAAATGCAATTAATTTGCATTTTTTAGGAAAATACAAAGAGACACAGATGACATCTCATCCCTTAGTAATAAAACGATAAGATATTATATCTGAAAGATAGTGACTTAAATCTATTCATTAATAATCAAATGGATCTTGCTGGTCCACTCTATATTTTTGCCCCAAATTTAGCAAACCAGATAAAACAGGGAAATACATTATTAGAACAAGGAAATCATATATACATCAATAGGTGGAAAATTTGATTTGTGTATGAATCCCAGTCTATATAAGATATAGAATAATGAGGCATGGTGGGGTGCCTTAAGAGAGCCAAAGTTTGTCTATAGTCCTCAACACATGGGTTGGAAGGGAACTTGGAATAGGATGCCCTTAGCTATCCTCTCCATTTCATAGGGGTGCCTTAAGAGAGCTAGAGTTCATCTATAGTCCTCAACTCAGGGGTTGGAAGGGAAGTTGGAATAGGACACCCTTAGCTGTCCTCTCCATTTCATAGCCCTAATAGTTGTTCTCCCTACTTGCCAATGTAATAGGGTGCCCTTTTTTTGATTCCTTATTTACCCTTCCAAAGGACTATTGCAGTACTCTTATGAATATTCAATATTTATTACCATATACATCTCAATTACCCTACATACTATTGAAGCGCTTTTATGTATATTAAACATTTATTAACATATAACAGTGATACGTAAAAGCCAAGCAATGATCTTTACATTACCTCTTGAAATTTGAAATAGATAATCGATTTGATTTGATTACTTGTTAAATGTCCAATGTTCTATATTTCTCCTTTGATGTTTGATCTGAATATTTATTTGCTAGTGTATTGTGTTGTTGGGGCTGATTTACTGATGAGAATTTTATTATTTGTGATGATTCATGATGCATTTCCCCTCCTTCAATCTTCACTCCTAATCCATTCCTTTATGGCTAGGAGGGACATCTCTTTTGGAGGAACATTTTCTTGAAAGATGATGTCTCACATTTGGACCATAACTGTTGCATGTGTTGCTCAGCTAATCAATCTCTTAGCAAATTTGATCTATCCTTAGTGTTATTTGAGCATTTTTTGTTGTGCAAAACCAAAATTAGTGCACATAATAATCTTTTTGATCGAGGCATGATAGTATAACACAGCTTCACCATTTCTACCCTTTTGCAAGGGTCACAACCTTTCACAATTTTTGCCCTCCAAAAGTTATAACTGTCCATCATTTGTGCCCTTTGAGAGTCGCAACCTTTCATAGTTACCACTCTTTGAAAGAGTCACAACTTCAATCATTTCTGCTTATTGGAAGAACTAATTTCTTATGTTTTTCTCATTCCTCTTTTCTCTTCCATTAAATATTTACATCTTCATCTCATGTTTGAGGGAGTCAACTTTTCATCTCATGCCTTTTAAGCATTCATTAAAGTATTTTTTTCATGATACATCCTTATAGTTGTTTAGACAAAAATGATTCTCAAAACAAAAGCTATAGGAAGTGCACTATCAGCTTGATGCCCTATGCTATCATCATCATGACCTACCTTACATATAATTACAAAATGGAGGCATAGCCTTCAAACTTTTGTTACATTTTACATTATGTACAACATATTGTCAATCAATTTTATATATATATATATATATATATATATATATACATACATATATGTATGTATATGTATGTATATATATACATATATATACATATATATATGTATATATATACATACATATATATATGTTATATACATATATATATATATATATATATATATATGTATATATATACATATATATATATATACATACATATATATATATATATGTATATGTATATATATATATATACATATATATATATATGTATATGTATATATATATACATATATATATATGTATATATATACATATATATATATATATATATATATATATATATATATATATATACATATATATATATATATATATATGAACAAAAAAGAAAGTCAGGATCACAGACTCAGCTGTTCCAAGAGTTGGTGTTCACACTTATGACCAGCTTATTCACTTTCAGTAGCACCATTGAGAATCAACAATAGGAGGACTATTACTGTTACCCTCTCAGTTCAGAGCAACATTTAAGTCCACACCATTGGCATTTCCCTATGCCTCACCAATCTTAAAGTCCTTCATGTTCTGTTTCAGAGCATAAATTCTTTTGGTACTCTAAATGTTGTGATATTGCTATCAGGATTTAACTGTGCGATTTTTGAGTCAAACTCTAAATGTTCCTATACTAAAACTTTTTATGCACTTCTTGACATTGATAAGTGAAAGCCTAGGGATGTGTTGGCATTTATTGTCTATCCTCACCAAATTCCTAAGAAATTGCTCAGATTGCATGGTTCCAAAAAATAGATAATTTCCCTAGTAACAAATCAAATACCTCTAACAATAGTCGTCTTATCTATTAATACCTTCAAGTCATATATAAGTTTTGTGAGATCATGATGTGGAGTAGAATTTCTTCTGATAGCAATGTCTCCAATGACTTTATGACCTGGAAGTTCACCAGCCTCACCAGGCTTTGCTCCCTATATTCAGACATAATTGAAATGAATGACAAATGCAATATTTATATCCATCTTTCGTTCTTGTCAAATGCATTTTTCTTCAAAAATTTCCTTGCCTTCTCACTCATTCTCCTCATCTTTATTTATATGTAAATCTATATTCGTGTTTATAGGGAATTTGATGGATCTTGCTAATGATAAAAAAAGTTTACGAAAGCATTGTTAGGAAGATCACGCTCTTGTGTGTACTTGTAGGTTTGCTTGCAACCCATGCAATACACAAGGTAGCATCTTACGAAGATGCTAGAAGACAACGACACAAGCGAAGAAGAGTTTCTTTTCCTTTCTTTAAATGTATTATATATTCTAATGACATGAATTGCCATGACCAAATATGTATGACTAGAGGAGATTTCTTCAAACTCACCAATATTCTAAGGGAGAGAGGGATCATTAAAGATACGATAACCATGAAATTGGAAGAACAACTAGTCATGTTCCTACATACCCTTGGCCACAATCTAAGGAATCGTAAGATTTACCATAACTTTGGTCACTCAGGAGAGACTATGAGTCACCACTTCCACAAGGTCTTGAAGGCAATCATATTGCTCCATGGCGATTACTTTTTGCCCCCTTCTCCAACTACCCCTCCAAAAATTCTTGGGAAGGACCATTTTGATCTGTACTTCAAGGTAAATCTCCTACTGACATGTACTTTGTTGCTTGAGTATATTGTTACGTATTTGACTATAATATTTTTAGTGTTCTAGGATTGTGTTGGAGCAATTGATGGGATCTATATACCAGGTGCCATTGATGTGGACAACCAAGCAAAATACTAAACATGTAATGGGTGTTTGTTCCTTTGACTACAAGTTTCAATATGTTCTTATTGGTTGGGAAGGTTCAACTACATATAGTTGTGTTCTTGCTTCAACTCTATTGAGATCATATCCACTAATAGTCTCCCTTGGTATATTAAATCATATTTCGAATGATTATATAGTCATTATTGTAAACCATATTGTTTATGGTATTTCAATCATAATACTTATTGTTCTTTTGTATAGGAAAATTCTATTTAGTTGATGTCAGCTATTCAAATGTTCCTAGATTTCTCGCCCCTTATCGATGTACGTGATACCACCTAAAAGAATTTTCCAAAGAAAACCTGATCAACAATGCCCACGAGCTATTTAAGCACCGACACTCCTCTCTTAGGAATGTGATTGAGTGCACATTTGGTATTTTGAAGCAAAGTTTTCCTATCTTGAGGCATGCACATCTTATAGTATCATGACTCAAACAAAGATCATGTTAGCATGTTGCATACTACACAGTTTCATTACGATAGAGGACAATGTTCCACCTAATGTGGAAATTGAAGAGGATGTTGATCGTGGAGGGATAAATGTCCCAATTCTTGAGACTTTTGGGATGACTCAACGAGATAGAAATGATTGAGGAAATTTTTTAGATGAAATAGTAGAAAAGATGTGGGAAGACTATAGATCTCGACATTAGTTGATCGTTTTACTTGCATTGATACATTCTACTTCAATTTGAATAGCCATTGACACTTTATATACAATGTTCATTCATTCTAGTATATGATTCAACATTCTGTAAAATTGTGATAGTGATTCAACATTCTATAAAGCTATTTCAATATTGATTTCTTATTGTAGTCCTGCATATGGTTCACTTATTTGTATGATGTGTATTGTTTCTTTAATGGCCAACTTAATTAGTCTTCAGTTTATTATTTAGTTTCTATTTATGATCTTAGTTACCAACTGTTTTGTTTAGAAACTTTGTCATTATAAATCAATCCAAAAAAACTTCATCTCCATTGTTGAATATATCAAACTATTAAGTTTTGTAACAAAAAAACCATAGATCATGTTAAGCATAATATGTTACAATTATACGTAGCATAATATTTGAATGGTAACATAAAAGACATTCAAAACAAATGTCAATGAACATCCTAGATGTGTCTAAAAATTTACCTATGAACTTCATAAATGTAAATTTGAAAGATACTGGGGCATAGAAAAAGAATAATTATTTTGACAGCATTGTGGCATCTTATGCCAAGGAAAAGAACTTTAACCTCTATTGAATTGAGATAATTATGTATAGCAATTTTTCTGTGCATGATGGGTTACATTATTTGATTGGATCAATCCTGAACGTGTAAGAACCACATATCTACTTATGTTAGAAAATGCAATCATTAGAAGAGGGGCATGATAGCAGGGTTCTTCCAAATGTTGTGTCTTCTCACGAATTTCTTAGCATTAAATAGTTCATCCCACATTAGTTCTTGGAGACTTCTCACCAAGCTAGCTGATATTTTCACATTTAAACTCTCCCCACAAAGTTTAGAACTCTACTACATTGCTTGGAATGCACAAACGAATCTAAGTTTTGGTTACAAAGTAGCAGCAATCTAGTCCAAAAACCAAAGCTGTTAAGTTAATAATCTATCTATTTTGTCCCTTTACCTTTCTGTATCAACATCTGGTACTAAGTTATCAAATATTTTGGACCATTTTTAAGACTTCACAATCTTATTTTGTATATAAAATTATGTTGGCCTCTGTCGAGAATGTATATATGCTAGCATGGTATTCTGTGAGTCTGTATTCTACCTAGGAAAGTGTATGGTTGGGTGACTTGGATCAGATCTGACCTCCCTTCTATAGGTGTGTTTCATTGTTTTATTAGTAGCTCCATTTATTTTTTCCTATGCATGAACATAAAAGAGGTGTTTGAGTAATATATTGTCTAATGTTCTTAAACCAAGTTGCTCACTATAAATGGTGTCACCACTATGCATGTTCCATCATCATTAATAATTTGACCATCTTTATAGTTATTGTGTCATTTTGTCTACTTAGTATGGGACATTTTTAGTGGCAGAATGAGTAATTTGTGAGTTGTATCTCTAATATATATGACTTTGATGCCTCGTGATTGGGTGTTCCTTATTTTGTTATAGAATAGGACTTTTCATTATGAAAATGGTGGTATTAATTGTTAAAGATTAGTTTCTCTTTGATATCCATTCAATTTATTTTATTTATACTTTACACTTTCCTTAACATATCTGTATAATAGTCTCAATTTAACATATTTGTTTATGTTTATAGTGTTGTGATGGATTCCCATAGGGAACACATTTCTTTTAGCCACAGTGACAAATGATTCCCATAGTGTTAGTGCTTCATATATTTAGTATGGCACAATATTTTTAGTTGTTGTTGACAATATATAATGTGCACTTTTATTTTATGGATGGTTTCCAACAATATAATAGTTTCTTATTGCAGCAATATGTCTTTCACAAATCTTTTGACGACCATATATGAGGAGGTTAATATGCCCCCCATTGCCACCCCTGTTGCTACACCTATTTCTACTCCTACTTCAACTTCTTGTAGAAATGCAAAAGTTGTATGGACTAGAGAAATGGAGAAAAAGCTCTTGGATTTTCTCCTTGAGCAAGTCAGCCTAGAAAGGAAAGGTGAAGGAGGTTTTTGAAGAGAAGCATGGAGTGCTATCAAAAGGAGATTCAATCAAGAGTTGAAATTGAACGTTGGAAAGGAAAATTTTAGAAATACGTTGAAAACATGGAAGACAGGGTATAGAATAATGAAGGAGTTACGAAATACAAGTGGCTTTGCTTGGAACGAGGCAACTCAATGTGTGGAGGCTGAGGACGGTATGTGCGATGAACTTCTGAAGCTTATGTTCTCTTCAAAGTTTTTTTCAATACTAATGTCATAAAAATATCTAATTATTTAATTTTGACAACGTGTATAGAGAAAAGAATTTAGGACTACAAAAGTGTATAGGAGGTACCCATTCAACTATTTTAATGATCTAGCTATCATAGTGGGGAATGCCATGGCAGAAGTAAGTGTAGCTAGAACACCACAAGATGTTTAAGATGGTAGCCTTTATGATGATGCTATTGATCTAGATGATGATGATGATTTGAATACGCCTGTGAACGGTGTTGTTGATTTCGATGAAGATTTCCTTCAGTCAAATCAGTCCACTACATTTGCTAGAAGCATTCCTTCAACACTAACGACAAGGAGGCCGAAGAGGAGGAAGGCAAGCATGGTGGCTTCTTTGGATGTAATATCTGAAAGCATCCATAAGATATGAGAGGGAATCAATAAGTTGCACACCGTCAAATTTGATAAAGAGGATACCAGGAAAGATGTTGCAGATTTGTTTGCTACTTTAAAAACCATCCTTAGAATCAGTCGAGAGACTATGACTATCGCATCTAATAATTTTATGCAAGAACAAACAAGAGCTATTTGGTTCTTAGAGATGGATGACTCGGTGAGGGAAGATTATATTAGATATAAATTTGGAGGATTGTAATATTCTCAGGGATTTGAAAAATAGTATTTTACTGTCACATATAATATTCTTGCACACTTAATGGATAATAAGAAAAATATTATTTTATATTATCTTTAGTCTAGTCTAGAACTATTTAGCACTCTACATTGAGTGTTTACATTTTGTTGAGCCCTCTTCCAAGAATCCAACTCTGTAGAGTTGTAATGAGAAACCTTAAAATATAAGTTTGTAATAGTGTTAGCATGAAAGAGTAGAATCTCAGTTAAAATAAAGACTGATTTAGTTTGTGCCTATTTTTGTTTGATTGTTGCTCTCTCTAAGTACTAAATATCAAAATCAAGTAGAATCATGTTCAATTCCTTGACTTTTTATCATATTAAGATTGTTGACTTAGTGACTGCTCAGATCCAAGAAACTAAAATATCTATTACATGAGCTTTTCAGAGCTCAACATAGTAGTCCTGGAAGTGATTTTTTTTAATTCTAACGTTGTTGTTTTCAATTCCTTTACTAGTCTTAGAAGGGTGCTCATTATCTTTATATTTCATTACAGACATAGCCAATAGATGTGTTGTGGAGCTCTTAGTAGTAGTATGGGATGCGAACAGAGCTTTCTATTGTACCACAAAAAGTTATGTAATGTTGTAGGGTTAGGACTATAAGTTATGTACCCTTGATCTTAATGAGTTCTAGGCATCACATATGGTGCATAGTAATTGTAAGGAGAGAATATAAGGCATGGGAAGATGGAAAAACATGATTTTGTTTGGGGATGTAAATACATTGATATGATTATGAATAAAGATAAACCCTGCAAGTAGGGAATATTGTGTTGTGGTGAGTTCTAACTTAATTGATGGCATTATCTCGTTGTCCATGATCTGTTACCCACTGTAAAACATTGAATGGTTGATAGTTATACATTTCTTCTCAGTTTTCTCTTGTGTTATGTTACCTGAGTCCAATGTGTAAACTGACATATGTTAATTTCATAGCATCATATTATGCATAGAGTGGCCAGGAATTGTTTTAAATGCCATAAAAAGTCAACTAGAATGAGATTTTTTTTTCTTTGTCACTTTTTTCATGAAGGCCAATCATTGAAGTTAAATGTCCCATTATTGATTATTGGTAGTGTCTAAATTGGATGATCTGGATGGAATTGTAGTGAACTTATGGAGTTTGCAAAACTAAGTGCTTGAATATCATGTATCTATTCAATGTGGAGCACTTTCAAATCAAAATCACCCCAAGCATCTATGGAACTTTAATAGGTCCAAGGAGCCTTTATGATTCATCCTTTAAAATGGATGGAATGACTGATTCATGATAGGAATGATGGATCAACAACAATAGAAGGATTTGGAAACAAAACACACCTTCCTTAATACTTGAGGGGATGGCTTTGTGTTTATGTTTCAAATGTTTATTTAGCTAAAGTCTTTTTTGACAATGAACATGTATATTCTCATTGGATGAGTCAACTAAAATCAAATAATTGTTAACCTTTTTTAAGGGATTTTCAACAGTTGGGGGATGGAGATCCTTCTAAAGAACTTAAAACACCTTTGCCCATTATTGATGTCTACAATGTGAAGTGTACTTAAAACAAAACAAAAAGAAACATATATCCTAATCAATTTATTTGGCCTATATATCTACATGTATGCTATATTTTATCTCATCTAATGTATGCTATGTGTTACCTGAAATCCATTCTATTTGTGTTGACATACATTGTTTTGCCATATCTCATATACAAATGTTGCTAATTTGAATAATTGTTTAGAAGCTTCAAGGAATATTGTTGTACATCAATAGAATTGCATGTTATCAAATTGATTCCTAGAAGTACCCTTAAAATTTGAGAAATGGCTTGATACAAGGGATTAAGTGTGAATTAGAAGAAGAGGTTTCATGTCTTACATCATATTTTATCTGATAGGTACTAATGATTCATAATTCACAACTCTTGCTTCTTAGTTTGTTTAAACTATGGGAAAAAATGATGTGGGAGAGCATGGAGTTATGGAGGAAATTGCTCGTGTGTGATAGAGTCACTACTGGGAAAATGTAATGCTAATATTGGAGATAATTTTGGATATAGGAATCAGTAAGGAATTGGGAGTATTGATAATGTTTACCCCTCAGTTGTGGAGATGTCAAAGTCAGAACTTACAATTCCTAGATTATGTGAATAATTATTCTTTTTCATAAAACCAAGTATCTTATCTCAACACTCTTGGGTAAAATTTATAGAACAGGATAAAAAAGAATTGCCAATATATGTTCAAGTATGGTAGTAGGAGATGTGAATGCATCACTATGGAGGTAGAATAGTTGGATAATTTTGATTATATTCCAAAATATTTGCTTGCATTCACGAGGGATCTCACTTGGTTGCAATAATTTTATGAGTATTACTTGTATGTTTTCATTCATAGCGAGTCTAATCCACTCGGTAGCTTCCTCAACAGATGTTGTTGGATATTCTTATAATGAAACCCAAGCTGCTTAAACTTATGGCATCTGCATTCATGAGTAGGCTTAGCAGCATGGTGCTTTTGGAATTGCTTTCAATTTTAACTTAATCTGATTCTTGGTGTCTTTAGATAGCATAGCTTTTATGGGATAGAGTAGGATTGAAGACCACATGATTTTTCTAAATATTGAAATGTGAAGAGAATTTCCCTTAAGATGAATGATAATTCAAAAATGATTTAGTTCAAATGATCATATAAAAGATTTAGTTGATTTCATTATCATTTTATAAATTGGATTCTTCTATAATGAATGTATATAAAATAATATATCTTGCTAATTGAATGTTTCATACTATTTGTATTTTTTCATATTTTATGTAGGTTTGATGGATTTAAATTTGCCAATGTGTGAGTGTGGTGTTGGCCATGTAGTACTGAAGACCTTGCACACAAAGGATAATCCAAAACATAAATTCTATTGTTGTCCAAATGGAAGAAAGGTTATTATTAATTTTTGTTGTATGAACTTACATTTTTGTATCAACTAATTTTTCTGGACACTACTAATTTAGAATTCGTATTGCAAGGGGATATTGTTTGTAATTTCTTTCAATGGGTCGATGATGTCCCCCAACATTTGTCATAGCTAAATCCATAGCACATGAAAGTACTAATTGCAAGTTGTCCAGGATCCAAGAGAGTGCAAACATGTTTCTTCGAGGCATGTTGGGAATTATAATTGTTTCAGTCTTACTAGTCTACTGGGACCATATGTGTAAATGTAGTTAAAAGCCAAAGCAACTATTGTACATTGTAATTTATTTTATGATTTTGAATAGGAATTGTGGACATATTTAATAAAAATTTGACTATTTTGTTGTTTGGAACTTGTTTATGATCATATTGTGGTGACTAATTCTATTAAAATGATGAATAAATAATACTAGTTTCATTACTATTTCAACTGATTGTCTAATTAATAAAAAAAATTCCATGTTTTAACTTGTTTCTTCATGTTTCATTATTTTGGAGAGTTGAGTTTTGATTAAAAATCTGTTACATTGGAAAGAATGATTTTTTATTAAAAAGAATTTAATGGAGGATTTTATTTCTCATAAGGAACAAAAAGGTTTCACATTGAATTTAATGGAGGATTTTATCATTCATAAGGGACAACAAGGTTCCTTGTTGAAATTTTCTTATTAAAAGAGAATATTTCTATGATAGGTGAATCAGAGGTTTGGATCTAAATTGTAAAAATCATCTCACCCAAATTTAACCTTCATACTTGTCAATATGGACATCCTCTTAATTGTCAATTATACTTGTCAATATGGACATCCTCTTAATTGCCAATTTGTTTTATGTGGAAAAATGGTGTTTTTAAAAATATTTTATTAATAGAAGAATTTGGCTAAGGATTTTTTTTTTTTTAATATAATTACTTACCATAATGCGTTAATGAAGTTTGAATCTTACTTACAAAAATTATGACATCCTAATTTAAACGTTAGACTAATGATCTTTTAAAAAATTATGTCAACAATTTATTTATTAGCTTAATAATATTTATTATATTATAGGTTGTGCACAAATGATAAGGCCATAAGGTTCTCATGTTGGAGAGCCATGTTTGAATCACCCAAAATGACGTATATTTGATCTTTGTGAGTTAACTCTAAAAATTGAAAAACATTAAAAAAAAAATCTTGTAAAAGTAATCTAACTCATTCAAATGTATAATGAAAAAAAATTTAAATAACAATAAAAAATAATCGTATTCCAATTCCACTTTTGCAAAACCAAACATAGATTATACATATTCCCTATCAAATTCTGGGTGAACCAAATAGAGAATAGGAATACGTATTCCATTTTTGTATTCCTGGAATAAAAAACTTGGAATAGGTATTCCTATTCACGTATTCCTATTCCACTTGCCAAACGGGCCTTAAAGGACTGATATAAAAAATCTAGATCTTTTTAAATTTGGGAAGAAATTTTTTTCATATTTTTCAATGGAGGAGTTGGAGAGATGAAATTGTACACGGAATGCATAAATTTACAATAATGGTTCATTGTGGAATGCACATTTTATTAAGATATTCCTATTCAACATGAGAAGTACAGGGAGGTCAACAAAATGCACCAATTTATTCAAGGAAGAAAATATTAGCAATACACCCAACTACTTTGTTAAAATTAATAGTAGGATGTAGTGAAATAAAAATCTCAAAAGAAAAAGGAATGAAGATAAATTGAAGATGTGTTTCACAATCCCCCACATTGTTTAGTCTTGTGAGCATTATCAAAATCTTTCACTCATTGTTTCTTTCACCTGCTATTGCTAAGCAAACAATTCTAAATTGCTCTAATGAAAATATTGCCATGAATTTCTATTTTAAATCATGAAATCTATCACCACAAATTAACTTAAATTGGTGTTAAAATAAAATGTAAATTTAAGCCTATTTAGTTGTACAATCAAAGGGAGGGTGAATATTGTTGATGTGACAAAAAATGAAATACTTATATTTTATCAGTTTATCAAAATGATCAAACAAATCAAAAAGTAATGATAAATTATGTTACAAGTTCTTTCTATATAGTTTCCAACTTGATTCATGTGGACACAAAGTCGTGTCTCTCTCATGAGAATGAATTAATGAAATACATGTATGTGAACCTAGTCACCTTGCTTCTCTAGTATTTAAATATGTCCAAGGTGTATCTATAAACAATTTTAGAAGATAGCAAACTTGATATTGAATGAGTTCTCTTAGGTCAACTCCCTTGATAAATCAAGTTAATGATTACAAGTAATATTGAGCGCACCATATGCAAACAATATATACATGGCATTTTCAATGGCATTCATGTTCTTTATCCCTTTAAATACCAAAATATATGTTATTTATTATATTTTTGTCACATATCATATGTGTAATTAAGTTCACATTAAAATGTTTTTATATATCATAATATACCAACAAATTACACAAACATGTGTTAAGTGCTCATATTAACGAGTACATACAGGTGAGAAAATTTGGGTCTGAATTTCAAGTCCATTCCCATGTATTGAGATTGAACCACATTAAACTTGTGCCAATAACAAATGAGCCATGGGCTAGAATCTTTAATCTTGAGTTAGGGAGTGAATGTACATAATGTTACAAGCTAGAGTTGTTGTTGCACCAAAAGATCAACCTTTTAATGCCCAATAGAACCCACTAGACTTATAGAACACACAGGAGGCGATTAAGCCATTCATGAATCCCGAAGGGGAAGGCTGGTTGGTTAGTCCAACAAATCCCCCCTCAGCGTTACTTGAGGGGATTCGAACCTATGACCAAGCTCTGATACCACATGTTACAAGCTAGAGTTGTCATTGCACCAAAAGATCAACCTATTAATGTCAGATACAACCAACTAGACTTATAGAAGACATAGGAGGTGGTTAAGCCATGTCATGAATCCTGAAGGGGAAGTTGGCGGTTAGTCCAACACATAAGTGAATTTGAATGATAGTTCAATTGACAACTATATGGAAAACAATGTAAAATAGCAGTGGATGGAGGCAAATGGGGTCAAGTTGGGAGTCAAAATCCTTAAACAAAAGTGTGTCCCTTGAAATATAATTACATTTAGGACATTCACATTAAGATAAACACAACACTAAATAAGAAATGACTTTTTTATGTTAATCTTTGTTACATTTTGTCCTTGTTTTAAATTATTGAAAAATCTAATATATGATATTACATTTCAAAGTAGAAATTTGGATTGCAAAATCTTGTTTTATCCTTGATAACTTTTTTATTTTTTGTACATTATGTGGAACATATGGTTATAAATTTGTAATGGTCCATTAGGTTCTCTCTTATACAAGAAAAATTGATGATAGAGGACATCAAGGTTAATGTGTACCTTAAATTGATTAAAAAAAAACATATACCTAAATCTCTCCATATATGTATTAAGCTATGAGATAAATTAAGGTACCGATTATACAAAAGCTTACCTAGTGAATAAGGAAATAACTTACAAACTACATCTTGATGTTCACTTTGCACTCTAATATTTATGTCCTTGAAAGTTTGTATTTCTCTTCAAACATTTGAGATGTTCCGTGAATAATTTTAGAAAAAAATTCTCAATATTATCAAGCAAATGACATGATGGTTTATGCAGGAGCATCTTGGGTGGCCTTGTAATCCTATACTTTTTTTGTTCATTCTGCCAATTGATGTTGAGTTCTAGTTGCTGCCAAGTTCCAATTTTTAGTTGGTGTCAAGTTTCAGTTTTTAGTTGTTGCTGAGTTCCAGTTTCCAATCGATGTCAAGTTCTAGTTTTTAGTTGTTGCCGAGTTCCAATTGTTGTTGAGTTATCTAGTGCGTATTGAGTTATCTTGTGGGTGTCGAGTTATCCAATGTGTGTCAAACTAAGTGTTTCCTCATGTGTCGAGTGAGCCTATTATTTGTTGATGCTCGGTTCCTTCTTTAGCTAAGTTGTCTTTGTTTTGGCTCTCAGTGGGAGTCAACTTGCCTATTTAATTTCGATCGTGAATTTAATGATAGGATCTTGTTTAGGGATGAGTTGACCATTTTGGGGTCAACATTTCTTTGATGTAATGTTTTAGAATCTTCTATAAGTTATTTTGGAATTTATAAATAGAGTGCTTAGGCTTAGGTTAAGGGTAGAACTTAGAGGATTATGAAAGTTGGAAGCCTCTGTGTTTGGAAATTCGAATTTGAAGTTGGATTGTGGATTTGAATGTATTTTGTGTTTGGAAATAACCCAAAAGGCCTTATTGCTAAGCATGTATGTTGATTATTTGATGAATCAATAAATGTGTTTACTCTTCTTCCTCCTTTGGTTATTGTTCCTTGTGTTGTGTTTCCATTGTGTTAACTCTTGCAAGGTGGTTTGGATAGTTAGGTGTGCCTTTGGCCCTAGTTATTCATCCCTCCCTATACCAGGTGGTATCAGAGCTCAAGGTTCATCCTTATGAATATTTAATTGTGTAGAATCCTAAGTGAATTGGTTGTGGGGTAACAAATTTGAGGATTTGACCTACGACTTGCAGAGGGTTACAATCTTGCAAGAACCTGATTTGTAAAGATGGTTCAAGGAAGACGAAATGTTAATAATGCAATATTGAATACATCAAGACAAATTGCAGCCATATTAGATACTATGGAGACAACCTAGAGGAGAGGAGCACATCTTGATGATGTGAGTGATGATGAAGTAGTAGCACCAAACCGTAATCTAGAACCTGAAGAAGACCAAGATGAAGCAAGGTTGTTGAGAGTGTTGTCTCGATAAAATTCAAATCCTATTGTAGAATTTGTTCCTTATGATACAAAGTTGGATACTAATGTTGTGTTAGATTGGATCTCTAAAATGGAGAAGTTCTTTGACAATGAAAACACTCCTAATAATAGGAAGGTGAAGATTGCAATTACTGGGTTGAAAGGACATGTGTCACTATGGTGGGAGCATTTGAAAATTGATAGACAAAGGAGAGGAAAGGAGAAGATCAAAACTTGGGTGAAAATGGTGAACAAGGTAAAGAAAAAAATTCCTTCATGTTGATTACCAAGTTAGCTTGTTGAGAAAGATACAAAATTTGAGACAAAGAGACATGACTGTGGAGGAGTATACTGAGGAATTCTATAGACTGGACATCAAATCTAGACATGTAGATGATGATGTTGAGAAAATTTCAAGGTACATAAATGGATTGAGATTTAGAATTCAAGATGAGATAATTTTTGTGAAATTGGAAAGTGTGGAAGAAGCATATCAATATGCCTTGAAAGCTAAGGAGATCTTGACAAAGAAGCATGATCAAAGACAAAGAGGTAGAGGTAGATCTTATGGAGAAGGTAGTAGATCTAACAATTCTATGCAAGGTAAGGGAAAATATGAATGGAAGAATGATGACAAAGGAAAGACTAAGTGGAAAGGTGGTGATTCCTATCGAGGAAGAGGTAATTCTTATTCTAGAGGTGGTTCTCATGGTAATTGTTTCAGACATGGTAAAGAAGGATATAAATCCATTGAATGTAGATCTTTTGAAAGTGGGCAAGGTAAAAAAAATGTTGTGATTCGAGGAGACATTGAGGGTTCACCAACTAGACCTGAGGCTAGAGAAAATCCGATGGTGAGAAGAACCTTATGTAATAAGGGAAGTGATAAGGAACTTGTTTTAAGGAGAAGTCTTTTCAAACAAGATGTAAGATGGTTGGGAAATGTTTTAAGGTAATCATTGACAATGGAAGTTCAACAAATTTGGCATTAGAAGAGCTAGTTACAAAGTTATAGTTGCAAAGGTTGAAGCATCCTAAACCTTATCATGTTCCATGGATCAAGGATGAGCATAAGATATTGGTAAGCGAGTAATTCCTTGTGAAGCTCAAGATTTGACATTACTTTGATGAAGTTTTGTGTAATATTATGCCTATGGATTGTTGTCACATTATGTTCGGTAGACCTTGGCAATATGATAAATATGCTATACATGATGGAAGATTGAATCAATATACTCTTTGGGTAAATGGGAAAAAGCAAATATTGTTTCCTTTGATTAAAAGTCCAGATGAGGTTAATTGTACTACCGTAAGAATTTGCATGGTTAATGGAAACCAATTTGAAAAGGAAATGAATAAGAATCAAGTATGTTTTGCTATATTCCTAGGAAGCCAATTTGTGCCAGTAGCAGTTGAGTGAAAAAAAATAGTGGTGTCCGAGAAGCAGAAACCGATAGAATTCGAGTACCAATAGAATTGAAATTTTGTTGAATGAATACAAGGATATTGCTGTAGAAGATATTCCTGATGGTTTACCACCAATAAGAAGCATAAGTCATTGTATGGATCTGATTCCTAGAGCTAGTTTATTGAACAAAGCACCATATAGATTGACACCTACAGAAAATGAAGAACTTAACAGACAAGTGCATGAGTTGTTGCAGAAAGGTTTGATTAGAGAAAGCTTGAGTCCATGTGATGTACTTGCTATATTAGCACCTAAAAAGAATGGAGAATTGAGAATGTGTACTGATTCTAGAGCTATTAACAAGATCATAGTCAAATATAGGTTTCCTATGTTGAGGATGGATGACATAATGGATTGTTTAAGTAGAGCAAAGTATTTTACCAAAATTGATTTGAGGAGTGGCTATCATCATATCAGAATCAAAGAAGGTGATGAATGGAAGATTGGTTTTTAGACAAAGTAATATTTGTATGAATGGTTGGTTATGCCTTTTGTTTTGACTAATGCACCTAGTACTTTCATGAGGTTGATGAATGAAGTTATGAAAAGATTTTTGGGTAAGTTTGTGCTTGTTTATTTAGATGACATTCTAATATTCAATAAGACCAAGGAAGAACATCTTGAGCATGTTAGACAAGTATTGCAAAGATTGAAGGAGGAAAAGTTGGTGATTAACTTCAAGAAGTGTTCTTTTATGCAAGAGGAGATTGTGTATTTGGGATTTTTTATTTTAGGTGATGGTTTACAAATGGATCCTGAGAAGGTTAAAGCAATTTTGGAATCACCTACACCTGAGAATGTGGGTGAGGTAAGATCATTGCATGGTTTGGCTAGTTTTTATAGAAAATTTATAAGGAATTTCAGTTTTGTTTGTAATGTTATGACTGAGACAATGAGAGGAGATAAAAAGGCATTCAACTGGACACATGGAGCTGATAATAGTTTTGAGACTTTGAAACAGAAGGTTGTTGAATTGCTTGTCTTGGCTTTGCCTAATTTCAATAAAGTATTTCAAGTTGAATGTGATGCAAGTGGTAGTGCAATAGGAGTTGTATCAAGTCAAGAAGGTAAACATATTGCTTCATTTAGTGAGAAGTTGAATGATGCTAAAAGAAAGCATTTTATGCATGATCAAGAGTTTTATGCTATAGTTCAAGCTTTGAAGAAGTGGAGACATTGTTTGATTTCTAAGGAGTTTGTGTTGTATACAAATCATAAAGCTTTACAATACTTGGGAAGTCAACATAAATTTAATCAGAGACATATGAAGTGGGATGAGTACTTGCAGAGTTTCACATTTGTCACTAAGCATAAGAGTGGAGTTACTAATAGAGTTGTTGATGCATTGAGCAAAAGACGTTCTTTATTGACTGAGATGAAGGTTTAAATTCTTGATTTTTATGATATGAAAGAGTTGTATGATACTGACCTTGATTTTTTTGAGGCGTGGAGAGAGTGTAGAGCACCAAATCTAACAGATGACATAAGTAAGTATGATGAATATTTCATTCAAGAAGGTATGTTGCTTAAAGGAATTCGGTTGTGTATCCCTAGAAGTTCTATGATGTTAAATTTGATTAAGGAAAAGCATAGTGGCAGATTGGCTAGACATTTTGGAATTGATAAGACATTGATTTTGTTGAAGGAGAATTATTACTGGCAACAAATGTATAAGGATGTTTAGAAATTTGTAAAAAGTTGTGGAGTTTTTCAAGTTGCAAAAGGAGTAAGTCAGAATACTAGTTTGTACACATCCATTTTTGTTCCTGAGAAACCTTGGAGTGACATTAGTATGGATTTTGTTCTTAGATTGCCTAAAATAGTGAAAGGGTATGGTTCTATATTTGCTATTGTGGATAGATTTTCTAAGATGGTTCATTTTATATCATGTAAGAAGACATCAAATGCTGAGCATGTTGCTAAACTTTTCTTCAAAGAGATTGTGAGATTGCATGGATTACCAAGAAGCATTATTTATGATAGAGACAATAAGTTTATTGGTTATTTTTGGAAGACTTTGTGGAAGAAGTTGGGTACTGAGTTGAAGTTTAGTTCTACATTCCATCCATAAATAGATGGATAGTTAGAGTTTGTGAATAAAAGCTTCAGTAATTTGTTGAGATGTTTAGTTGGAGATAAGCCAAGTAATTGGAAGATGGTATTGGCACAAGAAGAGTTTGCATATAATAATTCTGTGAATAGGAGTACAAGGAAAACATCTTTTGAGATTGTTACAGGAATGTAGCCTAGAGGAGTATCAGATTTGAGGGATGTTTCTTATGAAGAAAAGAGAAGTGTTGTAAGGGAAGAATTTGTTGATTTCATGGAGTCTTTGCATAAGGAAGTAAAATTGAGTATGGAATAAAGTAATTAGAAGTATAAAGAGAATGTTGATAATTCTAGAAGACATCATGATTTTGAAGTTGGTGATGACATGATAGTTCATTTGAAGAAAGGAAGATTTCCTATTGGAACATATAGTAAGTTGAAGATGAAGAAGTTTGGACCTTGTAAGATCTTAAGGAAGTTTGAAAATGGTAATGCCTATGAAGTTGAGTTACATGATGACATGGATATATCTCCTATATTCAATTTTGTTGATTTATATAAGTATCATGATGAAGTTGTTGTATCATATGAGTATCCTAAGAAGTAGATTGAAGAAGTTGATTAGGTATTGGATCAAAGAGTTGGTTAAACCACAAGAGGAAAAGATTACTATGAGTATTTGGTGAAGTCAAAGAATAGACTAGTTGAAGATGCTACATGAATTTCTCAATTTGAGTTAGATTCAGCTTAGGTTTTGACACTTGCATGATTTAGGAAAATCATTTCTTTCAACCTTGGTTGTCTAATGTAGGAGCATCCTTGGTTGCCTTGTAATCCTACACTTTTTTTTGTTCATTTTGCCAATTGCTATTGCGTTCTAGCTGTTGTTGAGTTCCAATTTCTAGTTGGTGTCGAGTTTCAATTTTTGGTTGCTACCGAGTTCTAGTTTCCAATCAGTGTTGAGTTCTAGTTTTCAATTGTTGTTGAGTTCCAATTGTTGTCGAGTTATCCAATGTGTGCCAAGTTATCTAGTATTGACCAAGTGTTCCTTCATGTGCCGAGTAAGCCTATTATTTTTTGATGCTCAGTTACTTCTTTAGTTGAGTTGTTTGTGTTTAGGTTCTTAGTGAAAGATGACTTATGTATTTAATTTTGAGCGTGAATTTAATGATAGGATCTTCTTTAGGGATGAGTGTTGATCATTTTGGGGTTGGCCTTTCTTTGATGTGATGTTCTAGAATCTTGTAAGTCATTTTGGAAAGTATAAATAGAGTGCTTAGGCTTAGGTTAAGGGAAAAACTTAGAGGATTTTGAAAGTTGGAAGCATATATGTCTGGAAATTTGAATTTGAAGCTGGATTGTGGATTTGAATGTATTTTGTGTTTGGCCATAACCTAGAAGACCTTACAGCTAGGCATATATGTTGATTATTTGATGAATCAATAAATGTGTTTTCTCTTCTTCCTCATTTGGTTCTTGTTCTTTGTGTTGTGATTCCGATGTTTTAACTCTTGCAAGGTGGTTTGGGTAGCTAGGTGTGCCTTTCACCCTAGTTATTCATCCCTCCTTGCACCAATGGCCCTAAACTAAGAGGAAATATTTTAATATATATGAAATATGCCTTTGCAAGGGTATGAGGGATAATGATTATAATAGTCTAGATAAGAGTTTATGAAATATATTAAAAAAATTATTGTTTGAATAAGACAACTACACCTAGTATGGATGAAGTTTTATGGAACTTTGTTATGGAATGCATAGCTTACAATGAAGCTTCATCATGGAATACACATTGTTATGAGTATATTCATACTCAATATAAAAATTGTTGGAAGGTCAACAAGCTATGCCAATTATTTGATGAAGAAAAGATTAGCAATACACCCAACTTGCTTGTTAAAATTAATAGTGGGATGTCCTAAAAAGAAGAAAAAAATTCATGAAAATAAATTAAAGATGTTTTCCTCAATCTCACACATTTTTTAGTCTCATGGGCATTGTTAGAATCTTTCACTGATTCATTCATTCATCTATCATTGCTAAGAAAGAAATTCTAAATTTCTCCCTTGAAAATACTGCAATGAGTTTTTCTTTTAAAGTGTAAAATATAGTGTCTCTTGTGTTTGTATTTTGTTCTATGAATATTTTGACCTGATATATACTTTAATGGATTTTACATGTTTATTTTCATATTGAGATAATTTGATGACTATACACTATTTAGATTACCAATATCATAGCTGCTAGATGTTAGATGATGTTTCTATTTAGTTTTATCATATTTGCATGATGTCGCTAGTGATGTGACATGATGCTTTATGATTGTTTTTATCCAGACATGGATAATGATTTATGTGTTACCAAATAGTTTTCTCTATTTCAAAAGGAGTAATCAATCTTCAAATTTCTTAAAGTTTCTTCTGATAGCATTGTCTTCAATAGAACTAGTGCTAGAAGGAGGGCTCCAATAGTTTAATCTAGATAATATCATGTATTTATTTTGTAACAATTTTAGAAGGATCCTTAGATATAATTTTGAGAAGAGAGAAATTTTGAAACTCTCCCAATGTAGAAAACCTCAAAGTGATAAAGAGAAAAGTGGAGCTAAAACATCATCAACACTAGTTTTAGTTTTCTTGTCCAAACAACAAAAAACTTTTATAGTCCATGAACTCTGATCTAGATATTATAGCTTCTACCCCTCACACCCTTGCAATGCCATATTTCATATATATTGAAAATTCTCATCTCAATTCAAGTGGACCTTGAAATTGTAACGCCTCACCAAGGAGCCCAAGAGAATTTAACCTATAATGTCACCAAGTTTTCTAAACATTCTTTTTTGAAAGATTAAAACAATCAAGAGATAACAAAGTATAAGCAATAACTCACATACATACATAAGCAATGCAATAGAAGTTACACCTCTCAAGGGTTCCTCAATGTTGAATGACATATATATGTTTCATTAAGTTTAGGTTTCGTAATTAGACAATGTTCATGTCATAGAATAGCCACATATATGAAATCACAAGAAAGACTATACAAGTACATAAGATGCCACATGGCATAACCAGAATGCATACTCATGTTGGAAATATATGTGATAGGCTAAGTTACTGAGAGGGGAGGGGTGAATCAGTAACCAATAAAACTTTAATACTTTATTAGCAATTAATCCTTCATGTGTATTCTAATCTAATTGCATGTCTAAGAAACTGAAAACATAAAAGCATTCATAACACTTTTGACACACAATTTGGTGACCCAGAAACCTTCCAAATAGAAATGAAAACTAGGGTGGGGATGATACCCACAAGCTTTAGTAATGTAGTATAAAGTTGGCCTGTCAAGGCTTACAATGATCACTTCTGATGATCTGTCCTATTAGGAGCAATAAGGACTACTAGGTCCACCTTGCAAAAGGATTTACAAACATACAATGATGTATGCACTCGGTAAAAAGATTTACAAAAGACTTTTAAGTCTACCTTATGAAAGGATTTAACTGATCCACCTACTAGGATGAAATAGTAGCTGATCTCTGATCTTCAACTTGGTTTGTGGAATGAGATTCATTTGAGTGTAATGATCACCTTGCTGTGATAGATAAATATTTATTGCTCCTTATATTATTGTAGCCTTTTTAATTCACACTTCGGCTCTTCTCTACTTGTTTCATTACTTCATTCACATTTGGATGTGATACAAAGATATTATATATATACCAATCCAACTTATAAATTACAATGTCAACCATAATACAAGTTTACAAAATATCACAAAGTTAGCCAAATTGTAGAAACTTGGGTTTCAAAGACTAGCTCAACGAGGTTCTAATACTTGGCATCCATTGTTAATGCTCAACATCATCATGCACATGGTAGACATAGAAGCTTGGTCCATATTGATTGATGGGGTAGACTAGGATAGACTAGCTAGTCTATGCTTCTCATCCAACAATAGGATCTTGGTGTTTTCTCTACACCTATGTGGTTTATAGGATCTCTTTCTACTTAGAACATCCCCTGACCTTGCCCAACCTCCTCACTAGGTTAACTGATCCAAACTTGCAACGCCATTCCCTTACTCTTCTAGGTACACTATCCCTCCAAAGCTTTTATAGGTATACTAGGGTACCACAGAACTCCCCAATCCAACCAAGGTTTTCATGATGTCTTAAGATGTTATTGAAACACTTTTACTATTCTTGAATGGATAAAAATAATGAGTTTGTACCTGATTTCAAGATTTCTTCACAAAAAGGCTACTAATAGAGCCCCAAATTAGGCCTCCACCCGAATTTGTAGGACTTATAAATTTTTACCCTTAAGGATTCAAAATCTCTAGTAATAAGGACGTTTTCTCCCCTCGACACCTTCTACAATATTATTATGGTTTTGGGCTCCAAAAAAGGTTGTACAATAGATGTTGTAAAAATGAGGGTTTGGGAGGGTTTGAAGGATTGCCTATTGTCCTCTTGTTTTGAATGCCTTCCACAACTCACACAAACTTCTCCTCTTCTACATAGCACCTTTACATACTCCCTTAATCCTATCCAAAGTGTAAGACTTAATCTTACTCCCATTGCTCATGAGAACAAATTCTTTGTTGCTTGCTCCTAGCTGAGCATTGCCTAGCTTGCCTAGGGCTTTGTCAAACAAATGCTTGCACATATTTTTAGGGTCCTTGCTTGAAATATGTTACACATTAGGGTCTATAGTCTTGGAATCCAAATGGCCATGGAAATCCCATGGTGGAAACAAGAGCTACAACCCGTTCATTGTTGAGAACTCAAAATCGAACAACAAACTGTTACTTTTAAAGAAATTTACTAAAACCTTCCAAAACATGATTATAGATCTAATATAATTCATGGATAATGGAGAATATACAAGATAAAAACTAGAAAATGCAAAAAATTGACAGTAAAAATGTGATTTCTGCTAAACAACATCAAAAACTAGTAAAAATGTATAAAATTTAGTCATGGTTTGTTGTAGCAGTACAATGCTATACAAAACAATGACTTCCAACCCTTGGTTTGGGTTCTTCCAACCTTAAATAGGCTATACCATGGTGTATGGGTTGAGTTAGGGCATTTTATCCACTTAAACAAGTTAACTTTCTTTCTAACAAAAGTTACTCAGCACGTTTACACAAGTGACCAGCAACTTAGCAATTTTTATTTCTTTTTTCTTGCTTTTTTTGCAATTCCTTCACCAAGACCATTGTTGGGTCTTCCCAAGGAATTATTGGGCTTAAAACTTCCCCAAATACACCATTCCTTAGGAACACCCTATGCACCTAGAAAGCAAAAAATCACAACATGACAATACATTGCCAATCACCTAGACCAAGAGCCAAAACTAGAGCAAAACACACCAAATGAGTTAGAAACTCTTATTCTATCTACATACTTCTTGGAAGAAGTTCATATCACAAAAATTTGATATGATGGGAGCCTTGAAAGGGTGCTCCTACACCATACTCCCCCCCTTAATGCAAATTAACACACTTTAGGGTCAAGAAGAGTTGGATCAATGCCAAACTTCTTGAAATGTCCTTCCTCAACCCAAGTAGCTTCAATTTTAGGTTGATCCTTCCATTTGATTAGTTGTTTCATATACACTTGATGTCGTATATTTTTATTCACCCTGGATTCTAATATTTTCTTTGCTTTAGTTGGCTATTTCTTGAGCATTGCATTAGTGTCAAGGTCTTGTAGGACCCTTGGCGGAGTTGCACTTTGCTGACTATTTTCTCCCTTAAATTTGATCAAGTTTGCAACATTAAACACTAGTGAGATAGCTAGGTCTGGTGGCAAGTCCATTTTGTAGGCATTCTCTCCATACTTAGCTAGAACCTTGCATGGGCCAACTCTTTGCATTTGGAGCTTAGTGGGCATACCTTGCTGCATTCTGGCTTTATTAAGATGGACCACAACATAGTCCCCAATCTAAAACTATACTTCTTTCCTCTTCTCATCCTTTTTGGCCTTAAGTCTTTGAGTAGACTCTAACATAGTTTTCTTTACCTATTCTTGAACCTCTTTGATAGTTTGGGTAAAATCTTCAGCTTGTCCACTTTTTAGCTCCATAGGACATAAATCTCTCAACTCATTCACTCCTCTAGGGTGTCTTCCATACACTATCTCAAAAGGACTCCTTCCTATGGTTTCATTAACACTATTATTATAAGCATATTCAACCTGAGATATAACAAGATCCCAAGTCTGCCCATATTCCTTTGTTAATAACCTTAGCAAGTTACCAAGCACCCTGTTGATGACCTCAGTTTGACCATCAATTTGAGGATGGTATGCTAAACTTAAAGAAAGATTAGTTCCTAGCCTTTTCCATAAGGCTTGCCAAAAATGACCTGTGAACTTGTTGTCCCTATCAGACATAATACTCAAAGGGAGTCCATGAATCTAAATGATATCCTTGAAGAAGAGATGTGCTACATAACTTGCATCATGAGTAGTCTTACATGGAATAAAATAACGCATTTTAGAGAACCTGTCTACTACAACATAAATGTTGTCCATACCTAATTTGGTTTTTGAAAGTCCGTACTTACACATTCCCAAGGTTTATTTGGAATTGGCAAGGGTTGATAGAGTCTTGCATTGCTTGAACCTCCTTTAGCTCTTTGATATATTCCGCATTGCTCAACATATCTTCGTACACCCCTTGCTAAATTAGGCCAAAAGTAGTATCTCTGTACCAAATCCAATGTCTTTTTTATGCCAAAATGTCCACTCAAGCTACCATTATGCTTCTCTTGAATTAGATTTTCCCTCATGGATCCCTTAGGTACGCATAGCTAATTACCTTTAAATAGCAATCCATTTTGAAGGGTATAATCTGAAAAATACTATGAAAATGATTCTTAAACTCTAGGCATACCTTGTAGGCTTGGGAGAAGTGTTCATCCTCTTCATAAAAGTCTTTAAAACCTTCTATTCCAATGCTTTTCAACTGCACTTCTTGGACAATCAAAAGTTTCCTACTTAAGGTGTTTGCTACCTTGTTGAGCTTCCCCTTCTTGTGTTTGATTGTGAATGTAAAATATTATAGATACTCCATCCACTTCAAATGCCTATTACTAAGCTTCTCTTGAGTGTTTATATAACTCAAAGCCTGATTATCTGTAAAGACAACAAATTCTTTGGGTAGGAGGTAATGTCTCCACTTCTTGAGAGATTGAACTAATGCATACAACTCCAAGTCATAAGTTGAATATTTCTTCTTTGCCTCACTCAATAAAGAGCGCTATAGGTCTTCCTTCTTGACTCAATACACCTCATACTACTATATTACTTGCATCACATTCAAGAGTGAATAATTTATCAAAAGTAGGTAAGATTAAAATGGGTTTTGTAGTTCCCTCTTGTTTCAATGATTGAAATGCTTTCTCTGTTGCCTCACTCCATTTGAACTTTGTTTTCAACCCTCCTTTGATGGTGTCTAATATTGGTGCACAAATCCCATTGAAGTTTCTCACAAACTTTCTATAAAATTGTGCTATGCCATGAAAAATTCTCACTTCAGTCCCTGTTCTAGGAGTAGACCAATCCAAGATTAGCTCCACTTTGCTTGGGTCCATTTTTAGATTACCCTTGGACACTAAAAAGCCCAAATAAAGCAATTCTTACTGCATAAATACACACTTTCCTAGATTAATGGCTAGTTTCTCTTCTTGGAGTCTCTTCAGGACCAACCTTACATGTTCTAGGTGCTCCTCTTTTGTCTTGTTATAGATGAGTATATCATCTAGATACACTACCACAAATTTTCCTATGAAGTCCTTCAAGACCTCATTCATTAATCTCATGAAAGTGCTTGGGGTATTTGTGAGCCCAAATGCCATTACAAGCCATTCATACAACCCATCTATGGTTTTAAAAGCAATCTTCCATTCATCAGCCTCCTTGATTCTAAATTGGTGATAACTGCTCTTCAAATCCAACTTAGTAAAGCACATATCACCTCCTAACCAATCCATCAAGTCCTCTATTCTTGGAATAGGGAATCTATACATGATAGTGATTTGGTTAATAGCCCTTGAATCTATACAAAGCCTCCATTTTCCTCCTTTCTTTGCTGCTAAGACCACTGGGACTGCACATGGACTAATGCTCTTCTTAATCAGCCCTTGATCGAATAATTCTTACACTTATCTTGCCACTTCCTTATTCTAATTCAGAGTAAGCTTATAAGATGCTTTGTTAGGCAAAGAAGCACCGGGTACAAAATCAATTTGATGGTTGATTGCTCTTTTAGGTGGTAGTACTGCTGGTGTAGCATCTGAAATAATATCATTGAAATCATCAAGAATTTGCTGCACTTCAAGAGGTATTCACTGCAACTTCGTATCTTCTTCCTTTGGTTTCACCGTAATTGCACATCCTATGGTTTCCTCACCCTATAAAGCTTGCAATAACTCTTTACCACTACTAAGTAACACACTACTGTCTTAGAGGTTTCCCCTTCATTCTCTATTAAGGACTAAGTTTTCAATGTCCTTCCATCTTTCTTGAAAGAGATGGAATTTTTTTCTCCATCATAGATCACCTTCTTGTCAAATTCCCATGGTCTTCCCAATAGAAGATGGCATGCAAACATGGGTAAGACATCACAAAGTACTTTGTCTTTATTGGCTCCAATAGAAAACTCAACCCATGTCTGCTCATTAAGAAGTACACTTTTCTTTTGATTCAACCAAGTCACCTTGTAGGGATTTGCATGGGGAGCCTTTGTAAGTTTTAGCTTCTTTTCTACCTCCTTTGATATAATATTATCTGTAGATCCTAAATCCACTATAACCTTGCAAACTTTGCCTTGAATCTTGCATCTGACTCTAAAAAGAGCCCTTCTTTGCTTGGGTTTACTTTGGTTGGGCTACCTTATGAGTACCTTTCTAATCATCAAATTCTCACCCATTTTTTATTTTAATTTTTTGACTTCATTAGTACATGAGCTGCTACTATCTTCTTGGGCATAAGCTACTCGCTTCTCACTATTTGAGGTTGATGGCTTATTAGGACACTTGTGTGTTGGGTGTCCAAGTTATCCACATTGATAACATCATGGTGGCAAAGTAGGGTCTACTTCTTCCTATTCCTCTCCCTTTGTTACTTTGAGATCCTCTTCCTCTACCAAAAGATGCCCTTCTGCTAGTTTCAAAACTTTTTTATGAGAGTTTTCTCTCCCCTAGGTTTCTTGGTTCACCACCTCTACTAGAACCACCTCTTTGACCTCCTCTAGAATCTCTACCTCTTCCTCTATTCTTGGAAGTATAGTCCTACTTTCTTTTTCCTTTCTCTTCTACCTTTAGGACCATTTGATAGCATTAGTGAACTATTTTAGGAGTGACTTGCTCATGTCTTCTTGAATAGACAATTTGAGTCCATTTTTAGATATCTTGCCAACTTGATACTTTCATCTTCCACCACTTTAGACCTCAAGCATAACCTTTAGAATTCTTCAATATAAGAATGCACATCCATGTCTTTTTGTCTCCTCCTATGTAGCTATATTTCATAGTCTTCGGGAATGTAGGCTTGTTTGATTTTAGCCACCATTACCTTCCAAGTAGCAACATGACCTTTCTCTTCTTTTTCCCTCTCTGTTTGTACAAATTTCCACTAGGTTAGAGCAGTACCTCTCAACCTTGAATTTGCTACCTTGACCTTCTAAGCATTAGAGACACCATCAAATTCAAAATGGTTCTCCATTCCATGGTGAGATCAGGATCCATCTTGCCACTAAATAGAGGAATGTCTTCCATGGCTTTGTTGTTTATTGCCTTGATTGTCTTCAAGAACGACTCTTCTAGTAAAACAGGGTCTGGTACTGGAGTTTCTTCTTCCAACTCAAGGTCTTTCTCTTTGGGCTCCTTCTCTTTTTTCTACTCTATCTTGTCCTTGACTTTATCAGCTGTGTCTTGGACTTCGCTCAACAACTGTTCAAGCTGTGCCAATCTTTCTCTCAAAGACCTATTGTCCTCTTCTTGCTCTTCTACCTTTCTTTCTTTTTCTTTGACCTTCTTGGCCAATTTAGCATTGGTTACCATTGTGTTAGAATCACTAGATTCACTAGGTGATAGCATTCACCTTGGTTTGCACTTGCTTTGTCCCACACCTTTACAGGCTCTGATACCAATATGATGGGGTAAGGTAGGATAGACTAGCTAGTCTATGCTTCTCATCCAAAAATAGGATCTTGTTTTTTTCTCTACACCTATGTGGTCTATAGTATCTCTTGCTACTTAGAACATCCCTTGACCTTGCCCAACCTCCTCACTAGGTTAACTAGTCCAAACTTGCAGTGCCATTCCCTTACTCTTCTAGGAACACTATCCCTTCAAAGGTTTTATAGGTCTACTGGGGTACCACAACACTCCCCAATCCAACCAAGGTTTCCATGATGTCTTAAGATGTTATTAGAACATCTTTACTATGCTTGAATGGGTAACAACAATGGGTTTGTACCCGATTTCAAGATTTTTTTCACAAAAAGGCCAGTAAAAGAGCCTCAAATTAGGCCTCCACCCAAATTTGTAGGGCTTATAACTTTTTACCCTTAAGGATTTAAAATATTTGGTAATATGGAAATTTTCTCCCCTAGACACCTTCTACAAGATTATTAGGTTCTTGGGCTCCAAAAAAGGTAGTACAATAGATTTTGTAAAAATAAGAATTTAGGAGGGTTTGAAGGACTGCCTGCTATCCTCTTGTTTTCAATGCCTTCCACAAATCACACAAACTTCTCCTCTTCTACATATCACTTTTACACACTCCCCTTCATCCTCTCCAAAGTGCAAGTCTTGATCTTACTCCCATTGCTCATGAGAACAAATTCTTTGCTGCTTGCTCCTAATCGGACATTGCCTAGCTCGCCTAGGGCTTTATCAAACAAATGCTTGCACACATTTTTTGGTCCCTTTCTTGCAATATGGTACACATTAATTTCTATAGTATTGGAATCCAAATGTCCATGGAAATCCCACGATGGAAACAAGAGCTATAGCCCGTTCATTAATGAGAACTCAAAACCGGACAACAAACTGTTACTTTTAAAGAAATTTACTAAAACCTTCCAAAACATGATTACAGATCTAATCTAATGCATGAATAATGGATAATATACAAGATAAAAACTATAACTTGAAAAAAAATGACAGTAAAAACGTGATTTGCTGCCAAACAACACCAAAAACTAGTAAAAATGTATAAAAATCAATTACAGTTTGTTGTAGCAGTACAATGCTATATAAAACAATGACTTCCAACCCTTGGTTCAAGTTCTTCCAATCTTAAATAGGTATCCCATGGTGAATGGGTTGAGTTAGGGTGTCTTTAGTCACTTATACAAGTTAAACTTTCTTTCTAACAAAAGTTGCTTAGCACATTTACACAAGCGACCAACAATTTAGCAATTTTTTTTTTTTTTTTTGTTCTTTTTGCAATTCCTTCACCAAGTCCATTTTTGTGTCTTCCCAATGCATTCTTGGGTTTCAAACTTAACCCAATACACCATTCCAACATTTTAGGAACACTCTACGCACCTAGAAAGCAAAAAATCACAACATGACAATACATTGCCAATCACCTAGACCAAGAGCCTAAAACAAGAGCAAAACACAACAATTGAGTTAGAAACTCTTATTCTATCTACATACTTCTTAGAGTAAGTTTATCACACCAAAATTTAATATTGTGGGAGCCTTAAAAGGGTGCTCTCACACCACAAATCACTTCCAAGTAATCTTGAACTCGGTCTGCACTAGTGACTTGATGTATATTGTAAAACTCGACATATAGATTGAGTCACTTGATTCTAACTGCATAGCTTGGTAAATACTATCACTATGAGCTTAGTATAAACTGAGTCACTTGGTTAACACTGAGTTTCTTGGTTAACACTAGACTCACATCACTAAAACTGCAAACTTGGTAAACACTGTACAACTCACTTTGCACTAAGGAACTCAGTAAACCTCACAAAGCTCGGTTTACACTATTGATCACCAACTTGGTAGTAATTGCTTGGCACAAAATAAATACCATCTCTTGGACTTGGTAGCAACTATAGAACTCAGTAGAGTTTGAAATGCTTGGTTAACACTGTTAACTGTATAATATGCTTGGTAGATACTTACAATTTGAATAAGTGTATGTCACTAATAACAAACATGACTGAAATTTCAACAAATAATCCTCTACACATGTTGTAGGGTATGAAATTTTAAAAGACTATACATCATGATAAGGTACAACATCCCATAGGATCTCAAATAACCAAAGTACAAAATACTAGAATATGACCATAGAACATAATCACAATATAAGAAGAATAAAAAAACTACAAAAGGTATATCCAACATCGACATCCAACTATCAAATCTCAATGGTATAAGAAACACTACCGCCCGACCTTGTGGAACCTAAATGATCCACCCCCACCACGTTGAGGAGATAATCTCAAGTCCCAAATGGCTAACAATCCAGAAATCATAATAAGGATCTAGGTCAAGGAATCCTACTAGTAATATATCTCAAAGGTACCAAGTACACAAGTTACATCTAATCCTAGAGGCAAACAAAGACATGTAGGAAACCTAATATGCAAGTGGGAAAGTGTCATCACATGACTCAACTCTAAGGTTACCCTGGCAGTCTCTCAAAACCCTGACCCCCTAGTGACTCTATGCGGCATCAATATCCTTTCTTACAAATAAGGCATACTAATAAGGCAAGGTCACAACCAAGCATCCTCTCTACTCCCATCCTAGCCTATATTAGCACTTGAGGCATGGGTGACATAACATAGTGACTTGTTAATTCATTTCAACCCCATTAATGAAAATATTATCACTTATTAATACAAATTACAATGGGTTACCCAAGTAGCCTCTTTAGGGCTCTAGCGTCCATTGCAAGTCACTTCTCAACATACACATAGATAACCTACCCTAAGCTCATAAAAGTATATCTCATAAAATCGCAATAATCACATCAGTCCTATACAAGCAACTGGAAAGCACCAATATATAATTGATCAAAACCTCAAAGGTTATATCACAAAAATCACAACACATGAGCTTAATAAAAAAATTGGTTCTCATCACTAAAACGTGTGAATATGGCACATTGGTTGGAAATGAAATAATCACAACCAATAACATCACACAAAGCCATCATAAAACAACCATTTCCCAAGCCTTTGGTAAACATTTCTATTTGGTCGAACTACAAGATTTCCTGGAAAACCCATCCCAAGATAAACATAACATCTCGGTATACATTTAAAACAAGTGTAGTTATTCAACCATTTTAGTCTTCGATAAAGTTTCATAAAGATCGATTTGAGTAAAAGTTGAAGCATTTGTTTTATAATAGTTCCCAGTTGATATAGTTTTACCAACTTTAGATCATCATAATACAATCTTTGTTTTTGTAGTTTAAAAGAAGCCATTTCTAGTAAAAATATGTTGTGATTTAATTCTAAAAAATAATCCTCATTATTTACTTAAGAAAATAATAATGATATAATAATTTGATGCTTTAACAAAAAGTCCCCCTTTTTAAAAACATAAAAATAAAACTATAACCAAATACAATTTATCATTTTAAAAGTCATCATATTAAAAAATAAATAATCATATTTAAAATAAAATTAAATGTAAATAATTTAATATTATTAAAGTTATAAAATTTAATATTTATAAAAAATTAGTAAAAAAATTTATTTTTTAAAAATAACAATAACCCCTAAGGGATTGGTCGACGACCTATCTGGCCTATGCTATCATGATAGCTCTGCTAACATAGGAGCAGAGTACTGGCCACACAATACATGTTGTTAGAATAGCAAAGACTATTGTGTGGTGCCTTAAATGCATGCCAACATGCTTATAATTCATCATGAGGGAGATGGGGGTTGGGGAGGTGGTAGTTGATGCAAAGCCTTCACCTTGGAAAACTTAGGAGGAAGAAATCACTCAACTAAGTCTACTTCAAGGGCTCATGCACCTTAAGGATAAATAGTTTTGAAAATTTCATTCTAACTTCGAAACTCACTGCTTAATACACAACTAACATGCATGAATGTGATAGGAGAATAACCAACTTCCTATAGAAAAACTTTACACTTTCTCAGAAACTCAATTCGACCCAACAATATTCTCCCATATATATTTTGAGCCCCATTGACATGTTTGTCAACTCTCACATGCAAACCATAGAAATGACAAATCAAGAACTAGGCCACTCACAAAGCCTTAACTTTATTTCTAGTACAAATCACAATCTTATATGCACAACTTAAAATATTGTTTTGATTAGGTAGAAGCAAATTTGAAGGGGACCTGAAACCCTAAACAAAAAAGAACCAAAGTTAGGAGCTAGTTTTACAGTGACCAACAACCCAGAATATCAAAGTAGAATTCAAAGGCTAGTTTTATAGGGACTAGCAACCAAGTCAAGATGGTTTTATAGGGACCATAAACCAACATAAATAAAAAAAATAGCAAGGACCTGAAGTCCAGAAAAAACCTAGTTAAAAACAAAACAGAATAGAAGGAAATAACTGGTTACACTAGATTTTTAATAGCACCAATAATAGATGTGCCTAAGATAACAACCTATTTGAGAGAGTCTTGAATATTCTTTGCAAAAAGCTATACATCCACTTTTTTAGTGCTTTGTCTAGTTCTTCTACTCAGACCATCAACCAACAACAGTGCATGACCTGTCGAGTTAGCTTCATCCAGAGAAGCTTTTGAATTAGAAGTAACAATAGCCAGGATGGAAGAGGTAACACCCTGCATACCCATCTCACTATCCTTAATCATTCTTTTAAGGAAAGCTTCATAACCCTGAAGTTTAGTTGGGATGTTCCCAACAAGAGATTCCATCTCCCTCTGCTTCTTGTTTTCCTCATCCAACTTGACCTATAAAAATAGGGACTTCTCCTACAAGGAAGAAACATATAAGTGAAGTTTTTTATTTCATTATACATCCAATTATCCATCAACATCCTAATATTAACTCTATCTTTGGCTTTATTCATAAATTCCAAAACATTATCAACACCCTTTAAGTCCTGGACACTGTTAGAATCATCATTCTCTTGAATTTTATTTTTTCAAGCTTTTCCTTAGAGTCCTAGTTTTGGGTATTAGGTTCATTATTTGTACCAAGATTAATATCTTCATGACTGCATTCGACCAGAGAAGCATTAGCTGATATAGGATCAAGGGAAAGGGTAGCATTAACAAGGGAGTTCTCAGCACACTCTGTATCTAGTGTATGGGTAATCAAGTTGATTAACCCATCTTTGTCATTATATTCTATTCTCCTTCCTAATGTTGGTATCATGCAAGACCTCCTTATTCATAATCTTTCCACTATCCTCTTTAATGATAATACCCTTGATATCAAGACTAGTATTACCTTTTTTTTCTTTTATGCTTCGAGGAAGGGACTTTATCCTTAGTTTTACCCTTAATAGAAGAGGGCTTACCTCTCTTGCTGACAGTGCTAGGGGAAGAGTGCAAAGAATCATGGGCTAAGAGATCATCCAAGTTGAGAGTGATATCATTGGTCTTAGAAGAACACCCATCACTCACAACATGGGCCATGTCATCGCCTAGGGGAGCAACGTCAACCTCCAAATCATTTGAGCTCTTATTAGAGTCTATTTCCATTGCTAGAGCCCAGTTACAACTAGTTTTTTTTTTCATCGAAGAAATGCCAAAATTTTCCTTTTTGTTGGGCATGCCTTCCCCTTCCCTTTTCTTTTTACTGCTAGAAACAAAGTGAGTAGGGGTGTTGTCTTGGAAAAACTTAGTGATAAGCAAGATGAGACCCTCATGGATGATAGGTCTAAAATCCTTATATTTATGGGCTTTAAGCCCTTTGAGGAGAGATTGCACCAAATAGAAAGGAAATGATATTCTTTTCTTATAATGGAAATGGTTCAAAAAATTAAAGTGGTATGGATGAACCCTTGAAACCCTACTATCTAGAATGAAATACATCTACATGCAAGTGAGAACCACCTACCAGATGTCCTTAATTTGAGCAAGATCATAGAAGTTACCAACCTTCACCAGTCTTGCATCCTCCTGGTCATTTTTTGGGAAAATGTTTGACCACCTCTTTTGAAGCTTTTTTCTACTTGAAAAATCCCATACCTTCATTCAACAGCCTAGTAACCTCAGTAATAAAAGTAACATTAAGGATAAATTATCTGTCATAGAGTGCAACCTTGTCATCATCCCAAACTTTGTAGAATCTTCCTGCCACATGAGGTTTGTAACCATGAAATATTTGAATATAGCTGGTCATCTTTCCTTGCTCGAGCTAGTGCCAAACTTCCTTCTTCTTTTTCTAGTAGTGGCACTTCTCAGGTTCCAACTTTTTTTCTTCCCCTCCTATATTCATAGAAAGGACACCACTTTGCAAAATGTAACTAAGAGAGTGAAGAGAACTACCCCAAGAAAGGTTCAACGTATTACCTCTTGAAAGCCCAAAAAACACCCATAATCTGTGTGAAGTCTTGACAAACATGCAGGCGTGGAAACCATTCCATTTAAAACAATAAATGGAAGTAGTGATGAAATATTGTTACTAGCAAACATTCGACCAAAACATTTGACACTGACACTTGAAAAATCATGACAACTAATTGTCGAAACAAATAACACTCTAACCTCAAAAGGATACCAAGCTTGGTCATGAAAATAGCTCCCTAAGCATTTACTTCCCTTACCATATGAGTCATGATGAACATATGAGGATGTTCACCTAGCACATTAGATTCCCTCATGTGTCTACATATTTAACCAAATAGAAAATAGAAATTGTGAGACACATTATTCTACCCTACTTTGCTATGTATAATTCCAGGGATTTGATTCTAGAGAATCAAGTGATTCCCATGAGGAGTCTCAATGACTCTAAAAACAACTTCAAAATGGAGAGTTGATACCCATATGAATCGAATGATGCATTTCTTGAGTTAGATATTATGATTTTAGACTAATAGAGAGAGATAGAGAGATCACAAAATACATGAAATAACCTTCAAGACTGATAAGAAATCACGATATAGGAAATCTGATGAAAATCAGAAGAAGAAGAAGAAGAAAAAATGTGTCTTTGTATTCTTATTATCCTTCCCCTCCTACTCCTTCAAAAATTTGCTTTTTACATTGTTTTCTCTTCTCATTCTAGAGAATGCAATGTTACTGCCAACAAAGAAAGCATGATTGTTTCATAATCATGAAGGGATTGGCAAAAAACCAAATTCTTCCACCAATTTGATAGCCTGTGAAACATTCCTAAGGTTATAATTACTTAGGTAGTTCTATTATTCTAAGCACATACAAATACTAAGAAAATAAACTAACTCAACACTAATAAATCTAACATTGTCCTAAGTGGCTACAATTAGAGAGCTTATAGGAATGCTCTACTAATTATGCCACCACACCATAGAAATTATTAAAACATAACAATTTTAATCCTACTAACAATAATATGAGGCATGACTTTAAGTTCCTTCATATTTGTTGCATCCTCATGTAGCATCACCTTCAATGTGTCTTCATGTAACACTTTTTTGATTGTTTGTTTTATGATTATTTCTTCCAGTAGCACATTTCTGATTGTTTGTTCCTGTCACATTATCTTCATGACCTACTCCTACATCATAGTTAATGGAATCACAATAGTTAAGTAGAAGGGATTTAACCATCTTAGAAATTCAGTTGGAAATAGTAGGAGGTTTAGCTTTGAAGAATATCTATGATGATGATGTTGATTTCAAAGACATTTATCAAGCATGTACTAACTTGGATGATAGGTACAATCATGAGTACTCTGATTTTATGATTTATAAGTGGTTATTATTCAAAGGTGGACAACTTTGCATACCAAAATCCTCAATGAGGGACAACATCATACAAGATAAGCATATTGGGGTATTATCTGGTCATTTTAGATTCAATAAGACTTTGGAGTTGGTTTGTACATATTACTATTGGCCAAAACTACATAAGGATTTAAGAAAATTTGTAGAGGAATGCACTATTTTTCAGCAAAGCAAAGGAAAGAGCACCAATGTTGGACTATATCAGCCACTACCTATTCCTTCAAGACCATGGGAAAGCATAAGCATGGATTTTGTTATGGGTTTGCCAAAGATAAGAAGAGGATATGATAGTGTGTTTGTTGTAGTGGTTAAATTCAGCAAAATGACACATTTTCTACCATGCAAATCCACTAAAGATGCATCATATATTGCAAATCTATTTTTGAAGGAGATAGTTTGGATTCATGGATTACCATTGAATATTGTATTAGACAGAGATGACAAATTTGTGGGTTATTTTTGGAGGAATCTTTGGAATTTTTTTTGTCAAAACTTATTTTTTTCATCTGCATACCATCCACAAATAGATGGCCTAATAGAAGTTGTCAATGGATCTTTGGGATACTTATTAAGATTTCTTACAAAGCAACATGGAGAAAAATAGGATTTTATACTTGCTCAAGTTGAATTCTCATACAATGATATAGTGAATAGAAGCACCAAAAAATCTCCATTCGAGATTGTGTATGGTACACACCCAAGAGGAATTCTTGAGCTAAGAGAACTTCCAAATACTTTTCCAAGTAGCTCTCATGGAGAAAAGTTTGTTGGAGCTATTAAAGAGGTTTAAGATCAAGTCAAGTTGTAGCTATAGAATCCAAATCATAAATATAAAGAGTTTTCTGATAAAAAAAGAAGAGAGGTATAGTTCAATGTTGGTGACTTAGTGTGGGCATATTTCAAGAAAGAGAGACTACCTCAAACAAAGCATACAAAATTATTACCTAAGAAGGTAAATCCTTGTCAAATTTTAGCAAAATATGGGCACAATGCATATAAGGTTCAACTACCTTTGAAGATAGGCATTTCTCTCGTATTCAATGTTTGTGATCTCACACCATACAAAGGTTCTAAAATACAATCAGCACAACAATATTCTATAACATCATATTTGCAGCAATTTCCTAAACCAACAGAACCCCAACTGGAGAAGATATTAGATACCAAAATCAAGAAGATTAGAAGGAGGCAATATACACAATACTTAGTAAAAAAAGGACATAGAAACTTTTCGAATTTGGGAGTATGGTGCAAGAGCATGTCACCAACAAAAAGTCTAGTGGTGATAGGAAGACAACATATAGTATTATTAATTCAAAAGTTTATTGCAACAGGAAGTCTAGTGGCAATAGGAAGACAACATGCAATATGAGTAAAATGCAATAGTTTTGGGATAGGAAGTCTGACAACGATAGGAGGACAACATATTAAATTGTACAAGTTTATTATAAAATTTAAATGATGCCTACTTGTCATTGTAATTGATGGAATATGAAGAGTCAGGTAACTGAAATAAGAAGATTCACTTGTAACTGCCCATGAACAATATATAATGGGCTGGAGTTTTCAAAAAGGGACACCAACGAAATAGTTTAAAATGTAGTTTTATCAGTTTTCTCTGGTTGTCAATAGCCATTTATTTTCTATAGTTTTATTTAGTTTTCAATAAATATTTTCCTAGTTAAGTTTCATTTTATCTTCTTATGTGTCTTGGTTTCGTCCTTGATAAAGTTACAATCTTTGTATTTGGTTCAGGGTTTTTGGTTTAGTGATTTTGGCATGTTATATTCAACTTATGATATTCAAT
This sequence comes from Cupressus sempervirens, assembly GCA_028749045.1. Lineage (NCBI taxonomy): Eukaryota > Viridiplantae > Streptophyta > Pinopsida > Cupressales > Cupressaceae > Cupressus > Cupressus sempervirens. The sequence goes on along the minus strand of CM053793.1, from coordinate 472,622,251 downwards.
TTCCAAAGCATCTTGTTGCAGATCTAGTTCATGCCAATAAGAATTTTGGTTTCCATTCAAGAGTATTATACTTATCATGATTTTCAATATGTAAATGATGGTATTAGACTATTTTGATAATCGATTTAATGCATTGATTTAAGGGATTTATTGATAACAATTATACACTTTGAACCAACTCATAGTTAATGGAATTGCAAAATCAATTTAGCTAAAAGACATGATTGAATTTTTGAACTTGGATCGGTTATGTCAATCTTATTATGGGTTATGTAGAAGTCTAGTTGTATAGAAGAAAGGGCATTTTTGAATATTTTACCTACATATTTTTGGTCTAAGTCAATTCCTTCACAAATCTGGTTGGCTCTATATTAGTTCTAAGTGTTGGGTGTTGGGTATTGTTGTGTAATCTTGGCTATTGAGTTGTGTAACCGATTCAGTCATATATGAAAATATTTTGGAATATGTATTGATCTTTGTTTTTGGTTTTCAGTTCAGAGTTTCTTACATTGGAGTTCATATGATTTGGAGCTGAGTCTGAAATATATTGACAATTAATAATAGATTTTCTATAGAAGGGTTTCCTTGTCCTGTCATTTTAGGATAGAACTATGCTACGACAGATTTATAAAAAGAATATATGTTTACTTTGAGTTTTCCTCTATTCTAAATTTTTATGACATATTTGGAAAGACAGAATTGTGTATATGCTAAAATGCATAGAATTTGAGTAAAGAGCTCATTTTCAATCTTATTATGATGTAGAGAAAAATCCACAGTTGAATCTCTTGAGTGTTAATTTGTTTTTTATTTAAACTTTAATAATATAACTCTGATAGGGAAAGTATGTTCAACCAATCGAATTTATTAAACAATAATCATTTTTTGATTCAAAACCCTACCCACAAATCTGATTTCTAAATTCAAGCTTTCAATTGATGAAGAACAATCAATTTTCCAACAAGAGTTTTAATTTTAAGTATATTTCCAATAAGCAAAATCCATATAACAAGCAAAAAGAAGACATGTTGTTGACAAATTTCCTATGATGGTTCTACAAAAGCCTACCTCAATCTGATGCTATAAACCTAATAATTACTTTGTGCTTTTGAAAATCTCGCTACCCAAAACCTTTGGAAAAGTCTCGTCTTTCAATTCAAAAATTGCTCCTCCAAACTTGTATGTGTAGAAATGAGCTAGAATCTTTATTTAAAGATTATAAATCCACCTAGAGTTTTTGGTTTCACAAACATGCAAAGGCTTCTCATTAAAACAAAAATTTATTATTTTTAATTAATTTTAATTCATTTGTGCATGGTTTGTGCCCTTCCAATTAGAATAATCTTTAGTTTAAATTATTCCCACTTCGTTTATAATAAACAAGACTTTTTTGGAAACATATTTATTATTTTAACTAATAATAATATTTGAAGTATATTATTTAAATGTAGCTTCTAAATTATTATTGTTAAATTAAATAAATGTAATTAGGCCAAAATAGGCCTTAATATATATAATTTTCTTTAATTTCCAAAATTAGCCTTTTAATTAAATCTTTTAAATTTCAACTGTATTATTTAATATATTTTCAATTAATTAAATATAATATAATTGATTTATCTCCTTCAATTTTTTAATTTAATTAAATCATTTTAATAATCTCATTGGCTGATTTAATTACTTTTTAAAATCACAAAAGATCCACATATGCAATTAAGAAACTCGACTAAAAGGAAAAGTAAGAAATCAAACTCAAAGGTCGGGATTTCATCACTTTGACAAATTCAAAAAGGTAAGGAAATCAAATACTTTCTCTTTATCTTGGGACTATTAGGCTTAGATTTAGGATTTGGACTTGAGAACCATCTGCCCTCTTTTACCATTGAGATATTGTGATAGGGCATGCTCATCCTGGCAATTCAGGGAAGTTGATGCCCAATACCTGCAATCTACATAAAAATTGAACTTGTACATATGCATATATATCTTAAACTAATCAAGTAATGGTGAGGAGTGGTACATCATGTAGATCGCAACTAATAGGTAACTACAACTCCCTCCCTCAACAACTTTAGATGCACCAAGTATAAGGTAAAACATACATGTACACCATACACATCCAAGTATGGGATAAGTAACCATAAACTACATATAAATCATCCATATAACTGTCATCATGAAAACAACTAAAATCAGGTAACCAAGTACCACTAAATCAAATTACATAATCAAAAGAGCTAGCCTAAAAGAATTTGACAATATAACATAAAGCAAACTAGGGTAGGCACTCTAAAAATCACCCTAAAATGGGTCGATCAACTAGGAAACCTATGTTCTCCAAATCACTCTTAATTATGTCAACCTTATTACTGACATAGTTCATCATAATTTATCAATTATTCCTAATTCAAAGGATCAATTCTCACCAATTAATCCTAAATCAAGAATTGATTGCCTGACCTTATTTGATTAAATCAAAATACTAAATGCACTTGGCTAAGTTAATTTAAAAAAGGAAGAAGAAAAGCCTCCTAATTACATGGCATGTTAAAGGGGACAAGTAGACAAGGAAATCTTTATTGGAACAATGAGAGACATCTCACATGGATCACTCCACATTAAATCTCAATCACTTTTTAGAATTGAATCTCAACCACTCATTTGACCTCGATTCCTATAAATATAATGGAATTGAAGGTCAAATAGTCCATCATCTTAGAATTGCATTGTTACTTTAGTGAATTGTTAACTCATTTAAATGAATTTTTTCAATTCTTAGCAATTATCTCATACTTGATTTCTAATTTGGAAAATGAATCATTGGATTTCATTGAATCTCTCATGTTAGGTATATATTGTCATTGACTAGGGATTCAATATTGAGGGCAATTGAGCATTTAATCAGACTCTTCCTAATTAGAGAGCAATACAACAATTTCCTTAAGGGTTTGTGTTATTTCTTTGATTGATTTGATATACTAACTCTAAGGTTGTAATGCCTTATTGAAGTGTGTTATTTTGTAGCTTACCACATTATAATGTGCACACACAAATTTTGGTGCCCACTATGGAGCTAGACACCTTATTCTACTTAACCCTTCATTTCTTGACCTCCACTCTATATTAAGACTAAAAATCACTTAAAAAGTCATCTTAGGTGTTTGTAAGTCACTTATGATGGCACCCAACAACATTTTGTGGTAGTGAGTCACATCCTATGGTAGACAATCACTTCATGTGGTGTGAGCCACCTTTGAGAGAAGAAGGTCACCTTTGGGAGAAGAACATTGCCTTTTAAGAAATAAGGTTACCTTCAGGAAAGAAGGTTTCCTGTAGGGAGAAAATAAGGTCACCTTTAGGAAAGATAGTCAACTTTGGTGATATTCTTGGAGTTTATTCTTGGATTTGACTTTCATTTGAATCACTTGATCTTGTACTTTGATAATTTGATGATCATATAAAGGTTTTTGAGCTAATACTAACAAGTACTTACGGTTCTATGTTGATTTGATCTATTTTAAATCTAACCCTAACAAGTAACTTTTATTTTATCTATCCTTTAATTTTATTTGATTTTATTAACCCCTAACTATCGTCTTGTTTTTTTTACTATCATTTCTGAACAAGTTCTTGCAAGATGAGTGTAGAAGACACTTGTCAAAGACTATACTTGAAACATGGAATATTACTAATGAGTACATGTAGGTTGCCTTGGAGAATCCAAAAGATTGTACTTGTTTAGTTATTTTAGTAGGAACTAGTATAATTACAACCTTGTTAAAAATTCCATAAGGATCTTGATAACAAAAAGTAGGAGTAAGTTTTATGTGATATTGACAGAGTGGTCCTTTGGGAGGCAAGGAACAATAGTAGATCTTTTGACTAGTCTATTAGTGAGGGGAGTATGATATTTTCTCCTCGAGGGAACATCAGAAGAGGAGCCTATGTATCACCTTCTGGAAAGATTTATCTCTCTGGGATTTCCTAACTATAGTATGGGTCCCTGCCTCCCAGATATTTTGTTTAATCTTTCATATTTTTTGGATGTATCATCAACTATACTCGATCATCTTCCCCTCAATTTCTTCTCGATCATGTCTTGTGAGCTCCTCTAGTCTTTTCATTCATCTTTTTTTTTCTTGTCATCACAAAAGGTTAATCTCATCATCATATCTAATCTATCCAAGTGCTAAGTTTTTAAATCATGAGTCCATATCACATGATAAAACTATGCATACACAAGAGATATCAACATATATGAGATCATCCAACACATTATGGAAATGAAAGTGAAGACCATGAGCATATCTATCAATATTACATGGATGTATACACACAAGTATTGAAAAGTAAAGATAAATTCATCACATGATATGAGTATGGAAGGAGATAAGTGCACAACAATGATAGATTAGAATCCATCATCTCATATATATGGTGAAATATCAAATACAAGTAGAAAATGAGTATCAAAGTATCGATATCAATGTCTCAACAATATATCAAAATGAAAGGGATCCCTAAGAATAATCAACGATTGGTTTCCTCCCTCCTGAGTAGGTGGTAGAGGTGGAGGAGCTTGGGTCCTATCTAGTGGTAGTATTGTGCCCAACTCTAATCTCCCTGTGCACTATAAGTAGTCCAGGAGACTCTGTCATGTAGGAACTACAGTTCTATATGTTGCATAGTAGTATGTCACCCTAGCACCATGTCACTCTACATCTTAATGCATTGCATCTCTCTCATGTTAGTACTCCTAGCTACAATCTCACTCATTTATGAGCTTCTAGTCCTACATTGGGATGGTAGTTCATGCTTATTACAAATCTACCTCTAGGGCTTTGACTCTCTATGCTAATCCATCATCTCCTCTTGATGGCATTAGCTACCCCTATTATATCCCTCCCTCCACTTGATGCCTCATGAATAGCCTCTCCTCCTCCTATGGCTCATCCTCCTCCTTTGCTCTTTCTATCCCCCCACACTTGGAATAGGTGGTAGATCAGATGCTCGAACAGGCCAGGTCCCTAGACCCACTAGTCTCACCTCATCCCTTGTCTCCTCTATCATCATCCTTACCATCACTGTGTCAAGGGTTGTAAACCTTGGGAATAGATTTTATTATGTCTTGGAAGTAGGTTGCATAACTCAACATCAACCCCCAACCCTGGCCCTCCTCATCTCTATACATGACATGCATTGTCATCTCTATCCTGACTTGTTACCTTAACCCAAACTACCTCCATACCTAAGTGATAGAATACCTCTCCACTACCCCAGGATGCTTGCCCAATAATGGCTAACTGTAAAACATGAATTCTAACTTGTCTCTATATTCCACCCAATCATCACATCCTATGTAGGGCCTCTAGTAAAATGTATTCAAATTATCTAACACTCCTTGAAAATAGGGTATCTCATGTATGTACATCTATGCCAAAAATCCTAAGTATTTATAGATAAAGGGTCTCCCCCTCTACCTTGGTTGAACTCTAGGGCACACCATAATGATGTGCTCCCATGCTCACACTTGTGCCAGTATAGCTTTGTATATCCAACTCTTTTCCTTCCCATATATTATATCACAAAGCTCACACTACAAGTCTTCTAGGAGGGTGGGTCCCCATTCCATCCATTTGGGTCAATCCATCAAGTCCATAACCAACCTTCCCCATCCATACTAGAACCCCTTCTAACTCCTATCAATAGCCAAAAACTACTCAATTAGAGAGCAAAAAATACATGTCACTAGATAGTCATATCCATATCACTCCATCATATACTTCCATAAGATGAACCTATCTAGTATGGTATATCTCCAAAAATTGTCTACAATGTAGCTTGATCATCTTCTAGAGACTGATCAAAGTATATCTACAACATGGATTTAACATTGGAACTAGTCTCAAAAAGATTAAGTACATCACTATAGTAACATATGAGACTTATGAAATATAGTTACTAGCTCTCTAGTACAAGGAATGAGAAGGATCATGTATACATCCTCTAGGGTGATTTTCACCTCACTCATCAGTAAATAGAAGGTATTATTCTCACTATGCCATCTCTCAGCCAAAGCTATCAACAAGCCATCATTTGCCAAGATCTAGGAAACTATAGCAACTCTCCAAAACCCATGGCTCCCAAGGAGGCTATCTCATTAACTGTCAATTGAGGGAAAAGTCACAAACCAACTACCTTCAGTGCTAAAGTAGAAAAATCAAGAAATGCTACCTACATCACAAAAATGAGAAAAAGTATGAGTATGAATCAACAAAAATTAGAATGAAATTAAGGGTATTAATATTTAGTTATAGAAGTAATTGACTAAGCCCTGCTAATGTTAAGTGACTCAATTCCTAAGTATAACTACTTATTTTTTGAACAAGTCTCATATAGTACTTCATATTTTACTAGTACGATACTTCTTATCAATATGATACTTCACACTATATTATACGACTAGTGGCTTCTTTCCAAATGATACACTATACAATTGTAGGATTATATTTTACAAAAACTAGAACAATTGTACAATGAACTATAAACAGTGGTATGATACTCCAAGAGTATCATATGAGTTTTTTCCTACAACTACCAAAAACATGAATAAAATTCTCAAAAAAACTTAAAATAAGCTTGGATGTCAAATACTTACCAGGGCATGGTATTGACGGGGCTGATTGTGTAGCTACCTAAGCTTGAATTTATGTTTGTCAACATGAATCCTCATATCTTCCATTATTTTTCTCTCTCTCTCTATGCTCTGGAATCCAAGAATAAATGTGACAAATATTTTGAAAATGACTCTATGGACCTTTTATATACTTTGCTAACCTATTTTGACCTAATTTTTTATCACCTTAGATTCTTGCAAAAATTTCACCCTTACCTAGTTTTAAATTCTTGTATCCATTTTAGGATTGAAATCAAAATTCAAATTCATCTTTATTGTCAAAATCATGATTTAAAATTGTGCCTTCTTCTGCATAGCTAATTGACATTTTGAGGCTTAATCTTTGAGTATTTTGAGGCAATATCATTTCTTCATTTATTCATAATGTATACTCTCTTCATCTCTCTTCCTTATCTTCTCATTCATTCCATTCCATTGCATTTCACCTTTCTTCTTTTTTTGACCTAATCCTTACGATTTATCTTTTTGGTCAATTTTAGTCAAAGTAGGGGATAATATCACCACTTGGTGGTCAACCTTTATTCTTAATATCTTATCTATCATCTTGGACCTTACCTCATATAAGTTTGATCAAATCTATCTCATTTTTTCATCTCCTCTACTTCATTTCAATTTCATTTTTGAGGAGGCAAGAATGCTATATTTGTAATTTTGCACACTAATTATGACTACATCTATTTACTATGGACTTATCAATGCTCATCTTATCATTATGGGTCTTGGTTTGTCTTGACTTGATCTATCTAGTTTCCCTTGATCTATCTACTTTGATGTATTCATTCTCATCTTATAGTTATTAGTTCTCACTCATCTTGACTTGACTACCTATCTTGGACTTATTGGTGCTCATTTCATCATTATTGGTACTGATTCATCTTATCTTTGGCTACTATCTTGACACCATCATTCTTTGACTTGATGTATTCTGAGATCGATCACATATTAGTCAAAGAGGGTCAAATATAATCGCTGCAAATGGTCTACTAAATTATGAGGCCCCTTTCTGCATTTTTAAATTCCTAAATGCTAGACTACATCTCTTTTATCTATCAGCTTTGATTAGTTCCTTATTTGACTTTTACCACCTCATCCTAAGTTTCTATTTAATTAAAAAAATCATGTCCCCTTTTAATTAAATAAAAATCCCCAAACTCCCTCTTATCCTAAGTGTGCACATAAAAATGATTATTTCTTATTTTAAAAATAAGAAGAAAAGCATTTTGTCTACACATGTGAGGGCACACTTTTCAAGGTGGGTGGAATCTCCTTTCTCCTCCACATATATTTTGTCTCCTAAACACTACCATTGATTATTCCTCTTAGAGGTTCTTGTGCACCAAATTCAACATGAGACTTATTCTCCACCATAGATTATGCCTCTTATTCCCCACCATCCATTTCTCTTTAAAAGGAGGCTCTCTCTTCACTCTCTCATAGCTCATGCTCGCACTCTAATGTTATGTTGTCATTTTGTTTACTCACTCTCTTGAGCACATTTTCATTCACTTTAATTTACTTTTATCTTATCTTACTTCCATTCTTAGCTTAGATTTCCTTTATGCATTAGCTTAGCTCACATAGTCTAAATATGGGTTTTGTAAAATTTTCATGCTTGTTAGCTTAATCTTGCACTTCCTTTTCACTTAGCTTTAGCTTGTATTTTGCATTGTATACTTGTGATTCTTTGATATTGGCACTTGTGCCTCTACTCCTTTGAATCTTTTGTTCTATGGTGCACCTTGCAAGGGTTGCTTAACTAGGTTCATTTGGGAGCCACCACACTAGCTTGAATCATTGCACATCATAGATAGGAAGCTATAGGTTGTCTCTTGGGATGCTCTTTATCATAGGTTCTCTCAAGAATAATTTTCTATAGAATTATGTCAACTTTTGCACACATAATATGCATGGATGTAGGGTCCATATTATAATGCTAGTAAGTTTACAACATTATCTTATTGAATATCTTGTCTTGAATTACACTTATGATATAAGAAACTAATGAAAAACAACTCCGAGTAGCTTGGACCCATCCAAATTTTCCACCTAGTACTTCAGTGACTATCAAGTTAGTTACTCCTTAGTAAAAACTACAAAATAACTCCTTTTTTATATTCCCAAGTCTCAAATGTTTTCCCTGGGCTGAGAAATTAAATCTGAATACATTGTTGTGGTTTTATCTTTTTATTCCTACTATTATGTAGTCACCTTGAAGTTTGGATAAATAATTCCTATATGTACATATACATGCACTTTTCAAATATATCTATTTTTTGTGTTTCCAATTTTGAGATTTAGCAACTTAACACTTTTTATTCTTTAATGATGTGCTTTGTAGTAAAATTGTATATGCAATAGTCAATTAAGTAATGCAAAATCTAGTAGACTATTTAATTATTGGCATTATTGGTTTCTATGGCATTATGGATATGGTGTGAATTTGTTGTGATCTTCTACCATCTTCCCTTATATAAGCAATTGATCCTACTTTAGTAATGTGGAGTTGAGGATAAACAATGGTTCTTATGTGCATTGGTCAGCTTGACTTCTATGCTTATTGGAATCTCTTAATTCATTTTGGGAAAGTTATTTTGGTCCCTCTATATGTGTATTGTGCTCTTGCCCATGAACCAATAATTGGGCAAAATGCAATGTTTACATATTGCATATTCTTATCATTGGTAGTGTAAGTTATTTTGGATATGTATTTGAATCTTACATTAGTCTGAGTAGGATTAGATGATATGAGGGGGTATATGAAAATTTCTCATAATGTTTTAGTGATTGATAATCTGAGGGAAACCTTTATTTAAATATTTCTAAATGATTATCTCCATAGGACTAGTAGGTAGTCTTAGTTTAAAAGAGTTGAGGATTGGAAGTTGGTAACAATACAATATAGAATAAAAAGAAGTTTTATAATATTGAGGTGACTTATTCGACATAAGGAAGTTAAGGATTGAAGGGTCAAGGGTTGATCCAAAAGGAGTAAACACATTAAAACATGTAAGGAGGATTTTTTTAGAAGAGATGGTTAGTCATATGGCTTTACCAATGTATTGACATGATTGATGTGTGACTTTATTAAATTTGTGAATTGAAATTAATATAGTTAAAATTAATAGTAGTTACAATACTAAGTCTATCAAGATGTATATTTAATGAAGCCAATATTGTTAGCCCTACAGAAGAGAGCTCACAATAATTTCCTTTAAAATGACACTTTAGTTTTTAAATTGCACAGTCACAATCACCATTCTTGACACATGGATGCTAAATGTGAAGAGTTACAATGAAGATGGTATAGAAATGAAAGCTAATTTTTTTTTTCTAACTTAGAAGAATTTTTTGAGTTGATTGTATAACATTTTTTTCCTTGTAATTATGTTAGTCTAATACGTCTTATGCAAATTATACTAACATATAATATACTTATTTTGCCCAATTATTGAAAAGGGTTACAATCAACAAACATTCAATAAAAGGTACTCAAATATCCTATCAACCTATCATTGTTGAACCAGGCCTTCAATTTTTTTGCTTTCTACTAAGGGTATCATTTTTCCTTCTTAGGGACTACATGGCTTGGGACACTTTAAACATGTTTTCAAACTATATTTGGGCTTCTTGAACATAATGGAAAGTTCTTCTCACATTCTCATTGACAACCTAGTACATAACAACATCTTACTTCTTGAAAAGTATAAGAGATCTTAATTTTCAAGGAACAAATAGAAATACCACCCTAATTTGATGCTTAGAACTTTGCACAAGGTCTACAAGACCTTCAATACACATTATAGAAACACATTCTATGGATGTTTAATCCCCTTGATTTGGTTACTGATAGGTTTCCATCAAAAGTAGACTAAATTCCAACTATAACTTCATCCTTAGTTTTATTCGCTTTTTCACTTTCTATGTCTCTTCTTTAGTGATGATTGAGAGACAGGAAAGCACCTAGGTGACTTAAACTAGAAATTAATATTGAGAAATCATATTCTATGGGATATAATATGAGAGGGAATTCAACACATAAATAGAAACAATAATTGAGGAAAAGTATCATTAGTGTTAACAGTGAGATAATGTGAGAACATCAATATTAAAAATGCAATGAATTTTTTCTAAACAATAAAAGCATAGAAAATATCATCAATCCATAATAATAATAAAATAGAGAGATTCAATATAAGTAGTGTCATTTTTTTACTAGGCCAACAAAATAGTGGATACCATTATTATAGGGAAGTCTACAATGAAAATATCAATGTGATATAGATAAATAAAGAAGGCATGAAAAATGATAACAAAATGCACCATAAAAATCTCATGGAGTGGTTAATATAACTAAATATATATAACATTTTAGTGGAGTGAGAAGGAGATGAAGTGCATGAAGAAATGAAGGTCACTATCATGATGCAAACTACAAATCCATAGTATTTATGATACTTTTTCATGATAGAAACCAACCACCAAAACTTATCCATATAATATAATATCAAAGCACAATGGTCCAAATTTATTGAAATATTGACATTTACCGTGAAAAAGATTTTTTAGTATTGCAAGGTAGGATTTTTTATAATATTAGTTATTCAAAATATTTTTTTCCTTCATCTATCAAAGAAGAAAATACCTTCAATGTCCTTGTTAAGATGCATTCATCTATTCTTATAATGATCATTCTACTTCTCATAATATCAAACAAAACAACCCATAATTTTAAATTTCCTATCTATAAAAGGAAACATTAAACCAATAAGAGCTCTTGTTGAGTTGGAGTCCATGCCTTTCGAAATTCTAGTAGCATATTTTAAAATTGAGAAATATGTATACATAAGTAATCTTATATGTTTGCATATAGTAATTGAAACAACCTGTAAAATGTTGAATTTTTTTGGTATATGGTTGTCAATAGGAGATAAAGAGTTTACACAATTATAGACTTCGTTCTTTATAATGAATATAATTTTTAACACATTTTACCACAATAACATTTTTCTTTATATTTAACTTATATAATCTAAGTTTGATTTTTGTTAATATTTATAAACATATATAATAAATAAAAGAGTTCTATAACTAACATTAATAAAACTACAAAATTTCTTAAAGTATAAATAAAATAAATCTTTAATAAATAAGAATAAATATGATTATACAATAAAATATATTTGTCAAAATGAATTAAAAAATCTATAAATAATTTTTTTTTTTTTTTTTCAATCAAGTGTGTGTGTGTGTATATATATATATATATTAAAAATCATTCGTTTATCATTTGTAAAGTTTTTTTTTTTTTAAAAGAGAAAGTTAAATCATTCGTTTATCATTTTAAAGTTAGTTTGTAGTTATCTCATGTGGTAGGCTATTTATTTATTTATAGGGGAGGACATTAACAAATAATTTTAGTTAGTCTATGGGTTCACAAGCCAAGTGCTTAAAATTTTTTTTTTGAAAAAGTTATATTTGAAAATTTTGATCAAAAATTATTAACAAGTGTTTTTCTTCAATCTAAAAGAGCAACAGATAACTGGCATGTTTAGATTAGGCAAAAATACAACTGCCTTTGGAGGATGTTTTAATGATTGATGTGACAATACAAATAGTTTAATAAAAAATTTCTCATCATTGCAATTTTTTGACTTATTTTCTAGATTTTAAAAATGAAAATAATCCCTGACAAAATGTTGTAAGCCAATAAGAAAAACAAAATATATTCATAAATTGATTTTAAAAATATTAGAATAGCCAAACTTTAGAATTATGCAATCTATTTATTATGTCAATTAATCGGAGGGGGTCTAATGAAAACATTAGTTCCCTGCCTATAAATAGGTAGGAACTAATAAAGGATGATGCAACCTTCTACCCAAAGCAAAAACCCCAATGGATTGCCTCTCTTTTTCATGTAGCATACGTCATCTCGGGATTCGCTCTCTTTTGCACACATATGTCATCATGGGAAGAAATAAAAATGAATTGAGTCACTCGCAGGCTTGATAAAATAAAAATGAGTTAGGAATTTTTTCCTTTTTTCTATTTTCTCTTGACATTATCAGAATTCCAATAGGGTCAAAGAATTGAAGTTGGGATTCAAACTTCATCAAGTACATTTCAAAAAAAATAAAAATCAAATTTGCACAATGTGTGTCCTTAGTTGGAAGTTGCACAATTTCACCACAAATATATTAGTGCTACACCTATCCCCTAGTCTAAATCGATAAGCCATGTGTTGTGATGTTAAGAATGACAAAGAAAAAGGTAAACATGCAACTATGCTACACTTGCAATAAGATGAGAAAAATGGAGAGAATATGATCATTGGTGCTCGAGTGATAGACATTAATTACAAGTTAAGTGGTAGGTAAAAAATCTATTTACCATTGTAATGTTAACATTACCCTAACGTTACTATTACCAAGCTATAAAAAGGCTATTAAAGAGCTAGTTACCACTTTGCAAATTCCAACTCTTGAGTTTCGTAGGCAAAAACCTAGCATATTATGAGTAATCATTTTGTGATTTGCATAAGTATCCTGAGTAAGAAAATGGGGTATCCCGCAAAATAAAAAATAAGAGTTGTTGATAATATGTATAACCAACTTGTTGAAGAAGGTCAGAGAAATGAACAAGATGGAGTTGGTTAACTCAAAGAAAGTAGAACATGTAAAATACAAAAGTATTTTGTTGAAAGTAGATGAAAAGGATATGGCAGGAGCATTGCCATCATTTCCAATATAAGTCCTACTTATAAAAGTTATAAGTGCATGCCTAAAGGTAAGGATTTAGGAGCTCGGTGACAAAAATATAAGCAATCTATTTGCAACATTTTGCAAAAATGGGGTTTTAAAGGCACAACACAAGCATCTATAAAAAAAAACCACATTACATCAAGTTGTGGATATTCCTGACTTCTTCCAAGAAGATTGGGTAAAGTTCATATTAAGAATATTGCATGACAATTTTATGTGGTTGGACCAACCATGTAAGATCACCAAGGATTTGATTTGAAGAGTTATAGGTTTTAGTGGCATCAGAGTGGAACTTACCATCAAAACTATCCCAAATCCTAAAGAAGTAAAGATGACTGGAGGTCATAACAATGGATGAGCATGTACTGTAAATGAAATTCCTAGTATGGAGATGAGATTTTCAGTGAGGCTAATTTCTTATAGGATATACCACTAAAGCGTGGAGAACAACATGTTGAGTAGTGTTGCATATGGTGTTTATCACGTCATTCACAACCGTGCTACACTTGACCTAGGTGGATGGCTTCACGAACAACGAATGACAAATTTGCACAAGATCGAGAAAAAAATACAAGATACATATTTTGAAATATGGAGCCATAGTGGTCAGCATGTTCTTTCATTTTAGAAGATAATTTCTATGCACCCAACCTTCGAATGGGAAAAGGAAATACCCATAACAACACAAATTAGTAAGTTGTACAAAAAATCAGTTGACCAAGGAAACAACATCCTAAAGTTAAATTTTAATAAATTTCAACAAGACATACTCAAAAGGGGGAGGATTCCTTGTAGCCTTGTTGAATAACATAAGAATGAGTTGTTCTTTTTGGAAAGAACAAACTACTGCATGGTACAGGTTGTTGAACAACATACTCACTGGTTAACAACATTCCATTATAAAATGATAAAGGAAGTGGCAAGGCCACACATTGATAGGCTACTAGCTATGCTATTAGACCCTAAAGTTCCCAAGTTTAGCATACATATTGTGATAAAGAGTACACTTCTCAAACAAAGGAGAGTGTAGCATCAACCATGAAGAATGCAAAAAAATCTTACAAAAGGAAGGGCACCAAAGCTACTAAGGAAAAAGAAACTGAAGAAATGAGCATTGAGGAAGAATTGAATCTCACTGATGAAGCCTTATCATGTCCTCAACCACAATGGAATGTTGAAATGAAACTTGATACAAATCAAGAGTCATAACCAAAGCTTGAAAGGAATAAGGTGGCAAGATCAACCCATCCAACTAAAAATGAGACATATAAGAGGAAGTGGACAGAGAAAGAAAAGAAAAAGGAGAAACCATCTTCACCATTCTACAAAGATAGTGATTCATCTAAATCAAAACTAGAAGTGGAGGTAAGAATGGCAGCAAAGAGAGGTAAAAAAAAACTACTCCGCTCACAATTGATGATATCTTAAATGACATTGTATATAATAGTAGCTATAAAACATTGAGCTAGGTTTTCAAAGCTTACTAAGGAATAAAAAATATAGTCATCAATGTTATTCTACTAAATATGAGGACATACAACAAGAGTTTTGCTAAGATGAGAAATAAATTACCCCCAAAACTAGTAACAATTATATGAAATGACAATCAAGAATCATGAAATTCAAAGGTTTACTAGATGATGCACCTGAAAAGTAAGGCCAGAATATGTACCAAGAGAAAGAGAGATATTTGTTGAGGAATACAAACAAGGATTTATCACACAATAAAGTATAGCATCGGCTATTACAAGAAGAGAAAATGACACATTTGAGGAAGCTATGAAATGCCAAAATACTATTGCATAATAGTTAGAAATTTTTAGTGCAAAAAAGAAGGAAGAGGAAGCCAAGGCACAACAACCTGAGAAAACTGATCCAAAATGAAAAAGCATATTATAGTTAGAAAAGAAAAAGAAGGTAAAGGAAATTGGATCAAGTAAAGATAAAGAGGAAGAATGATATATAGAAGAGATACTAGAAGTATTGGTCAACTTTAATCCTCTCACATTTCCAAGAAGTATAGATAATTTCTCAATTAGTGCAAAGCCCATAGAGAGATGAGTCACTAGAATTGATTAATCCTCCAAAGGACTCAACCAAGGAGAAATCAAGAATAGAAATAGAAGAAAAGTCACCTAAAAGGGAATAATCTCAATCTAAGGAGAAAATAAGAGAAATAAAAGAGGAGGTAATAAAGAAAGCATCACTAGTTAGATCAATAACATCAATAAGGTTAGACTCTCCAATGAGAGACAACTCACTCATTAAGGAGACTAAAAAAGAACAAGTAAACACTATTGAGAAAATAGAAGTGGTCAAGGAAAAGGTATCAAATGAGAGACAATATGAAAATCCAACCCTAGAGTAGGAGGTGCAAATAGAGAAAGCACATGAGGTGGAAGATAAAAATGAAGATTCCTAGCAAACATTGCACAAGAAAAGGAGACATCATAATAAGAGACACTGACAAACACTACCAAAAGTCGAGGAAGGCACTTAAGATAAAGATGCTAATCTACCAACAAAAGAGAAGAGCCCTAATAAGGAAAGGAAAGAGGAGAAAGATGAGACTATTATAGCTACAAGAATTGGCTTCAAGCATCAAGGGGATAATACATATGAGATGGATGAACTCTCATGCACAAGAAGAGACACCAGTCAAAGAAGTAGAGAAAGAGAAAGAGAAGAATAAATCATTATGAAAGAAGTCACAATAGATAATTCCAAGATGTTTGAAAGAGATTCACATAAATAACAAAGTCTAATGAAACCTAAGTCCTCAAAGAGGAAGCTCGGTATGGAGGAAGGAGACAAAGAACATGAAAATAAAAAGAAGGGAAAGGGTCAACACTCATTACCCTTGTTATAATCATATTCTAGCTCAAAAGATGAAGGAAAGTTGCTCAAGAATGAAACAAAATATAAACTTGAGTTATAAAAAAAATTAAAGAGGAGCTTGACAGACAGAAAATGAGACTTGGTGAGATGAGCGATAAGGAGATAAAGAAATGGTCTAAACTAGTTAACTAGTATAGAATCCTTACACATATAGGCAAGAGATGACAATGAGATAGAATACTAGTAAAGACCAAAAATTTAATAATTCATTTAGCTATATATGTTTGGTATAACTCAAGTACTAAATTGATAAGTCAACTAAATCAAATTGTTGGCACCATTGACATTGACAAGATCACTATGAAAAAAGTAGAAGAATAATAGGGAGAAGCTCGTGAATCTTCTTGAGGAGTGAAAGATATAATTGGTAGAGGCCAAGGGCACTATGGTCAAAGCATTAAAGGACATTACACTAGTATTGCAAAAGGCATCATATCTATTAATATGCATGCCTGACTTAGATGACACTAAGAAGAAAGCTAAAAAAGAGCTTAAGAAATTGAAGAGTTCATTCAATGTTGTGATAGGTTCAATAATAGAATACATAATTTAAATCCAAGATAATTCACATCTTGTTAATAGAATACAAGTTGAATAGGATAAGAGACCATTCAAGCTTTTAGAGGTTCAATTTTTCCTATCATCCTTGTAAGGAATTATTCAAGAGCATGTGAATGATGTAGAAATACAAATAGCCAAGAAATCACCATGAAAAATGGAAGATGTAACATATGACTCATATGTCAAGTAAACACTTGCTCATAGGTATCTCAAAGACTTTTGGAAGACACAACTAGAAAGTTCTTGAGCTTGATATAGAGGGTTTTTGTGATCGAAGTGGTTATACCCTTTATCATTGACAACAAAAAGGGGGAGAATAATAATTAGATTAAAGGGAGAGAATAAGTGATAGTAATGGGGGAAGATTAAGTTGTTGAAAGGAGATTGTTGAAGTGAAGAAGATTGATGAAACCTATCATAGAAAAACCATTATTTTGTCACTAATTTCAAACCTACTACTTGTTGATGAGATAATTACTTACTTTGGTCTAAATGTTATTATTGGTTTGATTGATGAAGAGGATTTGAAAAGAAAGGATAATGAGAGAACCTAGAGAAAGGTTGAGTTATTTGGTGTATAAAAGGAGTACTAAGACCAAGCAAGACATTAATGATATAGTGTATTGTTTATGTACTTAAGGCTAAAATAAAAGGATACTTGAGAAAAGACTAGAAAAAGGCTAGTAAAGAAATGTGTCTACCAAGCCTGACAAAGAAAATAGTGCAAGGTGAGAAAAGTTAGTGTAGGCTGAGCAAAAAATTAGTTGAAGCTAAGTAGTAAATTCAGTATGTGCCAAGTGAAGAAAGTTAGTATGAGTTGAGCAAGAGAAATATAGTTCATGTGAAGTTAGTTACTATGTGCCACACAACAGTAAAGACTTAGTGGATGTCGAGAAATCTAGTGTTGGTCAAGCATCAAAACATAGTGTTTATTGAGCAAACAGAGTGTTATTGCCAAGTGCCAGGAAAATGTGTTAGATTAAAGATTTGAAAAATTTGAGTTGACTAAGTTGATTTCTTGAATTGTGTGAAGTGTGTGAAAGATTACTATGATGAGCTGGTGGCACAAAATTCAAGATAAGTTATTTTGAGGTGAATTCAAAGAGGATTGTAGAGGAAGTTTCTAAAAGTGATAAATGGAAAAGTGGGTAGATTCATTGAATCTTATCTAACCCTAGAATGGAAGTTTGTGATTAAGCAAAAAAAAGACCTAAATTCTCTATTTATGGAGATAGTAGGCCAAAAGCAATATTTGTCATGTGAAAGAACCTAAGGAAGAAATTAAGTATAGGGTGTTGCTTCATATGGTGGCCAAATAGAAGAGTCTAAAATTGGAATACAAAGAAAAAAGGTTTAAGAGGATGAATTCTTGAAGGGTGAACAAGCTGTCAGAGATGAAGAGGATGAATGCAAAGAAGAATAGAGGATTGAATGTGAGATTTGTAATTTGTGAGTGAGTTGTTATTATTATCAAATCAAATCCTCCTATTACTCTCTAACAATTGTATTAGTCAAGATAAATTCTTTGGATTAAGGTTGACCTAATAGTCATTAGTAAATCCTTTAACATGGTGGCATTCTAATGGAATATTCTAAAGTACTCTAACAAGGCTCACTTCTAATAGGGTGATTGAAATCCTTTAACCAAGTCACATTTAATAGTGTGCATTGTAACCTTTAATAGGGTTGGCTCCTCATAGAGCTCACTTCAAAAGAATGAAAATTGGCAGCATGTTACTAGTGTTTTTTCCCAAATTGGGTTTCCATGTAAAATCCTTGTGTCAAAATGTGTGATTGATTTTGTGGTATTGCATGTTTGCATTTTTGCAAAGTCATTTTGATATAGGACAACAATATGCATATGTTTAAGATATTGAATGGTCAATGCATTCATAAGGATAAGTTGCAGTATTGAAATGTTTTATTTGTACATTTGGACCTTGGATAACTGATTCACCCCCCCTCTCAATTATTCTAAAGTATTCCAACAATTTCTATTAGAGAACCAAGTGCTTGTGAAGAGAAAGTTTGAAGGTACTTAAAGCTATAGATCAAGATGTATAGAAAGGAGGTGCCCAAGTTAAACAAGGAAAACTTTCCTGCATGGAGTTTTTTGATGAAGATACATCTAAGAGGTCTTGGAGATTATGCATATTCAACTATCACCAATAAGCTTGTTGATCCAACTGGAGCCCCAACTGCTCAATTGAAACAAAAGAAGGAACACAATTAGGCAATGTTGGAGATTGCATCTTCCCTAAGCTACTTAGAGTTTGATGATATGAAAGGATGTGGGATGCCATACAAAAGATCTATGGAGGAGATAAGAATTTGTTGAGAGACAAAGCTGAAAACCTAAGAGGATAATTTAATGAAATGAGAATGCAAGATGGTGAGACTATAGTCCAGTATTGTGTAAGGATCAAAGATATTGTTTATGAAATTCAAGGATCTAATGGACAGATTGAAGATGAGACTATGATCAACAAAGTATTGAGAAACATGCTTCCTATCTATGCTATTAGAGTCTTTTCTATACAAGAATTGAGGTTTACCCTTGGTAGTAATTTGACCCTTAAAGGACTGCTTGGTAGACTCACTACTTTTGAACTTTTAAATTTTGATAATTTTAAATATGAGAATGTTGAATGTACTTTCAAAGCTAATTTAACACTAAAAGAGCCTAAAGATAAGAAAAAGAAAAAGGTCAAACCTAATTCTAATGACAGTGATACAAATGATGAAGAACTAGAAGCATTGTTGGCAAGGAAATTTCAAAGGCAAAGGAAAATATAAATGCAAGTTACCCATCATATGCTTTAATTTTCATGAGGTTGGTCATATTACAACAAGATATCCTGATAAGTCAAACAACAAGAATGAAGACTATTTTAGAGGTAGAAAAGATGATAGTAACAAAGGCTATAAGGACAAAGGAAAGAAGGCTTGCTACATTACTGAAAAAGAATCCAATGATGAATCTAAAGATCATGATGAAGAAGTTGTCTATGTTGCTATGTGTAAGGAAACTCAGATGTGGAAATAGCTTCCCACACTAATCTCTTAAGAGAAGTATGGTGCAAATCCTATTAAAATCTTTTACACTTACAAATTCAATATCATGTAAACAACAATATTTCAACCAACCAAGCATAAACAAAATAGATAGAGAAAGAAACACATAACACAAAGATTTTCTAGTGGGGAAAAACCTTTTGGTAAAACAACCCCACCCCTCCAGAACCTGCACAATGTATTATCTTCAACACAAGGTTACAATACACTTGCAATGCAAGTTCAACAGCGACAATAGAAGACTCTAGTAGCAACTCACATTACCAGCAATACACTTTCTCGCATCCCACCTCTTTGCAACCCTAAAAATGCTTATAACATGCGCTTCACTTTAGGGCTACTCCCAAAGGTAACCGTATTAGGGTTTTACCATTCTCTGAGAAATTAGGAACCCCCAAAAAAATTTTAGGCCGATGCCCCAAACCCCACTATTGGGGTAGAGTGTACAGTACTCAAATTTATTAGTTGCCACGTGTCTTCACCTGTCATTGAATCTTCCTAAGATGGCACTTACGTTTCATAGGAATCTATCATAACCATTTTAGTGATGATCTCCTTATACACAATTCAAGATGCCGACACATCAACATTATTTGCAAGAAATACATTTTACAAAAAAAAAAAGAATAGGAATAATCCAAGGTTGAGACACCTTATTCCTAACATTATGAAGGATGATTCTGATGAAGATGAGGCAACTACATTGATATCTTATGTAAACAAAAGTGATAGATGGATCATTGATAGTTGATGTTCATATCACATGACTGGAGACAAAAGTAAGTTCATTACCCTTGAGTATTGCAATAGAAATAGTGTTAGATTTGGTAATGATGCACCCTTTCTAGTTAAAGGAAAATGATCAATAAGATTGATAGATAAGATCATGTGTGACAATGCTTACTATGTGGAAGGACTTAACTATAATATGTTCAGTGTG
Organism: Cupressus sempervirens; assembly: GCA_028749045.1. Lineage (NCBI taxonomy): Eukaryota > Viridiplantae > Streptophyta > Pinopsida > Cupressales > Cupressaceae > Cupressus > Cupressus sempervirens. The sequence goes on along the minus strand of CM053793.1, from coordinate 472,601,319 downwards.
TCACAATTCATGAATAGTTTAGGTTGTAGAGTTGAATTTGATAATAGAAAGGCTAAGATCTATGGCATTGATGGAAAAATAATTGGAAGTGGAGATCAAAATAGAGTTAATCTATTATATCTTGACAATGAATGATGCTACTTGTCTTTTTGTACAATTTGATGATGTGTGGCTATGGTACAAGAGGTTATGTCATGTAAATTTTGACAATTTGGTTAGTATCAATAAGATGAAGAGAGTCAAAGTTTTGCCAAAACTGAAGAAACCTGATAATATGATTTGTAAATAATGTTTGTTAGGCAAGATGACAAAGTCTAGTTTTGAAAGTAAGAGTCATACTTCAAAAGAAATTTTGGAATTAGCTGATACTGATTTATGTGGATCAATTGATGTGAAAAGCTACAAAGGTGACAAGTACATTATCTTATTTGTTGATGATTATTCAAGAATGATGACAGTAATTTTCTTAAAAGAAGAATCTGATGCTTTTCAAATATTTAAGTGGTATCTATAAAGAGTTGAAAAGGAAACTAGCAAAAGCTTAAAATATTTGAGATCTAACAGAGGTGGAGAGTTTACATCAAATGAGTTTGAAAAATTCTATAATGATAAAGGAATCAAGAGACAAACTTTTGCACCTAGGACCCCTCCAAAAAATGGGATTGTTGAAAGGAGGAACAATTATGTAATGGATTGTGCTAGAACACTAATTATGGAGAAGAATGTTGCTTTGAAATATTGGAGAGAAGTTGATGGTACAACTGTCTATACCTTGAACTGAGTACAAGTGAAGAAAGGTACAAATTCCACACCTTTAGAATTATGGTATGGATATTCACCCAATGTCAAATATTTTAAGGTATTTGGAAGCAAGTGTTATATTCTTAAGGATAATAGAAATGGTAAACTTGATGCTAAAAGTGAAGTAGGTATATTCCTAGGCTATTCCACAAGAAGCAAAGCTTATAAGTGTTTAAATACTAACACTAATAAAGTTGTGAAAAGTGCAAATGTAAAGTTTGATGAATATATAGAAGAAAATGAAGATGAACCAAAGAAGGAACCTAAAAATTATAGAACCTTTATGTACTGCTATGAAGACATATCTGTTGATGTTGATAATTCTGCAAACCAAGTTATTAATCAACAAGAATCAGTAACTGTTGAGTCACATACAATGGATGTTGAGTTGCATTTAGGAGGTAAGTTAAAGTTAGAAGCCAAGGTACATTCTGATGTTGAGATCAGTTTACATGAAAGGAATGTTGAATTACCTGATAGAGAAGTGCATAGTGAATCTGAAATTGAAAGACCCATTGTAGAAAGAAGAGTAGAACCAAGATTGTTGAAGTATGTCAAAAGACATCACCTTGTTTGAAAAATTATCAGAGATAAAGAAGATAAACCAATGACAAGGAATAGGTTGAGAAATGACACATGTTTGTTAAGTATACATGAACCTAAGTTAGTTAAGGATGCATTAGAGAATTAAGACTAGAGTAAAGCCATGAAGGAACAGATTGAGGAAAAAAAAACATGGAATCTAGTAGCCAGACTAGAGAACAAGAATGTGATTGGAACCAAGTGGGTGTACAGAAACAAACTGGATGAAAATGGTGAAGTCACAAAAAAAAGGCAAGATTAGTTTGCAAAGGATATGCACAAGAAGAAGTAATTGACTATGGAGAGACATTTTCCCCAATTGCAAGATTGGAAGAAGCAAGAACTCCGCTTACTTACTTTGTATACAAAGGATTTAAAGTTTATCAAATGGATGTTAAGTCAACATTTCTGAATGGTATATTAGAAGAGGAGGTTTACATAAAACAACCAAAAGGATTTACCGATCCAAACAACAAGAACATGGTGTGTAGATTACACAAAGCTTTATATGGTTTGAAGCAAGCTCCTAGAGCATAGTATGAAAGGCTTCACAAATATCTTGTGAATATTAATTTTGAGAAGACTAATGACAAAAACAATCTGTACTTGAAGACAAAATGAGGTAAAGGAATTTTACTAGCTGAAATGGTTGTTGATGATATCATATTTGGAGGACAAAATGCATTGTTTAAGACATTTGCACATGAAATAAAGAAAGAGATTGAGATGTCTATGTTTGGAGAGATAAATTTCTTTGTTGGATTGCAAGTATATTAGATGAAATATGGTATTTACATCACTCAGTCCAAGTATGTGAAGAAAATATTGAAAACATTTGGTATGGAGGATTCAAAATCAATTAGTACTCCTATGGTGATAGGGCACAAACTATCCAAAATTGATGATTCTATTGAAGTAAATCAAACATTGTACAAGTCTATAATTAGAAATTTACAATACGTAGTTCATATTAGACCTGACATTGCATTAGCAATTAGGATTGTTGCAATATTTTCTGCAAATCCTAAGGATAATCATTTAATGGATGTTAAAAGGATTATGAGATACTTGAAAGGAACAGAAAACTATGATCTATACTACAAGAAAAATGACAAGTTTGAATTGAAAGCCTATATAGATGTTGATTGGGATGGAAACATTGATGATAGAAAGAGTACAAGTGCTGAAGCATTTTTCTTAGGAAATATATTGGTCACCTGGACTAGCAAGAAAGAAAATTGTATATCACAATTGACTGTTGAAGTTGAATGTGTGGTTGTTGCAGTGAATTGCACAAATGTTGTATGGATCAAATAGTTACTCAAAGGAATGAAGGAGGAAATTGCTGAACTTGTGGTACTCTACTAATAATACAAGTGCTATAAACATATCAAAGAACCCTATGATGCATACAAAGATAAAGCATATTGCAATCAAGTATCATTACTTGAGAGAGTTGGTTCAAGACAAAGAAGTGAGAATGAAATATGTGAATACAAAAGAACATATAACTAATATATTTACAAAGGTTTTACCTAAGGATGCACATGAATATCTTAGAGGTAAACTAGGGGTGATACCCTTATCCAAAGCTAATTAATAAGCAAGAGTAGTTCCCTACATCTACTGAGTTGGATGACATATTTTACAAATTGATTTAGTGGATCTTACTTTAGGACCTGCATGAAGTAAAGGAGCTGAAATAAAATATTTACAGTCATATGCCTGGTGACAAAGGGAGAACTTGAATTGATTATATATGTATGTATAGATGAAAAGTCTTTGACATTGTTGTAAAAGAGGGAGACTTTATTGGGGATATACAAGTGAGAGAGAGATCAGATCAGAGAAGGAAGGAGAAAAATTGTCAATGAAGGACAAGATCAGATGAAGAAAGGCACACATATTGATAGAGGGAGATATTTCAATAAAAGATATTAAGTTTCTTTTTGGTATTGGCTTTCCATCAATGCCAAAGAGGGATTTTATTGAAAGGAGATTTTTGAAGTGAAGAAGATTGATGGAACCTATCATGGAACAATCACTATTTTGTCACTGAACTCAAAGCTACTACTTGTTGGTGAGACAATAGCTTACTTTGGTCTGAATTCTATCATTTGTTTGATTGATGAAGAGGATTTGAAAAGAAAGGATAACAAGAGAACTTAGAGAAAGGTTGAGTTATTTGGTCTATAAAAAAAGTACTAAGACCAAGCAAGACATTGATAATATACTGTATTGGTTATCTACTTAAGGCTATAATGAAAGGATACTTGAGAAAAGACTGGAAGAAGGCTAAGTAAATAAATGTGTCTTCCAATCCTGACCGAGAAAATAGTGCAAGCCGAGAAAAGTTAGTGTAGGCCAAGCAAAAAATAGGTTAAAGCCGAGTAGTAAGTTCAATATGTGCTAAGTGAAGAAAGTTAGTATGAACCAAGCAAGAGAAATCTTGTTGGTGTTGAGTGAAGACAATTAGTATGTGTTAAGCACCAGTAAAGAGTTAGTGGATGTCTAGCAACCCAATGTTGACCAAGCATCTGACCATAGTATTTGCTGAGCAAACAAAGTGTTATTGCCAAGTTCTAGAAAATGTGTTAGATCAAAGATTTAATGAATCTAAGTGACTAAGTTGATTTCTTGAATTTTTTAAAGCATGTGGAAGATTACTATGATGAGTTGGTGGCATAGAAATCAAGATAAATCATTTTTAGGTGAATTCAAAGAGGATTATAGAGGAAGTTTCTAGAAGGGATAAAATGGAAAAGTGGATAGATTCATTGAATCTTACCTAACCCTAGAATGAACGATTGTGATTAAGTGGAAAAAGACCTAAATTCTCTATTTATGGAGATAGTAGGCCAGAAGAAACAATTGTCATGTACAAGAACTTAAGGAAGATAAGAAGTCTAGGGTGTTGCTTGGTGGCTGAATAGAAGAGACTACAATTGGCATACAAAAAAAGAAGGCTTAAGAGGATGAATGCTTGAAGGGTGAACAAGTTGTAAGTGACAAAGAGGATTAATGCCAAGCAAAATGGAGGACTGAATGTGAGATTTGTAATCTATAAATGAGTTTTTATTGTTATCAGATAAAGTTCTATTTTTACTTTCTAACAATTGTATCAGTCTAGATAAATCCTTTAGATTAAGGTTGACCTAACAATCATTAATAAATATTTTAACAAGGTGATGTTTTAATGGAATTTTCTAAAGTCCTCTAAAAAGGCTCACTCCTAATAGGGTGATTGAAATCCTCTAACTAGGTCACATTTAAAAGTGTGCATTATAACCTTTAATAGGGTTGGCTCCTCATGGAGCTCACTTCAGAAGAGTGAAAATTGGTAGCATGTTACTGATGGTTTTTCCCAAATTGGGATTCTACATAAAATCCTTGTTTCAAAATGTATGATTGATTTTGTGGTATTGCATGTTTACATTTATGCAAAGTAATTTTGACATAGGACAACAATATGCATATGTTTAAGATATTGAATGGTCAATGCATGCATAAGGATAAGTTATAGTACTAAAAAAATTTATTTGTACATTTGAACCTTGGATAACTGATTCACCCCCCCTCCCCATGCTCGTCTCTCAGTTATTCTAAAGTATTCCAACATTAGTATGAAAGAATTGAGGAGAAGAAAACAAGAGAAACAAGTACACAAATAAGATTAAAAGAAGGAGATACAAACACAAGAGGAGAATAAAAGAAAAATGTGAGAACACATAGAGAAGATTGAGTTAAGGGTTTTTATAGATTTTTAACTAAGTCTACAATGATGTAATGTTGTCTATCAATTTTGTCAAAGAAATGTAAAACGAAAGTTTGAGGGCCAAAGGCTCTTACAATAAGGTCAAGTATTATCAAATATTTTTTCATCAATACCAAAGGGGGTGATTGTTAGATTTACAAGTCTCGTTTGTATGATGATTGTAGACTGGTGATGCCAACACTTAACACATCAAAGTGTTTTCATTGATTGGCAATCGATGAATAGAGAAAGAAGAGGATATGATGATGAATTAACCATTAGTAGACTCCTACACCGGTCGAATCAAGAGAGAGTTGAGGACAAGGGAAAATGAGTAAAGGGAAAAATTTGTATGCTAGAATGGTGAATCACAATCGATGTGACAAGGTAGTGGAACATGCACACTACATTTAATGTGATGGTTGTACATGTTGAAGTAGTGTAAAGATGAAAGCTACATATACATCTATAGGGTGACTGCTAGACTTACCAATCTAGACCCCTACTAGTAGGTTTCATGGGTTTCCTATGACAAGCACAAATATGTGATTCAAAATTTAAATACAACTAGTTTGAGCAAGAAAATATGTTTTTGTGGGTTTTGGCACCCAAATGATGGAGATTGTAAAGTGTGTGAAACTTCATTTTGGGAGTTTTTGTGATGATCATTGTTGTTTCTAAAAGAATTTGTAGAACAAAGAGTGAGACTATGAAGAAATAAATTGTTTTAGAGAAGAATGATGAAGTGTTGTAGACTGGTGATTGTAGATAGAGTAAAGCAGGAAGAGAGAAAGGTGATACAACATATATCATAGAGGAAATCAAGACAATGAGTGAAGATCAAGGCATATTTTATGTACACTAAGTAGACCTATAAGGAAAGGTGTCTCATTTGTAAATCCTTAGCACTTAGCACACCAAAGTGATTTTCCTTAACTTAGCACACCAAAGCATATTGTAAATCCTCTAACAAAGTACCTTCCAAAAGGAGTGTTGTAAATCCTTTAACAAGGTATCTTTAAAATGCTTCAATAATCCTAACACGTTGCTATCATTCATAATTTGATGTGTTCTCAAAAATAATAGTTGTAGCCTCTAATTGGGCAACCTTTTATCTGCAGTAAAAGGCTAGTAGGTATATTACTTCCACCATAGTTTTCATCCTCTCATCGTGGATTTCCACATACAAGAATCCATGCGTCATTGATGTATGCATTTTTGTGTGAGCTTGTATGCTTCTATGTTACTATTTTTATTACTATGTTGTTATTAAAGGAACTGGTATATAGAATATCAAGTGTGATAGCTCAGTAGACCAGTTGGAAAGTTTGTATTGATGCATCCCACTCTTAGAATTGGTTCAACAATATATACATATATATACATGTATACATATACATCTCTATATATATGTCTGTGTGTATATATATATATCTATGTATACATATATATATATATGTATGTATGTATACATATATATATATATATGTATACATATATATATATATGTATACATATATATATATATGTATACATATATATATATATGTATACATATATATATATGTATACATATATATATATGTATACATATATATACATATATATATATATGTATACATATATATATATGTATACATATATATATATATATATATGTATATATATATATATATATATATATATATGTATACATATATATAGATATATGTATACATACATATATATGTATATGTATACATACATATGTATATGTATGTATACATATACATATGTATGTATATGTATACATATATATATGTATGTATACATATACATATATATATATATGTATACATATATCTATATATATGTATACATATATATAGATATATGTATACATACATATATATGTATATGTATACATACATATATATATGTATGTATACATATATATATATATACATATATGTATACATATATGTATATATATATATATATATATATATATATGTATACATACATATATATATGTATGTATACATATACATATATATGTATATATATGTATACATATATGTATATATATCTATATATGTATGTATACATATACATATATATGTATGTATACATATACATGTATATGTATACATACATATACATGTATATGTATGTATACATATACATGTATATGTACACATACATATACATGTATATGTATACATATATATATATATGTATACATATATGTATATATATATATACATAGATGTATATATATATACATATATGTATACATATATATATATACATAGATATATATATATATATATATATATATACATAGATGTATATATATATATATATATACATAGATGTATATATATATATAGATGTATATATATATATATATGTATATAAATATATGTATTTATACATCTATGTATATATAGATGTATATCTAAACATATATATAGATGTATATATACATACGTACATACATACATACATACATATGTATGTATGTATATATGTATGTATGCATATGTGTGTGTGTGTGTGTGTGTGTGTGTGTGTAAAATAAGGTTTTATTTAACCTATTTTATTTGTTTAATCATACATTGATGACAATCATGGATAGTTGGATATTATACCAAATAATGTAAAAAGTGTTGCTTTTCCATCCATCATAAAATTAAATCATTTTTTCCCTTTTTAAAAGCAAAATGAGATCTATGGGTGGCAACTATGAGTGAGGTTGAGGAGTAGAAAGTCATTTGTCATAATTTTATTACTTTTATCCAAGCTCCAATCCCTTATAAAAATGCAGGTGTAAAGGTAAAAATAATAATAACTAGGCCCTAACAGAATGAGAAAGGAACAAATATTTTATGAAGAATAGTTTTGTAATCAAACCAATGTTTAGTTACAACTATAAAATCCAATTCTGAAATCTAAAAATGAGTTTTTGATGGAATATTAAAATCCAAGTGGAGGAGGAAGATGTCAAAGATTGAGAGGAGGAGGTGGAGGAGGAAGAGGAAGAAGAAGAAGTAGATTTCAACTTGCACAATACCATAGATCATTTCCAACTTGGCTTACGGCCATCAAGCGTTCCTTATTTCCCAAAAAAATAATATGAGGCTCATGTTCTCAGCCAATGAAAATTCAAGACCATCATAATAGGATGATCGATGTTTTCATCTTGAGCAGACATCCTTTGTAATAAACAGGGACAATACTCTCAATTTGTGTCGAGTACTATTGAGCAATCATTTTGCATGATGACAGCAACATAAATCCTTACAAATTTCTCTCTTGAAAAGTTAATAAAAATGAGAATCTCCAAGGTTCTAAATTGTTATTTTTCAACCTATCGAGTAGCTCAATTAAAGATAAATGTGTATGTTTACAAGGAGGCTTTTACTAGTATTTGTAAATCCTACAGAACTTTGAAGAAATGTGACCACAAGCATATATAGTTTTATATTTTTCAGATTTTATGGTGAATGAAAGTTTCTAATAATGTAAGTATATGAATTCCTATTCTAAGAATGTGTCCAAAAGAAAATTACAGAGATAGGGTAATAAAAAATTTAAGTAAATTGCTAAAAATGAAATTCCTAATGGACATAAATCATAGTAACAACATGTTTGTGAATTAAATTTTCAAAAGGATCAAGGACACTAATAAAATTAGGATATATGTGTCCTTAACTACATTGATGCAATATTCAAAGGAACTAATAAAGATTGTATGATGTTTTATGATTCATCAAATCATGTAGCCACAAAAAGTGCATGCACACAAGACAAGTCACTATGCAAAATTGTAGAACAATCCCTTTCTCCAATTTGTCATAGAAAAGGAATTTATTAAAAAATATGACAAAAACAAGAACTAATTGATCACACGAGCATTAAACACAATAAATCTATTGGCTCCATTGTTATTCATGAACATAAAATTCATAAAGGAAACACACATTCTAGCAAGAAACACTACACATACAATGAGAGCACTAATAATATACATTGTTGCATCAAAATACCAACCTTGAACACATATTAAATCTTTATATTTATAAGAAACCCCATCCATCATGTTATTTTTGGATCTAGGGTTTTTTCCTTTTCAAAAAGCATTCTCAAAACACTAATTTTGAAGCAAATTCTGCACAAACAGACTCCTAACTAGGTGCTAAGTAGGTCTATAATATTTTTTTTATTAATTAAATTGTGCATGGACCTTTACATGACTCCAAAACTATCAAATAAGAAAGAGATAAGAATAAAGAAGGCTTTAGATGATCTGGGAGTCTTTGAGACTTATAAAAATGTGAACTTTACCTTCTCTATGTGTCTCTACCAGTTAAACTACAACCAAAATGCATTTTGGCACATGAAAATTCCCAAAAAATAGAAGTAATAGTTAACATTTAGTGCCACCACAAGTGATAAAAAATGACAGTGCACTTCTGCACTTTGGAAAGTTGTACACTTGTGCACTGTTGGGTCTTATAAGGTCAAAATTGGCAAGATTTTCCTAAGTCCCAAATTTTCAATTTCCAACATCTAGTGCTTGTTGACCCTACACAAAAATGATGTTTGGATGTATTGTCTTGAACTTGCGTATGGTTGTAGCAATTTCTTGGGGCTCCGATAAATCTAGAGCTTGATACTTGCCTCTTACTTCTCTAAGAAAATCTCAAATCTCTCATCTCACCTCTGCAAATTCATCCTCTTTGGATTCCAACTCTTTTAATGTCTCCTCGATTTAAAATATATGTTACACATCATCCTCAAAGGATACTACTTCAAAAGATGCCCAAAATTTTTGTACTAATGTTTCCATTGAGCATAAATGGGTCCACGAGTCATCATCAAAAATCTCCAAACTAATCATGCTATAATACATGTCTACTTCCAAATTTTGCAAGTGAGTTATGTCTTGCATCTCCTAGATATCCTCATATAGAGCCAACATAACCCTATTCATCGATTTTATCTTCTCAATCCAATTGTCAATCTTATCTAACTCTTCTCCCATATAAATATTCAATAATGTCTGGTACCTCCAACCTTTAATTATTCATAGTGCTTCCAGGTCATTAGTCTAGGTGGATACTTCATCCATCAAGCCAAAATTATAGTTGACTATTATCGCCAACCTCTCTACATTCCCCTATATACTATGTAGAAGACTCCTATTCACCTCTATGATCTCTACTTCTTTCTCTTTAAAAATTGTGGTGCCATCTCTTGCACACATCCAAAATTGAGTCACTAGGTTCCAAGGTTGGAGCTCATTTTGTAGGGTAGTCGATAGAGCAATCTTAGGGTTATCCAAGTTAATGAGACCTAGCTCCTCTTTCACAAACTCTTGTAAGACATCATTCTATATTCTTAAAACTTAGAGCTCTTCCTCTTCTTAGTCCAAATAGTGGAACACCTGCTTGAGACCCAAGGCCATCAATGCTTTAGTGGTGTCCTTAGTAGGCCTCCTCAATATAACCTCTTGTATCTAATAATCTAGGGGCATAATAACTTCTAAAATAGTATGGAGTGGAAGAGTGGCTATATGTGTCACCATGTCATCTTTCTTGTTCTTTGAGATAAAAGCCATTCAATGTGGCTCCTCTAAGGGGGACACTATAGTCCACATAGATTGCATCAAAGCCGATATCCCTTCCTCCAGAGTTTGTATAAATCTCCTTTTTTGGGTCTCCACTACTCGTGTTAGCCATGTTAGTGTAGTACCCATCAAAGACACATATTGACTAGATAACAAAAGTGTCATAACTACTACACCCTTTCCCCTGTCTATGCTCTTCAAGGTCTCCTCTACTCTTGGTTGTGGCAACCATTATCATTTTAGGAATAGAGGAAGATAATTTCACTATTTCTTGAGCGTGTTCCCCACTTTTAGTTTTTTGACCCCCTACTAGAGATTCCTCTGTGTGAGCGACAAGTGTCTCCCACTTTGAAATATTTTGACTTTGCTCTTTTGGCATGGAAGGGAGCACCAACATTGTTTCCTTCTCTAATAGAGGCAAAGGAGGTGTTTCCATATTTTTGAGAGGTAGAGGAGATATAACAACTAGACCCTATGGGAGAGGGGGTATTTTTTTCTAGTCATCGCCTAATGGCTTCTAGAGTGATGTATTTCTTACCTCTCCTTCCTCCAAATGTGTCCCAATAGGCATCTAATCAAAATTTTAAATATTAAACACATCTAACCCCTCTCCTAGTGTTGACTCAGATGATTATTTGTGTTCTCCTAGTCCATAGACCCTTCTTCAATTCAGATGGGTTGATCCTGAGTAGTCAGTGGTGCTTATCTTGCACTTCTCCTTCTCTCTTCTTTAGTGGCTCATGTTGAGTATGCCCTTCTACTTAAATGGATGCTATCAATCTCATCCTCTTTTTGTTCTTCTTCCTCAACCTCTAGAATGGTTTTGAGAATATGAGGTGAAGCTATAATTTTCTTCTTGAATTTCCTCCTCTTTACCCCTACCACTACCATATCTATTATGCTTTATTTTGGGACTAATGGGGAGGCTTCAGTTTAGACTAGAGACTCTTTAACATGTTCTTGTTCTACCTCAACATGCTTATTTTTCTTCTTGCCCTTAACTTTACTATCCCTTTAGATGTGTGTTAAATCCCTTGCATGTTTGTACACGGTCTCGAGTTCGGCTGGAGACTTCTCCTAGTAGGTATGGATAGTGACTTTAGTCCCTTTTGATGTAGTGCATGGTAGGATAATCCCCAAAGGAGATATCCTAACCCCCAACAAATAAACATACAGTGAAAACCCAACACAAGATACAAGATCTGATACCAAACTCAATTCTTTATTAAAACAACTGATTACATGCAATGTATTGGGCTATAAGGCCTTCCCAATTATGGCCAAATACAAAGCAAGTAATAGTTCTACAAGATCCCTCTAGATCTAATCACAAACCCTAGCTGGTCCAGATCTATAACACAACAACAATCTACTATAAACCTACAACAAGATCTAAACTTGTGCTCGTAAGCCACCAAATAATCTCCTCGTTTCACAAGCAGGGATAAATTTAGTGGCAAATATTCACAAAATGGTGGATTTCACTCATCAATGACCTTGAATTTGGTGAAAGATTTTCACTTTCAACATGGCCATGTCGCCCACACTTTATGAAAATTGGGTCTCATGCTTAGGCCAATCACCATTAACAATACATAATTATTTTTATTTTGGTAATGACTTCAACAATGTAATCTAATCTTTCCACATGATAAATTAAATATTTTCACCTACAATTTCCAAGGTGTGTCTTATTCGTTGGTCAAATTGACCAATCTAGGGTAAAAATTTAAGTCAAGTTATATGTAAAGTACATAGACTTGACAACTGTCTCTATTCCAAATACTTTCCAAGGAACTTTTTATCCTTCTAATCTTTGGCCCAAAATACATTTTACTATGGACAAATGTCATTAATCTAGAAACTTGTTGTTCTTTAACATTTTAGTATGAAATAGGATTTATACCATTGATTTAGGATCATCTAACAATTATTAAAAAGGTTTATTTTATTTTAGATGATATATGATTATGGTATCTAAGTATTTATACTTTTGGTAACAATTTTAGAAAATAATTAAAGATTCGCCAGGGTTTTACAAATTTTTCATACAACGAAAAAAAGTCCAATAAAATTAATTTTTTCCTATTTTGAAAAAAATACAAATTAATTTTTTACCCTAAAAATAATGTTGGATTCGTCATGATTTTATAAATTTTTCCAAAGGGGGGTTTCTTTAAGTTATCCTTGTTCACAAACTACGGCTACTAGCTTTGCTCACAAATTCATAACTTCATATCCAAAAATTACATCTCTACTCCACCATCTATTCAATTTCTAAAACTCTTCCCAAGCCCTCCTAAAATACTTGCATAGCCACAATTTGTTTTGTTGTAAACAGAACACTTTAGACCCCAAATAAACATAAAATGCCACTAGTCAACTTACATCAACCATTAAATAGAAATAGGATAAATAAACAAGATCCAAATGTTAGAATGAATTAAAATAACTTAGGAGGGGGTGAATCAGTTATTCTTAGATCTAGATGTACCAATTCAACTTTTAATCACTTCAAACCCTTGAGATCTAAACATTTAGCAACTCAGTCTTTGTAGCAAATAATTAGTGACATAAACTTGTAGTCCATTGTCCTAATAGTAACAAACTTGGAAAATGTAAAACATTGATAGTAAAACATCACAGATAACATCTACAAAGGTATGACACTAGGGTTTAATTTGGAAACCCAATTCAGGAAAAACCACTAGTAACATGTCACCAATTTTTCACTCTTCTAAAGTGAGCCTTGTTAGGAACCAACCTTGTTAAGGTTGCAAAATACACAGTTAAATGTGACCTTAATAAAGGATTTAATCACCCTGCTAGGACTAGCCTTATTAAAGGGATTAAGAGCACTCCATTAGAATTCCACCTTGATTGAAGGAATTACATATGACTTTTAGGTCAACCTTGATTAAAGGATTTCAACATTGATACAATGGTTAGAAAGTAACATTAGGTTGATTTGATAAATAAAACTCACTTTTCAAATATACATCACAATTTGGTCCAACAATTGACTTAATGACTGGCCTCCATTAATAGTTGTAACAGTGATTTGCTTGGAAATCCTTCAAGCAATCACTCTTCACCTCAATATTTTGTTGTTAAACCTTCTACTCAAGTTAGCCAATCAAAAGAATCAACAACTACTCCAACCTTGTTAATGTTTTCACCAGCTCTACTAACCTCTTAAAGTTTAGCCCTTATACCTCCTTAAATAGGTAACTCTAATATTTTTCCACTTAAACATTACTGTAGATCTTAGGGTTTGTTCAGATTCATTGAATCCTTCCAACATTTTGTCTCTTCTTTTCTCTTCAAGAAATATATCCTTGAATTCATGCATAGAAATGCTCAAACATGGTTTCCCTTGAAATAAATTCTCCAGGTCATCCATACTTATCTTTAAAACACTTTTCATATTTCAATAATTCAATTATGTTTGCTGGAAATCAAGATTTCCTCATAATTTATCAAATTTTGTCCCTCATCCAACTCTAGGTTTTGACACTTGATTGCTACTATTTGTTATGTTCAACATACTTTATGATACTCAATCAATACTTATGCTTGGTCGAAACTATATTTTTCTCGGCTTATAGTATTGCTCAGTCAACTATAGCATCACTCAACATAAACTTGTAGTTCCTAAATCTTCTAGTCTTTTTCTTAGTCAAGTCTATGCATTTGGTCTTTCTTTGATCACTTCTTCTAGGCTTTAGTATAACTATCTTCTCCACTTAGGTTATGATAAAACAATCATATTATCTTGTCAAGGTCCAACTAATCAAGTGCCCAATGTAGTTCCTCGTAACTCAACCTTTTCTCTAGGTCCTTATGTTATGTTCTTCGTCTCAAATCCTATTCATCAATCATCTTGATATGGCACTCTACTCAGACAACAACTATTTTACCAATAAGGTTTGACATCAATGACAACATAACAATTTTCTCAATTGTAGTTTCCAACAATCTCCCTCTTTGGCATTCATGACAACACCTCTAGTTACCATGCAATCCAAAACATGTAATTGCTTTGAGCATCTCCCTCTGTGTTCAATATTAGACCATCATTAATATCATTTTGATTCTCATTTCAGTGACCAATAATCTCCTTTTTTTAGTTTCATTATGATTATAATCCATGCAAATCTGATATGCAACACATATACTCCCTCTATCATATCATATCATGAAATCAATTAGATTCCTTTGTAATTCTAGATACACCATTCATTGATTCTCCCTCTTTACAACATATTAACTCTTCATGAATAACTCCCTCTTCATATGGAAACTATATATTATCTCCTTCTTTGACAACAATGCCAAAGACACTTCATCTTTCTCATTTCATCTTTACTGTGTAGATATCTTCATGTTAGTACTTCTAAGTCTTATTCACCATCTTTTATATGTTCTTATGACTGATGCAATATTTTTTCCTTCTCACTTAACTACTTTAGGCAACTCCTAAAGTATGACTTTCTGTATCAACTTGTAAGATATTCAAATCAACATATTTGATGTAGAGCTCCATCTTAGCTAAAGTAGTTTTAGCGAGGGGATTCACCCCTAATTTACCTCTTAGATACTCATGTGCATCCTTAGGTAAAACCTCAGTGAAAATATATCAGCTATTTTCTCCTTGGTGTTCACATATTCTAATTTCACTTCTTTATCTTGAACCAACTCTCTCAAGTAATGATACTTGATAGCATTATGCTTGGTCTTTGTGTGCATTACAAGGATCTTTGGTATATTTATAGCACTTGTTTTGTCACAATAGATAACAATAGGATCAATGATCTCTTCCTTCATCCCTTTCAAAAATTGCTCGATCCACACAATGTTGGAATAATTCACAACTACTACCACATATTTAACTTCAGCTATTGATTGTAAAATGTAGTTCTACTTCTTGTTTGTCCAAGAAACTAATCTCTTTCCTAGAAAGGAAGCTCCACCAATTGTACTCTTTCTATCATCAAAATTGCCTACCCAATCCACATTTGTGTACACTTTTAGTTGAAACTTGTCTTTCTTATTGTAATATAGGCCATAGTGCTTTGGTCCTTTTAGATATCTCAATATTCTTTTCAGTACCATCATTGATTCTCCTTAGGATTTTCATAAAAACTTGCAAAAATTCCAACTACTAGTGCAATATTAGGTCTGTTGTGAACAACATATTTTAGTTTCCCAATCATTTACCTATACAATGTCTAGTTCACATCAGTAGAATCATCATTCTTAGATAACTTATTCATGTAGCCATAGGTGCGTTGGCTAGTCTTGAGCCTTCCATCCCAAATTTTTTTAGTATCTCCTTGATGTATTTTGACTGAGTAATGTAGATACCTTCATCTAATATACTTATAAACCAACAAAGAATTTGATCTCACCAAACATAGACATTTCAAATTCCTTCTACATCTAATTTGCAAATGATTTTCATAATGTATTTTGTCCTCCTAATATGATATCATTAATAAATATTTCAGCTAATAGTATCCCTTTACCACCTTCAGTTTTCAAGTACAAAATACTATTATCATTATTTTTTCTAAAAACAATCTTTACCAAATAATTCTGCAGCCTTTCATACCATGCTCTAGGAGCTTGTTTCAATCCATACAATACTTTGTGTAGTTTACATACCATGTTGTTGCTAGGATCAACAAATCCTTTTGGTTGTTCAATGTAAACCTCTTCTTCCAATATTCCATTAAAAAATGTGGATTTGACATCCATTTGATATACTTAAAATCCTTTATAAGAAGAATATGCAAGTAATGTTCTAAATCCTTCCAATGTTGCAACAAGGGCAAATGTTCCCCATAGTCAACACCTTCTTCTTTTGCATATCCTTTGCATACCAATCTACCTTTGTTCCTTGTGACTTCTCCTTTCTCATGTAGTTTTTTCTTGAACACCCACTTTGTTCCAATAACATTCTTGTCCTTTGGTCTACATACTAGTGACTGTAATCACCCAAAAAATGGTCACTTAGACCATTAGCCTCCTCAACATTTTGGCTAAATTATTTAATTAATTTCCTAGATCAAATCTTTAAAAATCAATTTATTTTTATCCTATAGTTTGACCACTATATCCTAAGTTCATATTTAATTAAAAGGAACATGTCCCCTCTAATTAATTAAAAGAACCCTTTCACCCATTATCCTAAGTTGCACACATAAATCATTTTTTCTTATTTTCAAATTAAAAGAAAATATTTTTTTTCTCACATGAAGACACAAAATTCAACTCTCTCTAATTAGAGGAAATAATTGTGCACATGGATCATGCTAAAAGTCAACCCCCACCCTTGATCATGTGCCTCTAGATCTCGATCTCTACCGTCTGTACAACTTTAAAAGAGAGAGCTCTCACCTCATTTAAGGATCTAAATTTGAATTATTGTTATGTTGTAGGTTTTTCTATAAGTTTCTTGGAGAACTTATATCTTCTCTCTCATTCTTGCATACGCATGCTAGCTTAGTTTCATAGTGCATTATCTTAGTTTCCTTTGTGCAACAGAATAACTCACTGATTGGAAGCTTCTTCACTCTAGAGCATTTCTTCTCTACCAAGGCTACTCCTAGCCTATATAGGGTTCCTAGCCCAACCCAACCTAGAGGACTCATTTCCAATCCTCTCTCTCAAAGAAACTCACCAATCAACTTAGGTTTCACTCATTCTCATTCCACAACCCTAATTGTGCATCTTTTGCCTAGTGAGCCAAAACTCCAAAAAATGCATTCAAATGGTCAAAATAAAGTTTACACCATCTTTCTATGGTTCTTAATTCTTTTGACTTCATTTTTCATCCTTTGGGTACGTCTACCATACCCATAACTCCAATTTGGCATATTTGCTCTTGCAGCTCTAGGAGCCCCTATTAGCCCTCCTAAAAACAAGAAATAGGCAATAACTTCTAAAAAAATCTTAACAAGGCTTGTTGATGTCTTTAGGACTTTGTTTCCAATTGACCTAGGCTTGAATATTTTCTAGTTCTTAAGTCCCTATGGTGTTCGTATTGTACAATTCTAGTTTACCCCTATTTTGAGGGTTTTATGGGTAATGACAAAAAAAATCTTACCAAATGCTCCAATCCTTGCATCAGACATTCTCCTATGGTATATGGACACCTAAAACCCTACTCTACAATTTCCCATCCAATATTGGCATGTGCCAATCCTCTATTCTCATTAGAATTCAATTACAAGCCTTCCTTGCTTGCCTAGGGCTCGCTTTTAAAAATAGATATTTGAATTCAAAAAACAAAGAAATAAATATTTACATAATATATAGGGTATATTTCTTGATTTACAAATACCATAGAGCTTTTGTGATGGAAACTCAAGCTATAGTCATTTGAATGTTGGTTCCTCAAAACTGGACAACAAGGACACAAGATCTAACTAATTTTGTAAACCTTATAAAATAAATGCTCAAAATTAAAAAAGCCTAAAAAAATTTAATACATGAGTCCAAGATACTGGTCTATTCAAAACAATAAGCTATTCAATTAAGTTTTTTTTGCTCACTCCTTCCAACTACATTTTCTGACAACAAAACTCTGCTTCACACAAGTGTTGTCCATACAAATACATGTCCAACCCTTCGAAATGAGTTAGGTGTTTATATTTTTTTCCAAAAAATATTTCCCTTTGGTTTGAACCATAACTACCTATGTCATTCATTTCTCAAACTGTACAAAAATTGCTATTGCAAGTTTGTAAAAATTACAAAGTTGTCAATGAGCAATTTTGATAAATTTTGCAATTTTGCAATCTAAGCCTTTAGACTTGACCAATTTGTTTTCAAACATCATAAAATGAACCTAGGACACCTAATTACCTCCTTTGAACACTTTATCCCCTTTTAGGCATTTTTCTAAGTTTTGCCTTATAGAGCAATTTTGAGCAATTTATGCCTATTAGGACTTCATTGGTCAAAACTTGACTCACACTCAACACTTACCAAACCAAACCTCCTAAATATATATTGGGACTTTATATTGAGTCCTTATTCACTCAATTTTTGGTTAGATCATTTACAAACCAAAACTTCAATTAGGGTTTTACTTTACCTCTATGTGCTCCTGCACCACTCACATAGTCTAATTAGAAGGATTTGTAACACTCTCATACTGCTAGTTTAGTTGCATAATTTACATCTCATTTATATAGTTTCATTTTTGCATTTTATTCCATGGATATTACTAGACACTAGCATTATTTCTCTTGTCTTAGAATCTCCCATTTCATGGTTTATTCACAAGTGGTTGCATTCCTTAGGCTTAGCTAAGAATCATCTTATTGCTCATTGTATCCCTTTGCACTCCATGAATAGGGAGCTCTAGGTCATCATCCAAGCTTCTCAATCTATGGGATGCTTTGGATAGAATGGCTTAGAGAAGTGCACAATGTGTGTACATTTTTGGCACCCACCATGGGGAAAACATCTTTTTTTTGCCACTTTATTTGCATTTTTTTAAAGTATTTTGGCTTGTTGTTCCATGTCTTTTTTTAATTTTGCAGATGAGATCATTGTACGATACTTTTCTAGTATAGTATGATAGTTTCTAATATTGTCATGTGATCTTTTCCAATCAAAGTATCACACCCAAGTTCACATTTTTGTTGCACCGTAGTTGTGAACTATGTCGCATGTATATGGTATAGAGTATTGCATAGGAGGGAAATATTGCCCTAGTATATTGTGAAGTATCATATGGTACTTGTTCAATATAAAGTATCACCTAGTCTAGAATAGCTCATTGTTTGAATTTCTCTTATCAAATTTTGAGTTTTGGATATTTTTGTTTTTCGGTTTTTAAGATTTATTTACTATCTAACCAATGAGCTTCTTTGGGTTTATTATATTTTGCTAACCCCTTGATATACTAATGCATTTGTTTTGTAGGGTTACCTAAAAATTGCTTACAAAATTGTCATTAGAAGAATGCATGTCAAAGACAATTGCTAAAAAGGGATGCTAACATTTTTGTAGGGTTGGCCAAGCAAAGGAAAAAAAAAAACCAATTGTGCTTGTTCTTATTTAATTTCACATGCAGCATAAACTAATTGCTTTATTTTCTTAGGCACATAAAACTTGCAAGTAGGTCTCTTTCTTGGTAGGAGAGTATGCCCTTTACCCTTGTGGTGAATCAAAAATCTTGACTCTTCATTGAGTCTCTAAAGTGAGTGATATATTCCACTTTTTAATGGTCTTAATTAACCTGCTTAGTGTGTTTGGGGGATGCACTTGGAATAGGAGAGTATGCTCTTCACCCTTGAGGTGAATCAAAAATCTTTACCTCTAGGTGTGAATCTATTTTGTTTCTATCTCCTAGTGATATATTACCTTTAGAGGGCCTGATATTGGTGGAAAGATACCAATAGGAATGACCCAAAGTGGTAATGAGCACAATCCAAGTAACCTAATTCACTATAATCATAAACTCCTTGACAAAGGCCAAAGCTTTGGGGGGCGTAGTACTGGTCTTTGTTTAGTAGAAGCACTTGTGGGATTGGGACCATGAGGAAACTACTAAGCAAGAATGTTTAAGGTACTCTTGTGGCCCTGAGGTTCATTACCTACTACAAGGTAGGGTTTCCTATTTATAGGTGCAAGGGGAGTGTTGCAAATGGGACCCTTTCTAAACACCATAAGAATAGAAGCTACCGTATTTATTTGCTCAACATTTTGGTGCAAGGGTCAATCCTAGTGTACTACCCAAATCACCCCAAGATTTTACACTCACAATTTATGTCCCTTTAGTTGTGCCAATGGTACCTCCATGACAAAGCCAACATCTATTGTGGGAAACCACTTTGTGTGAGGTGAGGGGGAATCAATTGTGGGCCAAGTTGTTGAATAATGAGTTGTGACCTTTAGGTAGTTCTTCTTGGAATGCATTTTTGAATGTGATAGACGTCTATAAATGTTTCAAACATAAACATGGCAATAGTATTCATAGGATTTTATTTTTGATATCAAAATTCTTGTGTTGGCAAGGTTGCTTTGTCCCTTGTTCAACTGTTTGAAGACATGTTCATGTCCCTTAATATTTTCAAAACATTATATGTATTGTTATTTTTTATTAAGAAAAATAGGTTTTACAAGGATCCTAAAACCCAAAAGTTTTTACATAATATCTGAAATAATAATATTAAATAAAGTCTAGACCCTATGCAACTACCTATAAAAATCCATAACAAAAGATAGGCCCACGACCAAGAAACAAAAGCCAGAAACAAAAGATAGGCCCATGGCTAGTAGACAAAAGCCAGAAGCACTAAACTAAATATATTACAAAGCAAAAAATCAAACCACTAGAAATTATTTGTCACTATTTTAGATCCTATAGATTTTCTACTTCCTCGTTGGCACTCTAGATCTCCATGCCCACACATTCCTGGTTCAAGTCGTTGATTCATTCCACCTAGCCCCTAGTCTCTTTCATTTCACCCTTGGTCTTCCTGAGGTCCAAGTTGGCCTTTTCATCCTTATCCCCACCAATTCCTGAATTTTTCAGTGATTCACCCAGGCTATTGGTGTTCTCATTCAGAATTTTTAGGGTAGAAATCACATGGTTAGCCAAGTTTTGGTTTGATATCTCCATCTTTTGCACCCTTTTCTCAACCTTTGAGATACGATACTCCTGGCCAGTAAGATGACTCTGGTCACTGCTCGTCTTGTGGCCTTTCTCCAAGCTCCTTTTCTCCTTGAGCACCTCAATCTCATGGAACAACCATTTGATAGAGTGAAAATTATCTATCAAGCTATTTTTGGAATTATTAAGTTGATTGAGCCTTGTTTCCCTTGCATTATCTAAAATTGCAACTAGAGAAAGGTCTATGAGCTCATTGAAATGGGTTATTCCTTCTATGTCTTCCAAGACTTGTAGTTTCACTTTCTCCCTAGCAATCCCCATTTTTGTCATTTGGGTGTTGAAGTTTCTTTATGACCTCCTTCTATCTTTCATAATTAGCTCCCCATTGTCTTCCACCATAGTTTCCTTAATCTCCTAATATGGAGAGATAGAAGGTAAAGGTCCTAAAGCCTCAGGGGTTTGATCTTTTTTCTCTTCTGGCTGCAGCTCCTCCTCGGCTTTTCTCTTTTTGGGGTTCCCTAACTGAATAGAAATATTTTCTCCCATATTCCCACTATCTTCCCCCTTCTTCTCTTCCCCTGAATCCATTTTCTCTTCCTCTTCATTATACTCCTCTTCCTCCTATTTCATTGGATTGGGGGTTGATCCCCGAGGGCTCTTTCTATTAGGAATACAACTGGAAGGAGTAGGAATTTTCTCCCCCCCCCCCTTAGACTTCTTACCTTTTGAGGAATTGTTTTCCTCATCTTCTGAGCTAAGACTTTGAACTTCCTCAGAATCAGAGTAGTTTGAGCTCCTAGTGGCCTCTAAATCACCCCCAGAGTGGCCTAACAATTTTCACCTCGTTTGAGTTTTAAGATATTCATAGACCAACAAGAGCAAGCCCTAATGCAAGGTTGAGTTTGGAGTGGGTTTATTCTTAAAATCCTCAATGCCCTTACTCATCGAAGTAAACAGATAAAAAGGAAAAGAAATTTTTGTGCCATGCCTAAAATGACTTAATAGAACAAAGTGGTGTGTTCTGGTCCTATTAAATCTAGTGTCCAAAGAAATATATTCAATAACAACCCTTAAAACATACCTCCACAACTTTTTTATCGACTCCATCTCGTAGTATGTCTCAACCTTCACTAAATGCTTTCATTCTTCCTCATTCTTCACAAAATATTTAATTGCATTGGTGGACATTTTCTTATCCCTCTAAAAATTAATCCCCTCCATGGGAATATTCATGATCTGAGCTATCATTTCCGCATTGATTTGATGAGAAACCCCATCAATTTTTACATGCCTATCCTTCCAAGTATTCACCATGAGCTTGGTGATCTCCTTATCAAAGCTGTGGAGTTTCTCAATATACCTCACTATCCCACCCTTCTTCAGCTTATTCTAGACTTTTGTTCTTTTCTTCTATTTTTTCACCTTCCCAGTTGGCTCCTTCCTACTCCTCTCCCCAACCATGTCGAGCTCTTGTTCAAAAATCCTACATTCATAGACTTCATCTTCCTACAAATTTTGTATCCCTAAATCTTTCTTACCTTTGGCAATTTTCATTAGGATAGGCAAAGCGACCCATAAAATGTGCCACAAGTACATGAAATGATGGAGAGTTATTACCTTTCCATAATTTTCATTAACATCTTGTCTTACTTGCACTGTAACATAAATTTTCATAATTAGTGCAAGATTACCTTCGTACTTCCCTTGATACATTCCAGTGTTATGATATCTTTCATGGCCACTAGGAAGATATCACTATTGTGCCACATCATCACTGTGTTTTTTACTACCACCTCATTCACAAACCAATCCGCAACTGAGTTGGCCTCTCTATACACATGGATGATGTGGACCTTTTGAATTTACCCAAGTCTGATCGAATCTCCTCCACCACATTTGTGATGGTCTAGGAGGGCTTAGTGCAACCTTTTAAACAATTTATTATATTTAATGAGTCTCCCTCCAAGCAAAGGTTCTCAATTCTAGTAGCCAGAGCCAATTTAACAATATGACAAGCCGCACTAGCCTCTACAAATTGATTCGTCTAAATCCATAAAAGATAAGAAAAAGCCACAAATCCCTTACCATGACCATTTCTGATAATTACTCCATAGTCGGCGGGGCTAGGATTCCCTTTGGTTGCCCTGTCAAAATTGGCTTTATGCCATTCTTCAGGGGGGACAAGCCACTTAGCTTCCTGTCTTTTCCTCTCCCTATCCTTTTTCTTTACTATGTTGTTTCCTCCTTCTTCAATATCTCCCCCCTTTCCAATGGTGAAATTCTCCTTCATAGTAGTAACAATTTTATCTGTGATAACAAAGCAAGGGCTTCCCTATCTCTAAAAATACGATTATTCCTCTCTTTCCATATTCCCCAATAGAAATGTGGAAGAGACTAGGAACTTATCATCAGTGTCTTCATTATTATGTGTATTTTTATTGTTGTTAATTGAAGTTCACCTCTATCATTATTGCATTATGGCCTAAAAGATCTGATATTTGAACCAAAACATAGGCATTCTAGGTGTTGAGTTGCATTTTACAGTATTCACTAACTATCTATCACACCACTAATCAAAGAAATATTGTATGATACCTCTGGTTATCAGAAGTATCACATTGCTTTACAAGTTCCATCACACCAGTATGCTAAAGTCTATCATATGGCTTGGTAGAAACTATCATATGCCTAGAAATTATCACTTGATTACTGTAATAACTATCATACGATACATGTTGATGATCTTTTATTTCTTGGCTTGCTACAAACTATCACCTGGATTCTATTACTTGTAGAATTGAGTCTAAAATGCATCTTAGTTGACTAAGGGGTGTCCTTACTCAGTCCTACCATAGTCTGGTTCAAAATTTTCATGTTTGATAGAGTTTGAAGTGGCAAAAAGATGAGTTTTTTTCTCAAATACAAACTTAAAGTCTCTTCCATTCACTTGTAAAAAAGTTGGTTTACCTTGCCTTCATGGCTATTTTCTATTAAGATACTTTCTCAATTCTTAGCTAGAATCATTATTGCTGTAAATTCTTGAGAACTCTTGAAAACCCACTTTCTCCATACGAGATTTTGACAAGTCATCATTGTAACTGTAAAAGTTTTTACCCCAAAAGGCTCTATTCTATCTTGCTATGCTAAATATTAATCCTTACATGCTATTTTCAACTAGGCTTTAAGTTGGTCAAGGAAGGTGTCCCTCATTTACCTTTGTGTAATTGACAACTCCATCAAGACATCCTCATAAGAAAAATTGTTAAGGAAAAGCCTGTCCATGGTAGGCAAGAAGAGGCTAACACTACAACTTGGCATAATCCACTATATTTCTTTAACAATCTTTTTAATAACCCCTTTGACACCTCTAGGGATGTCATTAGTGTTTCACTTAGCATGAATATTGAAGAGAGGAATTGTCTCCTAGAGGACCTTTTTGCACAAAAAGAGGAACAAGCTCATTTAGATAGAGAAATATTAGAAGAGGCTAGGTGCATGGCTGCTAGAGAGATGTCTTATCAACATGCCGAGACTAGCACTCATGCACATGACTTCGAGAATAGACATGCTCATGGTAGCTAAAACAATCCCTTCATGAACAACCCATCTAGTGACAACAACAAAAATAACACACCACCAGGGTCTCCAAGAATACGCGTAGGGACATGTCCCTCACCATCTAGACCCTTACAATCACACCATGAGAGTGAGGTGGATAATTAAGTTATTAGTGAAGTTATTATAAGATTCCAACAAGATGAACTCCTTCAAAAACTCATGCTAAAGGCCTTAGAACAAAACAGGGTCCATTACTTCTAATACATGACATCTAGGGGATGGAAACTCCCTCATGACTATGATGTCCAAAGGATCATACAAAAAAGAGAACCAACTGAGGCTAAGATCTTGAGAAAAGAGATGAAAGAGTTAAGAAACCAACTTGCACAATTACAAATGGCAAAAGAGAAACCTAAAATGACTTTTTTGGAATCTATATGTGCTCTCCCATTTGATTGGAGTCTCTACATGGTACCATTTCCTAGGGATATTGAAGTTCCCAAATATGATAAATACGATGGAAATGGTGATACACATGACCATGTACATCACTTCTATGCTCTTAGCATGGAATTTATGCATGAGGATACATATCTCATGAGGTTTTTTCCTAAAATCTTGAGGGGACAGGTTGTGGAGTGGTTCACTAAATTGTCACCCCCCCTTAAGACATTTGACAAACTTGTACAATGACTTATTCAACAATACTCTTACAACATACAACATCCCATTACTATGTTGGACTTGTGCAATATAAACCAAAAATAGGGGGAACCCTTTGGTACATATCTACGATGGTGGAGATCATTGCACTCTAGGTATCCTCCACAAATACTTGAAATTTAGAAAATTGAAATCTTTGTCAATATGCTTGAGCCTGAGTTATATTATGATTTTAGGAAACAACTATTCACCTAATTCAATGACATGGTTGAAAGTTTTTACTGCATCAAGGATGTGACTGTCAAAAAGGGTGATATTATTGTTAATAAATACAAAATTGGCAATGGAAATGGGAAAGACAAAGATAAACCTTGGAACAAAAACAAATATGTAGTCAATGATAGAGTTGTAGACACTCCTAAAACTAAGAAATCAACCTTTAACCTATCCAACATCATATATGCTACAAAAAAACAAGAGACCTCAAAACCACAATCTTTTGACAAACCAAAGAGGTCATATAAACCATGATGCACCTATACACCAATGGGTGAATCATACAAAGTGGTCTTGAAAACTCTACTTGCTAACAAGCTCATTATGTTTCCCAGCAATTCCCATCCCTATGACCCACCCATCAAAAATTACTAATGGAGAGATGATCAATATTGTAATTATCATAGGAACAAAGGTTATAATATGGATAATTTCTTTAAATTTAAGGATACCATCCAAGATCTCATTGATCAAGGAAAAGTCATCATTGATGATTTGGTCAAAAACTCTGATCACAAAGCTTTCAAACAACCCTTGCCTGAATATGAGAAAGGAGAAACATCCAAACCCAACAAAAAGGGTAAAGACACTAAGGTTAGTTATGCCTATACTAACAAGGATAATGTGATCAATGTGATTGAGCCCATAAGTGAAAGCATCTACATGGTGGGCCATAAGATTGATGAGGAACCCAATTATGATACTAATGATAAGAAGCCTAAGAAAGTCTTACAAATATGTAACTCTTGGCAAAATAGTCAAGACATTAGGCCTATAGTGTCCCTTAGGGTGGCAGATTCTTCCTCTTCACATGGTTCGACTTTAAACATTGTCACTAGGGGCCAATCTAAGGTTGTTCTCAAAGTGGCAAATGATCCCAAGAATGCCTCATCTTCCAAACATGTGGCTACCTTGATATATCTAGTTATGATCTTTCCAATCAATCGTAGTAGACCCCCACTCAAATCTCCATTTTTGAGTTGCTTGAGTTATCTCCTTTACACAAGGAGGTCCTAGAAAAAGCTTTTCACTTTGTGGATGTTCCCATAGACATTGACACTGAACGGTTCCAAGCTATGGTTAACCATACCTCTTCACCTCATTATATTACATTTTCTGAGGAAGATTACAAATATTGTAGTCATCTCCATAATCTTGATCTCTATATTGATGTTCAAATCTATCACACTTGAGTATGGAGAGTCCTGATAGACAATGGTGTAGGGTTAAACATTATTTCCTTCACTATCAAACAACAACTAGAATGTCAGAATTCATAATTGATCCTAGAAATAAGATCTATATCAAAGAATATGATGAGGTTGAAAGGTCTTCCAAAGGTTTAATTATCCTTCCTACCTATCTGAGTCATGTTGAGAAGGATGTGGTCTTTCAAGTGCTAGATATCCCACTTGCGTACAATCTTTTCTTGGGTCGATCATGGATCCATGAAATGAAAGTTGTACCATCCACATATCACCAATGTATCAAATTTATGTTCAATGGTGTAGAAATATTAATCCCAAGAGACAATTCTATGTCCATCAACTTGCTTATGACTGTCAAGTCACTAGTACCCCATAATCGACTCTCTAGTGACTTTACACGATCTCTTGTTGCTATGCCCTTAATATTGGTGTATATAGGGTTATGAATAGTCAACTTTTGGCTATCTTAATCCTTAATTAAGTCATGTTATTATTATTATATTATTATTTAGGTAGGTAGGTTAGCCTAGATGTTATGTAGGGTTGTGTCTATTCAACCTAAGTATAATCTGGTATATATAGGAGGTTGTGAGTCTTGTTTCAACATCATATTATGGAGTGTATTCTCATTGGAGATATTTGGAGGTTGCCCCATTGAAGTGGCCTATTACTCTTAGTTATTATCAAGTATTTATATAATATTTTATATTATTTCTTCTATTGTGTAAGTTATTTCATTACAAGAGGTATCAGAGCATGATCTTGACACCATAGAGGTGAGATTTTTTTTTTTCAACATTGGGGTGATATTGGGAAGAGCATAACTTTCAGATTTTAGCAATTTTTTTCAAATATTTTTAAAGGGTTTTTGAAGATTATATTAAAGAAGCTTTAGTCCAAAATTCAGACGAATTGGAGCAAATTTGAGCAAATTATTGCAGAATTACTATTTCTACACAATTTATTGAGATCTGCATATCTTTCACATCTTGTTGAATTGGAGTATAACTTGTATTGGATTTTTGAATACATAGTAGAGGAGCCTACATTTCAAAGCTTGGAGAAATTGAAGCAAAAATAAGCAAGTTATTAAAAAATTAGGAAAATTCACTTCAAGGCAGAAAATTTGCCAATTTTTGGGATTTTTCTTGAGTAAGGGTATCTTGGCCCTAGCAAGTTATATTAAAAATAAATAGAGAATTTGCATTTCATTTGTGTGATTTATTTCAAAAATAATGGTTTCCATCATGACTGGGCCTCCGACAAGAGGCAAAAAGAATGCTACCACACTAGGGAAATCCTCTGAGCAAGTTTGGGAAACAAGAGACGATAGTAATCCTAATGAGTAAATAAGTAAGTTCAAAGAAGAGGTTAAGAGGGATGTGTGTGACCTATGAGAAGATATATCAGATATATGAAGCATGTTAAGCACATATATGAATGAAACCAGGAAAGATTTGTCAAGAAATCAAGGTGAAACCTTCAAGTTGACTAATAATGACACAAATTTTAATACTCCTATGGGATCTAGGAATTTTTTTCCATAAATGAATATGCACAAATTTGATGGCAAGGATCCTCTAACATGGATAAATCAAATGGAGAATTTTTTTGAGGTACATCAAACCCCATATGGACAAAACGTCATAATGGCTTCCTTATATCTAGAACTAGATCAATTCATTTGTATTGTTGGACTTTACTCATAGGAGGAAAAAGGGCCCCATCGTATCATGGTCAATTTTTATAGAAGAACTCCAAGCACATATAGCAATAGTGTGACAGAAAACTTCTTTAGCCAACTTGCTAAGCTTCAACAAATAGGACTAGTTAAAGATTATATTCAAAAATTCTAAAATCTATCCTTAAAAGTGGATACAATTATAGAGGAGAACTTGAATGATTTATTCTTGGGTGGTCTCAAGGATATCATTCAACATGAGGTATGCATTTTTAGTCCTAGCTTAATAAAAGAGTCTTTTATATTGGCATGCAGGGTAGAGGAGAAGTTCTTGATTCTTAGAAAGCAAGGGGATAATGTGACAAGAGAAAAAGGTTATTCAACACCTTATCTTTCTCAACCTACTAGGTTTACTCCACAACAAATCGAGGAGAAAAGAGAAAAAGGATTGCATCTCAATTGTGATAGCAAATATAGTCAAGGACGTAAATATGGTGAAAAGAAATTGTTCTATATTGAAGGTCTAAGTGAGGAAGAAGAGGATGAACCCATATTAGAGGAGGATAGGGAGTCAGGTGAGGAATCACATGATTCTCAACCAATCATTTATTTTCATGCACTTTCAAGTTTTAGTGCACCACAAACTCTCAAGGTAGTGGGTTTCTTAAAAAAACATATAGTAATAGTGTTGATCGACTCAAGTAGTACTCATAATTTCATCAAGAAAAATTTGGCAACTCTTCTAAATTTTTTTATATATCTAGCCCCAGAATTTTAGGTTTTGATTGCAGATGGGGACATAGTTTGTTGTTAAAGGAACTGTCATAGCATCAAATTATCCATGGGAGATTATAAACTTGATACCCCAATGTATGTGATATCCATGGGTGCGGTGGATATTGTTTTGGGAGTACAATGGCTTACTACATTGGGAAAATTTGAGATGAACTTCCAAGAACTATTCATGTGATTTCAACCAAAAAGAAAGGTAGTGGAGCTAAGGGGATTGAAGGAAAAATCCCCACAGATGGTAAGCTCTCATCAAATGAAAATTTTTCTTAAGAAAGGTGTGGATGGATTTGTGGCCCAACTATGTTCATTAGAAGTTTCTCAATCTAATGCTCTTACTCATCCAGAGGCACAAGCAATAATTGATCATCACTCAATGATTCTTGGACATATGCCTAAAGGAATTCCTCCTAAGAGGGATCATGACCGTGCCATACAACTATTTTTAGGGAGCTAACCCACAAACACAAAAGTGAGATAGAAACAATTATTGAGGAAATGCTAGAGGAAGGAATTATTAGTGGTGATGTAAATAAGTATTCACTATTTACACTTTACTTAAGTTTACTTGGTCAATGCATTATTTAATAATTTCTTAGGTTGACACTTAGGATTTTGTGTACTTCTATGAGTTGTCATGTTGACAACACAAAAGTAAGCAACTCTAATTTAGCACATGGTGTCTACAACACTGGAGTTTACATAATTAACCGAGTTGTCATGTAGACAACATAGTTATTTGCACTCTTAATTAAGCACATGGTGTCTACAACATAATTCTACATGCTACACCTTTGTAGGCTTATCCTCTCATCATCGCACTTACTCTTGTGCTTAATGGTAGATAATCCACTCTTGGTGGACATGTGTCTAGTTGTAAGACTTATCAATGTGCTGACTTCTAGAGATTCTAGAAGCATTCTAGAGACCTTTATATATAGGCACTCCTAGTGTACTTAAATTGACCGGAACATTGAATGACAATAAATCAATTTTAGATATTTTTATTCTAATCATACCTTGTTGGTCTACTATTGTGCTTGTGCTTGAGTTCCTTGATCTTGCATTGTTTTTCCCTAAGGAAAATTCTTATTTGGTATTATAGCTATACCAAATTCGTACATGGTATCTTAGTTGAGGGAATTTCTCTTCATAGAGCCATTGGAGACCGTTCTTGCTTCACCTCTATGAGGACACCTCAACCCAGATCCAAAGTATTGCAGTCATTAGGAGTGTCTAGAGCCAAAGATGACCTTGCCATTGTGTCTGAAACATCAATTTGGTGAAATTTGACTATAAATTCACCTACCTTAGGTAATAGTCAAAATTGAGGCAATTTTTTTTGCAAACTGACACCCAAAGGCTCGATTTGTGAATTTTCTATGATCATTTCAGATCTTTGAATTTAATTTTTAGATCTGCATATTTTTAGATCATTTGATTTTTGGAGGTGCAACGGTGGCGATTTAGGAAAAATAATGCATAGGTGATTTTCAAATCGCGATATCTCCCTCATATGGACTCCTTTTTGCGAGAAATTTTTTTTTTGTTTTGGTGTAGAATTTCATGATCTACACATTGGTGTAGGATGTTTGAGGTCTTTGTTCCTGAATTTTTTTGTAAGTCACAAATCTCAAATTTGACAACTTTAAATGCTTAGTACGGGCTCATCTAGACACATTTTCAAGTTCCATTTTTTCTGAAGGTGTTTAATTTTTCATCTACTTTCCAGATTTGCAATCAGATTATAGTGTTGTGTGGATAGAAATATCAATTTCAGACTTAGGGCCTTTTCTACATTTTATTGCTTTGATTACTGTTCAAAATTGTTGTGCATCTAAGCTTCAGTGCTTAGTGATAGATTTGAGTCTCAAAAGGTAGTTGTAAACAACAAAATCAAAAGTCCACTTTATACGTTTTGACAAGTGGCCTATTGTACATGCACTACCTATAAAGTGCCAATCATACATTGGGGGGGTTGATTTTTTTTTTTGCATTTTGGAGGGTACATTGATTAGTACATCATGGATGAGGAAGATTTAATTACCTTGACAACAAAAAACTATAAGCAGTGGAGTCAATTGGTTCTTACTTATCTTAGTTAGCATAATGCATTGCCCTATGCAAAAGGACTTTTATACAATGGTGACACTGGTTCCATCATTTTTCATGCCCTCTTTCTACGTATGGATATTGAGGTTATGGATTCACTTGATGACATGAAGTTAACTAATTTAAATGATATTTGGATCTATCTTTGGGAGATGTATGGAGATCCACACATTCCTCCATTCCCAAAAGATCTTTTACCTCCAGTTGTAGCTACATCATCTCCAGATGAGATCACACCTCTTGATGCTCCTATTGCTACTACTGCTCCAATTCCAACCACATATGCTTTTGATTCAGTGCAATAGGAAACACTATGTATTTCTACTTCAACTTCATGGGAGAACTTCCTTCTAGACATTACAAGGTTGTTTGTGGAGTCTCACATTGAAGATGTGGGAGACATCATCAATGACATTCAACTTCTCTTTATTAAGGTGAATACTTCATCCATTGCCACAGTGATAGGTCTAGCACAACAAGGTACACCTTATCTTCTAGCTCCAACATTAGTGGATGACTTCTTGATAGATATTTCAGGTTTGTTCATGGAGTCACACATAGCAGATTTGGGAGACATCATTGATGATCTACATCTTCTCTTTGATGAAGAAGATCCTTCTTCAATTGCTGTGAGGGCTCACTCTAACCCTCCTACCCATTCTCTACATGATTAGTCTTCACAGGTTGATATGATTGTGGATCCTTATGTACCATAGTTGTATGAGGTATCTTTATCATTTGAGGAGATAGTTGGTTCTTTGGGACAGATTCTACATCTATCCTTGCTAGTTTTGTACTTGTTCTTTTCAACAGTTTTGGAAGGGGTGACCATCAATATTGACACAGTGACATTTGAGCAGGTTTCAGAAGCATCATTCATCTTTGGGATTCTTTCTAAACATAGGGGAACCATCTCATTTGTACCTCTGCCATTATTTCTTACAAAGGGGAGGAACATTATTCAGCAGTCATGGATCAGCTTCTACATTGGAGTAGCTCTCATTGATTGGCACTCTACATTTGGGGGGGGACTACCTTGTCTCCTTCTTCTCTTTTATGGGGGGGACTTTTTCCTCTTACATGGTTTAGTCCTTCTCATACTTCTCTTTTGTATATACTTGATGTATGTCATAATGGGGGGGTCTTGATTACTCCATCCATCCATGCATCTTGATTTTTCAACTCTCTTTTTGGGGGAGGGTTTTTCCCATGAGATTTTCCCTCTTTCTCCACTTTATGAGAGATTGCATTGCATTTTTTTCACGAGTACCTGACATGGCGTAGCAGCCGGGACCCATTATGCATTTCATCCTAGCTTTCATAAGCTTAAGTGCATTCCCCTAAGTTGCACTTATGGGGGGTGTTGGTGTAAATAAGTATTTTCTATTTACACTTTACTTAAGTTCACTTAGGTCAATGCATTATTTAATTATTTCTTAGGTTGACACTTACAAGTTTATGTACTTTAATGAGTTGTTATGTTGACAACATAGAAGTAAGTAACTCTAATTTAGCACATGGTGTCTACTATAATCACCCAAAAATGGTCATCTAGACTATTAACCCCCTTCTTAACATTTTGGCTAATTCAATTAATCGTTTACCTAGACCAAATTGCTAATAATTGATTAATTTGGTTATAACCCATAGTTTGACTATGATATCCTAAGTTCATTATTTGATTAAAAGAACATGCCCCCTTTTAATTAAATAAAAAGACCCCATTCTTCTAACACACTTAAAGTGCACACATAAAGTTCTTTTCTATTTTTTAAATTAAAAGAAAAGCTTATGAGACTTTTGTCTTATATGACAAGTCAACTCATTTTCTATTGGTTGACTTGTGTGCGCACACAGATCCCTCCCATTTTTGAATTCAATCGTTGATCATCCACTCTTTCAACCTTGACCTCTACCATCTGTACAACTTTAAAAGAAAGAGAGCTTCTCCCCTCAAAGGATCCACACTCTTGAGTATTATTATGATGTAGGATTTCCATTAGAGTACTTGAGAGCTTCTTTTGGAGAGAAACATTTTCTTGCATTCATCATTTTGCATCCATGGCATTTTATTTTGCATAACATCTTAGCTTAGCTTGCATATAGTGTAGTTCTTTTTTTTTGCAAGTAGCTTAGAACACATAGTTTAACTAGGATGGCTGTAATACTGTCATTTGTGTAGCTTAGTTACATTGTGCATTCCATTTCTAGCATAGTTGCATTTTACATTGCATATATTCAACATTCTTTGACATTTTTATTGTTGCTCTTGCTCAAAGAATCTCTCGTTTCATGGTTTACTAGCAAGGGTTGCATCTCTAAGGCTCAGCTGAGAGCCATTTTGTGTTCATTGTATTCTTTTGCACTCCATGATTAGGGAGCTCTAAGTTATTATTCAAGCTTTCCAATCCATGGAAAACCTTGGATAGAAGGGCTTAGAGAAGTGCACTCTTTTTGGTGTACATTTTTGGCAACCACAATGGGAGTGAACACTGGTTTTGCCCTAAGTCTTTGCTGATTTCATCACCATTTTACTTGTTGTTTCATATTTTCCTTTTTTTTATAGTTTCAGCTCTAGGCGACATTTTTCCAGTATCGTATGACATTTCATAGTACAGTTCTGCGATACATTTTGTGGAAATAGTGTCGCACGAGTATTCTAAACTATATCGCCTCTCATACAAAGTTTCGTCACCTGGCTTAAGGAAAACTATCACACAAAGAAGTTCTATGGAACAAGTATACTATGAAGTATCATCCGATAGACTTCCAGGGAGAACTATCACCTGACATTGACTTGTTCATTATTTGAGGGGTTTTGGTCAGTTTTGACTGTGTTTTCTGATTGCTGGCCTTTAGCAGGTCTCTAAAATGGTTTTCCAGAAGTCTATTTGTAGATTTATTCTTTTTTTTTGGAAGCTAACCCTTGGCACTAATGGTTGTGGTTTTAGGTTGCCATATTTGAGAGTTTGAAACATTTCCTAAAAAGAACGCATGTCAAAGCTCCAAATGCAAAAGGGCTACTAAAGATTGCTTGCAGGGTTGCCCAACGCATAAAAACCAAAACTTGTTTGTTCTTTTATTTCATGTGCTGCATATACTAATTCATCTTCTTTTTGTAGGCACATTAAAACTTGTAATTGGGGTCCCTTGGTGATAGGAGAGTATGCTCTTCACCCTTGTGGTAAATCAAAAATATTGACCCACCTTTGGATTTCAAAAGCAAGTGGGTAACTTACTCTTCTTGGTGTGTTTGGGTGACACGTTTGGAATAGGAGAGTATGCTCTTCACCCTTGAGGCAAATCAGAAATCTTGACCTCCAAAAGTTGATCCATTCAATGTTTAGTTAGGATCCTTTAGTGGACCTGCTCTCGAACAACCTGAGAGGAACGACCCAAGTGGGGACAAGCAGATTACCTAGCTCTTCCAACCCACTATAAACTCAAGGCTATCAAGGACACAAAACCTTGGTAGACATAGTGTCTGTCTTCGTCTAGTGTGATCGCTTATGGGATTTTGACCATAGGGAGATCACTGGGAAAGAATGCTTAAGGTACTCTTGTGGTCGTGAGATCAATTACTCATCGCAAGGTGAGGTGTCCTGTAATTGGAAGCAAGAGGAGCACTATGAACGAAAGCCCTATCTAGACACCCTAGGTTAGTATCCACCTTATTTTGCTGCTCAACTTCTTGGTGCAAGGATTGATCCTAGTGGACTACCCAAATCACCCCAAGATTTACACTCACCATATGTGTTCCCTTAGTTGTGCTTATGGTGCTTCTATGAAAAAACCAATATATCTTGTGGGTAACCACTTGGTGTGAGGTGAAGGGGCATCAAGTGTGGGCCAAGTTGTTGAGTAATGAACTGTGACCTTAAGGTAGATTGCTTGGCTACTATTTTTGAATGTATTGACCAGTGTTAGCATTCTTGCACATCAAACAATTGTGGTAATGTTGGTAGGGATGTTGTTATCATATCACAAGTGCATGTTGGCAAGGTTTCTTTTACCCTTTGTCAACTGTTTCAAGACATGTTAAATCCCTTACTATTTGCAAACCTAGCTAACAACTGATATGAACTAGAAATCTACACTGTCTAGTTTGAAAAATCATATGATTGTTCAAATTGAAAAGCAAAATTTTGGGTCAAAACTAGTCTATTCTACTCAAACTGTCACTTTATCACCTGGTCTTTGAAGAAATATCATGCGATAGAATTTTTACAAAATTGTATCACCTTCCTTTCTGAGTTATATCGCCCTTGGTTCTGAAGTTTATTGCATACCTTTGTGAGAACTGTCACCTAGAAGAAAAGTATCGCACTATTGTTAAAAAAGTGTCATACGACATTTTATGCTATTTCATTGTTGCATGGTAACTAATAAAGTATCACCTGAGGTTATTTCTTACAAAATCAGTGTATGCATTTTGGTCTTTCTAGTTTAGAGTGTGTCATTCTTGTTCCCCTGAATTTTAGTTACATATTTGTATGTCGAGAAACTATCCAAGGTTGAAAAGATGGGTCTAGTTCATCAGATGTAAGTCTTGAGATGTCACTGATAACTCACTTGTCAAAATTTGGTTATTGTCCCTTTTAGCTACTTGCTATTGAGCTTCTTTCTTGCTTGCTTGGCTCGAGTCACTAGTGCTATAAATTCTTGAGCATTGCTTGACAAGCCATCTCTCATACTTTGACAAGTGACTAATCTTGATTGTAAAAGCTTCAAATCTGACTTACTCTTCTTATCCCATTAAACAAATACAAGTCTTTACATGTTAGTTACAACTAGATTTCAAGTTGGGAGTGGGAACCATACCCTTTTTGTTTTTAAACAACTAGAAACCCTACCTAGACGTCCTTTCCAATAGCCTTGTGTGGAAGACCCTGAGCCAATTGAAACAAAAACAACTAACGTTAGGCATAATCCACTCTATAGTTTTGAAAACCCATTTGGCACACCTTGTGAGACACCTAAGGTTGAGAACATTTTGGTCACCATGGTGCACCTCGATGAGGTCCAACGTCATCTAGAGGAACAAGCACGTGAAAACCAAAGGATTTTTGAAGCCATGTATGCTAGGGAGAAAGAATGTGAACAAGCTGAAACCAATATCTATACTTGTCATGAAGGGAACAAAGGGACTTGCTCCCAAAATCCTTTTGATGGCAATGATGGCAACCGCACACCTCCAAAAACTCCTAGAGTGACCCTGGGTGCATGCCCTTCCCATCATGATAGTGATGAAGAAGTAACTAGCGAAGATGTCATAAATTTCCAACATGATAGTTTTGCTCAAAAACTGATGCTTAGATCTTTAGAAGAAAACAAAGATCAATATTTCTATTACATGGCAGCAAGAGGATGGAAGCTTCCTCAAGATTTTGATGTAGAACACATCATTCCAAAATGAGAACCCACTGAAGCAAAGATATTAAGGAAAGAAATACAAGAGCTGAGGAAACAATTTACAAAACTACAAGCCTCAAAAGAACCACCTAAAACTTCATTTCT
This sequence comes from Cupressus sempervirens, assembly GCA_028749045.1. Taxonomy (NCBI): domain Eukaryota; kingdom Viridiplantae; phylum Streptophyta; class Pinopsida; order Cupressales; family Cupressaceae; genus Cupressus; species Cupressus sempervirens. The sequence continues at coordinate 472,564,131 of CM053793.1, read as the reverse complement.
TGACTCAATATGTGCTCTTCCATTTGATAGGAGTCTTTGCATGCTAGCATTTCCTAAGGACGTAAGGGTTCCTAAGTATGAAAAATACGATGGAAATGATGATCCTCATGATCATGTGAGACATTTTTATCCTCTCAGCATGGACTTTATGCATGAAGACACCTTTCTTATGAGATTATTCCCTAGGAGCCTAAGAAGACAAGCTATGGAATGGTTCACAAAATTGAATCCTCCTATTAAGAGATTTGATTAGCTTGCACAATAATTAATCCAAAAATACTCTTACAATATTCAACATCATGTAATAGTGATGGATTTATGCAACATCAAGCAAAAATTAGGAGAGCCTTTTGCAACATATCTTCAACAGTGGAGGGCATTATACTCTTGATATCCCTGGTAAGTTCCTGAGGTAGAAAAAATTGATATCTTTGTCAATACCCTTCTACCAAAATTGTATTTTGATCTAAGGAAACAAGTCTTCACATCCTTCAATGCCATGGTTGAGAGTGCATATCGTATTGAAGATGTTGCTGTAAAAAAGGGTGATATTGTCATCAATAAAGATAAGAATAGCAATGGAAACAATAAAGATAAAGGTAAACCTTGGAATAAAAACAAGTATGTTGTCAATGATGGAGTGGTGGATACTCCTCAGACTAAGGAACCTACGTTTAACCTTTCCACTGCTATCTGCACTACAAAACAACAAGAAAATGTGAGACCACAAACATTTGACAAAAGCTCTAAGTTTACTAGGAAGTGATGTGTTTATACACCAATGGTTGAGTACTATGAAATGGTCTTGAAAACTTTAATTGCAAACAACTTGATTACTTTTCTAGACAATTCTAGACCCTATGATCCACCTGTCAAACCCCCATGGTGGAGGGAAGATCATGTTTGTAGTTATCGTAGAAGCAAGGTTCACAACATTGAAAATTGTTTCAAGCTCAAAGATGTGATCAAGACCTTATTGAGGAAGGCAAAGTTGTCACAGATGGTCTTGCCAAGAATGCCGATCACAAAGCTTTTAAGAAACCTTTACAAGAATATGAGAAAGGTGAAACCTCTAAAGCCACTAAAAAGAATCATGATGCTAAGATTAGCTATGCTTATGCCGACACAGACAATGTCATAGGTATGCTTGAGCCTATTGAGTATATATGCATGGAAAATTCTAATGATGACAACCAACATGCAAAAGAATGACCTAGAGTTTTCTTAAGAACACGTGATGTTCCTCAAAACCATAATGACTCTCAATCTAAGTTGGTGCTCCGGGTGACTGATTTTTTTTCATCAAAAAGTGAACCACTTAATGCTATCACTAGGGGGAAATCTAAGGTTGTCCTAAAAGTTTCTCAAGACTCTAAGAATGCCTCATCTTCTAAGCAACTAGTCACTCTCGAGATCTCAAACTATGACCTCGTTAGTCAGTTATAGTGTACCCAGGCACAAATCTCCATTTTTGAGTTGTTAGAATTATCCCCCTTGCACAAAGATATCCTTGAGAAACCTTTGCGCTCTACCAATGTTCCCACAAATATTGATGCAGAATGATTCAAAGCTATGGTGAATCATATCTCTTCACCTTACCACCTCACTTTTTCTAAAGAAGATGACCAAGCTCCTAGTCATCCCCACAATCTTGCTCTCCATATCAAAGTCCAAATCTTTCGTACTCGCGTTTGTGAAGTCTTGATAGAAAATGGTGCAGGGTTAAACATTATCTCCTTTAATGTCATTCAACAGTTGGGCATGTCAAAATTTGCTATTGATCCTAGATGCAAGATCACCATAAAAGCTTATGATGAAGTTGAAAGACCTTCTAAGGGTCTAATTGTGCTACCAATTTGAGTTGGTCCAGTGGAAAGGGATGTTGTTTTTCAAGTTCTAGATATAACACTTGCATACAATTTGTTATTGGGATGACCATGGATTCACGATATGCAAGCAGTGCCTTCCACATATCATCAGTGCATCAAGTTTCCTTTCAATGGCACTGAAGTAGTTGTCCCTAGTGATAACTCAATGTCCATCAATGCATTATCTACTGTTGAAATACTAGTTCCTAATAATCGCTCTTCTCATGAGCCCACACCATCTCTCACAGAATGTGAACAAAAAATGAAAATGATGAACCTTAGCATGGGAGAATACACTCTAGATTTTATTGCTACTTTACCGCTCTCCCCTTGGTCTTATGGTAAATTGTCTGCCAAAAGAAAACCCTCTACATCTGCCATGACACTTTTTTGCACCTTTTTTCAATCCTTAGTTGCTTTGGAAGTAGAAAAAGAAGAACAAGCCATTAGAGATTGGATATTTAGAGGAAAGGACGATGAAGAGGATGTTACAGTAACTACTCCCATTTCTCCCAAATGATATAGAAAGGGGTATAAAATGCTTGCAAATATGGGATATCAGGGCCATGGATCTCTAACTGGTAAAAAGAATGCTCTAGCTAAATCTTTAATTCATACCCAAGGTCATGATAGTTGAGACACTACTAGCTTAGGATTTGGTCTAGAGGATGATATGTCAATGTTTACTCAAAATATGTCTGTATCTAGTGACTCAAAAGATGATGATCCTCCTTTTGTCACTACTACTTTGCAAGATGAAGACTTTGTGCCTACAACTTCTCTTCTTTGGGGGGAGCATACTCCAAATACCACTGATGATGCTGAAGCTTCCACCTCTTGAAAAATAGAACAAGATGAATCTAATCTTGAGGATGTGAATATAGGACAAATTTGGCAAAATATTACTCATCTAATTACTAGGGATCAAAGTACAAACTCTCAAGAATATACATGGGAAATTTTATCAGATCCTTCTTGTAAACTAGGAGTGGATTTTATTCATTCCTATGTAACTCAACCAAATGTAGTTGAAGAGTCTAGTGTAAGGTTAGATGAGTTTGGCCCACAATATGCTTTAATGCATCACACTAGTTCCTCTAGGTTTATTCCTGATTTATACACCTTTGCAACATTCAATATAGGCTCACCTTCGCATGTCACTAGAGATGACTCTTTTCATGTCAATCACCTCAAAGCTTCTCCCTCACTTTCATTAATCCATCCTGATCTCATAGATTGGTCTAGCCAATACCAAGCACTAGAAATATTATCTTTCTGCAATGACTATGAGATCACTTGCTATCTAAACACCATTGAACCTATCATTTCTTCCACCAGTGAACCTATAATTCACATTATAGAATCAGATATTAAGTACCTTAAACATAAAATTAAAGGAAAAAATAAATGATCAGATGGCAAAAACCACGTTGTGGTGGTGTCTAAATCTACAAAAAGTAAAAATAAAGACGTATCTAAAAGTGAAAACCTCTTTGAGGCACTTGTAGATGAGGTAATTGGTAGTTTTCTAAGCTATTTTCAAGATAGGTTATTAGTTATTATTGAGCCTACACAACCAATTAACTTGGGAACAAAGGAATCTCCTAAAATTATCCATGTAGCTCAATCATTGTTAGCTAAAGAAAAGGAGTAGTTCACCCAATTTTTCTAGGATAAAAAGATCAATTCTACATGGACATACGCAGACATGCCTGGGCTTGACACAGATCTCATCATGCATCATTTATCTATCTCTCCTGATGTCTAGCCCGTTAAACAAAAATTGCAAAAAATGCATCCTCATGTAGCTTTGTTGGTAAAAGAAAAGTTGGAGAAACTTTTGAGTGCAAACTTTATTAGAGCAATTGACTATGCGGAGTGGATTTCCAACATTGTACCTGTCTCCAAGCATGACAAAACCATTCAAGTTTGTACTGACTTCAGGGATCTTAACAAGGCATGCCCTAAAGATGATTTCCCATTGTCAATTATTGATATGATCATAGACATGATTGTGGGATATGAAATGTACTCCCTTATGGATGGTTTTTTTGGGTATAACCAAATTAAGATAGCTCCAACTAATCAAGAGAAAATGGCCTTCACATGTGCATGGGGTACCTTTTGTTGGAACATTATGCCTTTTGGGCTTAAGAATGTTGATGCTACCTACCAAAGAGTAGTGACCACCATCTTCCATGACATGATACATAAGAATATGGTAGACTATCTTGATGAGACATTGGAAAAATTTAGAACAAGAGACAAACACCTTCAAGACCTTAGTTTGATATTGGACCGTATGGAACAATTTCAACTTAGGCTAAATCCAAAAATGTGTGTCTTTGGTGTCACTTTAGGAAAGTTTCTAGTTTACATTATCTCCACAAAAGGCATTGAGATTGATCCTAAAAAGGTCCAAGCTATCATAGATATGCCTCCTCCAAAGAATATTAGTCAACTTAGAAGCCCACAAGAGCGTCTACAATCCATAAGAAGGTTTATTTCTCAATTGGTTGATAAAGGTCAACCTTTCAATAGGAATTTGCACAAAGGGTCTACTCCAATCTGGAATGATGAATATCAACAAAATCTAGATCAGATCAAAGGGTACTTGGAAAAACCTCTAGTATTGATGCCACCTATTCCAAAAAAACCTTTGATTTTGTACATCTCAACTACAGCTTCTTCTCTAGGAGCATTATTAGCCCAAAGTGATGAGACTGGTAAAGAACATGCTATATATTATATTAGTCAAACTTTGGTTTCCTATGAAATGAATTATACCTGCATTGAGAAAGCTTGTCTTGTGGTGGTCTTTGCCTCTCAAAAGCTTTGACATTACATGTTGGCGCATATAGTCTGCCTAGTCGCTAAAATAGATCCTTTGAAATATCTATTGAGCAAAGTTGTGCTTATTGGTTGTCTTGCTAAGTGGATGATGATTCTTTCAGAATTTGACATTCAGTATGTCAAACGTAAAGCCATCAAAGGACAAGCTATAGTTGATCAACTTGTTGATTTTCCTTTAGAAGATACAACACCCATATAAGCTGACTTTCTAGATGCCTCAATAATGTACATCACTAAAAGGACTTGGAAAATGTTTTTTGATGGTTCCCACACACAAAATGGAGCTGGAGCTAGTATATTGTTGGTTTCTCCTCATGGGTATATGATTACCAAATCTTACAAACTCTTGTTCTCTTGTACAAACAATATGCCTGAATATGAGGCTTTAACCAACGAGATAAAGATGACTCTTGAATGGAGGATAACTGAGTTGCATTTCTACAAGGATTCTCAACTTGTTATTAATCAGGTGAATAATGACTATCAAAGAAAGATGACAAGTTGATACCTTATAAAAGGTTGATAGATGCTCTAAGGAACTACCTCACTTTTGTGACATTCCAGCAAATCCTAGAGAAGAAAATAAAGCTATAGATGCTATGGCTACTCTAGCCTCTGTTCTCTTACTACAAGAACATGAATCTCGATTTGAGTTCTCGGTGGAAGAACTACGTTATCCTACCTATGATTCCCCTGACAACCAAGTGATCTACACTATTGCAGGTCATGATTCTTTTTGCTATGCTGACATATTTTCCTACCTACATGATCAAATCATTCCTAAGAACCTCACACACAACCAAAAATGTTAATTCCTTTGTAACGCCTCACATTAAATTTTGGTCTCTAGTGATTTGTATAGAAGGGGTCTAGATGGTAGTTTTCTTAGGTGTTTAGAGCTAGAAGAGTTCGAAAAGGCACTTGCCGAAGTCCAGGACAACATTTGTGGGGTACATTCTAATGGTCTTGCACTTGCTCAAAAGTTTCTTAGGACAGGTTATTACTAGCCAACTATGCAAGTTGATGTTGTCCGTTATGCCAAGTCTTGTCAAAAATGTCAACTCCATGGAAACTTGATACATGCTCCGAGATTTGAGTTGATCCCTTCTGTGACATATTGGCCATTTCAAAAATGGGCCATTGACTTGGTGGGTAAAATTCACCCAAGCTCCTCTAGTGGCCTCAAATTCATTATTACTGCAACTGAGTATTTTACTAAATGGGTTGAAGCTATGCCATTATCTGTTGCTATAGGAAAACATGTTGCTCTATTCATACTAAATCACATCATTTTTTGATATGGTATTCCTTCTTCTATTTTCACTAATAATGGAGGATAGTTCAAAAATAAGGACATAAGACAACTATGTAAGAAGTTTAAGATCAAACAACATTGGTCCTCTACTTATTACCCTCAAGGGAATGTTCAAGTAGAGGCTTCCAATAAAACATTTCTGAAAATCCTACATCGCACAGTTCATAAGTCTGGGAGAGATCGGAACCTATAGATAAATCTAGCACTTTGGGCCTTTAGAACTACTATTCATAGTCCTATAGGGGCCACTTCCTTTTGCTTGGTCTATGGTTCTGAGGTCATCCTCCCATTAGAAGTAGAGATCCCTTCCTTATGCGTCTCTTTGCATGGATTGATAACTGATGAAGATTATAGAGCTATGTGAATACAAGAATTAGAGACCCTTGATGAACATTGTAAAGCATCTTTTGATCACATGAGAGCTTATCAGAAGTGCATGTCTACTTAGTATAACAAAAAGGTTCATCCACATGAATTTCAAGTTGGTAATCTTGTGCTTAGAGAAAATCCAAAGAATCAGTAGCATAGAGAGCAAAGGGCTAAATTTGAACCTGATTGGTTAGGCCCATACATTATTATGGTAGCATTCAGGTTTGGTGCTTATTAGTTGTCCACTCCTGAAGGGGAAGAGCTTGCAGAACCTATCAACATCCTACACTTAAAGAATTTCTATGCTTAGAAGGTTTACTGCTCAACTATCTTGTACATATTTATGATCCTGAAAAAAATCCTAAAAATCAAAAAATGTCTTGAAAAAATTATCATCTTAGTGAAAACCTAGCAATAGGCACTTTGATGTATCACCAAAAAATAAAAAATAATTTTTTTTTCCAAGTGGTGAAAACTTGGAAATAGGAGCTACTTGAGACCCTTGCAACTATGTCTATTAGTCTCATTCACTTTGCTAACCCAGTTCATAGCTTAGAATTGTTTCTCGTACTCATCTTGGAGGCACAACTACTTATCCTATTTTGAGGTCTTATTGTGCATTAGGGTTTCTTTGGCAACTTAATTAAATAGTGTTTCTCAACACTACCCCCTAACTAGACATCAAGTGTTTCTCAACACTTTTTAGATAGTTTACCTACAGTCTCTGATGTTGTGATATTTCTCACTAGCAGGATCAAGCTTTAAATAAATGGCCAAGTGACTTACACACATGCACTTAAACATTTAATGATTGAGCTATGATGATCTTTATTTACTTTTTGTGTTGTCTATGATGACTTCTTTACTATGTGTTCCCTCCCTAATAGTCTCTTGAGGATGTCATTGACTAGAAGACTGGGGGCATGGGGCATGTTTTCTTGATTTCTTCTTGTGGGTATGCTTCATTTGTCTATAGTATTTTCAAGCATTTCATGCTGATCTTATTTGGCACTTGGACTTATGAAAGCATCATCCTTGACTATTTTTTCACAAGACCACACTCAGGGGTTATCCTGGCATTTATGCCTTGATATAGGTGTAACCTTGCTATATCAAACTTAGGGAATCTAATCGTATAATCATCTTGACTTCTATGTCTTCGATGCTTAGATTAGATTCCCACATACCTATCTAATATCAATCATACTCATATCCTCATAGTTATACTAGTGACAGATGTATGATCTCATGATGTCCCTAATAAATGCTCAATGATGAAATAAGAGTCTAAATGTTATGTGTCCCTTGCTGGTAAAACCACTTTGCATATTAGCTTGCATTTTAGGTTCATTTTTTTAATTTGGTCTTGCATTCTTTTTGCACATGGGGAGAAGTCTCTCTTCATCTTTTTTTTTGTGGACTTGTCAGCTAACTACTTTTGCCATCTTCTTCACTTTCTTTTCATGTCTTTCACCTTCTTGCTATCCAGACATCACAAGGGGTTAATCTAAACATCACATTCAATCTATCCAAGTGTCACATATTTTCAGAAACATAAAGTATTCATCATGCACATGAGAGCTAAAAATATCACACATACGAGAGATACATGAGCATAACTATCTAAACAAATGCATACATGAAAATAGAAACTAAAACATCACATGGAAACTAAAACACTAAAACATCCATTTGAGACAAGTACACAAGATTACCAATCGAATCTAGTATCTCATATATATATATACACATATATATGTATATACATATACATGTACATGTATATGTATATACATATACATATACATATATATGTATATACATATACATGTATCTATATATATGTATATATGTATATATATACATATATACATATATATAGATACATGTATATGTATATACATATATATGTATATATATAGATACATATATGTATATATATATACATATATATATATATACATATATATATATATACATATATATATATATATACATATATATATATATATATATATATATATATCTATATACATATGTATGTACATGTATATCTATATACATATGTATGTACATGTATATCTATATACATATGTATGTACATGTATATGCATATACATATATATACATATATATGTATATATATGTATATATGTATATAGATATATATGTATATATGTATACATATACATATATATATATGTATATATACATATACATGTATACATATACATATATATGTATACATATACATATACATTTATGTATATGTATATGTATACATATATGTATACATATACATATGTATATATATATATATATATATACATATGTATATGTATACATATATGTATACATATACATATACATATATGTATATATATGTATATGTATATGTATATAGATATATATGTATATATATACATATATGTATATGTATATGTATACATATATGTATACATATACATATACATATACATATACATATATATACATATATGTATATGTATATGTATACATATATGTATACATATACATATATGTATATATATATATGTATACATATATGTATACATATATATATGTATACATATACATATGTATATATATACATATATATTTGTATATGTATACATATATACATATATGTATATGTATACATATATGTATACATATATACATATATGTATATGTATACATATATGTATACATATACAAATATATATGTATATACATATATATTTGTATATGTATATGTATATATGTATATATGTATATGTATACATATATGTATACATATACAAATATATATGTATATATATACATATGTATATGTATACATATATATATGTATATATATATACATATGTATATGTATACATATATATATGTATATATATATACATATATATATGTATACATATATGTATACATATATATATATACATATATGTATATGTATACATATACAAATATATATGTATATATATACATATATACATATATATGTGTGTATATATATATATATATATATCTTAATATGTCATAGTACATATACAAAAGAATGAGATCCAAAATCTGGATATCCATCTCAAAAATACATGATGTACAATCAAAACTGTCAAAACTATAACTGACTGCCACCCTCTGTAGTAGGTAGAGGTGGTGGCCTTAGTGGGGGAGCTTGTCTCCTATCTGGTGGTTGTACTGCACCCTCTGATCTACTAGCTTGCTCAGACTAGTCAAGAAGTCCTTGCCCTGGTGGTACCACACCCTTGTAGTTAGCATAATAATATGCGGCTCGTGCACCATGATGCACTGCCTCTCACCTCACTGCATCCTTCTCTCTTTGAAGATCATCTACTCACACTCGCTCATCCATGAGTTGTTGATCATGCACTGCAATAGTAACTCACATTGACTGCAACTTTGCCTCTAATGTGTGGATCTTGGCATCCTGCTCATCATCCCACTCCCTCACTGGTTGCTCTACCTCTACTCTCCTAGCCTATTACTGCCTTAGTGGCACCTCCTCCTCCTCCATCTCCTCCTCCATCTCCCTTGCTACCTGTGCTTGTGTCCTCCTCCTCCTTAATTGGGATCCCTCTCCAACCTTCATTTTTTTCACACTCCTGCCTCCACCTCCCTTGCCTCCATATCCCCCTCCTACGGGTAGCACATCAGGCTTAGTAAACTGTGGGAATGGGTGTCTCTGTATCTCATATAAATATCCAAGATTTGCCCCTGCATTTACCACATCTGGTTGATAATCCTAGGGAATTGCTACCAGAGTTGTTATCTCTTGTACTATTGTTTGATAGTCCAGCATCGGTAACCATCCTAGGGCCTCATTTGAGTGCATCTGAGCATAGGTGGTCATCTCCACTGATATCCCCTATCACTCTACAAATTGCCACCATACTCAGCTGATCACGAATTGCTCTACTATATCTATGCTTTGATCCACCAATGGCCTACTATACATCATATAATCCAACTCCCATGAATCAAACCATCTATGGCACTCCCAGTATGGTTGCCATGTGAATGTCCTCAGCTCATAAAAAACACACCAATAGTAGGTCACATCCCCACTATGTCTTTGTGGGATAAAACCTCTATACACAAAAATGTAGGGTTGGCTTCGCTCTCATGGCTGCACCCATGGTCGGATCACAACAATGTGCTCCCATGCCCAGATTTGCACTAGCACTACGCCGCATGCCCATGAGCCTCCTCCATGGTACACTATCTCATGAAGCTCGTAGTACATCTCCACCAGTATAGTTGGCCCCCATACCATCCTACATGGCTATGACACCAGATCAAACACCAATCAACCCCATCCTAGTGGGAAGCCCTTTTGGCCTTGGTCTATCACCAGGACCTGGGCTACCAATGAACATAACAAGCTTGGCAAAGGGAAATCATCTCCATACTCAACAATCAATCTCTTCCATCTCAAATGATGATCTAGGATGGTCACATCCTAGAACAACTATTGTATCCATGCTTGTCCCTCTGTCGAGGTTTGATCATAATACACCTATGACATCACCAAAGCTTTGCATCAGTATACCTGACATCAAAACATCAAAATTGCTAACACATGACCAAGAACTCTTAATCAAGTAACTTACTGTCTTGCCATGGCATGGCACTTGAAGAATGTGATACACATCCTCTAAGGTAATTTAGGCCTCTCTAATCGATAAGTGAAAAGTATTATGCTCGCTGTGTCACCGCTCAGCTAGCATAGTCAACAATCCATGGTTTGCCTGTATATGGGGCATCTGTATGACCCATCGCAAACCCATAGTAGATATGGTGGCCTGCTCATCATCACTCAAAAATCCTACAACACACAACCCCACCACTTTGGGGGCCCTGATATGTAATGCTAAAAACACCTCCTATTAATTCAAAACATACAAACGTCAATGCCATATGGAAAATCTGATCATAACACACAAAAAATTAACAAAAACATGCCAAAACAAAGTTTTGCAATACTTTTTTAAACCACAAGTGATACAATTTGCTAGAAGATTGTTGCATGACACCTTTTCTAAGGGTGTGCGATATAATTCTGTTGTGCAACATTTCACATCAGTCCAAGTGATATATGGGTATGTCCCAAGCGACAGTTTACATAACAGGCGTACAATACTATTTCAAAAAAATTATGTTGTGCGACATTTCCCAAAGTATCCATGTGATACTTTTTAAGTATCACACGAAATTTTTTTCAAAAACCCTTTGTACATGCAAAAAAATGCATAAAAAGCTCAAAAACATGACAAAAAGAGGTTACTTATCGGCACCCCATTCTACTCTAGCTGGTTGTGCAACCGGCTACGCTCGAAATGGTGTCAGTGAAGAGGAATTTTTTCCAATGCCATGATGCTCTATGGACCCCTCAAAAGCTCTCTCCAACTCACAAAAGACAATGAATTTGAAAATGGCACTTGGGCCCCTTTTATAGCTTCCGACCCTATTTTGACCTAATTTTTAAAACCTCTCAAAATTTTGCAAAAATTATGCTGCTGGCTAATTTCGACATCCTGGATCCATTTTCAAGATTGAAATCAAAATTTGAGTTCATCTTGATGGTCAAAATTGCATTTTAAAATTTCACCTTCTTCTGAGCAGTTAGCTGACCTTTTGATACCAAATCTCTAAATCATTGTTGGGGCATCTTCATTTCTTCATGTCTTCATCATTTCTATGCTTCATATCTCCTTATATTCACCTTTTCATGTCTAAATCACTTTTTCTACTTGATTTGACCTAATTTTTGTAATTTATCTTTCACGATCAACTCTAGTCAAACTGGGGCATTCTCTCACTTTGTCATAGTCATTCTTGGGTTCTAATCACTTATCTGCCATCTTGGACACTCCTATATCTCAATTTATTCATATTTTTCTCATTTTTGCATTCCCATTACCACATTTTGATTTTGATCCCGAGGAGGCAGAAATGCTCTACCATCACTTGCTACAATTGTTTATTTCTTAGGAGCATGTGATTGTTCTTTTTACTTGTTTTTGATCTATCTACTTTGCTAAGTGTTAGTATTCTTCTTGGATTATGACATCATCTTCTCCTAGTGTTCAGTACTATCACTATCAGGCTGTACATTTAGGATTTTCTATCTCTTTCTGCATTTAGTTCTCCGAGACTGGATACCTATGTCTGTTGCTGCTTGCTTGGCTTTTGTTTTCTTTGACATAATGTGTTTTCAGATCGATCACACATTAGTCAAAGAGGGGCAAATGTAATCACCCAAAAATGGTCATCTAGACTATTAGCCCCCTTCTCAACATTTTGGCTAATTTAATTAATCATTTACCTAGACCAAATTGCTAATAATTGATTAATTTGGTTATAACCTATAGTTTGACTATGCTATCCTAAGTTCATTATTTGATTAAAAGAACATGTCCCCTTTTAATTAAATAAAAAGACCCCATTCTTCTAACCCACTTAAAGTGCACACATAAATTTCTTTTCTATTTTTGAAATTAAAAGAAAAGCTTATGATACTTTTGTCTTATATGACAAGTCAACTCATTTTCTATTGGTTGACTTGTGTGTGCACATGGATCCTTGCCATTTTTGAATTCAACTGTTGATCATCCACTCTTTCAACCTTGATCTCTACCATCTGTATGGCTTGAAAAGCAAGAGAGCTTCTCCCTTCAAAGGATCCACACTCTTGAGTATTGTTATGCTGCAGGATTTCCATTAGAGTACTTGAGAGCTTCTTGTGCAGAGCAACATTTTCTTACATTCATCATTTTGCATCCATGGCATTTTATTTTGCATAACATCTTAGCTTAGCTTGCATATAGTGTAGTTCTTTTTTTTTTTTGCAAGTAGCTTAGAAGACATAATTTAACTAGGATGGCTATAATACTATCATTTGTGTAGCTTATTTACATTGTGCATTCCATTTCTAGCATAGTTGCATTTTTCTTTGCATATATGCAAGATTATTTGACATTTGCATTCTTGCTCTTGCTCAAAGAATATCTCATTTCATGGTTTACTAGCAAAGATTTCATCTCTAAGGCTTAGTTGAGAGTCATTTTGTGTTCATTTTATGCTTTTGCAATCCATGATTAGGGAGCTCTAAGATGGTATTCAAGGTTTCCAACCCCATGGAAAACCTTGGATAGAAGGGCTTAGAGAAATGCACTCATTTGGTGTACATCTACAACATTGGAGTTTGCATAATTAACTAAGTTGTCATGTAGACAACATAGTTATTTGCACTCTTAATTAAGCACATGGTGTCTACAACATAATTCTACATGCTACACCTTTGTAGGCTTATCCTCTCATCATCACACTTACTCCTATGCTTAATGGAGGATAATCCACTCTTGGTGGACATGTGCCCAGTTATAAGACTTATCAATGTGCTGACTTCTAAACATTCTAGAAGCATTCCAAAGGCATTTTATATACAAGCACTCCTAGTGTACTTGAATAGAACATAACATTGAATGACAATAGATCAATTTTGGATATTGTTATTCGATCATACCTTGTTGGTCTACTGTTTGTATTTGTGCTTGAGTTCCTAAGGCAAATTCTTATTTGGTATCATAGCTCTACCAAATTCTTACATGGTATCAGAGCTATACCAAATTCTTACAATCAGGCATAGCCAAAGTACTTACTCCTCACCTATTGTGATGGTGAATAAGAAGGATCAAACTTGGCTCATGTGTCCAAATTATAGAGTGCTCAACAAGTACACCATTAAAGATAAGTTTCCTATTCCAGTCATGGATGATCTTATAGATGAATTAAATGGAGCTATGCATTTTAACAAGTTAGATCTTACATTGAGTTATCACCAAATTTGGATTAAGGAGGAAGATATTTTTAAGACAACATTCAAACTCACAAGGAGTTCATTCAAAACAATCTACACTTGGTTAGCATTGAGGACAATGCGTATTTCAAGAGAGCAGACATGCTATACCCTTAATATTGGTGTATATAGGATTATGAATAGTCAACTTATGGCTATCTCAATCCTTAATTATGTCATGTTATCATTATTATATTTTTATTTAGGTAGGTAGGTTTGCCTAGATGTTATGTAGGGTTGTGTCTATTCAACCTAAGTATAATTAGGTATATATAGGAGGTTGTGAGTCTTATTTCAACATCATACTGTGAAGTGTGTTCTCATTGGAGATATTTGGAGGTTGCCTCCTCAAAGTGACCTATTACTCTCAGTTATTATCAAGTATTTATATAATATTTCATATTATTTCTTTGATTGTGCAATTTATTTCATTACACTTGTAGAGTGTGAAAAGAAGTTGAAAATGATGAGCACTGGGATGAGGAGTACACTTTAGACTCCATTGCAATGCTATCAATTTCCCCATGGTCCTATGGGAAACCTTATGAGAAAATGAAGCCTTTTGCTTCTGCTATGACCATCTTCAGTACTTTTGTGTAATCCTCAATTCCTTTAGAAGTTGAAAAAGAAGACTAAACTATTAGAGATTGGATTTATAGAGAGGAAGATGATAATAATGAGGTCATTTTAACTACACCCATGTCTTTTAAGAGATATGGAAAGGAGAATTTTATTTTTTACAAAAATGGGTTATCAAGGTCAAGGACCTTTAAATAACAACAAAAATGATCTTGTTGAACCCCTATGTCACACCAAAGGATGAAAAATTAAGGATACAAAAAGTTTAGGGTATGGTATAAAAAATGAATTGCCACAGTTTGATTAAGAAGCCCCTACTGATAGCGAGTCTAAAGATGATACTCAATACACTACTACTACGTTGACATGTGAAGAGGACTTCACCCCTTCTATCTCCCTTCTTTGGGAAGAATATATGCTATTTTATGATAATAATGTTGAAACATCCACGTCTAGACAACCTAACTATGATGAATCAAATATTGAAGATCCTAATACCAAGATAATCAGAAGAAATATAGATCAACTTATGGCTTGTGATCAAAGTATCGACTCTCAGGAATATGAGTGGGAGTCCCTTTCTGATGCTTCTTGTGAACTAGGTGTGGATGTGATACATACCTATGTTACCCAACCGATTGTAGTTGATGATTCTTCTGTACAATCAGATGAGTTGGATTCTCATTTTTCCTTAGTATACCACATTGATATCTCTAGGTCTTTTCTAATTTAGACTACTTTGGATCTTTCTCTATAATTTTGACCTCTTTCATCACTAGAGATGACTCCTCTCATATCAACAACCTTGAAACTTACACCTCACTTTCCCCTATGCACCTAGATCTCATATGTTGGCCTATTCAAAATCAAAGACCAAATCTACCCTTATTCCAAAATGAATATGAGATTGCACGTTACCACAATGCCATTGAACCCATGGTGTCTTATACCAATGAACCAAAAGTCAATATGACCAAAATAGACATCCACTACCTCAGTCACAAATTAAAGTGAAAAATGAAAAATAAGAATTCAGATGGAAAAAACTACCTTGTGACAGTATTTGAACTGAAAAAAGAGAGTAAAAACAAAGATGTGTCCAAGGGTAAAAACCTCTTTGAGGCACCTAAGGATGAGGTATTGGGTAGTCTCCCAAGCGACTTCTAGGATAGATTATCAGTTTTGATAGAACCAATGCATCCAATCAATCTTGTTACCATAGAATCTCCTAAAATCATACATGTGGCTCAATCCTTATTAGCAGAGGAAAAAGAACAATACACTCAATTTTTCCAAGAGAAGAAGATCAATTTTGCATGAACTTATGCTGACATACCTAGACTTGATATAGATCTTATTATGCACCATCTCTCTAAAGCTCCTGTCATCAAACCCTTTAAAAAAAAATTGAGAAAGATGCATCCACAAGTGGACCTAATTGTAAAAGTTGAGTTAGAAAAACTCCTAAGTGCCAAATTCATTAGATCTATTGATTATGTTGAATGGATCTTAAATATTTTCCTTGTTTCCAAACATGACAAATCCATTCATGTCTATACTAATTTTAAGGACTTAAATAAAGCATGCCCAAAGGATGATTTTATGCTATTGAACATATATATGATAGTAGACATGACTCTAGGTTATGAAATGTACTCCCTCATGGATGGCTTTTCAAGCTATAATCAGATAAAAATAGCTCTTGAGGATTAAAAAACAACTTTTACACATGCATTAGGAACCTTTTGCTAGAAGTTCATGCCTTTTGGTTCTAAAAATGTAGGAACTACATATCAAAGGGCCACGACCACAATCTTTCATGATATGATGCACAAAAATATGGAAGATTATGTTGATGATACCTTAGCAAAATCTAAACAAAGAAGCACTCACTTGTTTGACCTATATCTAATACTAGACTACATGGAACAATTTATATTGGAAGTGAAGAGAGTAATTGAGAGGGAATGGGTGAATGAGTTACCACAAAAATAATTCCTTGTCCCTATATGTCAAATCAAACTTTTCATTGACAATTAAATACTTTATCTAGCTTGTTAATACTAAGTTCTTGTTGTAACTCGGATAACAAAGCAATCTTAGTGATCAATAATATGTTTTAACCTTTAGTAAGTTAGTTGCAGAAACATAAAACATAAAGCAAATAACATGAACATAGATGATGCAAAGATTTAATGTGTAAACCCAATTTGGGAAAACCACCATGCAACTAGTTACAATTTCACTCTTATGATGTGAGCCCTATTAGGAGCGAACCATGTTAAAGGTTACAATACATACTATTAAGTATGACCTTGTTAGAGGATTTAGATCACCCTGTTAGGAGTGGCTTGGTTAGAGGTCCTTAAACACTTCAAACTTGAAATTTCACCTTGTTAAAGGATTTACAATCTGATTGTTAAGTCAACTACGTTAAGAGATTTCTTCATTGCTACAATGGGTAGAAGGTAACAATAATTTGACCTAATATATGAAGCAACTTCTTTTACAAATTCAAATCTCTATTTTGGCTTGACCTCTGGATCCTTATTGATTAGAATATTCTTTTTTTCTTATCTCTCACACTTGCCTACTTTGTCTTTTCCTTTGATCGCATATCCTTCTTATTTCATGTATTTCATATGTTCCACTTTTTTCATTATACTTCTTGATCTCACTTATATATCATAAGCTTTGATAAGTTGGCTTGAATACCATTTCAAATAAATATTAAACATCCAAATAGTTAGCCTCAATTAATTAATAAACTAACAAGTCAATACTAGGATAGATCACTCGGTTAACACTGAGATTCCTCTAATGCCTAACCACTTGGTTAATATACACTATTGAATTTTCTTCATTTCCCAAATGCTCAATTAATTTTTTGAATACCTTTTATTGCTTAACTACTCAATTAATATTGAATGTTGAATATTTGCCATTGCCTAAATGCTCATTTAACACTAAATACCGTTCATTTCTTAATTGCTTAGTTAATATTGAATGTTGAATGTTCTTCATTTCTTGACTACTTAGTTAATACTGGCATTTGTGTAACATCAATGACAACATACAATTTTAATAATTATTTCCAACAATATCCCTCTTTGGCATTGATGGAAAAGCAACATGTCAATATACAATGATAAAAGTATGAGCAATAAATAATATCCTTAGTTTTATTTTGATTCTCTTCCATACTAGCTCCCTCTACAATTTTTCCTGGATTTCTCTCAACAACTTCCAAATAAATTCTCCCTCTTACATCTATCATCACTCTGCTTGTACTTTTATTATCACTCTTCCTCTTTTCTATAAATTTCATCATCTGTATACGTTCCTTCTTGAAATACTAAACTCTCCCTCTTTGACATAAAATGCCAAAGGATACATACTTGAAGTTACTATGTACCTTTTGTACTAATTCACATGCAATATGTTTTGCATTTCACACCTGAAGTGTGGAAATCTGCATCAACTTGATAGATTTTTAATGAGACTTGGTTGATGCATCACTATCATGTGCTTTGGTGAGTATTAGATAGTGGAATAACCCCTAGTTTACTTTTTAGATACATAAATGCATCCTTAGGTAATGCCCTAGTAAATATGTCTGATATCCATTCCTTGGTGTTCACATATTCCAATCTCACCTCTTTATCTTGAATCAAATCCCTTAGGTAATGGTACTTGATTGCAACGTGTTTTGTCTTTGCATGCATCACAGGGTTTTTGGATATAATGATTGCACTTGTGTTGTCACAATTGATAACGACTTGTTCCTTGATTTCCTCCTTCATTCCTACCAATAATTTCTTGATCCATATTATGTTAGAATAGTTAACTACTGCAACAACATACTTTGCCTCTATTGTTGATTGAAAAATACAATTTTGCTTCTTGCTTGTCCAAGATGCTAATCTCTTTCCAAGAAAGAATGCTTCTCCACTGGTACTTTTTCTATCATCAATGCTTCCTACCTAATCTACATCTATGAAGATTCTTAATTCAATATTTCCTCCTTTCTTATACCATAAACCTGTTAGCTTGAATTTTTATGGTATTCCTTTGGGGGAGTATCCTAAGCATTGGAGATCATGATGAAGTATTAACTTGTTGCATTTATGACTATGTTTATCATTGATATCAACATCACAATAATTTCATGAAGACTGACAGAGTAGAAGATAGAGTGTGATGTCCCCATTGATAAGATCCATATAATTAAATAAATAAATAATAATATAATATTAATAATAGTGTAGTATATTAATATGGCAATTAAATATTAAATATCATATTAAGTGATAAAATATAATATTCAGATTAATAATGTAAATACATAAAATAGATACATTGTGTATTATATGTATTAGTATTAATATTAATATAAAAATATATATTTTATATTAATAATATAATATATAAGTAATATAATTATATTATTAATAAAATATAATCAATATAATTATATTATTGATATAATATAATTAATATTCATTACGGGATGACCTAAGAATGCATATATATAAATATAGTACTATTTTTCAATTATATCAATCAAATAGCATACAAGATATAATAAATATTATTAATATTAAATTCATAATCTCCAAGTCCCACGTAAACATTCACAATTATAAATATATTATTATTTCAAGATATATTAACTTCCAATATATTAATCTTGTTATTATAAATATTATCAATGCTTAATAAATCTAATTTGATTATTACAAACATTCTTTTAAAGAAAACCCTAATCTACTCATTATTATTATTTTAATACTTACACATGATTACAAAGTGCTTACTACATAAATATAATAACACTAATTGAATAAACATAGAGTAAGCATTATGCACATAAGAAAGTTAAAACTATAAATCATATATTAAAGTCACAACTTTACAATCGTGACTACCAAATGATACATAAATACCCTTATTAGGATTAGGTCAAGGAAGACGGAGAGGACGTGGAATACAACATATACAAATCAAGCAATAAAGTGAGAGAAATCGAAGTGAACATAGTATCAAATACCTAGCGAAGAAGGAAGACTAATAATATCCTAAACTGCGCTCAGTATCTGAAGATCTTCGCTTTGGAAACTGATTGTGTAACATACGAGAGATAACTAATCTTTGTACCTCAGGCTGACCGCACTACACACATATTCCATTAGGTACGATATTTGAATTCTGCCCACAATAATATGTTTCCAAGTTTGTGGTAAACATTTATATTATCGCTGATGGATTTCATTATTAATAAAGTTATTATGAGCCACGCATACTATCGATAGGGAACATACGTATCATAAAACTCAATCAAAGATAAAAGCTCTTCCTTCATCAACTTTAGTTGATAGAAATGATTCATGAATTTACACAAGATGAAATCAATTCAATATAAACATTTAGACATATAGTAATATATAATTTTATATATATATATATATATATATATATATATATATATATATATATACACACACACAATGTTAAATTATTTTTAATTGTAACAATGTGTATAACAATAATGAGATATCGTTACATTACAATAATCTTAAGGATTACCATTAAATGTATCTTCAACTATAGTCCAGGAAGCTTGCTCTCGTCTGAGCTATGACATATTTAGATAGGGAGTGGGTGGAGGGAGAGGTAGAGTAAATTCAAGCACCTGACAGTATCCTCCAGGGAGCCACTTGTAGCTTGTTTCACGCGCCCTTTGCACCGTCAATCTACCGTCTCCAGATAGTCATACCCAAAGAGAGAAGATTGCTTGGCACTATAGGATGAAACTTCTTAAATAAATTAAACTAATTAAATTATAATGCTCAATTCCTCAATTTTGAATAATAATAAGGATCCAAGGCATGTTTAACTTGAATGACTTCCTAAACCTATATTAAATTTTGATTACTAGGTCAAAGAACTAAAAAGGGGTCATTACATAGAGATCATGGTCATACGGATAGTGGTTTGATGATCAAGTGACACGTAGTTAAGGACATGTTCTGCAATGTGTCCAAATGATGAGGTTAAGTTTGCGTAACCTAAGTTGAAGACATACAGAAGTTATAAGTGATTTACAAAGAGCAACATAGAAATAGAGTACTTGAAAAGGAGTTTTTGATGCATATTATATCTTCTAATAGAGATATAATCTAGAGATGTGAAGTTAGACAGTGACAAAGGACAGCCTAATGATGACATCAACAAGTGTACAAGTGTTGGAGTCACAAATGTGAGAAGTTGTATAGACTATGACATGAAAGTGCTATATGGTTGTGAAATAATTAATTATCTTATTGTAATCCTAGTATAATTAATTGGGAAAGCCTCAAGGATGAATCAAGGAATTTTTTTGAGGACTTGGTATAGAGGAAAGTATTTTCCTTGTTTATAAAATATAATGAGTATGCAAAGTGTTCAAGGAAGTGCAAACAAGAGTAAAGTGTTTGGTAAATGTGAATAAGAAATCCAAGGGATTATTAGATGCAAAGTTTTTGATCTAGTGTCAAGGTTAGAAGGAGCCAAAGTCTGGTTTGTAAGAATTTGCGTTAGGGAAAAATTCACCCAAGACCAAGAAGCACAATAACTAGCACAAAGTAGACCAATGGAGTATGATCAGAATAATAATATGATATTCAATTGATGTTGTATTGATTGATAAGTACACTAGGAGTGCCTGAATATAAAAGCTTCTAGTATGTCTATGAGTTAGCAAAATGATAAGCCTCACAACTTAGCACATGTCCACCAAAAGTGAATTATTCTCCATTGAACATAGGAGTTAGTGTGATGATGAGAGTATAATCTTACATAGGTGTGTCACATAAAATTATGTTGTAGACACCATGTGCTAAAATAGAGTTGCTAACTCTTGTGTTGTCAACAAGACAACTCATATGAGTATGCATACCCCTAGGTGTATAAACTAATAAATGATAAAATAATGCATTTATCCTAAGTAAACTTAAGTAAAGTGTAAATAATAATTATTTACACTAACACCCTCTCTTAAGTGCAACTTAGGGGAATGCACTTAAGCTCACAAAAGCTCTAATAAAATGCATAATGGTTCCCAGCTACTAGGCCATGTTAGGTACCCAAGTACAAATGCAATGAAATTCAATCTCTCTAAAAATGGAGAAAGAGAGAAAACCTCATGGGAAAAACCCTCCCCCAAAAAGAGAGAAAAATAGAATAAAGAAAGATACATGAATGGATGGAGTAATCAAGACCCCCCATTAATTATGATATACTTTATGCATATACAATAGAGAATCCCTCGATGAAATCTCCCCCTTAGTGAAGGATCTCGTGATGATGAGTGCTTGAACATAAAAGTAAATCCAATGCTAACAAACAACATTTCTCCCTTTAAGAAGAAGAAACACCAAGTGTAGGTGCAAGTATGCTTCTCACTGTGGATAGGAAGATGGAAGAGGGATCCATATGTAGTATGGTGTGGATGCTACATCTAAAGTCTACTCATATGTTGAAAAGTCCCTGATGAATGTAGATGCCACAAACCAATATGGTGGATGCCCAAGAGAAGGTGGCAAACAAGGTAACATGTCTATGTATGAAGATAAATCAACCTCCAAAGAAGATGAAAGAATATCCTTGATGACTAAAGAAGTTGCACCATGAAAGCCGAATGAAGTTCCTCCTTGTATGAATAAATGGTGTCAAAGGTGTAGTAGAGAATGCTCCCCAACTGGTAGGAAGAATCCTTAGAAAATGTGAAGTCTAAGGAAACTAGAATACAATCTCCAAAGATTGATATGACTCCTCTGAAGTGAAAGAGTCCTCCATCTATTGTAAAGAAGCTAAATTCAAGTCAGTCTCAAAAGAAATCTCAAGTGGTTGAGGTTCAAAGTGTGCCCTCGCAATGAGTGAAGAAGTCTCCTCAACAAAGAGAAGATGGATGTCATTGATGATGTCTCCCACATCTTCAATGTGAGACTCCACAAATAGCCCTGTAATGTTAGGAATGAAGTCATCTCGTGAAGCTTAAGTAGGAAGACATGGTATATCTTGTTGTATTGAATTAGAAGCATCTATGGCTGGAACTGGAGCAATAGAATTAACAGGAGTATCAGGAAGTAAGATCTCATCTGGAGTTGAAGGTACTATAACTGGAGTGACTAGAGGTAGAATATCATCTGGAAATGGAGGAATTGTGGGATCTCCATATGCTTTCCAAAGAGCCATCCAAATGTCATAAGGATAAGTGACCTTTTCAACGACTTCAAAGAAAGTAGGAGTAATACTGAAATAAATGATATCTAAAATTATTTTAATAGGTGGTATATCAATGGTAGAGAGCAGTTCGTTGGAACATAGATAAGGAAATAGTTCCTTATGCTCTTTTAGATGGTCAATTATCAAAGTACTCCATTTCTAATAGTTCCTCATTGTCAACCTTGGTCTAACACCAAACCAACATCTAAAACAAAATTCCATGAGATCAATGAATGTATGCACCCCCCAAAATATAGAAATAATCAATCAACCCCCCCTAACGTATAATTTTGGCACTTTCTAGGTAGTGTGATTACAATAGGCCACGTGCCAATTTTGGCCTTAGTGGTCTTCTGATTTGTTATTTACAACCTCCTTTTGGAGTTCAAATCTGAAACTTTATAATGTATCTCAGATATACAAAAAACTTGAAGTAATATAATGCAAAGAAAGGACCTATTTTTGAAAGTGATATTTCTATCTACACAAGCTTATAATTTGATTGTAGATCTAGAAAGTCGATGAAAAATTATTCACTTTCAAAAAAAAATGGAACCTAATTTGGGGTCCAGATGAGCCCATTCTAAGCATTTGAAGTTGCAAAAATTAGGATTTTTGACTTGCACAAAAATTCAGGAACAAAGATCTCAAACAACCTACACCAATGTATAGATCATGAAATTCTACCCCAAAACAAAACAAAAAATTGTTCGAAAAAAGGAGTCTATATGAGGTAGATATTGTTTTTTGAAAATCAACACTGTAATTATTTTTCCTAAATCGCCACCATTGCACCTCCAAAAATCAATTGACTCTAGATCTCACCTTAGATGTCCAATTTTGATGAAACAAAAGTTGATTTGGAGATTTTTTAACCTTCTAAACATGATGCTAGTATTTGATTAGTGCCAGTAAGCTCCAATCTTTACCTACAAAAAATCTCTCCTACTGGCCTGATGGCCAAAAATTTTTTGGACAAAATATGCAGATTCAAAAAATAATGTAGAGGAATTGCAGAGATTGATATAATAAAATAAGCAGATTTGAAAATTAAATTTAGAGATCTGAAATGATCATACCAATTCTGCAAATCGGGCCTTCTGGTGTCGGTTTGCAAAAAAAAATTGCCTCAATTTTGACTATTACCCAACATAGGCAATTTTTTGTCAAATTTTACCGAATCAACGTTTCAGATGTAATGGTGAGGTTTGCTTTAGCTCTAGATGCTCCCAATAATTGTGGATACTCTGGATTTGAATCAAGGTGTCCTTAGAGAGCTAAAGCAAGAATGGTCTCCAATGGCTATGAAATGACATCTTTATGGCTCTAATACCATGTAAGAATTTGGTATAGCTCTGATAGGATGGGGAAAGAGGAAGGATTAGTATAGTTCAATTCTATTATTTTGCAAGGAATAATACAGAGATCATTTGAACAATGGGTTCATTGGTCTTTCCCTTGAATCTATTTTGATAGTGGGTTCATATACCTTCTACAACTCCTAATAGGGTTGGCACAACTCCTAATAGAGTTGGAATTACCTAACAGGGATTCAAAGTCTTTTGATAGGGACTGATATGTACTTAATGTTTTCATAGACTCCTAACAGGGTCCATCCTCTAACAAGGAATATTTATATTAGTACATAATCTTGTGGGTACCATCCCCATCAGGATTTTCCCTCTGATCGAGGGTTTCCTTAGTTAACATATCTGGTGTTATTGTGCATGAGTATCTTGTTATGGTTTCATATTATATTTTTCATATGGTTAAGATTTAATAAGATTGATAATTATGATAATATTTGGATAATTGGTTCACCCACTCTTCCCCCCCCCCCCCAGTTATATTGGTGAACTATATATTCTAAAAATTGGTATTAGAGCTTCATGTCCTTAAAGGGAAAGCTTAACAACTTTGGGAGATCAATGGCAAGCCATTTTAGAAAAGATAGTCCCAAGTTAGATAGATGAAATTTTGACACCCAAAAGATGGAGATTCTTGGTGAGTTGTCAGATTTGTGTAAAGAGTAGAACATTGAGTTTCCAAATCTAGAATCCTTTTGTTGCATATAAAGGAATAGAAGCACAAGCAAAGACAAATCCAGGTCCAAAGAAGACAAGAAGATCAAAGAAGGTATTGATCTACTTATGAAAAGAGAGCCATAAGGTATGAAATTTTTTTTTTGGTAGACATGTAAAGAGTTTGATCATTTTTCATCCAAATGTCCTAAGAGGGTAAGAAAAATTAGAAAGAATTTGTTGTCTAATGAAGATAAAGAATTTAAAGCAAGTATGCAAACATTATTGAATGATTGTGATGATAAAGATAATGAGATTGAATTGGTTAAGAAAGATGAAGTAATAGAAGAGATATCTTTGGTAATTATTGTTGATCCAAAGGCTAACCAAGAGAATGTAGAAGTTTTCTTTGAGACTAAAAATAATCTGCAGAATGATGTGCAAATTGTTGAGCAAAGAGGAGAACAAAGATTTGAACCAAGAGAAGAAGTAATATTTGAGTTACCAAATCCTACCTCTAATAGAAATATGACAAATAATCACCCTCCAGAGAAAATTATTGGAAGCAAAGACAAAGGAGTGATGACAAGAAATGAAGTTAATGAGGAACTATGTTTGATTTCTCAAGTTGAACCTAAGAGTATAAATTAAGCATGTGAAGATGATCATTGGATTTTATTAATGAAGGAAGAATTGGATTAGATTGTGAAGAATGACACATGGGAATTAGTGCCTAGATGTAAGACAAGAATGTTATAGGAACCAAATGGGTGTTCAGAAACAAGATGAATGAACAAGGCGAAGTTGCAAGAAATAAGGCTAGATTTGTGTGCAAAGGATATTCATAGCAAGAAGGAATAGATTATGAGGATACATATGCCCCTATAGTCAAAATGGAATTAGTGAGAATTTTCTTGGCTTATGCAGCAAATAGGAAATTAAAAGCCTATCAGATGGATGTTAAATTAACCATCCTGAATAGAGAACTTGAAGAAGAGGTATACATTGAGTAGCCTAAAGGTTTCCCTTTGACTAAAGAAAAAGATATGGTATGCATATTAAAGAAATATCTATATGGTCTAAAGAAAACACCTAGAACCTGGTATGAAAGGTTGTACAAGTATTTAGCAAAGATTGGATTTGTTAAAGGTACGACATTTAGTAACTTGTATTTAAAAGAAATTGAGAATGGTTTGATGATAATAGTAATATTTGTTGATGACATAGTATTTGGAGATAATGATGAAGCAAGTGATAAGTTTGTTGAACAAATGAAGAATGAGTTTTAAATGAGCATGATAGGAGAGATAAAGTTATTTCTAGGTTTGCAGATTGTGCAAAACAGTGATGGCATTTTCATTTCACAAGCCAAGTATTTGAAAGACTTATTGAAAAGGTTTGGATTGGAAAATTGTAAGCCTATTAGTACACTAATGATAACTAATCACAAGTTATCTAGCAAGGTTGAAACACCTATCATTGAGTAGAAGTACAAAACCATGATTGGAGGTTTGCAATATCTGACTCACACTAGACCAGATATAGAAAATGCAGTTGGGATTGTAGCTACATTTCAAGTTAATCCTAAGGAGTATCACTATCTAGAAATAAACAAGATATTTAGATACTTGAAACGAACATCTGATTATGGGATATGGTATGACAGATCAAGTGATTTCACTCTATGTGCCTATATTGATGCAAATTGGGTAGGTAGTATGAATGACAAAAAAAGAACCAGTGGTGGAGCATTGTTTCTTGAAGGATGATTGGTTTCTTGGCTAAGCAAGAAATAGGATTGTATTTCACAAAGTACAAGTGATGTAGAGTATGTAGTAGCATTAAATAATTTCAATCAAGTCATATGGATGAAGTAGATGTTGAAGGATATTGGGATAGAATTCTCAAAACCTGTTATCATATACTATGATAACACAAGTACAATAAGTATGTCTAAGAATCTTGTATTGCATTCTAAGACTAAGCATATATTAAGTATCATTTTTTGAGAGAGAAGCTAGCAAAAAAAGAGATCAAATTGGAGTATGTCAGTACTAAATATCATATTGTAGATATCTGTACAAATCCTTTGCCTAAAGATACATGTTGAGTACTTGAGAGGTATGCTTGGGGTTATGCCCCTGCCTACTTTAGAGAAGATGAAATAGAGATTGCATTAGTCCAGTGGTATAGAGCACTATTGTTTGACTGGACTAAATGTTGATGCTTCCTTTATGGGGGAGTATCTAAGATTAGCAATCATCTAGGACTCTTGGTAATTAGTCTTGAACAATTTTTTTGGACACTTGAGCTAGTTGAAGACTTGGAATAGATAATTAACATAATGAGATCTTTGACATTGATGTAAATGGGGGATATATGTACATGATAAAAATCTCTACTTTATTAGGGATATTTAGAAAGATTCATTTAAGAAAGAGAAGGAATATCTTTATGGGGGAGAAGTTGAGAGTTGTTTAGCGTATGAGTAACTAATGCCATTCTTAACAAGATACAAACATAGCAATATTCTAGAGGATTTCATGTTTGATTAATGAAGAGGATTTGAAAAGATGAGAATAGTAGAAGCAACATCAATAAAGTATTTTTTGGTATTCTTGGAACCTAGATGTTTTTCATCTATGTTTCCATCAATGCCAAAGGGGGATA
Organism: Cupressus sempervirens; assembly: GCA_028749045.1. NCBI lineage: Eukaryota > Viridiplantae > Streptophyta > Pinopsida > Cupressales > Cupressaceae > Cupressus > Cupressus sempervirens. The sequence continues at coordinate 472,536,303 of CM053793.1, read as the reverse complement.
TTGTTAGAATCAAATTTGATGGTATTCCTTTTGGAGATTATCCTAAGCATTGGAGAGAATGTGGGAGTATTAACATGTTGCATTCATGGCTATATTTTTCATTAATGTCAATATAGCAATAATTATGTGAAGACTAGTAGAGTAGCAGACAGAGATCATGGTCATACGGATAGAGATTTGATTATTGGGTGATGCATAGTTAAGGACATGTTCCAAAATGTGTCCTAATGATGAGGTTAAGTTTGTGTAACCTAAGTGAAAGACATACAAAAGTTATAAGTGATTTTCTGAGAGCATAACAGAAATAGAGTACCTAAAAAGTAGTTTCTAATGATCATATTATATCTTCTAATATAAATATAATGTGGAGATGTAGAATTAGATAGTGATAGCGGATAGACTGATGATGACATGAGCGAGTGCGCAAGTCCTAGAGTCACACATGTGCAAATTTGTATAGGCTATGAACTGATAGTGTTATATGATTGTGAAATAATTAATTATCTTATTGTGGTCCTATTATAATTAATTGGGAAAGCCTCAAGGCTGACTCAAGAAATTGTTTCGAGGAATTGGTATAAAGGAAAATATTTTCCATGTTTGTAAAATGTGATGACTATGTGAAGTGTTCAAGGAAGTGTGAACAAGAGTTGACTATTTGGTAAATGCAAGTAAGGAATCCAAGGGATTATTGGATGCAAATTTTTGTGATATGTTATCAAGATTAGGAGTATAAGTCTGGTTGATGGGACAAAGAAAGAGGAAGGAGAATTAAAGTTCAATTCTATTATTCTGCAAGGAATAATACAGAGATCATTTGGACAATGGGTCCATCTACCTTCTACAACTCTTAACAGGGATTCAAAGTATCCTAACAGGGTTTGATATGTATTGAAAGTTTTCATCGACTCCTAATAGGGTCCATCCTCTAACAGGGAATATTTATATTAGTACATCATCTTGTGGGTACCATCCCCACTAGGGTTTTCCCCTTGGTTAAGGGTTTCCCTAGTTAACATATCTAGTGTTATTGTGTATGAATATCTTCTTATGGTTTTTGATTATATTTCTCATATGGCTAAGATTAAATAAGGTTGATAATTCTGATGATAGTTGGATAACTGATTCATCCCCCTCTTATTTATATTGGTGGACTATATATTCAAACAAAACCGTATTCTTTAGTTCCTTTTAGGTACCTTAGAATCCTTTTTACTACCATCATGTGATTTTCTTTAGGATTTACAAAAGACCTTACAACTATGCCAACTGCCAATGCAATATCAAGTCTGGTGAATACCACATATTGAAGTTTCCCAATCATTGATCTATAGGTAGTTTGATTTACCTCTTTTGAATCATCATTCTTTGAATGTTTATGTCTAGTAAACATAGGTGTTCCAACTGGTTTGGAATCTTCCATTCCAAATGCTTTCAGTGTTTCCTTGATGTACTTTACTGAGTGATGTATATACTATCCTTCATTTGATGAAGTTGTAGGCCAACAAAGAATTTTATCTCTCGAAACATAGATATTTCAAATTCCTTCTTTATTTGTTCAACAAATGATTTACACAACATCTCATGTTCTCTAAATATGATATCATCCACAAATATCTCTATTAGCAATATCTTGTCTTGTAGTCCTTCCTTTATATACAAATTACTATTATCACTTATCTTTTGAAAACCAATTCTTTCCAGATATCCATGCAGCCTTTTATACCATGCTCTAGAGGCTTGCTTCGGTCCATATAAATCTTTGTGTAGTTTTCATACCATGTCTCTTTTGTTTGGATCAATAAAACCTTTAGGTTGTTCAATATATACTTCTTCTTCCAAGATTCTATTTGAGAAATTTAGTTTTACATCCATCTGATATACTTTGAATCCTTTATGTGTAGCATATGTTAGTATTATTCTAACTATGTCAATTCTTACAACAACAAAAAATGTTTCTTCATAGTGAATACCTTCTTGTTGTGCATAACATTTGCATACTAGCCTTGCCTTATTCCTTGTAACTTCTCCTTTTTCATTTAACTTATCTCTAAATATCCATTTTGTGCCAATCACATTCTTATCCTTGGGTCTAGGTGCAAGAGACCAGGTATTATTATTTTCTATTTGCACAATTTCTTTATGCATTGCCTCTATCAAACCTTCATCTTCTAAAGCATCTTTTATAGATCTAAGTTTAAATTCACTGAGCAAGCATGTACCTTTTAATTTATTCCTTCTCAATATGACATTTGTCTCTCCTCCAATTATTTGTTTAGGTGCATGATGTCTTCAGACATATTTTGTAAGTTTTGGTTCATTCCTTCTTGTCTTTGAACTTGGTTCTCCATGCTTGTGATCTTTTGTCTTTTTCTCAAGATCCTCTAGTTGATCTTACTAGAAACTCAATTGGCATTGCATGTGACTCAGAATGCATTGTCTAAATTGACTGCAACTTACGTTATATTCCTGTGACTTGGTAGGTTCACTCTGTTGTTTCTTGGCTTCAACTATTCATGCTAAAGTATCAAGTTCCTCCTCGTAGTAAAAAAAAATTTTGTAGTCTTCAAGCTCCTTGTTGCTTTGTTCTTCACTTCTTTTTGAAAACTCATCAATCTTCATATGTGCACTTTCTATAACTTTGTGAGTGGCAAGATTCAAACATTTGTATGCCTTAATTTTATTAGGTAACCTAGGAATATACATTAATCACTTTTTGCATCAAGTTTTCCTTTCCTTACATCTTTTAGGATATAGCATTTTCTTCCAAATTCTTTGAGATAACAAATATTAGGTTTATACCCATACCATAATTCATAAGGTGTTTTGTTTTTACCTTTCTTCAGTTGAACTTGTTTTAGAGTATGAATTGTTTTTTATTAAGTAAAACAGGTTTTACAGGGATCCTAAAACCTGAAAGTATTACAACATATCAAAAATAGAAGTATTCAGTAAATTCCAACATAAACAAAGCAGCTTAACAAAAGCCAACCGTAAAACTGGCCCTCGGCCAAGAACAAAAAACTAGTAAAAATAGATCAAAAAAGAACTAGCTACACTAAGAAAGAACAACAACCTAACTATCAATTCTTTTTATCAAGAACCTGTAGGGATTCTGCAGCTTCTATGGTCTTCCTGTTGTCCGCATCCTCCTCGTCCTAGTTCTGAGCATCCACCTGGCCCCTAGTCTCTTTCAGATAATCCTTAGCTTGCCCATAGTCTAGGTTGGCCTTCTCCAGAATTTCCCTACCAAATCCAATACTAATCAGTGATTTACCTAGGCTATTAATATTTTCATTCAGGGTATTCAAGGTGGCAATCACCTAATTCATGAGGTTCTAATGGAACAACTCCATTCTTTGGACTCTTTTTTCAACCTTTGTGATTCTATCCTCCTAGTTAGCCATGTGACCCTAGACATTGATATGTAGTTGGCTTCCATCTTGGCTTCTGTCCTCTTCATTGTTCCTATTGGTGTTTGAAAATGTTGTAGGTTTTCAATTACCCTGATGAGAATATGATACACCTAGGGGTAGCTAACTCCCATCTTCAACATATCACTTCAGATACTGGGCCAACTATAAGGCTAGACCCTTCTTCTACTTCAGGCTCTGCAAGGCCTAGGCAAGTGGACCTTAGATTCAATCGATATGGTACCAGTGCAAAAACATATTCGTGAATCTAACAAAGTAGATAAAAGCCCTTATATCTCCTAATGACTTATGAAATGACATAAATCTATAGTAGCTAAATGCAAAACCATGGAGTTCATAAGCTAAGTGAGGGCATCACATTTAGGTTCTTCAACATGAAAGGGAAATACAAATGATTAATGATGTTGATTCAACAAAACCTCAAATATGCAGCAACATAAACAAGTGATCCTATAATTGATCAGTACCTTAACCAGTGGGCAATTCCATTAATCAAATATATACATATAGATATCTGATACTTATTTATATATTTAGATATCTGATCTATCCATTCACCTTATGAACAAACATCCACATTCAATTTAAATCCCATTCTTACATGATATCCCCATCAGTAAACTTGCAACCCTGTTGATTTCCCTGAAGCATTTACATAACCCCTTGAGTTATAAGCAACAATGAAATAACATACAACCTTAAGGGACTTCAACTATGACCTAGGCTCTTTGTTCAAAGATCATAGAACACTGAAGATTACTGATAAAGGAGACAATACTCAAGATGAAACTCAACCTATTGTTCTTTGTATTAATTTCCTTGAAACAATACATTTATATGCATGAAATGAAAAAATAAAACACCTAATAGATATGAATTTATCTATAATCTACACTATTGTTGTTCATATAAGAGAATTATGCTAAAGAATGGTATCTCAATATTGGGAATACATCAAGACTGGAACCAAATCCTGGTATCAGAGCCATAAGCAATTTTTCTCCAACAAACTGGAACCTTTTCAATAAGAAAGAAAGGGAATGATATATCAGGAAGTGAATTCTTTGATCTATTGTAAAGATGACATGTGTCCACTCATAATTCCTTCCCAAGAAGATGAAAAACCTCTTTCTACCCTCTCTTTGTAACTGCATATCAAACCATCATCAATTTGCCTCCAAAGAACACAAAATATATGAGATACTTGATTGGAAATCATAACTGGTTTTGATGCCAAAATGAGCTCAAGGTAAAAGTGAAAAATTAGTTTAATATGACCTCAAGAATGCAAGAAAATTGTTTAAAGTCAATTTTATTTGCATTCAAATTTCAATAAGTCTTCATACCTCTCCTTTAACCAATTCTAATGATCAATGATGAAAAGCACTCATTCTGCTAAGAACACCACGAAATTTACAAATTGGCTTATAACATGAACTAGTGAGCACCTGTGCAAAATCTAACCTAAAAAATGGAAAATATAGATCGTTCCAATTTTGGTGGTATATTGGAGCACCTATTTTGAGCAAAAATAGCCCCAGTTATGGCCCTCTAAAGTTTAGGCTCCCAACTCCATGGTTTGCATTAAAAACCAAAAATTTGAAAAATTAAAAAGTTCTATAGTTCAAACTATAGAATATTCCCCTTTTAAAACTAAATTCAATTCTTTTTCTTTGAATGAATGCACATGCATTATTTTTGTATTTAAAATCTCCTTTTCCTCCTCACCCAATCGAACAACGCCACCTGTCATCATCTTACTGGCCCTTATCTACACAACAAGACCACTTGTCACATTCATATTTTCTCTCTGGGCAAGCACCACTTATCAATCTCTGATAGGCCAATAATTTCAAGGGGGACCCACATCTTTGTCTCAAAAACCTCGCCAGATTCTTGAATTTTCTAGCAAGTTGTCATGTTGCTTGTCAAAAAATTTCCCATTTTTCGGTGGCAACATGGCGACCATCGAATTCTAGCAAGTTTTTCCAGCGACCTCATCCTTTTTTGCCACATGTCATCACCACCTTTGCTCTTGCTCATAGTCACTATAGTAACCATCATGCATCTTTCCCTTAGCAAGGTAGCAAGGATCATCAGATTTTCCACCTGTCAGCATCTCATTCATTTTATTTTTTGGTGCCATGTCAGCTCACTTGTATTCTCGATTAAAATTTACCTCTATTTGCACACCAACCAGCCTAGTGGGGCCCCTGCATAAGCTCAGCTTTCACAAAAGTTGTATGTATTTAAGACATAATCCATAGAGTGTAAGATAGTATTTAAAGACATTAAGGAGTCATTCCTTTCCAAATGTCAGATATTAGACTTTAAAAGTTTTTCCCTTCTACTCGTCTGTGCTTCTCCTTTATGTTCACTACTCCTTTGCTTAACCAAGCTAAGTCTGATGAAACAAAGGTCATTCTTTGCTTGCGTGAATGTGTCTTTCATTTGTGTGAGGCTTCTTTAAGTGTGGGTAGCTCCTTTACCTATGGCAACATCCTCTATTTTTGCATTAGTTTCTTTCTTTCTCAACATTGCTTGAGTTGTGCCTCTCAGCCTGGGTGGTTTGTAAGCTTCGGCTTCTATTTTTCTTTTGTTAAATTGGCCTTTCCTCCATATCCTTTTATTTGCGTGGGTTTCTTTCTATGTTAATGTGGACTGCTTTGATGCTAGGCATGAATTGGTTCTTTATAATGGTGTGGGCATCTTTGTTTTGAATTGGAAACTTCCAAATTTGATGTTGCTATGAGTTGTTCTTGTATTCTTTCTTCTATGTGTTGACTAGTTTGTTGCATTGATATTTTGCCCTTTCTCTATTATAAGCTGCCACTTGCAGCTCCTTTCAAATACTAGCTAGCTCTTAGACTTTGACATGTCCTTTTACATTGCATATTGGCCTGAATGCTCTACCCCTGTGTTAATACTAGCTTCTCCTTTATTGCATAGATTATCATCCTTGACATTGTGTGAATGCTCCCTTTCTCACAACTTCATTGCCTAATTCCATGCCGCATCATCTTAAGAAAAACCACTTGCTCCCAATCATAGAAGCGAAAAATTGCAATGAATGTTTCTACTCTATAAGCTCTTCAATAATTTTGATGACATTCAACTATCCATCATCAAAGAAGGTATTAGAAGAATCTCATGACAATAAATATTTTGGACTAACATTCAATTCAATGATGATGGATCAAAAACTACTTATGGACACTAAGAGAAAAAGAGCTTATAAAAGATGGGTATTATAAATTGTCCAACCTAAACCACCTGCTACAAATCATACAAAATGACACATTATAATCAATGTCTCCACTACTTCAACTCTTCCCTTATAAACCACAAAATTCCTTAAGAAGGCTTAGGCAACTGATATATGATTAGTTTATATGCATTACAAACTCTCAAGAATGAATCTACAATCTAGATTTGACTAGTTATGTGACCCACTTCAATGAACAAAACAAACCAAATAATCCCTTATAAGAGATATCCCAATGGGAATTGATTTGAGCTCATGTATTCCAATCCTTCTATGTGTTGTTTAATTGCCACAAGTTCCCTCTTTGTAGCTGCTTGGCCTTTGAAAACTCGCCTTCATTTTTCTCATATGTATGCACTTGTACCATGGGAAAAAACAAATACTTGCATTTAGCCATAACTAAGAGATCTTCCACAAGAGCCTTCAAAATCTTCGAGTGAGAAGCTGACTCAGTAAATCAATTAAAAATTCAATAAAAACTTGTCACAATAAGCATGCTTCATCCACTAGTCATTTCATAACTTTTATAGCCATTGTTGATCTAATGGAATCAATCAAGCCCTGAAGAGGTTCCGGCTAAAAAAAAATTCATTTTCGAACAACTGACCATTGTAACTGATCCATTCATCACCTGATACTGATTCAAAACAAATTTGATCACTAAACCATCAATTAAAGCTCATTTTATCACTTATCTGCAAATTGCCAATTTAATGCTAGAGGGTCCTTTGACTAGCCTTAAAAATTGATCCAAACCTCTCTTTGGGCTCTAAAATCAAACAAGTTGAGTCTTTATTTTGCACTCTTGTACCCTATTGAATCTCGTCTCATAAAAAATTTGGAGTCAAAAATTATTCGCTGTCAAAGTTGACCTCTCAAAATTGTCTGCAAGAAAACATGTCCAAAAACCATAAATTTTATTTGGAATTGACTTCAAAAATTGGGCAAACTAACACTTGGGGGGATGAAAATTGGGGCGTTGGTTCACTGTCACAAGAAGAATATGGATGTATGATTTGGGCTCATGACAAACAACTAGGCGCATTTGGCGAGTAGTCAAAGTGGGCTACTTGGATTTTGCAAATTGAAACAATGGCAGAAAAGCGATTTTTGCAAATCGAATTGACTTGGAAAAGTTTGCAAATGGATTCGTCAAGATGTAAAAAGTGGCACACTTGAAGTATTTTTGGATTACAACACAGTGGTATAATCCATTTGGTCTCACCTATCACATATTTTGAGATATAACATGATGAATAGGGGTACTGACAAATTTTCACTTACAGACACCAGTAAAAGGTTAGAAATTGCATTTGGAATCGCGTTTGAAAACTGATCAAACAGATTTTTCATGAGCTAAAACTTGAAACATACAACTTTAAGGGATTCAAAACCTAGACAAATAGATTTGAAATGACTCAAAATCTAAAACATAGGCTTTTTGGTATGGACACTAAACACTCCCAAAGTGGTGAGTCATGAAACATTTCTAGGTGCGAGATATTCAATGATAAACATAGCCTCCTATCGTTGTTTGACACAGTTGAAAATGCAGATTTGACAATTACTCAAAACAAGACTTCATGAGATGGCTCGGAATGGCATTTCAACTTCATGAAACACATAGACACACTAAATGAAAGGTGCTAGAAGCATTAAACACCTCTTGGGGCTCAAAGGTACAGTTAGGTACAATCTCATCAAAAAGCATTTATGGGGCTTGATTTCTTCAACAGTGCTCAAAATCTGGCCTTCAATTTTGAGCACCAATAGTTCCCCTGATCGCTGCCCCTATTTTGGTCAAGCTTTTTCTCCCCTTGAGTTCTTCAATTTCATGGAAAAACCACTTGATAGACCAGAAATTGTCTATCATGTTGTTCCTAGCATTGTTCAAAAGGTTAAGCCTAGTTTCCCTAGCATTATCTGAAATCACAACCAGACCAAGATCAATGAGATCATCATAATGGGTTTTTCCATCAATATCCTTCATCACTTGAATGTTCAAAGGCTCCCTGACAATCCCCAATTTGGCTTTATTCAAATTAAAATTCCTCCAAGACCTCCTCCTATTTTTTGTTATCACCTCCCCACTCTCTTTTCCCAAAATGTCTACAACTGAGGAAGATGTGGGGCTAGGGCCAAGAATCTCAAGAATCTAGTATTTAGTGTTAAAGGCCTCTTCAGCTTTCCTTTTCTTAGGATTCCTCGACACATCGACAAAATCCTCCTCCTCCTTTTCACTATCCCTCCCCTTCTTCTCCTCCTTCTCATCGCCCTCTTCCTTCTCTTCCTCTAAATCAGTGTCCTCTTCATTCTCACTATCCTCCTCCGCCTCTTAAGGCTTAGGCTTAGGGGGAATGAGGGGTAAACCTCTTGGGCTTTTTCTATAGGGGATGTGGGTAGAGGGTTTCATTTCTTCTTTGGATTTGGACTCCTCTTCCTCCAATTTTATGCTCTACACTTCCTTGAAGTCTGAGCTCCCAGTTTCCTCGAAAGCATACCCAGCATCACCAAGGGATTTTTACCTGGTTTGAGCCATCAGATACTCATAAACCAGGAGGAGTAATCCCTCATGAAGGGCAGGATTAGTGGAGGTTTTTCTCTTGAAACCCTCAATACCCTTGCTCATGGAGGTGAAAAGGTAGAAAGGAAAAGAAATTTTGATTTTATGCCTAAAGTGATTAAGCAAGAAAAATGATGTGTTCTTATCCTTTCAAATCTAGGGTCCAAGGAAATATACTCAATGATGATCATGAGAACATACCTCCATAGCTTTTTGATTGAGGCCATCTCATAGTACATCTCCACCTTGACAAGCTTATTCAGCTCATTTTCATCCTTCACAAAAACTTTGAGAGCATTTATCGACATTTTCTTATCTCTGAAAAAATTGGTCCCTACCAGAGGGATTTTGGCAACCTGGGCTATCAATTCCACATTGACTCGGTGGGAGACCCCATCAATTTTGACTCTCCCATTTTTCTAGGAATCCACCATAACCTTGGTTATCCCTGCATCAAAACCATGGAGCTTCTCCAGGAATCAAGAAATCCCACCCTTTTCTAGTTTGTGCCAAACCTTCGATTTCTCCTTCTAGTTCCCTGCCTCTCTGGACGGCTCCCTCCTATTTCTCTCTCCCACCATAGTTTCCTTTAATACTGAAAGGCCCCACTTGCTCACTTATTTCTTACAGACCTCGGCCTTCTTTAGATTGTGAAACTCTAAAATGTTTGGTATTAATGGTAGTATTCAAAATAGCCCATAAAATGTACCGTACGTACACGCTATTATGAAAAAAGAGTTTTGCATGATTTTTAATAACTCCCCCTCCTACGTACAATCTTGCAAATCTTTTCGTCATTTATTTTGGATATTTTTGGTACTTCCCTTAATGCGATCATGCAATAGGAAATTATTTATTGCCATCAAAAAGATGTCACCAACATGCCACATCATCTTCACATTATTGGTGACCGCTTCATTGGCAAACCAGTCAGCAGCCAAATTAGCCTCCCTGTACACATGACAGATATAGGTCTTGTTGAACTTGCTTAGGTCAAACTTTAAATCCTCTATTATATTCACAATGGTCCACAAGGGCTTAGCATGACCATTGAGACAAATTAATGATGTTTAATGAGTCCCCCTCTAGCCATAGGTTCTCAATCCCAGAAGCCATGCCTAGCTTGATAATGTGACTGGCAGTATTGGCTTCAGCGAAATGATTAATCTAATGTCTGAGTAGGCAAGAAAAAGTCACAACTCCTCCCCCATGGTTGTTCCTGATGATGCCTCCACTACCTGTAGGACCTGGGTTCCCTTTAGCTACCCCATCAAAATTGGCCTTGAACCAATTTTTCAGGGGGAAAAGACCACCTAGCCTCCTATCTTTTCCTATCCCTTTCCATTTTCCCCTATCTATTATTCCCTCCTTCCTCAATGTTACCTTCCTTGGTGGTGGTTAAGTTCTCCTTCATTAGAACTTCAATTTTCTCGGCAATGACAAACTCAGGGGTTTCCCTGTCTCTAAAGATTCAGTTATTCCGCTCTTTCCAAATGCCCCAACAGAATTGTGGAAGAGATGAGGAACCAATTAGATGAGAGATTAAGCCATTATATGAACTCCTCCATTAGATGAAGAAATCTTGAATATTGTTCGGAGGACACTAGCTAATCCTAAATTCCTTCGTAAGGAGGTTCCAAACATTAGAGGAATAGGGACAATGGATAAATAAATGATTAACCATTTCCAAAGCCTGCTTGCATAAACTACATCTATTGAGGATAATCTGACCATGCTTAGCAAGATTTTCTAGAGTAAGGATCTTGTCTTGGAGCAAAAGCCAAAAAAAAATATTTATTTTAGGGGTAAGACCAGGAATCCATGCTTTTGCCCAGATGGGTTTCTCCATTCTATCCCACAAAGAATAGTATCCCAAGGCGACAAAGTAATGGCCATTTGAGTTACCTCCCCAAATGACTTCATCCTCCTTATTATTTATTGGAATAACATTTAGAATAATCATCAGGGGATTAAGACCTGGGTATATCAAAGACAAGTCCTGCCATCCATTACCTATTCTATAATCACTGACTTTAAGACCATATCTTCTTATGCATTTCTCTATCCATATACCATAATTAGGGTGGTCAATGAGAGGGCCCTGGCTAGTATAGTCATCCTACCAAAACAAGATTTTCTCACCTTTGCCAACTTTCCATTTTTCCTTGGAATTAGCCAATGTCATGGCCTTTAGGATCCCATTCCATATGTAAGATCCTTGACGGATATCAGCCTCATGAAAAAAAAAGCTTTGCGACTACCTTCTCAATTACTTTTTAGTCATGATTTCCTTCCATTCTCTTGTACTCTAAAAGATGCACCAAATTTGTTTGGCTAGAAGGACATTGTTAAGATGTCTGATTTTTCTTATACCAAGGCCTCCATAACATTTGGGAAGGCAAACATGGTTCTAGGCAACTAAATGATATCTTTTATGCCCTTCAACCTCTGTCTAGAGAAAGTCCCTCTAAATCTTCTCCATTCTATCAGCTTGTTTTGCCAGGATCCTAAAGAGACTTAAGGCATAAATGGGGAGGTTTTGGAAAATAGATTTTACCATTTTCTTGCCTAGCTAAGAGACGTACTTTTCCAGCCTACAAGTATCCTATTGAATCTATCCAAGATGCTATTCCAAAAAGATTTCAGGGGTTTGGAACCTAGAGGCATGCCAAGATAACTTGCAAGAAGAGAGCCAATACCACTTCCTAATATACAAGCAATTTTACTTTGTCTGTCTAGCAGAGTTTTGATGAAGTAAACAAAACTCTTGTCCTAGTTCATAGCCTAGCCAAATCCCTAGTATAAGTATTGAGCAATCCCTTGAGCTCTCTGGCCTCCTAGACCATGGCCTCACCCCCCAAAATAGTATCATCCATAGATTGTTGGTTGGTGAAAGAAAGATGACCAGATGAAGGCTTGAGACCTTGCAAGCTTCGGTCCTATCTTTTTCTTAAAATAAGTCTTCCTAGACAGTCGGCTGAAATTATGAAGAGAACAGGGGATAGGGGATCACCCTGTCTCAACCCTCTTGAAGGGAAAAAGAAATTTGAAGGGGAGACATTAATCAAAATAGATAAGGAAGGGTAAGAAATGAGTTGAGAGATGAGTTTACAAACTAGAGGAGTCAAAGGCAAAAGCTTGGAGGATTGCCATCAAGAAATTCCAATCCACCTTGTCATAAGCTTTGGACATATCAAGTTGAGCAGGAAACCTTCCCTCTTCCCAGCTTCAAGAGAGTGAATTACCTCATGCACCATGATAATAGAATCTAAAATTTGTCTCCTTGGAACAAAGCTAGTCTGTTGAGGGGAGATAATCAGGTGAAGAACTCTGAGAAGCCTAGTAGTTAGAACCTTGGAAATGATTTTGTAGGAGTTACAAAGGTTGATGAGCCTAAACTTGTCCATTGAATCTACCCCCAGGGATTTTAGAATGAGGACCAGAAAAGTAGCATTAAGTTCTTTCATTCTTGCCTTGAAGAATTCCTGCATAGCCTTCACAATGTCCCCTTTGACCACTTTCCAGTAGATTTAGAAGAAGAAAGTTGGGAAACCATCTGGGCCAAGGGCCTTATCACCCGGAAGAGAAATGATAGCTTGAAAAATTTCCTCCGAGGTAGGAATAGCTTTCAGCATTGTTGTGTTGAATTGTTAGAGTATGAATTGTTGTGTTGATTGCTTCTCTTTGATTTTTAGGTGCAACATTTTTCTCAATCATTAGTGTTCTTTCACACTCCATGATGGATATATTCCTTCTTTCTACTATACCATATTGCTCTGGTGTTCTAGGTGTTGATACCTATCTTTTAATTCCTCTTTCATTGCAGAACTCATTGAATTCATTTGAGATGAATTCACCTCCTCTATCTAATCTCAAGCATTTTAGATTCTTTCTTGTTCCTTCTAAACTCTAGTCAAATACCATTTGAACTTTTAAAAAGTGTCAAACTTATCTTTTAAAGCATCATAGTCATCATCCTAGAATAGTCATCAACAAATAGAATGAAGTTTATGTCTCCACAATAGCTTTCTATACCTTTTGGTCCACAAAAATCCATATTAACTAGTTCCAAAACTTCTTCAAAATTGAAATACTTACTTATAAAACTTCTTTTTCTCATCTTTCAAATTTGGTATTGTTTACACATGGCCATCTCAACTTTCTTTAGATTTGGTATGACTCTTATTCTTTTGTTCTTGCTTATGGTAACTAGATTATCAAAGATAACATGATACATCTTTTTATGCCATAGCCAACTTTCCTTTATTTGAGCCAATAAACTTGTTTCCTTTACCATCTAATAGCTTAGCTTTTCCATTCATGAATTCTACCTTATATCATATATTGTTTAGTTGTGTCACACTAAGTAGATTGTGTCTTAGTCCTTCAACCCAATAGGCATTGTCACATTTGATTCCTACAATTAATGTTATGAATTATTTTCCTTTTACATAACACTTCCACCATCATAGTGTTCTAAATGCTCAAGCCTAGTTTTGTCAATAGTCATGTGATGAAAACAATCAATATCTATGATCCATGTATCAATTTTGCTAACATCAAAAATAAATGTCATCTTTTCATTTTCCTCAATATCAGATTCTTCATTAACAACAACATGGACTACTTCTTGTTCATTGTAATCACTATCAGAACCTTCACCAATGTAACAAGATTTCTTACCTTTGTCTTTGTAGTCTTTGTAGTACTTGAAGGCTTTCTTGCCTTTGAAGCTATTATTTCTTCTCTCATCTTTATCTTCTTTGTTTGGACATCTTGCAATGATATGACCAACCTATTCACATGAGAAACAAATCAACAAAACTTTTCCTTTAAATTTACCTTTCCTTTTTTATACTATTTTTGCAAGTAGGGCTTCAATTACTTCAAGGTCTTCATCGGTATCATCTTCTTCTTCACTATCAAACTATTTCCTTTTGAGTTTCCTCCTTTTCTACCAAGAGTTAGTTTTTCTTTGAACGTAGATTCGAATTTGTTGGGACTTGGAGCATAGTTGTGAAAGTCATCCAATTCAAAAGTGGTCAACCTTCCCACAAGTGCATCCAAGATTATATCATTTTGTGGATTGCATCTCATCTCTTGAATTGTTGAAACTCTAACTGCATAAATAGGAAGAAGAGTTCTTAGTACCTTGCTAACCACTATTTCATTAGTTATTTTTCTCCTATAGCTCTGATTGCACTTGCTCTTTCTTTGTTTCTTTCACTATATTGGATAATGTTCTCACTTTCTTTCATTTTCATTTGATCAAACTTGTATCTCAAGCTTTCTACCTTGGCTCTTTGCACATTTTTATCACCTCCATAGACTTTCTTTATTTTTTCCCACATTTCATACATTATCAAGGACAATCTTTAAATTCATCAAATTCAAAATAGTTGAGAGATGAAGCTATATCAATCATCATTATATTATGATCTTTTGCCTCTTTCATCTATTCCATAGTCATAGGTTTAGGTGATGACACGTATCTATTTTCCTAGAATAGACAAGTATCTCCAATTCTTGATAGGTGTAGCTTCATCAATTCCTGCCACACTAAAATGTTTTCTCTATTAAGCTTTGGAATCTCCCTTTTGTATGACATCTTGATCTTTAACTTATGTCTTTGAAACCTTTTCTGCAAGCACCAAATACTCTGATACCAATTGTTGTAAATGAAGAGAGTAACTAAGAGGGAAGGGGTAAACCATTACCACAAAAACAATTTCTTATCGCTATATGTCAAATCAAACTTTTCATTGATAATCCAATACTTTATCCAGCTTGGTTAAAACTAAGTTCTTATTGTAATTGGGTTAACAAAGCAATCTTAGTGATTAATAATCTATTTTAACTTTTAGTAGCTTTGTTGCATAAACATAAAGCATAAAGAAAATAACATGACAACAGATAATACCAAGATTTAATGTGGAAACCCAATTTGGCAAAATCGCCTTGCAACTAGTTATAATATTTTCACTCTTCTAAAGTGAGCCCTGTTAGGAGTCAACCATGTTAAAGGTTATAATAAATATTGTTAAGTATGACCTTGTTAGAGGATTTAGATCACCCTATTAGGAGTGATCTGGTTAGAGGTCTTAAAACACTTCAAACTTGAAATTTTACCTTATTAAAGGATTTACAATCTCACTATTAAGTCAACTCTATTAAGAGATTTCTTCACTGCTACAATGGTTAGAAGGTAATAGAAATTTGACCTAATTTATGAAGCAAATTCTTTTGCAAATTTATATCTCTATTTTGGCTTGACCTCTGGATGCTTACTCATCAAAAAATTATTTGCTTCTTATGTGCCACACTTGCCTACTCTGTCTTTTTCTTCGATCACATATCCATCTTATTCCATTTATTTCATATGTTCCACTTTTTTCATTATACTTCTTGATCTCACTTATATATCATAATATTTGATAAGTTAGCTTGAATACCCTTTCAAATAATCATTAAACATCCAAATAGTCAGCCTCAATTAGTTAATAAACTAACAAGTTTAATCTACTCACACTCGACCAATACTGGGATTGATCACTCAATTAACACTGAGATTCCTTTGATGCCCGAACACTCAATTAATATTTACCATTGAATGTTCTTCATTTCCAAAATTCTTGGTTAACATTGAATAACTTTCATTACCTAACTTCTCGATTAATATTGAATGTTGAATGTTCATTGCTTGAATTCTTGTTTAACACTAAATTCCTTTCATTTCCCGACTGCTTGATTATTATTGAATGTTGAATGTTCTTCATTGCCTAACTTCTTAGTTAGTATTGACATTTGTGTAACATCAATGACAACTTAAGATTTGAAGAATTGTTCCCAACAATTTCAACTTAGGCTTAATCCAAAGAAATGTGTTTTTGGTGTCACATATGGAAAACTATAAGGGTACATCATCTCAGCTAATTGAATACAGATTGATCCAAAAAAGGTATAAGCAATTATGGATATGCCACCTCCCAAAAATATTAACCATCTAAGGAGTCTACAAGGGTGCCTTCAATCTATTAGGAGGTTTATCTCTCAATTAGTTGATTGGTCACAACCATTTAACAAAAATCTACACAAAAGATTAACTTGCATATGGAATGAAGAATGTGAGAAAAGATTGGTTCAAATTAAAGAGTATCTATCAAAGCCACCTATTCTCATGCCTCCAATTCAAGGGAAACCATTGATCTTATATATTTTGGCTACAAAAAATTCCATAGGAGCTATGTTAGCACAACATGATGAAAATATAAAAGAAAGAGCCATATACTATATCAGTTGTACATTGGTCTCTTATGAGCTTAATTATAACAATATTGAGAAAGCTTGTCTAGCTATAGTGTTTGCATCAAAAAAATTGTACTACTACATGCTTGCTCATACCACATAGTTTATTTCCAAAATTGATCCTCTAAAGAATCTCTTGAGTAAGGATACACTTACAGGTAGACTAGCAAACTGGGTGATGATTCTTTCAAAATTTTACATTCAATATGTTGAGCATAAAGTTATTAAAGGACAAGTTATTTCTGATCAACTAGCTAAATTCCCCATCATATATAGTGCTCCTATGCAAATTGACTTCCCAGATGCTTCCATCATATATATTATAGGCAGAACTTGGAAGATGTCCTTTGACAATTCACATAATTAATGGAATCAAGCTAGCTCTAGAATAGAGGATAACACAATTACATATCTATGAATATTCCCAACTTGTCATTAACCAAGTGAATATTGAGTGCCAAACTGAAGATGACAAACTCATACCTTACAAGAAATTGGTTGATGCCTTGAGGAATTACTTCACCTCTGTCACATTCTAGCAAATTCCTAGGGTAGAAAATAAATGTGTTGATGCTATGGCTACTCTAGTGTCTATCCTAAAACTACAAGAACACAAATCTCACTTTGAGCTCCTAGTGGAAGAGCTACACCATCCCAATTATGACTCCCTCGATGATCGAGTAATTTGTGTTGTTGTTAGTCATGATTCCTCTCACTATTCTACCACTTTCTCCTACTTGCATGATCAAATCATTCCTGAAAACCTTATATGAAATGAAAAATGCCAACTTATCTATAACACCTCTCACTACATCCTCATATCCAGTGACTTATATAGGAAGGGCTTAGATGGAACACTTCTTGTGAGTGTTAAATATGGGCCTCTAATTCCGCACACACTTCAACATGATCATTATTTTTTAGTAACATCGTGAAATGAATATGAGATTATTCATTCAGTATGCTTGCACAAGGTGATTCATTGCCTTCTAACCAGATGGAGTTTTACTATTCACTCTCAGAATTGAGAATTCAGTAACCAGACCAAACTAGTACAAAGGATTTATGAATGCAAATGCAATCTAGTCTATGTTTTTGATGTTTTGAATGCAAAGATTATGAATTAATCTAAATGAATTTCAAATTAATCTAAGAACAATAAAGAGTAGGTTAAGCTAAATGAATACAGTTTAGTCTAAATGATGAACATGTAAAAGCAAAGGAGACTTGAATGTAAAGTGCTTGAGTGATCAATCCAATAGGGATTCAATACTCTTCACATGTATCCTCTTAAATGAGAGGTTGAAGGTTTCTTTTATAGAATCTTAGATTTGATCAACGGTCAAGATTAAACCAAGTGTATAGTTTAGATTGAAGATGAGATTAAGTCATCCATTTTTTATGAAGTTTAATGAGGTGAAATAGGAGATAACATTGATCCATTCAAATATGTGTTGATAATTTTTTTTCTAATTAATTAAATAATTAGTTTCAACAATTATGATGAGCATATTTGATTTAATCAATATATTTAATTCCTTTTCATCTTAGATGAAATAGGAAAGAATATTTATCCATTCAAACATGACATCACAATAGAATATTCTAATTAATTAGATAATTAGTTTCAATACTTATGATATATATATATATATATATATATATATATATATATATATATCAATGTATTTTAATTCCTATTTTATGTGTATTAGCTAAAGAGGGTGGATTAAATTAAATTAAAGTACTTAGGACTTTTAATTCAATTAGTAGATCAATTTAGCTAATTTCAATCAATATTTAGAAATTAAATAAAGTATGTGATTAATATAGATTAGTGGTTTTCTACATTTGACACTTAGGTCGAGTAAAGATTACAAGAATCAGAAAATGCCTAGTACAATAAGACTTAGCTGATCAAAAAATATATGTTGTGAGATTGATGCACCAAAATTGGTTCAGAAAGCCAATGTGTCAATTTGGGTTATTACATTTGCTCCTCTTTCAATAAATGTGTGAGAAGCACATTGGTTCAAAGAAATCAAAAGTTTGAAGTATAGACCAAGAGCTTAGATTGATTTTGAGATTGATGACATGGAGACCAATTGATGAGGTTTTTAGTGTTATCTCTAGAATGAAGCTTAACCTTCTCCAAATAGAACACCTAGATACCGGTCTTATAGAACAAAGTTTGTCAAAATTCACAAAATTATTCCTAGAACAAGTCTCAATCCTCAAGAGTTTGGATTAGAATTCCTTGATACCTATCCATTAAAATATGACAAGATTAATCATGATTCATAGAATTATCCTTAGAATGAGGCTTAATTCTCAAGAGTCAAGGTTAGCATGCCCCAATACCTGTCCATTAAATAGTGATTGAAAGAAAGCTTTCAACTATCTCCAAAATGAAGCTTAATACTCCAGAGTCTAGATAGAATACCTAAACACTGGTCCATAAAAGATAACAATACCTAATCAAGAGGTGTAGGATTATCCCTAGAATGAGGCTTAATCCTCAAGAGTCAAGGTTAGAATGCCCCGATACTTGTCCATCGAGCTATGACTAGCATTGTTATGAGTTTGATCAGTTGATCAATAAGTAAGATTGGACAGCATATGATGCCAAATAGATGAAACAAAAATGCCCAGAGTGATGAGATTCCCTTAGCGATTAGGACATTATGTTCAGATTAAGTTGAAGCATTCAATGATGTAACCATCCTACCCCCTCAAGAATGAAATCAAATGATGACATAGCAGAATAGTGATGCAAAGTAGTAGATTGAAAGATTCTAAATTAATTAGGGATTTAGAAGAACGTAGAATAGATCAAAAGAGCATGAAGAAAATTTGAAGTTTATTTAAAGTAATTTCAAGGTCTGGTTAACCAAGTTTCACCAGAGTTGACTAGAGTTGACTTTTTATGACAATTTTGAAAAATTTGGAGAAATGTTGAATTGGTAATGTTTCAAGATTTATAAAGTATCAAAAAGATATACTACACAAGCATTCAATCGCATCGGTCCCAAAAAAAATAAAATGTAATTTTGTGCTCTTTAAGTATGGAAGATTTTAATTTTGATCTCAAAAATAAGTTCAGAGCAATCTGATTAGCCAAGGGGTGATTTTCACATCCTTAGGAGTACTTTGAAAAATTAGGTCAAAATCTATATAATGGCCAAAAGGATCATTTTCAAATCATTTGTGCATTTGTCTTTTCTGGAGAAGGAACTCTGAGGCAAAAATGGTGGTCTCTGTGCACTCTCACCGATTTGAGCGATGCAGACAACATAGTCAACTAGTAGACTATGGACTTGCAATGAGTAACTTGTAAACCTCTAGATCATTTCAAATTTCATGCAAGTTGGTTGAATTTTAGTGATGCAGAGTATGCAGCAAAAGCACCAAACTACCCTTCCAACTCCGATCAGCACCTTAACCTGCTTCCAACCTCCAAACTGCAACTAAGCCTTCTTCCAAGGTTAATGACTAACCCAATGTGCTTCTAACATAGGTAGACTCTACCTCTAAGTGGACTCCACTTCACAAGCCCAACCCTCAAACCTAGGGTTCACAAACAACTTGGGACAATCACACCTATTAGGGACCCCCTAATACCAAATAGGCCTAAAATGGAAAATGCTTCTTAAATTGGGTTAGAACTCCATTCCCCTGATAGAAATGGTTCTTACTAACTCAAAACAATAAGAAAACCCCCAATTTGAAGTTTCTCAACACCCAACACTGAAAATTACAAATTGTTACTAGCACTTTTATTAGGACAATTCCTGGTTTCAATGGTCAAACTCCCAAACAATACAAAGGAACATCCAATGTTTTCACATCACTAAACACCCTTCAACTACTCCTACAAGATTCCAAAATATCAATTACCAACTCTATTCCAGCATCAAGTTATGCCCGCTTTGTGTCACAGTCCTAAATGGCTAGTTTAGGATGGGTTACAAGAAAACACAAATAAATGGGTTCATAGACTTGGTTAAACCCATTGGATCTCTTCTAAACCTTTTATTTTTCCTTCTACACCCTTCACCTGGGTCAAATCAATCAACTTGGGAGCCTGATCTTTTGTTTTCCTTCAAAACTAGACTAGACATAAGACTATGTTCAGCCTAGGGCTTACTGGTAAAAATAGGTTCCCAACTCCTACAGCCCTAAAAATTTGCCATCTTCAATTCACCTCTCCTAAATTTCATTCCACAAAGTGGCATTGAAATCCCACAGTGGATTTGCAAGTTAGGAGGCCATCTTGTTGAAATCCTCAAATGTATAGCAAATTCAAACCTACCTCTGCTAAAACTAGTATAACTTTTAGTACAGAATAGATAAAAACTTCAAACCAATTGCATTAGAATGCTAACTCAATCCTCTTTCGAACCTAATAAGATTTGTACCACTAAAAATCCGTATAGTCCTTAAAATTTGAAAAAATAGAGAAAAATGTAGAATTTTTGAGTTTTATTCACTAAATGTTGTCTACCCGTCTGTACAATGGCCTTCCCCACATGTGGAGACCTTAAATAAGTGCCTTCCAATAGTCATAACTTCCATTTGGATGGTTGGAAGACCATACAACTTCATTTTTAAATTTTGACAACAAATTTACAAAAGTTGCTCTTTAGTAATGTTTTGCATTTTGTAACATTCTTGCACCTTTGCACTTTTTTACACACCTTCAATTCAAAGGTGTCCTAATGACTCAAATACACCTAAAACATCCTTAAAATAGTAAAATACTCAAGAACACATAAATAATGACTCCTTTTTTACAAATGGTCACTTGGCTTATAACCAAACCAATGTGCCATTGTACCTTACAATTGAGTCTTCATTAAAAATATGGACCAAACTTCATTCCTAACAACTCTAACGTACTAAAAACCTTGAATTCATGCCTAAGAGCCTTAGGTTCCCTATACCATACTCCTCAGGCCAAAATAAACTCAAGTCTCTTGAGTTGGTAATGTGGAAACATTGTATCCCATCTTCTTTATAGATGATTCAAGCAGCCAACTTGCATCTTCAACTAGTCTACCTGTCCATTTGATGAGGTAGTCCATGTACACCTTTTTCTTAGTCCTTTTTCCTTCTCTTTTATCCAAAACACTTTCTATAGTGACTGCCCCTACCTTGGGAAGAGAGTCCATGATCTCTTTATCTACTGTGGTTGATTCAATACCACTATTTTTAATCTGAGAACCTCTGTAAGGGTATAAATCAGAGACATTAAATGTATTGGCAAGTCCTATGTCTAGTGGCAACTCCACCTTATAGGCATTATGTCCACATTTTTGCAAGATCCTAAAAGGACCTATTTTCCTCATCATCAACTTAGAAAACTTACCTTTAGGAAGCCTCTCCTTTTTAAGGTTCACCATAACTAGATCTCCTATTTCAAATTGAAGATTTGTCCTCTTAGTATTTGCTACTTCCTTATACTTCATTATCACTTTTTCTAGCCTATCTTTGACCTCTTGATGAATTTCCTTCATCGCCTCAGCAAAATCACATGCTTGAGCACTGGTTCTTTCCATAGATTTGACATCTTTGACCTCCATTACCCCTCTAGGATGAGTGCCATAAACAATTTGAAATGGGCTCAATCTAGTTGTCCTATTCACTGAATCATTATAAGAAAACTCTGCTTGTGCAATGACTAAGTCCCAAGATTATCCATGTTCCTTAGTAAGGCATCTTAATAGGTTGCCCAATGATCTATTAACCACCTTCGTTTGGCCATCCAATTGTGGATGGTATGCTAATGAAAATGAGAAGTCTGTACCAAGTTTTCTCCACAAAGTCCTCCAAAAGTGCCCAAGAAACTTAGAATCTCTGTTAAAGACTATGGATAACAGTAATCCATGTAGTCTTACTACTTCCTTGAAAAATATACCTGCAACATAAGAGGCATCATGACTAGTTTTACATGGCAAAAAGTGTGCCATCTTGGAAAATCAATCTACTACAACACAAATACTATCATAGCCCTACTTGGTCCTTGGCAATCCAATTACAAAGTCTAAACTTACAACATCCCAAGGCCTATTTGGTATAGGTAATGGGGTGTACAATCCTACATTGGAAGTCTTCCCCTTTGCCTTTTGACAAATCACACAAGTCTCTACAAACTTCCTTACATTAGTAGGCATCCTAGGCCAGTAATAAAATCTTCTTACTAGTTCAAGGGCCTTGTCAAATCCAAAATGACCAACTAGACCCCCACAATGCTTCTCCTTTATAATTTTCTCCCTCAAGGATCCTCTAGGGATGCATAGTTGACTCCCTTTGAAGAGAAATCCTTCTTGCAGCATGAAATCTGCATAAATGTTGTGGTACTGCCCTGCCATATCCCTACAAACTTGATAAGCTTCTTTGAAGTCTTCATCACTTTCATACATGTTTATTATGGAGTGGAATCCCACATTCTCCAACCTCATTTCTTGAATGGTCAAATTTCTTCTACTAAGGGCATCATCAACCTTATTTGCCTCCCCTTTTTTATGCTTAATAGTGAAGGTATATGATTGAAGGTACTCCATCCATTTCACATGCCTATGGTTCAACTTTTCTTGTCTATTCAAGAAACTCAATGCATGGTTATCCGTATAGACAATAAACTCCTTGGGCAATAAATAATGTCTCCATTTTCTTAGAGACTGAACTATAGCATACAATTCTAAATCATATGTAGAATATCTTTGTTTTGCTTTATTTAACTTTTCACTAAAGAAGGCTATTGGTTTACCTTCTTGACTTAGGACTCCTCCTATGGCCCTATTACTTGCATCACATTCAATAGTAAATACCTTCTTGAAATCAGGTAGAGCAAGGATGGGTGCCTCTGTAACCCTTTTCTTCAAGTACTCAAAGGACTGATCAGCATCTCCTGTCCATGCAAATTTACATTTTCTTCCACCCTTGATTGTATTAATCATAGGGGCACACACATTACTGAAACCTCTAATGAACTTTCTATAAAAGCTTGCCAAACCATGAAAGCTCTTTACCTCACTTGCATTCCTTGGTGTAGGCCAGTTGAGGATTGCTTCCACCTTTTCTAGATCCATCTTGAGGTTGCCCTTGGAGATGAAAAAACCTAGGAACACCAACTCTTCTTTCATGAGGACACATTTATTCAAATTTATCTTATTTTCCTTCTCCCTGAGTTTCTTCAAAACCAATTCCAAGTGTGTTAGATGTTCCTCTTTAGATTTGCTAAAAATCAATATATCATCAAGATAAACAACAACAAAATGATTGATGAAAGGTTTAAAAACTTCATTCATGAGTCTCATGAATGTACCAAGGGCATTAGAAAGGCCAAAGGGCATCACCATCCATTCATAAAGTCCCTTATTAGTTTTGAAGGAATTTTTCCATTTATCTCCTTCCCTTATTCTGATTTGGTGGTATCCGCTTTTCAAATCAATCTTGGAATAGTACCTTGCCCCTCCTAGGTGATCCATCAAATCCTCCATCATAGGCATTGGGAACCTATATCTGATGGTTATCTTTTTTATGGCTCTTGAGTTCGTACACAACCTCCATGTAGCCTCCTTTTTAGGTGCCAACAAAGTAGGGATTGCACAAGGGCTGATGATCTTTCTTATGAACCCTTTTGCAAGAAACTCCTCAACTTGTCTTACTAATTCCTTGTTTTTTTCTAGTGTCAACCTATAGGCAGGCTTATTAGGCAATGTAGAACCTAGAATAAAGTCAATACAATGACTTGCCTTTCTAAATGGTGGCAAGGTATCAGTAGAAGGGTCTAAAATAACTTCCTTGTATCTATCCAAAAGTTGCCTCACTTCCTTGGGTTCCACATTCCTTATTCCTAATCTGCCTTCCTCCTTTCTATCTTCTTGTCTTGGCTTTACTAAAATGGCAGAGCATGGTGTGTTCTTCACCTTGAGATTCTTCAATAACTTCTTGTCCCCAACCATCATCATACTAGATGAATGTTGGGTCTCCTTTCCATCTTCTGGCAATGGTGTCATAGTGTACTCCTTCCCATTTTTGGTGATGATGTAGAAATTATTCCTCCCATCATGCTTGGAATTGACATCATATTGCCATGGCCTACCTAACAACAAATGACAAGCATCCATATCTACAACATCATAAACAATTTTGTCCATGTACTCCCCAATTTGAAATTCAACATTAACTTGTTCATTAACCACAACTTGCTACTCCTTACTTAACCATGAAACTTTTTAAGGGTTAGGATGAGGTGACCTCTTCAATCCAAGCTTATTTACCATCTCTATTGATGCAATATTATTAGTTGAACTGGAATCAACAATTACCTTACACAATTTACCTTTTACCTTGCACAAGGTCTTGAATAAGGTCTTCCTTTGGGGAGGTTCTTGTTCTACAACTATCTTCAGCAGGGTTCTATTGAACATTAAAGATTCCCCTCACTTTGGATCAGCATTTCCTCTTGCTCCTTGGTCACTTTGTGCATCCTCTTCTTGAGCCAAGTGGATTCTTCTATCTCCTTCTTGACTGTTGTTGCCCCCTTTCTATGGACACCTAGAGGATCTATGCCCTATTTGATTACAGGTAAAACACCTTCCAGGGAATATCCCTAGAGTCCTTCCTCCAAATCTTCCTCTCACATTAGGTCTCCTACCTCTAAATCCTCCTCTAGGATTCGCTTCTCCATCTGATTTTTCTTAACTGCTTCTAGGTTCACCTTGAGACCTATTATCTGCACCCAAATCTCCCTCCACCTATATTATTTCCTCCTCTCCCTCTTCCATAGGAATCACTTCTCCTCTTGAGTTTCTCCTCAATATTGAGGGCCATTTGATAACATTGGTAGACGGTCTTAGGATTGAACAAAACTAGTTCATCCTTGATGGAGTACTTGAGCCCATTCAAGTATCTTGCCAACTTTTGCTTTTCACTTTTAGGAACTTGAGCCCTTAGAGTGAGTTTATGAAACTCCTCCGTATATTCTCCTACATCCAAGTCCTTTTTCCTAAGACTTTGCAACTTTTGATGTATTAGGACCTCATGGTCCTCTGGTACAAATTGTTTCTTGATCTTTGATTTCATTCTCTTCCACGTGGCTATGGGTGCCTTCTCTTCCTCTATTCTCTCATTTTGAAGAAAATTCCACCAACAAAGGGCAGATCCTTTCATCTTAGACTTAGCCACCTTTATCTTTTGGTTTTTTGGCACATTATCACATTCAAAGTGATTGTCAAGTGCTTCAATCCACTCCATGCATTCTTCTAGATTCAACTTACCACTAAACATAGGTAGGTTTGATCTTTGATCCTTTCTTACTACCCTTTCTAGGGCCTCCAACATGGCTCTTTGATCCATAGGAATTTCATCTCTAACCTACCTAGGCTCTCTAACTTTAGTCCTTTCTTCTTCTCCTTTAGAGTCTTCCATGACTCCTCTAGCCATCTTGCCCTTCAATTTTTCCAATTCTCTTTTCATGCTTCTATTTTCCTCCCTTACTACTCTACTTTCTGCCATCTGTTCTTTGACCAACTTGACCAATTCAACATTTGTGATCTTGAGAGGTATCTCCCTCTCTCCTTCCTCATTATATAACATCTTTCCTCTCCGATTAGGCTCTTAGTGGCTCTGATACCACTTTGATGCAGAGTATGCAGCAAAAGCACCAAACTACCCTTCCAACTCCGATCAGCACCTTAACCTACTTCCAACCTCCAAACTGAAACTAGGCCTTCTTCCAAGGTTAATGACTGACCCAATGGGATTCTAACATAGGTAGACTCTACCTCCAAGTGGACTCCACTTCACAAGCCCAACCCTCAAACCTAGGGTTCACAAACAACTTGGGACAATCACACCTATTAGGGACCCCCTAATACCAAATAGGCCTAAAATGGAAAATGATTCTTAAATTGGGTTAGAACTCCATTCCCCTGATAGAAATGGTTCTTACTGACTCAAAACAATAAGATAACCCCCACTTTGAAGTTTATCAACACCCAACACTGAAAATTACAAATTGTTACCAACACTTTTATTAGGACAATTCCTAGTTTCAATGGTCAAACTCCAAAACAATACAAAGGACCATCCAATGTTTTCACATCATTGAAAACCCTTCAACTACTCCTACAAGATTCCAAAAGATCAATTACCAACTCTGTTCCAGCATCAAGTTATGCCCGCTTTGTGTCACAGTCCTAAATGGCCAGTTTAGGATGGGTTACAAGAAAACATAAATAAATGGGTTCATAGACTTGGTTCAACCCCTTATATCTCTTCTAAACCTTTTTTTTTTTCTACACCCTTCACTTGGGTCAAATCAATCAACTTGGGAGCCTGATCCTTCATTTTCCTTCAAAACTAAACTAGACATAAGACTATGTTCAGCCTAGGGCTTGCTAGTAAAAATAGGTGCCCAACTCCTACAGCCCTAAAACTTTGCCATCTTTAAGTCACCTCTCCTAACTTGCATTCCACAAGGTGGAATTGAAATCCCATGGTGTATTTGCAACTTAGGAGGCCATCTTGTTGAAACCCTCAAACATACAGCAATTTCAGACTTACCTCTGCTAAAACTGGTATAACTTTTAGCATAGAATAGATAAAAACTTCAAACAAATTGAAATAGAATGTTGACTCAATCCTCTTTCCAAGAATTTAAGATTTTTACCACTACCAATCTGTACATTCCTTACAGAATTGAAAAAATAGAGAAAAATGTAGAATTTTTTAGTTTTATTCACTAAATGTTGTCCACCCGTCCATACAATGGCCTTCCCCATGTGTGGAGACCTTAAATAAGTGCCTTAAAATATTCATAACTTCCATTTGGATGGTTGGAAGATCATACAACTTCCTTTTTTAAGTTTGACAACAAATTTGCAAAAATTGCTCTTTAGTAACTTTTTGCATTTTGCAACTTTCTTGCACCTTTGCACTTTTTTACACACCTTCAATTCAAAGGTGTCCTAATGACTCAAATCCACCTAAAATATCCTTAAAATAGTAAAATACTCAAGAACGCATAAATAATGACTCCTTCATTACAAATGGTCACTTGGCTTATAACGACACCAATGTGCCATTGTACCTTACAATTGAGTCTTCATTACAAATATGGACCAAACTTTATTCCTAACAACTCTAACATACTAAACACCTTGAATTCATGCCTAAGAGCCTAAGGTTCCCTACACCATTTAGCCATTTTTTATTAATTTAAAACTTGGTGTTGTCAAGGTCCTCACACAAGGACTCGATTTCTCACACGAAGCGCTAGGAGATCTCACACGAAGAAGTGCCACTAGGGCACTTTCTTTTGTGCAAGTTGGGGTTTCCTTGCATGGGAGACAACCATCTCTCATGAAAGGGACCCTAAAATAGATTAATTATTCATAGACAGGTGTTTTTGTCTCATGCAAGGTTTTTTCCTTGTGCGAGCTATAGAGTTTCCTCACACAAGGATGTGAGCCATGTACGCAAGATTTTGAAGCTTGGGCATGAGATTCTAAGCATTGATGAGTCATTTGCATTGAAAATATCATGTTTTTCATCCTTTTTGCATCATTGTTGGTCATTAAAGCATGTTTCATAATGTATTAAGTTTAGTTATATTAGCATGTTTATGTCATATCAAATACTAACCATGTTATGGTGTTTTTTGTGTTCACAGGTTGAATTTCCAAATGTAGGACTTTAAATTGTATTATCCTAGCATTGGAGTACTAATTAGATAGTCAGATGGAGCAGAGCTGACACACATTGATAAATTTGGTCTCTCTCATCTTTGTGATATCCTTGATCTATGGGTGAATTATAGTTTACTAACTGCTTTGGTGGAGCGTTACCATCCAAAGATGAACACTTTCTACTTTCCTCTTGGATAGATGACCATCACACCAGAGGACATATACAAGATACTTTGGATACCATTCCATGAGCATTGAATAAACTATGATAAACAACCACAACCAGTAAGATTGGCACTAAGGGCCATATTTCAGGATGATATCATCATGGGCAGAGCTATCTTGTGGGAGGAGCTAGTGTAGGTATATGGTCTGACCCATAGATTGGCAGTGGTGGTGAGAGCTTTCCTTAGATGTTACTTGATGCCTGATAGAGGTCAACATGGTCTAGAGTGTGGATGAGCATGGATGTTGCAAAGGATATTAGAGTAGCCAACACATTTTGGGTGGGGTTAGTGCATGTTGGCCCATATTTTCCACGAGATGCACAAGATTGTCTATAAAGAGATGACGATTATGGTTGCAAGAGTATATGTGTTGCAAGTATGGGCATGGGAGCACCTACCCATCATGAGATCGATATGTGAGGATAAGCAGTAGCCTCACAAACCCTACATTTATAGATATCAAGGGCAGATGACCCAGACTACATTAAGTAAGACTAAGTAGTGTAGAGCTCAATTAGATGATTTGGTAGCAGTAGTATAGCGGCCTTGGCAAGAAATAGAGGGATGGGATGATGCCCAAGTGCAACTCAGTTATATGTTTACCTCTCAACCATTGATTGGTTACTTGATCCATGTTATTGAGAAATTTCCACTAACACGTGTGGAGGTAGTATGACCAACCATGAGATATTTCATAGGAGTATTATGCATACTCCCACTTTACCAAGGAGGTGAAGAAGGGGTGGTTAATGAGATTGGATATGGATAGGTCTATGATTAATATACACAGTATCACACTGACCCTGTGAGACTACATGCTAGTAGTAGTAGATGGAGGGATGACTCATGAGTATAGAGAGCATTTTGTGAGTCATCCCTTCCCTCAATTCACATATGCAGTAGGGATGAAAGTAACAATGTAGTCAGTTTAGGTACCATAGTAACAAGGTCCAAGACAACATACTACATAGGTTTTGATCCATCCATGATAGATGAGAGTGGATCCAAGTGTTGGGGGTTGTGGGTTTGGGTAGAGGAGAGCTCGTGGAGAGATGAGAACCTTAGGTTCCATTGGAGGTGATGCTTAAAGGTAGAGGGTGGAGGACTAGCCTCCATAGTAGGGTGTGAGTGATGAGGAGATGCAGGTTCATCCTACTCCTAAGCCATAGGGAAAAGATATCCTAAAATAGGCCCAGGATATTCATAGAAGATCTAAAGATCGAGTGAGGATTGCATAGCAGCAACTGGGAAAGTTGTAGATCCAACTAGTAGTTTGGGACACACACCTAGTAGAATAGGATCAAGAGATTTGTGAGCTTCAAGACCAGCTAGAGCAGTAGTGGGATGAGGCCCAAATATAGACAATGAGAGTGGCATATTATCATGTGGCTTATGTTGGAGTAGTCTCGAAGGAAACAAAGTAGGTACCTCATTTTTATAAGCATGCCAAAGCATCAGAGAGTGCATGCCCTCTAGCTAGAGCAGATGCACCTCCTCCTCCTCCTCCACCTAGGGATGAAGGAGAAGGATGTAGCTAGTCCACCCTCTACTATATTACTTCTAATGTTTATGTCATATCAAATACTGACCATATTATGGTATTTTTCGTGTTCACAAGTTGACTTTCCAAATGTAGGACTTTAAATTGCATTGTTCTAGCATTGGAGCACTGATTAGATAGTCAGATGGAGCAGAGCTGACACACATTGATAAATTGGGTCTCTCTCATCTTTGTGATATCCCTAATCTATGGGTGAATCATAGTTTACTAACTACTTTGGTGGAGCATTACCATCCATAGATGAACACTTTCTATTTTCCTCTTGGAGAGATGACCATCACACCAGAGGACATATACAAGATACTTTGGATACCATTCCATGAGCCTTGAATAAACTATGATAAACAACCACAACCGGTGAGATTGGCACTAAGGTCCATATTTTAGGATGATATCATCGTGGGCAGAGCTATCTTGTGGGAGGAGCTAGTGTAGGTATATGGTCTGAACCATAGATTGGCAGTGGTGCTAAGAGCTTTCCTTAGATGTTACTTGATGCCTGAT
The DNA here is from genome assembly GCA_028749045.1 of Cupressus sempervirens. Taxonomy (NCBI): domain Eukaryota; kingdom Viridiplantae; phylum Streptophyta; class Pinopsida; order Cupressales; family Cupressaceae; genus Cupressus; species Cupressus sempervirens. The sequence goes on along the minus strand of CM053793.1, from coordinate 472,505,748 downwards.
AGAGGTTAGCATGGTCTAGAGTGTGGATAAGCATGGATTTTGCAAAGGATATTAGAGTAGCCAACACATTTTGGGTGGGGTTAGTGCATCTTGGCCAATATGTTCCACAAGATGCATAAGATTGTCTATAAAGAGATGAAGATTATGGTTGCAAGAGTATATGTGTTGCAAGTATGGGCATGGGAGCACCTACCCATCATGAGATCGATATGTGAGGATAAGCAATAGCTTCACAAACCCTACATTTATAGATATCAAGGGCAGATGACCCAGACTACGTTAGGTAAGACTAAGCAGTGTAGAGCTCAATTAGATGATTTGGTAGCAGTAGTATAGCAGCCTTGGCAAGAAATAGATGCATGGGATGATGCCCAAGTGTAACTCAGTTATATGTTTACCTCTCAACCATTGATTGGTTACTTGATCCATGTTATTGAGAAATTTCCACTAACACGTGTGGAGGTAGTATGACCAATCATGAGATATTTCATAGGAGTACTATGCATACTCCTACTTAAGCAAGGAAGTGAAGAAGGGGTGGTTAATGAGATTGGATATGGATAGGTCTATGATCAATATACACAGTATCACACTGACCCTATGAGACTACATGCCAGTAGTAGTAGATGGAGGGATGACTCCTAAGTATAGAGAGAATTTTTTGAGTCATCCCTTCCCTCAATTCACATATGCAGTAGGGAAGAAAGTACTAATGTAGTCAGTTTAAGTACCATAGTAGCAGGGTCCAAGACAACATACTACATAGGTTTTGATCCCTCCATGATAGATGAGAGTGGATCTAAGTGTTGGGGGTTGTGGGTTTGGGTAGAGGAGAGCTCGTGGAGAGATGAGAACCTTAGGTTCCATTGGAGGTGATGCTTAAAGATAGAGGGTGGAGGACTAGCCTCCATAGTAGGGTGTGAGTGATGAGGAGATGCAGGATCATCCTGCTCCTGAGCCATAGGGAAAAGATATCCTAGAATAGACCCAGGATATTCATAGAAGATCTAAAGATTGAGTGAGGATTGCGTAGCAACAACTAGGCAAGTTGTAGATCCCGCTAGCAGTTTGGGACACACACCTAGTAGAATAGGATCAAGAGATTTGTGAGCTTCAAGACCAGCTAGAGCAGTAGTGGGATGAGGCCCAAATATAGACAATGAGAGTGGCATATTATTATGTGGCTTATGTTGGAGTAGTATCGAAGGAAAAAAATTAGGTGCCTCATTTTTATAAGCATGCCAAAGTATCAGAGAGTGCACGCCCTCCAGCTAGAGTAGATGCACCTCCTCCTCCTCCTCCACCTAGGGGTGAAGGAGAAGGATGTAGCTAGTCCACCTTCTACTATATTACTTCTAATGTTTATGTCATATCAAATACTTATCATGTTATGGTGTTTTTCATGTTCATAGGTTGACTTTCCAAATGTAGGACTTTAAATTGCATTATCCTAGCATTGGAGCACTGATTAGATAGTCATATGGAGCCCAGCTGACACACATTGATAAATTGGGTCTCTCTCATCTTTGTGATATCCTTGATCTATGGGTTAATCATAGTTTACTAACTACTTTGGTAGAGCATTACCGTCCATAGATGAACACTTTCTATTTTCCTCTTGGAGAGATGACCATCACACTAGAGGACATATACAAGATACTTTGGATACCATTCCATGAGCCTTGAATAAACTATGATAAACAACCACAACTGGTAAGATTGGCACTAAGGTCCATATTTTAGGATGATATCATCATGGACAGAGCTATCTTGTGGGAGAATCTAGTGTAGGTATATGGTCTGAACCATAGATTGGAAGTGGTGCTGAGAGCTTTCCTTAGATGTTACTTGATGCCTGATAGAGGTCAGCATGGTCTAGAGTGTGGATGAGCATGGATGTTGCAAAGGATATTAGAGTAGCCAACACATTTTGCGTGGGGTTAGTGCATCTTGGCCCATATGTTCCACGAGATGCACAAGATTGTCTATAAAGAGATGAAGATATGGTTGCAAGAGTATATGTGTTGCAAGTATGGGCATGGGAGCACCTACCCATCATGAGATCGATATGTGAGGATAAGAAATAGCCTCACAAACCCTACATTTATAGATATCAAGGGCAGATGACCTAAACTACATTAGGTAAGACTAAGCAGTGTAGAGCTCAATTAGATGATTTGGTAGCAGTAGTATAGTGGCCTTGGCAAGAAATAGAGGCATGGGATGATGCCCAAGTGCAACTCAGTTATATGTTTACCTCTCAACCATTGATTGGTTACTTGATCCATGTTATTGAGCAATTTCCACTAACACATGTGTGGAGGTAGTAGGACCAACCATGAGATATTTCATAGGAGTACTATGCATACTCTCACTTTACCGAGGAGGTGAAGAAGGGGTGGTTAATGAGATTGGATATGGATAGGTCTATGATCAATATACATAGTATCACACTGACCCTGTGAGACTACATACCAGTAGTAGTAGATGGAGGGATGACTCCTGAGTATAGACAGCATTTTGTGAGTCATCCCTTCCCTTAATTCACATATGCAATAGGGATGAAAGTACCAATGTAGTTAGTTCAGGTACCATAGTAGCAGGGTCCAAGACAACATACTACATAGGTTTTGATCCCTCCATGATAGATGAGAGTGGATCTAAGTGTTGGGGGTTGTGGGTTTGGGTAGAGGAGAGCTCATGGAGAGATGATAACCTTTGGTTCCATTGGAGGTGATGCTTAAAGGTAGAGGGTGGAGGACTAGCCTCCATAGTAGGGTGTGAGTGATGAGGAGATGTAGGATCATCCTGCTCCTGAGCAATAGGGAAAAGATATCCTAGAATAGATTCAGGATATTCATAAAAGATCTAAGGGTCGAGTGAGGATTGCATAGCAACAACTAGGCAAGCTATAGATCCAGCTAGCAGTTTGGGACACACACCTAGTAGAATAGGATCAAGAGATTTGTGAGCTTCAAGCCCAGCTAGAGTAGTAGTGGGATGAGGCCAAAATACAGACAATGAGAGTGGCATATTATTTTGTGGCTTATGTTGGAGTACTCTTGAAGGAAACAAAGTAGGTGCTTCATTTTTATAAGCATGCCAAAGCATCAGAGAGTGCATGCCCTCCAGCTAGTGCAGATGCACCTCCTCCTTATCCTCCACCTAGGGATGAAGGAGAAGGATGTAGCTATTCCACCCTCTACTATATTACTTCTAATGTTTATGTCATATCAAATACTAACCATGTTATGGTGTTTTTCGTGTTCACAAGTTGACTTTCCAAATGTAGGACTTTAAATTGCATTATCCTAGCATTGGAGCACTGATTAGATAGTCAGATGGAGCAAAGCTGACACACATTGATAAATTGGGTCTCTCTCATCTTTGTGATATCCCTGATCTATGGGTGAATCATAGTTTACTAACTACTTTGGTGGAGCATTACCATCCATCGATGAACACTTTCTATTTTCCTCTTGGAGAGATGACCATCACACTAGAGGACATATACAAGATACTTTGGATACCATTCCATGAGCCTTGAATAAACTATGATAAACAACCACAACCAGTAAGATTGGCACTAAGGGCCATATTTCAGGATGATATCATCATGGGCAAAGCTATCTTGTGGGATGAGCTAGTGTAGATATATGGTCCGACCCATAGATTGGCAATGGTGCTGAGAGCTTTCCTTAGATGTTACTTGATGCCTAATAGAGGTCAGCATGGTCTAGAGTGTGGATGAGCATGGATGTTGCAAAGGATATTAGAGTAGCCAACACATTTTGGGTGGGGTTAGTGCATGTTGGCCCATATGTTCCACGAGATTCACAGGATTGTCTATAAAGAGATGAATATTATGGTTGAAAGAGTATATGTGTTGCAAGTATGGGCATGGGAGCACCTACCCATCATGAGATCAATATGTGAGGATAAGCAATAGCCTCACAAACCCTACATTTATAGATATCAAGGGTAGATGACCCAGACTACATTAGGTAAGACTAAGCAATGTAGAGCTCAATTAGATGATTTGGTAGCAGTAGTATAGCGGCCTTGGCAAGAAATAGAGGCATGGGATGATGCCCAAGTGCAATTCAATTATATGTTTACCTCTCAACCATTGATTGGTTACTTGATTCATGATATTGAGTAATTTCCACTAACACATGTGTGGAGGTACTAGGACCAACCATGAGATATTTCATAGGAGTACTATGCATACTCCCACTTTACCAAGGAGGTGAAGAAGGGGTGGTTAATGAGATTGGATATGGATAGGTCTATGATCAATATACACAGTATCACACTGACCCTCTGGGACTACATGCTAGTAGTAGTAGATGGAGGGATGACTCCTGAGTATAGAGAGCATTTTGTGAGTCATCCCTTCCCTCAATTCACATATCCAATAAGGATGACAGTACCAATGTAGTCAGTTTAGGTACCATAGTAGTAGGGTCCAAGACAACATACTACATAGGTTTTGATCCCTCCATGATAGATGAGAGTGGATCCAAGTGTTGGGGGTTGTGGGTTTGGGTAGAGGAGAGCTCGTGGAGAGATGAGAACCTTAGGTTCTATTAGAGGTGATGCTCAAAGGTAGAGGGTGGAGGACTAGCCTCCATAGTAGGGTGTGAGTGATGAGGAGATGCAAGATCATCCTGCTCTTGAGCCATAGGGAAAAGATATCCTCGAATAAACCCAGGATATTCAAATGTATAGAGCAATAACTCCTCATCCTCTAATCATAAATGCAAATTTTTCACCCTCTAATCATAGGGAAAAGATATCCTCGAATAAACCCAGGATTTTAAGGGATACATAACTCCTCCTTCATATGTATAGAGCCTTTATGGGCTATTTGGAGCAGGTAGAACCACCTTATGGCAGTTATAGCCATTCGGACTGGTTTTTTCAAAAAGTTGTCAACAAATTGCAATTTTTGCTTTGTGACCACATTTTCCTATAAATTGATTCCAACCATCCCTATAGGTTCTCCCAATGCTCTAAACACTTAAACTACCCTAACAAACATGAAATAAATCAAAAAATCCACCTTATTGGACCAAATGATACCCAGGCTTATAATTGCACCATGGGGTCTTGTATCCATTACAAGGGTGGATGGTCTTAGGGAGATCATTTGATCAATCCCTAGACCTTATTTACATCAAAAAAATTAAACATTTGTTTAGGTGCTCTATACTATTCTCCCCTGCATAAAAGAAACTCCAGTCTTTGGAGTGTTGTGGAGTGGAAGATCAAAGCCATAAGCCTTAAGAGCTTTCTTTGTCATCCAAGTTGCATTTGCTATTGTTTGCCCCTTCCACTATACAAGGTACTCATAGTATGTCTTCCTCCTAGTTTCCTTACTGATTCTCTTGCCCAAAATGGCTTCCACCATGGGTTTAGGCATTGGTGGGATGGTCTTCTTCAACTCTTCCTTGAAATCTACAAGTGTACCTGCATCCACATCATTTGAAACAATACCCTTGAAAGCATACAGGTCAGAAACATTAAAAATGGGAGACAAATTAATATTATAGGGTAAATCAATTTGGTAGGAATTGTTGCCACACTTCTTAACTATCTTAAATGGGCCAATCTTCTTCATTTGCAGTTTTGTGTGCAATTTCTTTGGAAGTCTTGCCTTATTGAGATGGACCATTACCATGTCCCCCACCTTGAACTGAAGTTCTTTTCTCCTTTTATTTTCCTACTACTTGTACTTGGTGGAAGTATCTTGCAATCTATCTTGTACCTGCTAATGGACTTCTTTCATAACCTCTACAAAATCCTCAGCCTATGTACATCTCCTTTCCATTTCTTTAACATCTATGAGTTCCAAGGTACCCCTAGGGTGAGTGCCATAAACAATTTGAAGAGGAGTTAGGCCAACACTCCTATTAATGGAATCATTAAAGGAAAACTCTTCCTGGGGTAAGACATAATCCCATGAGACTCCATGTTGTTTGGAAAGACACCTTAGCATGTTTCCTAAGGTCCTATTGACTACCTTAGTCTACCCATCAGATTGAGGATGATAGGCAGATGAAAAACACAAGTTGGTTCCTAACTTTCTCCACAAGGTCCTCCAAAAATGCCCCAAAAACTTAGGGTCCATATCAGATATAATGCACAATGGCAAACCATGAAGCCTAACAACTTCTTTGAAGAACAAACTTGCTACATGGGAGGCATCATGAGTGGTCTTGCAAGCAATGAAATGGGTCGTCTTAGAAAACTTGTCCACAACTAAAAAGATGTTATCATAACCTGATTTAGTCCTTTATAGACCAAAAACAAAGTCCATACTCACTGAATCCCAAGGTTTGTGAGGTATTTGAAGTGGGGTATAGAGCCCTACATTTGATGTGCCTCCCTTTGCTTGTTGAAAAATCAGACATTCTTCTACATATCTCCTAACATCAATCTACAATTTTGGCCAAAAATAAAATCTCCTAACCTGCTCTAGAGTTTTATCCACTCCAAAATGCCCTGCTAGACTGCCACAACATTTTTCCTTTATAATATTTTCCCTAATGGATCCCTTGGGAACACAAAGTTGACCACCCTTGAATAAAAGGCCTTCTTAAAGAATGTACTCACCAAATTTAGTATGATACCTTTCTCCTATGGATTTGAAAACTTGGTATGCCTCTTTGAAATCCTTATCTTGCTCATACATGTCTTTCATTGTATGGATGCCAATGCTCTCCAACTGAACCTCTTGAATTGTCAAATATCTCCTGCTAAGTGCATCAACAACCTTGTTAGTTTCTCCCTTTTTATGCTTAATAGTAAAGGTATAAGCTTCTAGAAATTCTATCCACTTCATATGTCTATGGTTTAACTTTTCTTGCCTATTCAAGAAGCTTAACGTATGATTATCAGTATATATGACAAATTCTTTAGGAAATAAGTAATGCCTCCATTTCCTAAGGGACTGCACCATAGCATAGAGTTCAAGATCATATGTTGAATATTTTTGTTTAGCCTCATTAAGTTTTTCACTAAAAAAGGCCACAGGCCTACCCTCTTGGCTTAGAACACCTCCAATTGCCTTGTTGCTAGCATCACACTCCATTGTGAACAACTTATAAAAGTCAGGGAGGACCAAAATAGGTTGGTCTGGAATTTTTCTTTTCAAGCTTTCAAAAGAGTCATTAGCCTCCTTGGTCCAAGAGAACACACATTTCCTTCCTCCCCTCATGGTATTTATCATTGGAGCACACACACCACTAAAATTTCTTATAAATTTTCTATAAAAGCTACACATACCATGAAAACTCTTTACCTCAGATGCAATGGTGGGTGGTGGCTAGTTAAGGATGGCTTCAACCTTAGAAAGATCCATTTTTAATTCTCCTCTTAATATCACAAACCCCAAGAAGATCAGTTTTGTTTGCAAAAATGAACCTTTCTCCAAGTTTATCATTAGTTTCTCTTCAAGAAGCCTATTTAAAACCAAATCTAGATGCCTTAAATGTTCATCCCTGCCCTTGTTGAATATCAAGATATCATCTAAGTACACTACAAAAAATTTGTTCAAGAAAGGTTTTAGGACTTCATTCATTAGTCTCATAAAGGTACTAGGTGCATTAGATAAGCCAAAAGGCATCACAAGCCACTCATATAAGCCTTCTGAGGTCTTAAATGTTGTTTTCCACTCATTTCCACCCCTAATCTAATTTGATGATATCCACTCTTGAGGTCCACCTTTGAATAGATACTTGCCTTCCCCAAACAGTCCAAGAGGTCTTCTATTCTTGGCATAGGAAACCTATATCTAATGGTTATCCTATTATTTGCTCTGGAATCTATACACAATCTCCAACTACCATCCTTTTTAGGGGCCAGGACTGCAGGGACTATACATGGGCTTATACTTTTCCTAATGAACCCCTTAGCCAACAACTATTCAATTTGCTTTGCTATTTCTTCATTCTTCTTTGGGCTCATCTTATAGGCTGCCTTGTTTAGAAGTGTAGCCCCTAGGATGAAGTCTATACAATGACTGATGTCTCTTTCAAGTGGCAAGGTCTCTAGTTGGCTGCCTGCAACTATCCCCCTATACTTCTCCAACAAATCTCTTACCTCCTTGGGCCCAATATTGACAACCTTGGGTGGATCTTGTGATTTCTTGATGGAATGTTTTTTAGGTCTAACTACCAATGCATAGCAAGGTGTGTCCTTTGTACACTCAAAATGTGTCACACTCTAAACCCTTCTATCCAAACGATTCCATGAGTTTGGAATGCTTGGATGCCGGCTTAGAGCTCCCTATCCATGGAGTGCAAGAGAGTATATTTCAAGAATAAAAAGGCTCTCAGATGAGCCTTAGAGATACTCTTCTTACTAGTAAACCATGCAATGGGAGGTTCTAAAGACAAGATGCAAGAATGCAAATGTCCCAAGGAGTTCCTCAAGGATGTAATGCAAATAAAGATTAAACTAGAATAAATATGAAAAGTGAAGCTATTCTAAGCATGGATGAGAGTGTTACAATCCAAATATTAAGCTATGTGAGAGATTATTGCAAAATAGAAGCTAAACTAACATGCAACATGAATATAAGCTAAAATGCCATGGATGAGAGAATGTAGACAAGGAAGAGAAGTTCTCCACAAAGCTCCAAAGAAAACCTGTTAGAAAATCTGCAGCATAACAATGTTCAAAAGATGGATTGAGGGGGAAAGCTCTCTCCTTTTTAAAGATGTATGGACGGTAGAGATCAAGATGAAGATGGTGGATGATCAACGGTGGAATTCAAAAAGAGGAGTGATCCATGTGCACACACAAGTCAACCAATAGAATATAAGTTAACTTTTCATATAAGACAAAAGTCACAAATCCTTTTCTTTTAATTGCAAAATAGAAAAAGGACTTTATGTGTGCACTTTAAGTGGGTTAGAAGAATGGGGTCTTTTATTTAATTAAAAGGGGACATGTTCTTTTAATCAAATAATGAACTTAGGATAGCATAGTCAAACTATAGGTTATAATCAAACAAATTGATTATTAGCAATTTGGCTTAGGTAAGTGATTAAATTAATTTAGCCAAAATGTTGAAAAGGGGGCTAATAGTCTAGATGACCATTTTCAGGTGATTAAATTTGCCCCTCTTTGACTAATGCATGATCGATCTGGGAACACATTATGTCAAAGAAAATTGAAGCCAAGTAGGCGATGATAGATATAGATGTCTAATTTCGAAGAGTGAAATGCAGAAATAGATAGCAAGTCCTGAATGCACGGCCTGATAGCAGTAGTACTGAACACTAGAAAGAGATGATGTTAGAATTCAAGAAGAATACTAACACTTAGAAAAGCAGATAGAGTGAGAGCAAGTGAGAAGATCAAACAAATGCTCCTAAGCAGTGATAGAGTATTTCTACCCCCTCGGGATTGAAATTGAAATAAGGTAAGGGGATGCAAAAACTGGCTAGAAATGAGAAAATTAGAATATAGCAATGTCCAAGATGACAGATAGATGATTAGAACCCAAGAATGACTATATAAAAAAATTGATAAAATGCCCCAGTTTGACTAGAGTTGACCTTGAAGGATATAGCATAAAAATAAGGTCAAAATGAGTAGAAAGGTGATTTTAGACATGAAATAGTGAATTTAAGTAGATATAAAGCATAGAAATGATGAATACATGAAGAAATGAAGATGCCCCAGTGATGATTCAGAGATTAGACCTCAAAAGGTCAACTAACTGCTCAGAAGAAAGTAGAATTTTAAAAGACAATTTTGACCATCAAGATTAACTTGAATTTGGATTTTGATCCCGAAAATGAATCTAGGACGTCAAAATTATTTAAGAGGTCAAAACTTTATATAATGTGATGATAAGATAGAAAAGAGATGAAGTGAAAGATTAAGAAGGTGAAAAGACATGAACAAGAAGAAAGTAAAGAAATATATGAAAGGAGTTAGCTGATATGTCCACAAAAAAGATGAAGAGGGAGCTCTCCCCATATGAAAGAATGCAAGACTAATCTAGAAAATGAACCTAAAATGCAAGATAATATGCAAAGTGGTTTACTAGCAATAAGTGCATAACATTTAGACTCTTAATTTCATCATTGAGCATTTATTAGGGACATCATGAGATCATACAACCATCACTAGTATAACTATGAGGATATGAATATGATCGATATTAGATAGGTATGTGGAAATCCAATCTAAGCATCAGAGACATGTAAGTCAAGATAACTACATGATTAGATTCCCTAAGTTTAATTTAGCAAGATTACACCTGTATCAAGGCATAAGCGCCAGGATAAACCCTGAGTGCGGTCTTGCAAAATAGTCAAGGATGATACATTTGTAAGTCAATGTGTTAAATAGTACTAGCATAAATGCTTACAACACTATAGACAAACAAAGTATACCCACAAGTAGAAATCAAGAAGATATGTCCCATGCCCCCAGTCTTCTAGTCAATGACATCCTTGAAAGACTATTAGGGAGGGAACACATGGCAAAGAAATCATCATAGACAGCACACAAAGTAGATAAATATCAGCATAGCTCAGTCATTTAAGTGTTAAAGTGCATGTGTGTAAGTCACTTGGCCATTTCTTCCAGACTTGATTCTGATAGTGAGAAATATCGCGACATCGGAGACCGTAGGTAAACTATCTAAAAAGTGTTGAAAAACACTAGATGTCAAGGTGGGGGAAGTGTTGAGAAACACTGTTTTGTGAGTTGTCAAAGGAACCCTAATGCACAAGAATACCTTAATAGGCTAAGTAGCTATGCCCCCAAGATGAGGACAAGAAACAATTCCAAGCTAGGAAATGTGTAGCGAAGTGGATGATTGAGATTGATAGACATAGGTGCAAGGGTTTCAAGTAGCGCCTGTTTCCAGGTTTTCACCACTTGATAGATTTTTTTCAGGACTTTTTTCAAAAAACAAAAAAAAAAATTGGTGATACATCAAAGTACCTATTGCTAGGTTTTCACTGAGAAGATCTTTTTTTCAGGACATTTTCTAATTTTTAGGATTTTTTCAGCATCATATATGATTTTTTGGATTTTTTAGAAGGTTTAGAGATCACTAGTTCTCAAGCAAGATCACATCATTTTCTCTCAATGTCTAGCAAGGTATAGGACACGATGGAGCAACGAGCCAGTGGATAAGCAAAGATGGATGAAAAAAGAGTATGAAGCAAGTGAAAGTGATCCTCAAGGACTAAATCCTCAAGAGTACCCAAGCTAGGGAAAGAGGTGAAATAGTCATATGAAGCATATTTTGGATAAGCAATGGAAGTAATGAGAAAGATAGCATGTAGGATAAGCAATGAAGCCAACAAGTGTGATAGCATATAAGATAAGCGATGAAAGCTAATGAGTAAGATAGCATGAAATCGTGTAGTCCAAAAGAGTAGACATGTCAAGAGACCTATGAGAACCAAGTTTCATTTATTATGCTCAAGACCAAGGGGTCCACTAGACAAGATAGCAATGGGATAGAGTAATAAGAATGAAGCTAGATGGAGGCTACGAGGGAATGGAAGAGCACAATAGGAAATCTCATGGATAAGATAGCCAATATGCAAAAATAGCTCAATATTGTCAAGATCAAAGAGAGAAGAAGGGATAGATGGATGATGGAAGAATTACTCATGATGCCTGTTTGCTAGGTTTTCATCATGGTACTTATCTAAGGTGCCACAAGAAGTAGTTTTCACCGTAGGATAAATTTATTTCTCTTTACTTTTGCTACCAAGGTGCCACAAGATGTGGTTTTCACTAAGGCACATTTTCATTTTTTTCATTTTTTTTTATTTTTTTTTATTTTTTTCTTTTTTTGAATTTTTAGAAAGAGCTCAAGCTGTTTGAATGTAGATAGTGCTACAATAGAAAAGATAAGTCATGATAAGCCAAGACCATAAAAAGGTATGCTCAAAGATGTTGATAGGGTGATGAAAGGGAAATGGTAGTAGGAAGAATATATGGAGGATAAGAGTTCATGTATAGAAAGGAGGTGTAAGCTTTAGAGGATTTCATGTGGGTAGCTAAAATATTGGACAAGATCAACATTGACACACACCTTGAAGGGTATTGAAACAATGGAGGAATCATGGATGAAATAGCTTGAGATTTAGATGTATGAGGTGGTAGAAGAGATTTGGAAAAAAGTGGAGTGGAAGGCTTTGGAATATTTTTAGAAAGATTTTTGGAAGAAGATGGAATGGAAGCCTTTGGAAGCTTGAATGTCAACTTTGAAATATTTTCAATATTCAAGTCTTTTAAAAGAGACTTGGGAATCCACATAGCTTTAGATTTTCCTTGTTCTTTGGGTGCTTGAGAGTGCATTTCTTCAATGATGGATTTAGGAACCCACATTTTCTTTGATTTAGCTCTCTTAATAGTGGACCTTTGTGGTCTCTTCTGTGCATTTTCCTTCTTAGCATTCACATGTCGATTAGATGGGACATAGTGATCTTCATTTTTCAATGGATTCTTATGTTTATTCTCACTTCCAAAGGACTTGGGATTTGTTGATGAATAAGGATGATATGACTGGTTTAGATGGATAGATGGGTGAAAAGTCATCAAGGATGAGTGTCTTTTTTGATCTTGAGGTAATATAGGAGAGCTAGGGAATGAGCTATGAGTGAATGTAGGAGATGGAGGAACATAAGGCCCCAAAATGGATGGAAGGTTTGAATGCTTTAGCTTAGATGGATAAGGACCAAGGATAGATTTAGAAGATGCAAAGGGATAGTGGGAAGGGATATCAACATCTTTAAAATGAGCAACATGGTCAAAGCCATCAATAGACTCATGAGTACCTTTGATAGGAACACCATTTTTAATAGTAGCACTTGAAGCTTGAGCACAATTTTGAAGTGGATATGGAGAAGTAGAACATGAGGGGATGCTTTGATCTTGACAAGTAGCCTTGGATAGCATATGAAGAGAACTTTTCTCATAATTTTCAGTAAGCTCAAGGGAGATATTGGAAGTGGTTTCTTCATCATACTTAGGAGATGGAAAAGAAATAGGATACGGAGGGGTGAAATTTTGAAGGAGATGAAAGGGTGTTTGATCTTGATCTTTCTTAACATTTATAGCTTTTTCATTTTGAGAGCCCTCTTGACATGGAGCCACTTCTAAGGACAAGGGAAAATGAAGAGTGAATGGAGTAGTGCTTGGATTAGGCATAGTAGTGCATGAAGGTTGAGGATGTTTAGGATTAGTAGCATGGAAAAGGTTTGCAGCCAAGTGAAGGTTAGCTTGAGTTTCTTTTAGAGGTAGCCCTTGAGGATACACGTAGTCTATGTGGAAAGTATTAAGTTCTTTATTTGATGGAGGCATGTTGGGAAGATTTGAAGTGTTGGGAGATGCACGAGTGTTGGAAGAAGTGGAAGATGTAATAGAGCTGCTACTAGACATAGGTTCATTAATGTAATCTTGCTCAAGAAAAGTATCCTCATCGCATGAATCATTAAAGGTATCAATAATTCCATTATCAATAAGATCTTGGATTTTATGTTTTAGCTCAATGCAATCTGAAGTACTATGCTCATTATGTTGATGATAAGCACAATAGATATCCAAGAATGGGTTTCCATATGAGCTAGACTTTGGTAACATGATGATCTTATTGCTAAGAAGTTTTTGCAAAGTGTCATCATAAGAATCTTCCAAGGGAGAAAAAGTTCTATTAGAATTATGTCTAGAGTCCTTTTTTTCTTTCTCAAGTGAATGGTATGTATCCATGTATTCATCATTATCTTGTTCAAAGATAGGTCCATCGTGAAATTTTAGGATAGGCTCAAAGAAGGTATCACTTGCTTGTTCTCTAAAGAGGTCTTTAGATCTAGAAGATGAAGACATTTGATGTCTTGAAGTAGAGCATGTAGACCTAGAAGAAGAGGATGACCTCAAAGAAGGTGACTCACATGCATGTAAAGACCTTAAGGAAGATTCATGTAGTGATGCAATCTTTTCCTCTAACCTTTTCTCAAGTTTAGACTTCATTTCTCTCATGCGCTTAGAGAGATGAAGGTAAGAAAGATCATTTGTCTCTTCTAGTTCTTTGTATTGTGCATATAGATCTTGAAACTCTTTAGTGACATGGAAGATATCATGATCATCTAGATTCGGTTGAAGTTTGGTAGCACAAGGTTTAGATCCCATAGTTTTAGATGCAAAGCCAAGCATAAAATAGTCTAGAAGATAACTTGATGTTGAAACTATAGGAGGTAGAGTGTTCACTTGCCAAGATAGTAGAGAGAGATTAAAGTGACTTGTCAAACAATATGTCCAAGAAACTTACGACATGAATGACTCAAGTCAATAGCTAGGCATGATGCCCAAATAGCCAAATAGATAGAGCAAGCAGGGTGACAAGTGAACAACTCTCCAACCCAAGCGTGTAGTCAAGAAATCAAGGCAACCATTTTAGCAAAAATATAACTAGCAAGTGGACATAGACCATGAAGATAGAAAGACCAAGAGCGCTAAGACCAAAGAGCCACTTTAAGCATGTTCAAGAACTAGAGACATAGAAAATCAAAGTCAAATGATGAGACTCCCCTTAGCAAGCAACACAAGAAAATGTTTGCATTTGATGTTTTGACTTGGTTGACAAAGTTTGACAATAGTTGATAGCATAGCAAGTTTGATGTTTAAAAGCAATTTCTTTCCAAGCAAGATAGTGACAAATGGAGTAGTCTTCAAAAAATCAAGCAAGGGACAAAGCAACCTTACATGATACAAGCATATGTGATGTCTCAAAAGAATTTCTTAGAATTATCGTCATGTGTATGTTCAAAAGATTTTCACAGGTCTAGCACATTCAAGAACACATCAAGCAATATCTACCTAGAAGTCATGGTTCATTACTCAATAACTTGGCCCATGCTTGATGCTCCTTCGCCTCACACCAAGTGGTTTCCCACAAGAGATATTGGCTTTGTCATGGAAATGCCATAAGCATAACCAAGGGAACACATATGGTGAGTGTAAATCTTGGGGTGATCCGGATAGTCCACTAGGATCAATCCTTGCACCAAGAAGTTGAGCGGCTAAAAAGGGTAGTTACTAACTTAGGATGTTTAGATCGGGCTTCCGTTCATAGTGTTCCTCTTGCTCCCAATTATGGGACACCTCACCTTGCGATGAGTAACCGATCTCACGATCACAAGAGTACCTTAAGCATTCTTGCCTAGTGATCTCCCTATGGTCAAAATCCCATAAGCAATCACACTAGGCGAAGACAAACACTACGTCTACCAAAGTTTTGTGTTCTTGGTAGCCTTGAGTTTATAGTGGGTTGGAAGAGCCAGGTAATCGACTTGTCCCCACTTGGGTCGTTCCTCTTAGGTTGTCTGAGAGCAGGCCCTCTAAAAGATTCTAACTACACAAAGTGGATCAACTTTTGGAAGTCAAGATTTTTGGTTCACCACAAGGGTGAAGAGCATACTCTCCTATTCCAACCATTTTCTCCCAAACACACCAAAAAGATTTAGTTGCCTCTTACTCTTAAAATCAAATGGTAAGTCAAGATTTCTGATTCACCACAAGGGTGAAGAGCATACTCTCCTATCACCAAAAGATCTCAATTGTAAGTTTTAATGTGCCTAAAAATAAACAACTAGTATATGTCGCACATTTAAAAGTAAAGAACAAACAAAATTGGGTTTTTATGCGTTGGGCAACCCTGCAAAAAATTGTTAGTAGCCCTTGCGCATTTGAAGCTTTGACATGCGTTCTTTTTATGCAATGTTTCAAATTTTTTTCCATAAGGATGGCAACCTGTAATCACAACTTGTTAGCACCAAATGTTAGTATGAAATAACATAAAAATTTGCAATAAAAAGTGGTGAGTTGTCTCAAAAATCCAATTTATCTTCCAACCAAGTGCATGCAAAGAAAGTGCAAGTTAATCACAAATGCTCTCATTTTTACTCTTTGATTTTGACCTAGTCAACAAGATTGGACTTTTTTACTATGATTTTGTATCCAAAAATGAAAATGAAAAGAAAAGACCCTTGTTAAAAATCAGAGAGCTTTCCAAAAATGCAAGAAATTTTAAAAAATCTCTTCATTTGCGTTCTAGAGATCAATTTTGTCAAAATAGGTCAAATTTATCAAATTGAATTTTTGATCTTTAATACGACCTCAAAATTCAAAACACAAAGAAAGAACCCCCATTAGAATTGAAAACTCTTTCTAAAAATGTAAGTTTTTAAAAAAAATTTGCTGATTTGTGATCAAAAATGACTTTTTATGAAAAATAAAGAAAAACTCATAACTCCCGAAAATTATGTCAAAATGCTCTACAAATCGGACTGAGACATTTTGAGAATATACCCAACTTGCAAAAAAAAAATTCAGAACCAAAATACAAGCGGTTTAAAAGATATGATCAAATCTTTAAACCAACTAAGTTTTTGGCCTTCAAACCAATTTACTTATGGGTTGGCCTTAAAACCAAAGTGATAATTCTACAAAAGCATTTGATTCGATCCAATATGCTGCTGTAAAAAATCAGAGATGAAAAATAAAAGCAAATGGAGCTAGAAACTTGATTCAAGCCTCACGGTGGGCGCCAAAAATGTACACTCGAAATGTGTGACACTCTAAACCCTTCTATCCAAACGATTCCATGAGTTTGGAATGCTTGGATGCCGGCTTAGAGATCCCTATCCATGGAGTGCAAGAGAGTATATTTCAAGAATAAAAAGGCTCTCAGATGAGCCTTAGAGATACTCTTCTTGCTAGTAAACCATGCAATGGGAGGTTCTAAAGACAAGATGCAAGAATGCAAATGTCCCAAGGAGTTCCTCAAGGATGTAATGCAAATAAAGATTAAACTAGAATGAATATGAAAAGTGAAGCTATTCTAAGCATGGATGAGAGTGTTACAATCCAAATATTAAGCTATGTGAGAGATTATTGCAAAATAGAAGCTAAACTAACATGCAACATGAATCTAAGCTAAAATGCCATGGATGACAGAATGTAGACAAGGAAGAGAAGTTATCCACAAAGCTCCAAAGAAAACCTGTTAGAAAATCTGCAACATAACAATGTTCAAAAGATGGATTGAGGTGGAAAGCTCTCTCCCTTTTAAAGATGTATGGATGGTAGAGATCAAGATGAAGATGGTGGATGATCAACAGTGGAATTAAAAAAGAGGAGTGATCCATGTGCACACACAAGTCAATCAATAGAATATAAGTTAACTTGTCATATAAGACAAAAGTCACAAAGCCTTTTCTTTTAATTGCAAAATAGAAAAAGAACTTTATGTGTGCACTTTAAGTGGGTTAGAAGAATGGGGTCTTTTATTTAATTAAAAGGGGACATGTTCTTTTAATCAAATAATGAACTTAGGATAGCATAGTCAAACTATGCGTTATAATCAAACAAATTGATTATTAGCAATTTGGCTTAGGTGAGTGATTAAATTAATTTAGCCAAAATGTTGAAAAGGGGGCTAATAGTCTAGATGACCATTTTTAGGTGATTACATCCTTCTCTTTAGTAATCCTCATAAATTCTTTCTTACCTACCAACATCACCCCACTTGTAGCAGGGTTCCCATCATCAGGCAAAGGTGGCATAGTGTATTCAACCCCATCCTTGGTTATAGTATACACATTTGTCTTGCCATCATGTTTAGCAAACATGTCATATTGCTATGGCCTCCCAAGAAGCAAATGGCATGCATCCATTTCTACCACATCACATAGAACTCTGTCATTATATTCTCCTATCTTAAATTGCACCCACGCTTGATCATTTATGAGTGTTTGTTTGTCCTTTTTCAACCATGACACCTTATATGGGTAAGGGTGAGGTCTTGTAGTAAGTTTCAACTTATCTACCATCTCCTTAGAGGCAACATTATCAAAGGAACCAAAATCTACTATAACCCTACAAACTTTGTTATTAAGTTTGCATAAGGTTTTAAACAGTGACTTCCTTTGAGGTAGTTCTGCAGTTATAGGGGCTCTGATCATAGTTCTTTGCATCATCAAGGACTCACCATGTTCTAAAAGTGCAGGTCTAGAAGTGGTATATTGGTATGAAGTAACACTCTGACTATCCTCCTCTTGGGTTAATTGGATCCTCCTATCCCCTTGCTTATTCTTTTCAGGGCATCTAAAGGACTGATGTCCTACTTGATTACAAGTGAAGCACTTACCCGTGAACATAGTAGGTCCCCTTCCACTAGACCTTCCTCTACCATTGGATCTTCTACCCCTAAATGTTCCTCTATTTATAGAATCCCCTTTAGCATTTGAACCACTAGACTCCTCTTGACTTTTATTGAAGGATCCCCTTCCACGGAACCTACCTCTGCCCCTATTGTTGTTTCCTCTACTCCTGCTACTTGTATCCCCTTTTCTCTTATGTTTCTCTTCAATTTTTAAAGCCATATTAAAAAAATGATGTATTAAACCTAAAGTAATCAATATTAATTCATCTTGAATGCTATACTTTAAACCATTTACATACCTTGCAAGTTTTTGCTTCTCAGTCTCATACACCTTGGCTCTAAGGGTCAAATTGTAGAATGCTTGAGTGTAGGTGCTGACATCCAAGTCCCTTTGTCTAAGATTTTGCAACCTTTTGTGTACCAACACCTCATAGTCTTCAGGTATGAACTACTTTCTAATTTCTGCCTTCATTTTCTTCCAAGTAGAAATCTTCTCCTTATTCTC
This sequence comes from Cupressus sempervirens, assembly GCA_028749045.1. Lineage (NCBI taxonomy): Eukaryota > Viridiplantae > Streptophyta > Pinopsida > Cupressales > Cupressaceae > Cupressus > Cupressus sempervirens. The sequence continues at coordinate 472,487,035 of CM053793.1, read as the reverse complement.
ATCCAATCTTTCATTTTGCAAAAAGTTCCACCAACTCAAGGTAGGGCCTTTGAGTTTGGCCTTGGCAATCCTAACCTTCTGATTTTTAGGGGTCTTGTCACATTCAAAATGATTTTCTAAGGCCTCAATCCAATCCATACATTCATCAAGGTCCAACTTACCATGAAAAGTGGGTAAGTCCCCTTCTCCTTTCTTCCAACCCTCTCCAATGCAACAAGGAAGGGCCTCTAATCTGTAGGAATATTCTCTTGTTCTTCATTCCCTTCTATCTCCTTTGGTTCTGATTCATCATCACTTCCCTTCCTCATTTTATTCTTGAGCCTTTCCAACTCCCTCTTCATAGTCCTATTCTCTTCCCGAACTACTCTACTTTCATCCATCTATTCCTTAACTAATTTGGCTAGTTCTATATTGGTGATCCTCAAGGGGATCCCCTTTTAGGTTCTTCTCCTCTCTCAGACATTGTGTCTCAGCAAATCAAAGTGGTTCTGATACCACTTGATGTAGAGTAAGCAAAAAGGAAGCAAAAGTTACTCCAAACTTCTACACAACCACCAACCTTCACAAAGGATTGTTCAATGGCTTAGTTCACTTCCCATAGAGAATACTCTGATTAGACAAACTCTCCAACAGGGTTCTAGTTCTAACTCCTCAAGCAAGACACAAAACCCAACTACACCCAACCTAGTGCAAACAAGGCTTACTACACCAAAATGGTAAAATGGGGATTTTGATGTTCTTGGCCTTCCTATCACTAACCAAGGCTTTAAAAAACCCAAATAAGGTAAACCATTCAATAGATCCACTCCCAACAACCCACAATGCAAGATGTTGGATTTGACCTTCTAGCCTATTAGGTCTCCTAATTCAGTTTTCCACCAATAACTCCAAAACCTTCCAAAGGACCTAGCAAAAAAAATGCAGTTTTGAATACCCTTTTCAAAGTGTTGACAAAATCCAAAGTTTCAAGGTTTCACTCCACTCCAACATGCCTTAACCAATACCTACCACATAGGCCTAATTAGCTACTTTAGGTGTGGTTTACAAGGCAAATGATAGGGGATGGGTTCATAAAATCAAACCTCTACCACCAAGATGTTCTCCTAACTCAAACAAGGATATTTTGTTCTTACACCAAGTCCTCAACCTCCTTCCTTCTCATTATCCACCCAAATTATAGCAAAATAAGGTCAAATACATAAGGAATATTTGACCTAGGGCTTGCTCTTATAATTCATTGCTACAACCTCCTATTCCAAAACTTGTAAAATATGAAAGAGCATACCCCTAACTTGCTCCATGCCAAATTGGAACAAACTCCAATGGTGGAGATTCAAGTTAGGGCCATTCCTTTGACCAAACCTTGATTTTAAGGGTTTCACAAGGCAGTGACCAAAGAAATTGAATAACTTGAATGTTATGATTGATACAAACTTGGAACCAAAACCAAAATCTCACAAATAAATAGGGCTAAACAATCAATGCAAATTTTTCACCCTCCAATCATTAGATGTCGTACTGTATGGAAAAATCAGAGAAAATTGTACTGGAATAGCAGATTTTATTGATCAAAAGAGCAAGTAAAATGATTTTCTTCATACATAACTCCTCCTTCAGATTTCTAGAGCCTTTATAGGCCATTTGAAGTGGGAAAAACCACCTTATGGTAGTTATAGCTGTTGGGACTGGTTTTTTTCAAAAAGTTGTCAACAAATTGCAAAAGTTGCTAAGCAACTTTTTGCAATTTTTGCTTTGTGACCACATTTTCCTAGAAATTGAATTCCAGCCACCCCTATAGGTTCTCCCAATGCTCTAAACACTTAAACTACCCTAAAAAAATATGAAATAAATCAAAATCCACCTTATTGGACCAAATGATACCTAGGCTTATAATTGCACCATGGTGTCTTGTATCCATTACAAGGGTGGATGGTCTTAGGGAGATCATTTGATCAATCCCTAGACCTTATTTACATCAAAAAAAATAAACATTTTTTTAGGTGTTGTGCACTAGAATATGATATGTATCTTAGTTTTGTCAGCATTAGATGTAAGCATTAAGGCACAAGTAACCAAAATGACCATAACATTTGTCCCTTTTGATGTATCAAGTGAACATTTGCATCAAAACATAAATTCTAGGATGACCAAAAAATTTCTTGTGTCATAAACACACCATACACATGAGAGGTCCTTCTTATGCTAAGTAATTAGTAAGTATTCTATCTACAATGACCCTTGTGGTTGTAACCTAAGATAGAAGTGTGCTAAGTATACTCGTAGTGACCCATACATTCACTTATTAGGATTAGTATTATTATTTTACTATAGCATAGAGAATTAACTCAAATAGTTAAGGAGGAGAACCAATGTCACTAAAGTGTTCATATAAAATGATTTGAGCTACACATGGCCATCCAACATGAGATAGTGGCTCTTGTAGTGGACACTCCTTTTATATGTATGCTTCAGATCATCAAAACTAAATCATCAAGCTAAAAACAAAGAAAATATCATGCCCCCCAGTCCTTGCATCTAGTCAAAATAGACATCCTTGAGTTGCTCAAAAGGGAATGACAAAGAAAAAGCTCAGTATAGCTCAAATAGTGTCAACATTTCTATTTCAATTTTAGTTTCATTGGATTGATGTCAAGTGTCAATGTTCAAAATATATGTAATAAATCTCTTCATTAAGAGGACAATGATAGATAGACTCAATTAGGACAACTAATGACTAACATCAAAGAGAAATCTTTATTGAGAAGATTCTCAACAAGAGACTAAGCGACAGTAGATAGACAAAACTAGGACAACTATTGACTGATGCGAAAGAAATTTTATTCGAGAGGAATCTCAATAGTAAAGTAAGTGACAATAGGTAGACAAAGCTAGAAAAATTAATGATTGATGCTAAAGATATTTTCTTCAAGAGCAATCTCGGTAGTAAAGTAAGCCAGAGTAGGCAAATACATCTAGAACAATTGGTGACTAACACTAAAGAGATTTTCTGTGAGAGGAATCTTAGTAGTAAAGTAAGAGATAATAGGAAGACACTGCTAGAACAAATGGTGACTAACACTAAAGAGAATTTTTGCTAGAGGAATATCAACAGTAAAGTAAGTGATAGTAGGAAGACATAGCTAGAACAACTAGTGATTGATGCTAAAGAGATTTTCTACAAGAGAAATCTCAATAGTAAAGTAAGTGCAGTAGGCAAACACAACTAGAACAAATGGTGACTGACACTAAAGAAATTTTATAAAAAATCATAGGGTGTTTTCCCCAAGATTTATAACCAAATTCAATCCATGTATATATTGAGCAAAGTCATGAATGTAACTGAGAGCATATGTATGAGCACAAGAAACAAACTAAAGCAAGAAAGAAAATATGTAGGAGCTAGAAGATGCACTACAAGATGTAGCATTTGAAAAAGAGGTTCTTGTTTACTAGGTTTTCACCTTCTTGGAAGATATTCTATTTTTTCTACCAGGATGCCTATTTTCCAGGTTTTCATCAATCGCACGTTTTCTTATTTTTTCAATTTTTTTGTATTTTTGAATTTTGTAAAAAAAAAATTGTATTTTTTAATATTTTTGGTATTACCAAGGTCCCTATTGCTAGGTTTTCACCAAAATAATAGATTTTTTTAGGACATTTAAGTATGTACAAAGAGCTTCAAAAGCATGTCAACTATAGAACCATTTTAGATGAAGGAATATTCCCTTTTGATAAGCTCGTAGATTATCAAACACCACTTGTTGATGTTCATCTAGTAGTTCTAGCTCTTGTAGCTGAGATATTTTGTGATCATCATTAGTAATGAGGCCTTTCAGAGATATTTACAAAGTAGGAATCTTGACCTCAATAGGAAGCACAAAATCCACTCCATATACCAAAGCAAAGGGAAATATTCCCATAGGAGTTCTGATACTTATTTTGTAAGCCCATAAAACCATATTGATCTGAAGGTGTCAGTCCCTTCTAGATTTGTTGACTGTGCAATGTAGGATCTTAAGAATAGCCTTATTGGAGGCTTTTGCTTGTCCATTACCCTAGGGATAATAGATGGAAGACCTATGTCGCATGATTTTAATATTTGAACATAGTTCCTTTAGATTATTATTTTTAAACTATCCCCCATTGTCAGTAATGATAGAGGATGGTACACTATACTTGAATATGATGTAATTAAGAATGAATAGAGCTACAATTTTTCCATTAGCCTCAAAAAGAGGGATTTATTCTACCCATTTTGTGAAGCAGTCTATAGCTATGATATTGAGCTTGTGTCCATTCAAAGAAGATGGATGAATTTGACCCACTAGATCAAAGTCTTGTTGTTAAAATGTCCAAAGCATGATCAAATGAATTAGGTCTATGGCTGGAGCATGAATTATATTTACTTGGAGTTGGAATTATTTTCAAGACTTGGTGTATTTAACTACTTCTTTCTCCATATCGTGCCAATAATAACTAGCTCTAATAAGTTTGTGAGCTAGTTTCAAGCCATTTGAGTGGGATCCACAAATACCTTCGTATACATCTATTAATACATTTTTCAACTCATTAGGTTCTAAATAGCTAAGGAATGTTCTATCTAGACCTCTTGTAAACAATTCGTTAGCAATGATGACATACCATGAAGCATTCCAGATTAGGTGGCATTTTTCATTTCGGGTTAGATTGTCTAGAACAATATGGTCATGTAGGTAAGAGTAGATATGATGGTAATGAGATAATTTGTGTCTTATGAAAGAATAGATCATTCAAGATTTAAGTGAATCATAAGCAAGGTAAGATAACATCTCCACCAGGAACTTGTGTTGAAAGTCATTTTCTAGCATTTGTGGCATGGAAGCGAGAGTGGCCATTGCATTGGCCACCTTATTTCTGCTTGGGGAATTTGTTGAAAAGTTACATGTGCAAAGTAATTTTTCAAATCATCAACCATTCTTTTGTAAGGTGTCAAATTCTCATCATTTTTCTGATAAACATCATTGACTTGATTGATTACTAACTAAAAACCACCAAAGATATTCAGTTCATCTACCCTCCATTCAACTACAATTTTCACACCATTGATTGAGGCTTCATATTTTGCAATATTATTTGTACAAGGAAAAATAATCTTGTATTCCTTATGTAAATAATTTTGTTTGGTGTTATAAATAAAATTCCAGCACTAGATCCATGTTGTGTGAAGGAACCATCAAAGAGCATCACCCATGTTTGATGTGTTAACAATAAAATAGATTCATCAGGGAATTCAATTTCAATGGTAGAAGGCTTTGCATTGGTTTCGTGCTTCTACTAGTTGATTGGAAATTTATTTTCCTTTAATAGCTTTCCTTTTGACATATTTAATATCATACTCACTCAAGATCATGACCCATTTAGATAGCCTTCCTGTCAGAGTAACCATGCTAAGGAAATACTTCAATGGATCAATTTTTGCAATCAGTCATGTAGTATGAGTGAGCATGTAGTGTCTCAACTTTTGGCAACTTTTGGCAAGCAACAACTACCAAGAAAGCTTTCTCAATAATGTTGTAGTTCATCTCGTAGAAGATCAATGTATGACTAAGATAAAAAACAACTTATTCCTTCTTGTTGTTGTCTTCTTGAGATAGCAAGATACCTAAAGATGAGTCTATTGCAAAGATGTATAAAATGAGAGGATTCACACAAATAGGAGGCATCAGTATTGGTGGATTAGCAAGATAATATTTAATTAGCACTAAGATTTGATCAAAATCCTTATTCTAGTCATATTTCACACCTTTATGCAAAGTCTTAGTAAAAAGTTGTGACTTATCTGCTAACTAGGAGATGAATCTATGAATAGATTGAAGTCATCCATGTAGACACTATTGGAAATATAAGAGGAGTAACTAAGAGGTGAGGGGTGAATCAGTTACCACAAAAATAAATCCCAGATCCCTTAGATGTCAATACAAATAAAAACCAAACTCTGTTGAAACTGAAACTATTGTTGTAACTCGGTTAGCACTGAATCACTCAGCATACACTAAGAATCTCTCTTACTTAGAAATTACTAAAATAAATTCTTCTTAAGATGTTTAATTTTATTAACCACAATTAACTTAGTTGCAAAAACAAAAAGAAAATAACATGAACATATATGACACCAAGATTTAACATGGAAACCTAATTTGGGAAAAACCATCAATTGCAACTAGTTACTATTTTTACTCTTCTAAAGTGAGCCCTATTAGGAGCTAGCCCTATTAAAGGTTGCAAAAAAAATGATTAGGTATAACCCTATTAAAGGATTTAATCACCCTATTAGGAGTTGCTTTGTTAGAGGTCTTTAGATACATCAATCTAGAAATGCCAACTTGTTAGAGGATTTGGAAAATAGTTATTAAGCTAACTCTGTTAAGAGATTTAATACACTACTACAATTATTAGAGAGTAACAATGATATGACCTGATTGTTGATGCAACTATATTGCTAATTTTTTATCTCTATTCTAGCTTGAATACTTGATCCTCCTTGATCAGATAAAACTTTTCAGCTTGGTCAACTCAAGATACTCTATTATCCTTCCAATTCACTTCCTTAGTTTATCTTTTCAATCCCATGCTTCTTATTTTCAATCCCATAACTTGACCTTATACTTATCTCTTTTTCCTAGTCCAGTCAACTTGAATACACTTACAAATATTCAATATTCATCCCTTAAGTCGGCTACACTTAACAAATAAATCCATCCAACTAAATATGTTGATTCAAGAAAATCCTTCGTTAGCTAAGCCAGCTTAGTCAACACTAACTTAGAAAAGACTTTCTTCATATTTCTTTTTTTAACCGAGTGAATTCGGTTAATACTACATCCTTAACCGAATTCCTTTGGTAAGCGAGTGAGCTCAGTTAACACTAGTTCCTTGCCAACTTCTCTTTGGTGCTCGAGTGAACTTAATAGAAACTATCTTCCTACAAACTTCCTTTAGTGCCCAAGTCAACCCAACAAATACTATCTTTGAACTTGATCTTCTCTAGAATGCTCGACAGACACTAGAAACTATCTCCATCACCCAAGTGAGCTCTGTAGACATTGATTGGTAAAGACTTGAAATTTTATGTAACATCAAAGACAATATACAATTAAACAATTATTATCAATAATCTCCCTCTTTGGCATTGATGGAAACAGAACATGTCATAATACAATGAAATTTTAGAGAAAAATAAAAGTAAGGATAATATCCTTAGTTTCATTCTGATTCTCATCCATGAGAACGCCCTCTATCAGTGTGAACTCCCTTTGACATCAATCTTTGATTCTTATGACTGCAATGTCAAACTCTATCTCTTTGATATCAACTCAAGTTCATTCTTCCTCTTTGACATCCCTAACATATATAAAGAATATCTCTGATATATGATAGTAAACTCTCCCTATCAGACATAAAATTTCTCTGATGTATGACTAAACTCTCCCTCTTTGACATCTTATGCCAAATATAGTATTTAATGGATTTCCATGTACCTAATGTACTTATTCATATGCAATCTACCATTTACAATACTGCATCAATTTGACTAATCTTCAACATGCTTGGTTGATGCATCACTAAAATCTGATTAGTGAGCTTTTGTATTCACATATTCCAATCTTACCTCCTTATCTTGCACTAATTCTCTTAATAAATTAAACTTAATTTCATTATGCTTGGTTTTGGTATGCATTACAAGATTCTTGGAAATATTAATTGCACTGGTGTTATCACAAAAAACAACAACTGGATCCTTGATTTCTTCCTTCATACCTGTCAATAGTTGTTTGAACCAAACAATATTTGAACAATTGATTGTTGTAGCAACATATTGTTCTTCTTCTATTGGCTGAGAGATATAGTTTCACTTCTTTCTTGTCCAAGATACTAGCCTCTTTCCAAGAAATAATGCTCCACCACTAGTGATCTTTCTATCATTAATGCTTCATACCCAATCAACATCAACAGATGCTTTCAATTCAAAGTTGTCTCCTTTCTTACACCACAAACCATAATTTTTAGTACCCTTTAGATAACTCATGATTATTTTGATTGGCATCATATGATTTTCTATTGGATTAGTAAAGAATATTGCCACCATTCCAATTGTTGATTTTAATCAGGTCTTGTATGTACCACATACTAAATTTTTCCAATCATTTATTTGTATGTAGTCTGATCAACCTCTTTTGAATCATCATCTCTGGAAAGCTTATGTCCAGTAGACATAGGCATTCCAACTAGTCTAGAATCCTCCATTCCAAACTTCTTCAGTATCTCCTTGATGTACTTTAATTAAGTAATATAGATACCATCCTTCTTCTATTGAATCTGTAAGCCAACAAAGAATTTGATCTCTCCAAACATTGACATTTCAAATTCCTTAGTCATTTCCTCAAAGAAATATTTGCACAAATCATCATTTCTAGTAAATAATGTATCATCCACGAAGATTTCTACCAACACAATCTTCTTATCTGGTCCTTCTTTGATGTATAGGTTGTTATTGTCATTATTTCTTTGAAAACCAATCTTTATGAGATACTTGTGCAATCCCTCATACTAGGATCTGGGGGCTTGTTTGATACCATAGAAAGCTTTTTGTAGTCTGCAAACCATGTCCCTTTTGCTAGGATCAACAAAACCTTCTGGTTGCTCAATGCATACTTCCTTTTCTAAGATTCCATTTAGGAATTTTGATTTCAAATCCATCTAATATAATTTGAATCCTTTATGTTTTGCATATGCAATGAGTGTTCTAACACCTTCAAGTCTAGCAACACAAGAAAATGTTTCTCCATAGTCAATACCTTCCTCTTGAGCATAGCCCTTGCAAACTAGCCTTGCCTCATTTCTTGAAACTTCTTTGTTCTCATTCAACTTATTTTTGAATACCATTTTGTGCCAATTACATTCTTATCCTTGGGTCTAGGAACAAGAGTCTAGGTCTTATTCCTTTCAATTTGATCAATTTCTTCATTCATTGCTTCAATCCAAATTTTAATCTCTAATGCATCTTCTACAAATCTAAGTTCAAATTTAGTAAGCAAACATGTACCTTTTAATTTTTTTCTTGACATTGTACCAATTGACTGATCTCTAATGATTTGCTTAGTGCAAGATGCCTTTTGACATATCCAACAAGTCTAGGCTCTTTCTTTCTGAAATCATTAGATTCACCATGATCTTTTGAATCATGCTCATGTCCCATTTTCTGTGACTTGGGTCCATTAGATTGTGACTTAGTTTCCTCTTGCTGAAACTTGGGTCCTTCTAATGACTTGGGTCCTTCTGATGACTCAAGTTGCACTTACTGCAACTCGGGTTGAACTAGAGATTTTGGGGACTCAAGTAGTGAAGGTTGTTGATTGTCACTTGCTTGAACATTAGGTATAGTATCAGGCTTAGAGTAAACAAAGTTTATGTAGTCTTCAGGTTCCTTATTGCTTTTTTCTTCTCTCTTTTTTGCAAACTCATCAATCTTCACATGTGCACTTTTTATAACTTTATGAGTAGATAGATTCAGAGATTTATATGCTTTGCTCTTATTAGAATATCCCAGAAATATGCCTTCATCACTTTTCACATCAAATTTTCATTTTCTAGACTCCTTTAGAATATAACATAAAAATTTACTACCAAATACTTTGAAGTGATACACATTAGGTTTGTAGCCATACCATAATTCAAAAGGTTTTTGATTTGAATCCTTCATCAACTAAACTCGATTCAAGGTATGAACTATAGTGTTGATTGCTTCCTTCTAGTATTTGATAACATTCTTCTTTATCATTAGGGTGCTTGCACAATCCATGATTGATCTATTTCTTCTTTCAGCAATGTCATTTTGCTGAGGTCTGTCAGGTGCAAACACTTGTCTTTTGATACCTCTTTTATTGCAGAATTCATTGAATTCATTAGAAATGAATTCTCCTCACCTGTCTGATCTTAAACATTTTAGTTTCTTTCCTATTTCTTTCTCCACTCTAACCAGATAACATTTGAACTTTTGAAAAGCTTCTAATTTATCCTTTGAATACATAACAGTCATCATTCTTGAATAATCATCAACAAATAAAATAAAGCATTTATCTCTTGTGTAGATTTTTGTGCCAATAGGTCCACAAAGGTCTATATGAACCAGCTCTAGCACTTCTTTATAATGATAGTTCTTGCTTTTAAAACTTATTTTTCTCATCTTACCAATTTGACAATTCTTGCACATGCCCATGTCAAGTTTCTTTAGGCTTGGAATACCTCTAACCCTCTTGTTCTTGCTTATGTTTACTAGGTTGTCAAAATTCACATGACATAACATCTTATGTCATAACCATCTTTCTTCTACATGAATAATGAAACATGAAGTTCCATTAAGATCTAGGTAGAATAGATTACCTTTTTTTTCTTACTAGTCCCAACTAGATTTCATTTCCCATCTAGTAAATTGGCCTTTCCATTCATGAATTCTACCTTGAATCCATTGTTATTCAATTGAGCCACACTGAGTAGATTATTCTTAAGTCCTTCAACCCAATATGCATTATCACATCTAAGATCATTGGTTAGTGTAATATAACCTTTACCTTTCACATAACATAGTTCATCATTTCCAAATCTAACACTTCCACCATCATAATGTACCAAGCTCTGAAATTTAGATTTGTCACTAGTCATATGGTGAGAACAATCACTATCGATAATCCATGTATCATTCTTACTAATATGTGAGATAAGTGTCATCTTATCATTCTCATCATCGAATTCCTCCTTAACAAGAATTTAGACCATGTAATATCCCCATCATAAAATAGATTATTTATCCAATCTTTGTTAATGGGCCAATTGATGTAGAATATCTTGGACCCATTTTAGTTTTTTTTCTATAGGTAAGTGTAGTCATCAACTATCTTTGTATAGCCTTAGAACGTTTTCCTGAGGGGTATTTAAGCATAGCTTGTAGGTATTTGTAGGTATGCATTTTTGGATTATTTTCTCTATTCTGCGAATTCTTGTTAGAGTTCTCTATCATTTTCCATTTCCAAAGTGAAAGACCTTCCCTATTTGGTTTGTCTAGTTTAAGTGGGATTTAACCCTTACCCTATTCTAATGCCTGCAACACTTTACTTAGATCTGGAAAATTGGAGCACCATCTCTTGAAAAATATTAATTGAAGTCCATTTGTGTTCTAATCTCCATTATTATTTGGTTTTATCTAATGAATTTGGATTACTAAGTTTAGATTGCATTCACAACTGGTGGCTTAATCAATTTTCCACTCTCACACCTATTTATACAGCTCTTAAACATTCTCATGTTATTTCCTCCTTTACCATATGAGCAGCTACCCTTTTGTACAACCAAGTTGGTAAGAAAGTTCGTCATATAGGCTATCATTTGTCTACCATATGATCCACTTACCACCACATATGACTAGTCTATTTATTATTTTCCCATCTTGTACACCGTACGACCTCCACAACAAACCAATAAGGTACTTAATCACCTATAGAGGTCTTCCTATCACATGTGGTAGATTGTATTCAGGTAGTCTTCAAACACACACATACACGAACCTGTTATTAAGGATCAAGGGGATATTGGAACATTACAATAGTATAAGAGCTTTGATCCTGCCAACCTGTAGATAGTGAATGAGAATGTATAGTCAGAAAAGAAGAAGAACCCATTCCATTGATGGAATGACTACAAAACTAGAACCCACAGTTGTCAATCTCATGGCACCACTGAGAGAACCTGTGAGGAATTGGGCATAGATCAGTGATACTCAATGTCTCATGGAAGAAACTCTCCAAAAGTTGGCAGACGATAAAATATTCGGTGAACAAAATGGTCATAGTGTGGACTTTGTGTCGAGTAAAGAAAACCCTCATCCAGCATACTCTTGACCTTCCATGCTATCTTTCCCCCACATATAAAGGTACCACATGGAGGGAAGTAGCTGACCTTTGAAGAAATGCAAGAATAGTTGAGCTAAGACTAGAAGAATGTGAATTCAAAGGAAGATATATCCTATAAAGATGACACAAATCTGAGAATGAGATATTTGGGAGGTAGAGACCAAGGATATTTTAACGATGATCTCAGAAGGAAGTTGAGTAAAGTAAATTTGTCTCCATTTGATAGATCTAAATCCATATCTATACAAGTGTGGGTAATGAAGGTCAATACTTGCTTCTAGCTTAATCATATGCTAGAAGATGAAGCAATTAAATTTGTGGCATTACACTTGGAGGGAGTTGCACATGAATGGTGGCATCACGACACCATCACACTAGGTCATGATTAAATAAATACCTATGTGAAATTCATTGAGAGATTGATAGTTTGATTTGATAGTAAAAATTTGGAACTCAATTTCAAAGATTTGGCACAACTGAGGCAAACTAGATTGGTTGACCAATACATTGCAAAATTTTAGAAACTCTCTATTTTGGTCACGAATAATTCTAGAAGAAGAAAAATAGTACTCTTCATGGAGAAACTGACAGAATCATTGAATGGTTGGGTAAAAGAGTTCAATCTTACCACCTTGTTGGAGGCCATTAAGAAGGCAAGGAGTATGGCATTATTAACGATGTCATCCTCATGAAGTTACTCACATTCTAAATCATTGGTGTTTCTAAGGGACAAAGATAACAAACCTCCACCAACAAAACCATCATTGGACAAAGCTAATAGATAGAAGCTTTGAAGGAAGAAACTATGTTTCAACTACAAAGGGCCATGGGAACCTGGGAATAGATGCCTCAAGAAAGGAAAAATAGTCTACATTAAGGTCATGTCTAATGATGAGGAAAAATAGGAAGATATACCCTCCAAAGACAACAACCCCACAAGGACACCAAAATGATTAGTTTGAACCATACGGAAAGAATTGCAACATTTGTATGGCACGGAGGAACTATTACCCTAGGCAGTAGCCTGAGGTGCACAGTATTTTGTGTATAGGAAACCCTTCAAGGACAAAGGGTTATGGTAATGCTATATAGTAGAGCCACTCTAAAATTCATAAACTCATCTCTGGTAAAGTGAAGAGGTCTACCTATAGAGATGCACATAGGATTCTAGGTCAAGGTTGCCAGAAGGACTGTTCTACCCTGCACACACCCTGTTCCTTAGCTAAGTATCACAATGGAAAATCACATGGTAACTAAGGATTTCTTCATAATGGACCTTGATGATATGGAGGTTATTCTGGGTATACAGTGGATGGAGACACTTGATGACTACACCTAGAGTTTCAAACAGATGGACTTCACTTTTGTTGTTGATGGAAAGAAGGTTGTTCTCCATGGAATGTCAAATGAGGGTCCGAAGGAAGTTTCTGCATATCAGATGGAGGCAATTTTTTGGCATGATGATGTTGCTTGGGCTACACATTATTTTGTCTTAGCATAACCTATAAAAGGGCAATGGACACCTCCCTAGGATGGTGATCTCTAGAATATTTTAAGTGAACATGATAAAGTTTTTATAAACATTCCTCCTAGCATACCACCTCATAGAGGGTTTAAACATACTATCAAGTTAGAAGTAAGAGCCAAGCCAGTCATAACCAGATCCTACCACCATCCCAAGAAATTCAAAGATGAGATTGAAAAGAAAATTCAAGAACTGCTAGAGAAAAGATCTATTTGTCCCAATTCTAGCCCCTTCACATCATCAGTGGTGTTGGTCAAAAAGGACAAGATGATGTGCATGTGTGTGGAATAACGTGCATTGAAAAAAAAACAATAAAGAATAGATATCCCATTCCAAGGATAGATGAGTTGTTGGATGAATTACATGGTGCAATTTATTTTTTGGAAATAGATCTCCATTTTATATACCATCAGATATGCATGAGGGAGGAAGATGTAGAAAAGACAGCCTTTTGTTTTCGCTACGAGCATTATGAGTTCTTATTCATGTTGTTCAGATTAATGAATGCACCTTCTACATTCCAATCATGCCTGAATTGCATATGCAACAAAAAATTTCATAAGTACTTACTGGTATCTTTTGATGATCTTATTTATAGCATCACATGGGAAGAGTACCTAAAGCATCTAGATGAAGTCCTAGGGATCATGAAGGACCAATCTTTGTTCATGAAGCAAGTGTAAATTTAGTATGATAGAAATATTGTACCTAGGGCATGTTGTTAGTAAATATGGAGTTCAAGAAGATTCAAGCTATCCTTGATTGGCCTCCCCTAAAATCACTCACAGAACTGTGAGGATTTTTTGGACTGTGCAGTTATTACTAGAGGTTCGTTAAAGGATTCTCTTAGCCTAGTTCACCCTTAATGGATCTGACAAGGAAGGGTCCTTTGTAGTGGAATTAAAAGGTGTAACTCACTTTTGATAAGTTGAAAGAGGCAATGAGTACTTGTCATGTACTTGCATTACCTGATTTCAGTCGATTGTTCATTCTGGAGTGTGACACATCTAAAGAAAGCATTGATGTGGTACTGACGCAAGATAGACACCCCATAGCCTATGAGAGCAGGAAGCTTACGCAAACATAATGCTTATATTTCATTTATGACAAAGAGATTTTGGCCATCATACATGCACTAACCAAGTTTCGATAGTATCTAAGGGGTACCAAGTTTATCGTTCGTACACATCACAATAGTTTGAGATTTTTTTGGAGCAATAGGACTTGAACAAGAGGCAAAAAAAATGGGTAAGCAAGGTTCAAGATTTTAATTTTGACATTGAATATATGAAAGGAAAAAATAATGTGGTTACAGATGCTTTGTCCATAAAACCCACCATCTTCTTACTAACCCAGATTTCAGCTAACTAGAAAGCACATTTGTTGGTAGAGTATTCCAAAAATACATTTTCCTATGAGCTAATGGATGGTAACACCTAGGATGATCAATAAAAAGTGTTGGATGACATCATTAACTATAAGAATCAAATATATTTAGTGTCAAAATCCAAATTGAAGCAGAAAAACCTTGAAGGAGATACATGACTCACCCTTGGTCAGACACCCAGGCTTCCTCAAAACTTATAGACATCTCAGGGAGAGGTTTTTATGGAAAGGTCTTAAAGGAGACATATTAAAATAAGTAAGAGAGTATGCAGTCTGCCAGCAAAACAAATCCAAACATACTCTACTCATCGGGTTACTACAACCTCTACCAATTCCAGAACAGAAGTGGGAAAGTATCTTGATGGATTTCATAACTGGACTTCTCAAGGTGAATGGAAAGGATTGTATCTTTGTGGTGGTTGATAGAATGAAAAAGTAGGCACATTTCTTCACCATGTCATCATATTTTAGGCCACACAAGTTGGTGATCTATTTTTTAGAGAAGTCTTTCATCTGCACGGATTACCCTGAAACATTGTTAGTGATCAGGATGGGCGATTTATCAATATCTTTTGGACAAAAAAAATTTAGTTAGCAGGGACAGATTATCACCAAGTACTTTTTACCACCCTCAAAAAAATGGACAAATGGAGATTGTGAACAAGTGGCTTGAAGGTCACCTTTGGAACTATGTTTTAGCAGATCAATGGGCATGGGTCCAATGGATATGCCTAAGAGAATATTGTTACAATACTATGTACCACATGTCCATCAGGATGGCACCATTCAAAGCTCTATATAGGTATGAACCCCTTTCCTTCATCGACATAGTTCTAGGAAAGAGTTGTGCACCAAGGGTGAGGAACTAGCTTCAGGAGGGATGAGACATGTTAGGATACTTGAAGGAAAAATTACAATGGGCACAGAATCAACAAAAGATGTATGTCGACAGACACTGAATAGAGAGGAGTTCTGAAGTATGAGACTTGGTCTACCTTAGGCTCTAGCTATACTAACAATCCTCATGGAAAGAACAGGGAAAAAAGAAATTGAATCCATGGTTTTATGGCCCTTATCATGTAGTTTGTCATATCGATGAAGTCACCTATGAGCTAAAACTTCTAGAGGGGAGTTGTATTTATAATTCTTTTCATGTTTCCTGCCAGATGAAAACCATGGGATAGAATGTCACAGTAGCTACAAACATTCTATCATTCAATGAAGAAGGAACGCTCATATTGGAGCCAACTGGAATTATTGGAGTACATGAGAAGACCCTGCTGAACCAAATGGTAAAGGAATATTTTGTATGCTAGAAACACTTTCCACTAGATGATGGAACTTGGGAAGGCGAGCACATTCTACAACATCTATTATTGTGTTTGCTTGAGGACAAGAAAAATTTGGAATGGGAGGATTGTAATATCCCTGTCATAGAAGAGATTATTAATCTAATCTTTGTTAATGGGTCGATTGATGTAAAATATCTAGCACCCATTTTAGTTTTGTTTCCATAGGTAAGTGTAGTTTCTGGCTATGTTTGTACACCCTTAGAAAGTTTTCTCAATAGTTATTTAAGCACAACTTTTAGGTAGTCATAGATATGCATTTTTGGATTATTTTCTTTGTATTGCGAATTCCTATTGGAGTTCTCTGTTGTCTGCCATTTTGGAAGTGAAAGACCTTCCCTATTTGGTTTGTCTAATTTTGGTGGGATTTAACCCCCACCCTATCTTGTCGCCTGTAACACTTCACTTAGATTTGGAGAATTAGAGCACCATCTCTTGGCAAATATTAATTGAAGGTCATTTGTGTTCTAATCTCCATTATTGTTTAGTTCTATCTAATGAATTTGGATTCTTAGTTTAGATTGCATTCACAACTGGTGGCTTAATCAATTTTTTTCTCCCAGACCTATTCATACAGCTCTCAAACATTCCTGTGTTGTTTCCTCCTTTACTATATGGCCAACTACCCTTTCATATAGCCAAGTTAGTAAGCAAGTTCACCATACAAACTATCATTTGCCTACCCTACAGCCAATAGGCCCCTCCCATATGGCCATACAACTACTATACTCTCTGCCAGCCATACATTGCTTCCCTGTCTACCATATGGTCCACTTACCACCATGTATAACCGGTCTATTTATTACTCCCCCATCATGCCCATAGTATGACCTTCACAACAAACTAATAAGGTACCATACAACCAATCTAGGCCTTCCTGTTGCATGTGGTAGATTGTATTTGGGAAGTCTTTAGATAGACACATGCACAAACCTATTACTAAGGATCAAGGGATATTGGAATATTACAAACCACTTCATCTTCTTCTTCATTAATATTAGAATCTTTAGCATTGTAACAAGATTTCTTACCTTTTTCTTTGTAGTCTTTGTAGCTTTTGAAGTCCTTCTTTCCCTTGTACTTGTCATTCTTCTTTTTTTATTTTCCTTCTCTATTTGGACACCCTGTAGCAATGTGACCAACTTCTTCACAAGAAAAATTGATCAAAGGAATTTTTCTGTTATACTTCCCTTTGCCCTTGGGAAATCTTCTTGCAAGTAAAGCATCAATGATTTCAAGATCTTCATCAAAACCAACTTCATCCTTACTATCTAATTGCCTTCTAGATTTTGTGGCTCTCTTCTTGAGCAATAACTTGGCTTGAAATGTAGACTCAAGGTTGCTAGAGTTAGGAACATAGTTGTCATAGTTATCTAACTCAAATGTTGTCAACTTCCCACTATTGCATCCAATGTTATATCATTCTTGGGATTGTATCTCATCTCTTGAATTGCTAAAACTTTAATTGCATATATAGGAAGAAGTATTCTAAGAAATTTTCTTACCATTGTCTCATCTTCTATCTTTCCTCTTGAAGCTCTGATTGCACACACATTGGCTTTGATTCTATCACTATATTTTGCAATGTTCTCATCTTCTCTCATCCTCATTTGATCAAATTGACCTCTGAGACTTTCTGCTTAAGCTCTCCTTACATTTTCATCACCTCCATATATGGCTTTCAACTTGATCCACATCTCATGTGCAATATCACAATCTTTGTAGACCTTCCTTTCTAGATGAGAAAATGAAATTAGATCATAATTGGGGTGATATATTTCTATTTAAGGAGTGTATATTGATATATAAATTTATTGGCCTAAGTACTCACTTAATTCTTCATATGAATTCTTCCCAATTACAAAATCTCCTACCTTAAAACTTCTACACACAAATGCAAGTTTGTGCAAAGAAGGAGGAATCATTTCTTTGTTCATTAATAGAATTTGCCAAAAGAATTCTACAATAGCTAATCTAGGAGGAAGATACTTAGGAAATAAATGGGGTGGCTATGGGAATGCATATACTTTCATCAATGTACACTCCTTAAATAGAAATATATCACCCCAATTGTGATCTAATTTCATTTTCTCATCTAGAAAGGAAGGTCTACAAAAACTATGATATTGCACATGAGATGTGGATCAAGTTGAAAGCCATTTATGGAGGTGATGAAAATTTAAGGAGAGCTAAGGCAAAAAGTCTTAGAGGTCAATTTGATCAAATGAGGATGAGAGAAGATGAGAACATTGCAAAATATAGTGATAGAATCAAAGCCAATGTGCATGCAATCAGAGCCCATAGTAGGAGATGATTCCTCCTATATATGCAACAAAGAAATGATTCCTCCTTCTCTGCACAAACCTACATTTGTTTGTAGAAGTTTTAAGGTAGGAGATTTTGTACCAATTGTGATCTAATTTAATTTTCTCATCTAGAAAGGAAGGTCTACAAAGACTATGATATTACACATGAGATGTGGATCAAGTTGAAAGTCATCTATGGAGGTGATGAAAATGTAAGGATAGCTAAGGCAGAAAGTCTCATGGGTCAAAGAAATTTCCAAAAGAATTCTACAATAGCTAATCTAGGAGGAAGATACTTAGGAAATAAATGAGGTGGTTGTGGGCATGCATATACTCCCATCAATTTATACTCCTTAAATAGATGCATTCTTCCCAATTACAAAATCTCCTACCTTAAAACTTCTACAAACAAATGCAAGTTTGTGCAGAGAAGGAGGAATCATCTTGCTCCTAGATTAGCTATTTTAGAATTCTTTTGGAAATTTCTATTAATGAACAAAGAAATGAAGGTCTACAAAGACTGTGATATTGCACATGAGATGTGGATCAAGTTGAAAGCCATCTATGGAGGTGATGAAAATGTAAGGAGAGCTAAGGCAGAAAGTCTCAAAGGTTAATTTGATCAAATGAGAATGAGAGAAGATGAGAACATTGCAAAATATAGTGATAGAATCAAATCCAATGTGTGTGCAATCAAAGCCTCAAGAGGAAAGATAGAAGATGAGACAATGGTAAGAAAGGATCTTAGAATACTAAATCTCCTACCTTAAAACTTCTACAAACATATTCATTCTTCACAATTACAAAATCTCCTACCTTAAAACTTCTACAAACAAATGCAAGTTTGTGTAGAGAAGGAGGAATCATTTCTTTATAGCATATATAGGAAGAAGTATTCTAAGAACCTTTCTTACCATTGTCTCATCTTCTATCTTTCCTCTTGAGACTCTGATTGCACACTCATTGGCTTTGATTCTATCACTATATTTTGCAATGTTCCCATCTTCTCTCATCCTTATTTGATTAAATTGACCTTTGAGACCTTTTGCCTTAGCTCTCCTTATATTTTCATCACCTCCATATATGGCTTTCAACTTGATCCACATCTCATGTGCAATATCAAAGTCTTTCTAGATGAGAAAATGAAATTAGATCACAATTGGGGTGATATATTTATGTTTAAGGAGTGTATATTGATGAGAGTATATGCATGCCCATAACCACCCCATTTATTTCCTGAGTATCTTCCTCCTAGATTAGCTATTGGAGAATTCTTTTGGCAATTTCTATTAATGAACAAAGAAATGATTCCTCCTTCTCTGCACAAACCTGCATTTTTTTGTAGAAGTTTTAAGGTAGGAGATTAGCTATTGTAGAATTCTTTTGGTAATTTCTATTAATGAACAAAGAAATGATTCCTCCTTCTCTACACAAACCTACATTTGTTTGTAGAATTTTTAAGGTAGGAGATTTTGTAATTGGGAAGAATGCATATGAAGAATTAAGTGAGTACTTAGGCCAATATAAATTGAAAACATTACTTAGACCTTCCTTTCTAGATGAGAAAATGAAATTAGATCACAATTGGGGTGATATATTTCTATTTAAGGAGTGTACATTGATGAGAGTATATGCATACCCACAACCACCCCATTTATTTCCTAAGTATTTTCCTCCTAGATTAGCTATTGTAGAACTCTTTTGGCAATTTCTATTAATGAATATTTGACTTCATCAAATTTAGCATAGCTAAGAGTTGAAGCAATACAATCATCATAATGTTATGATTCTTCTTTTTTGTAATTTCTTCAAAAGTCATAGTTCTAGAAGGTGCCACATACTTAGCATCTAGGTACTTTAGGCCTGAGTCTCCAATGGTTTCCAAATGCAATCTCATGAGTTCCTACCATGCCTTGAAGTTATCTTTGTTTAGCTTAGGGATCTCCCTTTTGTAAGATATCTTGATCTTTATCTTAGATCCTTGAAACCTTCTCTACAAGCATCAAAAGCTCTGATACCAATTGTTGGAAATATAAGATGAGTAACTAAGAGGGGAGGGATGAATCAATTACCACAAAAACAAATCCCAGATCCCTTAGATATCAATACAAATCAAAACCAAACTTTTTCAAAAGTAAAAATATTGTTGTAACTCAATTAGCACTAAATCACTCAACAAACACTAAGAATCTTTATTACTCAAAAATTACTAGAATAAATGCTTCATAAGATGTTTACTATTATTAACCATAATTAACTTAGTTGTAGAAACATAAAGCAAATAACATGAACACATATGACACCAGGATTTAACGTGGAAACTCAATTTGGTAAAACCACCAATTGTAACTAGTTATATTTTTCACTCTTCTAAAATGAGCCCTATTAGGAGCCAACCCTGTTAAAGGCTACAAAATACACTACTAGGTGTGACCCTATTAAAGGATTTAAGCACCTTATTAGGAGTGGCCTTGTTAGAGGTATTTAGACACTTCAATCTAGAAATGCACATTGTTAGAGGATTTGGAAAATACTTGTTAAGCTAACTCTATTAAGAGATTTGATACACTGCTACAATTATTGAAGAGTAATAATGATATGACCGGATTGTTGATTTTAGATCTTTGTTCTAGCTTGAATACTTGATCCTTCTTGATTAGATAAAGATTTGCAGCTCAGTCAACTCAAGATAATTCATTATCCTTCTAGTTTGCTTCATTGGTTTATCTTTTCAATACCATGCTTCTCATTTTCAATCCCACAACTTGATCTTATACTTATATCTTTTATCTAGTCAAGTCAACTTGAATACATTTGCAAATGTTCAATATTCATCCCTTAAGTCAGTTAAACTTAACAAATAAATATATCCAACTAAATATATTGATTCAAGAAAATCCTTCATTAGCTGACCCAACTCAGTCAACACTAACTCAGAAAAGACTTTCTTCATATTTTCTTTGTTAATTGTGTGAACTTGGTCAACACTATATCCTGAATTGAATTCCTTTAGTAACCAAGTGAGCTTGATTAATAGTGGTTCTTTTCTAACTTCTCTTTGGTGCCTGAGTGAACTCAGAAGACATTGTCTTCCTAAAAACTCCTTTGGTGTCCAAGTGAACTCAATAGATATTTTCTTTGAACTTGATTATCAATGGAATGCTTGGTAGACACTAGAAACTATCCTCATCGCCTGAGTGAGCTTGATAGACATTGACTGGTAAAGACATGACATTTTGTGTAACATCAAAGATAATATACAATTGAATTATTATTATCAAAAGACCCCTCATTTGACTTATGTTATGAGGTGGAGGAATTTCAATTATAGCTTGAACCTTTTCTAGGTCCATATCAATTCCTTTTGCATATACAATGTAACCAAGTAGCTTTTCTGATGTGACACCAAAAACACATTTCTTAGAAATTAATCTGAGACTAAATTTCTCCATACAATCTAGGATAGGTTCTAGGCCTTAAAGATAAGTGTTTTGCTTCATAATTTTGATCAAGGTATCACCAACATAGTCTTCCATCATTTTATGCATCATGTCATGGAAGATTATTGTAACAACTCATTGATATGTAGCACCAACATTTGTCAAACTAAATAACATTACATTCTAGCAAAAAGTACCCCTTGCACAACTGAAAGCAATTTTTTCCTGGTCTTCTAGTGTAATTTTAATTTGATTATAAGCAAAAAAACTATCCATGAGCGAGTACATTTCATATCCCATTGTCGTGTCCACTATTGTATCAATGTTGGGTAGTGGAAACTCATCCTTGGGACATGCTTTGTTTAGATCTTGAAAATTAGTACAAACTCTGATAGACTTGTCATGTTTTTAGACTGGGGCTATGTTTGAGATCCATTCAACATAATGAATAGCACGGATGAAACCAATTGTCAAGAGCTTTTCAAGTTCATCTTTAACAAGTAGTGCCACATGAGGATGTATTTTCCTTAGTTTTTGTTTGATAGGTTTCACCCTTGGTGTGATAGAAAAAATGATACATTATGAGATTAGGATCTAAGCCTAGAATATCAAAGTAAGTCCATGAAAAATTGATGTTTCTCTCCTAGAAGAAAGCAACAAATTCCTCTTTTCCTCTTCAAATAAAGATTGTGCAAGATGTATAATATGAGGGTGTTCCTCAGTTTCTAGATTATTGGTTGTGTTGGTTCTATCAACACTAACAATCTCTCTTGAAAGTGACTTGAAAGTGCATCAAATATCTCATCCTTGGGTGCCTTGAAGAGTTTTTCACCTTTGGATACATCTTTTGTTTATACTATTTTTGGTTATGATACTGCCACAATGTGGTTTTCACCATTGGAACATCTATTTTTTTCTTTAATTGTATGACTGAGATTGATGTCAACTTTAGCTAGATTAACACTTTGTTCACTAGTGGAAGACATTATTGGTTCAACAATTTGGAGATAGTAGGCAAGAGCGTAGTCATTTTGGAACATAGGGACTTCACTAGATGTAGTATTGGAATTACAATATATTAACTCAAGATAATTGAGCAAAAGAGAAGTGGTAGGTTTGATGATGTTCATAGTATAGTCATCAAATGCATGGACAAGTAATTCAATATCTAAAGTGATTTCATCCAAAGGTATGTTCGAATGCCTTTTAGTTATAACAACATTAATTAAAGACCCATCAACATTAGTAGGATGAGACTCGTATGACAAAACCCTAGATTTCTTTCCTATTTTGAGTTGATTTTCATACATGTGAACTTGATCTAAATCCTTATCAAAAGTTTCCTCTAAAATAGAATCATATTCATATTCTAAAGATTCTATGCTACATAGAGTTAGATTGTAGAATTCCCCAACAATTATGGGTAACTATTCTCCACTTTCATTATAATCTTGATTTTTACAAAGTCATTCAACAATGATAGTATGATTGGACATGCCCTATTTCTATTGAAATTTTTGGTAGTATTGTTAGAGGAATGACTCTTGGCTTGAGCAGTATTCACACATGGCATAAAGTGTTTTGGTTCTACAAAGAACATAGCAAGATCTAACAAAATAGGATAAGGAAAAGTATCCTCATCATCAGAGTTTTTTGCTTGATTATCAAACTTATTTTTTGACTCATGTTCAAATGAACTATCAGATTTTGATACAAATTTATTGATCCCTGGGTGAAAGGGAACTCTCTTGAAGCCTAAGCTTGTTGTGTCATGAGGCCTTCTAGATGTTACCTTAATTGGATCAATCAGTCCATTGTTATTACAGCCGATCAAACTATTGCATTTGTAATGAAGGCATTTTATCAGTTTAAGACCTAGTCCATACTTTTCTTGAGTTATCTCACAAGACTAGTATATGAGATTAGTTGGGACTTCTTCTTTGTATAACCATGCAGCGATGTCTCTATTTTTATTTTCATCTTCTAGAGGTAGAGTGGCCTTTACAAAGGCACCATTGAATATAGTCTTAGGTGATATTTAAAAAGATATCTTTGCTTCCAATGGTCTCCCATAATGATGAGAAGATTTAGGAAGAGATGTCAAAGACAAAATTGGTTCAATGTGATATTCAACCATTCCTATTTTTGTTACCTTGAGAGTCTTCTCCATTTCTTTGAGCCTGTTGCCATGATTTTTTGTAGACTCTCTATTATTAGGAACAAAAGTGTCAATAGACTTGAGAATGTTACATGTGTAACTAGTATTAGAAGGTATAGTAACTTCTTATCCTTGGAATGAAAACTTGACACATTGATGGTGTTTTGAAGGTATTTCTAACATTTCATGAAATCGTAGTCTTCCTAATAGCAAGGGCCTAATAGGTAACATCTCTTTCTATAGGACCATCTTGGAGAGGTAACACAACAAGACCTAAGGATTTATGTTATAATCCATCCTATGGTTTGATGGTTATTTTGTGAGGAGGATCGATAGACTCTTTAGCATAACCTAATTGTTTGAGCAAAGATGAAAAATAGAGATTAAGACCAGCTCCATTATCTATAAGTATACGATGAATATGTTTTTGATGTATCATGACTTCAATATGAAACTATTGATTATGAGGATGACTCAATGAATTATCATCCTCTTCAAAAAAGGACAAATAATGAGGTGAGGTCAAGTGACCTACCATTGATTAAAACCTACCAAGATAGAGATTTTGAGGTACACTTGGCTCAGTGAGAGCTTTGTCAAGAATTTGCCTATGAGTAGGAAAGATTATAAATAGTTCAAAGATTGTTATTTAAGCATTTTCTCATTGGAATTATTCAAGGATACTATAGTTTGTAGCTATGGAGGATGTTGTGATTATCATATTTTTACCAGATGGACCAGCAATATGTTTGTGTTTAGGTTGATCTACCTTGAGAGCATAAGGTGCATGGCCATTAACTATTATCTTAGCACGAGAACGTGTAAAAAAATTGGCACAAGGTTGTAATTGTTCTTGATCAGATCTTAAGAGATGTAGCACCTTTTAAGACAAATAGAGTCTTAGATTTTGTATTGTCATATTTTTCTTTAATTGTGATAACATCACAATGTTCACAATCTAAAGGAACAACCATGTTGATTACATTATCATCATTGGTATATGTATAGTTGACCTTGTTATTATATTTCTATTTAGAGCTTTTTGCATTGTCATAATGTGGAAATGGTTCCTTAAAAGCTTTGTGATATGAATTCCTATTATGTCCACCCACAACTATTTTACCATCATCAATGAGGTCTTGAACCTTATGACGTAGATTAATAGAGTTGTTTGTTTTGTAACCCTTGTTTTTATGGTATTCACAATATGCATTCTCAATCCACCATGTGGGTCATGGTTGTGGCTCATAAGAATGAGAATTATCAAGTGGAGTAATAATCTGATGTTAAAGTAATTTTTTATAGACCACATCTAGAGGTTCACCCAGAGGTCTGTATTCATGTTTGGTTCAAGAAACTCAAGATGAGTTCTTTGCTTTGTTTCCAAATGTCTTGTTATCTGAAGTAGATTTTTCAGTGGTTTTAGATGCATTGATGTTATTTCGTGAGATCAAAAGCCACCTTAGAAGGCTTGGGAGTGATATTATCCACCACTTCATCATGTACTACCTCTAAGTTTTTATTAACATACTTGGATTTATCTTTGCTAGAGGTAGACCCTTGTTTGATGTCTTTTTGAAGGGTTAATTCACCTTTCTTTACTATGAACTCTTCTATTCAGATACCTTGTGTAATCATGTCTTTGAAGGTATGTGGACCTTGAAGTTGTATTTTGTACCCAAAAATAGGTAAAAGATTATCCATGAAGATATCAAGTTTTTTAGTTCCAAGGATTTTACATGAGTATTTGGTATACAATTGTCATCATCTTTGGAGAAAATTTAGGAAAGGTTCTCCAATTCTTTGTTTAAGGTTACATAGATCTTGTATGTTGGTTGGATGTTGGATATTGTGTGAATACTACTGAATGAACATATTAGCAATCTCATCAAATGTTTTAATTCTAGTAGGTAACCTTGAAAACCATTCCATGGCTTGACGACCAAGACTCTATCAAAACAAACACACAAGATATGTTTGGTTGTGCATGAATTCTATAGACAAAGTACCAAACTCCTTCAAGTGATCTTAAGGATCAGATGTTCCTAAGTATTTATCATATTTAGGTAATTCAACTCCTCTAGGAAAAGGATGCATGTACATGTCCTTTTCAAAAGGAAATGGACAAATAGTGTCTAACATGTATTGCTTAGTTGGTTTATCTTTATCTTTCAACATTTGGTCCAATTTATCTTGCATCGCCTGGAGTTATTTTTTTAACTTGGATGTTTCAATTTCCTCTTCTTGTTTGACAATTGTTTCAAAATTGAAGTGTTGAGGTATTTTTTCTCTTTCTTGAGCGATTTTGAGGAAATATTTCTCTTTCTCATCATGGAGTAAGATTTCCATCATTTTCTAGAAGTTTTTATCATTGCAATATTTCTCTATGTATTCTAGGGGTATCTCTTCAAAATCCCCATAATCATTCATATAGGTGTAAGGATCCTTCATCCTTTCATTTCTTTAGAAGTCCTCTTTGTTTTGTCACCTGTTGTTTTCACTCAGTTCTTGATCTAGATTTTTTATTCTAGGGGTGTAGAAGTTTTTAATTGTTTAGGTTGTATAGGTGTTTCAAATAGAAGCTTAACTATTTTGTTTAAAGATTTAGGTGCCTTTTCAATGTTTGAATGTTCTTGGAATAAAATATTCCTAACTTGTTGTAAATTTATGGGAAAGACTCTTCGAGCACTAGGTGAACTTATAGGTGAAAGAGATCACGAGGACCCTTCACTATACTCAAACTATATGTAGACCTAGGAACAACCTCATGATTTCTATCCCTATCTCTACCTCATCTATGCCTATAGGGAGGAAACATGTTTCCACTCCTAGTTGCAATAGTCATAGACAATGACTTATGATAAAGTTTGAACAAGGATCACTCCAGAACATTGTCTCAAAGTAAGTAAGTATTTAGTAAGCGTGTTGTATACCTAGGTATGAGTAGTTAGAGAAATGGCTAGAACAACCAAGATTTTTGAATATCATGACACAAGATATGACAAATACAAGAGAGCAAATGGGACAACAAAGTAAAGAGACTAGTTCATTTGTAGATCACAAGTGATAAACTAAGCAAGATGTCTTAGTAATAGACTATTGCAGACAGAGGAATGACTTAATGTTTTCAATCAAAGACCAGATTTGGATCAAGTTTTGATGAGGGAGCTCATAATAGCTCACAATTTTTGGACAAATCTTGATAGACTCGTGCAATGAAATGACAATGATGCAAGTAAATATTGTGAACTAGGTGAGAAAGACCTCTAACAGACCAAATTTGAACAAAGTTTGATAGTTTGATGACCAAAGATCATGTGAGGATTCTAGAAGAACCATCTGAGGAAGTATAGAGACCTGTGCAAGGAAATAAAACAATAATTTTCCAAGTGTTTTCTTACAGAAGTTGTATGTCGAACCATGCGATGAAATGATAGTTTTTCAGTTGAAACAATGTTTTTGACCAATTTTATACCAGTTGGCAATGTTTGAGTATATGGTTGCACAAGGAAACTTAGCCTCTCGTGTGAGGAAATATAGAGTACCACGCGAGGAATGCAAACTAACATACCTATTGGTCTTGACTCGCACAAAATAGTGCAAAAGTGTAGGTGAGTAAAGGACAGACTAACATGTTTTGATTGAATTTTAAAAGATTCTAATAAGTTCTGATAGTTTCTAGAATGAGTACTAACAGTGTTTGTAGTTTTCAATTAGATGTGGACATCATTTTTAGATTTGGACAACATTTTTATTGCAAGTAGATAGTTGATATTTAGACAAGGAAATACAAGCAGTAGTCGTAAACAATCCAATCGAGGACAAAGAAAATCAAAGGGACAGGGAAGTCTTGAACTTTTTGTTTAGACAATTTGGAAAAAATTTAGATTTGAAAAAGACGCTCTTTTATCCCTATAACCAAAAATGGTAGAGGTAGCAAAACCTTTGTCTCACAACTTATGTGCATGCATTCACCTCACACAGTCATGTTACCCCACTAGAGGGTGCCTGTGTTTTGGGTGTATTCCAAGAACTCAATAACATATACACTCAATGAGCGCCCTTGTGGTAGGGTTCAAGGGTGTATACCACCTTCCAACATCCAATTACATGCCTATGGTGAGAATCTACGAGAGAGATTCTCCCCCCTCCTTGCACAAAGAGTATGCCCCCTTTCGAAGGTGAACTAGGTAGCAATTGACTAAAAAGTTTTTAATAGACTTTTGTTCACATTAATCCCTAGTGGCCTCATGAATGAGGTTTAGGCCAACAACCCACACTGACACCTAAAAGTGCACATATTTGATTAGCAAGGCTAGGGGTGGCATTTCCTAGTGCAACAAACAAAGCCTCCTCTTGATATGTGATATCAAAATCAAGATGAAGAAATCAACATGGATTTGGAGTTTTGACTCTACAAAGCTTCTTTATTAGCATGAGGTGGAATCACCAACATTAGGTGCATGCTCACTTGGGTCATTTCTATAGGTTGGATCGCTCTGGCAAGCCCTCTAAAGGTTGACTTAGACTGTAGCTCAAATTCAAGGGTCCAATTTTCTTATTTTCCCAAAGGGAAAAGAGCATACTCATATAACTTGTCACCTTACCCAAACACATAGAACATATTCATTTCCAAACTAGCTTATCAATCCCAACTTGTTTCTTTCCAAGATTTTGATTTTCCTAAAAGGAAAAGAGCATCATCTCTTCATAAAAAGATTTTTTTGGGAGAACCACTACATTTCTTGCCTCCCTCAGGTACCATATTCCAAAGGCATCTAGGTTTCTAATTTACTCTTGGGCATCACTTCTAAGTAGAAAAGTGCATACTCCCATATTCCTTTTTCTAGAGCCCTAAGAAGTTCACAAGCCCTATTAAACTATGTGTATTGAAAAACATTAAAATAGACATTTTGTTTGAGTAGGTTTGAATTTTTTCTTTAACAAGTGAATCTTTGACTAACATACTGCAATCAAAATATTAGTACTGTTTATATGTTTACTTCAAGGTATCTTTGACAATCATCCTACAAACCACTATTAAGCTGCTTCAAAAATAAAAAATCATAAAACAGATGCTTCAGAAACAAAAGTTAGATAAAAATTGATGATTGACAGACTTTAAATTGCAAAGTTTCCATATTTTACAGTCAAGTCTCGCACGAGACTTTGTAGCTCACTACATGAGGATTTGCTTTGTGTTGTACAAGAAATTACTTTCTTCATGTGAGCATACACTATTCCATGTGAGGAAGTGCATAGACAGTTGTAAACTTCTAGTTTTCTTGCACGAGAAAACTTTTTGGCACTTGAGGAATTTCCATTTTGTATGGACAAAAATCATAATGTCAAAAATGAATAAAATATGAGGCTATAAAATTGATTTTTCTGCCCCATAGTGGGTGCTAGAAATGGGAGTGTTAAATATGGGCCTCTAATTTGACACACACTTCAACATGATCATTATTTTTCAATAACATCCCAAAATGAATATGAGATTATTCCTTCGGCATGCCTGCATAAGGTGATCGGTTGCCTTCTAACTAGATGGGGTTTTACTATTCACTCTTAGAATTGAGAGTTCAGTAACCAAACCAAACTAGTACGAAGGATTTATGAATGTAAATGCAATCTAATCTATGTTTTTTAATACAAACATTCTAAATTAATCTAAATGAATTTCAAATTAATCTAAGAATAATGAAGAGTAAGTTAAGCTAAATGAATGCATTTTAGTCTAAATGATGAACATGTAAAAGCAAAGGAGATTTGAATGCAAAGTGCTTGAGTGATCAATCTAACAGTGATTCGATACTCCACATGCATCCTCTCAAATGAGAGGTTGGAGGTTTCTTTTATAGAATCTTAGATACGATCAACAATCAAGATTAAACTGAGTGTACAGTTCAAATTGAAGGTGAGATTGAGTCCTCCATTTTTTATGGAGTTGAATGAGATGAAATAAGAGATAACATTGATCCATTCAAATATGTGCTCATAATTATTTTTCTAATTAATTAAATAATTAGTCTCAACAATTATGATGAGTATATTTGATTTAATCAATATATTTAATTATTTTTTCATATAAGATGAATTAGGAAAGAATATTGATTCATTCAAACAAAACCTCATAATAGAATATTCTAACTAATTAAATAAATAGTTTCAGCACTTATGATATATATTTAATTAAATCAATGCATTTTATTTCCTTTTTTATGTGTATTAGCTAAAGAGGGTGGATTAAATTAAATTAAAGTACTTAGAACTTATAATTAAATTAATTCATTTAGGAGATTAATTTAGCTAATTTCAATCAATATTTAGGAATTAAATAAAGTATGTGATTAATACATATTAGTGATTTTCTGCATCTGATACTTAGGTCGAGTAAAGATGACAAGAATCAGAAATGCCTTGTACAATAGGACTTAATTGATCAACAAATAGATGTGAGATTGATGCACCAAAATTGGTTCAGAAAGCCAATGTGCCAATTTAGGAGTATTGCACTCCTTAGGTCTTCAGAGATGGATGAGTCCAAAAAGGCATTAGTGAAGTCCATGACAACATTTGCAGGTCACATTCTAATGGCCTTGCACTTGCTTGAAAATTGCTTACGGTGGGTTACTATTGACCAATATGTAGGTCGATGTTGTCAAATATGTTAAGTCATGTAAAAAATGTCAGTTATATAGTAACTTGATTCATGCTCCTAGGCATGAACTCATTCCTTCCATCACACGTTGGCCTTTCTAGCAATGGACCTTTGATCTAGTTGGTAAGATCCCCCCCATTTTGTCTAGCAGGCATAAGTTCATAATCACAACAACTAAGTATTTTACAAAATGGGTTGAATTTGTTTCACTATCCACTACAATAGGCAAACATATTGCCCTATTCATATTGAATCACATCTTTTGTTGCTATGGTATCCATTCTTCCATAGTTACTCACAATGGGGGCAGTTTAAAAATAAGGACCTAAAATAACTATGCAAAAAGTTCAAAATCAAGCAACTTTGGTCCTCCATATATTATCCTTGAGATAATGGCCAAGCTAAGGCCTCAAACAAGACATTTTTGAAGATCTTACATAGAACAGTTCACAAGTTAGGAAGGGACTGACAATTCTAAATTAATCTGGCACTATGGGCCTATAGAACGACCGTACAAACTCCTATTGGGGCTATGCATTTTTCACTAATATATGATTTTGAAGTTTTCCTTCCCCTAGAAATTGAGATTCCATCTTTGTGAGTACCTTTATATGGATTAATCAATGATGAGGACATAAGTCTATGCAATTTCATGAGTTGGAAACTTTAGATAAATGTTGAAAAGCCACTTTTAACCACATGCAAGCTTATCATAAGAGAATCTCTACCAACTATAATAAAAGAGTTCATCCTTGTGAATTCCAAGTGGGTGAGCGTGTTCTTTGAGAAAACCCAAAGAACCAACATAACATAGAATAAAATGGTAAGTTTGAGCCATACTAGTTGGGTCCCTACATTGTTACTACTACATTTAGATCTGGTGCTTATCAACTTTCTACAGTTGAGGGAGGACATCTTTCTAAGCCTATCAACATTCTCCATTTGAAGAAGTTCTATGCCTAAGGCTCTTATGGATCAGCTATTTGTACATACTTTATGATACTAAAAAAATTCCAAATAAATCATACATGATGCTGAAAAAAACCTAAAAATGAAAAATGTCCTAAAAACATGATTATCCTAGTGAAAATCTAGCAATAGGTTCTTTCATGTATCACCAAAAAATTCAAAAAATTCAAAAAAATTATAAAAAGTTCTTAAAAAATTGCTTATCTTATCAGGGCCTCTGTGTGCGTTGGTGTTTCTTTGGCAACTTGTCCAATAATGTTTATCAATACTTTCCCTTGATATCGAGTGTTTATTAACACTTTTTGGATACCTCACCTACAGTTTAGAATGGTGTGATATTTCTCACCAACAATCTACATCCTAAAGAAATGGTCATGTGACTTAAACACACACACTGAAACAATAAACTTGCTAAGACTTGATGAACTTTATTTCTCTATGTGTTGTCTATGACAATTTCTTTGCTAAGTATTCCCTCCCTAATAGTCTCTCAAGGATTTCTTGGACTAGAAGATAGGGGGTATGGGGCATGTTTTACTTTTTTTTTCTTGTGGGTATACTTTTTGCATCTAATGTGTCGTGAGTATTCATGCTTGTCCTACTTGACATTTTGGATCTACAATGTATCATCCTTAGTTTTTTTTTTTGCAAGACCACATTCAAGGGTTATCCTGACACTTATGCCTTGATATAGGTGTAATCTCACTACATTGAAATTAGGGAGTCTAACTACATTATTCATCTAGACCTGCATGTCTATGATGCTTAGGTTGGATTCCCACATACCTACCCAATATAGATCATATTCATATTCTCATAGTTATACTAGTGAGCATTGTACAATATTCTAATGTCCCTAATAAAGCTTGATGATGAAATTAAATTCTCAAAGTTATGTGTCCCTTACAATTAAACCTTTTGCATACTATTTTGCATTTTAAGGATCATTCTAGCTTAGTCTTGTATCTTGCATAAAGAGATCTCTCTCTCTTCATCTTTCACGGACATGTTAGCTAACTGCATCCATATTTTCTCAATCCCTCTTGATCATGTCTTTCACTCCTCATCGACCATGTCCACTCAACGCTTATTCCATTTGTGTCATCACAAGGGGTTAATCTCATTATCGTATCTAATCTATCCAAGTATCACATCTAAAAAACATTATTCTGCATCATAATATGAGAGCTAAGCATATCTATGAGCCTACATAAACATGAGCATGTATGAGAAATATCACATGGAAACATAATAGAAAGTGTTGAAACATCCATACAAATCCATCACATGAGCAAGAAAATAGATAAACATACAAACGATATTGAATTTAGTATCTCATATATAAAGATGAATCAAAATACATATACATGTGAGATCCAAAATCTGGATAACTATCTCAAAATACATCATCAAAATGTCATAAGGACACTAGCCTAGACCTATCCCTAAACCTAATACTTACTCCCTCCCTCATAAGTAGGATGTGACTAAGGAGAGGTGCATGTGTCCTAGCTAGAAGCTAATCAGATATGCCTTCTTTCATTGAATAAAGAGACACCTGCTAGAACCATAGCTATATGGACTTTGTGATAATATGTCGCTCTAACTCCTTGTCTCTCTGCCTCTCATCAAGCCTCTACTAGATCCTTGTGAAAGGATCTCTCCTACCTATTGGCCTCTACCCTCATGTCAACTAGCTTCTAGTCTCTGACTGTAATGGTCATCCTCAGTTATTGTACCTCCATCTCTATAGCCCAAATCTGAGCATCTCAAGGATCCTCTCCACCTCCCCTAAAAGGTTTCTCTTGCCTTGGCTCTTCCCTCTCCACCATTTAACATCTGACAAGTCTCTCCTCCTCCTTATATTCCTCTTCCATGTTCCCCTTCTCCTCCTCAGCCTCCTCCATCTTATCTTGATTCTGTGACTGTGTTTGGCTACTTTATGCTCCTCTAGAGCTACTCCCTACCTACCTCCTCCTGACACCTCTCCCTCTGCCATCTCCTCCTTGCTCCACATCCTAAGGTAATGCATTTGGAATATTAAAATGATGGAAGGAGTGCCTTTGCATCTCATATGCACATATTGACTCCACTCTAGCATCTGCTACATTGGGAAGATACTCCCACACCTCTCATTGTAGAGCCACAGATCCTATGGGATTGTCTGGTAATCTAACATGGGAAAACACCCCCATCTCTCCTCTTCCCTACATCCAACATAATTATTGGTCTTTATAGACACCCCCTACCTCCACCCAATCTGCCTCCATACATGGTTGATGACAAAATGCTCTACAATCTTAGAATGTTTGTTGAGTAGCAATCTATTGCAAAAAATGTATCCTAGCTCATCATCGGCATCAACCCATCTCACACACTTCATGTATGGCCTCCACGAATAATCTTTAGTATTATGTCACATCCCCATTGTGAGACTGGGAGATGAAACTAGTATGTCTGTAGATGAAAGGATATCTCCTCTCTTAAGATTGTACTCATGACCAGACCACCACTATATGTTCCAATGCCCATATCTAGGCCAACATTGCACCACATCCCAATATCCTCCCCTCATAGTACACGATCTCATGTAGCTTGTGAAATATGTCCACAAGGATAGTCGATCCCCATGCCATCTGCCCTAGTCATCCAATTATGTCTAATACCAATTTGCCCCAGCCTAAAGGGAAGCCCTTTTGGCTCCTATTTGTCACTAAGGCCTAAGCTACCAAAGAACATACAAGAAAAGCTATGGGATATTGATCCCCATACTCCTCTATCAACTGCTCCCAACTCAAGTGTCTATCTAGGATGGTGACATCCTAAAAAAGATTGTGTACTATTGTCCTCCCCTTTGTCGAGGTCTTATCATAATACACATGTGACACACCAAAGCTCATGCCAACACTCATAGTATGGAAACCATGAAGCAAAATAAAAAAACCTCAAAGCATATCTACTTATTGAGTCCCCATGACATAGTACCCGAAGGATGTGATACACATCCTCTAGTGTGATCATGGCTTCTCTAGTGGACAAATGAAAAGTGTTATGCTCACTATGCCATTTCTCTGCCAACACTTTGAGTAGGTCATGGTTTTTTTGAATATGGGGCATCTGTAACAACCAATTAAATCTCATGCTATCAAGTACCACTCTATCAGTATCATCTAGATAATGCACTACTCACAGCCCCACCACCTTGGGGGCTATGATGATCAATGTAAGAAATACTATCTACAAAACAATTAGAAAAGTACATCAATATTGACCATGGTGGATCTAAATACCTGAGGAAATGAGAAATCCAAATCAACATGACCAAAATCTTGCTACAAAACATGTGAAATTGCTCAAAATACATTTGTGCAATACTTTCTATAATATGTGTGTGATACTTTTGGCTAATCTAGTATCATTTGATACTTTGTATTGTATAAATGTGATACTTTGTGCTTGTGTGGTACCTTGCATGGTATCACACAACTAATGGGTAGTCCTCATATGATACTTCCCCAAACATCTGTGTGATACTTTTTCATTGTCAGAAGTATCGCACAATAGTTTCCATAACAAGCATGCGATACTTTTAAAGTACCGCACGACATTTCACAAAAAAAATATTAAAAATTAAAATGTGCCAAAAACATGCAAAAAATGACTAAAGTTCAAAAAAATTGATGACATACTAGAGCACTATATTGTGGAATTCGGTTGTGCAATCGGCTATGCTTAAATTGATGCCTATGTTAGAATCCCTACCTAAGTCATCGCTATCTCTCTTGAAGCACTCAAAAGCTCTCAAATTCACAAAAGATAAATGAATTGAAAATGAAACTTGGACCCCTTATATAGCCTTCTGACCCCATTTTGACCTAATTTTTTAACTCCTCAGAATTGCATGATAATAGCACCCCTACTTGATTTTGACATCTTGGACCCATTTTCAAAATCAAAATTGAAATCTAAGTTCATCTTGATGGTCAAAATCTCATTTTAAAATTTCCCCTTTATTATATATAATTACCTAACCCTTTGAGGCCTAATCTTCAAATCTCATCGGGGCATCATCGTCTCTTCATTTGTACAATTCTTACCCACTTCATTTCATTTCATTTTTCTTCCACATCATCTTTCTCCTAGATTTGACCTAATTCTAATGGTTTTTCCTTCTGGATCAACTTTAGTCACACTGGGGCATTCAATCACTTCTTTGTGGCCACTCTTAGGTTTAAATCACTCATCTATCGTCATGAACCTTGATTTATCTTGATTTGATCATATCATTTCTCATTTCTACATCCCTTATACCTTATTTCAATTTTGATCCTAAGGGGGGAGGAATATTCTATTATCACTACAAATTGCTTTTCTATTGTGGCTATCTATTTCTCAAGACCATATGCTTGACCTTTCCATTTTCTCTTAATCTATCTACTTTGCTTGATGTTAGTACTCTTCTTGAGTTCTGATATCATCTTTCTCTCCTAAGTGCTCATTATTGTTGCTACCATGTTGTGCATTCAGGATTTGCTATCTCACTCTGCATTTCATTCTCTGAAATTAAATCTCTTTATCTACTTTTTCCTACTTGGTCTCTTCATTCTATGATGTAATGTGTTCCCATATTGATCACACATTAGTCAATGAGGGGAAAATGTAATCGCCCAAAATGGTCACCTAGACTATTAGCCCCTTCTCAGCATTATGACTAAATTATTTGATTATTTACCTAGATCATATCTTTAAAAATTAATTTATTTTGATCCTATAGTATGACCACTATTTCCTAAGTTCATATTTAATTAAAAGGAACATGTCCCCTTTAATTAAATAAAAGACCCCTTTCTCCCATTATCCTAAGTTGCACACAAATCATTTTCTCTTATTTTCAAATTAAAATAAAAGACTTTTTGTCTCACATGAAGACACAAAATTCAACTCCCTCTAATTGGAGGAAATGATTGCGTACATGGATAATGCTAAAATTCAACCCCCACCCTTGATCATGTGCCTCTAGACCTCAATCTCTATGATATGTACATCTTTAAAAGGGAGAGCTCTCTCCTCATCTAAGGATCTGAATTCAATTTACTGTCATGCTACACATTTTTCTACAGGTTTCTTGGAACATTTGTGGAGAACTTCTATCTTTTCTCTCATTCTTGCATAAGCATGCTAGCTTAGTTTCATAGTGCATTAACTTGTTTATTTTTTGCAATAGAATAGCTCACATAGTTTAATTAGAAAGATTTGTAACACTATCATGTTTCTAGTTTAGTTGCATTCTTTGCATCTCATTTAGCTAGTTGCATTTTTGCATTGCATTCCATGGAAATTCTTGGACACTAGAATTCTTTCTCTTGTCTTAAAATCTCCCATTTCATAGTTTATTCACAAGGATTACATTCCTTAGGCTTATCTGAGAGTCACCTTATTTCTCATTGTATCTCTTTGCACTCCATGACTAGGGAGCTCTAGGCCACCATCCAAGCTTCTCAATCAATGGGATACTTCAGATAGAATGGTTTAGAGAAGTGCACAATTTGAGTGTACAGTGACCACATTTTGTTCTTCTCTATTTGTTCAATTTCTTCACTCATTTCTTGAATCCTATCTTCATTGTCAAAATCATCTTTCATTGGTTTAGGCTTAAACTCACAAAGTAAATGTGTATCACTTCTAAGTCTTTTCCTTGTCATACCTCCAGAGTCTTTGTTTCCAATGATTTGTTTAGGTGCATGGTGTCTTCTCACATACTCTGATAGTGTAGGTTCTTTTCTTCTTTCTTCTTGTATAAGTCCATCTTGAAAATTGATTTCAAGTTCATTTTGTATTTATGCTTCTGGTTCTAGTTAAGGTTTTGCTTGTTCGACATTGTCTTCTTGGTGTTTGGCATCTTCTTCATGTATCTCAATATCATTCTACTAATGCTCGGCACCTATGGTATGTTGCTCAGTAGCCTACTATTGTGGCTCAATATTCACAGTTTGTTGTTGCTTGATAACCTTATTCTTTGGTTTAGGTAAGGCACAGAGAACACCTTCACTAACATATATGAATGTGTTGTAGTCTTCAAGTTATGTCTTGCATTCAACTTCATTTCTTTCAGCATATTCATCAAGTTTCACATGTGCACTTTCCACAACTTTGTCGGTATTATAGTTCAAACACTTATAAGCTTTGATCTTAGTAGAATATCCTAGGAATATGTCTTCATCACTTTTAGCATCAAGTTTTCCATTTCTATTTTCCTTTAGTATATAACATTTACTTCCAAAGACTTAAAAATATTTCACATTGTGTGCATACCCATACCATAACTCAAAGGACATATTCTTTATACCTTTCTTGACTTATACTTGATTCAAAGTATAGACTATTGTACTTACAACTTCTCTCTAGTACTTCTATGACACATTCTTCTCCATCATCAGTGTTCTAGCACAATCCATGATGGATTTGTTCCTCCTTTAACCTATTCCATTTTGGGGAGGGGTCCTAGGTTCTAACATCTGCCTTATAACTCCTCTATCATTATATAATATGTTGAATTCATTATAGATAAACTATCCTCCTATATCATAACTCAAACACTACAAACTTTTACCTAGATTTCCTTTTCAACTCTTGTCAAATACCACTTAATCAATTGAAAAGCATCAAATTTTTATTTAAGAAATATTACAATCATTATTCTAGAATAGTCATCAACAAATATAATGAAATATTTATCTCCAAAGTAACTTTGTACTCCAATAGGTCCATAAAGGTCAGTATGAACCAATTCCAAAATATTATTAGATGTGTAGGTTTTGCTCTTGAATCTAGAATTTGTCATTTTTCCCAATTGACATTGTTCACACAAAGCATAATCAGGTTTCTTCAATCTTGGTAATCCTCTTACTCTTTTCATCTTATTAATGCTTACCAAATTATCAAAGTTCACATGGCACAATCTCTTCTCCCATTACCATATATCATTATATTGTGCAAACAAGCATGTATCATCAGATAAATATAGACAGAACAAGTTACCTCTTGTTTGTTCTTCACTACCAATTAGTTCACCAGTAGCATCAAATATCTTGGGCTTCCTTTGATGAAATTTAACTCTATATCCTTATTTGTTCATCTGTGAACACTCAACAAATTATAGTTAATTCCTTCAACACAATAAACATTATCATACTTGATCTTATCAGTCAATTATGTTATTCATTTACCTTTCACAAGACATGGTACATCATTACCAAACTTAACACAACTACCTTTGTATTGTTGCATAGTTTCAAACTTACTTTTATCACCAGTAATGTGATGTGATAAACCACTATCAATTATCCATCTATCACCCTTACTCACATGTGAAATTAATGCAATGTTCTCATCTTTCTCATAATCTTCTTACATAACAACATAAACAACTTCTTGATCATTACTATTAGACTCATTGTCAATTTCTTCTTCTACAATGTAACAATATTTATTTCCTTTGTCTTTGTAATCCTTGTTTCTCCTATTGTTTATGTCATCTCTTCTACCTTTGTACTTGCCTTCCCTTCTCTCATCCTTGTATTCTCTATTAGGACATCTTGCATCAATATGACCAACTTTGTTATGTGAAAAACATATTATATGAAGTTTACCTTTGTATTTTCCTTTGCCTCTTGGAAGTCTCCAAGCCATCAATGCTTCAATCGCATCAAGGTCATCATCAAAAACATCACTTTCACTATTCACACATTTTCCTTTTCCTTTCTTGCTAAGAGCCAATTGAGTTGATTCAATAGTAGTTGGAGTAAAATTATCAAAGTTTTACAATTCAAAAGCAGTAAGCCTACCAAGCAATCCTTCCAAAGTCAGATTGTTACCAGGGGTGCATCTAAGTTCTTGTATTGCAGATACTTTAATAACATAAATAGGAAGTAGGGTTCTCAGTACCTTGTTGATCATAGTTTTAGGTAATCAATATTTCTATTTGATCCTCTTATAGCATTTACCTCTTCTTTGATTCATCCATGGTATTGAGTAATGGTCTCACCTTCTATCATTCTCATTTCATCAAATTTGCCTCTCAAGCTTTCTAAATTTTCTCTCCAAACGTTTGTGTCTCCTCCATAGATAGTTTGAAATATATCCCACATTTTCTTAGCATTAGTTCATTCTTTTATGTCATCAAAATTGTTATAGCCTAGGGCTGATGTAATCTCCAACATAGCCTAATTGTGTTCTTGCTTCTCTTTCATTTGTTGAGTTGTCAACGGTCTTGGTATCTCTGTATATGCATAATGTATTGCACCATCTCCAATTCCTACCAAATGCAACTTCATTAAACTCTATCATGCAAGGAAGTTCTATTTGTTCAATCTTGACACCTTCTTTTTTGTATATCTTGATCTTTAGCTTCAAGTACCTCCAAAATGTTCTCTACAAGCACCAATGCTCTAACACTAATTGTTAGAATAATTGAGAAGGGGGGGGGGGGGGGTGGGGAGCGAGGGGGAGGGGGTGGGATGAATTAGCCATGCTTGGGTCCAAATGTACCAATTCAACTTTTAATCACTTCAAATACTTTAGATCTAAACATCTAGTAACTCAATCTCTATAACAAATAATTAGTAAAATAAACTTGTAGTCTACTATTCTAATAGTAAAAAAACTTGCAGAATGTAAAATATATATCTCAGATAATATCCACATAAGTATGACGCTAGGATTTAACATAGAAACCCAATTGGGAAAAACCACCAGTAACATGTCACCAATTTTTAACTCTTCTGCAGTGAGCTCTATTAGGAGCCAACCCTATTAGAGGTTAGAAAATATGTTGTTAAATGCGACCTTGTTAAATTATTTAATCACTCTATTAGAAGTATCCTTGTTAGAGGGCTTAAGAACAATCCATTATAATGTCACCTTGATTAAGGACTTACATATGATTGTTAGGTCAAACTTGATTAAAGGATTTCAATACTGATATAATGGTTAGAAAGTAATGATGGGTTGATCTAACAAATACAAATCACTTTGTAAATACATATCACAATTTGATTTAATAGTTGAACAAATGATTGGCATCCATTAACATCTCCATCACTGACTCACTTCGAAATCCTTCAAGCAATCACTCTTCACTGCAACACTTTGTTGTTTAGCCTTGTGCTCAAGTTCGTCAATCAAAAGAATCAACAACTACTTCAACCTTGTTAAGGATTTCACCATCTTTGCTAACCTCTTAAATTTTAGCCCTTGTATCTCCTTAAATAGGTAACTCTAATCTTTTTCCACTTAAACATCACCGTAGATCAAAGGGTTTGGTTAGATTTATTGAATCCTTCCATCATTTTGTCTCCTCTTTTCTCTTCTAGAAACTTCTACAAAATTCTCCTTGAATTCATGCATATAAATGTTCAAGCATGGTTTCCCTTGAATTAAATTCTCTACATCATCCATCCTTATCTTCAACACACTTTCCATATTCCAAGAATTCAATTGTATCTGCTGGAAATCAAGATTTCCTCATAATCTATTAAATATTGTCCCTCGCCCACACTAGGTATTGACACTTGATCAATACTAACTATTATGTTCAACATACTATCTGACACTCAGTCAATACTAATGCTCGGTCAACACTATAATTTGTTTTCTTTTACTATCACTCAATCAACTCTAGCATCACTTGGCATAAACTTCTAGTTCCTTAATCTTCTATTATTTTGCTCAGTCAAGCCAATGTATTTGGTCTTTCTTTGATCACTTCTTCCAGGCTTCAATATAATTGTCTTCTCCACTTAGGTTATGACTAAACAGTCATATTATCTTGTTAAGCTCCAACTGATCAAGTGCCCATTACAATTATTTATAACTCAACCTTTCTTCTAGGTCCATTTGTTATGTCCTTCTCAAATCCTCTTCATCAATCATCTTGATATGGCACTCTTCTCAAATAGAAATTTCCCTACCAATGAGGTTTGACATCAATGACAACATAACAATTATCTCAATTGTAGTTTTTAACACCAAATAGCTTCACACATAACCTCATGATTAATCCACATCATGATCATACACAAAACATATTAAATACACCGAGTCGGCTAATCCAATATGCAAGAACTCTATATGATGTGCCAAATTGATGAATGTAAGGAAAATTCCAAGCATCATTGAGTAACAATACATGTTGAGCAATTTAATTTAACCTAAGAAATATAGAATAAGCCAAACAACACAGTATAACCCAAGAAACACACATACCGGCAATGCAGAACAAGTTGAGCAACATAGTGTATGCTAAGCTCCTCAACTAATAATACAACTCAAGAACTACTCCATAGTGACCGAGCATCAATCCTCCTACAATGGAGTCCCCCAACTCCAAGGTCAAAATAACTCCAGCATACAAGATTGCCAACTTCCCCAGGATGCTCCTACATTAGATACCCCAGGTGCAAAAAGATGTTCTTAGAGGCTACAAGAACATCTTGTGGTATTCAACACATAGATCTTGAACTATTTCTTCACATATATATCCTCCAAATCTTCAACTTGCACACTTTTCCCTTTCTTCCACTTCTATCAAACCTTTCTAGCAATAGTCACATGGTTTCTCTTCTTTTACACATCCTTTCTTGGTGTTGCACATGTCTATTTTCCATGTTGATCTCCAACCCTCTTAGAATACTTTAGCTCAACTTGGCTCCCAAAGCTTAGGTTCCTCCTATAGAGTTCTTCATTTTGCAAAGGAATTAGTGAAAACTTCATGTCACCTTTCTTAACTGTAAATAATTTTTTGACACAATCATGCACAACTTTGCAATCATACTGCCAAGGTCTACCAAGTAATATGTGACAACTACTTATGTCCACAATATCACATAACACCTGATCAACATATTGTCCAATTTGAAAATTAACAAGACATTGTTCTCTTACTTCCAAAGCATGCTCATCTTGTAACCAACTAATTCTATAAAGACAAGGATGTCTCACTCTCTTCAAACCAAGTTTTTGAACCATCTCCTTAGCAATAAGGTTATCTGTACTACCACCATCCACAATCACATTGCAGATTTTACCAAAAAACTTGCAAGAAGTCTTGAACAAATCACTCCTTTGACAAGGTTCCAATAACCTTTTACCAAATAGTACTGGTCGAGCCAACAAGTTCTCTCCTTCCCTCTTAGGTTCATTGATCGAGTCTTCAACCTCATCCACAACAACAACTCTTCTATCACTAGCCTTTTGGGATCATTCATAAGCTATATGTCCTTCACCATGATGAAAACAATTATTAAAGGCAACCTTACTCATCCTCTTCCTCTGCTCAATAGCTTTTGGTTCACCTTCTGCAAAACTCCAAGCATCATCAAGCAATGATACATGTCAAGCAATGTAATATAAGCTAAGAAATGCAGAACAAGTCAAAGAACCTAGTATAGGCTGAGCAACACATATGCTGAGCAATGTAGAATAAGCCAAGAAACATAGTGTATGTTGATCTCCTTGACCAACATTAAAACTCAAGAACTACTTAATAGTGATTGAGCATCAAACCTTCTACATCTAAGTCCTCCAACTCCAAGGTCAAATCAAATCCAACATGCATGATTGCTTTCCTCGGGATGCTCCTACACCACCTTTTCCCTTTCATGGTCTAGCAGGTTCCTTCAAAGTTGGGACATTAGGTACCACATCCAAGTGGTAAGGCTTCTTTACCCATTGCTTTTTCATCTAAATGACATACCTAGCCCGATGATGTGTATCATCATTCTTCTCTCTACTCACCTCTGTGTTCATAATGGGACACTCAAAGATCTTGTTTCTATTGTAGAGGGTATCCAAGACATATGGGATATCCTTATTCCATACCTTGAGAGGTATGTGTAGGTTCAATACTATCTTTGCTAGTGATAGACTCATCCTATGATAGTTCCTTATTCGAACTTCGTACTCATCTACATAGTTCAACCAGTGATCTTTAATGACAACATCTGGGATGAACTCCTTTCCCATAACGTGTTGGATCATCTCGATATTATATAAATTGGGTGGGGCACCAAATATTCATCCAACAAG
This sequence comes from Cupressus sempervirens, assembly GCA_028749045.1. Lineage (NCBI taxonomy): Eukaryota > Viridiplantae > Streptophyta > Pinopsida > Cupressales > Cupressaceae > Cupressus > Cupressus sempervirens. The sequence continues at coordinate 472,443,215 of CM053793.1, read as the reverse complement.
TACTTCTCCCACTCCACCTCATAGGTGGTGATGTCATGCTTTTGCTTCACCTCATAGGGCCCAATGGTGATCAACCATACCTATGTCTTCCTATGCATTTTCAGAACTCTTTCATATGTAAAGGCTAATTGTCTAGCGATCTCTAGGTCTTCACATGAAAATTAGACTTTCCATGTGAAAATCTAGAAACTTGTACAAACAGAACAATAAAAAATGCAAAAAATATAGAAAATGAGGCTAGAAAAAATGATTTTTCGAGCCCCATGGTGGCTACCAGAAATGTATATGTAAAATTGGGGGGCCTCTGATGCTCACATACACTTCAACATGGTCATTACCTATGAGATCATCCCAAAATAAACATTTTATTGTTTATTTGAAAAGTCTAACAGAGCAACCTATTGCCTTCTAACTAGAAGGATTATGCCTTTGCTCTCAGAACAAGAAACAGGCAACCAAACCTCTAGAACGAAGGATTTATGCAACTAAATGAAAGTGCAATTAATCTAGATGAGAAATGCAATTATTAATCTAAGAAATGAAGAAGCATAGTATGCTAAATGGATACATATTTAAAATCTAAATGATATTACAATGAAAGAAATAAATCTATTCAAATGTGAGCAAAGTGAGTAAGAATTTCAGCATAAATTCAACCAAATTCCAAAATTCATCCTCTGTAATGAGAGATGGAGAGCTTCTTTTATATAATCCAAGAGGTGATTGACAGTCGAGATTAACCAAAATGGATGATCAAGATTAAAGAGGAGAGCCAGTCATAAAGGTAGCTTCCTCATGAAAAGGGAGTTAATTGGTTGCCTTTGAGTGATAAAAGGAGTTGACTGACTCCTTTTTGAGTGATAAAAGGAGCTGACTGATTGCCTTTTGAGTGATAAAAGGAGCTGACTAGTTCCTTTTTGAGTGATAAAAGGAGTTAACTAGTTCCTTTTTGAGTGATAAAAGGAGTTAACTGGTTCCATTTTTTGAGTGAATATTTAATTTAATAAAATAGAATATGACCTCATAAATGGATAACTTTAACTAATTGAATAATTAAATTCAATAATTAAAAAGAGGAGATATCTTATTAAATTAAATGTATTTAATTCCTTTGTATATTAGCTAAAGAGGTAACTTTAATTTAATTAAAGTTGAACACTTATAATTAATTAAATTAAATTAATAGGTTTATGTAGCTAATTTGAGTCGATATTTAGGAATTAAATAAATAATATGATTAATGCAAATTAGGATTTTCTACATTTGACACCTAGGTTAAATAGTTATTATCAGAATAAGAATTGCCTAGTGAAATAAGACTTTAACATTGATCAGAATATCTTCTTTTTTCAGATGTATTGGCAGGTGGCGATGGAAGATGTGGTGAAGGCGGTTCAGGAATTCTTTGGAGCTAGGAGCATTCTTAAAGAGATTAACTCCACTTTTTTGGTCCTCATCCCTAAGGTGCCCGAGGCTAACTCTTTTGACAAGTTTAGACCTATTAGCTTGTGCAATTCCTTTTATAAGATTATCTCAAAAGTTCTTACCTCTAGGTTGCTCAAGCTCCTCCCTTTGATCATTTTGCAGCAACAAACAGGTTTTGTCCCGGGCAAACAAATTTTAGACTCGGTCATGATGGTGCATGAAGTGATCCACTCTTTGGAAGCTGGCAAACGAGAAGGGATGCTGCTTAAACTGGACCTTTCTAAAGCCTATGATCGAGTAGACTGGACTTTTCTTGATATGGCGCTCAAGGCTTTTGGTTTTGATGTCAAAGTTTGCAAACCAATTTCTTAGCTTGTCACTACTTCCTCTCTTGTTGTGTTGGTTAATGGAGCCCCTTCAGATTTTTTCAAACCCTCAAGAGAGCTGCAACAGGAGGATCCTCTCTCACCTATTCTCTTCATTATCCTGGCTGAATGTATGGGAAGGCTTATTGAGAGAAAAAAGAACGAAGGCAGAATCAAAGGGTTAAAACCTTCCTCCAAAAGTGATCCTTTTTCACATTAGCACTTTGTTGATGATACTATCATGGGGGGAGAGGCTTCTATGCAAGAGGAAAAAGCCATGAAGGATGTCCTGGATATCTACTCCAGAGGGTTGAGCCAACTAATTAATTGGGATAAGAGCTCCTTATATTTTACTAACACTCCAAAGGATAGACAAAGAAAAATCTCTAGGATTCCAGGTCATAATGTGAGAAATTTTCCCTCTACCTATCTTGGGATTCCTTTGGGTCTAACTCCTCCTGACTCCTTCTGGAATGGCATTATGGATAGGTTCATTAAAAAGCTTGTACGATGGAAAGGAGCTATCCTCAGTCAAGCTGGAAAATGTCAGCTGGTTAAATCCACCCTTCAGATTTTTCCAATGTACGCCTTAAGCCTCTTTGTGATTGCAATTAAATTCGCAAAGAGGATGGAGAAAATTCAGAGGGATTTCTTATGGTCAGGTGTTGAAGGGAAAAAAAGATACCCACTAGTTGCCTAGGACAAAGTCTGCCTTCCTAAGCACTATGGAGGTCTTGGCATAAGGAAGTTTTCTCATCTTAATAAGGCTCTTTTGGCAAAGCAATTATGGCATATCTTTAATAGTACTGGGGAATGGAGAGACACATTGGTCAACAAGTACATTAAGAGGCCTTCTATCCAGTTCTCCCTCTTTAGTGAGGACATTCCTAAAGGTTCTGCTATTTGGAATGGTTTGCTTAAAGCTAGGGACCTGGCAAAGGCCAAAGTTTCTTGGAAATTGGGAAATGGGGAGGATATCTAGTTCTTGTCTGATAATTGGCTTTTTCAGGGCCCCCTAATAAACAATCCAGTCTATGATGTTTGGGCAAACCATTGTATCCAACTTTTTGGGCTGAAAGTCTGTAATTATAGGAATGACCAGGGTTGGATAGATCTATCTATAATCTCTGAAGATCTAAGCCCAATCATGTTAATGTTAAATTTAATTGTTCTCAACAATGAGAGGGATGAAATGATCTGGGGGGACAACTCCAATGGTAATTATCCTGTTGCTTCTGGGTATATGGCTCTTTGGAGCTCTAAAGAGAGACCTCCTTGGTCAAAAGCTTGGATCCCAGGCCTCACTCCAAAAATCAATATATTTTATTGGTTGGCCTTATAGAAAAAAATTCTCACTCAAGAAAACCTATTAAAAAGAGGTCAGTTTCTGCCAAGTAGATGTAGTTTATGTAAGAACCAGCTAGAAACTAGCAATCACTTGTTCATTCACTGTACCTTCTCTAGGGAGGTCTGGGACTTCCTAACCCAAGACTTAGGGATTAGCTGGTGCATGCCAGATAATCTCTTGGATTTTTTCTGCGAATGAAAATCCTTGTTCTATTCTCCTATTTTGCAGGATTTAGGTACCTTAATCTTACCCCACTTCTGCTGGAGCATATGGAAGGAGAGAAAAAATAGAATCTTCAGAGATAGAGAGGAACTTGCCATTGTCCTCAGGAAAAAGATTAACAAAAATATAAAGGAAAACTACCTAGTAAGGAAGGGGGGAGATATTGAAATGGACAGTAGGAAAATGGAGAAGGAAAAAGAAAGACTGTTAAAAAGACAAGAAGCCAATTGGCTTTTCCCCCCAGAAGGATGGCATAAAGCCAATTTTGATAGGGCCTCGAAGGGAAATCCTAGCTCCTCGAGATATGGAAGCATTATTAGGAATGAATTCAGGGACAGAGTTGCGGCCTTCTCTCTCCTGCTTGGATTCCATACTAATCACTTCATGAAAGCAAGTGCGGCCTGTCATCTGGTGAAACTGGCTTTTGAAGTTGGAGTTACCAATTTATGGCTTGAAGGGGACTTGAATAATATTATTAAAAGTTTAAATGGAAAATCTCATTATTCTTGGTTGATTGCAAATCTTATTAATGAGACACGTGAGACTCTTGCTAAATTTGAAAGAGTCCATGTCAGTCATGTTTTTCGGGAAGCAAACCCGATGGTAGATTGGTTTGCAAATAATGGTGTCCAATCTAACCAAAAAATGACTTGGCAATCGGGAAAGAGTTTTTCGATGAATGTTAAGAGTCTGATTGAGCTAGGTAAGATCCAAGGGAGTATGGAGGAGATCAAACTACTATTATGAATAGGAAAGGCTTAAGGGGAAAGGGTACAACTCATAAAGGTTGCATTGGTAAATGCAAGAAGTGAGAATTATTAAATTTTATTCGGCACGCTTCATGGGTCTTTTGTTGCATTCGTAATCTGAGAAAAGACAAGAACTATTTCTTCAATTGCGGTCAAAAAAATGGAGAACCCTATCAGGTGGTGAGGTTTCAGAGAGCTGTGCTTATGAGAATTATGGGAGAGAAAAGTACAAAAATGGTGGGAGAAAGGTGCAAAAAAGAACTGGTGGGAAAAATGGAGAAATGGAAAAGCAAAGAGAAAGTTTCGGAGAAGTTGGTTTAGGGCGAGATTTCAAGGTATATCACGAAGTTGCATGGCTACAACCAAAATGTGACTGACAGCATGGTCAATTCGTGGAAATATGGTACAGTCAAGGTGAATGGGATAGTTTTTTTGATAATGGAGGAGATGATCTCGGCTGTGACAGAGATTCCAATGGTGGGCTTTATGTTCTTTAAGGATAAAAAGCTTTTGGCTAGTGCTGTGAAGGACTTTGCCGACAATCCTAAGGAGTTGAATGCCCTAAAAAAAAGTGATACATTTTATGATCCAAAGTCTATAATGAAGATTTGGAGGTATGTTATGCACATTGTCATTGATTACATTACTCTTGACCCTAGGTTTGATTGTGTTCGCACCCAACATTTTTTTCTTCTGAATCATTTTCGTCATGATAGCAAAGTTTCTTTCCCTTTCTATTTGTTGAATTCTATGAGCAAGGTGATGTCAAGCTTCAAAAAGAAACCCACTGCTAACCCTACTCTACATGAGGGGCTATTACTACTCATCTATGAGCACTTCAAGGCTTAGATGATTAGTAACATCTCGTTTCAGGTTGGGAATGAGGAAATTGATAGCTCTAGCTATTCCTCTGACTCAGATGATATTCAGAGCATTAGTTCTGAAGAAGGAGGGCTTACCTTCGCGGGTAAAAAAGCTTCGCCAAATGTTAAGAAGTCTCCCTCCCCCATCATCCCTAGAAGAATTAGCCCTAGAGATCATGGTTAGAAGAAGACTGAGAAGGAGGAACAGGACACCTATGATGAAGAGGAGGTGATGGAGCTTGAAGATGAGGAAAAGGAAAGGCAGGAGGAAAAAATGGATTCCTAGGGTGGGAAGAAACACAAGAGGGTGGGCATGGAGGATGAGAGGTTGTATCAGGACCTAGACTCTTCCCCGATCCCTCTCTCCCCTATCCATCCCCAGGCCCATCTGAAGGAGCAGACTCAGGATAGTTTTGGTGCTAAGTGTGGGGAGGTGCTGGCCAAAGATAGGAGGAAAGCATGCAGAAATTTTAATGTGAGGACCTCAAAAATGGGTATTTTCAGGGAAGTGATGAACCCCCAGATCCTAGTGGGCAATCAAGAGGAACCACATCTTGAAGAGCTCATTAACCCTACGATAGTGGCTATCTCTAATAATGCTAGAGAATCTAGGATGAACCTCTTGAACAATGCCTGCAACAGCATGGTTGATAATTTCAGGTCAATCAAGTGGCTTTTTCACGAGCTAGAGGAGGTTAAGGAGAAGGTGGTTCAAATGGAAGGATCCAGGAATCTTAAGGGCTTGGAGAAAGGGACAAATTACGATGATAGGCATAGCCTAGCAGAAAGGAGGATCCACAATCTAGAAAATTATAATCACAATCTGTCGAGCCAGACGATCTCACTACTCAACTCGATCAATAACAACATTTTATCTTTAATTGAGTGGCTTAAAGATAGAGGCATGCAGGGGGATGTGGAAGGAAAAGACAAGGGTAAAGCCAGATCTGATGAAGATAATACCACTGGTATCACCCTTTCTACTCTAGATCAGGAAGATCTCAGGACTCACCAGCAAGAGGCCGAGGAGAACAAGATGGCACAGGAGGCTGCACAGGTTATGCAAGAGCTGGAAAGAAAGATCGAGGAGTAGTTCCTATTATTTTCCTTTTTGGCTAGCTTTTTGTTCTAGATTTTGACTGTTTCATTTTGTCTTATTGGTTTGGCCTTTGTTTATTTGGTTGGGCCTTGTGCTCTTTCAGCCTTTAGACTTGTTTCTTTAGTGGTTGGGCTTCTAACACTTATTTTTAGCCTGATTTGTATTAACTCTTGGGTTTCAGGATCCCTATAAAACCTATTTATCTAATCAAAAACATTGATCATAATATACTAGAATTGGTAATCATGGTAATGAGCCAATTTTGAGGTATTACATTTTGCCCCTCTTTGAATGAATGTGCAAATAACACATTTGATTCAAAGAAATCAGAAGTATAGATCAAGAAATGAGATTGGTTTTGAAAGTGACGATACAAAGACCAATTGATAAGCTTTTAAAGGTTATCTCCAGAACGGAGTTTAACCTTAAGGGATCTAGATAGAACACCTAGATACCTAGATTGACAAGCTTTTAAAGATTATCTCGAGAATGGAGCTTAACCTTAAGGGATCTAGGTAGAACACCTAGATACCTAGATTAATAAGCTTTTAAAAATTATCTCCATAATGGAGTTTAACCTTAAGGGATCTAGATAGAACACCTAGATACCTAAATTGACAAGTTTTTAAAGATTATCTCCAAAATGGAGCTTAATCTTAAGGGATCCAGATAGAACACCTAGATACCTAAGTTGAATAAGCATTTTAAAGGTTTTCTCCAGAACAAAGCTTAAGCTTTAAGGATCTAGATAGAACACTTAGATACCTAAGCATAAAAGATAACATGATCTAATCATGAGTCATAGAATCATCCCTAGAACGAGGCTTGATCCTCAGGAGTCAAGGTTTAGACTGTCCCAATACCTATCTATTGAACTTTGACTAGAAAAGTTATAAGATGTGATCAACTGATGAAAAGATGAGATAGATGAAAAATGATGCCAAATAGAGGGGAACAAGATGCCCCTAGTGGTGAGAACATAAGATGGGAACAAGATGCCCCGAGTGATGAGGACATAAGATTTAGATTGAGTTGAATTTCAAATTCAATGATGTAATCATCTTGCCCCCTCAGGAGTGAAATTGAAAGATGACACACAAAATGTGATGTAGCATAGTATGTTAAAAGATACTAAAGAAATCTGAGGTTCATAAGAACATAAAAGAGATCAGAATGATCAAAATAATTTGGAAGAGATCAAAACAATCAGAAGAAATATAGAAGAGATCAGAACAATAAAAAAAAATATAGAAAAGATCAGAATGATTAGAAGAAATATAGAAGAGATTAGAATGATCAGAAGAAATATAGAAAAGATTAAAATGATTAGAAGAAATATAGAAGAGATCAAAATGATCCAAAAAAATATAAAAGAGATTAGAATGATCAGAAGAAATATAGAAGAGATTAGAAGAAATATAGAAAAGATCAAAAGAAATATAGAAGAGATCAGAACGATCAGAAGAAATATAGAAGCCAATTTGAAGTGATTTTGAGGTGTAAAAAAATAGACCAATTTTAACCAAAGTTTGACCAGATTTGACTTTTTCCAGAAATCTTGGAAAATTTGAAGAAAGTGTGATTTGAAAAGATTTCAAGATTCACAAAGTATCAAAAAAAAATGGACTATACAAGCATTCGATCATCCTAGTCCCAAAATTTTAAAATGTGATTTTGAGTTGTTTAAGTGTGTCAGATTTTGAATTCGATCCCAAAAATAGATTAAAAGTAGATAAAGTAGCCAAGAGGGTGATTAACTAATCATTTGTGCAGTCATGAAGAAACATGATACTTTGAAGAAGCTTACAACCCCACATCACAAAGAATGCAAGTAAATCAATGATCGAACTTATGCAAGCAGAATATGCAATGTAGCCCTATGCTAGATACAATCTTAAACTAGATGCAACCTTAGGTCTAGTTACCAAGCTTTGATAATTATCATCACTGAGTGTATAGTGAATCCCAGATGTCATACAATCCCCACTGATATTGCAATCATAGGAATATGAATAGGACATATGTTATAGTTTTGTCAAGATTAAATGTAAGCATTCGAGCCACAAGAAGCCAGAGTGACCAGAACATTTGTTCCTTTTAATATAGCAAGTGAACATAAGTATCAAAGCATAAACACTAGGATTACTAGAATGTTTCTTACAAGCAAACACACTAGACACACGAGAGATCCCTCTTATGCTAAGTAATCAGAAAGTATTTTGTCTACAACAGTCCTTGTGTCCATAACCTCAGACAGAAGTTGTCATATATACTCGTAATGACCTGTACATTCACTTAGCAGGACGAGTATTAGTATTTACTATAGCATAAAGAGTTCACTCCAACAAGCAAGGAGAAGAACCAACCTCATTGATTTATCCATATAAATGGAGTCGAGGTACACACGGCCATCCAATACAAGATAGAGGCTCTTATAGTGGACACCCCATTTATATGTATGCCTCAGATCATTAGAACTAAACCACAAACAGAAAGCAAAGAAAAGATCATGCCCCCAGTCCTTGCTTCTCTAGTCAAAAATGACATCATCGAGTTGCTCGAGGAGACATGATGAAGTGAAAATGAAACAAATAAATAAAATGCTCAGTATGTCTAAACAAGTATGTCATTTTGAGTTCATGTTTTTGGGATTGATGTCAAATGTCAATGTCCAGAACATAGATGAAAGAAATCTCTTTAGTATAGTGACAACAATAGACAAACACAACTAGAATGACTCGTGACTGAGGTCAAAGAGGAATCTTCAATGTGAAGAACCTAAAGAGGATCGAGTGACAATAGACAAACATAGCCAGAATGGCTGGTGACTAACGCAAGAGAAATCTACCATTAAGGAATCTCAAAAAAGTGACACGAGCGATAGTAGGTAGACATAGTTAGGACAATTGGTGACTGTCATGAAAGAGATTCTATGAGGAGAATCTCAACAAAGAGTGACACTAGCGACAGTAGGTAGACATAGCTAAAAGAACTGGTGACTGTTGTAAAAGAGATTCTATGAGGAGAATCTTGACAAAGAGTGACACTAGTGAAAATAGGCAGACACAACAGAAATAATTGGTGGCTGTCGTGAAAGAGATTCTATGAGGAGAATCTCAACAAAGCATGACACTAGCGACAGTAGGTAGATGCAATTGAAACAACTGGTGACTGTCGCAAAAGAGATTCTAGGACATTGGGGAGTAGTGCCCCTGAGCTATGACAAGACTCAATCCATGGATAGATGAGCAAAAAAAGCAATAAACTAAAGCAAGAAAGCAACTATACAAGGAGCTAGAAGATGTGCTCCAACATGGAGCATTGGGAACAAGAGGCGCCTGTTTGCCAGGTTTTCACCTTCTTAGCAAGGCTTTCTTCTTCTTTTTTGCTACCATGATGCTTGTTTCGAGGGTTTCACTAATGGCACTTTCTTGTTTTCAATTTTTTTGTATTTTTCTCCCTTTTCTCTTTTATTGTATTTTTGAAACTTTTTAATATTTTTTGGTATTACCAAGGTGCCTATTGCTAGGTTTTCACCAAGATAATGATTTATTTTTTAGGACTATTTGCAATTTTTAGATTTTTTTTAGGACATTTAGATATGTACAAAGAACTTCTGAGATCATATCAGCTATAAAATCGCTTCAAGTGGAGAGTGTTGATAGGTTCCTTGAGCACTTCTCCCTCAACTGTAGAAAGCTGGTAAGCACCAGATCCATACACTGCAGTAATTATGTAAGGACCAAGCTAGTTTGGTTCAAACTTCCCTTTTTGGACTCATTGTTGTTGTTGATTTTTAGGATTCCCTCTCAAGATGAGATCACCCAGTTCAAAGTCACGTGGCTTAACTTTCCTATTGTAGCTTCTAGACATTTATTGTCGATAAGCTCGCAGATGATCACGAACCACTTGTCGACATTCATCTAGTAGTACTAGCTCTTGAAGCCAAGCTATTTGATAATCTTCATCAGTAATAAGGCCTTTCATAGAGATTCTCAGAGTAGGAATCTCAACCTCTATTGGAAGCACATCATCTGCTCCATAAACCAAAGCAAAGGGTATTGTACCCATTGGAGTCCTAATGCTTGTCCGGTATGCCCAAAAAGATAGATTAATATGGAGGTGCCAGTCTGTCCCAGATTTGTTGTCTGTGCAATGGAGGATCTTAAGGATCACCTTGTTGGATGCCTCTGCCTGACCATTACCCGGGGGGTAATAGATAGAAAACCAATGTTGTGTGATTTTGAATCTTTTGCATAGTTCCTTGAGGTCTTTGTTTTTGAGCTATCCTCCATTGTCAATAATGATGGAGCATGGTACACCATACCTACATATGATGTAATTTGTGATAAAAAGAGCTACAGTTTTTCCATTTTCTATTGTGAGGGGTACTGCCTCTACCCATTTAGTGAAGTAGTCTGTAGCTATAATAATGAACTTATGTCCATTAGAAGAAGATGGGTGAATCTAACTCACCAAGTCGAAGGCCCATTGTTGAAATGGCCACATTGTGGCAGATGGAATCAACTCCCTGGCTAGAGCATGAATTAGATTCCCATGGAGTTGGCACTACTTGTAGGACTTGGCATACTTGATTGCCTCTTGCTCCATTTTAGGCCAATAGTAACCAGTTCTAATGCGTTTGCAAGCTAGTGTCAAGCCATTTGAGTGGGATCTGGAAATGCCCTCATGAAAATTAATTAATGCACGTTTGGACTCTTCAAGTTTTAAACACCTAAGGAGTGTTCCATTGAGACCTCTCCTATACAAGTCATCAGTAATAATGACATATCGTGAAGCATTATGGATAAGGTTACGTTTTTCATTCTGGGTTAAACCATCCATAATGGTTTGGTTATGGAGATAAGAGTAAATGTGATGGTAGCAAGATGAGTCTTGTCCTACAATAGAATAGATCATCCTAGAATCAGGGGTATCATAGGCTAGCTAGTGTAACGCTTCCACCAAGAACTCAAGTTGGAGATCATTGTTGGGCATTTGTAGCAAGAAGGCCAAAGTAGCCATTACATCATCTACTTTGTTATTTGCTAGAAGGTGATGTGCACAAAATACTTCTTTAAGTCATCAACCATGTGTTTGTAAGGGATCAATTTCTCATCCTTTCTTTGATACACATCATTAACCTGGTTGATTATGAGCTGGAAGTCCTTAAAGATATCTAACTAATCAACTCTCCATTCGACTGCAATCTTCATGCCATTAATCAAAGCCTCATATTCAACAATGTTGTTTTTACAAGGAAACATAATCTTGTATGCTTTGGGTAATGAATATCTCTTTGGCATTATGAAGAGTAATCCAACACCAGATCCCTGTTGTGTGAAGGACCCGTCGAAGAATATCACCCACGTTTGGTGTGTGAGTGTCAGAATTGACGCATCAAGGAAATCAATGCTCATTAAGAGAAGACTTTACATAGGTGTATCTACTGGCTGATCCACAATTGCTTGTCCCTTGTTGATAGCTTTTTGTTTAACATACTAAATGTCAAACTAACTGAGTATCATAACCCACTTAGCTAATCGTCCTATGAGAGCTGCCTTATTAAGGAAGTACTTTAGTGGATCTATTTTAGCCACTAGCCATGTACTGTGGCAAAGCATGTAGTGTCTCAACTTTTGGGAAGCAAAGACAACTACCAAGCAAGCTTTCTCAATCATGTTGTAATTCTTCTCATAAGAGATTAGTGTGCAACTCAAAAAATAATAAGATTCCTAGAGATGTTTCAGTTGTTGAAATATACAAAATCAAAGGCTTTCCATAGATAGGAGGCATCAAGATTAGTGGATTAGCAAGATATTGTTTTATCTGTGTCAAGCTTTGCTCGCAATCCTGACTCCAGTTGAATTTCACACCCTTATGTAAAGTCTTTGTAAGAGGTTGTGATCTATTTGCCAACTATGAGATGAGCCTACAAATAGATTGGAGTCTTCCTTGTAGACCTCTCATCTGACTGATGTTACAGGGTGGAGGCATATCCATAATTGCTTGAACCTTCTCCGGATCCACCTCGATTCCTTTTGTAGACACAATGTATCCTAGTAGTTTCCCTGATGCAACGTTGAATACACATTTCTTAGGATTGAGCCTGAGACTGAACTTTTCCATGTGATTTAGGATGAGTCCCAAATCTTGCAAACGAGTATTGTATTTTGCACTTTTGACCAAGGTATCATCCACATAGTCCTCCATGGTCTTGTGCATCATGTCATGGAAAATTGTAGTTACCACTCTCTAATAGGTAGCACCAGCATTTTTCAAGCCAAATGGCATTATGTTCCAATAGAAGGTTCCCCATGCACATGTAAAAGCAGTCTTTTCTTGATCATCTGGCACAATGTTTATCTGATTATAGCCAAAAAAATCCATCCATGAGTGAGTACATCTCATATCTTATTTTCATGTCCACTATCATATCAATGTTCAGAAGTGGAAAATCATCCTTAGGACATGCTAAGTTGAGATCATGGAAGTTAGTACAAACTCTGATAGATTTATCATGCTTGGAAACCATAACAATGTTGGATATCCATTTAGCATAATCAATTGCACATATGAATCTAGCTTTCATAAGCTTCTCCAGTTCAGCTTTGACGAGCAATGCAACATGAGGATGCATTTTTCAAAGTTTTTTTTTAACTGGTTTAATACCTGGTGTGATGGATAAATGATGCATAATGAGATTAGGATCTAGTCCTAGCATGTCAAAATATGTCCAAGAAAAATTTATCTTCTTTTCTCGGAAGAAGGAAATGAATTCTTCTCTTTCTCCTAGAGATAATGACTGTGCCAGATGTATCATATGAGGATGTTCTTCTGTGCCTAGGTTGATCGGTTGTGTCAGCTCTATCAACATGGATGATCTCTCTTAAAAGTGACTTGGAAGTGCATCAAATATCTCATCTGCAGGTGCCTCAAATAGGTTTTCACCCTTGGATATGTCTTTTGTTTTTACTTTTTTGGGTTTTGACACTAACAAAATGTGGTTCTCACCATCAGACCTTCTATGCTTATTATTTTTAATTGTATGACTAAGATATTTGATGTTAGCTTCATTCATGTTGATGTTATGTTCACTGGTGGAAGACATTATAGGTTCGATAGTGTTTAGGTAGCAGGCAAGAGCATAGTCATACTGGAAAATGGGGACTTCACTAGATGCATTAGGATTCCAATCTATAAGCTCAAGATATGTGAGTGAAAGAGTAGTGGTAGGTTCGATTGCATTCACTATATAGTCATTAAATGCTTGGACCAGAAATTCAAGACCTAGAGCAAATTCGTCCACAAGTGTGTTCGAATGCCTTTGAGTACTAATGTCATCAACCAAAGACTTAAGGAAACTAGTTGGATCAAACCTATTCGACATAACCCTAGATGCTTCACCCACTTCGAGTTGGTTTTCATAGACATAAACTTGGTCAATATCTTTATCTGTAGTTGCTTCTGAAAGGGAGTCAAATTCATATTCCTTAGAATCAGTGCTACATGGTGATAGGCTGTAGAATTCCCCAATAGTGATAGGGACATACTCTCCTTCGTCATCTAGATTTTTACATAAGTTCTCAACATGTAACACCTAACTAGACTCACTTTGTTCTAAATGAGCATGGTGTGGATCAGTATTGTCCTTAAAAGAATCACTAGTACCATCCATAGTGCTGACATGTGGCACAAAGTCATCTGGCTTAGCAAAGAATTTAGCAAGATCGTGAGGAATAGGATAAGGATAAGGATCCTCATCGTCAGTATTATCTTCTTGAGTATCAGACTCGGCTTGTTACTATTTCAAATGAACTCTTAGGCTCTAGTATGAATTTGTTAACCCCTAAATGGAAGGGAACCTTCTTAAAGCCTAGACTAGATGTATCTCTATTTCTTCGAGCTATTGCTTTGATAGGATCAACTAGACCATTGTTATTGCCCCCAATAGGACCAGTTGCCTTATAGCCAAAGCACTTCATGAGTCTAAGACCAGGACCATACTTCTCAGGAGTGATCTCACAAGCTTGTTCTGTTAAGTCTACTGGAGTCTCTTCTTTGTAAAGCCATGCAGCAATGGCTCTATTTTCACTTTCATCTTCTAAGGGAATAGTAGCCTTGACAAAAATGCCATTATACTTGGTTTGAGGTGTCAACAAAAATGACTTCTTTGCCTCAGATGGTCTTCCATAACAACAGGGAGACTCAGGAAGAGATGTTAATGACAACATTGGTTCGATATGGTAATCACCCATGCTAGTTTCTTTCAAGTTGACTGACTGCTCAATTTGTTTCAGCTTGTTTTCATGATAATCAATATATTCCCTATTAGCAAGGACAAAATTCTTAGCAACTTTAAGCATATTGTAGGTGTAACTAGTACTGGCAGGAATAGTGATTTCGAAGCCATGAAATGGGAATTTGACGAATTGATGGTATGTGTAGGGCATAGTCCACATCTCATGTATCCAAGGTTGTCCTAGCTGAATGCTATAAGCTAAGGGGATGTCGAGGACCTAAAAAGTGACATCCCTTTCTATAGGACCGACACGAAGGGGCAAGACCATAAGATCAAGAGACTTTCGTTCAACTTCATCATATGCTTTGATAGTAATCCTATGGCGAGGATCAATAGAGTCCTTAGAGTAATTTAATTGTCTAAGCATAGCAGCAAAGACAATATTTAGCCTAGCGTCATTATCGATGAGTACCTGGTGAACATGTGTCTGATGTATCATGACCTTAATGTGTAGAGGTTGATTGTGTGGGTGACTTAGTGAGTTATCATCCTCCTTAGAGAAGGACATAAAGTAGGGCAAGGTTAGTTGACCTACCATTGATTGAAATCTCTCAAGATCAAGTTCTTGAGGAACATATGCCTCAATGAGGGCTTTGTCCAGAATCTACTTATGAGCAAGTGAGATTTTATTTGAGCGTTAGTTTGTTTTAATTGATCAAGAACACTATAGCTACTTGTTGTCGAATTTGTTGCGAGTTTTGCACCTTTACCAGATGGACCAGCAAGGGTTTTGTCTTTATGTTGTTCAAGATTAGGAGTAGAAGGCACAGGGCCTTTGAGCACCAACTTGGCACGAGTGTGTGTAACAGCATTGGCATAGTGTTGCGAAGATGTGTTGTCCGTTGCATTGGAAGTAGGGCCCCTTAAGACAAATGGTGTCTTGGGTTTAGTGGTATCTTGCTTTCCCTTAATGGTAATGATGTCACAGTACTCAAAATCCACAGGTTCAACCATGTTGATCACGTTGTTGTCATTAGAGTATGTGTAGTTGACCTTGTTGTTAGGTTTTGGTTTTGAGCTCTCTCCTTTTTCATAAGCTGGGAAGGGCTCTTTGAAAGCCTTGTGATCTGAGTTCTTGTTATGTCTGTCGACCACAATGTCACCATAATCAATCATGTCCTAGACTTTCTGATGTAGATTTATGCAATTGCTAGTTTTGTGGCCCTTATTTTGGTGGTACTCACAGAACGCGATTTCATTCCACCATGGTGGGTGTGGTTGTGGATCATAAGATGAAAATTGTCCAATGGTGAAATAAGCTTGTTCTGTAACAAGGTTTTGTAAACCACATCCAAAGGTTCACCTAGAGGTGTATACTCTTGTTTAAGGCGTGTAGCCCATTAGTTTCTTGGTATGTTCCCAAATGTCTTGTTGTCAGGAGGAGGTTTCTCAGTATTCTTGGATTCATTGAGACTATCTGTGAGATTAAAGGTTGCCTTAGCAGGTTTAGGAGTGATATTGTCAACAACCCCATCATGTACAATTTCTCAGTTCTTGTTGATTTACTTGGGTTTGTCCTTGTTAGAGGTGAAGCCTTGTTTTGTGTCCTTTTGAAAAGTAAGTTCACCCTTCTTGACCATGAATTCCTCTATGTGGATAGCTTGTGTGACCATGTCCTCAAAGGTGCGTAGACCTTGAAGTTGGACTCTATACCCAAAATCAGGTAGAAGGTTATCCATAAAGATGTCAAGTTTCTCTGTTTCTGGGATTTTGCATGAGTATTTAGTATAAAGTTGTCTCCACCTCTAAAGGAATGTGAGAAAAGGTTCCCCAACCTTCTGCTTAAGATTACACAAATCTCAAATTTTAATAGGGTGTTGAATGTTATGAGAATACTACTGGACAAACATGTTGGCCATTTAATCAAATGTTTTCGTACTAGGAGGCAAGTGTGAAAACCACTCTATAGCCTGACCACCTAGACTTCTTCAGAATAAATGCATGAGATATGTTTGATTATGCATAAATTCCATAGATAAGGCACCAAATTCTCACAAATGATCTTGGACGATCAATAGTTCCAAAGTATTTATCATACTTAGGTAACTCTACTCCTTTTGGAAAAGGAGGCATGTCTATGCTCTTGTCAAATGGAAATGGACAAAGAGCATCTAAGGTGTATGTTTTCATGGGTTTGTATCACGCATCATCTGAGCCAGTTGGTCTTGCATAATTTTCAGTTATTTTTGGAGTTTGGAAGTCTCAGTTTCCTCTTCAGCTATGATGATAGTTTCCACATTCAAATGAAGGGGTAGCTTAGCTCACTCTTGGGAAAGTTTGAGAAATTATTTTTCTTTCTCTTTGTTGAGTAGGATTTCCATGACCTTTTGAAAAATTTTGTCTTTACGACACTTTGCTATGTGTTCAGGAAATATTTCCACCTCTTCCTGCTCCTCATCGACGTCATGGTCTTTTTCTTTGTCATTCCTACGTTGGTCTTGGTTTCTGTTGTGTTCATTGTGTTTAGGTTTGTAATCAGTCATTATGGGAACGTGTTCAGTTTTAGTATGTTGTGATTGGAAAGGTCCTTTGAAAAAGAATTCATATGTGTTGTTTGGAGATGTGGAACCTTTGCTATTTTCAAGATCCTCTTAATACAAGGGATTCCTAGTTTAATGCAAGTTTATAGACAATGTTCTATGGACCTAAGATGATTTGACAAGTGAGGGGGATCATAAAGATTCCTCACTAGATGAACTAGAGATAGACTATGTATAGATTGAAGAGTGACCTCTTCTGTGATTAGTACCCCTAGCTCTACCTCATCTAGGTCTTTGGGGATAAAACACTTTGCCACTTCTTCTTGCCACAGACATAGACAAGGACAAAAAGTGAAAGCTTAAACAAGGACCACACTAGAACATAGTCTCAAAAACAAAGCAAGATAAGGGTATTATATACTAAGGTACAAGTCATCTGAGTAATGACTAGAACAACCAAAGATTATGACTATCATGACATAGAGTATGACAAGCACCAAAGACCAAAGACAAAGTGAACAAGAGATAAGACTATTTTATGTGTAGGTCACAAGTCATTAGCTAAGCAAGAAGCCATTGTTTGACATTTTTTTGCAAACAGAAAAGAGGTAAACTGTTGTAAATAATAGATCAAATTTAGAGCGCAAGTAGCTCTAATAGAAAAGATACTAAATTTTGAAGCAATTTTTGCAAGTTTCAAACTATTCTGGATAGATTCTTGGTTATTTTGACAAATTTCAGATAGGCAGTAAGACTATTTTCAAGTTTTGGACAACATTTTGGTTGTTTTCAACAAGACAATTGGTTTTCAGATAAACACGGGAAGCAAGCAGTAGTTTCAAACAACCTAACCAAGGACAAAGCAACTGGGAGGGGTGGGGGAGTCTTGATGTTTAGCTTGTTTAACAGGTTTGGACAATGTTTAAAGACTCAATAACAAACACACTTTTATCCCTAAAATAGAAAATTGGTAGAGAAGGCAAAACCTTTGTCCCACAACTTATGTGAATGCATGCACCTCACACAGCCATGTCACCCCCTACAAGGCACTAGTGTTTTTGGTGTATTCAAAGGGCTCAATAACATATACGTTGAATGAACACCCTTGTGGCACGGGTCAAGTGCATATACCACCTTCCAACGCCCAGTTGCATGCCTATGGTGAGTTCTACAGGAGAGATTCTTCCCTTCCTTGCACAAAAATTATGTTTCCTTTCGAGTGAACCAAGTAGCAACTAAATATTTTTACTTGGCTTCCATTCATACTAATCCCTAGTGGCTTAGCAAGAAATTTTGAGGCCAACAACCCATACCAACATCTATAAGTGCATACTCTTGACTAGCAAGATTGGGGCCAGCGCCGACCAGTGTAGTTTACAGAGCCTCTTCTTGATATGTGATATTAGAATGAAGAAGAGGAAATTAATATGGCTTTGGAGTCTTTCACTCAATAAAGCTTCTTTATTATAGTGAGGTGGAATCTCTGGCAAGAGGAGTGTGCTCACTTGGGTTGTCCCCGAAGATTGGATCACTCTGGCAGGCCCTCTAAAGGATTGACTCAGACTGGTGGTTCAGATCTAAGGGTCAAAGTTTTTGATTTCCCTCAATGGGAAAGAACATATTCCTCTACCTCATTTCCTCGCCCAAACATGCAAGACATGTTAATCACCGAGTTAGCTTAATCGATCCCACCTTGTCCTATTCCAATACTTTGATCCCCTAAAAGGAAATCATCATCTCTTCATTAAAGGCTTCATTCAGGAGAACCACTAACTTGCTTGCCTCCCTCAAACGCCATCTTTTAGAGGCTTCTAGGTTTCTGATTTACCCTTGGTCATGGCCTCCAAGTGGTAAAGAGAATACTCCCCTGTTCCCCTGTCTTGCAACCTATGAAGTTCACAAGCCCTATTTATACTATGTGTGAAAAGCAATAAAAGAAGACACAATGTTTATGTGGGTTTGAAACAAATCTTTGTCATGCATATCTTTGACAAGAATCTTGCATTCACAAAGTCAGTATATGTTTTAAGTGTTTGGATAAAAGGTACCTTCGTCAAGCATCTTGCAAACCACTGTTAAGATGTTGAAAATCAGAAATTAGAAATAAAATGCTTCAGAAAACACCATTAGTCAAATGGAAGCTTAACTATGGGAAAATAAAATTTAACTTTTTTTGTTCTTTTTTATACCCATAAAACAGCTTTAAAAAATCCAAAACCTATGAAAAAGTCAAAAGTCAAAATTCAAAAAATACGCTTTTTTAACATCTTAATAAACTGGAAGCTGAAAAACTATATTTCGCACTACTGTTGCAAAATTCTGCGTGAAATCATGCATAGACCCGCACGAAGAAATGATGTGCATCGCATGAGAATCTGCATGATTATGCACTTTTTTGCTCGAGAAAGTGTAGAGGAAGATGCAAAATTTTTAGGTCTTCACACAAAAATTAGATTTCTCATGTGAAAATCTGGAAACCTGTACGGATAGAACAATAAAAGATGCAAAAAATATAGAAAATGAGGCTAGAAATTTTGATTTTTCAAGTCCCACGTTGGTTGCCAGAAATGTATATGTGAAATTAGGGGGCTTTGATCCTCACATACACTTCAACATGGTCATTACCTCTGAGATCATCTCGAAATAAACATTGTATTATTTATTTGAAAAGTCTAATAGAGCGACTTGTTGCCTTCTAACTAGAAGGATTATGCCTTTGCTCTCAGAATGAGAAACAGGCAACTAGACCTCTGGAATGAAGGATTTATGCAGCTAAATGAAAGTGCAATTAATCTAGATGAGAAATGTAATTATTAATCTAAGAAATGAAGAAGCATAGTATGCTAAATGGATGCATATTTAAAATCTAAATGATATTACAATGAAAGAAATAAAGCTATGCAAATGTGAGAAAAGTGAGTGAGAATTTCAGCATAAATTCGACGCAAATTCTAAAATTCATCCTCTGTACTAAGGAATGGAGAGCTTCTTTTATAGAATCTAAGAGGTGATCGACGGTTGAGATTAACCAAAATGGACGATCAAGATTGAAGAGGAGAGCTAGTCATAAAGGTAACTTCCTCATGAAAAGGGAGTTAAATGGTTGCCTTTGAGTGATAAAAGGAGTTGACTAACTCCTTTTTGAGTGATAAAAGAAGCTAACTAACTGTCTTTTAAGTGATAAAAGGAGTTAACTGGTTCCTTTTTTGAGTGATAAAAGGAGTTAACCAGTTCCTTTTTGAGTGATAAAAGGAGTTAATTGATTCCTTTTTTTGAGTGAATATTTAATTTAATAAAATAGAATATGACCTCATAAATGGATAACTTTAACTAATTAAATAATTAAATTCAATAATTAAAAAGAGGAGATATCTTATTAAATTAAATATATTTAATTCCTTTATATGTTAGCTAAAGAGGTAACTTTAATTTAATTAAAGTTGAACACTTATAATTAAATTAAATTAAATCAATAGGTTTATGTAGCTAATTTGAGTCGATATTTAAAAATTAAATAAATAATATGATTCATGCAGATTAGGATTTTATGCATTTGACACCTAGGTCAAGTAGCAATTATCAGAATAAGAATTGCCTAGTAAAATAGAACTTTAACATTGATCAGAATAGACCAAAATTGGTAATCATGGAAATGAGCCAATTTTGAGGTATTACATGACTATGTGATGTTGTATTAAACTAGATCTCTTAGATAACAATGAGTGCATCTAGTGGGAGGATCCCTCTTTATAGATGTAGGTGTCAGAGAGGCACAACATTTGCATCTTGAAAAGGTGCACACCTTGTAATTTGTGACCAAGGGGGGATGGCTTAAGACTGCTCACCTTGCACATGTTCGTAGGTATGCTAGGTGCACAGGGTGCATACCTTTTCCTTAATGTAAAGATGACCTCTCCTAGCTACTAGATTGTGGACAACAATGTTTGAATTGAATCCTAGAGCTAACCTACAAAATTCCTACTCCCTGAGGTGTCTAAGAAGATGCCAAATTCTAGAGAAGTGGGTCCCCATTACTTTAAAGGAAAAAAGAAGGTCCCCATTTTTTAGTCAAAAATGAGATGTGTGTTGTGAAGCCACAAAAAGTACCTTGTTGAAGATATCTATACGTGTTCAAAAATTGCATCACCATAGATCCTGTGGAAACTATTTGTGCCTTATTGATCCTTTAAAATATTATGTTTGTCATTCTTGGGACATTGCATACCCAAAGTGATGCATATGCCTTCATTGTTGTCAAGCTCAATAGTGACTTGAACTCTCGACAAGAGTCCAAAAATTATTACCACTACACCCTCCCCCATCCAACTTGTGACAATGCAAAAATTCACAAGAGGTTTCCACAATTACCTACACATCATAGAGCTTCCTAATTCAATAATTTTCAAGATATTCTCTTAGTTATGTTAACACAAAATTTATTTATAATATTTCAATCACCCTAGATCCCATGAAAACTATTCATGTCATTCTTGGGTCATTGCATACCCAGAGTGATCCATATGCCTTCATTGTTGTCAAGCTCAATAATGACCTAAACTCTCAGCAATAGTCCAAAATTTACTGCCACTACAGATGTAGGAGTATCCTAGGGAAGTCAACAATCTTGTATGATGGGTATTCATGCTTAAGTTCTAGAATTATAGTTTGCAAGGTTAGGGATTTGTTGGAGACATGTTTTTTAACCTTGTCCTATGTGTGCATAGAGATTGGTGTTATCATGTCGAAGTTAGAGTCATTTTTACCTTGCTCCTAGAGTTATATTTTTTGTATTATGTGTGTTTGTTGCAGGTGATGTAACTAATTATGCATAATGATTCATAGGATTCAAATTTAATATATTGAATAGGGCCTAGAGTACTATCTATGGTTAAGAGAGCAAGTCCTAATTCTTTATGAGTTGGGAGATATGGCCATTTTGCTAATGCATTAATTTTTGCCAGTTTTCGCAACGGGTTTCTATACATGACTTTTAGGATGGATGCACACTTATCTTTAATGAATAAAACTTTGAGCACATAAGGGTTTGAAGAGGACCCAAAGTGATACCTTTAGTTCAAAGCATAAGTTCTAATTGAATTGGAGCTGGGAGATATCATTATTTTCTCAAGACATTGATTTTTGGGCAATTTTCATAGAAACGTGTGGAGTTTTCATCTTGCACAATTTCATATGAGGAAATGGGATCTTGTTAAGATAGGGACATGTTATAGGGTCATGTGTGGACCTAAATATAACTTTGTATTAAGTTTTGTTCCTATTTGTTATAGTTTTGGTTTACTCTTCCAAGGTGGACCTATATTGTAATTAAATGCTCGACTAATCGACTTGTGGCTTAGTTGTCTATTTAAGGAAGGCTCAAAAAGTGACTTAAGAAATTAGGAGAAGGAAATTTAGTTTAGTGTGGGAGATGGAGAGAAAGATTCAATTTGCAGTCTGGAATGGGAATTTGGAGAAGAGCTAGTGGCTATAGTTTAGAAACAAGGAGGTTGCTTGGTGGCTTGCAAGCACAAGTTGAGATCTTGGAGGTTTCTACCAGATTTTTGTTGTGTTACAAATCTAGGATACCTAGGATTTGAGTTGGATCTTGAGGGATCTTGGATAACTATTGTCATTTATTTATATTTGGCCATAACCAAGAATGCCTTACAGCCCGACACATTGACTATAATCAATTTTTTTTATGAATAAAGAGTTGTGAATTAGTATCAAATCATGTTTTATTGTTTATTTTCCACTGTTTGGTTTGTTGGTTAATAGTTTGTCCTCCTATTAGATTTTATAACTTGACTCTTAGATTCTCAATGTTTTGGAGAGACAAAAGGATGTTTACTAACAATTGGGTCAATATATGTATTTAATCACTACCCTCTGAATTACTAGGTACAACTCCCTATGATTTGCAATGATATGCAATGAATATATTTTTTATAAGATCAAAAGTTTTGACATTATAAGCTCTTAACTTGAGAGTAGTAAAGGATAACCAAATTGTTTGTAGGCACAAACAATTCAAGCAAGATGGATTTGAATAACCTATCACACCCAATGGAATGACTGTAGTAGACCATCTTGAGATTTCTAATCCTTACTTTTATTCTAAATGTAGATTAATCATCTAAATGTAGAAGAGGAATAAAGAGATATGCACATGAGGGAAAATGGAATTGTTTTCACTATCAGCCTTAAAATGAAATGGAATCCAACCAATAACTAATAGATTCATACACATTTATCTTTCATTTCCCAATGAAACTATCTAAAACGATATGAAATTAACAAGAGAAGAAACAAAACCATATACAAAGAAAGTAAATGGAATCACCTTCACTGTAATTACCAAAATAGAATGGAATCCATATGATTATCATAGAATGACATATGATTGTCTTTCAACTCTTAATGCATAACTAATCTATGCATGGGCAACAAAACATGACAAAAAAATAGAATAAATGGAATTACAGACCAATTCACCATCAAATTTGTTGATCCTTGTAACATTTATAGCTTTTTTGTCCTCTCTCAGTTCAACAGAGCAAAAGTCACAAAATAGAAAAGATAAGAAAATATGAAATTATCTAATGTTATGAACACATGGCATCCTTTCCATCTATGATTATGAATCTATAGTACTTCTGGAAATACCAGATGACTATTCAACTTCATGCAATCTTAGGAATCTTATAGAAAATTGTTGTTTTCTTTATATTCAATTTTTTTGCACCAAATCTATATTATTCATATTCCAACACTCATTGTAGTTTTGAATTTGGGTCCTTGATCTAAAACCAATGATCGTGATTAAAAATTATAACCCTTCCTTTATAACTTTCTCCATGGGTCCCTCCGTGTACACGTGTTGAACTGTTGTTACATCACTATGAATAACAATCGAACAACTCTACATAGCGATAAACATAGATCTTTTTATGATCTGACTGTGGCGATAATATGATGTTAACCCTTTCACTTTGCAAAAGTGGATCCACTTTCTAGCTATGCATATCGTGGTAGACAGGTGGCACAATTTCATTTCTTGGAGAATTTGACATTAACCTTTTCATTGGGTCATAACTTAGCATGCCTTTATTTCATTATCCACAATGAGTTGATGACAACTATTCATTAACCATGATCATGATTTTGCAACTTTAAACTTAATTGCCTTTTCTTAACCTGTGACCATGTGATTTCTATGTTTTATCTCTATCGCAACTTTGACCATGAGTTACCTTGACTGCGATGGTGCAATTATTTCCTTTTTCTCAGTTGTGACCTTAACCTAGGGTTTACATTAATCAACAATGACTATGTGATAACCATAGATTTCTAGGATCTGACGGTTGAGATTCATAAATGCCCTAACTATCCTTTTTGCTCTATAACATGGGCCCATCTGCTCTACGTGTCGTATCATCATTATGTCACTTTAGTTTTTCTTCTTGCAACTTTGGAAAGCAACATAATGACAAGCATAGGTCTACTTGATCTAATAGTTAAGAAAATACATCTCTATGGTCAACTATAATTCCATCTTTAAATACTATTCATCAATCTAGTCTTCATTTGACGATCTAGACTTAATCTTCTAAATCATTTGACTTGTCAATTGGCCAATGGCATGCATTCTTTCATTCATTTGACTTTTCTCCACCACGTAGCTCATTATGATTGCATCTGAACTATTCATGTATGAATCGACGACGTATATTTGCTTATCTTCATATTTTGACTCTAGTAGGGTTTTGAATGTTTTCTTCTACATGAATTGCTTCTTCTGCTCATTGATCTTTCTCATTTGCAATGTCTTTTATGGAAACCATAACATAACATTGAATCTTTGTCTTTATCATGTCTAGGAACAAATCAATAGAAGATCCATACCTTCTTCTCATCAAGATGACACATAAAAACCTCCCAACTAATCACCTAGCTTTAGACATATGCATTGCTTATATGATTCCCCACATTAGGTTAGATCAAAGGAATGATGAGAAGAAATGCCAACCCATGGGTAATCTAGACTCAGACTCAAGACATTGATACTTGACTTGACTCAAAACCCTAAAGAAAAAGGATATGAACTTAAACTTGGGCAACAACTAGCTCTGTCTGCAGATTTAAGCATGATAATGCTTGAAAGAACTCTAGCAATCTCTGGTTTTGCACAAAAGGTGACAACTTGAAAACAAAAATAATACACTAAACTAGGAAGACAACAATAAACTACCTAGGAAAGAAGCAACTTAACTAAAGTAATTTGCATGAAAGGAAAACCTACCTACCTAGCTATTATGTAGGGGTTACCTGCTTTCAATTTTGCATTTGATACAACTTCAAATACCACCTATTATAAGAACATGGTAGGGTTTCTCTAACAAGATATGCCAATTTGAAGGAATTATTTTGATTCTCTTGAATGATTCAAAATGGCCCTTTCCACAAAGACTGAATCTTAGAGTGCATACCTCTTGGCTCATATCTCTTATCCCATAACAACACCAAGTCACCTTCCATAAATTTTCTAGGCCTTACTCTTCTATCAAACAACTTCTTTATCCTTCCTTGATATTTAGTGATCTTATCAACCATCTCTTCCCTTTCTTCTTGTAGTTTGGTAAGATACATGATCGTCTTTTCCAATCCATCTTTGAACACATCCTCTTCAATCACAATCTTTAGTTTACATGCAACAAGCTCTAAAGGCAGTAGCAAATTAGCTTCCACTCCATAGATTAATTCAAAAGATGAGATACCTATAGCTCTTTTAGGTGTGGTTTTGTCAGCCCACAAAGCATCATGGATCTTCTTATGCCAACTTTTCTGATTATCTGAGACCAATTTCTTTAAAATATTAATCAGATTCTTGTTACTAGACTCAATCTATCCATTTTCTTGAAGAAAATAATTAGAGGAATATCCAACTTGAATACCATTATCATAGAAAAATTCAATAATCATTGAACAAGAAAATAAAGATGCATTATCCATTATCAATTTCATAGGAACTCCAAACCTAATCAATATATGCTCTTTGAGAAATTCACATACTACTTCTGATGAAGTCTTCTTCATTGGCTTTTCTTCAACCTATTTACTGAAATAATAAGTGGTAGTAAGTATATATGAATGTCCTTGACTG
The DNA here is from genome assembly GCA_028749045.1 of Cupressus sempervirens. Taxonomy (NCBI): domain Eukaryota; kingdom Viridiplantae; phylum Streptophyta; class Pinopsida; order Cupressales; family Cupressaceae; genus Cupressus; species Cupressus sempervirens. Next base: position 472,417,199 of record CM053793.1, on the reverse strand, counting down.
GAAGGAGGATTGATTGGACCTATAAAATCTAAACCCCATTAATGGAACGGAGCTTCAATTACCACTTGCCTAAGAGGTAGGGCATCAAGCTGAGGTTTACTAGTAAAAATCTTGCATTTCTCACAATTAGAAACCCACTTATATGCATCTTTAAACATTTCAAGCCAATAATAACATTGCCTCAAAATTTTAAATGTAGTGATAGTAGAAGAAAAGTGTCCTCCACATGCTTCATTATGAAAAGATGTCAACAATTTTACCTACTGCTCTTTATCCACACATCTCAAAAATGTTCCATCAATTGCTCTCTTCTACAAGATGTCATCATGAATCACATACTGCAAGGCCTTTGTTTTTAGATCGCTACCTTGCTTAGTATTCAATCCATCAGGACATTCACCATATGTTAGAAAATATTCAATGTTTTAGAACCAAGGATCCAGAAGACTTGCCATAAGAACTTTTGTGGTATCTTCTTCTTTGAATTGTTGATCTTCTACTAGGGCTTTATAGAGTGCATTTCCTCTTACAAGTTTGGTTGGATTGATTTCTATATCATATTCTTGGACGTTTGCTATCTACACCCATGTATTATTATAACCAACCTCTTGTTGTGTTAGAATACTTTTTACTGTAAGGTCTGGCATATATATTATTGAGTGAGAATAAAACACATAAAAGTTGAATTTTTTAAGGGCTCTCACCACTACATATGCATGTTTTTCCATTTGTGAGTATCTTAATTCTTGATTCTTCAATGGTACACTCATGAAAGCAATTGGATCTTGTATTCTCTCTTTATTTTCTTGCATCAATATAGCTAACATTGTATGTTCTAAGGCACAACACTAAATTATGAACTCTTTAGTGTAGTCAGGATGGACAAGCACAGGGGCTTTGGCAATGGCACCCCTTGATTTCTTCAAAAGCCTTTTTCCCAACATCACTCCATTTGAAAGTTTTATTGCCTTTCATCATATCAACTATACATTTAACTATCTCAGAGAAGTTAGGAACAAATCTCCTCAAGAAATTTACCTGACCAAAGAAGGACTTCACTCCATTTTTACTCAATGGCAGACTTAATTGCTAGATAGTTTTAACTCTTTCTGGATCAATCTTCATTCCTTCTTAGGATACAATATGACTAAGCAACTTGCCTTCTGTCTAAAAAAATACTGACTTCTTTGGATTTAGTGAGATACCATGATTTTTACATCTTTGTAACACCTTTTCTAGATCTCTGACATGATCTTTTCTCTTCTTGGAAAAAACTATCAAATCATCAAGGTATATGACAATAATTCTATCTTTCAAATCTTCAAAGGCCAAATCCATACCATGTTGAAAGGTTGCACTTGAATTAATTAGGCCAAAAGGTATTCTATTGTATGCAAAAGTACCCCATGGTATGGTAAATGTAGTTTTGAATCGATCTACTTCATCTACTTGAATCTAATTATATCCTAAAAAACCATCTAACATGGACATCATTTCTGATCCTGCAACAGTTTGTAAAAGATGATCCATATTAGGGAGAGAAAAATTATTTTTGAGTGAGGTTTAATTTAGATTTATGAAATCTACAAAAATCCTTATCTCTCCATTCTTCTTCCTCACCGACACAATATTAACAACCCAAGTGGAATGATGAACAGGGATAACTTTAAGGAACCCCCCCTCCCAAAATTTATAAAATTGTGGCAAATCACATGTCATTTCGGTGAAAAAAAAATTAATAGTGTTGGTAAATTATGCGTCAATGGATGGATATTTGGTGGCAATTTTTTTAATAGTTTAGACAATTTTTATAAAATAATGGCGATTATAATTTTTGTTTTTAATAAAATTATTAATATTGATGGCGAATTATGTTTTGAAATATGGATATTGGTTGGCGAATATTTTAATAACCGATACCTTTTTTATAAAAAGGTGGCGAAATTATTTTTCAAATAGTTGAATTAATTTATTTGTTATGGCGAATGGTTTTCAGAAAGTTATAGTTGGTATGGCTATTTTCAAAAGATGGGAAATAAGTAGCCTAACCTAACATACCAACTTACATAAATTATTGGCCACTACCACTGTAATTATGTTAAATGTATTATTTGAGAACTCAAACTGTCTGATGATCCAACATCAATGGCTGAGGTTTAATTTCGGCCAACATTTCTTGAAGGAAGAAGAATTGTCGAGGTAGTCACCGGAATGTTGACACATATCAAGGTAAGTTGTATGCGGAGTACAGTGCACCCGGAAAGAATTAAATGCCATGTCAGTGATAGCAAAATTCTCTTGCTAGTATGTGAAGCCTCGACCTTGTTCAAGTGTCTAGAATGGTGACACGTTTCTATCCAACGTGTATCACTTAAGTTGCAGGAGATAGTATATTGATGTCTTGTCACTATTAATTACAATTTACAATTGACCTTTTCCATTGGCGAAGCGGCTTCACACGCATTACAGGACATGCCACAGTCCACTAGCAGTAGTACTATTACTATTAGTCTTAATTACAATTGGCCTTTTCCATCGGTTAAGTGGCTTCACACGCATTACAGGACAATGGACAGTATTAGTGTTTAATTACAATTGGCCTTTTCGGCACGTACTTGCAATTATGTTCAAGATTTGAGAATATTTGCTAATTTAATGTAATTGAATTGGCAGTCGGAGGAAAACAAACAAATAATCCCTGGCACCCTGCCCGCCAAGCTTATTTATAGGCGTTTGAGCTAATTCTTTCATCATTGCTCATCTCATTTTTGGTAGTCGATAGGTCTAGTTTGTTAATTGTTTGTTAATTATTTGGTGTTAGTTTGAACTTTGCAGTAAAGATGGACAACCCTATTTGCCTGAGATGCATTTTGGAAGAGGAGCAGAAGGCCTTTCTAGGTCACATTCCTTAGGAAAACCTCTTGTCAATTTGCAATGAGGTTGTTCCATGCTCTGGTGTGAAGTTTGTTATTGCTGCTGTCAAAATGGTTCTGGGGCGTGAGTTTTTGAAGAATGAGAATCGGTATCATGTCAACAATGACGTTACGTCACAGTTTCTAGCCTCCCTACTTGACCTCGAAGAAGCAAGGGCCGAAATTTTGCTGCTCCTGAGGAAGATTTTTAAAGTAGTATATTTGGGCGATGACATTGAAATTTTTGCTCATGCAATTTCAGGAGTGGGGATCCCTTGGGCGGGTGAAGTCCACAAGCTTCTGGAACCTAGCCAAAATGTGGTCCTGCAACCATTTTTAGTGGGCTTGACTACTGGGCAGTTGCAACACCATAGGAAATGTGCAAGAATTGGGTTGAATTTTCTTTGAAAATGGTTTTTCCTGGATGAAGTGGAAGATGGCAACAACTGGCTACAAGAATTCACAACCATGGTCAATTCTCGTGGTTTCTACAATGAATAGTACAATACTTCTAGAGTCTAGGGTTTTCCCTCGATTTTGTAAATTTGTAAATTTCAAGAAATATCAATGAAATTTCTCAAGTTTCAGTTCCATATAAAATTGTATTTCATTGTTTTAACTTCTTATGCTTACTTATGCAACATTGCAATATTTTGCATTTTTTAATTTTCTATTGAATTGTTTATAAAAGCCTATGTGAATATAAAATATTATTAGTAAACTAATGGAATCACCTAGTTCCATATTAGTTCTATAATCTAAAAATTTCATTGATATACCAATGTTTGCAAAAGGTTTATTAATTTGCATATCAAATATTGGTTAAAATAAATACAAAAATTTACTAATTTTAACTTCAATTAAAATAAATTCTAATTGGGTACAAAATAATTTAAATATTTTATTAGAATATATATAATTATACAAATATACATTTAAAATAGTTTACTAAATTATTTAATTTTAATTTTTAATAACCAAGTTAGTGAAGAAGGTTCTAACCAATCCTTCTCTAGATTTAAAATTGTATAATTTATAGATTATTGCATATCAAAATGTTATCAGAATCACCTAGCTTAGGATAAACCCAATAAACTCTTTTTTCTTGAATTATTAATTTTTTTAATAATATAATTATTTCTTATTCAATTTACAAATTGTGATATTGAAATCTATGTAAAAGAAAATTTATGTCAAAAAGTATGCGAGAATCTAGCCGAAAATAAATGAACATGGAGGTAGCCTCCGAGAAAAGAGGTCTTATAACACTAAATAAAAAGAACCAATTATCATTCAGATAAATAGTATAGATAATATATGAGAATAATAAATTTATATAAAAACTTTAGAAATATTTGATAAAAAGAAAAATAGTTCATTTTCATTGGTTGGTTGTTTCTAAACTAATTCACTTATTGTGCAAACTGAATGCAATAGTACTAGCCTACCAGAAAGTACAATAATATAATAACTATACTCGTAATTTAATAGAAGTGGGACCCACGACCCACGGGGCCACCACACCATTCACCGGTGCTGTTGGATGTTTATAGATCAACGACCGAAGTTGAGTTTCGGGATGAAAGGAAAAAGAAACCTTGTCATTTCAAACGCGTCTCGAAAACATGACACGTGTCACTAAACTCCTCGATCGACCAACAAATAACAATGTAGTTTCAATTTAGTGATGACGTGACACTGACACGTCTGACTCGTGATGTGAGTTATCCTGATACCTGACTACCTTAGTTAATGGGAGTGGGACCCACGACCCACGGGACCACCACACCATTCACCAATGTTGTTGGATATTTATAGATCAACGACCGAAGTTGAGTTTCGGGATGAAAGAAAAAAGAAACCCTGTCATTTCAAATGCGTCCCAGAAACATGACATGTGTCACTAAACTCCTCAGTCAACCAACAAATAACAATGTAATTTCAATTTGGTGATGACGTGACACTGACACGTCTAACTCGTGATGTGAGTCATCCTGATACCTGACTACCATAGTTAATGGGGGACCCACGACCCACCGGGCCACCACACCATTCACCGGTGCCATTGGATGTTAATAGATCAACGACCGAAGTTGAGTTTTGGGATGAAAAGGAAAAAGAAACCCTGTCATTTCAAACGCGTCCCGAAAAAATGACACGTGTCACTGCTCAGCTAACACATTGACATAATCACATTCCACTTGCAGTTAACAGTGACGTTATGAATGACATTAATACATTATGACAAGTTAGGTAACACTAGTGATCCACGATTCCACTCACATTTATATTGAAAGTGTATTGTGTGACAAGTGTATCGACTATAGACTATAGAGTACAAATTGTACAATTTTGGCGCGTTAAATTTCTTTAATTTTGCAGTTATATGTTGTCTACAGATTTAGAAATTAGAAAGGGGTTACAAATTACAATTTACAAAGTTACGGATTCTTAATTTCTGGGTTGAGGATTGTGGTCCGAGGAAAGCAACAAACTACAGTCTCTAGACTCTCAGCGCTCTGCAAAAATCGAAATGAAGGGCAACGTGAACGTGAACGGGTAAGTGTAACTACTAAAATCCTGAAAAATTACGTCCCGCATTTTCAATTTTACAACTTTACTGTTTATATTATATAAAAAAAATTAGTCTGTAAGGTTTTAATTTTGAATCACCCTTGTAGGCTTGTAGTTGTGTTTAAATATTTACCATGATGGGCAAAACAAATACCAAGAATAACATGGGCAAAATAACAAAATTCCACAATATGCTTAAAACACCAGGTTTCAGTGATATATTCCATGATATACATGATCCTGTTATTCATGGAAATAAGGGTATAATGGAGATAAGATTTGCACTTGAAAACAAGTGGAACGATCCAAATAAGGCTTCAAAATTTTGTTCATTTAACCCTAGTGTAAATGCAACTGCAAATAAAATTGCACCGTGGCTAGTTGGGTCAGCACACATGGCGTTACCTCAAGTATTCCCTTGCCTAGAAATTGTTATGCTCTGTGCCAAAAATTATGACGAAAATAGAAAAGCAATTGTGAATAAAATTACTCAGGAGGAAATTTTGTCCATAACTGAGAGTGAATTTGCTAGTCTGTTGAACCTAGGGTTTCAACAACAACATTCAAACGTACATATTGACCTAGGAAAGTTGGCAGATGATTATGAAAAATTAGATGCAGAACAGAGAGATTCTTATATCAGAGGAATAACAAGCGGTTGTAGGTTGAGTCCAAATCACATGCCTCCTTATGATTTTGAATTTTTTGTGCCATGGGCACAGGACAATATTTCCTTGCTAGCATTTTGTTTGGGATTGGATAGTAACAAACAAGTGGATGCCAGCATTCTTGAAATGCTTTATCATATTCATTTTTAAAAAGAACCAATAAGATATCATTTTATTGAGCACATTGTTCGTTGCATGCAAGATCAATTACTAATGATTCAAAGAGGTTCAGAGAAGACATTTAGATTCATAACCTACTTGTGCTATCTTCTCCTAGCAAAGCATCATGCATTATTTGAGGCAAACAAGCTTTGCAGTCAGACTGAAGGCCAAAATCCAATATATGAGTGGACACCTCATATAAGGATGATTGATAACAGAAGGAACTACAATAATTTTGTAGACTTCTTTTTGGCACCAATGTACCATAAAATTACAGGCACTCCAATGCCTAGATTGCCTATTACTTGTAGAAATTGCATTCAACTCGGAAGTGAACTACAATTGGCTGACTGGTACTTAATGGAAGAGTACACTATGTTAAGGTTTTACAATTCATGGGTAGAACCTTACAAACTTCCAATACATGTAACAGAGAGGGTATTTGCATTGGAATATGTATGACAAATGGAGAGCACAGATGTACTCTTTCATGCTCAACAAAAGAAAATGATATTTCCCTCCTTGCCATTCTCCTTTGGAGGGTTCGCATTTGAGAGAAGAGGATTCAAAGTGGCAGAAGCCTTTTTTTCAATTTTTCGATTTGATGTTGACAGTCACTGGCAATATGATCCACTGAACATAATTGGAGCAAGGCTTAAGGGCATTGGGACTTCTGCAAGCAAATATCAACATGAAAGTATGCCTTTTATTGAAAATTTTAAAAACATGGACTCCTGGGAGGAGGTCAAAAAATAGATGGAGAAATATGCTGCTGAAAATAATATGTCAATACAGGAATTGTCATCACAAATAATGGCATTGCACAAACAGAAAGGAAAAGTGCAGGGCATGACATCGTCCAATTTCTACAAGAAAGTTGATAAACCATCTACAAAACCTATTCCAAAAGAGCTAATGAATGATTATATAGATGCTGGATGGAGTCGAAGCAAAATTTATCAATTTTGGGAAATGAGGAAGAATCTCAGTGAGCCAAAGACCTCTTTAGATTGTGATGAGGCTGAAGAGGATAGAATATTTGACAAATTGTGGAATAAGGAGCATCCAACTGAAGCACATCATAGTGATACTGATGATGATTACGATGACCAAGATTCTTTGAATCCCTCATCCAGTACACAAATTCAGAGAGGAGTTGATGCATCCACCAAACTTCTATATAGAAAAGGGGCAAAAATTGTAGAAAAAATGGGCTACCAAGGTTTTGGTGGTCTGGGTCCCAATGGAGAAGGGGTTTGGTTACCACCTCAACCACCAGCTATAGCACCAAAACATGGTCAGAAACTAGGCCTTGGGCATGGAGATCAATCATCAACTCAGTCAATTCCATCCACATTGGATTCATCTCAGTTAATTAAATTTGTTCCTGCTTCATTTACAGTTCCACTTCCAAGCACTCAGATTCAATCTGAATCAACTGTCACTCCCACAGCTGTAGATATCATGGGCACAACTACAACTAGTGGTCTGAAAAGGACATTGTATATAGATGCAAAAAAAATTGGTCCCGAAGATCAAGAAAGTGAAGAAGCAGAAGGTTATGACAAGTATTAGTAGTACTACTAGTACAACAACGTCAATGGTGACTGTGAGTCCAACAATTGCCCATCCTTTAGGAAAAAACCCTCAAAACAGTCCACAAACCCCACTAATGGGTCTAGGTGTTGGTTATCCTCATGGTATTGGTGGAAGCTCATACATCAGAGCAAGTGCTACTGCTATTTCACCATTCAAACATTCAATTGTCTCACAAAATCCTGATTTTCGTTACAATGAATTTGTAACTAACTATGAAAAATCAAAAAACAAGAATAGACAAAATAGTAAGACAATGAAGATGAAAGAAATTGTTGCAGCTTGTGATGCAAAACCTGCAACCAGTAGGCTATTTTTGACATATTACCCAGATAAAGATATGATGGAATTCATGGTTGTTATGCCCCCAGCTAGAGATAACAATCCACTAAAGAGTCAGTTAGATCTATCTGAATTTCAAGTTAGCACCCTCCAAATGGATTTATCCAAAATTAAAAATGTGGACAAGATAAATGTGTCCAAAATGACCAACCAAGTGGTCTACAGTTCAGTGATGAAGTTGGAGAGAGAGAAAGGAAAGCTTCAGGGCACAATAGATAAGTTAAAGGCAGACCTGGCAAATGTAAAGGCAAGTGAGAAAGCAGCAGTAAACAGATGCAAAGAATTAGAGAAAAGGATAAAAAATTCATCCTCTGGCTCTAAAGAAGCAATTGAACAGCAAGAACAAATGGACATAGAACTAAAAACTTTGAGGGAAAATTTGAAAAAAATGGGAAAAAAACTCTAGGATGAAAAAGAATCTTCAACAAAGTTATACAGAAACTTGGAGAATGTTGCAAATGTAAACAATAAGTTAAATAAAGAATTGGAAAATGAGAGGGTAAAAACAAAAGAGTGGGAAGAGAAAGCAAAAGGGTGGGAAAATAAAGCAAAGCAAATAAGAAAACATAGTGAACACCAGTACTCAGAAATGAAAGAAGACCTAAAGAAGGCAAATGATACTATTAAAAAATATGAAAACGGCTTGAATGACCATGTAAATAATACAGTAAAGCAAATAAAAAATTACTTCTGGGGGCACATAAAGACTTCTTCTGATAGGTTGTGTGATTGGTTCGAACTCTACGAAGCTCTTATAGATGTTTTTGGGAAGCTGAAAGAGAAACTTGAGGAGAACAAAAGTTTTGGTCAGAGACAGAAAACTGCAAAGCGGATTATGGAAGAAATCAACAGCACTGCTAACAAGCATTTGGCAAGCAAGGGAATTTAGGACCGCATTGGTTCAATAATAAAGGCGACCTCTATATTTCATAAATGTCAAAAACTAAGAGAAGGAGAAGAAGTTCTTGCTTTATTTGGGCCAAAGCTCGCCAAGATGAACAATAAAACAACAAAATTGATATATCTTGGTTTATCGAGTCTTGGACCTGATTTCTCAACAACAGGTTTCGTTGGGAGATAAGTTTACAAACAAAAGTTGGAGGACCAAATAACCTCTGATTTAGGCAACCTTCCTCAGGACAGAACTCATGAACACATTGCAAAGTGCATGAAAACATTCACAAATTTGCATGCACTAGTGGAACGAACATTGCTTGAAACTCGCTCTTCCAAGTATGGAATGTTGACGAGAATGCAGGTCATTTACCATAACATCAAAAATTTTGCCCTTCCAATCGAAGAAGAATGGAGCATACTACAGAAACTTATAGTCTGTATGTGAAAGTACTTTCAGTTTCAATCATCTCTATATCTTTACTATATATGAATATCTTTCATATTATTTTACATACTACAGTCTAGACTTTAGAATTGAGTTTAAAGTAACAAGTTTGAACTTTATTTTTTGAACAGGATCAATGTTGCAGTCTTGCAGATGCTATTGCCTATGCTAAAATTGCTAATTTACTAAACCGGCCTGTCAAATGTTGAAATATACAACTAAAGTTGTAGAGATGTTTTAGACTTGTAGATGTCTTACTAATTTAGATTTTGAGACTTCACATTAGGCAAATTGACCTGAAGCTGTTGTTGCTCCCTTTTTTCTATAAAAGGGAATTCAGGGTCATTGGCTTACAAGAATTGTACCATATTAGCTGAATATTGCAAATGAAAACCATTAATAATTATTAATTGTGGAATTGAATCTATGATTCTATATAATTTTCATGTTTTCCAAGTCAATGTATGTTGAATAAATGAATAAAATAGAAAACAAAATTTCAAATTCAAATATGAATGATCATTGATGACATGATATAAACTACACTCTACAGTAATAATACTCTTTGTTCTCAAATTTTAATGATGAAACATAATGCATTCTAATTTCTTGCTTTTCTAAAATGAACATTGAATGATAGGATATCATATAGTAGTTAATAAGTTCAAAAAATACCTATTGGTTGCCACTACTAATTTAGCAAAAATTTCCTAAATTTTCCAATTCATCTCTATGTCGTCATCATCATCCATTTCTAGTAGTCAAGTTGCTTCATTGTTCTCTTCATTTTCGTTTGTCTCTTCTTCAACTTCAAGTTCACTCTGACCTCCGCTTCTATGACTCGGACTCCCAATCCCATGGCCAGTACCACTGCCAACTGTACTTGTCCCACTTGGAGTTGCTATAGGAGATTGGTTAATGGTGTTTCCTAGTCCCACCCTTCTTCTTTTGCATCTTTTCTTCTAGATTTCCATTGCTTTTTGAAAAGGAAAAGTATTGACATTATACCTAGATGTGTAAACCCTCAAGCATGATTCCAAATTCTTGTCTAGTTTGTTTCTTAGCTTTGATTTTAGGAAGCCCAAAGCACTGAAAACTCTCTCATCCTCCACTGAACCCAATATCATGGTTTGACATAGATTAGCAAGCTTGAAGTACTCTGAAATTTCTTCACGCAACAATGTGCTCTGTTTTAGTTCTATCCAAAGCTTTGTTGCCGAGCCCTCTTCATGTGGGTTACACATTAATTGATATTGATGCTTCATGGTCCTTGCAAAGGTGCCTGATTGCTGTCTAAGAAGACCCTCATCTAATATTTCGTTGATAGTCACTCCATTGAATTCTATAGATTTGCAAAATTCCTTTATCAAAATCAACAGCCTTCTACGATAATCTTCCTTATTGTTGAAGGACCAATATTGAGGAAACACAATTGCCATGGCCTCAAGCAGTTGATCATATGGGAATCGTGATGTTATTTCAAAGGAAACTCTATAGGCTATGTCCCTTGCAGTAGATGCTATAGACTCGACGATCTTGGTAAACTCTTCCCTTGTAACTCTTGTAGCTCGCTTCTTTGGGGCACTGTAGTACATTGGTATTTGAAATCCCCTTACACAAACACATAAATCTCCATTTTCAACGATCTTTAAATAATTATCGGGATCATCCAAATCTGTTAGTTTCTGCTAGTGATTAAATCTATCATCAAATAAATTTAGGTCAGTACGATAGAGACTATCGAGGGCTTGGCATGACATTTTACGCAACTGAGCATATTCTGCAATATACATGGCTCTTTGCTGGGCTTTTTTCATAATTAACCTCATTTCTTCTAGCATGGGAAGAAGAGATGCCAAAGTCAAAAGTGTCTCTATATTGCTTAACCTCCGAAGCAAGTCGCCACATCTCTGATTTTCTGCATTGTTCCGATTTTCGTACATCAGTCCAATCAAAGATTGATATTCATAAAATACTCTATGCATTGGTCCATCCAAAGAGATCCATCTGGTATCAACATCTTTTAGAACCTTGTTTCCATCGATAATTCCATCAGCAAAGTGTTGAAATTCCCTAAAACGCTTGGGACTTCGACAAAAATATGCATACAACTCTCTTACTAAATCTTCAACCTTGTTTACTGAAGGAAACTTCTTCACAACTCTAAAAGCAAGATTTATCCTATGGGCCATACAGTTAATGGCAACAACATATGGTGAACAAGAAGCCTGCATCTTTGTGCAAAGACCATTCCTTTGACCTTGAATTACTAAAGCTCCATCCGCTCCAACACATACCAACTTCTTCGCTATTGTCAATTCATCCATAGCTCCATATTCAATTAAATTGCTCTTTACTAACTGAAATAAAGTTTCTGATGTCGCATTGTCTCTCAATTTAGCAACATATAGTAGATGTAGTTGGCGGACATTATTTTGTACAGTATAAACATGCATGCATACCCATGACGTATTATCTATTGCCGTAACTTCGTCTAAGGACAATGCAATAAAGCTTGACTCTTTTATTTTTCTTTGTACATCCTCTATTTCAACCTGCGCAATACAACTTGCCCATTCCCATCCGCTGTTTATCGACCAATGATTGACAGGATAGTTAGGAACTTTCAGAAAGTGTAAAAAACCACTCATTTCTGGATAGTCTGTCATTGGACGCCCTCTACTCAAAATATAGAAAACATTACTTAACTGAAAAACTTTTCCACGTTCTTCTACTTCACTTGCTTTTGCAAAAATAGAATTAATAGAACCTTGAACTCCACCACGCTTCGTCTGAAATTTCTGAAACATATAATATTCTTGAGCATTCCTTTTATGTTGACATTTCTCCTTTGTTTTATATCTTACCACTTTTATTTCCTTACCATCAACAGTTGAGGTTTCGTAAATCTTACCAACATGTTTCTCTATGGTGTCTAGTTTAACCTGCAACTGCTTTTCCTTTTTATATTTCCAACTACAAATTGCACATCTGCATTCTACTGGTGGCTCACCTACAATTGGATTGTCCACGGGCTCAATGAATGGATACTTTGCTACCCAATCAAATTTAAATCTCCTGGCCATCTCCCACTGACGATCAGTTTTTTCTTTCGATTTTCATCTCCCTTTAGTGTCACTGTTACTGTTAATTGCACCATCATCATCACCGAAGTCAATTGATTCATCCTAGTACTGGTTATTTACTGGATATTCTTCTTCAAGGTCATCTTCATTAGAGATATCAGGTTCTGCAACTCTGTCACCAGATTTATTAGGCTCCCCAATTTGTTGAATGGACTCCTGTGTAGGTTGAGATTGTACAAGCTCCTCTGATGATGTACCTTCCTTACTTTGACCAACATTGTTGCGTCTACCCCCGCCAAAGTATGAAGATATATTTTTGCATTTCGTTGGCCTCTCTTGGACATCTCCACCCTATTTAGTCCTACTCCTCTTCCTATTTAAATTTGACTGTGACATCTCCATCAAATTAAGGCTGCAATAAAATACTATGGACTCATAGTCGTAATTTTTCTAGTTCTCTACTGATCGCAATACTATGAAGAAGGCTCCTTTTGACATGTTTCAATAATGAAACTCATGTCTTAAATAGACAACTACAAATAAACCATTTTCATTTTGGCGAATGGGCTTACCGTTACTTATGATAAGAACTAATATTTGGCGAAGCCCGCGTAATTTCAAGTAATCGAGTGGGCAAATATGGCCGAAATTTGGGACCCCATTGTGTGTGATGCATGGCGAATTGGGTCCTAGGACAAATAAAAATTTCACATAGGAAAATGGGAATTTGGCGAATGATGATCGTCGAAAGAGACACTCAATTAATTCTGTGGCAAATAAGAGTAAACATTAAAGAGAAATATGGGCGAAGAACCATACTACCAAACTGAAATTACGTAATAATAGTGGTGAACGTTCCAACCACTATATGAGTATATTTTATGGGCGAACCGGTCAACTAGTATATGGTGTTTTTTTTGGCCAATTTCTATAGCCCGATCGGGACATATTCACCATTTGGCGACTAATCGCCACTAAAAAATCCCTGATGATGAATAGGGTATATAATCCTGGCCTACAACATTTTGTCAATCTCCTTGAGATTTCTCCTTCAACTATAGGATCATAGTTTCTTTGTTTTTGTCTAAATGGTGTTGCTTCTGGTTTAAGAAGGATTTCATGTTTGAACTTTCCACCCATGAAATTCTTTAGCTCTTCATAACTCCAAGCAAATACATCTTGAAATTCAATGAGTAATTTTTTGATTTCTACCTTCTCCTCTAGTGTGCAACACTTTCCTATATTTATCATCTTTGCGCTAACTTATGTCCCTATATTGATTCCATCATATTCACCACAAGTTTTTCCTTTCTTATCTCTTTCCCTCTTTATTTATGTATCATGCCTATCAAAAAGTGTAAGAATTTGCCTAAGGACAAAATTCACCCGGGACCTAAGAACTCAAACACAAGCACAACTATAGACCAAAAAGAGAAAGTATGATCAGAATGATGATATATTCATTCAATATGCCATGTAAAAGTACACTAGGAGTGCCTATAAATAAAGGCCTTTGAGATACATCTAGATTGCCTCGTAATCAGCTACATGATATGTCATACAACTAGGCACATGTCTACTAGATATGGATTATCCTCCATTAAGTACGAAAGTATGTGCGATGATGAGAGGATAAGCCTACAAGGTTGTGACACACAAACTAGTGTTGTAGACACCATGTGCTAAAATAGAGTTGCATACTCCTGTGTTGTCAACATGATGACTCAAAAAGGTGTGTAAACTCCTAAGTGTCTCACAAAATAGAATAATAAAATAATGCAAAATAATGAAATAATGCATTAACCTAAGTAAACTTAAGTAAGTGTAAGTAGTAAATACGTATTTACACCAACACCCCCCCTTAAGTGCAACTTAGGGGAATTCCCTTAAGCTTACAAAAACTAGGATGAAGATGCATAATGGGTCCTGGCTACTAGGCCATGTTAGGTACCCATGTACATAATGAAATGCAATCTCTCATAAAGCAGAGAAAGAGGGAAAACCTCATGGGAAAAACCCTCCCCCAAAAAGAGAGATAAATAGGGATGCATGGATGGATGGAGTAATCAAGACCCCCCCCCCCCCCCCCCCCCAATTACAACACACATCTAGTATATACAAGTGAAGAATGAGAGAGACAAAACCTCATAAGAGGAAAAAATCCCCCCCATAAGAAAGAAGAGGAAGAGAGACAAGGTAGTCCCCCCCCCCAATGAAGAATGTCAGGTAGTGAAAGTCGCTCCAAGAAAGAAGTTGGTCCAAGAATGTAGAATGATGTTCCTCCTCTTAGGAAGAAATAAAGTCAAAGCTACAATCCTGAAGATGAATGGCGGCACTGAAACCTGCTCTAGTATCCCTGTGCTGATGCGGATGCTCACCCCTTCCAATTGTGCTAAAAAGAATGAATGTAGATCTGACAAGGATGTCTGTTGAACCTGTTCCAATGAAGAATCTGTCTCCTCAACTGAAAAAGAGACCTCTGACAATTGTTGTACATAAGGATCTACAATCATGCCAACTTGTAAAGATTGATCATGTAGAGAATGGACATGAGGATCAAAGTGAGCCCTTGCAATAATTGTAGAAGGATCATCATTATCAATGAGATGTAAGTCCTCAAGACTGTCTCCCAAGTCAACTAAAGCTGGAGCTAGAAGACGAGATCTACCATGTTGTGATGGACCTTTCACTATGGCAATGTAAGCACATGGACTGGATTGATGACATGACCTCTCACTGCAACTGTCGATAGAACCCCAAGTGTCTGAATCTATTGAAGCACTATCGCTTGTGTCACTATCAGTTCCCACTATGTATGATGTGTGGAGAGGATTAGAGGATAAGCTGGGTGAACTTTCCTCAAAATGAACATCCTTCTCCACAAAAATCTCGTGAGTCTCTAGATCCATTAGTCTGTATGCCTTTGCATTGTCTTCATAACTGATGAAGGTACAAAGCCTAGGTGTCGGTGCCTTGCAACTCCTGGAAGATAGGTTTGCCCATGCTAGATAATTAAAGACTCTAAGGTGACTCACAACTAGTTTTTTGCCACACCATGCCTCAAAAGGAGTCTTACCATTTAAGGCATTATGAGGAGACCTATTAAGTATGTGAGTAACACTACTAATGGCTTCAAATTCAAGTGTAGGATTAAGAGACTTGGCTTTTATATGCAACTTGCCTTGGTTTTGAGAGTCATAATCCTCATAGCTACAACATTTGTCTTATGCAAACTGAATGCTAGTGAATTCTGAAGATCAATCCCCTCAAGTTTGCAAAAGTCCTTAAGTCTTATGTCTACATATCTGTTCTCATTGTCCACCCTTAGAACCTTGATGGCTTTCCTTGATTTGTGTTCAACATGAGTCTTAAAGGCTTAAAGCTTATGAACCACTTCACTCTTATGATGAAGGAAGTAGACCCAAGTGAATCTTGAAAAGTCATCAACAAATGTGAGGATGTAGCGGCCTTGGCTGACTGAAGTCACTACAAAGGGTCCAGCTAAAACCATGTGAACTAACTGAAAAACAATTGGAGCTCTAGAAGGCTTCCCATACTTCTCCTCAAGATGTATATCCATCAAACATGATGAACACTCTCCTTTAGAAAAGTTGATGTTAGGTAGACCTTTGACCATGTGTTTGAAGCAAAGTTGCCAAAGATGGTGGAAGGCAAGGTGACCAAACCGCTCATGCCATAATGTAATCTGTGAAGTAGAGTGAGTCAACGAGGCTTGATAAGGAGACTTAGGTATAAAGTGGGAGAAGGAATAAAGCCTCTTGTCATCATTGACTTTCCCCACTGCAACATGAATCATCTCTAAGACTTCGCACCATCACTAAATCTGGAAGGAACTCAACTTTATGACCATCTCCAATGTGAGTGATTTGGTAAACTAATAGGAGATTGGAGCTAAGGTTTGGAACATAGAGAACATCTTTGAATTCCCCATTTTCCATTTCCACATGTCCTTTCCCTTCAACTTCCATTTTAGTATCATCTCCCATGAAGATGTGTGGTACCTTTGACTGCTTCAATGAAGAAAAGTCTCCCTTTAAAGAACCCATATGGTAAGAGGCACCTGAGTCAAGTATCCATTCCAAAGAAGAACTTGTGTTTGCCATAAGTGCTTGCCCTTTACCCTTTGAAGAGGTTGGAGTTGAATCCTTGGAAGTACTCGGCACTTGGAATCTTGTTCTTCCCAAGTAGGTTTTCTAATTCATTGATTCGTTTTGTCTTGCATTGATGCTCATCATGATTTGGCTTTTTACAATATGCACAATATAGTTTGTCCTTCTTTTCATTACTTCCATTCTTGTTGGAAGAAGAATTGCCTTGTTGAGAGGAAGATTGTTGTGTCTCAGATTGTGATTTCTGCTTCCACTGCTTCTTCTTGTTGTTGCTTTCCCCTCCTTGACTTGATTGGTGCTCATCACTAGCCACCAAGGCTTTGGTCTTTGATGACTTGAGAAGTCCCAAATCCATCAAGTGAGATTGTTCAACAATCAACATCTCCGCAAATGCATCAAATGAAGCTTTTGGTAAGTAGATCCCATGGTCAACCTGTGAGTATTAAAACTCGAAACAAAGGAAGCATACTTTGAAGGTAGCCTCTTCAGGATGTGATGAATCAACTTGTCATCCTTCATGGGATTTCCACAATCTTTAAGAAGTACTCTATACTCATTGGCTTTGTTGATGTAATCCTGAATTGTGTCAAAGTTCTTTGGATCCAAGAGAAGTAGATCATCCTCAATTTGAAATTCCTTTTCTTCATCCACTTTACTATACAATGATTTAAGTTTATCCCAATCTGCTTTGGATTTTGTACAACTGGCAATGTGAAAGAAGAGATCTGTATGAATACAACTCCTGATAGCTCCTAGAGCTTGTTGGTCTTGTCTTTTCCATTCAATGAGTTCTTTAGCATCAGTAGGTTTGGTAATTGTACCATCAACATAAAGACTATATCATTTTTCCATTAATCTACTCCATGCAATATCTTTCCATGCAGAATAGTTGCGTGAAGTTAGAGGAGGACATTTATAACCCATGATGTAGAAAATGAAAAGAGCACAATCACAAAAAAATATAGTACACCTCCCCCCCCCTTTTTATTCAATCAAAAGACCCCCCCAAAAAAGATGCTTTGGCACTTTATAAGTAGTGTGTGTACAATGGGCCACTTGTCAAAATGAACAAAGTGGACTTTTTTATTTTTCTTTTACAACTACCTTATGATGCCCAAATCTATCACTAAGCATTATAGCTCAGATATACAACAATTCTGAAAAGTAATCAAAGCTTTACAATGCAGAAGGAGGCCTAATTTTGAAAGTGAGATTTTGGTCCACACAACCCTAGAATTTGACTTCAGATCTAGAAAGTAGACAAAAAAATACACTTAAAAAATAATGGAACTTGAAAAAGTGACCAGATGTGCCCGTACAAAGCATTTGAAGTTGCAAAATACAAGATTATGTAGGTATAGTCACCAAAAAATGCAATTTCTACAAAATATGTGCACCAAAACTAGAAAACAACACCACCATTGGAAAATATAGGAAATTCTACCTAATTTCAAAAAAAATGCACCTAAATTAGAGTCCGGATGTCTAAGTTATGGGCTCGCAAAGTCAGGCTGCCAAATCAAAAAGCAAATTGGAGAGGGGTCTGGTAGGAAAATTGCGTGATTAAATTTGATGGTGAAACAGCCGTTGCATTACTTGTAAATGGCCTGGTTTTGATGGTCAGACAACTATCAATTTTAACACCATGAAATGCTGACGTAAGCAAAAAATGGCCCCTGCTAACATGTCAAGCTGATTAGACCGCTGACGTCATTGTATGGTTGTATGTTTGCTGACTTGTCATGTATGGCTAGGACTGCATGGCTATACAAAACAACTAAGGTGGTTGTTGATGTAGGTGACAGGGTGGCAGTGCCTGTGTGGCAAAAGAGTACACGTGGCAGTATGTGGAGGCTAGTGAGTCAGTGGTGCTGACATATGCGGGCTTAGTTGTCAGTGGATGAGTTGGCGCTAGCATGACGTTGGATGGACGTGGTAATTAGTCTATGTGGCTGAGTTTAATTGACCACTAAATTGTATTGTGTGTCTGTAGTTTTAAAGCACTACGTGGCGGCATCACACAAGTCTGCATGTTCGACAGTGGGCATGAGTTTCAAATGGCGCTGAGAAACTTGAAATCCATAGTCGCAGAGTTTAACACACCAGAATATGCCAAATACAGGTGGGAGAATAATGTTTGTAGCCAACTGAAAAGGGCACCAAAAGTTGTTGTAATGTTGACTGAAAATCACTACAGGATGCCACCGGTGGTTCAGCCGAAGTTTGGAAGAAGATGGTGCTAAGAACTTCCAATGGTGAGGGCTAGAAAGTCTACAAATAGTGGTGGATGAAACCACATAAACCTTTGCCAGAAACCTCGTCAGAACTCCAAATAGGTCATGGGAGATCTCGCGCTGGAAAAGGCTAAGCGCTACCGCAAAATGTAAAACGGGGCTAGATTTTGCCTTTCATAGTAGGCAGGGGATAAAACAATTGTCTCACAAAGTTGTGGGAGTTGTATGCAAAGTTGTTTAAAAAAAATACTCCTCGCTAACAAAGGCAAGTCTTAAGCTCACCAGTGTGCCGGTTAAGGATGTTGACCACTCGATCGGATGGAGTTGATGCCAGATTTGTCTGTTGATTAGGCTGTGCAGTGTCTGGAAAATACAGGAACAATGCCCACTAAATTTTATGACCTCCCCATTGAAAATGCCTGTGAACAAATAAAATACTCTACGTAGGGGCGGGATCTGATAGCCTGGTTCTGCAAAAATAATTTTTTCTGTCAGGTGCCCGAAGGGCAAATTTTTTTTTTTTTTTGTGTGAATTTGGACGAAAATAAATAAAATTGCAGAGAATAAATATAGATCCAAAAATTAATTAAAATGCAGATATGAAAATGACCATACCCGAACTGCAAATCAGGGCCTCCGGGTTCCGATTTGCAAAATTTTTTTGCCTCATGGTCAACTTTGGGCCAAGGTAGCCGAGTTTATATTGATCTTTACCGATTCAATGTTCCGGACATAATGGCGAGGTCAGATCTAGCTCTAGACACTCCCAATTTTTGCAGTACTTTGGATTCAGACAGAGGTGTTAAAGCAACAATGGTCTTGAATGGCTATGTGATGAGAAAATCTCCAAGCTCAGATACCATGTAAGAATTTTCCTAAGAGAAAAATTCACCTAGGAACTAAGAACTCAAACACAAACACAACTATAGATGAGAAAGATAGAGTATGATTAGAATGATGATATATTCATTCAATATGCCATGTAAAAGTACACTAGGAGTGCCTATATATAAAGGCCTCTAAGATACATCTAGAATGCCTCGTAATCAGCTACATGATATGCCATACAACTAGGCACATGTCCACCAGATATGGGTTATCCTTCATTAAGCACGAAAGTATGTGTGATGATGAGAGGACAAGCTTACAAGGGTGTGACATGCAAATTAGTGTTGTAGACACCATGTGCTAAAATAGAGTTGTGTACTCTTGTGTTGTCAACATGACAACTCAAAAAGGTGTGCAAACTCTTAAGTGTCTCACAAAATAAAATAATAAAATAATGCATTAACCTAAGTAAACTTAAGTGTAAATAGTAAATACGTATTTACACCAACAAAAAGTTTTTCTAAAGAGACTAGATGAGGTGGAATCTAATTACCTCTCAATTGAATCATATCAAACTCTGTTTTTCTTTTATCACTCGTCACTGAATCATCATTGTTTACATTAGTGCTTCCTTCAAAATATAAGCATTCAAAAGGATCTTCCCCTTCAATGAATTTTAGTATGTGTTTATCATCTTCAAACACCTGCAATGAATCTTCATTTCTGGGACATTAGACCTGAATATAACTTCTACTTTATAAACTTGATCTTTGAAATTAGGGTGTGGTAGAAGCAATGATGCAAAAATTGCCAAAGAATAAGCTCTTGAATTGAATTCTCTTAGTAATGATGTAATTGAGAAAGCATCCAAACTCTCAATCTCATCCCACACCTTATTACGATAGCTTCCCAATCTTGAGTTCTTTATTGCATATTAATTTTTGACTTGTCTCACCACCAACTCTGCATCTCCTTGAGCTTTAAGTACCTTGACTCCTTTTTATTTTACTGCCATTATTCCAAGGAGAAGAACTTCATATTCTACACTATTGTTAGTATTTTTAAAATCCAATTTATAAGCTAAGCAAGTCATTTCCCCACTAGGTGATTTCAATACTACCTCTACACCTAAACTAGCATTGGCACAACTGCCATCAAATTCCAAAGTCCATAATTGATCAGCATTAGTTTATTTTGATTCTTCTAAAATATCAGGGGTGTCAGTTTACAACATATAATTACCAAACTGCATTTCATGATACAAGAGTTGAGATCTAGGATCATCTAATTTCAAGACAATGAATCCTTCTTTTTCTTCTAGTTCTAGCTTTACCTTTTTATCTCCAACTTGGATAGTAGCACAAGACCAATCTAGTTTTATCTCCCCCCCCCATGTCTTTGCATAAACTTCTACTTAGAAGCATGCCATAGCTTGCATGGATGTCTGCCAATAAAATAGTAAGTTTTAGCCTTTTGGAAGGATATGCAGCAAGGGCAACTTGAGCATCTTTTATCTATCCAAGCAAAGACAATTGTTTTGCATCCATTGAATAACATCTACCAAAAGTTTTAGTTAGTGGAAGTCCTAAAGCTTTTGTTATAGAAGTAGGCATTACATTATCAGAGGCTCCTGAGTCCATGATGCAGTTACTTAATCTATTTCCTTTGATGAACAAGGAAATGTAGAAGGGATCTAGTTTTCATTTGGGCATGTGGCTAAGACAAGAGGTTCTTCTTCTTTAAACAACTTGGGGAGTGCAAAATCTTCATTAGTTAAAGAAGTTCCACTAGTGCTTGCTTCATTGTGATGATCAACATTGGCATTAATATTGACATGACCTACATCTTTACTATTACAATGCTCAATTAATCTTTTCAATTGATCAGGATTAGACTTTAAGTAATCCAATGGAGATATCTAGATTCTTACTTCTTCATAGTATTGTATGATGTCAAAGGAATTGGCTGACTTACCTTTGTGCTCCTTCTGTGAAGATGAAATTACTATGCCAATATCTTTATCAACTTTGTTTGATGGTGTATTACTTTTGATAGGAATTGAATTGTTGGTCTGATTTTTATTCTTTTGACCTTTGGTCATTACTATTAACTGAGGTCCTTTGAGAGTAGCAAAACAATCACATCCTGCTTTTGAATCTGTTTCACACTCCAAGAAAAAAATTTCAAAGTCCTCAGCAAAGTTGCTAAAAACTATTGGTTAACAATTTGGCCTCCTATTAAATTTTAAAACATGACTCTTTGATTCCCAAAGTTTTGGAGAGACAAAAGGATATTTACCAATAAATGGGTCAATGTATGTATTCTATCACTACCCTCTAAACTACTAGGTACAACTCCCTATGATTTGCAATGAATATGTTTTTTTATGAGATCAAAAGTTTTGACATTATAAACTCTTAACCTGAGAGCAGTAAAGGATAACCAAATTGTTTGTAGGCACAAACAATTCAGGCAAGATGGATTTGAATAAACTATCACATCCAATGGAATGGCTGTAGTAGATTATCTTGAGATTTGTAACACTTACTTCTATTCTAAATGTAGATTAATCATCTAAATGCAGAAGAGGAATGAAGAGATATTCACATGAGGGCAAATGGAATTGTTTTCACTATTAGCCTTAAATGAAATGGAATCCAACCAATAACTAATAGATTCATATACATTTCTCTATCATTTCCCAATAACACCATCTAACATGATATGAAATTAACAAGAGAATAAACAAAACCATATATGAAGAAAGTAAATGGAGTCACCTTCACTATAATTACCAAAATGAAATGGAATCCATATGATTATCACAAAATGACATATGACTGTCTTTCAACTCTTAATGCAGAACTAGTCTATGCATGGGCAACAAGACATGACAATAAAATAGGGTAAATGGAATTATAGACCAATTCACCATCAAGTTTGTCAGCCTTTGTAACATTTATAGTTTTTTTTCCTCTCTCAGTTCAATAGAACAATAGTCACAAAATAGAAAAGAGAATAAAATATGAAATTATCTAATGATATGAAGACGTGGCATCCTTTCCATCGATAATTATGAATCTATAGTACTTTTGTAAATACCCGATGATTGTTCAACTTCATGCAATCTCAAGAATCTTGTAGAAAATAATCATTTTCTTCATATTATGTTATTTCGTGCCAAATCTGTATTATTCATATTCCAACGGTCATTGCAGTTTTGAATTCAAGCCGTCAATCTGAAACCAACGATCATGATTAAAACATTATAAACCTTCCTTTATAACTTCCTTTGCAAGTCCCTTCGTGTATACGTGTTGAAAGTTGTTGTTATGTCGCTATGAATAACAATCGAGCAACTCTACATAGCGACGAAAATAGATCTTTTTTCGATCTGACGATGGCAATAATATGATGTTAACGCTTTTACTTTATAATGTGGATCCACTTTCCAACTATGCATGTCATGGCAGACATGTGGCACAATTTCATCACTTGGAGAATCTGACATTAACCTTTTTGCTGGGGTAAGTATGCCTTTATTTCATTAACCATGACGACTCGGTGATAATTGTTCACTAACCATGATCACAATTTTGCAACATTAAACTTAACAACATTTTCTTAACCTGTGACCATGTGATTTTTGTGTTTTCTTTCTATCGCAACTTTGACCATGAGTTATCTTAACTTGGCTGCAAAGGTGCAATTGTTTCCTTTCACTTAGTCACGACCTTAACTTGGGGTTTGCGTTAATCATTAGTGACCATGTGATAACCGTAGATTTTAAGGATCTGACGGTTGAGATTCAAAAATGCCTTAACTACCCTTTTTGCTCTATAACATAGGCCCATATGCTCCATGTGTCATATAGTCGTTATGTCACTTTAGTTATTCTTCTTGCAACTTTGGAAAGCGACATAACGACAAGCCTAGATCTACTTTTGATCTAATGGTTAAGAAAATACATCTCTAAGGTTAGTTATAATTCCATCTTAAAATATTATCGGTCAATCTAGTCTTCATTTGGTGAGTTGGACTTAATCTTCTAAGCCATTTGACTTGTCAATTGGTCAATGATGTGCATTCTTTCATTCATTTAACTTTTCTCCACCATGTAGCTTATTATGATCGCATATGAATCGTTCATGTACTGGATCGACAACGCACATTTGCTTATCTTCATATTTTGACTCTAGGAGGCTTTTGAATGTTTTCTTCTACATGAACTGCTTCTTCTACTCACTGACCTTGCTCATTTGCAATGTCTTTCATGGAAACCATAACATAATGCTAATTCTTTGTCTTTATCATGGTTAGGAACAAATCAATAGAAGATCTAGACCTTCTTCTCATCGGGATGACACATAAAAACCTCCCAAACCCTAATCACCTAGCTTTGGACTGATGCATTGCTCATATGATTCCCTGCATTAGGTTAGCTCAAAGGAATGATGAGAATAAAGGCCATCTTATGGGCAATCTAGACTCAGACTCAAGACATTGATACTTGATTTGACTCAAAACCCTAAAGCAAAAAGATATGAACTAAAACTTGGGCAACATGGTTATTTGTTGGGGGTTAGGCTATCTCTATTGGGGATTCTCTTGCCTTGCACTGCATCAACTACACCCTCTCCCATCTAACTTTTGGCGATGCAAAAATGCACAAGAAGTTTCCACAATTACCTATTTGCACATCATAGAGCTTCCTAATTCAATAAACTCCAAGATATTCTCCTAGTCATGTAATTATTTATTAACACAAAATTATTTACAACATTTCAATATTTTGGCATCACTATACTTTATAACATATCTTGTTATGGACATAACACCAAAGTGCTAGTTTGATTATGAAAAAAATGATTTTGGATAACAATACACTTATAAATGTAATTATATTAGCTTAATAACAAGTACTAATAATTAATTAAGATCATAATGTGTCAATTTTTTTCATCCATTCGAAATCAAACCTTCAAAATAGGAGAAGAAAATGGAATGGTGAAATGTTGAATTCATTTAACATACTTGTGATATGCTTTGTGTACTTTTTAATTTAGTTTTAATTTTTTTTCTTATTTATTTAGCTTAATTAACTCTTATCTCTACTTTTAATTTAAAAATTAATTAATTATTTAACTTTTAATTTTTAAAATTGATTTAAGTTTAAATTAAACTTATTTTAAAAATTAATTTAGCTTTTCACAATATTAATTTGAATATTAATTTTTAGTGTAAATAACATTTAATTTTAGAAAATTACAATTTATAATATTTTAGTTCTTGCCGGAAACTAATGGAATCATGAGGTTCCATATTAGTTGCATAATCTAAAAATTTCATTGATATACTAATGTTTGCAAAAGGTTTATTAATTTGCATTTTTTGTAAAATTGAAAAATACAATTTTTTAAAAATTGTATTGGCTCATGATGAAAAAGGCAATGAAAAAATTCAATTTTCTTCAACAAAAATACAACTATTTTTCCCAACACCTTTATTAATGCATGCATTAATTGCAACTTTATCTTTTCCACATTTGTGACAAGTGGACAAACTTAAAAAAAAACAATCATTTTTCTAACACCTCTATTAATGAATGCATTAATTTCAAATTTTCCTTTTTCACATTTGTGACAAGTGGATAATTTTTTATTTAAAAAAGACAATTAGTTTTAATTGATGTTTATTTTTGTAATTTGTAAAATGTTATTCAAATATAGATATTTTAATCAAATATAGAGTTAAATATATTTCTTATTTTAAACACATTTATTATTTTCAAATGGTTGTACATTTAAAAAAAAAATTAACTTTAACTATTTTATAAAAATTTAAAATATCGCTCCATTAGTGAAAATATAGGTAAAGTATCAAATTCATATTATTAAACTTAAGAATACAGTAAAAAAAACACCGTTATTACGAAAATTAAAAAATTTGCCCTCACGTCACTGCATTTAATTGTATCACTAATACCATTTAAATTAAAATTGATATGTTTAATTCATACTTTAAAATACATAATATTAATTTTTTATCAATTTTAATAAAGTTCAAATTGTTTAGCTTTATCAACTTTATTTATTTTTATTATAAGTGTGTTTGGTTTTTTTAAAGCATAAATGTTATTTTTAAATTAATTTATGTTTATTTATTTTTATGCATTAGATTTAAACTTAAGAATATTGTCCGGCTTCTTCAATTGGATGAATTTACCGCTTAAACAAGATATATCAAACAATTTAATAATTAAAATTAATCAATTTAATTATTTAAAAAAAAATTATATAATATTATCTATATCTTATATATAATTAGTTGATAAATATCTTTGGTATGATAAATATTCTTTAGGATGTCATCTAATTTTAATTTAGCATGATATTATAATGTTTATTTATATATATTTTTATTGCTTTAATTAATAGATATCATTGCAATTGCAGTTATATAATTTAATAATATACTAATTATACTTTGTAATATAATTTAGTTTAACACTATAATATTATTTTTTTATTACTATTTATTTGTTATATTTATTAAATTAAATACATTATATTTTAACCAAAACCTACTTCAATTCAATCAATGAAGGTTGGAACTTTCGCCCATGCGCCCCTTTTTATATTTCTCATATTAATTTTCCAATATAGATTTTTTTAATACAAAATCAATTGGTTTTTCCCCCTCTATTGTTGTTTTTAATAAACATAACAAATTAGTTGAGGGAGTGTATAGTCTCGTATTGGACTCCTCACATCTTAAGCAGGAGGGAAAGCTCCATTCTCGCCCTTCTAACGTATAATTGGTATCATTCATGTAAAAATGTGATGCACAGGTTTTTTTGAAAGCACTTCCCCCTCCTTCCTCTGCTACTCTTCCTCTACCAGCACTACAAATAGAACTTTTTTGGTCTTTTAAGTAAATCCTTCAAGCAGATAGTTTTAGGCGATCAGAATCCTTCCCAGAAACATGTCTTGATGATAAAAACTCAACTACATAACAGTGCTTAAAATTCTCAACTAAAACGCTTGAAACAATGTTGACAACACGAAAGCTTCTTCGCCGGGGTTATAAAATCGTCTCATCCTGTACTAAAACCCTGTTATCACCACATAAGACAGCCCCTTTTAGAGAATTCAATTCAATTTCCCAGTTCAAGGAAACCCCATTTGCTAACAATGGTTTCTCCCGCTTCTCCCCGGCATTTGTAGAGAAAATGCCTTTCAGATTTTGTAGCAGTGCTCCTGATACTGAGATGTTAGAGTGGAGCAAGAAGTGGCCTTCTGTGGATGCATGCGATGAGTCCAGCATTGAAGCACAGCATAAGAACCAAGGAACTTATATAACAGTCAAGGCATACTTGCTGGGCACGAGGTTTGTGCTTGTGTTTCTATTTGTGGGATTCGATCCTTCTACCTTGCGTTGAGGCTATTTGTCTCTAGATTCTTGATTTGAAGGTTTCTTTTTAAGGGTTTTATATGCTGTGTATTTCGTATCTACAGTGTGGATTTGAAAGGTTTGCAAATGGAGCCTCTGTTCGAAGTTGTTCCCCCCAGTTCTCGTAGCGCCAACAATGTTGTGCTGAGAGTCCCGTCCAGTAACATGCTTGAATATTGTTCTACAAAAAATGTAAGTGAACTGGCTTTGTACAGTTCATTAAGGCCAGGACCTTATAAGCAAGAACGTTTTCCCGTTATCGATAGTTTAAAAATATATATAATATATTAATTTCATTTGCTAAATTTCCCTTCGTCTAATATGGCACGATCAATTGACCTACAACTTCTCCACAACTTTGTTGATTGTCTTCTCCACAACTTTATTGATTGTGGTATGCCGCACCTATTGAGTTGGATGCTGTATTTTATCCAGCTTTAGCGCTTTATCTTGTTTCATGGAGCTCCTCTTTGGAAGCCCAAATAGTTCTGCTACTAGAACTTGTATTTAATTGTTCTAATTTTCAATTATTGTGTATTCTAAAAAAACTCTTGTAGTTGCTGAAATATTCTTGTGCGTATAAATTAGCACAGGTAGTTGGGTTTAATCAATGACAATCTAGTGCTGTGGTTGACTGCTAAGAAATGCTTTAGTCAAAATGAACTGTAGTTCCACTATTAAATAGAATATGGTACTGGATGGTAATTTTTGTCTATTCGGATGGTATATTTAGCTGAAATGTTTGTGAAAGATATTGGGAAGATGCGGTACTAAAATATTTAACTGTGCAAAGTTAACATGAAAACGTTTCGTTTTTGCTCTTTAATGTGGCGCTAATCTGTAAGGGTTTTAAGCGTAATCACGCAAGTAATGCATCCTTGCCAAAGTAATTCAAATTCAGCACTACGTGGGTAAACTTCTTATCTAATTAATATGGGAAAAACATAATGTTCGCAACTTTACAACAAGGAGGTCAGTTTCCCAACTATTCCTAACTTGACCTTTGTATTGCCTAATAAATGAATTCTTCCGTCCCTTCCCTCGGGCATTTTTCTTTCTAGCAAAACTAACCCTCTCCAAACAGAATTCATTTTTTAAATAGAACCGGCATTCCAGGTAATGTAAACTCTCATAATGACTAACCGGAGTCGACATTCTAATCGAACCAATTTGCCTTATTTACTAAATTGATTTCCTAACTAAACAGATGAACTATGTTTTTATTGTATTTTAAATAATTCTCAGCCACTGAGATACTCCCACGTGTGTAACATGTTTTCCCTTGGTGTTCAGGCGTTACCAGTAATTAGTAAGTCCATTAAAAACTGCAAATAGTGTTTGTATGAGGAAAAATATTGAATAAATATAGTAGCAGCTGGTTTGTGAATTGATGAATTCTTCAATGACCTAACTTTTCTTAAAATGGTATTGGCACTTCTTTTAGTTATATTGACATTATATTTTCGTTACAATATAAAGGGACAGTTATCAAGATCCTAACTTTTGTAGCAGTTGGTTTGTGAATTGATGAATTCTTTGATGACCTAAATTTTCTTAAAATGGTATTGGCACTTCTTTTAGTTATAGTGACATTATATTTTCGTTACAATGTACAGGGACAGTTATCAAGATCCTATTTGCTTGAAACATGAATCTGTTGCTCACTACACTCCACCTCATTCTATTTTGATTGCTTCGTGGGACTGAAAAAGGTCCAAAGTATTTGCTACTTCTTCCAGTAATGATTATTACATGTTTTGGTAATAAGCTAAGAAATTAGTGAAGGTCCTAGTTTGGTATATCAAGTTTCAACCATCCATCTCTCATCATGCTGCAATTTTATGTTTGCCATGAGTGTTGTTTAGCGTCAAACATCCCAATTAACTAATGTTCACAGTTTTGTAGTATAGAAGTTTAAACATGCTTTGTAGCATTTTCAAGGTCATAAGGAAATGCAAGTTGATTCCCTTGAAAGGAATGGCACACACAAATAAAGGTGCCATGTGTAAGGATACTTCTGTGTTGTTTTCCCTTGTACCAGGCTGATTGGATATTTTTGTTGGTTTGTGTTTGGAGCTTGTAGGTTTTTGTAGTTAAAGCGAAAGCCAAGTTTATGATTTTCTATCCTTTTAGCAGCACTATGTAATGTTTGAATTTGAATATTCTCAGTTTGATTCCCAGTGTAGGAACAAATATTGCTTCTGGCGTATTTTTAACAAAACATGGATGATCGATCCCTTGACAGAGTTGAGCATTTTATTCCTGGCGTGTATCATGACGAGTTTCTTTTTAGCCGGAGCCTTGATGCTGTTATTTTCTGAGTGATGTGCCAGATAGGTGAAGCAGTGTTTTTCAGGTTGACTTGAGATCCAGGGATCTTATTGATGGATGAGTTGCATCCTAACATTTGACTTCATAGTATGGCATGTTCTGATTTCGAAGATTCCAGAATGAGCTATAGAGCAACTTGCAGATTGATATGGGATTTTTTTATTGGTTTACAGATACATGATTGCTTGAGGACAAGCAATCTGAAGGAGGGAGGACTCTAATGTTCCATTTTTGGGACATTAGAAAATTTAAAGGCCAACCTCTTCAAATATTAAAAGTGACTTTATTGGAGCTTAATGCTTATTGCTAAATGTCATTTTCAATATTAAAAGAGGATTAAAAGGTGACAAGAGAAGAAGATGAAAAGATAGAAAATGGGGATGTGAAGAGTCACTAGGTTATGCTCATTTCAGTATGCTTGGATTATGTTTTGATTTCTGATTTCTTGTGGAGAGATTTGGGAATCTTCTAGCTTTCTATTTAGAATCTTGAGGACAGAAACTTTCAGGCTTCCTCAGTAGATTGGACAGAAACCCAGTTCATCTCTTGAGGTGGATTTGCGACAGAGTTCCTCACTGGATTGGATGGAAACCCAGTTCATCTCTTGAGGTGGGTTTAAATGGAGTTCACATATGTGTATCAGGTTCATGTCTTATTATCCAATCTGTCTGTAGTTTATGTATTTACGCTTGCATATTATTTTTGTATTGATGAAGATTGAAAAGCAATATTATTTCTGAGATTTTTTTTTATGTGAGTATTTTCTAGTATTTTGCTGGATGATTGGAAACCTGTTGAAATACTGTTTAAAATTTATCTGTCACATTTTGAGAAATTTGGGGAAAATGTCCTTTGGGGACTATATAGGAAGTTGACTGGCTTCGATGAGAGGCTCTCCATGTAACTTTTCTCATCTTGGGCTGATAGGAGGGTTTCTGTTGGGGGAATCTCCTTCGAGGTGAACAATGAGGTCATAGCGCAGGCAACAAGCCTCTCAGTGGGCATGAGGAAATAGAAGAAAACCAGTAGAATCTTTGATACTGCGATTCTCAACCATTTCTTTCATGGAGACGAGAAACCTATTGAGCAAAGAGGTGGATCTAACTGTGAGAAACTGTCGCCGCCATGAGACCTAGTTTGCACTTTGATAATGAATTAATTTACTCTCAAGAGCCGCTTTGTAGTTTATTATTATCATCATCTCCTTTTCCTTAATCAACTTAGGAATAGGGACCTCACTTCAACTCCATTCTTCCTTCTGCATTCTATGGACTCAAATGTCAAGGACATAGCTGAAGCCAAGCACCAAGGAAAGAATTACGCTATCCTTCACTGGGGCTTAAATTACTACCTATACAAATTCCATCTTGCCTTATGCCCTCCCTGTGCCATATTTGTTCCAAATGTTCCAGAGTCTCAGTCCTCCCCTTCTGGTAGTGTTATTCCTGACTTAGGCCACGATAAGAAGTTGAGACGGGAAAACCTTGCTCCAACCCTTCCCACAATGCTTCCTCGCTCAAGGTAACTAATAAGCAAAAAGGGAAGAAGTGAGCTAGCCCCTTGAGAAAGCTAAAGCCACAAAGCCAAAAAAATTAATATTCAACATCCAAAAAATTGACTCGGATGTTGAAATTACTGATGAAGCCTGTATTCTGTATTGATTGGTTAGACTTGCAATTAAACCCGTTGACAAAGGAATAAACCTGAAAGAATCCTCTTCTTCTGCGGAAATTGAGGAGACGAAGAGTGGTGAGGGGGAGTAGGAAACCTCGAGCAAGCTGCTCCCTTGACCATTGCAACAGTTCTACACATCTCTGAAAGCCTTAAAACCTCTGTCAATCCTGCTCCTGCTTCCCCATCTCGTGTCAATTTCCCATCCCTTACCTTGGGTCTAGACAAGAACTTTGGGAAGAGGAATGCAGTATGAAGGGCGAGGTCGATAGTGTGTTGGATGCTATCAAGAAAACCATGGCTGAGTTGGGTGTGAAACTTCAGGATATTGTTAGCGATGTCACTCTGCTTGATAAGAGAATTCAAAATGGATTCTCGCTTTGCGCTGAATGTCATGCATAGCTCTGTAAACACACTTTGTTTGATGCAGGAGGCGGCTCTCACAAGGGCAAGCTTTGCGAGGAGGACAATTACAATTAACAGCTTAAGTTCCTCACTGAAGACTGGGGAAGGATGATGCTTTCCAAGCCCTCAAATAGCATGAGAAATTAATGATGGTATATATCTTTTTGTCTTTTTTGATGCTCGGTGGCCTCTGTGGCCTTAGTAGTGGTTTTACTACTTATAGGTTTATCTGGTTTACTTCAGACTCTATCTGTTATAGCCACTTCAGACTCTATCTGTTATAGCCCTGTGTGCAAGGCTGGTTATTACTGCAACTTTGAATAGTGCTGGTAATTTAGTTTTCTCTGGTACTAGTATGGTTAGAACTTATCATTATGTTGTTTTTGATAGAGGTTAAATTTAAGTGGATGTCATTTTTCTGTTAATATGCTGACAATGGTAATCTGTTGATAATACCCAGGTGGTATGTCTAAAGGGACAGCCCCCTTTTTTTCGGCCACTTTTTATATCAAAAACTTTGTGTGCATCTAAGTTATTCCGTGGCTGAAATTTTCATTGTGGATGCATAGTAGAACTGGTTAATTTATGCCTTTTGTGTGAATGTTAACCAACTGGTCTCTGATTACCACTAGTAAGAAAGTGTATTTGTAAGTATTTTAGAACATAAAACCTTCTTGTTAGAGAATAACTTTCCAGATGTCGTGCTCGTTTTTGAGATAAAAACAATGGGGTGAGATTCCGTTTCAGTTATTTCTTTTTCCTGTTTTTTGCAAATCCCCTAGGGAAAAGTTTATAGTGCTGGTAACTTTTTATTGTAGATCATTGCTTAGAATCTAGGTTAATTTAACTTTCTAGGGAGCTTACTTGCAGAATTTGAAGAGAGGTTTATACTTGCATTCTATTCCATTTTATGTTGTCTCGTGGGAGACAGATTAAACTGCTAACTGTTCCTTTGGCTGTGTTTTACATTATTATTTTAGATGTCATTTCTTTCTTTATTAATGCAATTTGAGGTTGAAAAGGGGGGCTAAAATTAAGTCTTTAGATGCTCCCCTTATGACTTCCTTAAGGTGTAAGTTGTGTTTTCAAGTTCTTTTTGGAGCCTAGCATTTTCAACTTGGAAATTATTCTAAGAAGTTCAACTCTCAAATATCTTTTTCTGCTTTTAATTAAATGTCTTCTCTTACAGTTGTGTCTTTATTTGCAACTGAAGTATACCTTTCTTTGTCATGTTTGCTTGAAAACGTGATCAGATAGGATCATAGGAGCATAAAAAATAACTGAAATCTACCTTGCTGCCTGTCATTCTTCAGTAGTGTCCTGGGAAAATTCCCAATTTTGATCATCATACCCATAAGAGAGAATGCTTGGCATAGCTAACAAGTGAGAAAGTCCACTATGATTAGACGAGTTCTGCTACAGTTTGTCTAATGGCAGTTTGATGCACAACCTTTAAAGATTTACCACAGTAAACAACCTGAAATAACTATTGCTCGTTTTGCTCTCGAATTGAGTATTTCTAATTTGACTCTGAAAAAGGCTTTACAGACTTTTTTGATAGATCTGTAAAATAATCATTGTGGGAACTAATTTTTTTTTGAAGTAGTGTTGTAGTTGTATTTCAGAATTCTATCTTCAGAACATATTTTCTAATACTCATTTTCTGATATTGAACGTGATTAAGAATATTGTGAAATCTCGAATAAAGAAAAAAAGAATATTGTGAAATTTGAATTCTGAATCAATGTTATCTGCAAATTCATACCTCAAATCTGAAACAGCACACAATTATTGATGTTTTCACAAATTCACTGTGACTTGAAAGGAAATTGTAATCTTTCAGACCCGAAAAATGAAGACTCCAAATGTACAACAGACTTCTTAGGGAAACTTCTGTTTTTAGAAACAGATGTTGAATTCAGATTCATAACAAAAACTTCAGTCTGAGCACCATTGAGAGCTTGATATAATAGTAAAATAGTTTTCAGCTGGATTGGAAGACAAAACTGCTAACTTTATTTTATTTTTAATATAATAATATATATATCCCAAAGTTTAAAATGTCTTCTTAATTCTGATATTGCTATCGGGATGACTGTGTAGTTATTGAGTCAAACTCTTCTATCCATGTTTCATGAGTAGTGGTTCATAAAAACTCATCTCTCATGAGAATGAATTGAACATTTGATACTCATTGCATCTAGGTGATGCTCATAGAGTTGAAGCACTGAGACTTCTTGGAGGTCACCCATTCCAGTACTCCTCTAGCTCAAGCACTTAACTACGGAGTATCCTTCAAGGTTAAGCCCACTTCGCTTTCAACCCCATTCACAAAACCTTTAACAAGTGTTGTGCCTCATGACCCATTCATTATAAAGCCCCTTGAGCTTCTTTATTGTACAGGGTAAACGGTTTACTAATGCATTCAGACAATAGACAAGAACATGTAACACAGAAGTATTCTTTTTATTATTCGCATGTATACAAAAGATATTGCAATATTTGATATGATTGATTACAATGATGATTCAAAGTCCATTCTGGATGGTGTACATATACCTTCCCGCATGTGCCCCTTTGGATACTATCCTACCCGTCGGCTACAATATATAATTTACCGACAATATCATCCCCCCCAAAAAGAAAAGTCGTCTCCGGACGACAATTACAAAATATCCAAGACAGATTAACAAAATAGAATACACTAACTGTGACTAACTATAACAAGATAGATCTTTTTCCATCACATCACATTCACATTTTTTTCGTGCTTGCACCAAACTAGTTTCCAAAACATGTTGCATCTGTAGCCTCTGCTAACACAATATTGTCTCCTTAGCCAAGTTGACCTTGATAGCCACCTGTGCTGCCTTCTCTGCTTCCAACTCCTAGGTACACTAAGCCAAGTGTCGCTTTACTGTCTCCAACTAAATGATCAGCTCCTCTCAAGCTCTCTATGCATCCACTAAGACAACCTTCCATCCAACACCTACTCTGAGTGCCTCAAAGTGTAGCACCCCTCTTGAAAGGCTTGCTCCAGTGCTCTCTCCACCTCTGGCACATAGACACTATATGCCTGCAGTAGCTCCAGGTCTCATCAACTGGTCACACTTCCCACGACTGATAACTGCACGACTGGGGGTCTAGGGGGCAGCGCCCTCGTAGGGTCGAGGGGTAGTGTTGCGCGCTCCCTATCACGAGATAGGGCGGGGTCGCCGCCAAGACCAAATTAGTACTCTCAAATCCACACAAAAGTCCATTGACCACACCATTTTTGTGATTTTCTTCCGATCCCATACTCTTTCTGCCAACCGCTTGTGTTTTACTACTTGTTTATGTCTTTCCCTTCCCTTTGATATCATACGTTATTCATTGTGAACATTTTTTATTTGTCGTCTTTTTTTTTTGGGAACCTCCTATCACCTTTCTCTTGTGTCTACCGGTGTACTGCAATCTCCTTTCCTTCAAGAGAGTCTGAACGGTGATCTCAGACTTTTGTGTTTTATTGTGATCTCAGACTTTATAGTTGACTATGCTGATGTCATACGGTTCTTCTTCTTTCTCTAGTTCCTACTGTATGGAATGGCTCCATTTCCTGTATTGAAGATGTTCCCAATTCTCCTTCTACAATGTACGGCTTCCTTGCTCCTGTTACCGTACATTTGGTCGTACGGTTGTGGCATGTACTTACAAGCCTCTATCTTTGTCTTCCATTGTACGGTATGTACTGATTCGATGTCTGCTTCCTTGATGCCGTACTGGACTTTTCCTCAGCTTCCTATGCGATTTGTTCTCCTCAAGGCCATACAAATTTGAGGCCGTACGGTTCACTTTTCTCTTTGTTGTACGGTTATTTTTTCTGCCTCCTCAAACACCCAGGCTGTGCGGACCACTGTATGTTGCTTACCTTCTTTCTAAGCCATAGGGGCCACCGTATGCTGCCTTCTTCTTTTTGAGCTGTACGGAAGATGTTGTTTCTTTGCTTTTCATTGCTGTATGGTGTTCTAATTTCGCACAAGCTTTCAGCCATACGAAAGTGGGCCATACGGTGTTCCTTCTCTTCTCCGCGTGGGTCAAAGCTCTCTTTGGATTTTGTTACAATCTTTCCTGAACATGCAAATTGCCGTACATTCTTTGTGATTTCCTTAAGGCCGTATGTGCATTAACTTGTGTTCTCCTTGAGTCCGTACG
Source organism: Cupressus sempervirens (assembly GCA_028749045.1). Classification (NCBI taxonomy): domain Eukaryota; kingdom Viridiplantae; phylum Streptophyta; class Pinopsida; order Cupressales; family Cupressaceae; genus Cupressus; species Cupressus sempervirens. Next base: position 472,381,275 of record CM053793.1, on the reverse strand, counting down.
GTCCAATTCACTAGCTGGTTATTACCGTATGGTGATACTTATTCCCCTCTTGAGCTGTACGGTGTGTCATGTACAATATCTTCTCGTGTTTGGCCGTACGGTGGATCACTTGTGATTTCCTATTGTCTTTTGCTTGGCCGCACGGTGTCCTTCCTAGATCGTACATCGTTTTATTTATTTTTTACTGCCTTCCTTTCTTGCTTACACTCTTGATAGGCCGTACGGCCTTGTTTTATGGCGAATGCACTCCTTTGTACTCTCCTCCACACGTGCCTGTACGACTAGAATTTCTTTTGACGTTTGTCTATACGGTGTACTTTCTTTGCTCTCCTAAAAGGCCGTACTATTTTAAATGCAGCTGTTTTTAATACTAGACTCCAGTTATCTCCCACCAGTATGTTCTCTGGTTCTGTATCATCTCCCAGATTCATGGTTTGTATCGTAGCCTCTTCATATCTTATTGGCTTTTCCTTATTGAATATATGTGTAGATGTTTCATCCAGTTGTGTGTTCCCTTCTTTTATTTCCCTAAATTCTTTTGGAAATCTATCTCCGTTACATTCTTCCTCTATCGTTAGTATGTTGCAACTTTGGAAGAGTTCATAATCCTCCATCTGCCAGTGAAATAGACCGTTCACCAAATCTAGATCTTCGTCTTTCGATCCACCTTCAACCGTAGGACTCCTTCCTCAACCGGTTCCATTTGCTTCTTACCTTCGTCCTCTCCTTCTGAATTGGACGATCCGGCTTCTTCTCCCACCATTTGTGTGTGTAAATCAATAATAAATCTCCGACCTTTACTCTCTATTGATAGTGTATTCTTCTTCTAGTCATGTTTAGTATGAGCCATCCTTGTCCAAGAATGGCGTCCTATCCCCTTCTTTTTAGTGGGATGACTACAAAGTCGAGCAGGAACGACTGTGTTCCAATAGTTACTGGTTGTGCCATTAGGATCCCTAGAGGCTTAATGCCATGTTGGTCTGCAGTTGGCAATTGGAATGTGGGTGGCCATAACGTCGATTGTCCCAACTTCTTCTAGGTATCTTCTAGTAGGACATTTACCCCTAAACCTCCGTCCACAATTGTGTCTGAGAGGATTGTTCCTAATATACCCATTTCTACAATTACCAGATGCCTTCCTGATGTGAGGGCTAGTAGCATTGGATCTGCTGCATTTGTTCCACTTTCCTTCTCCTTCCTAGGTTCTTCTGGTAGTTTAGCAGCTGGAGCCATGTTTGTAAGTGTCGTTCGTAGTTGGGGCATTGTGAGAATCAGAAAATTTAATTTTACTGGTACCTCAGTTTGTAATATCCACCTTATGATGTTCTGTTCTGCGCAATTCCTCATTGAGGTAACTGCAGTGTCCTCCTCTGTTTGTGATTTCTCTGTCTGCATCCCCTTCTCAATTTTTGCCCGTGCTTCTTCCAGTCTTCTTTTCTTCCGTCGGGTTTGGGTACAACTTTGCCTATTTACATGTAATTGCTAGGACTTCCTCTTCGTCCGTTCCTGATTCGATGTTGATCAAATTCACTCCTAATTTCGATTTCAGGGACTTGGCATCTTCATGGTCTCCAGGGCCACACCATCTGCATAACAACTGCGGTGTGTTCGTCATTGTACAGTTTCATGCAAAGTGGCCCCACAAGTTGCATGCCCGACATTTAACCATCAATCGGTCGTTCGCATCATACTAAATCCGACTGCAATCCTTGTTATTATTGTTATTATTGTTGTTGTTGTTTTGTCCCCTTCTGTTGTTTCTGTACCCACCCGAGGTGGCACCATCATTGTTTGTGTTTTCGCTCCCTCCTAACGTGGATGCTTCCTGTGTCAAGAGCACTTGTTGATGCCCTCTTATTTTTATAGTGAACGAGCATTCCTTTGTGGAATGTCCTACGATTCGGCAAATATCACAGAACTGATTCTTCGGATAGGATCCCTTAGTGTGGCCTTCTGTCTTGCATTCTGTGCACCATAGCTCGTTTTCTTTGGTCTAGCTATTCCCTTTCTGCATATTCTTAAACTCTTTCATCATCCTTATCATATCCTTTTGGAGGGCTCAGACCTTCTTACTGCCCTTTTCATCACTACTGCTATCCTTAGAAAAGGATTCATCCAAGTCGGATGATCTGCTTTTCTTCTTCTTTTTTGTCTTCTGTTCACTCTCTAAGTCCATTGCTCGATTGTATGCTTCAGTGTATGATGATGGCGGTACAATCTTCATTTTCCTTTTTAATTCCAGGCGTAGTCCTTCTATGAACCATCTCTTTTTCAGCTTGTTTGCTGGCTTACTTTCCATTTTATTTACTAATTCTTCTAGTTTTCTAGCATATACATGAACTGTTTTATTTCTTTCTTGTTTTGTGCTGTAGATTTCTGCTACCATCTCGTTGTCGTCTCGTAGTAGTTGAAACTCTGTAATAAATTCCTTCTTTATGTTTTTCCATGTGGTTAGCTTTGCCGGATTGGTGTTCAAAAACCAATCGATTGCTACACCTCATAAGGTGGTTGGAAATTGCGTTGCCCATTCGTCATGGTTGTTTTCTCCATTCGTTGTCCAAATTGTTTCGCAAGTTTTGCAGTGTTTGATTGGGTTAGCCATGCTGTCCCTGTCAAACTTTGGTAACTTTTCCTTTGGACCGGCCACCGGCCACCGGTACCCTTTCTTTCTTTTGTTGTGCGCTGCTGTCAGTACTTGCATTGTTTTGTACTCCCGCACCGCTCTGGACACCTGTGTTACGGACACCTACGTTTTCAAGTGGCAGGAAGGCTTCCTCAAGGACTTGGTCGTTTCAACCAAACTATATTTGTTCATTATGTGTATCAGGGACGAAGAGTTCTACCCACGCTCGTGTTCCTTCGACACTTCGAGCCACACTAGTCCTTTCCCTTCCGTCCGGATTTCCCCTTGGCGTATACTAGTTTGCCAATTCTTCCTTTGTTCCTTCGATCACCCTTCGCCTTTCTCAGGCTTCTTCTATCAACCTCTCCCTTGATTGACTTGGCGACTACACTCCGTTCGTCAGTGCTCCTGTGGTACCATGGTCACCTCCTGTGACACCACTGCCATACCCTTTGGCGAGTTGTTGGAGTCTATGCCTTCAATCGCTTTGCTATGTGTGGTTTAATATTTCCCGTGCCACACTTATGTTGTCATCTTCTAGATTCTTATTTCTATCTTTATTCAATGTGTTCAACATTCATAGCACCCGGTCCTTATAGGCAATGGCACCAAATGTTTACTGTACATGGTAAACGATTTATTAATGCATTTAGACAATAGACAAGAACATGTAACACATAAGTATTCTTTTTATTATTCGCATGTATACAAAAGATACTAGAATATTCGATATGATTGATTAGAATGATGATTCAAAGTCCATTCCGGATGGTGTACATATACCTTCCGGAAGGGGTGACTCAACCATCACGTGCCCGTTCGGATACTATTCTACCCGTCGGCTACAATATAGAATTTACCGACAACAGAGCTCATCAATTGATAAGTAGGAGATATTTTCCCACAGCAAGTTGAATTATGATATTTCTACCAGGATTCAATTGTGTAGTTTTTGAGTGAAACTCATTAACCCATGTTTCATGGGTACTGGTTCAAAAGTTCCCATCTCTCATGAGAATGAATAGAATAGTTAGCACTCATTGCATCTAGGTGATGCTCATAGAAGTGAAACACTCAAACATCCTGGGAGGTCACCCAGTCTTCTAGATGTTGGACTCTTTTTTGGATTGGAATCATACAGTCATATGCCTCTTTTGGTTTGCAGATCTTCTCTAAGATCGGCTGCTGTTCTCAACTTCTCCATTTTTACCAAAATAGAACATCTATTGAAATTAAGAATGTCTTCTAGACATTTGAGATTTCTTTGAAATATATTCAAGAAGTATGCATCTATTCTGCAGTGTTTGTGGTTCATCATTCTGTTCCAGATGTTTATCTGGTTCTAGCACAATAACAAATCCCTCTACACCTGTGCTTCAGGGTTTGCAGGTCTTGTCTTGGATCTACGGTAGTTTTCTTCTGGAGGTTAACTATTGGGAGCATTCAGATGAAGTACTATAAAAAGCTTTGGTTGACATAATACTGTGAACAGATTGCTCCTTGATGAGCATTGAAATGGAGGTTTTGAGTTTTTATATTCTTTCTAATTTTAATAGATTTTCAGCAATAACTTCTAAATTTTATGGAGCCTCTATGAATATTTTGATTTTACTAAAACCTAATTCAGCACTTTAGGGGCTCCATAAAATTGGTCAACATTCTTGATCTTGTGTCTTTGACCCACAAATCTTGCTTTGATGTCTGGACCTTAATGTTAAATTGCAGGCATGCGGGAATGGGTATTGCGTTGATGCCTTGTAGATTCTAGAACCTTAATGGTAATCTGTGGAAAATAATATTATAAGATAAACACATGTAGAATAGTCTTGAGGCTTATTGTGAGATAACCTGTAAGGGAAGGATTCTCTTTAAATATCTTTTTTGTTGTCAATGACTTCCTTCACACTATTTCTACATTTTTAATGTGGTTAGACCTGTGTGATGGCGCTTAACTTTATCCGCAAATACAGTGAAGGACAATGATGCTTTGAAGTTTGATTGCATGCATTACATCACGATGTGCATACATATGTAAAGACTCGTGAAAAGAATAAGAAACATCGATTACTGAGATGATAAGAATCTTTTAGACTATCCTGTAATGGATTTAATATAACTAGAGTGATAAAGAAGAAATGATTAGACCCCCAAACATTAACAGATCCAAGACTAATCATCCCATTCGATAATCGAATAACCCTTTTCATTGGTTAGTCATTAAAATGATTGGTCGGATACATAATCCATGTTGGTTAAAGATCATAAGAATGATCACTGATTAGCAAAGAGGATTAGGAAGATTCTTGATATTATATGAGGATAATTGAATTATTAATCATTGTCTATGAAATGGTTAGGGAAGAGAAACATCTCTTCATGTTCAAGGGATGCAACCATTTGGTTGGCAAGGTACAAAGTGGAGATCAATTTCATTCTCACTTGGATCATCATCATCGAAGAATTTATGATCAGATTTAGTAAGCATCAGATAGTAGAAAAAAACATCTCTGAACAAAATATTAATTCTGTAATTATCATATAGTAATCAAAACCATTTCTCAACATTCTTGATTAAGTCTTAATAATTGCACAGATTGAGTCAGAAATAACATCTTGTAGGCTAGAGTTACTCATTACTGCATGCTATGTTTTCATTGATGGCAACTACATCCATCATGCTTGGCCACATTTCAGTTTTATGTTCACTGATGGATTTGATGCAAGAAATGACTAAGTATTGGAAACAGAGCAGACTACAGTAAGAATGATCAGCTTGGTATGGAAGAAATAGAGAGTCAAAGGCTGCAAATGTAGGATATGAAAGTAGACATCATAATATGTCTAATCCCATCTTTGAATATACTGGAGTTTTTGCTATATGCATGAGACGGTTTGGCAGTATTTTGGGCTTGATCAGAATAGTTCGGTAATGTCATTCAGTGTGCTTGGTAAAACGATGTGGAGATCGGTTCAGTGATTTGACATGATAGGGCCAACTATGCAAGACAAAACACTTGCATAGCAAGTTGCTATTTGATGATTTGAACGAGATTTAGCGAAGAATTACACGATTCATTATTTATCTTTTTGGGCTGACTAAGTTATCTTTATGGTTGATATAAGGATTGGGTTTTTGGATTATTGATGATAGAGATGGCAGCGATTGTTTTGGCAGACATAATGCTTTTTCCGTGATCCATTAGTGTGAAGGGAAATAGGAGAATGAGCATATTGATTGTGTACTTATAGTTGGACTGACTAGGCATATGAGATGCCATTTTGTAGTTTGTCTGGGTTGTAGCTCACTTTGTTTTCTTATTGTATGAGGGAAGTATCCCTCAAAAGTTTGTAGCCTTATTTTTGTAATAGAGCAGTGAGCACTAGGCAAGTGCCTAATGCCTTGTGCATTCCCATTTCATACTTGTACTAAATCCTTTAACAAGGATAATTGCTTCTGCAGAGTAATTCCTTGTGGGTCACAATTCCCACCGTGTTTTTTCCCTTAACAGGGTTTCCACAATAAAAATATGGTGTTACGAATTCTTACATGGTGTTCTTATTCTTTTTGAGTTTAATTTTCACTTGTGCATTGATATGGTTAAGCTGCAAGTCTAATCTGGTTCAAAGTGCTATTCCCCCTTTTTCAGTATTCTTCAATCCTAACACATCTCTCTCAAGGTCCGTATACATTTATTTTAATATAAATGATAGAAATATATATAGAAGGATATGATGGATATATAGATAGAGTAGTGTATCCACAAGGACTAAGAAGAGATTAGCTGTAATGAGGTGGTGAACATAATGGCTTGTAAGAGGCTGTTGTAAGACGACCACAAAGGTGGCTAGAACTCCAGGAGGTCCTTACCTTGAGGAGCCAAGAAACTGTTTATGGTCTCTTCCCAAGAAATAGGAGGAAGTGAGAATGCGGAGAAGTCTGTCAAGTTGAGAGAGAGAGTTGTACAAAGCAATTCCGTAGGAGTTGTGTAGAAATGGCTCAACATGAGGCCTCCCTTCTTCTTACCCTTATTAAATGAAAGAAGCTAGATACTCTTATATTATTTATGTATTTATATATGTTTTTGTTTTAAATTTCTAAATCATGCTAGTTCACCCAATCAAGGATCATTGTAAAGCAAGGTAATACTTACCTTTGCCAAGAGAGAAGGTGACATCACAAGTTGTTTATATGTGTAATTAATAAGATTATATTTTGTTCTAACTTTTTTCCCATGTAAACAGTTTTTGTTAGAATCACTTCACTTACATAACCTGTATTATGCTTAACATTTGTCATTTTAATTAATATTGACTTAATGTTGGAGCTCTAAATTTTCTACTCCGATAGACTTGACTCAGATAAGTAGCACAGTTGTTTTTAATTTTAACACAATGTTCTTAGGACAAAAATGTTGCTATTTAGGGTCATCTAGAGCTGGTATAAATTCGATGCTATTTTGATTAAAGATTAACAAGGCCTACTTACATAATTTTGTTATAATCTAAGAACCCTGGATGAGGTATAGTTAAATTAAATATTTTTGGTATTTTGTTTATGAAATATATACTGGATTTGCGTTATAATGGAGGCAAGTGTTATTCTAGGGTGCTAGTTAAAACACTTTTCAGTATATACTCCGTATATTTCAGATCCTGTGCAAGGCGTCATTTGCAAGTGCCTTGATTTTGGACATAGAAGGTTCCTTTCAAGGATTTTATTGTGTTGAAGCAATTGATTCATATATTAGATAATTACTTTATATCTTAAAAAATTAATATTACAATGCTACATTTGTAATGTCCCCTTTTTGGGACATTAGGAAATTTAAAGACATATTCATATAATATTGAAATTGACTATGGGGAGCATAATTTGAGCTTATAAAAGGTCAATTTAATATTATAAAGTGGGGTAAAAGTGACAAGGAGGGATAAGACGAAAAGACAGGAAGGGAGTTGAAGAGTCACAATTTTTAGGATTAAAAGGAGAAATCCTCATTCATTTTTGGACATGCTTGGATTTGAGATTGATTTTCTAGTTTCTCTTTGGAGAACTCTGTGAAGCTGCTAGCTTTCTCTTGTTGAAGCCTGAGGACGAAAACCTTCAAATTCTCTAGGTGGATTGGATGTAGCCCCAGTTCATCATATGTGGTGGATTCACATCAGAATTCACATTTGAGCATATAGGTGTACTCTATTGTTTATTTCCAATCTAGCTATATTTCTGTATTTCAGATTGGACTTGATGTTTGTTACTGCATTGCTGATGCATATTGCAATAGCATATCTTTGAGGAATTTGTATGGACTTGCTGGTTATGATATTGTATTGCTGGAAAATCATAATCAATAGTAATTTTGGAGGTCTTCTATATGAGCATTTGTTGTTCAATCTGAAAGTTTATTGCATGAACCATTTGTCTATGATTCTGAAAACTAATTGAAGAAAAAATGGAAAAAATATCCTAGTGGGATAGTATAACATTTTTTATGGAGATTGGATGTTTGGTGCTGCTGTCTATCTTTCTAGCTTAATAATGTAGGTTCATCACAGTAGCTGACTTCATTATTATATTTGACCAAATATTGTAGAAAATATGTAACATGAAATACACACACCCACATCCACACATATAATATACATACATACATATGTATGTATGTATGTATTTGTATATATGTATATATCATATGTGTGTGTGTGTGTATTGTATGAAAAATGATTTTGAATCTATCATAATGAGCTTCAATTTGGAATTAAAAGATATATTTATAACCTCTGTTATCACTGATGATAACTGAATTGTTTTGCAAATTGGAGTACAGCAGGGCTTAGAATCTAGGAATGAATCTTGGAGCAATCATCGCCATATGGTAGTTTTCCAATATGGCTCTGTTGTACTATTCAACTTTGAAGAGCAGGAAGAAGAAGGATATTTACAAATTGTGAGAAAATATGCTTCTGATTTGCTTACCGAGACAAGAAAAGATGGTATGCACAAACTAACCTGCCTTTCTCAAGAAGATATTCATATGTACTTTTTTCTTGCATACCCTCTTTGAGGTGGCATTGTTTGTAGCATCACATATATTTATATTTTATGTACTATAATGAGGAAGAGACATAAACATTGACTACTTAGAATTTTCTTGTGATTTACATGAGGAATAGGTGATGTGATTACATACATTTTTAAGGAGTTCACTTCAATTCTCTGCTGTTTTCTTAGCTTTGACATTGCCGTTGAATTATGGAGAAGTGATTAGAGGTCTGTGATTCCACTTTCTATGACATTTGCAAATCACCAAGTTTCTGAAACATGGTACATTTTGCACCTTGAATTTCATCACATAGGGAGTTCAATGTGTTTTCTAAGCCCTAATCTTAATTTGTCAATTGCTATTATTTACAGGTTATTCACACTGGTATCATAATTAGTCAATACTTGATTCTGTATATGTTGTTTCGAGCAACATTTTTTGAACATAATTTGTATTTTTGTACATAAAACTATATAATGATACTCTTTTGTTTTGTCTGCAAGAAATGGGGGCTTCTTGTGGCTGTAATATCTTTGAACTTTTGCAGTCTTGAAATCTACAACAATGCCAATTGGTTGAACATTATAGGCATCGTGTGGCAATGCATCGATTTATATCTTTCTTAGGAGGTCTTGTTGGTCAAACAGTGTGTTCTATATAGATGGGAACTAACTAAACAATAATTCCAGAAGAAGAAAGGAATGATTGAAAGAAATTTACATTGGTAAGTCCTACAGAGTCCTTGTGTTCTGAAGCATTATATAGATACTGTCAACATATTGGATTGCTTAGGGCTGTTAAATTGTAAAAGGTATGAGTGACAACATATAGAGTTCTGGTCTTCCTAAAAAGTGCGTTTCAGGAAATAAGTTATGGTTTTCAGGAAGTAGACAAATTTCAGTTTTTGTGAGCAGGTGAGATTGATGAATTGTACAATTTGTTGTAAACTATCCATTGAGATTTGTTTTTGGATTATGAATTGGATCCTTGTCGATAGTTGTGATCCTCGTAATTATACAATGCAAGGGTGATGGAGCAAAGATTTTTCTCGTGTACCTTACCACATTTGTCCGAATTGTGTTGCAATTCAAATTAGAGCTTATACAAAATCTCGAAAACAGATTTAGACTAACTTTTGAAATTACACTGAAGTCGTTCTACAATTTTTTTGAAGGGTCATCATGACATACCCATGAAGCCTGTTCAACATAAACAAAACAGAGGAATGCCAAATCTATCTCAAAGCACCATATCTCTGTGACTTTTTGAAAAAAACATAGTTCTCATGTCTAAAGTGGAGCATGAAATCGCAATCCCAATCAATTCATATCATTTTCTCATCTCTTTGACTTTTTAATGAGAATGAGAATTAAAACATGCAATGACAATTGCAGCCCAAAAGAAACTTAAAAAATGTTCAAGGCAGTAGTTTCTTGTTTCATCAAACTAATGGGACTGAGTTCCCATTTATACTAAAAGAGTATATCAAATCAAATAAGCAGAGAATAAACAAGGAGACAGAGACACATAAGATGGAGAATTTCATGTATCAGTCACAAACTATTAAAATGTTCTAACAAACATATACCATTTATTTTATGTACATCTTGATCCTACATTGTATTAAAAAAAGGACACTTATTCTTTAGTGAATGGCAAATCATCGACTGGGTAATGAATTCTGTTTCACAGGAATGCAATAATAGCCCTCAGTATTGGAAAAATAATAAAATTTATTTGAGGTGAATGACAGTCACCAAGCAAGCTATACAAGGAGAAGAAAAGTGAGGAGTGAAAATAGTATGCTATATATTGGAGAAAAAGTGAAAAGCATTGGATGAATGCTAAACAAATATGAAAGGAGTACAAGCATGGATGAAATAATACGAAAATCAGATATAATATTTCATATTCATTATCAAATGGGAACAATGCATCCCTAATAACAACACTCAGTAATTCTGTATCCACTAGGAGAAGCACCTTTTTCTTTTGTAGACCATTACTTTAGAGTTAAAATTACTATTTGATTGATAGGGATCTACAAATGTTTAATTTCATCAGTATGAAGATGTGCAATGGTTATGTCCACATGATGAAACTGCCATTTGTGATGGGGGCAGTTATAAAAGGAAATTACTTTGTTGAATTTGATATTGTTGCAGTAAGAGTGGAACCTCTGCGGCGGAAGCAATATCACTGCTTAATGGTTTCGTCATGATAAAGAGCCTCTAAAATTGAAGCATGTGGGATATAGTTGTGAGAGGCTTGGGTTGCCTCTTGGAGGATTCTGCGGGGATTAGGAGAGATTCAGCCGATTGTAGCTATTTTGGAGCTTGACAATGAACATAGGAGTATTGTCTTGTTGTATGTTCGCTTTGTACTTGTCTTGGTGATCAATAACTTGAAGTAGACTTACAATTGCTACTACCAAGCTAGTTTGTGGTGAGTTTCCATTTGTTCCAGCACATGAATCTCACTTTTTCAAACACTATTCATTTATTTAATTGCTGTCATTGTGCAAGCAAGTAGAACAGTAATTTATTTTGTGTTCTAGTAATTTCTACACTTTGAATTCAAGAAATTATGGAATCTGATCTCGAAAGTTGTGGAAATAGTTGTATAGCAATTACATAATGTTCCCTTTTTACCTAGCATGTCAATAAATAAATAAAGGTTAATGCTAGCCTATTATCTATTCTCCCCATCGGCTATATTTAACTATTCTTCCAACAGGCTAAAGTTAATAAAGGGGTTTAAGTGTTTTTTAAATAAAATGAGGAAAAAGCTATAGTAATTGCTATCATGAATTTAATTATTCATTGGCAATTGTTAAAAAGGGGCCAAATTAAGTAATGATTTAAGTCTTTCCTAGGTCACGGGGGTTAATTATCAAATGAGGCAAATAATAAATATTATTATTTTCCTAAGTTGCTAAATAAAAGAATTAAAGGAAATTGATAGCTTTTTGGCTGGAGATTTTTATAAAAGGTTTGATTGGGGATTCGAGTCTCATTCTATTATGGAATGTTGATTTGTTACTTGATAATTTCTTCATTTTTTCTGGTTTGACCGTAGCAGCCATATTTGAGGATGGAAAGTCTTGGATATTCATAGGTTGGAAGGAAACCCAACACTACTTGGGAGGTGGACTAACTCTGGGTTCATCATTGAGCAAATTTCTATTGTTCTAAAGAGATTTTGAAGGAAAATTTTTATGCATGTTCTAGCATTGTAACAACATTCTTATTTCCTTGGAAATCTATATCATTTCCTTTGCTTGTTAATTTACATGTCTACATGTTGTTATAAAGCAATGAAATGAAGGAAAACATGGCAAAAGTTGAAAACCTGAAATAGAGTTGAGACGATATCCTAGTTCAGGATATATCAAATCATTGAAGTTGCTACTTCCTTGCAATCTTGAAATTAATTCTTGCAAGTGGATTCAAGAAGTAAAATGAAACCAAGGCTACATGGAAAGAATGATGAAGAATTAAACAAGTATATTCTAACAACAAAAATATGTGAAACAACAACGAGATCAAATTGTCCATTAAAAATCATTTTTTCAGTTCTTTGATATGGGCTCTGGCCTAAAAGTTTGACATCGTAATGAGGAAACTGATTTTGATTGTGAGAAGTTCTTCAAGGAAGAGGCCAACAAAAGGCAAGAAGTTCAAAACTGGTCAAATTCCATTTAAGGTTGAGACAAATTAAAACTTATATCTTTTGATAGGCAAGTAAACACTGAATTCTTCAATTCTTAGAATATACAAGTAGAGGTTTCCTCTAGTATTTATTATGTAGATCAGACACTTTGTTTTGGTAAGTCCCAAAATTTCTGATTATGGGCTTATATGGTGAAATAGCTATTTAGTACTTCTAAGAGGAAAAAAAGCGTATATTATTTAATTGAGAAGATTCAAAGATTTGTTACATATGAATTTTTATTTAGTAAGGTATAAAATGGACCAAAAGACAAACTGATTATATCATAGACAGGGAAGTGGGCAAAATGTGCAAGAATACATCACGTAATTTCAAAGACAAGCTGCGTTGTTGGTCATGGACTCAAAAGAGGACATTCTCACCTAATACCTTAGTTGTTGCCACACCGACATATAAAGGAGGGCATCACTACAAGGCCAATGAACACAGAATAAGCATTTGTCCAAGCTTACCATGTAGAAGAGGAGAAGAAGAGTATTCTAAGAAAGGCTGAAGCAATCGTCAGCACAAGAAGAACCAAGAGAAATACTTCAAGAAATGTAATTAGAAGGGTAAGAAGACTAATATTGTTTAATGCCAATGGAAGGGTCCAAAGAATCACTCTAGCCATTATAACATGGATGGAAATGTAGAAGCCAAGTGTTGGAAATTACATCTAAAATATAAAACTAAGAGAGGACTCTTAGAAGTCCATTGTAACACTACAAGGATTTGTCAAGATAGAGGGTATTTCTGATGTAAACAACAATCTTGAATGTATAGATAGCTTGTCAGCATTGTGAAATAGATACACAACTTGAGGAACAAACTATTTCTATTAAAGTTGTAAGTAGAGAAACTTAGATGTAAATGCAGTAATTGTTGCGGTGATTCACAATGTAACTTAGTTAAAGAATATTGGTCTAAAAACAAATGGTTGACCTCATTCGTATGCATTTGGTTGGTTGACAAAGGGTGTGGAAATACAATTAACTAAAAAGCACAAGTTCCAATTTGGAGTAGATATACAGACAAAGTGGATGTGATTGTAAACTCTGTTGATACTCGTGACATAGAGCTTGACAGTCCTTATGTGCATAGATGGAAAAATTGCAGACTAGTCACCAAGTTTTCCAGAGAAAAACTCATAGGTGGAGGGTGATTTTTTAGAAAAACTGCCATTGATATTTTTTTCAGAGTCTAAAAGAAAAAAAAAAATCATTTTTGAAGCTAAATTTCTTATTTGCAGGAGGATTTATACAAATATAATATTTAACATTTATTTCCATTCTTATACTTTTAAGTTGTATTGGTAAAAATACTGTCAAGATGATTGAGATCAGTTTCAGCTTCATCGGAGTTAAAATGCAGATTCTAGATTTTGGGGATTTTCAAAAAATTCTAGGAACGAGGATTTTCTAATGATTCTGACTCATTTTCTCACAGATCACCTAGTTTCAATTCTATATTCCCGAGTCCTGACAGACTTAGCTCAACCACTTGCTCATACACAAGATAAGCATTACTTTCCAACATGCCAAAGTTGCTCAAACTCACTCTCGGACTATTTTGCTATAATGTATTTATTTCTAGTTTTATAGAAACTATCTACTATTTTGCTTCCTGCCATTAGCACTTTGCATAAGAATTTGATTTTGTACCCACTTTGCAGCTATAAATATATCTAAACTTTGCTTGTATCTTATGTGTTCTCATTAAGTAACTCATTGGATGCATATTTTCATTGAATTTCCCCAAAAAATGTATTTTTAATTAAATTTAGGGTATTTTTTAGATTCTCGAGTTTTTCCCGAAGTTTTGAAAAAAATGGCTGAATTTTTCTCGAGGTTTTTTTGGGCTTGGCGAGTTTTTGCTGAGTGAGAGTTGTCCATCTATGCTTATTTGTTAGAGATAATTTTCATGAAATGGCTAACAAATATAGATGGGCTAAGGATAAAGTTAAATGCATTGTATAGCAACACCAAAGCAAAGCAGAAGTTGTAATGGTAAGTTGTAGTCAGTGTACAATGTCTATTGTTATTTGACCATGTATTAATTTGTTTGTCATTCTTGGGTAGTTATAAGCATTGGTTGGTTGACGGTTGTGTTCTTCTTGGCAACCATCAAGTCCTTGAAATATTGTGTATCAGCAAGGGAAGTAGTATGATCTAGTTGGATCAACTCCAATCATTGGCTGATCATCATTGGTCTTCTTCTGTAATAACTTCATGTATGAATAAAGATATATCTTTTTGTAATTGATACGTGTTGTCATCGTTATTATTAATTCGTTGATTTAATTTATCAGATAGAGCAGTAAACATTAATTCCAACCAAGTTATCAAATTAATTCAAGGTTGCACGGGGACGGGGGTACTTGGGTACTTAGGGTACCGGTATGGGTGTGAGTACGACTATTTTTCAAAATAGGGGACAAGGGCACTTGGGTATGTCAAACTTTTTTTATAAGTTATAATTTAATATTAATAAAAAATCTGAAATTATGAGTCATAACAATGGTTTTTAAAACAAACAGTGCTAAAGTTTGCAAATGTAATGTATTGTTTTCAGTTTCAGATATGTTATATGTTTGTAATAATAATATATAATAAATGTTTAGATGCATAATGAGGAAGGCAAACTTTAAACATGAACAAGAAGATCATAAATATAACAATGACATATTGCAAATGATAAACTTCTAAATTAAACAATGATAAAGTTAACTATTAATCAGTATAGTATCAAAGTTTTAAACTGATTACATATTGAATTAAGCTTGATAAACAACATGCCAATACGCAAACAAAAACAAAAAAATAAATCAAAAATCTTAACCAAGGTCCCCAGCTATTATACTCTCCACTTGAGTACGTGGTACTTAGGGTATGTGTACCCAAAAGTTGGGTAGGTGGGTACGCGCACTAGGGGTGTGGGTACATGTACCCATGCAACCTAGAATTAATTCAACAAACCAAGCATCTCTTATTGTTTGAAATAAGAGAGAAGACACATTGAAGTATTTTTGATGAAGTGTGTGAACTTTAAATAGTTTATGATGTGAGAGGATCTTAGGAGTTTCGAAATGAGCATCAACATTTTTTTTTTCTGTTCTTATTTTTGTGTTCTTAATCTAAGTTCATAAGTAATTGAATGTACCTCTCTATAGGAAGTAAGGATGTACGTTAGGCTTTTTTGTTTTGTTTCTTGGATGTGAGCCCTTATGAAGTTGGAGACTTGAGTTGGACACTTGAAAAAGGAATCTTAGACTTCATACCGCTATGAAACTGATAAAGGTGTTGGTTCCCAAAGACGCAAATTGAGCTTGTCACTTCTCTAATAGGATTACTTAGTTAGTTTTGGCCAACGAACAGGAATAACTTCAATTCCCTTGCACTTCAGGCTCCGCTACACCCAGGCAGGTAGACCTTCACCTCAAACACTAACTGCATGGTTCAAGGTTTTTCTATAGTGAATTTAAGCTTTGGAGTTCTTCAACTGGCAAGGTCTTTGAACTCAATTAATATGGAGTTATGTGATAGTTTGAAATTAATGTTTTGTATAAGGTTTTTTACAATGGATTTGAAGTTTGTAAGAAGGAAGTTATGGATTTTCTGCCTTCAAATATAAATCCAATACTTCAATGATAAAAAGACCAGTGCTTTAGCTAATTTGGGCAGCATAGTCAAGTACAATGAAGATTATAACGTACAACTTTATAATGTTCTATGCACATAAACTATAAACAATTTGATAATCAAGATGTGATGGATCAAATATATATACACAATTCTAAACTAGTCCAGATTGCTCTTTAACTCCTAAGTTCGGGGAGACAGACTGGACACAGATTCGGAAACAATTAAATATTTCACAATATCTGCTATGATCAAGTTTAAAATGCCATAGATGACCTCGTCCACTTATCTGACATAAATTGTTTACAAAATAATAATAAATGATTATAAAGGACCAATTAACTACAATTTACTTCTCCATGCCATTTAAATAATCAAAAGCAACAAGCTTTATAAATCATTGAAATATAATATTAAAATATATTATGAAGTCATATTCTGCTCCTTATTCCTCCAGACAAATAAATATATGAATGTCAAATATTTTTTATCAAATGTCTTGTCTTCTCATCTCCAAGTCGGGCTTCTGTTCTTTCATGTGTTTTCAAATATCTTGCTAGGGTATAGCACTTCGGTTTTTATGAGTTAATCACTGGGATTTATTGCTCATCCTTCCTCACTCCTGAATGGCTTGAAAACAACAGTATTTCACTTCCTTATAATATTCCATCTGATGGATATACTCGCTTGTCTTTCTAACTGCGAGCTCTCGGCATTTGTTTCAGAATGTCATTGCAATAATATTATTCTGTTGTTAACAGATCCCGCTGCAAAGACCTAACACGAACACCAGAAAAAGAATATAATAGTGTCTTAAATTTTTATTCCTGATAGCAAAACCATTTGGATATTTGTGTAGTTTCCACTTGCTGTGTCAATAAGCCCATCAAATCATTGACAGCACACCCAGAAACTATTTTTTCATGCCATGAAAGGAAGAACACTCTTCTTAACTCCATCATTTCATTCAATGAAACAACTAGCAATAAAACATTTACTGGTAGTTAACATGGTGTCTCAGCTCTTAGACGTCACTGCTTCTATTCCCAATGGACAGGCTTCTACTAAACGAGCCAGCCTTGGGCTCGATATGAAACATCATTGCTATCATTAAACCTGATAACTCAACATGTGCATTGTCTTCATATAATGTTACCATCGTTTCTAATTGTTTCTGTGTACGCTATTTACATGTCTTGGATTAGATAACTATAATAGTTAGTAGGTATGTTAATTCTCTCTGGGACGTCTACTACCTTCAGATAATGATACACACTGTTCAAACACCGTCTCTTCCTCTGTGAGGTTGCTCTTATAATCCATTTTCCTATACAAAATATATGCCACATCTACATGGAATTAATTGGTCTTTTCCTTGATCTGCTGTTCGTTGTCTATGCCAGATAGATACTATGCTATGCATCACTGATTTGTAATACTATCTGCCACCAATCGAATGCATGGACATCAAGGTGTGAGCTGGAAATGTTCGAATTTCAAAGTCCTTTGTACAAATCAGCTGGAAGAAATAGAATAGTCTCTAAAATAAGCTGCACAATTTCTTTTGTAATTAAGCATTCAGAGACACCATGAGGTTGTGGATCACACTTCAGGCACATAGGAAATTCTAAACAAGCACGGGGTTGTGGCATCCTACTGATGTGCAAAAAGATGTAGTCTTCTATTGTGTATCTGTTATCATCAACCCTTCTTCAGATATACAACAAGTTTGCGAGTTTCCAAACTTACCATATCACCAAACACTTGTCTTCTAAAATGTGAAGTGAGCAGTTTTATAGATTGGTATTCAAGGTGCCATGTTATGAGTTCTTTGTACAAATCAGCTGGAAGAAATAGAATAGTCTCTAAAATGAGCTGCACAATTTCTTTTGTAATTAAGCATTCAGAGACACCATGAGGTTGTAGATCACACTTCAGGTACATAGGAAATTCTAAACAAGCACGGGGTTATGGCATCCTACTGATGTGCAAAAAGATGTAGTCTTCTATTGCGTATCTGTTATCATCAACCCTTCTTCAGATATACAACAAGTCTGCGAGTTTCCAAACTTACCATATCACCAAACACTTGTCTTCTAAAATGTGAAGTGAGCAGCTTTATAGGTTGGTATTCAAGGTGCCATGTTATGAGTATACAGTGTGCTTTTATAAATTGAGAATAAATTCACCTGTTTCATAATCAGAAATCATAAACCTGGTTTCCTTTTATAACCAAGAAATAGTTATGAGAATAGAGGTTAGTGAATCTATTGCTATTTGCAGATAATACGTGGAAGTGTAATGTAATTGTGTGTCCAGTTTGTTCAAGCATGACTTAGGTTAAAACAAAATGACTAAAAACATGGATGAGCAGATTATAAATTTGGATGCGATGCAAAATTACATGGCTGAGCAAAATTGTATAAAACTCTATGTGAAAAGGATGGTCCTTTTAAAATTAGTTTTACATAAGGCAAATGGTGTGTGAAGTTTGGAAATGTAACTTGGAAATATAGGAGGAAAGTATAGTATTCAGATAAAAATCTATCCAGGTCACAAGTAAATGATCCAAAATATAAAATTGACAGTGATATGGCTTAAAAAGTGTACATAAACTGAGGCCCTTATTTTTGCCAAAAAATAGGGCTCCATCAAAAGGAGGCAACAAATTGTGTTTGAGAGTGTGTTTGGTTGGCTAGTGTGTCAAAATACCCCTTGGTTGGAAAGAGGGCATGTCTATTCTGTAAGTGTATGTGAAAAGTAAGAAGTGGAATCTTTGGAGGAAGAAAGAATGTTTCTTAGATTGGAAAAGGAACGAAGATGGAAGTTCCAGGCTTCACCAAGAATTTGAAATCAAAAGGACTAGTATATTAGATAACTCAAATAGAGGATATTTTGATTTTAGGTGATTAAAGTTTTGGAGAGTGTTGAAGGTGTTAAGAGTGTAGCTTTAGTTGGATTGGTTCGATCTGAGATACATTATTCTTATTGGTAAATCATCATTTCCTATATATAATTATCCATGTTAAATTATATATTGTTATACATATTATTATTATTTATGTTAATATAATATTATTAAATGATGATTACACCATAGAGACATGTCTTCTCTCATATTTATATGAGATCCAAATCTGTATTTGGAACACATCAATTACAATGACCATGATAGTACATTTGCAGAGATCCTTTAACTTCACAGAAGGCACAAACTAAGCTAAGGGTATTGCTCATCCATAATAATAGTGTCATTGATTCTTTAGAGAGAAATCCTTGCTTTTGCCTGATCCCTTGTGGAGATCCTTTAGTATAGTCCAGATCTCTGCAGTTGTCTTGTCAGACGACACTTGAGTGAGCTGATCATCAGTGACTGAAAGCTTAAAGAGCATAACTACTTAATAGTTGCGCTCATCAAACTTCTCTTGAGTAGCATCGATTGTGGTAGGACGAGTCTTGGTACCCGGAACAAGCGCCTCAAGCTGACGGTATTGAGAGATCATCATCATTCTCTGCTTTCAGGTGTTGTAGTTCTTTTTGTTGAATTGCTGGCTGCCTTCCAATAGAAGATTGGTGAGAGTTGCCATGACATGTTTTTCGATGCAATACAAGTGAATATCTAGAAAAGGCATAAACTTTGATGCATATTGACAAAAGACCCCCCAAAAAATGAACCTAGGTGCTGATGTTAGACTCTAAATTTGCTGGCTCAAAAATTGAGACACAGAAAATGATGCACCTAGAAAAAACATAGACTGACTTAGTTGAGCTTATAAAAAACCCACAAGGAATTTGTACACAAAATAAATTTTCGACTTGTAATGAAGGGTGAAAAACCTAGCCTAAAATACAAAAACCCTAGGCAGCCATGAGAGTATGACTGAAGGAGAAGAACGTCAAAATATAGAGAAAAAACTCCGCAAAACACAAGCAGAATGTAGCAGATCCACAAATCCTTAGCAAAAAATGGTGGAAAAAGACTAAAAGAATGGTTGTTTTTTCAAACATGGTTGTAGAAGAAAAATGTGTGCAATGAAAAATGACTGAGAAAAACGAAAACACAGGCCGTTTTTGAAGTTGCGGGTTGCAAACAAATGCACAAAATAGTTGAGAGGTTGTGAAAGGCAAGAGCGAGTGATTTTTGTGTGGCTAAAAGAGGTGTTGCGAGTGGTAGAAGAATGAAAACAATGACCATGGGCTCAAGAATTGAGCAAAAGAAACGACACGTTTTCAGGTGAGCAAAAACTAAAAATCAGTGCCAATAAGATGCAACAAGCCTTGAAAGCAAGCTGCAATAAACTCATGACAATAACTACATAGAGACACGACCCTTGCAGAAAATTGAACACACCTAGGCAAACCATTTTAGAAATCTTACGAGTCTAAATTTTTTATGAAGAAATTAAAAATTTTCAAAACCTATTTTCAAAAATAATTAAGGAAATTTCAATAATGAAATTATAATTTTTTGAAAAAAACCTGCTATCATACCATACTATGGTAAAATAATGAATGTGCTATTAGACAAAGATCATAAATGATCTATATATACAAGTATACACAAGAATGCTTCTATAACAAACAAAGAGAAATATAAACATTCTGAAGAGAGAAACAAAAAGAGAAAGTTTTCGTATTGAATAGAGAGAATATGGAAACATAGAAGAGGAATGACCATTAGAAATAGAAATAAATATATGGAAGAGAAAAACAAAAATAAAAAGATTTAACTATAGTACTTTTGTTATATTTGTAGGGACCTGTTGTGACCTTTTCACACCATCACCCCATTGAAAATGGGGACCCCCTCTTTTACGCTTGCAGTTGGTCATAGTTAGTTGTTGTTTAGTTTTGGAGTAGTTTGGTAGAGTTTCAAGTCACAAAGTTTTTAGATGTCTAGTTCTTAGGATGGATTGAGGTGAAGATCGCCGAGTTGATGTTTTATGGGAATTGGAGGATGTGAGCATAAGTCAAATACTCAATCCTTAGAGAAATCCTTCACCAACTTGATGGAATAACTTATGTACATTATGATCTTGCAAAACTCTCAAACTTGGGGCTTGAGTATGAAATATTGATCAAGGTGAACAAAGAAGTCATGGAATGAATGAAAGTTAGGGGAGAAACAAGTCAAGCTTAACACTTAATTGAATTGTAGGAATCAGTTAACGTGCAAACCTAAGGGCTTGTTAATTTCTGATTTCATCATCATAAATTGAGCGACCAAAAGTGAACACTTTTCGCTCCAAGCATTGCTCAGATCTCAAAGTCGACCATTTATGCTACTAGGTATGTTGACTCAGCCCAAGGCATGGGCATTCTCCTTCTTTGGTTCATCAATTAATGCCAAACTATGTCAATTTTTGAATGACACGAACAATGTGTATTTTGCCCTACACCTAGGAAAATTCCGCTCAATCCCAATAAAGTCAAGCCCAACAAGTGGGCAATTTCTGCCTGAAATGAAGGAAGCCCAAAAGAGAGCAATTTTGGCACCAAGTCAAGATCAAAGTTGAAGCCCAAGACATGGGCAATTTCTGAAAATGTTAGAGGTAGGCGCCCAACAAGTATACATATTCCACTCAATCCATGGGTATGTTCACCCAATGCTAGAACAAAATTTGCTGAGCCTCCTTGCATTCAGCATTTTCCAAACATGCCTTAAGATCAAGCCCAACACCTAGTCATTTTCCGTCCACCTCATGAATTTAAGCACCCAAAAGACGAGCATTATCCGCAAATGTAAGAAAATGAGCCAATTGTATAACTGAAATTGGAAAATACTGAAACATGGAGCCTGACAAGCAAATTTTTTTTAAGAGGATGATTTGTGATTGAAGTTTGTTGAAAAGGGTTTGATCAAATTGACCCTTCTAGAGGTTATTTACTTAGGTTAACTGACTATATAAATGGAGGCAAACCTCGTGATATCTTAGTCATTCCAAAAAAAATAAAAAACATTGATTAGTGATGAGTAAAGCAAGGAGGAGAAAAGTTAGAAAATCAGGAAGTTAATTGAATTCCTTTAGCAGGAGTAAGACAAAGTAAGGTGGAAGTTAAAGAACTTCCTTACTGTTGGGCTGGCAAAATTATTTGGTAGCTTCCTTTGGGTATAAAAGACATCAAATCTACAATGGGAAACCATGCATTGAAAAGATTCATCAACATTCTTCAAAAGAAATCAAGTGTTGGATTCGAGTTGTTTTAAAATTAAAATATTCTTCAGCAAGTTAGTGATTAGGTTAGAGGGTAGACTTAAGTATGTAATTTGGATAAATAAAAAATGTACTTCTAGAATTAGAAAGATTTAAAAATCATTCATTGGAATGTCAAATAACTTGTCTTAGGGACTTGGAGTTTAAGTGTTTGGATTAGAGGATGTATGAATTTATTTTTTAGTTGAGGATGTAAAAGATATATTTTTGACAAAATGATGTTTGGCAAGATAAAATGGGGTAGGAACATGGAATGTGAGGTTCAATCTTTAAGGTCAAAGTGAAGGCGCAGACCCGAGGCCACGGATCAAGGTGATACTTGCAAGTCCAAGTTCAAGTCTTTGAAATGGAATTTGAAGAGCAAGTGCAACATCATGATCAAGTCTACCAATGGAGGAGATCATCAAAATTTCCTTTGAAAATCTAAGTTCAATTAGAAGGATCCAACTACATGTAGCACCTCATTAGTTCTACAAGAGCAAGATCAAGGCGGAATATCAATACAAGCAAGTTCAAAATCATATCAAGGAGAAGGTTTCAAGGTAAAGAACTTCAAAGAATGAAAGCTTGCATAAAGATGAAATTTGGGAATATGAGCCAATCAACTAGAAGCTTGAAATGTTAGTATCAAGAGATTTTTTTGTCTCTAAGTAATTGATTAAATCTACAAGATAAGCATGTTGAGTTGGCGGCCACTCATCTTCAACCAATTAGAAGATTACTATATTACGTGTCCAAGATTAATCAATTAAATCACTCCAAGTGTACTTGTGGAGGACATCTAATGTCTCTACCTAACCAATTTTCTTATTGGAATATAAAAGCTATTTAAATTTCTTATTGGCCCTTAAAGTGGTGATTTTATGTAATTGTATAAGCATTCAATGCTTGTTGTTGGTAGTTACATTAGGCTTGTTTTGGCTTAATCTTGGCCATTAATTCCAAATCAATTAGAGTCGTTCATTATAATTGAACTCCCTATTATGGTTAACCCACTTTTGGGCAAACTTTTTGGGAGCATGATAGAACGTCGGATCAGCAAATGGGCCAAAAATGAAGGTAAGAGAGCAAGAGGGCAAGCAGTTTTCAGATCTAGACACTCCACAATTGATCATTGCATTACTCTTTGGCACATAATAGAGAAACTGTGGGACAAACAGGTAGAAGAAGCCTACTACTATTTTGTAGGCTTCAAGAAAGCTTTTGACATGGTGCCTAGAGACAAGTTATGAAATAGAATGAAAGATTTGGAAATTCCGATTGTGTATAGAGCAGCAGTGCGTAGATTATATGATAGAGTTAGAGCCAAAATTAGAACTAGTGACGGAATGTCAAAATCTTTCGGGAGTGACATTGGCGTTAAACAAGGATGCCCTTTATCTCCTACCTTGTTTGGGTTATACATCGATAATCTAGAAGCTTGGTTAGATAAAATCAAGGGGGAGGGTGTTAACTTGGTAAGGTACGTGGTGAAGCTTCTTTAGTATGTTGATGATCTTATTTTGATATAAAACATGACGTATGGGGCTAAGAGATCATTTAGGGGCCTTAGAGCAATTTTGTCAAAATGTGGGGATGCAAGATATATTACTAAAACCAAAGTCATGATTTTTTCTTTAAGGAGGAAAGAAAAGCATATCACATTCCTGTTTGAATGCAACCCACTGGAAATTGTGAAAGAATACAAGTATCTTTGGATTGACTTCCATTATAAGCTCAACTGGGAGACTTGTAGAGTGAAAATGATTCAAAGGGGCTGGAAAGATTCATTTTTACTCTAGAATAGATGCAGGACAGCAGAACTATGGGACTAGAAAACCAAGAAGACTCTCTTTGGTTTGTTGGTCACACCAGTGGTTCTTTATGGCTGCGAGGTGTAGGGGGGCAATGTGTCAAAATGTGGGTGGAGACAAATAGAGAGAATATAGAAACGAGTAATCACAAGTAACTTTAAAGTCAAGAGTTTTGTGCCTTATGAAATTCTTTTAGCCGAGGCGGGGGCTTTTCTGTTAGAGGCTTCAGCCCTAATCCGGTTATTTAGTTACCTAAAGAAGATTGAAAACATGTAGGATCATCGTTGGACAAAAATTGTGAAGGGGAGAGTCTCTTAAATGAAGGAAGAAAACATGGATGAAGCAAAACATTAAATGGTTGGCTAAATGGAACATCAAGTTACAGGATTGCCTGAATATAAATGTGAACATAAGAAAGTTTGTTAGAGGGAAGTTTCACAATGCCATGTGGAACAATAATGAGTAGAAAAAAAACATATTATATTAAAGAATTCAATTCAATCGGGGAACTTGGCGAAAAAGCGTACCTTGGGGCTGCTATTAAAGGAAAGGCAAGGTTATTAGTGGCACAACTGAGGATGGGATCTCATCACCTTAGGTGCGAGATGAGAAGATGGAAGAAGCCCAAAGAGGCTTGGGAGGAGGGAACTTGCATATTTTGTAGGTCAAGAGTGGTTGAAACAAAATGACATTTTCTCTTAGAATGCGTGGCATACAACAAAATCCGATCTCTCTATGATGTCATCTTGAAGGCAGACAACATGCATAGCCTATTTGAAGGGGACAAGATAAAATAAACTGTTGGTTTTTTGGTTAAGATCCATATCAAAAAATTAGAAATGGAAAGGAATTTGGCAATTATCTAGTGCAGTTGTTCTTCGATCCCTTAGACTGCTCTGGTCTCATGGACATCATTAAAAGCATTCATTCATTCATATAACAGGCAAAGCCTTATAATTTGTAAAGGCATATTTGGAGAATTTTTTGCCTGAATGC
This sequence comes from Cupressus sempervirens, assembly GCA_028749045.1. Classification (NCBI taxonomy): domain Eukaryota; kingdom Viridiplantae; phylum Streptophyta; class Pinopsida; order Cupressales; family Cupressaceae; genus Cupressus; species Cupressus sempervirens. The sequence goes on along the minus strand of CM053793.1, from coordinate 472,356,258 downwards.
TACCAATATAATGACAAGTTCATTGTTGGTTTCATGGTGGATTGCTTAAGCTATTTTGGAGTTCCATGATTTCTTGATTCCCCATTTAGCTTAAATTTGCTTAATATTGATTAGAAGTTTAAAATAGTTGGAGCTAGATAGTTGGATAGTTTGATGGATGGTAAGGCTAGTGTTCATATCTTTTTGTGTTTTTTGATTGCAAGCAATAGTGTAATGTTAGTCTGTGCTTCATCACAAGCACTCCACTTTAACTACTTTGTGTTATTAACTTCTAGTGTTTATGGGTTCGATAAGCACAAGTGGTTTAAAAGTCATAATGGCACCCTACTATGCATAGTTGACTTGGCGAAGGAGGGATTGGTTTGGTCTCACCACAACACAACATTGTCTTGCATTAGTAGAAGTAGCTTAGATCTCTAAACCCTTATTCTATTTTCACTTTGTTTCAAGCCATTGATAGGAGTAGTTTGAAGATGTCAATTGATATATTATTCACATTCGAGAAGTTGATAGATCCTCCACAAACAAGCTAATGTAAGTCACCAAACGATTATCAACGAATCACATCACAAAATTGAGTTAAGCCCAACATTAGAAGGAATCTTGGTTTTGTCTTAGTTGATGACACATTGTCATATGTTTAACATCTAAGCTTCCTTATTCAAGAGAGAATTCAATATGTGGTGTTTTGTCCTTGAATACTAAGTATTACATCCTGCATGTAGGCATAGTCACAAAGCTCACAACAACATGGCTCTTACCTGAGCCAAACACATTAGAGGGTGGATCAGCATGGGGTATTATCATAGACCATGTGGTAGGAATGATCTGTCTAGTGTGGATTGTGACACTGTGTGTAATATGAAACCTTGAGTATCCTCACACACTTTGGGTACAACTTAAGGAGATCTACAGAGACCTTCATATCTCTCCATTCCTAGGGGATCTTGTAGCAACTTGTCTTATTCCCCTTGCACATGCAGATTGTATCTCTCCATTCCTAGTGGGTCTTGCAGTAGATTGTCTTATTCCCCTTGCATGCAGGTTGTATGCTCCTTGATGATGACAATTTAGAGGAGCTTGAGTATATCATGTCTTGCATGTTTTGATGGATCATAGGCTTGCTTTCATATTCATACTCTTATATTGAAACCACATTTCAATTTTTTATTATTGTTTTTTCTTGATCAACTTGGCATTGACACATGTATGCCCCCCTTTGGTTTAGTGCTAGAAGACTCTTAGCATCTTCCAAACATGGCTATTTGGGGTTCATATCTTGCAGATACACCTTGTTTGTAGACTCTTAGATCAAAGGTTTATAAGATTATCTTGAGGACATTCATCTCCTCTTTGTTAATAGCCACATCAATGTTTTTAGCTCATTTTCATTGTCCATGGATCTTGTTCTACATTAGTCCTAAAAAAGGTTCAAGAGTGAGATTCCCTCTTTCCGAAATAGGGCATTTGTGTCATTTTCAAAGGCACACATCATTTGGATTTGAGTTCCTTATTCTTCCAATTTATGAAATTGGCCTCCCCAAAGAATTTGTTTCTTTTTGAGGTGAGAAACATTTTTTGCAGTCAATAGATCATGTTTTGTCTTCAGGCTATTATCATTGGCATAGGAGTCACTTCTTTGCTGGGGGATTCCTAACTTTCATTTCCTCTCTCACATGGGAGTACATCTTTTGTTTTTATATTGTAACTATAGTCCTTTGGGGTAATATTAGGTCCTTTCCTTTTCTCTAGTCATGAGATATTGCATTTGATTGCATATGGGTACCTCATCAAGCCTTGTAGGCGAGATCTATCCATGTATCGGTTCATGCATCATCATTAGAGTTTTAGCTTCTCCCTAAGTTAATCTTAAGGGGGTGATGAGGTCATTTGGATAATCACCTAATAATTATGTAATTAGGGGATAATCACCTAATAATCATCTCTCAAGGTTGCATACCATAAATTATGGCTTTTCCTCTTCAGATGTGATAGGCATTTTGTTTGTAAGTGACTTTTGGGAGCTCTGGGGTTAGCTATCAATTCCAACACTCACCCCTTGTATTTGTGGTGATACCACTTTGCCTCACAACACTAGAGATGTATCACTTTCCAACAATTATACTAAGGATATTACTTTCATCTACCTGTTGCTTTCCTAAATTCGTCTCTAGCTTGAATGCACCTATTTCCCACTTTGTATCTCCTCTTATAGGGCATCCATTTAACCTTATCTCTACCATCTACCTCCTATGTTCCTCTAGTGTGCTCCTCTATTGTGAATGTATCACCTTCTTTCTTCTTATGTTTCTTTGCTGTGCTCCTCCAACTTCAATGCTTCACCTTCTTACCTCCTATTTCCTTCTACAAGGCTTCCATCACTCCTCTTCATTCTCTTTTTCTATGTGCCTCTCGTAGACACCTAAAATCTACTTCCACATTTCAACCTAAATTGTCACACTTTTATCCCCTTCATTAATCTTGTGTCACATCTTCAGTTTTTAATTAGGCCATCTTTTCTTTAATGTTTAACTAAACAGATCATATATATGTAATTAATTGTCATAATCTTCCTTGACTAATTGATTTCCCCCTTAAAATTAAATTAAAATTCATTCACCACTAAAATCCAAAAATCATTCCCTTTGCATATTGACCAACTACTTACATTCTTCTCAAGGCAGTACTTGCATCTCCTTTCCACATGCAAACATAAAAATGTCTGAGTTTCTTCATCCATTTGCTGTAATCCTATGCATCCACTTGCATCCTTCTCATCTCATTCATATGCAATCAAAATCCATCTATCCAATCTACAACATGGTCATCCATATCAACAACTAAAAATCTATATCAACCTCCATTTTGGAGAGACTACACATGTGGAGTTGCTTCAAAGATCATAGGTACATGTTGCCAAACTAAGATCTCTCATGAGCAATATACATTTCATACCTAGCCATCCTTTGTCCACATAAAACAACACATCCCAAAGGAAGTAGTGATGCTGGTGTCTTTTACCACATTTTCTTATTGCTATGCTTTCCTTTGCTTTATTTGAGGTGCAATTTAGTTTGGATTGGATGTTTTTGTTTTAGTGCATTCCTCCTTGTTTTGGCCCAAATTTCACTAACACACCTCCAATGTGGTTTACTTGTGTCCCTTGTGGGACTACTCCATACCTGTCTACTAAAGATAAACTACCACCTTAGCATGTCTACAAATGCTAAGATGTCACCAAGGGAGAGTTGAAACTTGGTATTTAACATAAGAACCATGTTGCTTAATCACATGATCACAACCCCTTCGACAACTTTGATTTGTGCTTTTCTTTATGTAGACAAATATTGATTATCAAGTTTGTTAAGGCCTGAGGGTATAAAATTTATTAATTTGTAAATTATTTTAATTCTATGTATTCAAAACATATTTCATGTAAATTTTATTATATGCTTAGGTTCAAATAACTATTTTAAAATTTAGAATTTTTATGCTTATTTATGTTATATTAACAATTATCTCTATAATTTCATAAATATTAGTTTAGTATAAAATGTTGTTGACACTAGAAAGTGGAAGTTGATACATTGTTGAAGGTCATTGCCACAAAGATGCTGCTTAGAAACATGCATACTATTACCAAACATAGGGGCTATTGTTTACAACCATTGTGGAAGTTTTTGGAGACATCAAGAACAATGTCACATGTATTCCTTGTTGTGACATCAAAGCATGTTTCAATGTCATAGATGAGTTAGATTGAGAAATGTAGGTAACCCTTACATTTTTGGATTTGAAGAAATTAGAGGACAAGGAAGTTTTTGGAGACATCAAGAACAATGTCGCATGTATTCCTTGTTGTGACATCAAAGCATGTTTCAATGTCATAGATGAGTTAGATTGAGAAATGTAGGTAACCCTTACATTTTTGGATTTGAAGAAATTAGAGGACAAGGAAAGATATAGTGGTAGTAATTGTTGTTAATCCTACTTTATTGTGGGTGCAAGTATGAGTTTTGACATTCATATCACATCCACCTTGTTTAACTTAACACAAGCAAACCCTAGTCATTGGTTATTTGGTACCTTGAAACGCACTTGGAGCACACAATTTGCTACAAGGTACATTATGGAATATGAAATGCATGAGGAAACATATAAGGCTTGTGTTGATTTTTGGTATTATAATAACCTTCCAATGAACATGGCGAAGAGTCCATACTAGGAGTACTTGGTCATGGCATTGATTGTTGCAAGTAAAGTGTCCAAGACACTCTCTCCATGTGACTAAAGTGGGAAGTTACTCTAGAATATTGCTACAAATGTAATATTAATGTTAGAAGAATATGAGAAATAATAGTGCAAGTTTTGATGCACCATACTTTCAAGTGGGTGGAGAGATGGATGGATTCACAACCTTATCAAATTTCTAGTGGTTTCAAAGGTTTTTAGCTCAAAGACCATAAATGTTTCCAATAATTAGAGAATGCAAAAAGTTTGAGTCTAACGTTTGATTGTGTAAGAGGTAGGTTTGAAAAATGTTTTACAAGTTGATATTGATAATCAACAACATATTTTGGTGGTAGTAAATTGCTTTTGGAGAGCCATCCATCATTCTTTGGAATCTTGAACCCCTTGAGAAGCCCATTCCCTTGACCATCTTTCGGAGGGCATGGACAAAATTGATTGGGTTAGACCAACTGTGAAATAGGCTAGGAGCACCTCAAAATGCATTATACCCACCCATAGGTTATTAGCTTCATGAGTGACACACCAAGGGGAAAAAGCTTGTGCTAATAGGTGTCATAGTAACAAAAAATATTTGGGGAAAAAATGGCAAACCAAAAGTATAAGTTTTTTTCGAAAAAATAAGGAAAATTTGAATTAAAAAAAAAGTAAAACATTGTAGAAAAAAGGATTTTTCTTTCCCAAGGTTAAGAGCATTTCCATAGTAGAGAGATATAGGGAGCAAATTAAATGGAGTTCAACTTGTGAATTTTAGAAACTAGGATTATGTTGTTTATGTTCATCATTGATTAAATTGTATTGCATAAAGCTTATTATGGAGTACATAAATAATAACTAGATGGTTATAGTTGACAAAATTTTATTTACAATACAATTTGTACAAAGTAAATTTATAATTTAGTTACAAAGAGAAACTCAAACATAGTCAACTACTCTTGCTAACTAATGATGAAGCTCCTAGTTTAGATCCTCGTCTAGTTCATTCAACCTCATGATTACCAAGTTGGCCTCGAGAATATCAAAATCCTCAGACCCAAGCAATTCATTGAAATGACATTTTCCTTTATTGAGAAAACATCATGAATCATAAAATAGGATCAATTGGTTTAAATTTGTGATTAAATGGCACTTGTAATTCCTAGAACAATGTGAAAGAGAACTATATCGAGTGTGAAAGGGAAATAATATGACAAAGGAAGCAAATGTAAACTTCAACTTAATACGTTTTGAATTGAATAACTCAGAATAAGAGTATTAGAAAATGCTTTTGAAACAAAATATTACATCTCAAAAGACCATAAATGATATTGAAATGTTCCTATTGATAACCATTCTTGCAGATTTATAAAATGATAAAGGGAGTGTTAGATATTCCTCCATTAGATGATAACAACCTACTAGTACAAAAGAGGTGAGCATCTATTGGAGCCACAATTTTAAGCTATCATTGTTGAAGTAAATTTTCATTGATTTTACATAGAAGTGGATAAGGGAGTCAAAAACATTTGTTGATAGATTATAGGTACAAGAGTCAATGAAAAATCAAAGCACAAGCAACATTGCCTTTCAATGCAACAATTGCTACTGAACTCTATCTAGATTGTCAAAGAAAAAATGTAGTTGATATTGTTGCAAGGTTTTCCTTTAATCCTAAGGAAACACGCACGACTGCAGTTAAAAGAATATTCATATACCTAATAGGAATAGAATACTACTGATTATGATACATGCAAGAAGGTTATTCTGAACTTATAGTTTACATTGATGTTGATCGGGATAGAAATGTTGATGATAGAAAAAGTACTAGTGGTAGGCCTTTCTTTTAGGAGAAAGAATGATTACATGGTTGAGCAAGAAACAAAGTTGTATATCATAGTCTCTAGGTAAAGTTGAGTATGTTGATGTTTCTATTAATTGTTCAAACATAGTTTGAACTTTGGATCAAGCAACTGTTGGAATGAATGCAAGAAGAAGTTATCGATCCTGTTACTATTTGTTGTGATAACACAAGTGCAATAAATGGATGGATTCACAACCTTATCAAATTTCTAGTATTTTCGAAGGTTTATAGCTCAAAGACCATAAATGTTTCCAATAATTAAAGAATGCAAAAAGTTTGAGTTTAACATTTGATTGTGTAAGAGGTAGGTTTAAAAAATGCTTTACAAGTTGATATCGATAATCAACAACATATTTTGGTGGTAGTAAATTGCTTTTGGAGAGCTATCCATCATTCGTTGGAGTCTTGAACCCCTTGAGAAGCCCATTGCCTTGACCATCTTTTGGAGGGCATGGACAAAATTGGTTGGGTTAGACCAACTATGAAAAAGGCTAGGAACACCACAAAATACATTATACTCACCCATAGGTTATTAGCTTCATGAGTGACACAACAAGGGGAAAAAGCTTGTGCTAATAGGTGTCATAGCAACAATTGGGGAAAAAATGGCAAACCAAAAGTATAAGTTTTTTTTGAAAAAAATAAGAAAAAATCGAGGAAAATTTGAATTACAAAAAAGTAAAACATTGTAGAAAAAGGGATTTTATTTTTCCAAGGTTAAGAGCATTTCCATAACAGAGAGATATAGGGAGCAAATTAAATGGATTTCAACCTGTGAATTTTAGAAAATAGGATTATGTTGTTTATGTTCATATCATTCATTATATTGCATTGCATAAAGCTTATTATGTAGTACATAAATAATAACTAGATGGAAATTTTATTTACAATACAATTTGTACAAAGTAAATTTATAATTTAGTTACAAAGAGAAACTCAAAACATAGTCAATTACTCTTGCTAACTAATGACGAAGCTCCTAGTTTAGATCCTTGTCTAACTCATTCAACCTCATGATTACCAGTTGGCCCTGAGAATATCAAAATCCTCAAGACCCAAGAAATTCGTTTATGACATTTTCCTTTATTGAGAAAACATCATGAATTATAAACTAGGATCAATTAGTTTAAATTTGTGATTAAATGACACTTGTAATTTCTAGAACAATATGAAAGAGAACTATATCGAGTGTGAAAGGGAAATAATATGACAAAGAAAGCAAATGTAAACTTCAACTTAATACGTCTTGAATTGAATAACTCAGAATAAGAGTAATAGAAAATGCTTTTGAAACAAAATATTTCATCTCAAAAGACCATAAATGATATTGAAATGTTACTATTGATAACCATCCTTGCAGATTTATAAAATGATAAAGGGAGTGTTAGATATTCCTCCATTAGATGATAACAACCTACTAGTACAAAAGGGATGAGCATCTATTGGAGCCACAATTTTAAGCTAACATTGTTGAAGTAAATTTTCGTTGATTTTGCATAGAAGTGGATAAGGGAGTCAAAAACATTTGATAGATTATAGGTACAAGAGTCAATGAAAAATCAAAGTACAAGCAACATTGCCTTTCAATGCAACAATTGCTACTGAACTCTATCTAGATTGTTAAAGAAAAAATATATGAAGCCTACTTTGAGAAATGATAAAATTATTAATGTCCAACAAAAGACCACAAGGGTTAAAGGGATTTTTGAAAACAATAAAAGATAGGCAACCCACATCAAGGATACCAAATAGTATTTGTAGGGAAGCAACAAAAATGAAAACAAAACAAGTAGGAGTCAGAGAACCCCATTGAACAACCACAAAGAACTTCAACTCTGAAGGATAAACCACATGGCTAGATAGGGCTTTGGTCCACCTTAGAATAGTCTTGGAGATAAAGCCTACTGTTGATAAGAATCTATCTTAGGTGTTGCGAGTTCTCAGTGTGAAGTGTGTCGTCCATGAGCCTAATGGCTTCTTGAAGATATAGAGCAAGGCACCTTTGATCCATGTACTTGAAGAAGGTGGAGAGTGATCGTGCCTCCTTGAAGAGATAGTAGAACCTCCCTTTGATCTCGTAATATGAAGGGTAGTTGAAGACAAAGTGCACCTTAGAGTCAACCTTCTCGATACAACAAAGTTGACAAATCTTGTGCTTCCTGTCAATTTGATGATTTGTCTCAGAGGGGAGTTAATGAGAATCCACTTTGAAGGAACCAAGGAGGATTTAGGGGGAATGAGACTAATGGTGGGATAAGTAGAAATGGTGGAATTTAGTTTGTCCATCAACCCAAAATTGCTTCGTGTAGAAAGACATGCCATCTTAGGACGAAGGACTCTATGGGGATTGACCCAGATGGTGTGGGTGAACTACATGTAGATATCTGATTTGACACAGAGTCAGCTCTTGCTAACGAGGGAGAAGATGAGGGGTGGCATCAAGAGAGTATTGGAAGGAGGAAATACAATCCATCTCAATCCTTGTAGAACCAAGGGGGACTAAAGTCTTAGCAAACCCAACACAAGCCCGACCAAAAGACATTGAAGTGACAATAGACTTTGGTGAGCATAGAGGAGGAAAGAGTGCTTGTGATGTCCTTAAATTGAATCAGAAAATCCTTGAAAGTGATGAAAAAACCACATCAAATCGAAAATGGCATCAAGCATGGAGGGGCAAACCCTAATACTACAAGAATAATGTAGTGTGGGATGATTTGCTTTCATGCGATGAGATGTTGGAGAAGGAGAATTTGAACTCGCTCAACAGAAGCCCAATCAAAATCTAGCAAAGAACTCCACACCACTGACTCATAGAGAATAGTGGGGTTCCGGTAGGAGTATCCATAAATGCCATCTTGGACAAAGTGTCCTAAAAGAAGTGTCAAGAACACTGATGTTCTAAGAGAGTTATAGAACCATACCCTTTATTGATCTATGACTAAAAGATGGGTCTCATGCTTAATTGGGGTCCAAAGAACTTAACTCCAAGATAAGTGTACAAGGAAGAAATCTCCACCTCCATGCCCTTGTAAAAAAAATGGAGGTGCGAGGTCTTAAGTGTATTGAAGACCACGCTATTGGGTATGTTATTCTAAATTTTGTCTCCTCAAAAGGATGTTCCCTTTAATAGGGACTATTATAATAAATGAATTTTATTTTATTCCTAACAATGTTAATCTATTCACAGGGAACTTATATAATAGTACATTATCTTGTGGCTACCATCCCCACCAGATATTGTAAAGGACGAACCATCAAGCTATCTCTGCAAGCCCTCCGAAGAGGAGTCCAAAAGAATGTCATCCACAAAGAGTTGAATAGAGATCAAGACTTGGAGGAGAAGGCATCCATCTCCCACAAGAGTATGGTCCAAAAGAAACCTCTCACGCTTATCAATGTAGATTCCAAACAAAGTAGGCCAAAGAAGGAAGCCTTGCTTGACCCCAATAGTGCTCTTGATGAAGCCAGAGAATCCAGAAGGGGTCTTGAGATGTGACTATGAACATCCTCGTAATGTCTCACAATAGCATAGACAAGTCCTAGAAATCCAATGCACTAAAGCCTTTGAAACAGGGTCGTCCTCGAGATAGAATCAAAGACTTTGCAAAAGTCAACAAAGCAATAGTAAACCTTCGAGGAACAATGTCACTTTCTTGATGATGCCCCAAAGAGTCAAAATGTGATCAATAGACTCATGATCCAGTCTGAAATCAGCTCTTTCCTATAATAATCTACCCCTCCTTATAATATGGTATTTTTGACTTGGCACAAATTCTAACAGTAATGATTTTCTTAGAAAAAGAATTATAGACGCATTCCCTCAAAAGAGAAAACAGTTGCATGAAGATTGGATTTCCAAAGGCAATGCTTCATTCAGTTCAAGAAGCAATAACTAGCAATAACAATTAGCAATACGTATACAATTTATTAATCAATATATCACCTTATAACAAGCAATGACTAGTAGTCTTAACTTACATTTTACTAGATTCATTAACGAGCCATAACAAATTTCTTCTCTAACCTTCCGTGTGATTGAAGTTAACATGCTTCTTAATACAACAATGCAATTCTAATGCAATATCATGTTTCTCACGACATTCCTATTGACTCTTGTCGGTGATCTCTGGCCCTGTTGAACATACTACCATTCTACAGATTTGTTTGAATTCCTTTGGCTCTAATAAAAACTCCCAGCATCAGCTTTAGGTAATGGCCATTTTCCTACACTCAAATGTACCTATACACCGTCTTAACATGCAGGGTCCTCACAGAAGCCATTTCTTCATAAGGATGTTATTATGAACTACTAATTTCGTGGGCAATAAAAATTCGATAGGTTATCCTCGACAATATTAAAGGATGTTGCGTGACTCCTATCCTTTGTGAACCAAATTCTAGTTGACACCAACGATTTCCTTACTGCACATCACATTTTGTAAGTCCTGTAATTCCCACTGCATATCGACTAACTGTTGATGTCAGCTTTTGTACCACTACATAACATATTAGCAATTGAATACTTGATACGGAGTATCAAACACACAATTCCTCTCTTGAAAAGTTAATACTCATGAGACATGAGAATAACTCCAATGTTCCTCACACTTGTGGATACTAACTGAGTATATCGATGTGATTTGTTGGTAATCACGTAGGCGGGCTTATGTTATTCATTCGAAGATAACTTGGTCCTTGGTGGAATGATGGTGATGGTGATTCGGTGTGAATGTCAGATGATGTTGATGGAGAAGGTGATGGTGATGGAGGGTGAATGTTCTTACGACTTACGCCTTTGTAACTTTCCTCTTCAAAACTCCAACTCCTAAACTACTTGCTATTCTATTCCTACTCCTATGAATGGAAAGATTAGCAAATGGACAGGGATCGAATCTAATGAAAGTTTACCAATGGCTCCACCTCCATAGATGCAATGATTCAAAGGAAAATAAACTAGTTTACTGCACAAGGCTTCCGAACAAGCCGCTAGGATGGTAGTGGCCTAGTTATTAATCCCTATCAAACATCCACTAATGCTACCATGCAACTATCCATCTACTCTTAATCTTACTTAGCAACTTGAAATGAAATCTATTTTAGCAATTTTAAAATGAAAATCTTATTCTAACTAGTGGAAGTAGAAACCATGCAACAACACCAAAAGTTCTTAATCACCATGCAAGTCACAACAATGAAAAAGAAAAGCGATTTTGGCATTGTCTTATGCAACAATTTTCTCCGACCCTTACAAATGAGAGCAAATGGCCTTATATAGAGGCCAAAATGTACAACCGATGGTAGAGATAAAGAGGCAAAATTGACGATCTAGATTGAATCCTAGAAACCCTAATTAGGGTTGCCACCCCATCGGCCAATGAGAAGACGCCACATCATCAATGGACCAATGTAAAAAGTGGAAAAGTAGCAACCAATGAGAAGGCACCAAAATGGTGGCCAATCAGAATTATACACTTGTCCTACCCTAGAAGAAAGAGAAATTGCCACTTGGGCTTACATCAAATGATCTTCTAATATAAAGCTCCCTTTTTCTTTCGTTCTTTTAGCTAAGGCATTGAACCTAGCTAGCCTTTCGTTGACTTCCTCCATGGGAGGGCAAGGTCTATGCTTTATCTTGAGCTCAGCTGATTTCATCATGCTGCTTTCTGCCTGTAGTGTCTTCTCATGGTCCTTCTCATACTCTTTTGCAAAATTGAGAAAGGCATTGAGGGAGGAAAGGGTGCCCAAATGTTTCTTCTTGATAGCAACCTTTCCTAACTCATCCAATCTTGATCCAAGTCTTGTCTCATCGATGTCCCCATCTCTGATGTCTTCAAAATCAAGTGCCACCCCAGTGTCGCTCATCATGATTGAAATGGAAGTGTCAACGCTTGGGCTGTGCTGTGCAACTGCATTTTGTATCTCCTTGAGTGTTCTCAATCTGGTAGTCAAGGCAACAAACCAAGACTCAACCGTACTCAATCCTCTTTCATCAACCAACTTAGCCCTTTCCAAATATGCCTCCGATAGCCCAATGAACGCCTGTAGCCTGGGAATAGCTAAATCCTTGACTGGAAATCCTTCCACTCCCCTTCAAATACTTCTAATTTGTTTCTAACAGTCACTAATGACCGGAATGTTGAGATAAAGGAAGGCCAGAAATTTCACCCATCTTGGATTGTATCATGGATCCAATCCTTGACTTCATGTAGCTGAGCCGCTATCTCTTCTATATTGCTCCCACAGTCTTGAGGAAGGGCTGCCTGGTGCAGCTGATGGATAGGCTGACAATCCCTCCAATATTTATTCTCGGCCTCCAACTTTATGATCTTTTCATTTGCTTTCCTCAATCTTTCTCTTATTGAAACTATGTCCTCTTGGATCTCCTCACACTCCATGTCATCTGTATTCCTTCCCAAGTTATGCTCCACTATCTCGTATTCTTGGGCCACAATCTCATCCAATGCCTTGTCAATTGTCAGTATAGCAATCTGGACCTTTCGATGGCCATCACTGTCGCTCCTAATTGCCTTTGCCATTGTCTTTGCAATCTGTTTCTGGTTCTCGCTATCACCCCTTTCCATTAATCCTTGGATGTCTTCAACTATTCGGGCATTTACTACCTCGTCTCTTGGCATAAGCATTTGCCTTAACCATAGTGGTGCGGTGCATCTCCCCAAATCTGGATTTGGTTCAATTAGCCGATCATCACCAACATCTTTGGGCGCTTGACTTATTTCCTCAATGTCAATTGGTCCATCTCCTTCTTCGCTAGTAACTAACATGTTATCTCCACGTTGATTTTCTGAGAGAGGAGAGTACTTGGTGCTATTATTGTAACCACTTGACTTTGAATCAGAGCTCACTTCTACCGTGGTCCTTTGTTCACTTGTGTTATCTTCTTGGCCTCTAGCCTCAATTATACTTTCCCTTGATGGTGCTGCATGCGGTCTCTTTGCTGGAGGTTCTGGATATTCTTTTATTTTCTCAACCTCCAAAGCTCTCTTCTTGTTCCTAATTGTTTCTTGTTGCCGGCTACTTCCTTCACCCATCTGTTCGATTGATTCCGTTGGACCTTCTTTTGGCTTCATCTTCTCATAAGTAAGGGGAATCCTTTGACTTTGTAGCTTTCTTAATCTTTCATTGTACCATGACTCGGTATGCAAATCAACTACTCTTGTAACTGCCTCCAAGGAAGGATCCTGATGATCATCCCAATCTACTGGATTCAACTCTGTTCCTTCTACTGTATCATAATCTTCTCTCAACACATTTCCATCATCTTTCAGTTGATCGGGAATATCAAGGCCTCTCCATCTAATATCTCTCATCATGTTCACCGACAATCTTGAGAAAGCTAGCTTTCTCACATGAAAGTCATCCTTGGCATTGGCCCAAAAGTCTTCTATAGTGGGAACATGTTTAAATGCATTTTTGTGAGATACCTTGATAATACCATTAGGATCAAATCCTTGCCTTGCTCTGTCCCATCTTAGATGATACCATTCCAATTCCTTCTCCGCAACTGCAAAGGCAACTATCATTGGGGCAACTATCATTGCCAATTCCAAATGAGAAGGTAATCCCTGTCTTACCTTCGAGTCTCATTATTTTGTCATAATGCTCAAGTTGCCTAGCCAATTCCATCAAAACTACCTTGTCGGGTGGGTATCTTGGAAGCCTCTTGGGACAAACTGTGCTTCCTGCTACTCTAATGTATGTGAATTGCGGAAATTGGATGAACCAACTCCCATATTTCTTTATTTTTGCTTTTGCTTCCGATTAGAGTCTCTTAGCAGGTGTCCCTTGTAATACCCTTACCGTCTTGATGGGAAAGGCATCACAAAACATTTTGTACTCCTTGTTTTTGTGCAAATGAAGCTATGGATAGCATTCATGCACCAAATGTTGCCCCGACCCATTACTAACTTCTCCTAAGGCCTTAAGTCCCAGACTTTTATACAATCTAGCAATTAGGTAAAACATATAGGATCCCATGTAGAATTGCTTTTGGTTTTGTATGGTTCTAAGTTGCAACTCTAGATTCTTGCTTAGTATCCTAGCCCAATCAAATCTTCTTTTTCCTTTTTCAATTTCACCAATAAAGTACATCCAATTTTGGAATTGCATACCTTGAGCTAGGCCCATGATCCGGTTGAGAAGCACAATGAGATCTCCATATTCTGATTTGAAATCTGCCATTGTGAGCCTCGATGATCTGGTTACTCCTTTCTTTCCCTCGTGTAGCCAATCTTGTTTTAGATGTGTGAAATAAGCTTCCTGGTTATCCTGAAATGACTTGGCCACCTGATCCATCATCACCATTGTCATGCTCTTGTACTAGGGAATGTTAAATGCTTCTTCAATCGCCTGTTCGCCAATGTTGGCCAACACTCTCTTCCTTTCATCAAAAATGATGGATTTACTAATCAGATCAAACCTAAATATGCATTCCATGACCAATTTTGGACAAGGCAAGGTAGGAGGAAAAGCTGTTGCATGTACAATTTCGCTCCTATATATCTTCTGTGCCATGGGGGATTGTCCTTCCTTTAGTCTATCCTTTACTTGTATCAGATTTACTGTACCGACATTGATATCGGTTATTCACCTCATTTTTGAGAAGAAAGTTGTTTTGGGCATCATATCCTCTTTGTCTTTCTTAGTATTTGTTCCTTTAGGGTTCTTGCTTGCACTAACATCTACCATCCTAAACACTTATTTCTGCCCCTTCATTCTAAGTGATATAGACTACCTTTATCAATCTTCAACCTTTTTTCTATCAATCGATTTTATACTTATTTCTGCCTCGCCAAGTCCTATCACTACACTTATCAATCTTCAATCTTCAACTTAGGGGTGGGACTACCACTTATTTCTACCTCACCGTTGCCTTAGGATAGACTACACTTATATCTTCCAACTTCATACCTAGGTGGTCTAGTTTATTTCTGCCTCTTCAAATGTCCTATCATGGATTCTACCCTTATCAATCTCCAATCTTCAACCTAGGATGGGATGATGAAGTAGTGGATGATGAAGGCAAGAAGAACTAAGGGAAACAAAACTAGACAAAAACAAAAGAGCGAAATCCGCTTAAGGACCCCTTTCAACTCTAAATGAATTGAATTTACCTTTACCAATAGTCGGGTCTTCTTTTGAATTTTGGATCAACACTAGGAATTTCAAGCCCCTTGTAAATATTGATGCCCTAGCTGAAGTAATCAGAATTCTGTCCACTTGGAATTGCCCATGCATGTGCCAAATAATCAGACTTTATTACTTGTTTTTCTTTGCCAAATAATATTGTTCAGATCTGATGCAAAATTGCAGCTCTTCAAGAAAATCAGACTTTCGCAAATTTCGGCTCCACAAAATTGGCTCCACAAAAATCGCAGCTCCACGAAATTTGGCTCCACAAGAAACTGCAGCTCCACAAAATTCGCCTTAGGGCAAGAAATTCTGATTTGCCACAAGAAGTTGCTTAGGGTAGAAATGCAGCCTTCGTGGAAAAAAATCAGATTGCCAACAATGGAAATCCACCTCTGCAAGAATGCCAAAATTTAAAAAATCGCCTTCCTTAAGAAAAATTGCTGCCTTCCTCCAAATTTGCCCAAGCATGGAAGAGGAGGATGGAATGAATGAGGAGGTAAGGGGAAGGAGATCCCTCTTACACCCAATTCACTTGCCTTTTCTAGCTGGCCGACTTGCATCTAGGAGGGAAAAAAAAACATTAATTAATGCACAATTCTGGCTCGGAATAAATGATAAGTTAAAAATTAATTTTGCCACAATTAAATTTGCATTTTTAAATTGCTAGTTAGAGCAAAATTGCAAAAATAAAATAAATAAAGCCTTGGAGACGCTAAATGTTTCCATTTAATGACAATTTAGTAATTAATATATCATTAAAAATCGGATTTGGCAAGCCAAAATTGATTTTTTCAATTTTAAATTACTAATTTCTTTAAATATTTTAAAATCTTCAAGGCATATTTAATTCATTTAATGCCAATTTTTGCAATTTAATCTAAATCGATTTTGCTATGCAATTTTAATTTTTTAACAGAAATAAAGCATTTCTCTAGAATCCAAAATTGATTTTGCAATTTGATTTCACCATCACAAAATTAATTTTTTTTTCATCGAAAAAATTCAAGATTTTCTTAAAAATCGAAATCTAACAAAAATTTCATTTTTTGAAAATTACTCAAGTTTATATAATTATATCCAAATTTTCAAAAAAAATCATCTAAGTACAAAATTTACAATTTTATTTTGCCAAGTGTTGTTCTTTAAAACTTGTTTGGCCTAAGGATAAAATTAGTCGTTCTGGAAAATCAAGCTTAAAACCGAGTGAAAAATAATTTTAACCTCCTCCCTCTTGACCCGAAGGTGTCCAAGAAGTAAAATTTTCTAAGACTTGAAATTTTTGGACAACTTCAGAAATTATTGCCAAGGCGATAAAATAAAAGGGGTCCCCAAATTTTTTTGGGGCGATGGTGTGAAAATCTCACAACACCAACTTCTGCAACTATCCCACACAACTTCAACACTACTCACACCATCTAATTTTTTCAAAATTATCCACTCTAGATACGTTTGAACTCCTCATTGGTTGGGAGACTGTCTCTATGTTTCCTTCATAGTTTAAGTCCAAAATTTCTTCCAAGCTTCTAAATATGCCAGGGCGCAAACTGCAAATTCCTTGACAAGGATTCTTTGCAATTTCTATAACTACAAGCGATTCTTGGGCACATCTTTGAGTGCCGAAGAATCTATTTCTAGGCAAGCTCTATAGACACAAAGGTCTACCAATTTGGCACACAAATCTCTTGTTTTATTTTTCCAAAACTTCCCCTTGAACAATTTCCTTCTTTGGTTTAACTCCTGCAATTCATAACTGCCCATGTCTTCTTGACTTCCCCATATCCACGTAAATAACTAAGCTATTTCAACTACTGTTGTCTTTTAGTCCCCTTTATAATATACATATACATATATTTGTGTGTGTGTAAACATATTTGTATATTCATTAAAATACAAGCCTCCAATTGTTTGTAAATATATTTACATATTGTTATTTGTTTATTAAATGCCAAAAAGGGAAAAGGCATTTTATAAATTGATTTTGATTTTTTTTAAAGTCAGTAGGGGACATTAGAGTCCCTTAGCATAGATGGAACGTTGATATAGCTCCCTAGAAGGACGAATGTGAAGAACTATGGTATAAAGTTTGGAGGTGTACTTGACCATGATAGTCCTGTAATTGTTGGGGTCTGAGGTAGAACTTGCGTTATGGATGAGATGAATAATGTAGTGAGATCAAGGAGGTAATCTTGTGCAAACAACATGATTGAAGAGATTGGACAAGTAGGAGCCTAGAATCGTGAAACCATGTTTGAAGAACTCATCCCAGAATCCCTCATTTGTCAGCCTACAACAATTCATGGTTTTGACAATCTTATTTATTGTGAAGTAAATAGGGAATGACTTGGATAAGGTGCTAGCCGGAGATGTCGTAGAGCACAAAGGTATGGGAGACGATTACTGTGGTCAAGCTTGGGAAGAAAGGGGCGCTACAAGTAAAGAGAGTACATCGAAAGGACTTGGGAGAGTGGAGGGAGGCCTGAAGAGTGCGTTTGTGTTGGGAGATGAA
This sequence comes from Cupressus sempervirens, assembly GCA_028749045.1. Classification (NCBI taxonomy): domain Eukaryota; kingdom Viridiplantae; phylum Streptophyta; class Pinopsida; order Cupressales; family Cupressaceae; genus Cupressus; species Cupressus sempervirens. The sequence goes on along the minus strand of CM053793.1, from coordinate 472,338,514 downwards.
GACACATTTCTTGCGGCGAAGGAGATAGCGGTAGGAGGTCTTCAATAAGGTGTAAGAAGGGTGATGAAATGTGAAAGTGGAACGAAGGGTCCAATGAAAGGTCTTGCAATCTTCATCGTACCATTTGTTCATAGGGAAAATATGTTTAGGCCTGGGTAGGGGGAGCTGGGGAGTGGAGAAATGAGAGGAGAGCAGTGCGGCCTCCAAATGACTGTAGACAGATGGGAGAACATGGTGGTCATGCACTCCAAGGATGAACAGTCAAGGGGAAGAAGCTATTTGAAATAGTGGACAAAGAGGTTAGTGTTGCCCTTGTCAAAACAAACCAAGGTATAAGGAGGAAGGGAGGGAGCAAGGAGAGGGGAAGAGGCAGTAGGTGTATGGGATTTGGAGGATAGAGAGGCTAAATAGAACATGGTAAGCCAGAGGTAGGAATGGAGAAGTGGCAACTGGGAGGAAGGACTGCTTGGAGACAAGACAGTTAACCATGCTGGGATTGCCTCCACGAGGTTTGCACCTGAAGAAGTGGGAACCTAGGAGGCATCATAACCCATTCAAGACCACCAAATCTTGACTCACTGAGTTGAAGAGGATGTTGACTATATTTGGTGAAGGGAACAACCACATCCTCGAAAGATCTGTTGAGCTTCATAAATGCAAGATCCAAATCATCAATACATAGAGTTTTTGGTCTTGTTATGAAGAGAAGGTTGGGCCACCTGAGTCTTGGCATTGAAGTCCATAAGGAGAAAAATATCCCTAATTGTGGAAAATTGTGCAATGCTTTCATACAAATCATAAAGTGATCACCATTCAGACCATTCTAGATAGCATAGGAGGATGTTGGGGGAAAGTAGCAAACACAAAAAATACATCTTTGACACAAGGAATAGTGTGACACAACCAAACCCACATGAATTTGGCAGAGTTATCAGATAAGGCAAGTAGAACCAAGCCACAAATCTAGCAAAGGCATGCAACCCGACCAGAATTGCAGACCCCACCCTAACTCGTAGTCTCATTCTTGAAAATTGAAAACAAATGGTAGGAAGAAGGTGTATAGGGCTATCGTAAGTCTTAGTGAGAAAGAGCAAATCACATGAGTCTATCACGTTGTGGAGAAGACTAGGCGATGACCAAATGGACTTGTTGCAATTCGAACAATTAACCTTTAGAATTGAGTCCTTCCTCCTACCCACAACTTGCAGGTTACAAATTTGTCATTTAGCAACATCGAATGGATGTCGAGATTCCTACTTTGAGGGGGGGGGGGGAGGGGGATGGAGTCCTTGATGATAGCCTTAAGGTTGCAAATGACGACCCACTTGTTATTGCGTCTAGTTGTAGCAAGTGCTTGAGTTGGGCAACCTTTGTCTTGATGAGATCTTCGTCAAGGAAGATCTTCGTGGGTGGAAAAACAATTTCTATCTACCCTTGACAGTGCATAGATGGTCAACGGCAGTTTGAAAGCAAAGAAAAACGGTGGAGTCATATCCAACCCAAGCTTTGTCCAGATTGATACCATTAATGCCGAGGTAGTCGCATTGAAACATCAAAACAACTACTATAGGATCCAAGGAAAGTGGTGGAAGGCCCCATACTTTAATTTTGAGGTTGAGCTCGAGAATGTGCGTGGGCTATTCAACCAACTTGAAATGAAACAAGCATCTCGACCGAAATGAGTTTAGGACTATTGCTATTGTTGCTGAAAACAAAAGCATGAGATTTCAATTGTTTTTTGGTTTGTACTTGTGATCAAGTAATTTTGTGTCTGTGGTAGTAAACTGTTTGATTGTTGTTAGCAAATTCCTGAGCTTTGCATTCTCTACTAAATTTGCAAAATACTATCAGAGACCTCTTTGAATGAAGTCTTAAGTGCCACATTATTGGGTTTCAACTTCAAGACTTTATCAAGTAACTCCTGTATGGTTGTGTTATTAGAAGTTTTGCACCAGCAAGTAATCCTAGGAAGCGAGGTCAAGCAAGGAGGGGATGGTCAACATCGCTTTGAAAGAAAAGAAAAAGGGTGGAGTTGTATCCAACCCAATCTCTGTCCAAAATGATGCCATTAATGCTAAGGTAGTTGCATAGGAGCATCAAACCAACTACCGTAGGATCCAGAGAAAGTGGAAGAAGGCCTCACATTTTAAGGTCAAGCTCACAAGATTTGTGCGTAGGCTATTCAACCAATTGGGAATGAAACAAGCACCTCGACCCCAACCAATTGATAACCACTATTATTGTAGGGAGAGACACTTTTCTTCACCCTTAGCTATTCAAGGGAGGTCCACCGAAACAGTAGGCAACAAAAGTTGGAGTCTTCATTTATATCTTTAAGTTATTGCTTACAAATTGCAATTGTCGCTATGTACAAACTTTTGAAGATCATATTTGTATGACTTTGGTGGTAAGATTTGGGTGCAAAACATTTTGCCCTTGTTAAATGCTTAATATGTTGCCCTTGTGCCTTTTTTATTTGTTCACTTATGTAAGCTTTGAGAGATAGTACCTCTAATACCAAAAGGAGCATTAAATATAGGATAAAGCCTAAATTATTGAAAGAGACTTCGTCCTATAAAATAAAGAGCCGCTGAAGTTAAAAGAGGCAAAAGATTAAAAATACATTTCTCCTCAAAGAAAGGAATTAGAACAATCCTTTGCGAATAAAAAGGCAAGGCCAATGATCAAAACATAATAAAGTTTGACTGTTTCATGGCCTACATGCCTTTCAGCAAATGTTTTTCACAAGCGATTGTGAGATGTTAATGAGGAGGATGATCCAAATGGATTTTTCTCTTTCCATTTTCAACTTGCCAAATTTGTTATTAAATACATTGTATACAAGTAAGCAAAGCATCTTGTCTTTGCACAAGGTTGCTTCTGTTGTGAGATATTTTGACTCAATAATTGTTTTTTTTTTGTATTCAGAAGCTTCTGACTTTTAGAGATCTGTGCTACTATGCATTTAAAAAAATATTTTCTAAGAGATTTTGTGGCATTTTTTCATTCTGACCCCAATATTGAGTTTTATGTGGATATTTGGCCTTATTAGTGTGTTAAATTCTTACCTGTAGCTTGAGTAATTTATCATCTATTTAATTGTTGAAAGTCTGGATCTTCAGATCTTTTGTGTTTCTCTTGTTCCTTTGGGAGTTATCACACTCTATTTAATTGCATCACCCTTTCTTGTTTTCTTGCATTTTTTCTCTTTCCCCTTTAATCGCCACCGCCATTGGAGACGGCGAGATGTCTCCGAGACGGCTAGAGGTCTCCGAGACGGGGGAGACGTCTCCGAGACGGCTAGAGGTCTCCGAGTGTGGGGGTGCAGGGGGACGCCAAGGAGTCTCCTTCATTGAGGGGGGACGGCAAGAAGTCTCCTTCATTGTGGGGGGATGCCAAGGAGTCTCCATTGATTTGACATTTTGATTTGGACTCTAGGAGACTTGTAGTTTTTGTTTGCATTATATACTTATTTTGATATCATGATTCATGGCACATGATACTTATTGTAATCATCTTTATGTCATGACTCATATGATCATTGATTACTATTAGATAGTAGAATCTAGATACTCATACTATTGATTTGAAGGCTGATATATAGAGTTTAGACTAATATTTATTATTTGCTGATGTTCAATGTTTAATGTTCATTGTTTGTTTGTCATTTGATCATGAATCATGATATTCCAGTTGATATGGTATACGCTATACCATATGTATAGTATATACACCCCTACTCCTTCTGCCACCCCCCCATCCCCTGCCGCTGTCCCCCCGCCGTCCCCTTGCAGTCCCCAAATCAAGGCTCCTCTGTCCCCCCGTCTCGGAAACTTGTCCCCCCGTCCCCCCGTCCCCCCATCTCCCAGGGCGGTGTAACTATGGATATTGTTAGAATAGGGGGCCTGTTTGAATTTGGAGGTTGCTTAAGGGAACTGTTCTCAAGCTTATCATTTCTATACTTTGATTATGGGTGCTACTCTAGTGTGACAATCATAAGAGTCAACAATAGTGATGTTTTAATTTTTAAAATATTATGTAAAATATAGTACTCAAAGGTATTAGTAATCTAAAATCAAACACACATGTACTAGATATAGGAGATAGAGACATAATATTATCACATTACATTTTTCCTACAGTATGGGGTCATTTATTCTTAAGTAAATACTTACGTATTTCTTTGCAGATTATGCTATAGTGGAGAAACCATCATTGGAGACTTGGATGCAAGAGGGTCATGACTATATAGTACTAAGGAGGTTTGATATCGACTGCATTCGCACCATTGGAATTGTGCTTGGACAAAGCATTGCCCTTGATCACTTTGTTCGACAGGTATCATATTTCTTAAGTTGGTATTGTCATTGTACAAAACTTGTCCATGTAGACAATGTATCACATGTAGATACCAGAAGCAGTTATGGTATATTGACTCTTTTTCAGGTAGATGGTATGGTGACAGAATTTATCGATTTGAACAAAGGAATGGAGAAGACAGGCACATTTACAATGAATCGCAAAAAACTTTTTCAACTTGTTGGACAGACAAATACCAATCTTGCAAATGTGATTTTTAAGCTTGGACTTTTTGAAAGGTGATTTTCGCCACCATAATTTTCTTTGTTTTCTGTTAACATCACAGAATATATACATTTAGTTGGCTTCCTTTCAGTATCTGAAAAGTTAGTTATTGATACAAAGTGAGAAAATGTGATTGTTGGCTGTAAAAGATTAGTGGCAAAGGAGAGCAGACAATTATATCAGGGCTTCTATTATTGATGTTACATTATGGTTATTCTTTTAGTGATAAACTCATTACTGATGTTTGTGCATTTTGGGCCTTATTGCTATGATTTCAAAATTTCAATGACTTTCTCTAGCGTTATCAGTGGCTATCCAAAGGGATTTGTCAGTGGCTATCTTCCTTTGGAAGAGTGAATTAGTGTGTGCTTAAATAACTATATGGTTGAAATCTTGTGGATGATCTTGGAGCATCTGATCTTCTAGTAAATGATAAGATGGATTACATTTGTGAAAACCATAAAGCTCTACTGCAAAATATTAAAACTGAAAACAATATTTCCACACTACAATTACCTTGGAATTTGAAAAGCATGTGTGGAATAGTAGAATCTTAGTATAATTTAATTCAACTTATTCTAATCTAGTAATACTAATTACTTTGCCAAAACAAACATCTAGTTTTTCACTATTAACACTATTTAGTTGCTTTTCATTTGCAAATAGATTAACAATAATATTTCCAATCATGTTGAAACATGTAGCTTCGGTTCAGACAACATCTCTGATCGTATGAAAATATACTCATGTATATATACATGTCAATATGATTTGAATATCGATATGTATATATGCATGAATATAATCTGCATTATTCATGGTGATCGCAGTATTCAGAACTGACTGTGCATATAATTAATGTGCTTATATCTGAAATTGATCTCAGTAATGATCACATTCATTCTGATCATTATTGATTGCATTGGACTTTGTTAAGTCTTGGAATCATTAGTTTTGTTATAACTAATCAACAGGTGTGACCATACCACTGATTGGGTGTATAGGTGAATGGTCATGTCTCCATTTGGAGACATGCCCATTCACCCATATACCTGACCACCTTTGTATAGATATTGTATGCTGGCCGATATTACAAGCATTGAAATTGATTAATGCAGGCATATCGGAGGTAGTACAGATATCAAGTTTGAAGAAACTTTTATCTTATCTTTGCATTGTTATCATACATATTGTGGAGCACATCAGATCCTTCATTAGCAGAGATTGTACCTGAAATAAAAACCATACATTCTTCAGCACTGTCAGAGAAATCTATAATAAACTTTACATGGTATAAGAACGAGGCTAAGGAGAGATGGCATTAGGTCTAGAAGGATCAGATTTCGCTTTAAATAACGGTCTATTCTCTCTACAAAGATGACAAACGTATTGAGATTCAAACATCACCTTGCAAGTGCTGGTAACTTCGAATCTTGGAAACTTTGTATAATGATGTTGCTAAAAGAAAAAAAATTGGAATCTTTTGTAAGAGAGGACAAAGAGGAACCTAAAGATGATCTTGAGAAATCAGAGTGGATCGAGAAAAATGAAAAGGCCATGAAGATAATTGTGGATGTTGTTCGAGACCACATAGTACCTATTGTAACAAAACATACAACAACATATTGTATGTTTCGAGCTCTTGAAAATGCATTCATAATCAATAATACAGGCAGAAAACTTGCTCTTAAAAGACAAATGAATAATGTTAGCATGAATAAAGGAGAAACTATAAATGCTTTCTTCATGAGAATCACAGATTTGAGAGATCAATTATCTGCACTTGGTTATGAGATTGACAATCAAGAATTATCCTTAATAGCATTAGGAGGACTTCTAAGTTCCTGGTAATCTTTTGTACAAGGTATAAGTGCTAGGTCTAAAATTCCAAAACTAGATCGGTTAAGATCGGATTGTCTTCAAGAAGAATCAAGACTAATGATTAAGGGAAAACACAAAACCTTAGATGAAGACGTTCAAATTCTTAACACAAACTCTCATAAGAAGGGAAAAAAGAAGAACAACAAAAGGAAAAGAAACTTTCATGGAAAAGGACAATCTAAATAGAAGAAAGACTTGTCCAAAATTCAATATTTTAGATGTAATCTATTTGGACATTAGGCAATAAATTGTCCCGATTGATCTAAACCTCAAGCATCTTTTGCAAAATCTAATAAATCAAATGAAGGACATGAATTTGAGAAATATGCCTTATATTCAACATTGTCCAGCCAGATTTCAACCAAATCTAATATATGGATAGTTGACAGCAGATCTTCAAGACACATCACTGGATTTTAGGATAACCTAGAAAGCATGCAAATAGAAATAGATGAAGAAGTTACAAATGGTGATGATTTTGCACGTTCCGTAAAAGAAATTGGGACCTGCACCATAAAATTGAAATCTGGAAGTTCTATTCAACTTTCTGGAGTTCTTCATGTACAAGGTATTAAGAGGAATTTAATTTCTATATTTGCACTTGAAGATGATGGTTATAGAATTGCATTCATTGAAGGCAAAGTACTAGCTTGGCCTAAGAATTCAACCCTAAAGAAGGCTCTAACACTAGGAGTATGACAAGGACTTTTATATGAGCTATGCACTAAGACAAACCTTGCACTTGTACATGAGACCTTAGATTCAAATGAAAAATGGCATAGAAGATTAGGTCATATCAACTTTCATGACCTTACATTAATGGAGAAGTTAGTAACCGGAATGCCCAAATTAAGCCATATTCACAATGAATCATGCAAAGGTTGTGCCTTAGGAAAAGACACTAAAAAGTCATTTCCTCATAGTTCGAGTAAAACTAAACATGTGTTGGAACTAGTACATTTTGATCTATGTGGACCCATGTATTTACCATCTATAGGAGGGTTCTTGTACTATGTGATATTTGTTGATGATTTTTCAAGGAAGACATGGATATACTTCCTTAAGTGCAAAGAATCTGAAGAGATTCTCTCTAAGTTTAAAGAATTCAAAACAATCACAGGGAACTCCTCCGGGAAGAACATTAAAGTTCTGAAAATAGATAATAGGAAAGAGTATACTTCTGAAATATTTAAAGAGTTCTGCAAAATCGCTGGGATTAAGAGGGAGTTTAAAGTGCCGTACAATCCTCAACAAAATGGAGTTGCTAAAAGGAAAAACATAACTATTGTAGAAGCTGCTAGGGCTATGATTTTTGATCAAAACTTGAGTATGTCTCTTTGGGCTGAAGCATCTAAGACAACATTCTATATTCAGAATAGATGTTCTCACTCATATTTGGACAATAAGACCCTTGAAGAAGCATTTTTTGAAAAGAAACCTGACATCAGTCACTTAAGGATATTTGGATGTCCTATGCATGTTCATGTACCTAAAGAGAAGAGGAAAAAGTTAGAACCTTTTGAAAGAAAGGGTATCCTTATTGGTTTTAGTGAAACAGTAAAAGGATACATAGTCTACATACCTGGACAAAAACAAATAGAACTAAGTAGGGATGTCATTTTTGAGGAAGACATTGCTTTCAGAAGAGCTAAAACTTCTGACGAACTAGATACATTTGATGCATCTCAATAAGAGGCTCTTGCTCCTGAGATTCAGAGGGAGTACCCTAAAAATACTTCAAATTAAACAGAGATCCATCCTGAGACTCAAGAAGAGAGTCTTGATCATTCTAAAAGGCCACTTTGGGCAAGGAAAATTATACAGGAAGGAGATGGATTTGTAGCACCTTCAGGGACTTTCCGAGAAAGCAAGAGACCTAGAAAATTGACATACAATGCTTTCATGTGTGAGTCCAAACCCTGAACCTTCAAGTACTTCTGAAGCACTTAAACATCAAGCTTGGAATGATGCCATGGTGGAAGAATATCAGTCTATACTAAAAAATGATGTTTGGGACATAGTTCCTAGACCTAAGGGAAAATTCATTGTGTCTTCAAAATGGTTCTTCAAAGTTAAGTATGCTGCAGATGGCAGCATTGAAAAACATAAAGCTTGTTTTGTGGCTAGAGGTTTTTCTCAAAAGGAAGGAATCAACTTTGAAGAAACTTTTGCACTAGTTGCCAGGTACACCTCTGTTAGAGCTGTAATAGCCAAAGGTTGAAAAATCCATCAAATGGATGTAAAAACTGCTTTCCTTAATGAAAAATCGAGGAAGTATACCTGGAACAACCAGAAGGGTTTGTGACACATGATGCTATCTCTGATGTATGTAAATTGAAGAAGGCTCTATATGGACTTAAACAGGCTCCCCGAGCCTGGTATGAAAAGATTGACAAATACTTTTTAACATTTGGATTCACTAAGAATGTAGCTGATCCAAATCTTTACTTCAAGGTAACTAAAGGTGATATGTTAATTCTAATTCTTTTTGTTGATGACCTTCTGATTACAGGAGAAGAACATCTCATTAATCAGTGTAAGAAAGATTTAGCTTTCGAATTTGAAATGAAGGACTTAGGAATTCTTCTTTACTTTCTTGGATTAGAAGTACGTCAAAAGTTTGGGACTATCTTTCTACACCAAAAGAAGTATACTGTTGATATTTTGAAAAGATTTGGAATGTGGCACTGTTGACCTATATCTGCACCTATGGAAACTAACTTACACAAGCTAAAAAGAGCAAGTGTTGAATCTAGACTAGTTGATCCTACTTTATACAACTGGGTCCCTAATGTATCTTGTAAATACTCGACCTGACATCTGCTATGCTGTGAATGCATTGAGTCAGTTCATGTGTGAACCTCATGAGATTCATCTTGTTGCTTTGAAGCATATATTAAGGCATCTCCAAAGTACTGTTGGGTATGAACTTAAATATGAGAATACCAGCTTGGAGTTACATGGATATACTAATTCTGATTGGGCTGGAAGTGTGAAAGACCGAAAAAGCACATCAGGATATTTCAGCTTAGGATCAACTATGATTTCTTGGATCTACAGAAAACAAGCTTCAGTTACTCAAAGTTCCCTTGAGGTAGAGTATATTGCAGCAGTGATGGGAGCTAGAGAAGCAGTGTGGTGTCGGAAGTTGCTTTCTAATTTGTTTGGTGAGCCTATGAAACCTACCACTGTTCACTGCGATAACCAGTGTTGTATCAAGTTATCCATGAATCCGGTATTTTATGATAGATCCAAGCATATAGAAATTCATTACCACTATGTAAGAGACATGGTGGAAAGAAGAGCTATTTAGTTGGAATCCAGTATTTTATGATAGATGAAACATCCGATTTTCCAAGGTCTAATTTAACATCTAACATAAGTATAGAATACAGGTATAACTTTGATTTAATAGGAAGGCAGTTACATCATTCATGTTCATGTGAAGAAGATTTACCGTTAAAATCAGTTAAACAAAATTTCTTAACTAAATACTTGGAATACCACTAAATGAAATTACTTCAGAAATTGAAATCTCATACCTCGAAAATTTGAGACTGAAAATCATCTGAGTATGCTTTTGCAACCACCCAGGTTAGTCCACAAATACACCAAAACATTTTCTCAAATTGACCGCTATCTCAAAAAAAATTTGATGATTACAACTAAATACCCTCTGTAATTTAAATTAGGGCATCACATATCATCTTACCAATTAGGGCATCAATTACCATCGATTCATTTAGGGCTTCTAATATTGCTTTACCACTTAGGACTTCTGCAACCACGTATTCAATTTAGGGCTCTCGCGACCACGGATTTTATCTAGGGCTTCCGCGACCACGGATTCAATTTAGGGCTTCCACGACCACTGATTCAACTTGGGCTTCCAATACCACTGTATCAATTAAGGTTCCAGCTGTCACACAACCAATTAGGGCTTCGGATTTCTTTTCCTTCCAATTACTTATCTGTGACAGTATCTCAAGATTAGATAAATACTTATATTCAATATTCATATAAAAGAAAGCAATTCACAAATCAAATTAGGTGTAAAATAATGATAACAATGAATTTAACTCAATTCAATCTTACCTCGTCATATTAAAAATGATAATACTTGTTTCTGATAAACAATTGTATGCATAGCTTATCTCTATCTGACTCATGTCTAACATCTTGAGTGAGGTGACATTGTTAGGGGCTTAACCACCCAACCTCGGACCACAATATATATCCCCACATGATCTCTAATGAGAAAGGCCCTCCCTACCCGGAATTGATAGGAAACATTATTTCATTCACTGGGCATCATGATGTATACCACGCCATACGACTTGGCAACAGGAGATCACCATAACAGGAATATGCATGAATTATTAATTAATTAATATTGAACGATAAACATTGATTTGTCATATCTAATTACTGATTTGAACCGTGTTACTTCGGATTCCTCTGTTCACCTCATCACCCTTTTTCTTGGCTGCACAGCCAGGTGAGTTCCAGGAGTTACGACTTTTTAAATCAACCAGTTCTATCAATTTATTCATGAAGTCTACATGCATTCAGCATCTCACAGTCTATGATTAAAAGATTTCAAATTTTAATTTTAATTAATAATAATCATAACTGATTTCTCTTTAACTCCACCTTTACACCATTTCATGGCATCATTGCCGAGGAATTCATGTTAATATTAACATATCAGTATGATGAATAAAAGATAATTTAGAAATAAATTCGGCAGGATCTTTAATTATTGGCTATCACTATCTTCCTTATTCATATTTGTGAAAGTTCTACCAATTAACAATCACCGAGTGACATGATTATCAGACCCTTAGGATTTTGTCTAAGAAGCTATGTTTAGATCTCTATCTACAAACTAAAAAGCTATATTAAAACATCTATCATCCTAATTTATTTAGACTGTACATAACATGCATCAATGTTAACATGGAGAGATGAATATAAACTGAGCACCGGTGGACATATATAAAATAATAAAGGATGTCCATTAAGACAATCTTTACCAACTACATTCCAAAAACATTACATGTGCTGTGGATGATCATATCCATTATTCCTGACAGAGTTTTTCAACAAAGTCAATGAATGCATTTCTACTTAAATGTCTCCCATCAAACTTCTGTTCCAAATGGTTATCTTTTAGACATTACGTTTGAGAAAAACTCAGATTTAAGTATAAATCATTGCAGTGTTTTAAATAAAGCAGACCTGTTAAACTTATTAAGGAATAAGAAAGATGACATGCTTCATAGACATATTGATTCTAAGGAACCGACAAACTTGCATGAGTTAATTCAACAAACTTATACATTAAATGGTATCTTGTCAACGGATAAGAGACAAATTCGACTTTCAATAACAAATACATATCAGAAATCTTACGTGACTCCACCATGAATGTCTGAAGGTAATCATGTGCTTGAAGAAGTCTGCTAATCTGGCTTTGGTTCATTATCTCATCTCAGATTCAACATTAGATCAATTTAAAATGTTATCAAAGAGAATGGATTTTAAGAAAAATTCTGAAAGGTGCATAATATAACCGTAACAGACTTATGTTTATTCATTCCAATGGCAACCGACTGATCTCCAGCTGATGAAAAAGATTTGGAAAAGGACATAGACGGTTCCTTATATTGAAAAGGCAAACTGAGTATATAAATCACTTGACCCTATCTTAGATTGATGTCTCAAAAATGAACTATTTATTTGCCAAGAAAAGTGAGAATCTTATATGACTATTGCAGGAACGAATGCATATACCAATCATGTAAGAATGAAAGACGTTTTCAATGAAATGCATTAATAGGTTCTTATTGCCCTGTGAATGTGTAACTCGGGTTTGAAGGTATTCTCCAGCCTGTGGCAAGACACTCATCCGTATGAACAGTATTACTCGCTGTTGCTTCTACAATTTATTTTTCCACCCTAAGTTGAAGATTGTCGATTTGCCAAAAACAAAAAATGAATGCCGTAGGAGAAAGAATGAATGCCGGCAGTCCAAGAGGAAAACTATTAAATAAAAATAAGCATGCCTCTACGTCTTCCTACAGTTACAAGATTTATTTCGAATTCCCCAAAAGTCTAAAAGAATTTAAAAACAAAAATATTATTAAACATGCCAAACAATAATCGGTTGAAAGCGAGAATAATAAAGAAGAGAATAGAATTAGAAAATTAAAAAATTCGAAGATTATAATAATATAATTATTATAATCGGAACATTATTATAATATACAACTTTTAAGTTATTAAATGATAATGGTGCCAAATCATGGGTTATATTTAAATGAATATTTATAAACAATTAATAAAAATATTATGACAAAAGATAATTTAAAATCCTTTAAGATACGTTTTATAAATTATTTAATTATTTCAATTGAATTAATTATTAATAACTCAATTATTTTAATTTAACTATTTATCAAAATAACTCATGCGATTCCACAAATGTATTCTGATCCAATTCGCTAGGTTCTCTACCTGTCTGCCCAGTGATGGTGATGCCCTGCCTAATTCTTTTCTGACAATGATACCACCTCTTCGGCATGCTCCTTGCAAGAATTTTCTTCATAATTAAATTATAAATTATAGAACCATAAATAATCATAACAGTTAACCTTTCATCCTAATTCCATGAATTCACGATTAACGATCAACTAACATGTCATCTGCACTTGAAATCATAATGACCAACTAACTTACCATTTCGCCAGAGTATATCAAATTAAACTGCCAATTGACTTCATGTGAACCTCAACGTCTATATTCCAAGCTAGGTCAAAAATTGGGATGTAACAATAGATCCAAGCATATAGAAATTCCTTTACCACTATGTAAGAGATATGGTGGAAAGAAGAGCTATTTATTTGGAATATATCAATTCAGGTGATCAAACAGCTGCCATTCTTACCAAGACACTTCCTAAAGGGAAGGTTGATCATTTTAGAAAGAAACTTGGCTTGGTTGAAATGTAAGTTAATGAGATTGAGTCTCAAACCTGTAAATTTGTTTTATTTAATAAAGATGTTTAAAGTGTAAGCTCTTTTGTCATATGTGTGACTCTATGACTCATGGGCCTACCCTATGTTTAGTATTAAAAGGAGACAATCTTTTATATTGAAATGTTGACTCTAATTGTAAAGTTTTTGCAAATTCTGTACTAAAAAACTCAAACTTGAATAATATCCTTTTAGTGTTGAATATGATCTTTTTAATATTCTAAAGTAAGGAGGATCTATCACCTCTAATTCTGATCTGAATGTTATTTATATCTACAATATATTTGAACAGGTATTATTGCTTAATGGAGCAGACTTATGATTATTGTGTGTCCTCAAACTATGATAATTCCTACCTTTAATACCATGATCAAAGGGCATTTCCCTTAAAGGGACATGACCCTCTCTAGGTCGGCTTATACTTCTATCCAAGAAATTGGCGACTAAGGAGATGTTTAATCATTAACAAAACTAACATAATATGTTAAGTTAGTGTTAACATTAACATATCCTAAAAATTGCCGCCCATCATAAGAGGTGTAAGATATATATATATATATAATGCCTTATGGTATTAGAAGGAAGAAGACTAAGTGCGTCTGCACTCTTAGACCTGTATGTTATCACTGTTATAAACTTAACGCTCTCCATTAACTTGATAATCATACTGAGAGATAACATATCTAGCATCATCAATTATGATGAATAAGCATAGATTGATACTCTATATCTATCTAAATCTTCTTGAGCAAATGACATCATGGAACACATGATACTGAGTCATATAACCATCTTGTGATATGACTTATCACTTACACTAGTGATGTTGGTATTGCATGTAATATAATACACACAGGATAAAATTTGAAGAATGATTAAATTCTTCATTTATCTAGGTTGTGACTCATAGGTACTGGTAATCCTATGTCACAACTTTATCTTGAGTTAAGATCTACCAGAAAACAGGATAAAGTTTGAAGAATAAATTCTTCCTTTATCCGAGTTGCGATTAATAGGCATAGAAATGCTTATTTCACAAATGATCTTGAACTCACCTAGATCTAATAGTAGTTCTATACTGTTCAATACATTATTTAAGGGATTGTCATCTCTCATAATGTCTTTTATACAAGTATTCATTATCTCAGAGATCATCACCTTTTAAATAATGAATACAGGTGGTGGAGCCCATAACAGTCAATAGCCTGACAAATAAAATTATTTTATTAATAATTTAAAGAATACAAATGGATTACAATTCAACCATACCAGGTCTTTTCTTGAAGTGATCTATCTTCACTCTAGATGGAGGTTTGGTGAGAATATCTATTGTCTGATTTGCAGTGCAAATGTATTCTAATTTTACAGTATCCCTGTCTACCATATCTCTTACATAATGGTAAAAAATTCGATATGCTTGGACCTGTCGCAAAAAACTGGATTCACCGAATGCTTGATGGAACTTTGATTATCACAATGAATAATCATAGGATTCATGGCTTGCCCAAATAATCCCACAAGTAACTTCCTTGGCCAAATTGTTTCTCGAAAGGCCATCGCTGCTGCAATGTAGTAAGCTTCTGTGGAGCTTTGAGCCACTAAAGATTGCTTTCTGCATATCTAAGATATCATAGCTGATCCTAAACTAAAACATCATGAAGTACTTTTTCTGTCTTTAACACTCCCACCCCAATTTGAGTCGGTGAATTCATGTAAATCTAGATCAACTTTCTCATATTTGAGCCCAAAATTAGCAGTGCCTTGTATCTCATAATGTGTTTAACTGCAACTAGGTGAATCTCCTTTGGCTCACACATAAACTGACATAAGGCATTAACATCCTAGCAAATATCAGGTTTTGTACTTACCAAGTACATAAGGGACCCAATCATCTGTCTGTAGAGAGTAGAATCTATGGAAGGTGATTCTGCTGCCGCTTCTTTAAGTTTATGTAGATTAGTCTCCATTGGAGAAGACATAGACTTGCAATTCCACATTCTAAATCTCTTCAAAATATATGATGTATACTTTCCTTGATTAAGTATAATGCTGTCAGAATTTTGCCGTACTTCTAGTCCTAGGAAGTAATGAAGGAGTCTCAAGTCTTTCATCTAGAATTTTCTAATTAGATCCTTCTTGCATTGATCTATGAGATGATTATTACCTGTTATTAGTAAATTATCAACATATAGTATCAGAATTACCATATCATCTTTATCTCTTTTATAATATAAATTTGGATCGGCTTCATTTTTGGAGAATCCTAATCCAGTGAGATACTTATCAATTCTTTCAATCCTTCAAGTTGCTCCAAATAAACTTCTTCTGTACTCTTTCCATTTAGGAATGTTGTTTTTACATCCATTTGATGTACTTTCCATCCCTTTGATGTTGCAATGGCTAGGACTGCTCTTACAGAGGTATATCTAGTAACAGGAGCAAAAGTTTCTTTATAATCAATCCCTTCTTTCTGAGAGAATCCTTTGGGTACAAATTTAGCTTTATATTTTTCAATGCTACCATCAGCAGCATGCTTTATTTTAAATATCCACTTCGAAGAAACAACAGATTTTCTTTTAGGTCTTGGAACAATTTCCCAAACATCATTCTTCATAATAGATTGGTATTCTTCTGTCATAGCTTCTTTCCAAGCTGTATGTTTAATAGCATTTGAAGGATTGGTTGTTTCTATTTTGGACAAATCATTCATGTTTGCTGTATAACTAGAAAATCTTTTGGGTCTTTTGCTTTCTCTAATTGTTCCAGAAAGTGCAGCAAAGTCTTGTGCTTCCTCGACTGTTTTGATGGCCCAAAGTGGTCTTTTCTTTGAATTTTGAGTTTCTCCAAGATTTAGGTTTTGAATTTCATCTTCAATTTCTTCTATGTTCTCCTTTTGAGACTCAGACTCAGTATTTCTTTCAGAACTAGGTAAAGGAGAGGGTTCTTCAAAACTTAGGGCTCTTTTGAATGCTAGATCTTCTTCAAAAATTACATCCCTACTAAGTTCAACACTTTCCTATCTAGGTATGAAAATCCTATACGCTTTAGATGTTTCACTATACCCTACAAAAATACCTTTCCTCCTTGAGGGTTCTAACCTAGTTCTCTTTTCTTTTGGAACATGGATATATACAGGGCACCCAAAAATCCTAAGATGACTTATATTGGGTTAAACCTTAGTAAAGATTTCTTCAGGAGTTTTATCTTTAAGGTAGAAGTGAGGCTTCTGTTTTGAATATAGACAGCAGTACAAGAGGCTTTTGCCCAAAGATAATATTCTAGATTTTGATCAAATATCATCGCTCTAGCAACTTGTATAATTGTTCTACTCTTTCTTTTTGCTACCCCATTTTGTTCTGGATTATAAGGAACGGTGCACTCCCTCTTAATTCCCGTTTCTTTACAAAACTTTTTAAACAAATCTGAAGTGTATTCCTCTCCATTATTAGTTCTAAGAGTTTTAATTTTGTCCTGATAAGTTTTCAGTTAATATTTTGAATTCTTTAAATCTCTTTAGAATTTTTTCTGATTCTTTACACTTTAAGAAGTAAATCAATGTTTTCCTAGAGAAGTCATCTATGAACAAGATATAATACCAAAATCCTCCAAGAGAAGGAACAAACATAGGTCCACATAAACCTAAATGAATTAATTCCAAAACATTGTTGGTATTTCTAGTGCTATCATGAAATGGACTTTTGGTGTTCTTACCCAGAGTGCACCCTTTGCATATGCTTGAGTGGTCTTTGTTTAATTTAGGTAAACTAATAACCATCTTCTCCATAGTTGATGAGGTTTTGAAATTTAGATGTCCTAACCCTCTGTGCCATATTTCATTTATGTCTGCAGCTTCATGAATTAAAGCTTAAATAGGTCGACTAGATTTTGAATTTAATTCATACAAATACCCTTTTCTTTGACCAATAAACTTCGATTTCTTAATTGAGGAGTTCTTTGCCCAGGTTATTGCTTTACCGTCCATGAATGCAACACTATGCCCATCATCTTCAAGTGCTGTAACGGAGATTAGATTTCTTTATATTCCTGGTACGTAAAGTACTCCTTCGAGGAAAAGAAAATATCCTGATTTTAGTTTCAAGGTGCAATTTTCAATTCCTTCGACAAAATGTGCTGGATTATCACCAATGGTAACTTTGCCATTAACGTTTTCTTATATAGAGTCTAGTGCTTCTTTGTATCCTATTATATGTCTAGAAGATCCATTATCAATTACCCATGCTTTATTTGAGACTTCAATTGATAGTGATGAATACAATGCACGATTCTCGGGATCATAGTTATTTTCTTCCCTAGTAACATTGTACAGTTCACTTGTTGTTTAGAATTCTTAGGGCAATTAGATCTCTAGTGTCCAAACTTTTCATATTTGAAACACTTTATATTGGATAGATCTTTCTTAGATTTGTCATTCTTTTGATTACCCCTTTTCTTCTTGAAATGCTTATTCTCGCTTTTATAGGAGTTTGTATTAAGAACATGAAGTTCTTCATCTTTCGTTTTCAATTTCCCTCCTTTTTTTAGTTTTTTGGATTCTTTCTGAAGACAATCTCCCTTAAGTTTGTTGAAGTCAGGAAGTTTATCTCTGGCACTTACTCCTTGTGCGAAAGTTTCCCATGAATCTGGTAATCCATCTATAGCCATCAGTCTTAGTTCCGTGTCACTAATGATGGTTCCCATACTTGAAAGTTCATCTCTTATGTTGGCAACCCTTAGGAAGTATGAATTCATCGATTCTCCCTTCTTTATTTGAATGTGATTTTAGTTGCCTTTTCAGTGCGAGAACTCTAGTTGCATTGTTAACCTCATATGCACTTAGTAGTGCATTCATCATAGCAAATGTTGTTTGATGTTTTGTAAGCATGGTTACGATATCATTTTTCACTCCATCTAATATGATCTGAATGACTTTCCTATTTCCTTTAATCTATAAGGATTTATGAGGTTCAACTGTAGGTTGTTTGGATGCTAATTCAACAAATTGTTTTACATCATTTTCTTTAAGAATCATCATGATTCTGAATTTCTAGGCATCAAAGTGTTCTTTCCCATCAAACTTGTCCTCGGGTCTGATTGTGTATGCCGTTGAAGATAGGAGAATGATGCTAGATATATTTAAGGTTTGATTACTTAATTTGTAGAGCCTAGGTTCGATTAACAAAGCTCTGATATTATGTAAAGTTTCTGCAAATTTTGTACTAAAAAACTCAGACTTGAATAATATCTTTTTAGTGTTGAATATGATCTTCTTAATATTTTGAAGTAAGGAGGATCTATCACCTTTAATTCTGATCTAAATGTTATTTATATCTGCAATATATTCGAACAGGTATTATTGCTTGAGGGAGCAGACTTGTGATTATTGTGTGTCCTCAAACTACAGTAATTCCTACCTTTAATGCCATGACCAAAGGGCATGCCCCTCAAAGGGACATGACCCTCTCTAGGTTAGCTTATACTCCTCTCCTAGAAATTGGCAACTAATGGAGATGTTTAATCATAAACAAAACTAACATAATATGTTAAGTTAGTGTTAACATTAACATATCCTAAAAATCGCCGCCCATCATAAGAGGTGTAAGATATATGTATTGCCTTAATTGGTATTAGGAGGAAGACTAAGTGCGGTCTACACTCTCAGACCAGTATGTTATCACTGTTATAAACTTAACACTAATAATATAAGGTGACGACTTTAAATTATTAGATTTCTATTATGATGAATATCATGTGACTTGATATTCTTGAAAATCATAATAGTTAAAAGAGCATGTTGATGGATATCATGTGACTTGATATCTATTGAAGATCAATATGTTTAAACTCATGGTGGATATTATGTGACTTAATATCTATGGATATGCCATGATCCTTTATGGAGGATGTAATATCCCTTTCCAGATATTTTCTCTAAAACTTTTGATATTAAAGTGCAGATTTAAAACCGAACAAAAAGCTAATATTTGATACAAATTCCAGAACGTTAATTGATTAATAACCAGCAGATATACATACGAGAAAACCCAGGAAAGTGTTTATTTCCTCCAATATTCAGAAGTACATTTTTAAACCAGTAATTAACACAAATAGTTGCCAAATAACGTTATTGTATTATACATCAGCAATACAATAACATGCAACAATTCAAAAAATCCAATCTTATAAACATAAATAACAGTCAAATTGGTCAATATAGATAAAAACTGTAAGAAGGCTAGGTTTGCGTCCAACCTTCAAAGCTTCTTCAAGGGTTTGCATCTTTGAAGAAATAACCAACAACTGTTTTCAGCTCCCAAATTAATATTTGTTTTAAATATTATAATCTTCATAACATCCCATGTGGAGTCTATTGTACCTTTATTACTTTTTCCAATGTGATGCACGCTCTTTTAAGCAATGTGGGATAAAACACTTTTTTGCCCTTTAGTCACTTGAGTGAACATAGTACTTTTAAAATAAAGTGACAAGTTAAATGAACTTTAGTAGTCACTTAGTGAGTAAACCATATAATCATCAGGCATTAAAATAGCTAACCAAATGAACTCTATAATCATGTGCAATAGCTCGTTGGAAAGCTCTCGGCGAGATGCTTCCAAACCAACACCAAGGTACTGAAAATACTGTGCTTAGTTTACTTACTAAAAATAGTAAGCATCCGAACAACTTGCCAAAACTGCTCAGATGGGTCTGAAAGTGGAAATTTCTAGGCCAAACCTCGAACTAAACCCCGTAAAGAACCTTTTCACCCCCGAAACCTAGGCAAAGTGAGCCGGCAACACAGAATTATAATATCCCAGAAAAAGGGGACATTACAAAGCCTCCCTTCTCAGAGATTGCTTGCCCTCAAGCAATCTGCTCATACCTGCAGAAACCAAATGCCAGGATCCCATACTCGCCTTCAGAATGAGATTCTACTCCTCAACCGATGTAATTCGGCATGCATCTTCCCGAATTCGGAATGGTGAAACAGTACAATAGGAATCAATGTGTCAAAAAACTGAATGTCAGGATCCCAAGGCTCGCCATTAAGGGACACCAACTGCCATATGCTGCTGCTCTACTCTAAGTACCAATACCTCAGTCAGAATGAATGCCTCACTCCATGAGCAACCCTACAAGTCTCTATTGTCAAGTGAAGATGGGGGCTCAACAATATACCAATATCCACCTCACGATGATATCAACCAAACTCTCCATCTAGCTCCCCGATAGAAGGCAATACATAGGGATACTTCACCTGGATCCCAAGTGAGAACTCGTACGCTGTTTGGGATATCATTGACCAACTCCTGTAATGTTTGTACCCCTATACCACTATACCACTCCTGTAACACCTGTATCAATGACCATGACAAATCCGACCAATCTGACTCAACCACTATCTCGCCATGGTGAAAATGAAGTAATTCTAATCTCTGGAACTCTGATGTGTTAGAAGGTTGAAACACACAGATCATAATCCTGTGACTATGTAACAACACAGCATAATCCACCAGATGTAAGATATCATTAACACCTGGATCCCCGATCACCCAATCAACATGATCTTGGATAAAGGAAAGAGTGGTTGGTGAATCACCAACATCATAAAGGCTAACACTGTCTTCAAGATACTGCTGAATAAAAAATGTAGACACCTCATGTGAAAAGTAGGACAATGTGAGTTCTCCCCACTCATCTGCAAATAACTCACTAACCCATGAAGGCCAAATAGAATCAGCGAAATTACTACTAACATACACAGGCAAATCATTGATAGCTTGAATATACCAACAAGTAAAATCACCAATCAACAAATAGGTAATGGCCATCTCATAATAGCTGGGTGATAAATTTCTGGGTAAGCTGAAAAATCCCTCAGAGCATGCTAAGGAAAAATTTGAACTTCCTACTCCACCATAAGTACTCTCACTTATGTCAAAGTCTTCGTAAAATGATGGTTCACCATTAATTGAAATCTCTAAATTATCCTCACTGGTTGTATCACTAACCATGTGCTCATGTGAAGATGTACAACTGCTGTCATAAAAATCAGAATTTCCAGACTCATGAACTTGTTGATCCATAGAATTTTTCTCATCTTAGAAAGTCTTAGATGGGGAACATGTGATTGAATTACATTGTTTGCTTTCACATCTACCCGCTTTATGAATTTCTTCAATGATTTGCGTGATTTCTTATGCTCTTGAACCACTGATATCTTCTTCATAAGTGGCTGCCCCACTCATTTGATTTTCAGCTTTGTGGATGGAATAATGTGTTAAGCTCAATTGAAGGCATAGCTCATCTACTTCACTCTCCTTTTCCCTTCCAAATTTTATTGTTGGATCTCTATCCATTAATAGTTGCAAGTACTCATATTTTATCATTTTCAAAATTTCAAAAATAGTATGTAAAAGACGACTTGTGACACCACATACATTCTCATGCCTCTCTTCTATCACAATCTTTCGTATGAGATCCTCAATCAAATTGGAAGAATCATCCATCCTTGTCAACACTTGGACAATCTTGTCCTCTTTAATCAAAAACATATCCAATAAGTCAAGGAGTGATAATGGTTTTTGACCATCTTCTTCGAACACAAGTGGGCTACTCTCCATAGAATTTTCTGATTTTGCATCACTTAGTGGAACAACATTTCCAGATATGTCCCTAACTCAACGCATGCTATATCATCTATTCTACCAACATCGCAGTCCATTTGCTCCTCCTTAAAACTTGACATAATTTTTAACCTAGTATCATCATAAAATTCATCCAAGTTGATTTCCATGTCCCCAAATAAGATGTTGGTGTTTTCCCTGTCTAAATAAGATGGGGAGTTACCAACATTGGCGGTTTGGTCAACTCTTCTACCTGGGCTATCAATATGCTCATCAGAAGGACTAGTGTAAACAACTCCATAAGATACTTCTGTCTCCCAATCACCCATTAGTATATTTGAGCCATCATTAGTATTTTGCATATTATCCGTACTATTATCAAGTTGATTGGTATCTTCCTTATGCAAATTTTTGTAACTATCCTCTGCAAGAGGATTCTGAGCCAAATCATAGCATTTGTTTCTTATCATATTTGTTTTGTTTTGTAGCTCTAGCTGAAGGTTCACATATTCAATGAAACAAAGTTCTTTTTGAAGCTTTGACAGAAATTTGTTATAATCACTGTACAATCTCCTCACTTCAGTTTTACATTCATAAGGATCTTTGACTTGCCCATCACGGGTGCACCTTGAACTCTTATTCTTTTGAAGGTCTGTTGTAGCCGTGATTTGTGTCTTCAACAATTCTCGTCTTCTATACTAGTACTGAAAGACTGATCAAGATTATGCCTTCGGCTTAATGCCAATCACTGTAACAACTTTCCAATTTCTGACCAATAATTTGGTCAACTTAAAGCTATAGTTCGACTGCCAATTGTTGTTGAACTCTGAATGCAGAAGGTATTTCGTCAAACCGCTGTAATAAACTTCACAATTTTGTCTAACCTGAATAGAGAGTTTAAATGTTTGTTGTAGGAATTTGGTCAAACACTTGGTGTACATTCTTTGATGTTTGTATGGCTTGCAAAGCATAAAACAAAATGCCAAGGTAATATGGTTGGCTGATGATCTTTAACTGGGCTTTTTTTTTCTTGCCTTACGCCCACTATCAAGGGTAACAAATTCTGTAATAGTCTCAGCCAGTTTTGATTAATTAGTTAAATCTGAGCTTTGAGGTATTATGACAAATAGTTGTCGTGAAATCATAGATTCTCAGAATTACGTGCCTTGCTCAAACTCATATAATAGACCCACTCACGTTGACAAGATAAAATAATGCAAGAGAGTTATAAGAGTGCACAGACCCGTGCAAGGAAAATGCCGTTGAAACCTTTGGTTTGCTCCACGCATACAACCCAGTCAACCTTCTTGATTTCTGTCCAACCTGCTGCCGGCAACAATATGGCCTCAAACTGTGGGGAGTATGCAATCTGCTTGGAGTCATTCGTTTTTCCTACCTGCTGGAATGAAATTTGTACATGTCTCTTAGGTGACTACCCACTCAGAATATCTCATGCTATCTTAAGATGTGCATCCAGAATCTTTCTGAAGTAGGAAGAGCCATAATGAAGAGTCTACAGGTCAAAGTTCCAAGAAATAATCTTTCCACCAGCTGAGGATGCCACAATAAGGAAGATATTTGTTTGCTACTGTAATAAACTGGTGCTTAAATTTAGATCAAGTGTTGAATGTATAGCTAAGGAGGAATTTCATCAAACAGTTCTCAAGCAACCAATTAATGCACTGATAAGACTGGAAAAAAACTTTGCAAGTTTATCTAATATCACTATGAACTAGTTAAGACATTCCATCAAACACTTGACATTAAACTCAGTCCTTCATTCTATAAGCAACTGTGAAAATGTTATGATCTTACTAATTGCAGGACGTTATGAATAAATATAATCAATACCCTCCCATATTTCCACCAAATAATAATCAGATAGAGTTTTATCTCAAGGTTCATGCCCAAAACGTTTACTACAGTGGGGAGGTATTGCTTTAGACTAAACACAGTGTAAGCCTGAGAAATAACAAACAACAAGAATTGTTTATGTGAGAGAGTTAGGCATAGACCCGTGACCCTATTACCGAGCTTGTAGATTAGTCAGGTTTTGTAGTGGGGAATATATCACGTCTATCCCAAGCATCAAGTTAGCCGCCTTCGCAAATTGGTGGTCTTAATCTTGCAAAGCCTACGTTTAGAATTCTCCAGCCCTCATGTTAATGTCTTCACTCATTGCCGTGGCTAAGAAAGATGTAAGATGTTTCCTTTAATGCCGGATACAACCCGTGCTCCCTTGTTTTGCCTTGGCAATTTGAAATATGCTGGCGTGTAACCTTAGGAATTGCCGACTCCATGTCTTCCTGTCACACGTTTTCTGAGGAGGGGCTGTCACCGCTTTAATTGCAACTATAGACCGACTATTGTAATACTGAAACCTAAGTCGAGTCCTTCAACTGTCCACCATTCCTTACTGTTGAATGCTGCTCACACGGCTATGTTAAACAATTGACGACCTCCTTCAAAGATTGAGTCTTGCGGCCATATTAACTATTATTCTTAAATGCAAAACATTAATAAGTAGATTCAACACTTACTCAATCTGCTATTTCGTTTGCCTAACCTTTGAATTTGACCCGGCTATAATCCATAAGTTACTTGCCAATTCCTGCCTGTAATGAGTTCCAACTTCAATGAAGGAAAAGATTAGGGTGTCGTCCAATCTATTTCAGAAATCTAAACTCGAGGGGTTATGTCCTCAGAGTTTTAGACCAGTCACATTTAAGCAACCAGAATATGAAGTGTATTGGTTTCAAACTTCTTGTATATCTTAATTCTACAATTTAATTGCTGATATAATTTCACAGGCTAGCAGGAAAATTAGCTCTGATACCACTGTAATATCCCTTTCTGGATATTTTCCCAAAAACTCTTGATATTAAAGTGCAGATTTATAACCGAATAGAAAGCCAATATTTGATACAAATTCCAAAACGTTAATCGATTTATAACCAGCAGATATGCATACGAGAAAACCCAGGAAAGTGTGTTTATTTCCTCCAATATTCAGAAGTACATATTTAAACCAGCAATTAACACAATTAGTTGCCAAATAATGTTACTATATTATTCATCAGCAATACAATAACATGCAACAATCTAGAAAATCCAATCTTATAAACATAAATAACAGTCAGATTGGTCAATATAGATAAAACCTGTAAGAAGGCTAAGTTTGCGTCCAACCTTCAAAGCTTCTTCAAGGGTTCGCATCCTCGAAGAAATAACCAGCAACTGTTTTCAACTCTTAGATTAATAGTTGTTTTAAATATTATAATCTTCATAACATCCCATGTGGAGTTTGTTGTACCTTTATTACTTTTCGCAATGTGATGCACACTCTTTTAAGCAATGTGGAATAAAACACCTTTTTTGTGCTTTAGTCACTTAAGTGAACATAGTACCTTTTAAAATAAAGTGACAAGTTAAATGAACTTTAATAGTCACTTAGTAAACCATATAATCATCAGGCAAAAAAATAGTTGATCAAATGAACTCAGATAATCACGTGCAATAGCTCGTTGGAAAGCTCTTAGCGAGAGGCTTCCAAATCAACATTGAGGTATCGAAAATACTGTGCTCAGTTTACTTACTAAAAATAGTAAGCATCTGGACAACCTGCCAAAATTGTTCTAATGTGTCTGAAACTGGAAATGTCTAGACCAAACCTTGAACTGAACCCTGTAAAGAACCTTTTTGCCCCCGAAACCTAGGCGAAGTGAGCCAACAACACAGAATTATAATGTCCCAGAAAAAGGGGACATTACAGAGGATATCATGAAACTTGATATCTGTGTACACAAAATTGAAAGAATATCACAAGACTTGATTTTCTTAAAATATCTAGAGGATATTACTTCTTATAATGAGAAGAATTCATATGCACTTTGTCTTCTCTAGCTAAGAGGGAGTGTTGAAACATGTAGCTTCGGTCCAGACAATATCTTTGATCGTATGAGAATATACTCATGTGTATATACATGTCAATATGATTTGAATATCGATATTTATATATGCATGAATATAATCTGCATTATTCATGGTGATCGTAGTATTCAGGACCAACTGTGCATATAATTATTGTGTTTATATTTGAGATTGATCTTAGTAATGATCGCATTCATTCTGATCATTATCGATTGCATTCGACTTTGTTAAGTCTTGGAATCATTAGTTTGGTTGTAACTAATCAACGGGTGTGACCATACCATCAATCAGGTGTATCAATGAATGGTCATGTCTCCTTTTGGAGACATGCCCATTCACCCATATACCCAACCACATTTGTATAGATATTGTATGCTGGCCGATATTGCAAGCATCAAAATTGATTAATGCGGGCAGATCGGAGGTAGTACAAATATCAAGTTTGAAGAACTTTTATCTTATCTTTGCATTGTTGTTATACATATTGTGGAGCACATTAGATCCTTCATTAGTAGAGATTGCATCTGAAATAAAAACCATACATTCTTCAGCACTGTCAAAGAAATCTGTAATAAACTTAAAAAATGGTCTTAATCATGGATGAAAAACTTGGGCTCAGAAATAACTAGGCAAACCCAAAAAATTCAAAAACTTAGGACTGGACAAAATCTTGGTGAAAAAATTGGCAGTAAGTGTAATCTAGGGATGCATGCCCACCCCTAAACCCAAGTATTCCCCAAACGAGGGCATCCCCAGGACTTGGGGACATCTTTCCTTGAGTTTCCTCAACACTGTCCATTAGCCATGAATCTCTGTGGGAACATGGGGATGCCATGTGTCCTCGGATCGTTGAGGGGGACCCTCAGACGTCCCTCAACCATTCGGGCATCCCCCAATGGTGGTCAATTTCTACCATGTTCTTTTAATGAAATGACATGTTTTATTAATTAATTTTTGGGTTCTATTTAAACCCTAAGTACATGTGGGGTCCATCTAAAGCCTTCCAAACCTACAAAAGGCCTTCCAAGCTTCATTTTAATTCACATTTTCATTTCTAATTCTTTGCTACAGCAAGAAGAATAGTGAAGAGCTAAGAAAAGAGTGATTGAAGGAGTGAGAGGAGTGATTGCAAGTGAAAGAGGATTCTTGAAGCACAAGATAGGTTTTTAAACTAATTTTCAAAATTTTAATGAATTCCAATATCCTTATTGAAGAGATTTTTGAAGCACAAGGTAGGGTTTTAACTGATTTTCAAAATTTTAATGAATTTCATTTGTAAATTCAAATTGCAATAGTTTTTGTTCAACCTTGTTTCAAATTTCAATGTTTCTTCATTTTTTGTTGTTTCATTTTGTAAATCATACTTTATGTTGAATCTTGAGGACAAAATGAAGAATCATTATGATTCTTCATTTTTCCCTCAAGAATCAAGATTGAATAATTAATTCAAATTTTGTTTTACATTTTGAAATTTGTTAAAGATTTAAAGTTTATAGTTCAATTTTTTTTTTAAATTTTAAATTTTTAAGGTGCCTGAAATTAGGTGCTTATGTTTTTTTTTACATTTTATGAAATCCAGTGTCACAATGAGCTCCTATAGTCGTGATATGAGTGAGGATGAGATGAAAATTCATTTTCATGTTGCAAGTCATTTGTAATATGAACTTGAGCACAAGGATGAGGGGATGAGCATAGGCTAAATTTGGATGCCACACTAGTTCCATGGCTAGTGCACCAATTGCCATTGATTGCCCCTCAACTTTTGACAGAGTTATTTGCTATGGGTCTTTATGATCACAAATCTCCTCTCCAACAATTTGCAATAAGAATAACAAAACCAACACCAACAAGTGATGGCACGAGGAAATGGAAATGTAACATTTGTGGTACAAAATGGTTTGGGAGCATCACTAAAGTCAATGTACACTTTCTCTTTTGGCCAGAAAAAGGTGTGGGACTAAAAATATACACTGCAGAAGTGAGTTCAACAAACTTTGGTGTTCCAAATGACATTAGAGTTGAAATGCCTACTACCTTGTGTAGTAGGCAACAAATTTAGACTATTTAGCAAATGCAGGGGCAACCACATATTTTAACTAATACATTGCATCAAAGAGTAGGAATAATGTCAAGGTCAGCCTCAAGATCTTCATCCATTTGTAGTGCTATGGCTGAATCACAATAGGGTAAGGGGAAACACATGATGTAGAGTAACCACATAGCTGATTTGTTCAATGTGCACTCGAATGAACAAATAGATGATGCCGTTGGCAAGTTCTTTGTCAATGGCATCCCATCTCATGTAGCTTGATCTCCTTATTATAAGGAGGGTGGTGAAGGGAGGACCATCATATGTGCCACTAGGTGACGACAAATTGAGGACCATGATAGTGGATAACAACCATGCCAAGATTAGTAAGTACATTGATGGAGATGATGAGGGCATGGTGGGAGGAGTTTCAACACAACATAATTATGGATGGGTTCAAGGCATCTAAAAGATGCTGATTTTTAATTTGATAGTTTTCAAACAACTATTAAAGAGTTTGGGCTACACAATGTGGTCCAAGTAGTAACAGATGCAACACGTATGCAAAGCTGCAAGGGAGCTTATTGAGGTAGCCTACATACATATTTGACAATCTCCATGTTGTGTGCATGCCATGAACAATGCACTCAAGGACTTGGAGAGATTGATTAGATTAGAGGAGTGGGCAATGATGCTAGAGATGCGTAGATGTTTATTTGCAACCACCACACTTCACATATGCTCTTCAGGAGCTTCGTGAAGGAGTTCTTGAAACCAATTGAGACCAAATATGTTTTCTATTTGATTTACTTGGAGAGTTAGAGAATGCTTGAGTTACAAGAGCCATTGCAACTCATGATTATGATGCAAGAATGAAAGTGTTAGGATGAGGCTAGGATAGAGCAAGGGAGGAGGGTGAAGGAGACAATGAAGGGTGATGCAAAATACAGTCTCTCTCATCACTCTAGTTCTCCATGTCATCAGATATGGAGATGGGGATGCACCTACCTTTGGAGAGATGTATGAGCATATTGATTCTATGCTTGACCAGATGATGGCAATCGTGCAAGAGAAGGACCTCACTTTAGCATTTTACAATGAGCACAAATTGCCAATTATTCAGTGTAGACAAGATAGTGTGAACACTCCCTTGCACATGGCTTCGTAGAAATTGAATACGAAGTGGTACATGCCTAGGCCTGGTAGAGTTACACTACTTCATGATGATGAGGTGAAGGGAGGGTTCTTCAAGTGCATTGATAGGATGTACCATAGTTCAAAATATCGTTATGGGCAACTTATCGCAAAGGGCAAAAATAATGGATATTGAAAAATATCAGAGCTAAGTCAGAAACTTTCTTGGGAAAATATCGGAAACTCAAAATCTTTTTTTTTTCCAGTCAAAAATCTATTTTTCCAATCCTAATGAAACCTTCTCTTTGTTCTCTCTACTCTCCAAATGTGTTTTCATCTTTTCTGGGCCATCAAAAAATAAGTTCTCTATTTATCGCGATAACGTAGTGAAATATTGCCAATATTTTAAAACTTCTCTCTAATGACTTATCGAAGATAAGTTGACGTTACGTCTCGGGAGCCAAAAAATATCATGATAAGTAGACTTATTGCAGATATATTTGAGATATTTTTAATACTATGCTGAAATTGCTGACAAGATTCACATTGAGTGAACAAGATTTGCTGCTCTTTGGGGTTATAAGGCTGCAGACAAAGGCGGATATCAAAATTGTAGCATAGGACCCAATTTTGTGGTGGAACTATCATGGGGAGAAATCAAGTTTCTAGTTCTTCAACTTCAAAGAGGAATTAGTTTACTTATAATGTCATCCACTCTCTCAAGAGGTACAAACTTACCTCTTGGAGAGCGGAGAAGCTAGTGGTTCTACATAGTACCTTGCATACCAGTCATCACAAGACACGTGTACAAGGAGAGCCACAAGAATACAATGGGATGTAGAGCTAGAGGAGCCATCACAGACTGATGAGGATCAGGATGCAACGACTTCAAATGTAGAGCTGGTTGGTGTTCATTTGGCAGATCTTGACCATGAGGAGTCTAGTATTTCCAGTAATGAAGAGTTTTCCTTGAGGGTGGACTTCCCAAGGGATGATTAGAGGCTTCTCTTCTCTACATCTTGTGATTTTCTATTTGTTTTGATATCATGGTACTCATTGTAATCATCTTTATGATATTTTTGATATAATAGGAATCTTCCATTTGTTGATTCAACAATTTAAAAATTTACTTAATATTCTTATACATTTTTTTATAACTGGCATTTTAAGTACTATATGTTGTTTGAGTGTGCATACAATATTTTTAATGCACAAGGCCACTTGGATTAAGGCTTGAGCTATTTGGCAGTATAAATTTGACATCTTCATCTTCAAGTTAAACATCTGTTAGCTATAATTTTGTTGGCTAACAGTTTGTCTCCTTTCCTCTTATTAAATTAATTTAAAATGAGTCTATCCCAAATTTTGGGTGAACAAAAATGTAGTGACAACAATAGGTTGATCTTAATGATCCCCTCTGAATTTTAATAAGGTACAACTCCCTTGATTAGATTTTCAATGAATTATGACCAATCTTCTATCAAAATGCACTTTTCACTAGAGAGCACTAAAGATATTTACACCCATTATATCAATACACAATGAATGCGTGGCACAATAAACAGTCTTTTTTGAAAGATACACATATCTTTTAATTATAAGGCAAATTAATCTCACAGAATATCTGCATACATTCCTTGGCACATATAAATCAAAGCAGATATGAAATATGAAGTTGATAAAGAGATTGATTGGAAACGACATTCAACAAATAAGATGCATTCCACGAATCCCCAAATACATATTTCAAAGGATCAATCTGTTCATCATATAAATGATAACTTTCATTCACATATAGAAGTCGTCATTGTTCGTCATAAATTCATATCATAGGAAAAGCCAAAAACAATTCTATGCTATGGAATGTATCAATAAACTAAACGCTTAGGGAAAAACTGTTGAACCCTTCGCCAATCAGCCGATTGGTTATAAATAGTCTTACATAACCAGAATTAAAAAAGATGGGTTAAACTTTCACCCGTAGTTAGTTTTTAAAGATATTGAAGAAATTCATAAAACCTATGTAACTATCTCCTAGTACCTAACTTATATTCTCAAAACTTCCCCAAAATTTATCCCTTTCTATCCATGTGTGGGCTATCACTGGGCTGCTTTTCTGGACTCCATGGGTTGAGTTGGCTAATGAACAACCTTCCATTCTGCATAGGACGCCACTAACTCCTAGATCTCCTTCATGTTAGGTGTGCTAATATGTGTCACACACTATTGCCAAACATCCTTTTCCCTCTTAATTTCCTGGATTTTGATAATATGGTTAGACAAATTATCAGAGAAAATGGCCAACAAGGCTTCAATCTGTGCAAGCTTTGATACTTTGTCTGCAGTAATACTTTTAGACTCTTTGACCTTATCGACTTCCTACCTCATATGCTGTAGAATTGATTCCTCGTTTTGGTCCACTTCCCCGTTCTCTGAAACATATAAGGCTCGATTGCACCTGACCTCTTCTACTAGCATCTTGATGAGTTCATTCGGTTCCTTGATGAACTTTGAGTATTCTGCCTTCCCTTGTTCAATAATTGAGTTTCTCTACTTGATATTCTTTTTTTGCAAGAATAAAGCATATACTCATCTACACTCTTAAGAAGGTTTCTCAGTAAGGAATTTAGGACCACCATACCTTTGGATTTCTTGAATTGGGGCAATTACATTAACCCACTTATTCTTTTCTTTTTCCCAGGCGGAGGCTTGTGTTTTCAGTTCAACTTGGGCAGAAGTTAGTTCATCATACACTTTTTTGGATCTATCTACATAAATCTTACCCTGCCGAATGATATTTTGTATCCACTCTTCAACCACGCCAACAATCATCTTACCTCTCTGTACCTGATTGAGGAACTTTTGGCTGGCAGGAGGTTGGGATCAAAAGATTGCAGTCCTTGAGCCAGAGGTTGAGGGTGTGACCCGTGAACGACATCAATGTATTTAATCATATCCTCCAACGTTTGCTTAAGTTCCTTTTTGTCTTTCTTGTCTTTCCAAGACCTGCTCAACACCTTCTCAACAGTGGCCTTGAATAAGTGGTTATCAGCCTCCCTGATTGCAACTCTCAAATCCAATTTTTCTATCTTGAAGTCACTTGCAGTGGGGTCCTCCACTTTTTCTGTGGTTACTGGTCGGGCGACTTTTGCTACCCATCTTCCTGTTGTGAATCAATTGTCATTCATGTCGTGGCTCTCAATTTTTTTATCCTTTGGCGTCATCTCTGTTAATGTTGTGGCTTTAGTCGGATTGAATTAATATAGAGTATAATCCTTCTATGGTTATTAGTTAATCATCAGTTAGACAATCTCACGTGTGTGTGTGTGTGTGTGTGTGTGTGTATGTTTATACATTGTGTTAATATTGTCTAATGGTTATTTTTACCATGGAGACATGTCTCCTCTACACATATTTATATAACATTCAATCTGCATTTGGAACACAGAAATAAAGAGCAGTGCTTTTACATTTGCAGAGATCTATTCCTTCAACATGGTATCAGAGCTAGGCCGCAAATGTATTGAAGGAATAATTATGATTCACATGAAGTTGACACAACCAGATGTATTGTGAAGGGAGTTTGAATACAATGGTTTCCATGAGTAATTATTGGAGCAGACATTGAGACACGAAAATATTAGTAGACAACGAAGATAAAGAGTTCAAACATAAGGCAAACACCCAGTCACGAGGTGCTTACATGTTGATGTACTGAATTGGACAGGGAAACCGTCGGCAAGAACACAGACCATAAGAGGAGCAGCAACTCACCATTGTAATGGTTTCTTTGGTTATTGGGAGCAGCACCTCACCATCAACTTTTCTTATGCACTTTTCCTTAGGGTCATATTTGTCTATAGATACTTGAACCAATTTTGGGTGAATCATTGATGCTGGAAAAGCTGTGGCTTTGATGATTCTGCTCTTTATATGGTGCTCCTGACAGTGTCCGTTACAGGGTTTCCAACCTCTACGAAGTCATCTATATCGAAATGAAGCCAGTCGGTATCCCTACGTTCTGGGGTGTTGCATACCAGACGAGGCATTTTCAAAAAATTGAAACGTTGTCCGCATTTTCGCCTCAAAACGAAGCGGATAAACCCAACAAAATTCAACTGCAAACACAGACTATTGAAGGCTGAAAGAAAACAATCAACAACTCATCTTTGATAGTGGCTAAACCTTGCTACCTCTTTCCTTGAATTCCAATCACCCGTATGCTTAAGCTCCTCTTGCAGAATACTTAATAACTAATACTCGGCGAACATATTTATGCAATTAAATAGCATGACATGCAATAATCGTAGGGCATTAATCGCCATATCAAGTATTCGTGCGAGCATATCTAATCATAATTACTTTTCACTTCACACGAGGTAGCCAACAAGGTTCAGTTTTCAAATACAATGAACAGAATATTTGCTGCCGTCAGTCACATCACTTAGTACTTTCTTTATATCTTTTCTGCATAGAATTGTTGGACCTACCGAACCATTTCAATGGGCTTGATGTGCTCAGGTTGTTCGGTGCTTTAGCATATGCTTTATTGAACAAAAACATATGACTGGATGAAAAAAGAGGTGACAAGACTTCCCTTTTGAATATAACTTTAATGCGAACACACAACAGTTTGAATCGTATGAACTGCTTGAATTGGTTCAATGGGTTTGAGCAGGTCACGGCTTTGCAAACTTAGAAATGGACTAAAGTTGATGGCTTGACTCCGAAGATTCACTCCTTTGTCGAAAAGTGTGAACTTTTTGAACATCTTGTATCAGGTCAACATGTACAACATGTTCAACATTTTAGATTTAGGCAAAACACAACCCAAGAGAATTAGTGAGTAAATGAGTGACTCCCGATACTGCAAGCTCACAAATTTGGTAATTTTGGAAGGGTGACTAACAAATTTATAAAACGTTATCGGGAAATAGCATAATCTTAATAGCACTTCTTTATATTAGAGGAAACTAAATATCTTACAGGGAATCAAACAATGTAACTGGAAACTTTTTCTCATCTAGATTTTGGGGAAAGAGAATTGCCCATCTAGGGTACAACTACTGTTCAATTTCAAAACTGCCATGTGGAGCAGTTCAACGGCATGATTCAACATCAATTTCTAGCATGTGTGAAAACATGTGCATGTTACAACATGAATTTCTAAAAGTTTGATGTATGTCCTTAATGTAGACTGTTTATAAGTTGAGATCTTTTTTCAAATATTGTGCGTGGTGTACATGATGTCTTTGTGTTCTTCAGATCAGAGGATGTCTGAAAACTTTCTAGGACACATGTGTCTTAGGACTTGATCAATGCCCAAACATAATGCAACGTGATGTATATCTACTAGCATCCTTGCAAATGAAAATTAATAAGTGAAAAAGGGCTGATATTTCAGAAGAGTCTGAAACGGAGATGTTGTCTTCAGATGTGGGCAGTTGTCTTCATTGTTCATGATAATAAATAAAGTAGCATTTTCAAACCCAAGATATCAATGTCAAAATAACTTCCTTAACCATCTGCAATCATGATCTAATTGGAGGAGTTGGCGGCCATGCCTAGTGCCTTGCTGCTTCAAGATGGATACACTTCAGCTGCATGCTGGGATGTTGATCCTCAAGATGCCACATAGTTTGATGAGGAGCCACATTAGGGATAGTTTAGGATTCCATTGGATGAGGTAGCCCTTTTGTAATGCCAGTAACTTATTATTAGACTCTAATTTTGATTCAGTGTTAGTAGATGCTGTTTACTGGCAGCAGCATACTTTCTCTGGCTTTGTAATTGTGTAGTTCAAATGCAAACTTGCAGTTTTTGGGCATTTTCTGTAATTTTGAAATATATGCACATTGATAATAAAAAGTAAAAACCAATAAAATTTTGTTGATTTGTTTGTCGAGTCCCATGTGAAATCTAAATTTGTGTCTAATATTTGTAAAGTTTCTGCAAATTCTTTGGACTGAATATAGAAATGATTTTACCTTCTCTATCTTCTACAACTAGCAGTGAGTAACTTCAGATTATTGTCTTTGACTGGATTAGAAATATGAATCAGAATTCTTTCTTTTGCTTCTGCAAATTGTATGAGGGCAGAATGACTAAGGAGCAGACTTGTATTTATCTTTTGTGTGTCCTTAGACTTCATTCTTACCCTCTATAAGTATAGGGATTAAGAGACATGTCCTTAGAAAGGACGTCTCTTCCAACAAATCATTTACTTAAGATCCCAAATCGGCGATCAACTAGGATTAATTAAATATTAATTATCAACCAAACAAGGGTGTTAGATTAACATTAAACTAAACCTCCAAGGATAGGCGCCAATCATGTAAAGGAAATAAAACAAAAATTTAACCTTTACTTATCATGCAATCTCAGATCGAACTGATCTGTTCTCAGACCAGCATGCATTAACAAGTTATAGAATTAACACTCCCTCCTAACTTGATAATCGTACTGAGAGATATCATATGTAGCAACATCAATGAAGATGAACAAGCAAGATTTGATACTCTATATCTATCTGAAGCTCAACATGTGGTATCATAAAATACATGATACAATGTCATATTCCTAAACCTGTAGTATGACAAATCATTACTACTAGTGATACTAGTATTGCAACGAATACAATGTACAGGATAAATCTGAAGAGTAATATAATTTCTTCATTTATCCAAGTTGTGACTCATAGATATTGGTATTTCTATATCACAACATGATCTTGAGTTTAAGACCTACCAAAATACAAGATAAACTTGGAGAAGAATAAAATTCTTCCTTTATCCAAATTGTGACTCATAGCAATGTCTACATCACAATATGATCGTAAACTCATCTAGATCTTATAGTAGAACTCTAGTATTTAGCACATTATTTAAGAGATCGTCACCTCTTATAATGTCTTTTGTACAAGTGTTCATTATCTCAGAGGTCGTCACCTCTTAAATAATGAATACAAATGGTGGAGCCCATAACACTCAATAGCTTGACAAAATAAAATTATTTTATTAATAATTTAAAGAGTACAAATGAATTACAACTCAACCATACCAAGTCTCCTCCCGAAGTGTTCTATCTTCACTCTAGATCTAATCTACTATCTGATCTGCAGTGCAAATGTATTTTAATTTTACAGAATTCCTGTCTACCATATCTCTTACATAATAGTAAGGAATTTCAATATGCTTGGACCTGTCATACAAAACTAGATTCACTGAGAGCTTGATGGAACTTTGATTATCACAATGAATAATCGGAGGATTCATGGATTGCCCAAATAATCCTACAAGTAACTTCTTTAGCCAGACTACTTCTTGAGAGGCCATCGTTGCTGCAATGTATTCAGCTTTTGTGGAGCTTTGAGCTACTAAAGACTGCTCTCTGCATATCCAAGATATCATCGCTGATCCTAAACTGAAACAACATCCTGAAGTACTTTTTCTGTTTGTAACAGTTTCACCCCAATCTGAATCAGTGAATCCATGTAAGTCTAAGCCAACTTTCTTGTATTTGAGTCCAAAATTAAGAGTGCCTTGTAAGTATCTCATAATGTGTTTAACCATTACTAGGTGAATCTCCTTTGGTTCACACATAAATTGGCTTAAGGCATTAACAACATAGCAAATATCCGGTCTTGTATTTACCAAATACGTAAGGGACCCAATCATCTGTCTGTAGAGAGTAGAATCTATGGAAGGTGATTCTGCTACTGCCTCTTTAAGTTTATGTAAATTAGTCTCCATTGGAGAAGACATAGACTTGCAATTCCACATTCCGAATCTCTTCAAAATATCTAATGTATACATCCCCTAATTAAGTATGATACTGTCAGAATTCTGTTGTACTTCCAATCCTAAGAAGTAATGAAGGAGTCCCAAATCTTTCATCTCGAATTCTCTAGTTAGATCTTTCTTGCATTGATCCATGAGATGATCATCACCTGTTATTAGTAAATCATTGACATACAGTATCAGAATTACCATATCATCTTTATCTCTTTTATAATAAAAATTTGGATTAGCTTCATTCTTGGAGAATCCTAAGCCGGTGAGATACTTATCAATTCTTTCATACTAGGCCCTCGGAGCCTATTTAAGCCCATAGAGACCTTTCTTTAGCCTGCAAACAAAAGTGTTAGGATCATGTTTTTCAAATCCTTCAGGTTGCTCCAAATATATTGTTTCTGTAATCTTTCCATTTAGAAATGTTGTTTTTACATCCATCTGATGTACTTTCCATCCCTTTGATGCTGCAATTGCTAAGACTGCTCTTACGGAAGTATATCTAGCAATAGGAGCAAGGTTTCTTCATAACCAATCCCTTCCTTCTGATAAAATCCTCTAGCTACAAATCTAGCTTTATACTTTTCAATACTACCATCAGCAGCATGCTTTATTTTAAATATCCACTTGGAAGAAGCAACAGATTTTCCTTTAGGTCTTGGAACAATTTCCTAAAAATCATTTTTCATAATAGATTGGTATTCTTCTGTCATAGCTTATTTCCAGCTGTATGTTTAATAGCATCAGAAGGATTGATTGGTTCTATTTTGGATGAATCACTCATGTTTGTTGTATAACTAGAGAATCTTTTAGGTCTTTTGCTTTCTCTGACTGTTCCGAAAGGTGCAACAAAGTCTTGAGCTGCTTCAATTGTTTTGATGGCCCAAAGTCATATTTTGAATTTCATCTCGATTTCCTCTAAGTTATCCCTCTGGGACCCAGATTCACTATTTCTTTCAGAACTAGAGAAAGGAGAAGGTTCATCAGAACTTATGGCTCTTTTGAATGCAAGATCTTTTTCAAAGATTACATTCCTACCAAGTTCAATACTTTTTTGTCCAGGTATGAAAATCCTACATGCCTTAGATGTTTCACTATACCTTACAAAAATACCTTTCCTCCTAGAGGATTCTAACTTGCTTCTCTTTTCTTTTGGAACATGGATATATACACGACACCCAAAAGTTCTAAGATGACTTATATTGGGTTTTACTTTAGTAAATACTTCTTCAGGAGTTTTATCTTTAAGATAGGAGTGAGGGCTTTTCTTTTGAATATATACAGTAGTACAAGAGGCTTCTGCTCAAATATAATATTCTAGATTTTGATTAAAAATCATAGCTCTAGCAGCTTCTATAATTGTCCTATTCTTTTTTTCTGCTACCTCGTTTTGTTTTGGATTATAAGGAACAATGTACTCTCTCTTAATCCTTGATTCTTTACAAAACCTTTTAAACAAGTCTGAGGTATATTCTCCTCCGTTATCAGTTTTAAGGGTTTTAATTTTATACCCTGAAAAGTTTTCAGTTAATGTTTTGAATTCTTTAAATCTCTGTAGGATTTCTTCCGATTCTTTGCATTTAAAAAAATAAATCCATGTTTTCCTAGAGAAGTCATCTATGAACAAGATGTAATATCAGAATCCCCCAAGAGAAGGAACAGACATAGGTCCACATAAATTTGAATGAATTAATTCTAGTACATTATCTGTTTTTCTAGTACTATCATGAAAGGGACTTCTAGTGTTCTTACCTAGGGCACACCTTTGCAAATACTTGAGTGGTCTTTATTTAGTTTAGGTAATCCAGTAACCATCTTCTCCATAGTTGATAAAGTTTTGAAATTTAGATGCCCTAATCCTCTGTGCCATATTTCATTTATATCTGCAACTTCATGAACTAAGGTTTGAATAGATCAACCAGATTCTATATTCAATTCATACAAGTATCTTTTTTCTGACCAATTAACTTCGCTTTCTTGATGGAGGAGTTTTTTGCCCAAGTTAATACTTTGCCATCCACGAATGCAACATTATGCCCATCATCTTCAAGTGCTGTAATTGAGATTAGGTTTCTTTTAATTCCTAGTACATAGAGTACACCTTAAAGAAGAAGAGTATTTCCTGATTTTAGTTTCTAAGTACAGTTTCCAATTCCTTCAATGGAGTGTGCTGAATTATCACCAATGGTAACTTCACCGTTAACTTTCTCTGATAAAGAGTTTAGTGTTTCTTTGTATCCCATTATATGTCTAGAAGACCCACTATCAATTACCCATGCTTTATTTGAAATTTCATTTGATAGTGAGGAATACAAAACACGGTTCTTAGGATCATAAGTATCTTCTTCCCTAATAACATTTGTACAGTTTGCTTGTTGTTTGAAATTTTCAGGACAATTAGATCTGTAGTGTCCAAATTTTTCACATTTGAAACACTTTTAGATAGATCTTTCTTGGGTTTTCCATTCTTTTGATTTCCCTTTTTCTTCTTGAAATGCTTCTTCTTGCCCTTATAGGAGTTTGTATTAAGAACATGAAGTTCTTCATCTTCTGTTTTCGTTGTTTGGTTTCCCTCCTTTCTTTAGTTTTCTGGATTCCTCTTGAAGACAAATGTTCTTAAGTCTGTTGAAGTCCGGAAGATCATCTCGGGCACTTATTCCTTGTGCAAATGTCTTCCATGAATCTGGCAATCCATCTATAGCCATTAGTGTTAATTCTGTGTCTCTAATAGTGGTTCCCATACTTGATAGTTCATCTCTAATGCCAACAACTTTTAGGAAGTAAGAATTTATCGATTCTCCTTTCTTTATCTGAATGTGATTTAGTTGCCTTTTCAGTACGAGAACCCTAATTGCATTGTTTACTTCATATGCATTTCGTAATGCATTCATCATATCAAAGGTAGATTGATATTTTGTAAGCATAGGTACGATATCATTTTTTACTCCATCTAAAATGATTTGGATGGTTTTTCTATTTCCTTTGCTCTAGATAGATTTATGAGGTTCAACTGATGGTTGTTTGGATGCTTTGTCAACGAATTGTCTTACATCATTCTCTTCAAGAATCATCATGATTCTGAATTTCTAGGCTTCAAAGTGTTCTTTCCCATCAAACCTATCCTCGAGTCTGATTGTGTATGCCATTGAAGATAGAAAATAGTTGCTAAATATATATGAAGTCTGATAACTGAATTTTGCAGAGCCTAGGTTCAACTACCAGAGCTCTGATACCATGTAAAGTTTCTGCAAATTCTTTGGACTGAATATAGATATGATTCTACCTTCTCTGTCTTCTACAACTAGTAGTGAGTAACTTCAGATTATTGTCTTTGACTGGATTAGAAATATGAATCAGAATTCTTTCTTTTGCGTCTGCAAAT
This sequence comes from Cupressus sempervirens, assembly GCA_028749045.1. Taxonomy (NCBI): domain Eukaryota; kingdom Viridiplantae; phylum Streptophyta; class Pinopsida; order Cupressales; family Cupressaceae; genus Cupressus; species Cupressus sempervirens. Next base: position 472,298,123 of record CM053793.1, on the reverse strand, counting down.
TGTATGAGGGCAGAATGACTAAGGGGCAGACTTGTATTTATCTTTTGTGTGTCCTTAGACTTCATTCTTACCCTCTATAAGTATAGGGATTAAAAGACATGTCCTTAGAAAGGACATGTCTCTTCCAACAAATCATTTACTTAACCTCCCAAATTGGCGATCAACTAGGATTAATTAAATATTAATTATCAACCAAACAAGGGTGTTAGATTAACATTAAACTAAACCTCCAAGGATAGGTGCCGATCTTGTAAAGGAAATAAAGCAAAGATTCAACCTTTACTTATCATGCAATCTCAGATCGAACTGATCTGTTCTCAGACCAGTATGCATTAACAAGTCACAGAATTAACAATATTATGCACTAAGCTTTTGTAATGTATGTAATGAATGCCTTATCAACGTTATCATATGAAGATTTAAAATTTCCTATATTTTGAAAATTTGCTTAATTTTTACCATCCCCTAAAAAATGACCTCTAAAAGAATGTCTTAGAAATGTGTCCCATCCTCTCCCATCTACATCCAATCCACATCCCAGGGATTTGGCATAACATAGCAATCATGGTTGAAGTGTTTCTATTCTGCATTTTTTTGCTTCGATTTTTGGCTTTTTGAGAATTTAGTCCTTGTGGGAAAATCTATGAAAAACTATGTTCTATATTTGTTGTTCCAGAGGAGCAATAAAAATGCAGTATTGTTCCTCAGAATAAGCAAATTTCACTTGAGCAATAAGATGCCAGAAACATTCCTTATATTAAACAAATTAAATATTTTTCTAAGCTGACACTACAGTGACATGATGCTCTTGCCGTGGTCACAAAACAGTCCTTTCTCAGCTTTGGATTTAGAGGCAAGGATTTTACTGACCAATCACTAATATTATTTAAATCAAACAGTTTGGAACTGCCATAAACAGAACAAGAAGTCACTACTTAGTACTGTGAAGAAATGGTGCTTGCAAGCTGTCTCCGTGGTGTTGATAACCAACATCATAGTGATGATGTTCGATATGAGAGGCAAAACTTGCATGAATTGTGTTTGTTGTTTATTGATCTTCACTTCTTATTTGCGATTGACTATTTCTATGGTGAAATTGTAAGGGTTTTGCACCCATCTTCACCTCGAGTTTTTGGTTAATGAACACAGACAAAAGAAATGTTTCTTTACGCTATTGATTTTTCTCAAGTTTTGCTACTCAGTAGTTGTTTGACAGTAAGAGCGATTTTATTGTGTATCAACTTGTTTTTGTGTAAATACATCAATGGCTTTTTGTGCGTATAATTATGATATTCCAGTACACATTGGCTGTAATGTGTTTGGGAAGCAATCTGTAAAACTTTCTTGACCAGTCCTTACTCTCTATTGTGGGTATCAGTAAATGAAATAATGCATTGTTTAAAAATTTAGAACAATCTATCAGATTGGATAGTTGGATACTGTGTATGTCTTGGTACTTTTAATTGGTGTCCCATATTCAATTGTTGGCCAAGAAAGAAAAAGCAATAGGTGTTTCAATATATAATTGTTTGGAGACAATTTCCAATAGTAATGTTCTGATATTGCTTGGCGTGCTTTTTCTCAAGCAAATAGCATTCTAAATTTGAATGTTGATTTTAAATTTTTAACAGTTGTGTTCCTAATGGTAGTTACTAGTGTGCTTCAAATAATTTCTATTTAATAATTTTCAGGTCAGACGTTGCTTGGAAAAATGCAAAATATGCACAAATTTGGGAGTATCTTCGAGATGAATATGAATTACAACAGCGATTTGGGAGTCTCGATTACAAACTGAAGTTTGTAGAGGTGCATTTTTTAAAAAACGTTTTTCTTGCTATATAGACTCTTGCTTTGTGTGTTTTGTGGAAGAGATCAAAATTTCAAGGCAATAATGTCCTTCTATGGTCCCGCTGTACAGCATAATGTCCGCTTCTTTTTGGAGATACTGCAGAACAGAAAATCCGATGCTTTGGAATGGCTTATCATCATTTTGATAAGTACAGAGATAATGATTGGCCTCTATGATATCATTCGAAACACTGGGATAAATCATTTCACTAATTTCTAGTAACAGAATAGCTGACTTGAAGCTGAAAAGTCATACAGTGTTGGAATATGAATGACCTTTCCTGGGTGATATTTCTCGACTACCCAATTGTTTTTTGTTACTATATTCACTTTGTTTTGTCAAAGTTCAATGTAAATATTGTTCTTAAAAACTACTTCACATCTTTTTCCTTTTCCAAGTATTTTGACAATATGGAGTTGATATTTCGAGTTCCAATAATCTCTGGGAGAATTTTGAGCATTTCACAGATCTAGTTTCTTAAACCTTGGGTCAACTTCCACCGCAATTATATGATCTTAAGCTCTCTTGGTTTTGTACAAAGTAACAATTTCTTGCATTTTTTGAAAGATTATTTTTACCAAAACATGAGGATCGCTTTTGGTTTTTCATGAGATAATCAAATACCTAGAATTTGAAGTCAGTCTACAACTCTTCTTTGCTATTAGAATTGATGCTTTTTGGCATTATGCTTACACCAATCTAAATATCATTGTTATTTACTTTCATCTCTCAAACTGAGATTGCAAAATAAAATCGGAATTTTTTTTTTAAAAAGAAGAATATCTTTTAGCTACTGGAATTATTGTCCAAGGGATTTTAGACATCTTATAGTACGCATTACACTAAAATGTAAATTTTATCTACCAAGGCAGCTGCTATTTCCTATTACTTACTGAGAACATGGGGCATAAGGCATGAAAACCACTAGAGTGGATTCAAAGTCTTTGAGAAAGAATATTGTTGTTGCCACAATACTATGTCAACATTTAAGTATTTTAGTGTGAAAAATGCAAATGTGTAATTATGGAGCAACAAACAAAATCTAATGTATTCTGAAATCGATTTTTCATAAATATTCATACCACGAGGTCTAGGGAAGTTATCACGTGCTTTTGGTTGATACTATTCCACAGCTTGCATGTTACAGCAGTGTGAATATCTAGGGCACATTAAGCTCTTTGTTTTAGTGCATTGTGGATGTTCAACTGATTGGTAGCCATCTTCTATTGTTTCACTGTAATTTTTCAATCTATTGAAAATTGAAACAACACATCCACACTTAATTAATAAAATTCACATGATGTAACAATAATACATGTAATGCATATATATATATACACTAAAAAATGAGAGAAATATACATAATTCTAAAACTAAGTCATTTCAAAGTATGAATCTATGATTTTAAATCATTTCATAGTGTGAATTTATGATTTTCGTATGAATCTATGGATCAAATCCATTATGATTATAAGAAAATTATCGAGAAAAAAAAAATTCAAAAAAAAAATTAATTTTTCTTGCAAGAATCGAGACGAATCTAGCCATGGATTTGGATCCGGATCCAACCTCTAGGGCACGAATCCGGTAACTAAGAAAATATGATTCTTGTTTGAACATATCATCTATTGAAAGTACTTGCAATTGATATCACATGACCTCTAGTAGATAGATACTTTTCAAAACATTTTGACATTTACGGATTATGATGATGGCTATTACTAGTTATAGACCCTTTATTCTCACTTTTGCCTCTAAATTAAGTATACTAGATTATTGTTAATTATGTAACTTATTAATCATGTTGATTTGGCAGTACAGATCGTATGGATTAGAGTAAGAAATCTATGCCTTTCTTGGATAGGCTAAATATATATAATTGCCTTGTCTTAATAAGGTATCAACGTCTCCCTTGGGTTATTTAGAGAAGTCTAAGTTGTCTTTAATTAGTTAGGATAAACATTAACTAATGTCTTTTCTTTTTGTTGAGCTGTCATTTTGCACGATGTTTAATGACAGGAATCCTTTCGAACTCTTCTCTTGAAAAGTTAATTTGGAATCAACTCTAAGGTTCTAGGCGATCTTGCGATCTACTAGAATCTGTTTAGTTGAAGATGAATGTATTTGTTCACAGGGAGGCCTTTGTTGGTTCGAACAATTTAAATAAGATGTAGAATCTACTTGCTATCTCAAAAGAATAAAACACACAAAAAGAAATATATTATTGTATTTTTTTGGTTTTTTAATGAATGCAATCTAAGAATACAACTATATGAATACCTAAATTAACCAAGTGTTTGTAAAAGCAAATAACGAAGATAGGGTAACAAGAAGTTTAAACAAATAACATGAAAAGTAAATTCCTTACAGACATAAACTATGGAAACAACACGTCTATGAATTACGTCTTTGAAAAGATTGGTAGCTAACCAATGAAAAAAGGAGCAACGCTTCCTTAATTCCACTGATGCAATCGCCAATGAGAATTGAGTAGTTGTAACATGTTTCACTTTTCATCAAATTGCAAGGCCATGAAAAGTGCACTCATGTGAGACAAAAAGCTATTTAGGAACAATATGGTGATCTCTTCTCAAACTAAGTACGTCAGTAGAATTTGTAGACCCGTAGTAAACACCAGAATTAAAAGATTGCACAACCAGAACAACACAATAAAACTATTAGCTCAATTACATTCCTTGAACATACATCCACAAAATATAACACACTTAGGCAAGAATCACTATACTCCAAATGAGAGCAACAATAGCATATATTATTGCATCAAAATAATGGCAGCTTGGAATACATATTACATTCCTCAATTTATAGAAAATCTTCTCCTCAATTTGTGTTGAGAGTGAGAGATCTCTTTATGCAAACATATTCTTCTAAACTAATAAAACAAATCTATTTATGTATAAACTAACTCTCTAATTGGTGCTTAGTAGGACTTCATCCATATTTATGTCATTAAATGGATGTATGAGCTTTTCCATGTCTTAAAACAAAGAAAGCATAAGAAAATAAGAAGAAGAAAGCCATTAGATGATGTAGGAGTGTCTAGAAGTGGCAAAAATAGAAGCTCCATGTTTGCTAGGTGCCTGTAGGAGTTAAATTGCTATCAGAATGCGTTCCCGATGCATGGAAAGCTCTAAATTTAGAATTGGTAGTTGACTGTCGACGCACCTCTGACTTCTTCAAAAAAATTGGCGCACCTTTGAAAAAGCACACCTCGGAAGCAGTGCACCTGTTCAAAAAAATGCAAAATTTCACTGTCAAAATTGAAATTCTAGCTTCTAGGTTTTGTTCCCATTTATACCAGAGCTATGTCTGGGTATTTGCTCTTGAATTTCTCAATAATCACGGTGACTTGAGTTGCATTTGGCAAATCTAAGGCTTCATATTTGTCCTTCACTTTCTGCCTATAGTTGCCCACCTCAATGCGAGTCTCTACAAAATCTCTTAGTTTCACATCCAAATCTAGTAATGCTTCCTCAGTCATGAATGCTTGTCTAATATCATCATCACTAGAAGCTTCTTCAAAAGTCTCCTAGAATTGTTCAACAACTGCTTCTACAGTCATCAATTTGTCCCTTAAATCATATTCAAAAATATCTAAGCATGCATCACTATAATGTTTCTCTGCCTCCAAAATTTGCTCTTGGGTTTGATCCTTGAGCTTATGAATCTCTGCATGTAACGTTTCCATTACTTTATTGCTATCTACAATCTTCTCTATCCAATCATCAATTTTATCAAATTCTTTTGTTGTATATACCTTCATTAACATTCGATACCTTTGACCCTTAATCAACTGTAGTGCTTGCAGGTCCTTGCCCTAGGTATGTACTTCGTCCATTAAACCAAAATCCTGGTTCAAAATGGCCACTAACTTGTCTGCATTATCCTGCATATGGTGTAGCAGTTTAAGATTTCCTCATATAATCTGTACACCCTTTTCTTCAAAGCTCTTGTCATTGCTAACAAGCTTTCAAAAATGGGTCTAGTTGCACTGTCTCCTTATCCCTTTTCTCCAATATTGCATTCAAAGTCTCTTCAGGATTTTCAGGATCTAAAGTACTAACAACTTCGTTCAGATATCCTTTTAGGATCTCATTCTGCTTCTGAAGTGTTATCAATTCTGTGTCATCCTGTTCTAAGTGCCTAAACACTTCTTTAATCCTAGTTGTTACCATAAAATTGGCGGTGTCCAACGTGGGTTTCCCTAGCACAACTTCCCTGATCTGATAATCTTTCGGATTTAATTCTTCAACATCTACATGTGGAGGAGGGATAGCAACATGAGCAAATAAATCTTGATTCTGATCACTCATGATGAAGGCCAATGCTCGTGCATCTTTTGGCGGTGACTCAAGTTTTCTTAGGACTTCAATCAATTCTCTTATTCCTTCCTCCTCAGTATCATATTGTTGCCTTTTGTTTCTAATTCCTCTTTTCTTAGCCATCTTGGAATATGCTCCATCGAAGATTTTCCTTTTGATGATGAAGGAGTTTTCTCTGCTATGCTCTTCCCCTTATCACTCATCTCTGGAGTCTTATCCTTTTGTAAGAGATTCACACCGGGAGTCTATATCCGTGGAGTCCATGGTTTTTACCTTTGTGTCTTGGGAAGTCTAGTGAGGTTGCTCACATATTTTCCCTTCCTCTAACACTTCATCGACCAATATTTTGTGTGGCTCTTCCTCCTGTTCTGCTTGAATCTATTCTTCTTCATTGCTTGGAGGGAGAGGAGTAACTGAACCTTTATCCACACAAAATGTAACTGAATTTAGCAATGGTGGAACTACTTCAGGTCCTAGTGGCTGCGATGACAACTGACTCCAATCCTCCTGTTGAGGTTGATTATTCAAAGTATCCCTTATCTTATCTCCCACCAATTCAATGCCAACCAACATAAAATCAAAATCTAACATCTAGAAGACATCAATGCCTTCACCCTCCTGTTCATCAATCCTTTGCTGCAGCTCATCTTCTAATGTAGTAGATTGAATAGGCTACTCAGGAATGGATTGTGGTGTAATTGTGGAGCTTCTTCTTTGTTCCAACTCTGTGGCGTTGGCAAGACAAGTCCTTCAACTCAAAGGAAGATTATCTTCTTCACCCTCATGATCCTCTTCTTCCTCTCCTTTTGGAATGACTTCTAGGACTGATGGGAAAGGAATAACTCTCCTAATCACCTTTTGTCTCCTCTTGACCAGAGTCTTGACCAGAGTCTTGATCTTTCTTCTTTTAGGGGTCGATGGGGAGGCTTGCACCTCTTGTTGAGATGGAGACACTTCTTGTACTTTTGTTTCAGCTCCTCCTTGCCCTTGTTTTGGCAGTGGCACTTGAGGATTATCCTAGGTTTGTGTAGCTTCTACATTCTCTAACCCTTGTACATTTTCTGCCCTAGGCTATGGTGGTGCTTGAGTTGGTTCCTCTTTTGGCTCGGCTTGTTGGGGATAATTTCTCTTCCTCTTGCCTTTACCCTTCTGAGCCTTATAATATCCAACTTCTCTATCAAGTTGGTGCATTGTTTCTGGCCTCGCTAAGGACTGAGTTGTGAAAGTGGGCATTGTCACCTTAGCTCCTTTGAGTTTTCTTCCTTATCAATCTCAGCATTCATAATGGGTCGATCAAAAATCTTGTCTCTACTATACAATGGGTCAAGGACATCCTTAGTATCTTGTTGTACTACCTTTAAAGGAAACCTTATCTTCAAAGCACTGCTTGCCAAATAGAGAGTCATTCTACAATAATCCCTTATATGAATATCGTAGTCATCTATAGCATTCATCCAGTGGTCCTCGATTGCATCTTCATGTTGGAATATTTTGCTTGATAAATACTACACTCTTCCAATGTTATCAAAATAGGGTCGAGGAGACTTATATTCCTCCAAGGGATATTGATCCCATTTAGGCTCAAAAGATGGAATATCTTATCTTAGGACCACACTAAATGCTCTGATAGTAATGAGCCACACCTAGGTTATCTTATGTTGCTTCTTTACTCTGTCATAAGTAGACAAGAGTTGTTGAGTGATGTTTAGTAATATAAGTATGTCACTTGAATACGTAAGGAGTTTCTTGGGATTAATAGTGGTACCCACTACCCTCAAATAAGTGAATGCTCGAAATTGGATGTAATAGGCGCCAACTTCTGAAATCTTTACCATTGCCTCGTCTGACATCCTCTTCGCATAATCCCCTTAAATGAATTGGATAATTGTGAATTTAAATGCATCATTCACTATGCAATATTCCTTGTGCTCTAGTAGCTTTTTCTAGCCAACTGGGGATATACTATATACAGTCATGCATTTGCATCTTGCATACTTCCCTTTTAGAAGAGTCTGGGATAATCTGTCACCCTTGCAGCTAGCAGGTACACCAGATAGGATGTCATGTAGAACTTACGGCTGTTCTTAACAGTCACCAGCTGCTCATCTAAGTTCTCACTATGAATGGAAGCCCAATCTATTGGCATCTTAATTGTTTTGATATTCTCAATAAAGTGCACCATCCATTTGTTCAAGTGTCTTGATGCTGGTAACCCCATAATTCTACTCAAAAGTATTATAGAATACCTAATATCCTCTTTCATGTAACCCCTTGTCATGTCCACTTTGCCTACTTTACACCCCAGAGGAGTCTTCTTAATAAAGTATGAAGACTGGATGATTTTGGATGCTTCCTCTGCATGTTCTCTGTACCATCTTTCCACCTGGTGATAGGTTAGTTGGACAAACTAATTTGCCTTTGGAAGATGGAACACCTTCTCTATGTTCTTAGGTCAGAGATTTGGTACGATCTCTCTAGTTATACTCTTTATGACCCTTTTCTCAAAAACATAGTTCTCTGCCAGTGCCATGATCAGCTCTAAGGACTATACTGATATTGGATGTGATGCTGCATTGACTAGTCCTGATCGGATAAGAGAAGATATCGATGGGGACCTCTTAGTAGGCTTGTTGCATAACACTAGGAATGTGTTCCAATCTGTATGACCAAGTTCTATGTCCCGGATCTTTGAATAACTGTCTTGGAAGTGTGACTTTGCCGAATTACCTTGAAACTTGAAGATCACTAGTGTCGAGACCATCTTTGTAGCAAGGGAGGACGATGAAGAAGCCATTGAATCTATACAAAAACAATGTTTATTAGTCCAGAGTCAAAGAAAAATCAATTAACACAAACCCTAACGATGACATGAAAAAACCCAAAAACCCTAATTGACGAAAACATCTTAAAAGCTCAATTTTTAACCCTAGAAGGAAAAAAGGGGTGCACCTAGTGCACCTTCGAGGTGCGCTAGGTGCGCCTAATCCCATGTTAAGCTTTCAAGATATGAGGGTGTGCTAGGTGTGCACCCTTATGTCATTTAAATGCATAAGTACTTAGCTATATAGAGGTGCACAACTACGTACCTTTACTTAGGTTTTAGTTTTAAATGTTTTATATTTTTTGCAAAGAAAAAGGTGTGCAGCTATGCACCTAGATAGGTGTGCAGCTGCGCACCTTTTACTTGGTGTTTTATCTATTTGTGTTTATTGGGTGCAAGTGTGAGGAGGTGAGGCGGCATAGTAGCACACCTGGGCAGCTACATAGGTGCAGGAGATGAGCTTGGAGCGAAGAAAAAAATGACAATTGAAGAGGGGTAAGGGGGTCCCAAGTTTTACAGATCAGGGACCCAGTGCACCTCTTTGAGGTGCGCAGCTGCGCATTTCAAAGAGGAAGTGCTTGCCTCAAAGGTTTTGGCACACTTGGTGAGTTGCACTAGGTACGCCATTTTTCTTGCAAAAATTACCCTCCCTCAGAATTCTGGTTCCTAGAATCTGGGTTTTCAAGCCAAGACTTAGATTTGACCAAAGACATCAGGAAAAAACCCTAGAAAAGACTTGGACCCTAGACTAGGGATCTGAAAAGCCAAAAATTAAAGTAGGGGATCCCCATTTCTAGGCGAAATGAGGTGTGCGTTGTGGAACCACAACACCCTTGAGCACTGATTTTGAAAAAAAAACTAATCATGGCCGACCTAGATAGGGACATATCTCTTAGAGAGACATGCCCTTTGGTTGCATATTTATATAGGATGGAAATGTAGTTAAAGGACATACAAATAGATCAAGTTTTCTCCTTTAAGCAATTATGCCTAAACTTGAATACTTGTTAAAACAAAACATTTCAGAATAACAATTGATATTGACATCTCTTCTCTAAGTTCAGTTAGAAGGAAGACCATCTTCAACAAATAGATTAGAAGTTATTATTAAAGTCTAATCACATACAATTTGCAGAAACTTTACATGGTATCAGAGCTCTGGTAGTCGAACCTAGGCTCTATAAATTAAAATCAGACTTGATATATATCTAGCATTATCCTTCTATCTTCAATGACATACACAATTAGACCTAATGACAAGTTTGATGGGAAAGAACACTTTAATGCTTGGAAATTCAAAATCATGATGATTCTTGAAGAAAATGATGTAAAATAATTCGTTGATTCAACATCCAAACAACCTACTATTGAACCTCATAAAACTATTTGAAGTAAAGGAAATTGGAAAGCCATTCTGATCATACTAGATGGAGTGAAAAATGATATAGTACCCATGCTAACAAAACATCAAACAACATTTGATATGATGAATACATTACTAAATGCATATGAGGTTAACAATGCAACTAGAGTTCTCGCACTAAAAAGATAAGTAAATCATATACAAATAAAGAAGGGAGAATCGATGAATTCTTACTTCCTAAGGGTTGCCAGTCTAAGAGATGAACTTGCTAGTTTATGAACCATCATTAATGATATGGAACTAACATTGATGGCTATAGATGGGTTATTAGATTCATGGGAAACATTCGCACAAGGAGTAAGTCCCAGAGATAATCTTCTTGACTTCAATAGACTAAAGGGAGATTATCTTCAAGAAGAATCCAAAAAACTTAAGAAAGGGGGAAAATTGAAAACCAAAGATGGAGAACTTCATGTTCTTAATACAAATTTCTATAAAGGTAAGAAGAAGCACTTCAAGAAGAAAAAGGGTAATCAAAAGAATGACAAACCTAAGAAAGATATATCCAAAATAAAATGTTTCAGATGCAAAATTTTTGGACACTACAAATCTAATTGCCTTGAGAATTTTAAAGAATAAGTGAAATGTACAAACATTATTAGGGAAGAAGATAAATGTATTAAAACAGTATCATAAGAAGTCTCAAGTAAGGCATGAGTGATTGGTAGTGGATCATCTCGACATATTATAAGATACAAAGAAGCAATAGACTCTATATTAGAAAAAGTCAATGGCAAAGTCACCATCAGTGATAATTCAACACATTTCGTCGAAGGAATTGAAAATTGCATCTTGAAACTAAAGTCGGGTAATTCTCTTATTCTCAAAGGAGTACTTTATGTACTAGGAATAAAAATGAATCTAATCTCAGTTACAACACTTGAAGATGATGGACATAATGTTGCATTCATGGATGGTAAAGTAATAACTTGGGCTAAGAACTTCCCAATTAAGAAAGAAAAATTGATTGGTCAAAGAAAAATGGTGCTTATATGAATTAAATTCAGAACCTACTTCACTTATTCAAGCCTTAATTCATGAAGTTGTTGACATAAACGATATATGACACAAAAGGTTAAGACATCAAAATTTCAAAACTTTATCAACTATGGAGAAGATGGTTACTGGTTTATGTAAATCAAATAACACTCACTCAAGCATATGCAAAAGATGTCCTCTAAGTAAGAACACCAAAAGTCCATTTCATGATAGCACTAGAAAAACTAATAATGTTTTAAAATTAATCCACTCAGATTTATGTGGACCTATGTCTATTCCTTCTCTTGGAGGATTCTGGTACCATATACTTTTTATAGATGACTTTTCTAGAAAAGCTTGGGGTTACTTCTTAAAATGCAAAGAACTAGAAGAAATCTTGAAGAGATTTAAAGAATTTAAAAACTTAATTGAAAACTGATAAAGACATAAAATTAAAACTCTTAGGACTGGTAATGGAGGGGAATATACCTCAAATTTATTTAAAAAGTTTTGTAAAGAAACAAGAATTAAGAGGGAGTATATCGTTCCTTATAACTCACAACAAAATGGGGTAGTAAAAAGGAAGAATAAGACAATTATAGAACCTATAAGAGCTATGATATTTGATCAAAATCTGGAATACTATCTTTGAGCAGAAGCCTCTTGTACTGCTCTCTATATTCAAAACATAAGCCCTCACTCCTACCTTAGAGATAAAAATCTTGAAGAATCTTTACTAAAATTAAACCTAACATATGTCACCTTAGGATTTTTGGGTGCCTAGTATATATACATGTTCCAAAGAAAAGAGAACTAAGTTAGAACCCTTTGGGAGGAAAGGTATTTTTGTATAGTATAGTGAAACATCTAAAGCATATAGGATTTTGATACTTGGTCAGAAAAGTATTGAACTTAGTAGGATGTAATTTTTGAAGAAGATTTAGCATTCAAAATAGCCTTAAGTTCTAGAGATCCCTCTCCCTTACCTAGTTCTGAAGAAAATACTGAATCTGAGTCTCATAGGGAGAACATTGAAGAAATTGAAGATGAAATTCAAAATATCAATCTTGAGAAAACTCAAAATTCTAAGAAAAGACCACTTTGGGCCATTAAGATAGTAGAGGAAGCACAAGACTTAGTTGCAGCATTTGGAACGGTCAGAGAAAGTAAAAGACCCAAAATATATTCTATTTATGCAGCAAACATGAATGATTTGTCTAAATCAGAACCAACCAATCCTTCATACGCTATTAAACATATAGTTTGGAAGGGTGGTATGACGAAAGAATACCAATCAATTATGAAGAATGATGTTTGGGAAATTGTTCCTAGACCTGAAGGAAAATTTGTATTTCTTCCAAGTGGTTATTTAAAATAAAGCATGCTACTAATGGTAGCATTAAAAAATATAAAGTCAGATTTGTAGCCAGGGGGTTCTCTCAGAAAGAAGGAATTGATTATGAAGAAACCTTTGCTCCTGTTGCCAGATACACCTCTGTAAGAGTAGTCATAGCTATTGCAACATCAAAGGGATGGAAAGTACATCAGATGGATGTAAAAACAACATTTATGAATGGAAAGATTACATAAGAGGTATATTTGGAGCAACCTGAAGGATTTGAAACTCATGATCCTAAAAATTTTGTTTGTAGGCTTAATAAAGCTCTCTATGGACTTGGTATGAAAGAATTGATAAGTATCTCACTAGCTTAGGATTCTCCAAAAATGAAGCTGATCCAAATCTATATTATAAAAGGGATAAAGATGATATGATAATTTTGATACTGTATGTTGATGATTTACTAATAATAGGTGATGATCATCTCATAGATCAATCCAAGAAATATCTAATCAAAGAATTTGAGATGAAAGATTTGGGCCTCCTTCATTACTTCCTAGGACATTATACTTAATCAAGATAAGTATACATTAGATATCTTGAAGAGATTTGGAATGTGAAACTGTAGGTCTATGTCTTTTCCAATGGAGACTAATCTACATAAACTTAAAGAAGTAACAAAATCATCTTCCATAGATTCTACTCTCTATAGATAGATGATTGGGTCCCTTGTGTACTTGGTAAATACAAGACCTAATATTTTCTATGTTTTTAATGCCTTAAGTTAGTTTATGTGTGAGCCAAAGGAGATTCACCTAGTTGTTGTCAAACAATTATGAGATACTTACAAGACACTCTTAATCTTGGTCTCAAATATGAGAAAGTTAACTTAGATTTCGATAGATTCATAGACTCATATTGGGGTGGAAGTGTAAAGGATCGAAAAGGTACTTCAGGATGTTGTTTCAGTTTATGATCAACAATGATATCATGGATATGCAGAAAGCCGTCTTCAATAGCATAGAGATCCATAACAGCTGAATACATTACAACAGTGATGGCCTCTCGGGAAGTAGTTTGGCTTAGAAAGTTACTTGTGGGATTATTTGGTCAAACCATGAATCCTATGGTTATTGATTGTGATAATCAGAGTTCCATAAAACTTTCTGTGAATCTAATTTTCCATGACATGTCCAAGCATATCAAAATTCCTTACCATTATGTAAGAGATATGGTAGACAAGAATACTATAAAATTAGAATACATTTGTACTATAGATTAGACATCAGATATTCTTACCAAACCTCTCTCTCGAGTGAAGATAGATCACTTCAGGAAAAAACTTGGGATGGTTGAATTATAAAATTTTGTATTCTATAAATGATTAGTAAAATAATTTTATTGTCAAGCTATTGATTGTTATGGACTCCACCATGTATATTCATTATTTAAGAGGTGATGATCTCTAAGATAATGAACACTGTTATAAAAGACATTATGAGAAATGATGATTTCTTAGACAATGTGCTAAATAGTAGAGATCTACTGTCATATCTAGATGAGTTCAAGATCACATTGTGATGTAGACATTGTTATGCCTATAAGTCACAATTTGGATAAAGGAATTTTTTTTTTAATTCTCTAGAGTTTATCCTATGTTCTGGTAGATCTTAACTCAGGATCATGTTGTGATATAGGAATGCCAGTACCTATGAGTCACAACTTGGATAAATGAAGAATTTAATTATTCTCTAGATTTTATCATGTATATTGTATTATTTGCAATACTATTATCACTAGTATTAGTGATATGTCATATCATAAGTTTAGTAATATGACATAGTAAAATGTGTTCATGACACCACATATTCTGAAGATTTAGATAGATATAAAAGTATCAATCTATACTTATTCATTTTAATCGAGGATGCTAAATATGTTATCTCTCAGTATGATTATTAAGTTGAGAGGGAGTGTTAATTATGCAACTTATTAATTATGTTGATATGATAGTACAGATCATCGTAAAAAATCTATGCATTTCTTGTGATAGGCTAAATATATATAATTGCCTTGTCTTAGTAAGGTATCGGCATCTTCCTTGGGTTATTTAGATAAATCTAACTTGTCTTTAATTAGTTAGGATAAACACTAAGTAATGTCTTTTCCTTTGAGTGTCAATTCTGGAAAAAAACTAATCATGGCCGACCTAGATGGGGGCATGTCTCTTAGAGAGGCATGCCCTTTGGTTGCATATTTATATAGGATGGAAATGTAGTTAAAGGACACACAAATAGATCAAGTCTTCTCCTTTAAAAAATTCTACCTAAACTTGAATACTTGCTTGAACAAAATATTTCATAATAACAATTGATATTAACATCTCTTCTCCAAGTTCAGTTAGAAGGAAGATCATCTTCAACAAATAGATTAGAAGTTACTATTAAAGTCTGATCACATACAATTTGCAGAAACTTTACAATTATGACTCTGATAAACTTTAAATGTGAATTATTTACTTTGGCTTCAATTTGGTTGTGGCATTTTTAACACATTATGAACATCTTCTACTATTATTAATAAAAAATATAGCATATCAAAAGTGAAATTGAATATCAATGCACAACAGGCAAAACAAAGTGTACGAAATAAAATCACACATTACGTGGTTTGCCAATTTGGCTACATCCATAGGAATGGTGGGCACATTATCTTTATGGTGAACAGTGACAAATGATAACAATGTTCATCAAGAAGCTTATAATAATCAATCCTAAAAACATATAAAAGGCTTTTGGTGGCAGCATCAAACAAACAAACCAAATGTAGAATGTAAAGGGGTAGGTAATAAGCTCATTGGAGCTCATATTACGCAAACAATCTTCCCACTTAAAGTCCAAGCACATGTTGCAACTCTGAGATGGATTTGCTTTTCCAAGCTTATTATCACAACTTTACCAAACCAATACTCTATAAAAATCCTACTTCTCTTTGGGAACAACTTTGGTAAGTGTATCAATAGAATTGATGTTATTATGCATCTTCTCAACCTTCAACTTGCCTTGTTCAAGAATGCTTTGGATAAAGTGATACTCCAGTTCTATGTGCTTTGCTTGATTATGAAAAGCTAAATTTTTGCCCAAATGTATGATGCAATTTTTGCCACTATACAAAGTGAGTTCTTTATGTTTTCTTCAACTATTAACCACTAAAAACATGTCATCTCTTGAGATCCTTTTGGTGAGACCAATATATTCTGCTTTTGTGGGAGAAAGAGCTTATGCCTTTTGCATTCGAGAAACCCAACTGATTGATGTCCTTACAAAAGTGAGTAGATGCCCAATGGTTGATTTTCCATTTGTCCGATTCACCAACCATGTCAAAATCAAAAAAACCTTGCAGCTGTGCATCTTTTCCTCCAAATCTAAAAAAAAGGTATTTCAAAATCCATTTCACATCTTGCCAATGATTTTTACCTAGATTGTGTTAGAATATATAGTCCACAATTATAACTGAGAGGGGTGGGTGAGGTGGGGTAGGGGGGGTGAATCATTTATCCAACTAATATCACAATTATCAACCTGATTAAACAAGTTAACCATATGAGCAATATAATTAAAAACCATAATAATATACTCATGCACAATAACACCAGCTATGTTGACTAGGGAAACCCTTGATTAGAGGGAAAACCTCAATGAGAATGGTACCCACAAGATGATGTACTAATATAATATTCCTTGTTAGAGGATAGACCCTGTTAGGAGTCAATAACAATATTCAATACAAATTAGTCCCTGTTAGGAGACTTTGAATCCCTGTTAGGAGATTCCAACCCTATTAAGAGTTGTGGCAACCCTGTTAGGAGTTGTGGAAGACAGTTGGACCCACTGTCCAAATAGCTTCAAGGGCAAGATCAATGAACTCATTGTCCAAATGATCTTTGTATTATTCCTTGTAGAATGGTAGAAATGAATTGTACTTCCTTCCTCTTTCTATGTCTTGCCAACTAGACTTCTACTCCTTCTGATCTTGTAACCAGATCACAAAATCTGCATCCAATAATCCCTTGGATTTCTTACCCGCATTGACTAAATACTCTGCTCCTTTTCGCACTTCAGACTCAATACAATACTTGATACCCTTTACAAACAATGAAAACATCTTTCCTTTATACCATATCTTCAAAATAATTCCTTGAGTTGGCCTTGAGGCTTTCCCAATTAATTATAATAAGATAATTAATTAATTCACAATTACAATAGCACTGATGGATCATAGTATATAGAAAGCTTCACATGTGCGATTTCAGGACCTGCACACTTGCTAATGTCACCATCAGGCTGTCCTTTGTCACTAGTTGAATGCACATCACCATATTATATCATTGTAAAAGGATATAATACAAACATTAGAAATTTCTTCTTAGGTACTTTATCTATGTACTACTCTCTGTAAATCAAGCATATATTTCGTACGTCTTTGACTTAGACTCTGTGCATTGAGCCTTGTAATCAAGACACAATATAGGATATGTCCATGATCGTGCATTACTCGACAATCAAAATATAGGATATAATACAAACATTAGAAATTTCTTCTTAGGTACTTTGTCTCTGTACTACTCTCTGTAAATCAGGCATATCTTTCGTATGTCTTTGACTTAGACTCTGTGTATTGAACCTTGTAATCAAGACACAATATAGGATATGTCCATGACCGTGCATTACCAGACAATCAAAATATTGTTCGTACAAATAAGATCTCTATATACTACTCTTCTAGTCTTCACATACTTATTGCTATGTTGACATCAATGACAAACACAATCATGAATGCAACATGTCAATACTCTCTAATGCTTAGGATACTCCCCTAATGTAGTATCATCAACATTTATGCTAACAATCTCCCCCTTTGGCGTTGATGGCAACATAGATGAAAAATCCCTAAGTTCTATGAATACCAAAATAGTACTCTACTGCTATAATTCTCAACTTTTCAATTCTTCTTCATCAATCAAATCTAAAAACATTTGAAACATTGCTCTATTCATCATCTTCTTAGGATCGAAAACAGTTGTTCACGGTAAACAACTCACTATACTCTAAGGTTCTTCATGTTGCATATCTCCCCCATAGAGATATTTCTCCTTTTTTCTTTACATGAATCTTTCTAAATCTCCCTAGTAAAGTAGAGACTTCTCATGCACTTTTCTCCCCATACATACTTAGGAGATATTTTCTTCTCCCCCATTTCTTAGGAGATTTTTTTCATGCATATTCTCCCTCATTGACATCAATGACAAAGATGTCAATTACTACTCTTAGTCTTCAACCAACTCAAGTGTCCTAAGATACTGTTCAAGACCAAATAGCAAGAGTCGTCAAAGGCTTGGTTCATCATAGATACTCCCCCATATAAGAAGCATCAAAATTCAATCCATTCTAACAATAGTGCTCTATACCACTAGACTGATGCAATCTCTGCATCATCTACTCAGAAGCAGACAAGGGCATAACCCCAAGCAGGCCTCTTAAGTACTCAAATGTATCTTTAGGAAAGGGCTTCGTAAAAGCAACTTTTGTCGATGCTAAGAAGATGATGAACAGAGTAATGTTCCAGAGGTTTTTAGATTTGATTGATGAAGAGGATTTGAAAAATTGAGAACTGCACCAACAACAATAGAGTATTGTTTTGGTATTCATGGAACTTAGATATTTTTCATCTATGTTGTCATCAATGCCAAAGGGGGAGATTGTTAGCATGAATGCTAACATATTGTTCATGGATCTATTGATTACATCAATTGCATGAGAAATGTCAAGTCTAGTGGAGACCATTGCATACATGAGACTCCCAACAACAAAGAAATACAACACTTGTTTCATAAGTTCTTTTTCTTCTTATCCCTCAGGACACATCTTGGTTGTCAGCTTGAATTGGTTAGCAAGAGGTGCTAATGAGCTTTAGCATTCTTTGTGCCAAATTTTTCCAAAATCATTCAATATATTTTCCTTGTTTTTTGGTAGTGCCTAAATCTATAATAGAAAATTTGTTTGCAAATCACTATTTCAAATTATTAACAATTGCAATGCTAGATCTAGTCACTAGCATATCATTAACATACAACAATAGAAAAACAAGGTCACTATTATAAATGTAAGGATCATGTTCACATCTAGCAAAATTTTGCTCAACCATAAGAGTCAAAAATCAAAACTCCATTGTTAGGGATCAATCCATATAAAATATGATTGAATTTGCAAACAAGATCCCTGTCACCTTTTTTTATTGAATCCTTCATGTTGTTGCATGTGGAACTCATCCAAATTACCATGGAGAAACATTATCTTTGATGCAAGAGCATTGTGGGGTAGTTGGAAATCCTATTTGTTGGAGTGGCTTTGATCCTGTAGTTAGTGAACTTGGATGAAGGTTGGTGATGCTCAGTTACTTGAGTGGTAGTTCTCAGTTTAAAGATGTGGTTTCACTAACAAAATCAGTGGCTGAATGGGCTCAGTGATCTTGGTGGTGTTTGAGAGGTGTTTTTCTTGCTAAAACTCATTCTCGGTAACACACAACTTAGTGGATGAGTTATGCTTTGTAGTTCTTAATGTATACTCAGTGTGCTTGGTTGTTGTTACTGCTGATGCTCGGTGGCTTGGTTCATCGACCAAATGTTCTTGATTTTTTGGCTAATTAATTGGTGCATTTAATTTGTGTTGTGTTTGGTTGAGACATGGATCGATCATGGGATGTGGTGGGACCTATTTTTGGTCTTGGTTCTTTCTCTTATGTGTACTTAATGATGGTTGTATGCTGACTTAAGACATATTGTGTTTGTTTGAGTTCTAGAAGTTTCTATTTACAACAGGCCACCTTGTGGTCATGCAAGTATAAAAGAAGGGTTTAGGGTAGTGTTGGAAGAAACAAGGTGAGAGAAAAGGGAGTCATCAAGAGGAATAGATGGGATGAGTGAAGTGTAGAAAAGTTAGTAGTTGAGTGCGGGCTTGGGAAACAAGAAGGTTGCTTGGTGGCTTGCAAGAACAAGTTGAGATCTTTCTTGGGGTTTCTACTAGATTGCTATGGAGTTACACATCTGGACTAGCTAGGGTTGGTTGGATCTTGTAGAACTCTCACTGTAATTGCTTATGTATTTGGTTGTAACTAGGAAGGCCTTACAACCTAACACATTGCATGTAATTAGTTATTGATGAATAAAGAAGTTGAATTCCTATGAAATCTTGTGTTGTGCTTATGTTGAGATTGTTTAGTAGCTTGGTTGGATAGTTTACTTTCACATCCTCCAACCTAGTAGGTGTTGCATCAATCTTGATGTCAAGCTACTCCAATTGAAGGTCATACACAATAGCTAATCCCAACATTGTCGAAAGTAAGTCATTTTCATTACTGATGAAAAACCTTTTGAGAAATCTTACCCTACTTCTAATAATAAACTTTCTCCACCAATTTGGCCTTGTACCTCTTCTTAACATTGTATTCTTCCTTACTGTAAACCCTTCTATTTGTCAAATCTACCCAGTGATGTGGAAGAGGGATCAAATCCCATGTGTGGTTCACCATCAAGCAACCCATTTCATAGCTACCATCAAGTATTTGTGATCTTTTTCATAACATACTTCTTCAAATGTGGTAAGTTCAATTTTTTCTAAAATTCATAACATTTGAATAAAATATCCATATTTTATGGATGTCTTTGCACCCTAGTAGACATCTGAACCTTACAAATTTCTTCTAATTATATGCCTTTCTTGTGAGTTACCCACTTGATGTTGATGCAAGGCTCGAGAAAGAGATGAAAAACTCAATGTAATACCCTTCACATAACTTGAGGGAAAGTTTAAAATT
This sequence comes from Cupressus sempervirens, assembly GCA_028749045.1. Classification (NCBI taxonomy): domain Eukaryota; kingdom Viridiplantae; phylum Streptophyta; class Pinopsida; order Cupressales; family Cupressaceae; genus Cupressus; species Cupressus sempervirens. The sequence continues at coordinate 472,277,498 of CM053793.1, read as the reverse complement.
TTGCATGACACCTACATAGGGGGTGGTAGATAATGTATTATTTTTTATGTAGGAGATGAGGATTTTGGAACACAATGTTGGTTCGTACTAGTTTCCACTTCAAGATGTTGCATGGTATGTGTATCAGTCTAGATGTGAATTTCTACTTGGCATTACATTAATACTTGCACAAGAACATGTTATGTTGGATATGGGGTTGCATAAGCATAGATGGATTTGCACTTCCAAAGGTCACGTTAGATTTCTTAGAAAGAGTGGTGCACTTTGAGAGTTTGACATAGGTAGCTGGTGCAAAATGTATGGTTCAACACCTTATATATAGGGTTGTAGATTTTGTTGTTTTTAAATTTCCACATGAGATGTCTTCTACAAACATGTGCTCATTAGCATATATCCTTTTTTCTACAACACAGTAATTTTTTTCCATTAAAATTCACATCCTTGTTGTGAGTGACTTGTTTCACTGTAGGATCCCATGACCGCTAACTATATTTCTCATCTCCATATTGAACAAAAATACACCTATTTGTCTTCATGCCCAACTTTGATCTTTTCTCTAGTGAAATGCAAATAATGCTTCAAACCCAAATATCTATGGGTGATTGTAAGAAATCCTTTCCCACCCACTTGGTAATTTTACAATCCAACCAAGAAGATGGACTCTAATTGATTAAACTGTTGTATTGACAACATTTGCTCAAAATTATTTTCCCAAACCGACGTTTGAGAGAATGCTTTGTGCTTTCTTCAAAATAGTCCCCTTCATCTGCTCAACAACACCAAATTTTAATGTCATATTTTCAAAATTGATCAGACTATGTCAAACAAAATTCACCTCCATTACTTACTTTTAAGCATTTACTTTAATATTTCGTCTAATGTTTGAAGTGCTTTAAATTTATTGAATATGCTTAACACTTAAGAGTTCCTTTTTAGGATATAAGCCCAATTTTTTTTGCGTGCAATCATCTAGAGAGGAAGAAAAGAAATTAGATACACCAATTGATGTAATCTTTTTTGGGCCAAAGTCATCTGAGTGCACAATTTTGAATGGCCTTGTTTTGTTATCATGTCCTTTGGTAGAGAAATCAATCATCATTTTTTTTATGTGGACACAATGCATTCACAACTCCAAATAAATTTATTTCCAACTTAGAAGTTGATTTATTTAATTCAAAATCTAAAGGTTGTATTTTCTCATATGATACCAAAATTTTATGTCATTTCTCGCAAGTGACATTGTAGCTCCTACTTTAGTGTGTCTCTCTAGCACATACAAAGTGCTATACTTGCTACCTCCAACAATAATCAAGATTCATTTTTTCGCCTTCCATTTGCTTAACTCAAAAGTGATGCTACAACCTTTAACATACAATTTTCCCACAAAAATCAAGTTCTTTTTGAGTTGAGGAACATTTTTAACACCCCTCTCCTTTTTCGACAATGTTACAAGGTTCATCATCACCAAGATACAACTTAAAAAAATTACCCTCTTTATAGCTTTTAAAGAACTCTCAACTTGATGTGTCATTGAAAGATATTCTAGGATCTAGCATCACAATACCCATTGCAACTTATCCAATACACAAAAGAAGAGCACTTGCATCCTTTTCATATGTAGCATTCATTCACTTTGACCTTCTAAATGACCACTATTGATAGAATAAATCAATTTAAAAATATGAAGTGTTATTCTTTGTTAGTATACTACCACATATAAATGCTAGATAAATAATTCATATCTATTCACTTCGGGAGGGGCCCCATGGAATTGATTAAGCTTTAATTTTTTAGGAAGAGGAGGTCCCATGAAAAAAAATTGCTAGCAAATTTTGTTACACATTTGGCTTTTGGTTGTCATTGATGTCAAACTTGTTGAAGGATGTAGTATTAATGAGGTATGATGTATAAAAAAATGTGCATATGATGTTGTATTGGTGACAATGATGTTGACATGATTGTTGGTCCAAATGATAATATAATTTTTGGTTTGGATGATAGTGTTGTTGGCTATTCTTGTTGGTCCAGCTATGTTTAGTTTAGTTAAACATTGTGAGAAAATGCTTTAGAAGTTTTTTTTTTTTTTTGTTTATGTTCATAGGTTTTGCTCTTTGATTTGAAAATTGTTCATATGATATTGCAAAATTCTAGTTGTGTTCATATTCCTTTGTTTGAAAGATGTTCTTTCAAGCACTTTTTTTGTGTTGTGCATATTGTTGTTTTAATGTTGGATTCTCTGTACTCAAGTCTCAAAATATCCCACTAGATCCGCTCTTGATTTTTCAAATGTTCCATAGATATTTATTATATATTTTGCAAGAAAAAAAATTTTATATTCATTTAGTTGATTATATTGAAAACCGTAGAATAATAGTTTGAAATAGATGTTTGAAATTAAATATGACTATTGCCTTCAGATTACAATCTTATTCACCACAAAAATATGGAATACCTCTACTATTGCATGTCTTCAGATAAAATCTTCACAAATTTTCCAAGTTGTGAACTTCATTGTGAATCCTCCTCTAACAATGACTTGAGTTTCCATTCAATCCATTGAAAAATCTTGAAAATTTTTTCTATCATCTTAAAATGGAAGCACCCATGACTTAAAATCTTTTAGCACCCATCCCATAGTGACCTCTTGAACCATGGATGAATTTTTTCTCAATGTTCCCTTTCTCCTATTTATTTTTTCTTTTCCCCATTTCGTTTGAGCTTCCTAAGAGACCTTATGGTGCTCTTTCTGAAGCCTTCCTGGGTTATAAGTCGACCTAATTGACTTGTTTTAGAATAGGTTAACCTGGTCAACTTACATCTTCATGATATCAAATTCATGTGCAAGCTCAAGGCATTTGAGCATTTCAAGCATTCAAGCAAGGAATTTTTCATCAAGCATTTAAGGATCCTTTGTGAGCATTTCCTCTTCAAGATCCAACATTTGTTTGCCATCAAGGAAGGAGATCTACATTGAGACATTCATCATCTTCATTGATGCACATTTACACCCATGGATCTATGATGTGGTTTTGGTAGATCAATTGCAATTGTGGAGATATACTACTTTCTACATACCAAATTCAAGATTTACAACACACAACAAGGAAAAATCCTTATTGACAAGTGATTTTACAAGCAATGTGAATACTTACATTTGTCTTGTTTCCTTTGCATACATTTACATTTCAATTCAAGGTTGATTCCTCAATCTAGGACTTGACCAAGGAAAGCTCTCATTGAATCAAAAACAAAAATTTGAAATTACTATGTGCAGAAATATGATAGCAGATATTTTGTTGTAGATCTGGAAAATACTCCTTGAAAGCTTTCATAAAAATCATGTTGTTACACTGCCTAGGGAAGACAGTGACCTCATGACACATGTTCCAGACACTTTTTCACCAAGTTGATCGATTCCAATGACCTTGGTAGAAAGATTAGTTTCTGTCTTTTTTGGAGTTTTCTGTTTCATTGAGGGATCCACAATTAGATTCTTAGTAACAAGACCAGCTATGCACTTTTTAGAGCAAAAAGTCATCTTCATCTACACATTTTAAGTGAATTTTTCATCTTTCATTTTAATTCATAAACTAAACATAATTTCATATCTTAATTGGGCGATTACCATACATTTAGCATCTAGATTTATATTTCACAAATTATTTAATCAATTTGTCCAATCTTGCACTTACATTTACACATTGAACACTCAAAATAAAAAAGTATTTCTTTGCCTCATATTGCTTGTTAGTAATCTAAATTAAGTATTGGCATCCTTTGCTCTATCTGGGTCTTGTTAATCTAATTCAAATTAAAAAGGAATTGTGCTTAGAGATCTTCCTTCTCCCCACACACATATTTAATGCTTTAGTACAAAACGTTGAGGCCTTTACCTGATTAAATGCTTCAATTTTTTAAATAAACATTTTCGTGGACCTAACCTTGTGCCCCCTTTTCTTTTTGGAATTATATTATTTTATTTACCTTCTTGGGTGTTTACATCTCTTCCCCTTCTTGTGGCTTTTAGAGTTAGATTCAGTTATATTTTGTGTGTGGGTAGATCTTTCATTTTATGCTCTTTCTTACATTTCTACAGTTAGATTCCATTATAGTTTTCTTTTGTGATATCCTCTTTGATGAGCTTATAAACTAATTCCAACCTATAACAATCTCTTTTGGAGAAGCCATATACTAATGGGTTCAATTGATCAAGATTCATCTTTTCCTCCTAAGACTCATGTTGATATCAACATCTTTCTTCAAGATCTCAATCCTATTATGGAGCACAACTCTTCTTATTCTTCCCATAATGAATATGAATACTTATGAGTCCCTCCTTCCTAAGTTGATAATCCCTCTCACGAGTTTGAAAAATTGGAATATTGGCTTGTGCAAGAACACAAAAACCCAAGTAGCATTGTTGCTATAGAGGCTATTAATAAGCTTATCACTTAGGATGATAATAACATTTCTATATTGTGTGGTATATATAATAACCTTATTTGTACTCATCCTAATCCTTTTAATAAATGTTATCAAGAGTTAGAATATACTCCTCATTCCACAACTATTGAACCTTCTATTTTGATTCCCTCTACTCTTCCTCATATTCCTACATATGTGCCACCTCTCATGAAAACTTCTACACAAGTCTACACTTCTCTAAGTGTTGATCTTCCTAGTCTTTCACTTTGCATGAGTGTCCCTCCTACTTTCATACCTTCTTCATTACATTCATATAATGAGGTTCCTTTCATATATTCCAATCCTTTTCCTATTCCTTCCAATCCTTCACCAACATCCGTACATCTTCCTTTTGGTTCTTATAATTTTCCTAACACATCCAATATATCTATGCCTACTATCACATCTACCAATCCTAGTGTTAGTATCTTAGTCCAAACCACCACCACATTACAACAAGTGGCTCAATTCACTCAATCTAAGTATAACATCCATACATGTGATATTGCTAATCCCCTTTCCTTAGACAACCTTGTGCTATTTTACAATAAAAAAATGAGATACTTCATCTTGAGACTTACAATGGTAAGGGTGATTCCATGATCCATGTCAAGACTTTCTATACTATATGTACTGATTTTTCTCATGACTATATGTTAATGGCTAAGTTGTTTACATGTATTGTAGTGGTCTTGCTCTTTATCTCTTTATTCCATTAACTCCTTCCAAATTCTCTCTAACTCTTTTATCCAACAATTTCAAAGTAATATTGGTCCTCAAATTTCTTTGACTAATTTAATGCATCACAAACAAAATGTTAAAGAAGAAGTTAATGATTTTATTTGTAGATTCAAACATTTGTATGCTCAAATATCTTATTCTATGTCTGTTCATGATATTCAACATATACATTTCTAATTTGCAAAAAGACATTAGAGATAAGATTTTCCTTATTGAGTATACCCCCTATTCACATCTTTGCACAGTGCTTCACTATTACTAGTTACCAGTGAGTCAACTCGAGCGATCTACTCCAATGGCTCCTGTTACTAGTTGTAAGAGTGATGTCATCATTAATCAAATTTTTTTCCAAGTTTAACAACTTCATCAAAATCAAGTCAACCAATAGTTCTTGATCAACTAGCTACTACATCTAAAGACACAACTACTTTTTCCTCTGTGTATCATCCTAATTGTAAGTACACTCCTTTATCTGAACCTTTACTCATAGTGATGGCTAAATTGATTCATGCCAAGGTTAATAGTATGAATAAATATGTTGTACCTCCTAATAATAGTTTGCAAATCTACACTAATCCCTTTCCTTCACATTCAAAAAATGTCATTAATCAACCTTTTTCTCTCAACACTAACATTAGCCATGATGATAAAGTAGAAGAAGCCAATCATCTAGTTAATCATGTTGAGACTCAACCTTAACCTTTGGATTTACCTCCACCTGAACCTAAACATTCACTTGTTATCACCTTTAGCCAATCTGATATGTTAAAAAACCTAATGGTCCTCTTTACATTACTACTAGGGTTGCTCATATTTCTTCCCTTAGCATCATGGTTGATCGTTCTTCCTCTATAAATATTATTAATGAAGAGCATATTTTTAACAAAGGGTTGCAGAAGGATACCCATGATACTTCTAATGTGTAGATTCAAACTTGTAATGATTTTCTTTGCCAACCTCAAGGTTCTATCAATATTCTTGTCACTCTTTCTGGTAGAGTTGTTCATAGTACCTATATTATTATTCCTGCTTCTGATTAAGCTTGATATTTAGTGGTCTTCTTCCATGCAAGTATTAGCTTCACCCATTCATAAGTACATTAAGTTTCCCCATAATAAAGAAGTTGTTATGATTAATCATTCTCTTTATAAAATTTTGTGCCCTTGAGATTATGCTAAGATAGATTTTTATTGGTCATCTCTCCTTGAAAAACCATCTACTCATCCTAATCATCTTTATTGATCATATAAATGATGTAAGATAGACAAGATTTTGGAGATTGTCCTTCCTAAGGTTGATTCTTCTACTTTACCTACCTTGCCTAATCCTTTATCTACTAATTCTACCTCACCTGTTCCTTTATCTACTACTTCTACTTCACCTTTTCCTTTATCTACTACTTTTGAACCTATCTTATTTACTCCATCTATCCCTCTGACTACTACTCCTAAACCCATAGTTGTTCCTTCTTTGGATCCTATGGCCATTGATCCTAATTGTTCAAGTTTATCTCATAAAACCATTCAAAATCAACATGCTTACTAGCATCACAAGAATCATCAAGATAAGGCCAAGGACCACACTCTTGCTTCTAAAATTGCATCTTCATCTCAACCTTTACCTTTCTTTGATCAAACCATAGTTGAACCTTTGGAACAAGTTAATCAAGGTAACACTATACAAGTAGATAAACATGACGATTATGTTCGTATTTGAGATTCTATTAATCTTGATATGGAAAATACTCTTGATAGTGATGATGAATATATTGATATGGATTATGATTTTCTTAAAATTCTTTCTATGTAGCTTAAACTAACTCCTAGTGATAAGCATAATGACACTCACCATAGTCCTTTCTTGGATCTAGTTGTGATTCCTACTATGTTAGATATAGTTCTTCTCGCAAGCTGCCATCCTCCCCCTAACATTTTAGACCAAGATGGGGAAGGGATGCATAATGTTTGAAGTGGACTTCTTTAGCATGGTAGTCTTCTTTATTTTGTATTATCTTTCCCCTATTTTGTCTAGATTGGCTTAGACAATCCTTGTTGCTCTACTGGCACAAGAGGATAAAGTAATCACACATATCATACACATTCTTCTATTTTTATCTCTCTTCTTCCATATGTTGTTACATGCTATGTTGTATATGTGCTAATGTTCTTACTCATGCCCTTGTATAATCTTCTTGGTTGTTTATGACATGGTAGCACCAATTATTTTTGGTCTCCATGGTGTTGGCCCAAAAAGACTCTTCTCGGTCTCTCTTACATGTTTTTTCATTCATTGTGTTGTAGTCCTCCTTCCTTTGGGGAATGATGATATTTCATACTTGATATAATATTACATATTACCATATGATCATATGGACCCCAAAGTTAGTAGATCTATTCCTGTTCTCTCTTTTTTCATGTGTTTATTTGCCTTGATATGTTATCTCCCTTGGGGGTATTTACGATGATCCTTTCTACTAGGTTAGATTAGAATGATTCCAAAAAAGAATATGAGATTCTCTAGAAGTTGAATCTAGATATAATTAATCATATTTAAGCCTACTTATAAGTATCATCACTAAACTCTATTAGTAATTCTAGATTACATCCATATTCCCCATTTATCAAATCATGTAATGGATGGTAGATTTACAATTGCTCGAGTTTGGACATGATCTACATGGAGCTCTCTTGTCCCAACATGAGTAATTTACTCCTCCCCCTATGCACACTCCCTATCCACCACATAATCGATACAGTGGTTCTTATAGACTTATCCATCATTTACTAATAGTATTAGTTATTATTTTAGACTCCTTGTGAAAGAACAAATTATAATCACATTAAAAGATAATCATATTATCAATATGTGTTAAGACTCAATTTTATTGTTATAATTATATTTTGTAATAATATTATAAATTATTATAATATTTGAGATTAGTGTCAATTTTTTGTTTGATTCATAGAATGGGTTCCCTCCCTGCGTCTATTGATTCCTTAAAGGATTTAACAAACATAGTGATTCAAACTTGTCTTTCTCTAATTATGTCTTAGCTTTACATAGATTCACAGGGCTAGTCATTTGGAAAGACCCCTCAATTCTTCCTATATCCCACAATCAAGATGCTTCTTTCAAACAAGTATTAGGGGAAAAGAATTTTTTTATGTCTAATCAACCAGATTGGCTCTTTTGGGTTTCGGCCAGAGATGGTAAATACTATGTTAAATAAGGATACTTAGCTCTCCAACACAATTAGTTTAATTAGACCACATATCATGCTTTTAAATTATGTTGGAATATTTTTGTCCTACCAAAAGCAAGATTCTTTGCATGGATTGCATTAAAGACCCAAATTTTAACTAGTGATCGACTTCATAGATTGAACATTTATGATCCCTTTAATTGTGTGCTCTGTCAGCAAGTTGTGGAAACAATCGATCACCTCCTCTTAAACTACCCTTTTGCCCAAGATTGTTGGAATTTTGTTCTTAATAATCTTAATTTTCATATGCCATTACCTAACTCTTTGTGGGATTTATTTCAGGCATGGACAATCTTACATACCGAATCAATGTTTCATGCCTTTGGAAGTGAATCCCTACATCAGTAGCATGGGCCATTTGGTGAGCAAGAAACAAGAGATTTTTTAGACAAACATCATCTCCAATCCCTCAATTTTTGGAAGCATTAGAGAGAGATCAATTGTTGAGCTTGTTAATGTTACAGTAAGTGAATATAAGGGTAAATATGTTTTTTCTCCTTGGGATGGCTATATTATTCAATGGTGGAAGGGTTTACTTTTTCCTTATCTTCCTTCTCCATTGTGTCATCAAAGGTTCCTCTTATCCAAGCACAACCCAAGTAGATCCCCCCAAGTGAGGGTTATTACAAACTTAATTTTGATGGGGCCTCTAGGGGAAATCTAGTTAACTTTGGCTATGACATAGTCATTAGAGAGTTTAAAGGTCATGTGATTGCAGAAAAATCATCTCCTCTACCTTCGATTTCTAATAAAAAAGATGAGGCCCTAGCCTTTCTTTTTGTTTTATAACTTTTAAAATCACTATCTATATCTAAGTTACATGTTGAAGGGGATTCAACCATTATGATTAGTGCATGTATTAAACATGATATGTATAATTGGTCCAAACATTAAATATTGCATAAATTTTGGTCTCTTTTGATTCAATCTCTAAATGTTACATTATGCATACTTATAGAGAAGGTAACCTATTAGATGATTTTTTGGCTAATTTGGGTATTGATGGGGTTTATTTTAGCTCTTTACTTTCCCACTTAATCTCCTTGATTTTACCAACTTGGTAATATTATGCCAAAAGAATATGCTTAGAATCCCATTGAGCCCTTCTCAAATTTTATTTGATAGTAAATCATGGATTCTTTTCAATTTCACATGTTTTACTTTTATGGACTTGACTTCTTTCGAGATATTGTATGTAGTTCAGGGTCCTGTTTTCACTTGCATCAGATGGCTTTTTACTAATATCACAGTCTCAATTGGAATTTTGGATGAAGATCAATGATGGAAACTTTTATATCAATTTTTGGCTTGGCTCTTGGTGTTTTCTTCGACACGAAATAATGATTCTATTAATAATTGTCTTCATATGAGTTTTGGGCTCTTTTGTAATCACAATGTTCAAGATTGGGATTCATAATGACAAGAATCATTGGTGTTGATAGATACTATCTCTACATGCAATCTTTCTTCTTTTGTATCATTTTTTGTATCAAGCAATGACCAAAGTTTTCTAGTTCTTTTATCCGGGAGCCATTTTTTGAACTAGTTATTATTAATATAAATATAAAGTTTCACTAAAAAAATTAAATTAAATTTGAGATTATTCTTTCTCCCTTGAAAAATAATATAGGTCTCCATAAAATATGAACATATTATTAGGTAATAGTCATTTTTTGAAAACATATATCTAATGTTTGAAATTATATAAATTATTGTCACATCTATTATCAATTCATAATACCTATTTCTAAAAATAAATGAAATAAAAAATGACAATAAGACACACTTTATATGTTGTTCTTTGACTTGCCTTTCATTCATTGAAAACCTACCTCTTATCATTTTTATTTTATTGGGAACTTTTGGTCATATACATCTCCTCCCTCTTTATATTATTTCTCCCTATAATTTTGGCCCTTTATGATTTAAAAAGGTTTCCTATTCTTATTAAACTCCTCCACATTCTTTTTCACTAAATGACATGGTTTTTTATCGATATTTAATTCAATACAAATCTTGGTAAGAGTACATTAAGGAATATACCCTTCTTTGTATATGTTTTTTTGGTACATAAAATACTAAACTTTCAAGTTCTTTGATATCTTCCATGTGATAATTCATATGAGTAGGTCGAACCCATAATGTTTGTCCCTTTCTCATTAATTATTTTAATTCTTTCCCTTTTTTCCCGTTCGGGGTGGTTTATCATATTTTCATTATGTGGTATTTATATTATATGTCTTTTTGCATCATGACATGACATGACTACTCAATAATAGTGAACTTAGGGATAGTTATAAGTGATTATTAGTCCCTGCCTTTGTATAAGGCAGGGAACTAATGTTCCCGGATGCACAATCCCATTTATTTTGGTATCACATAAAATTCCAAGCCTACGGTAAGCTTAAGCTTTAACATGTGATTATTTAAAAAAAAAAAATTTAGCTATTTTTCGTATTTTTCAATTGGTTGATGAGAATTTTGCTAGGGTTTTTAGATTTTTTATGAAAACAAAATAAGAAAAAAATTGTATAAGAAGACACATGGATGCTTCGTTATTTAATGAGGACAAAGACAATTAAATGTAATTTGCTGGAAAGTGATGAAAAGATAGCTATAAATTAAATACACCAAAACGTACTACCAATACTTTTATTTATGACTGCTTTTGCATGTTTCAAAAAAACTATATGATATGAAAACTTTGCAGAGGGAGGTGTAGTGTAATTTTTGGTTGGAATACATCCATTCGCAACTCCACCAAGGAAATGTAAGAGATATTTGCTATTTTTTATGTTTGTTTGTTTGAATTGTTATTATTGTTGGAAATGATTGAAAAGATCATGAGAAAAATTGTTGGAATGATCATATGGAACTGGTAAAGAATGTTCTCAATCATTGTTTTGTCATTGTGTCAAAATTGCTACTTGCAGGAATGACAATTGCTTTAGTGATCCAAATACTATCAAGTGGTTGATTGACAAGGAGGAGGCAATCAATAAGATGTAACTAGAACACCTAGAGAAAGGTTGAAGTTATGATGTTGAAATGAAGTATAAGGATCAGCTAAGCCATTGATGAAAAAGTGTATTGATGACATACTCTAAGAAATAGAGAACGGGCACACTGAAACATATCAAAGATGTAAGGTTTTAGCTAAGACATCTGTAAAAGCCTAATTAAAGTTCATTAGAGAGAGGGAGCCGAGCAAGCTAGTAGGTGTCGAACAGATTCTTAGTTGAAGCCGAGCAAGTTCAACTTCAAGTGTCGAGTGAACCTTAGGTGTCGAGCAAAATCAAGTGCCGAGCAAATACAAGTGCCGAGTAACATAGAGATGTCGAGCATCAGTAAACCAATAATGCCAAGTTGCTACATTATTTTGAAAATCGAAGATTCGCCAGATCTAAGCCGACAAGGTTGTTATCTAGAAGTCTGTGAATTAAATAGAAGATAAGAATGATGAGTTGGTGGCACAAAACACCATGTAGAACATTTTTGGAGATTATAACTGGAGTCTAGATGAAGTTTCTAGATAAGAGAAAGATATAGGGTAGATACATTGTATCCTACCTAATCCATTGAAACCTTAAAATTGGAGAGGGAGAATTGAGCAAAAAAGGAAAACTAGATTTCTATTTAAGGAATCATAAGGTCACAAAGCAAAGAGAGAGAGGAGGTCAAGCATGAAAGCATAATTGTTGAAGGAGGTGCTAAAGAGAAAGAAAGCACATTTACTCTGCTTCAACAGATGACCACAGATATGGATGCATTGGTATGATGAGTAAGAAGACTCAAGGAGACAAAGCTTGAGATGACAAGTTTTAAGAGTTGAAGTGATTAAAAGCCAAGCAAAAGGACTAAACTGAAGAGTGATCTGAAATCTGCAAAGTATGTTGTAAGTTGTATCAGATCAACAATCCATTATTGTTACTCTCTAGAAATTGTAACAGATAGTTTAAAATCCTATGGACTTAGGTTGGTTTAATAGCCATGTTGTAAATCTTTTAACAGGGTGACATTCCTAGTGAATGTTCTAAAGTCCTTTAATCAGGCCCATTCCTAACAGTATGGTGAAATCCTCTAACAAGGTCACATTTAACAGTGTGTTGTAAGCCTTTAACAGGGTAGGCTTTTAACAGGGCATCACTTTAGAAGAGTGAAAATCAAGTAGCATGTTACTAGTGGTTTTTCCCAAATTGGGTTTCCACGTAAATCACCGTGTCATGTGTTGATCTTGCATGTTTTATCTCTGCGTGTTGATTTACTGTAACTTACTAATATGGTTGATCTAAGTTTGGATGGATGAAAAGTGTATGGATTCATTAAAAGTAGTGAAAAAGTATTATTAGGGCATTTGGACCTTGGATAACTGATTCACCCCCCCCCCCCCCCCCCCCCACTCTCAGTTATTCTAAAGAATTCTAACAATTATTATATTATATTTACAATTTAATAATATATAATAATTGTTTTTCAATTTTCTTATATATATATAGTTCAATTTTAATTAAATATTGATATAAGAAATTATTTAGAAATTGATAATAATAATAAAAAATTAGATGAGATACAAAATATATTTTCACTTTACAATGCTAAAAACTATATTACATAATCAACAAAAAACATATTAATTTTATGCAATAAAATTGTAACAATTCTTATTCAATAATAATATCAATAGTTACAAATGGTTTTAATCATGGAAATTCAACTTGACAATATTGACATTCAAACAAATTAGAGAAATCATAGACAAAATATATTATACTAGGAGAATGATAACTTTAGAAAAATCATTTCTCTCCTATTTTATATAAGATACAATAAAGATTTTCTTATTTAATTCTATAAACTATTATTGAACCATATTTGAAGAAGTTTCACTTTAAATTTTATATAAATTCTAATTTTTACTTTTTGATTCATAAAGATAAATAATTTAAATTTTCAAATTTTATTTTAGAAATATTGTTTCACAAATTTTAATTTTGTCATCGGTTAGTTGAAATTTAGCAAAGATTACATTATTCGACTTTTATATCTATTGACTACCTTTGCTTGATGCCTCCTAAACTCTTTCTAACAAATTCCTAACTTGTATCCATTGTGTTCCAAAGGACTTTGGGGCATTTTAAAGTTTCAATTTTTTCAAAGAGAACTAGGATGCTAGTATATGTGTGAATTTGACTTTATAATATACATGCATCTCAATAGACATAGACCTATAATGATATTGATAAATATGTGCCACTTATTTCTAACTACTTTTCTTCATAAATCTTTGTTTGTCATCAAAATATAAGATTAATTATTTTGAAGACAAATAAAAAATATCAGGTTTTTTTCCATTAATCAATCATTAGTTCTTTGAACAAATAATAAATTAGTAACTATTTTCTTGGGTACATGATTATCTAGTTGTGTGTGAATGCACTCTATTAGCTTTATTACAACTACTTGTATAGAAAATTATCAAGAATTTTTAATGAATGTCCATGATCTGTCGAACTAAACGAGGAAAGTTACATATCCACAAAAAAAAGGAGGTTGGGGGATACGAGTTTTTAATTTGCACAATTTTAATGAACGTAATATTTTGATATATAATAATCATATGAAATTAAAGTTTTTGTAATTATATTATTTAACTTCCATAAAATAAAATATCAGAACATACACACACACACACACACACTCTCTCTCTCTCTCTCTCTCTCTCTAAAATTTGAAGAGTATTATATTATAATTAAAAAAATCTAACAAAAATCTAACTTTACACTTACATGGAAACCAACAAAAACACAATCCACATATTTAAAAATTGAATCCATTTGAATCTGCAAAGTAAACTAGCACATTTGATTTCATTTTTGGAGAAACAAGTGCTTGACTTCTCTCTTTCCCAAAAGGCAAGGACTCTAGCTCGAACAGAGCTCTTGTTATTATAATTAAGTAATTCACTTAGTTATTGGGTTATGTTTAGTTTCTTGGGTTTAGATTATGTAATATAGTTATTATATTAAATATTCTTCTAGTCTTTGAGAAATTATATATATATATATATATATATATATATATATATATATATATATATATCAGATATTTAAATGAGGTCATGACAATTCACCCTTCCTCAAATTGATTTCCCTCAAGTAATTTCTATTTCTTGCATGTCATCTTATGACTTAGACATTATCCTACCTCAAGACAAATATTCTTATGTCTTGACCATTCTGGTTTAGATTATTAAGATAATAATCATACTTAACAAAATCATGAGTTACAATCATGAACCCAACTCAAAGGCTGACAATAATCAATTTAATTAATTTTAAGTACTGATATATATATTATAATGCCTATAGTGAATAGCATGTATTTTGATCTGCATTCCTTACTTCCCTCCTACACTCATCCTAAGGAGAGTTTGGATTTACTTATCATAGGGTGCTTGACACCAGTATATGCTATGGTTTTACTCCATCTCTCCCTACATAACAACATCTACCAACTCCCAGAAGTATAGTGAGTGAATACAAGAATTTGCTAAAACATCATAATCCCCTTTGTAGTAAGAGTTACATTCATATGAACTTAATAAACATAAATCTTAGAATCGATATGCAATATTTGTTGGAATTACAAATGGGAAAGGAGTAAACTTTTGAGGGGGGGGCACAGCTAAATCAGGAGTTTAAACTTGGACCCATAAAACTTTCACCATTCATACATTACATGCATTAATATATTGAAATAACATATAAAGCATATGCATCAATCATGTAAACATGTAATCAAACACACACACTTAACACCAGATATGATTACCGAAAAACCCCCTCCAAATGAGAAGGTAAAACTAGGGTGGGGATGACAACCACAAATCTTCATTACTGCAGCAATAAAGTGTGTCCAATTAAGGTTACAATGGTTTGACCATGAATCATGTTCTACCTTGTTAAAGGCTTACAAAGACTATTAAGTCCCACCTTGTTAGAGGATTTCAACATCCTGTTAGAAGTGTGCCTGGTTAGAGGACTTCAACTTACAATTAAGTAAGCACCCTGTTAAAGGATATCATATAGCTTGTTAGGACTACTCTGTTAAGAGATTTAACTAAAATCACCTATCAAAATGTCTCAGCATAAATCTTGCAGTTGAGACTTGCTTTCCTGATAACAGATCACCTCTATCCAATCTCTAGTTAATCCTTCACAATTTGATGTATCAATGTTGTATCCTCCTCTATCCTCTATTCTTCACTTAACTAATTCTACAATTCACTCTTACTGCTAAGTCACCTTGAATGCTCTACAAATTGTCTTGTTCACTCCTCCAATTTGATCATTCACCCCTTTGCAATGCTCTCAACATTGTTAAAAATTTAGGGCTTTGTCCTCTTTAAGAACACTTAGGTGGCTTAGGTTAGGTATGAATCTACGTCTGAGATTCATCCATTTTGCCACTTAAACCTTCCCATTTTTTGATTGGCTACATGTAATTACATAGGGAATCTACATATATATTTATCCTTATCTCCAAAAGATCAAAATCTATCCTTAGGTCGATTGAAAAATGATATACATAGTTGTTTGTGCCATAACAAACACATATGTCCAATCTATGTCACTCAACATATGAAGTCTCTGATGCTCAGCATACACTTTTCTAACTTGGCACCTGAACTACTCAACATCTACTATTTACTCAGCACTTGAATCACTTAGCATGGTCTATCTTCTTGGCACTTGAGTGACTTGGCATGGTCTAATATTTATATGTTGTAGTTGGGATGCATTACTAGTTCGGCATGAACTAAGTAAATGTCTGAAGTTTGTTGACACTCACTTGTCAAAACCAATCTGAGATCAACAATCTCTCTTTTTCACATGAATGTCAAAAACACTTGAATATACATAATCAATCTAATCTTCTCAAGTATAACATATCCATGACTTGGCTTATATACAAAACTTCATAATTTCAAAATTTTGCAATAACCTATATACCTCAAAATTTATATCTCCCCCTGAGTTAATATGATTGATCTGTATCCAAAATCTATTCTCCTTGGTAAGTAGATTTGTCTCTATTGTCTGATACTCTTTGACTTCAATGCACTTACACTCTTTCATGCTCTCCCTTAGTTGATATTTTTTTTGCTCTGTTTCTATCTCTGCATTGTATTTCTCCTCCTTTCTTTATTCTCCCCCTTTTTTGTTGTCTCCCCCTTTTTATCTGTCTCCCCCATAGGATATTCTCCCCCTTTTTGACACTTATGTCAAATGGGCTATACACATATAGTGTGTTTGTCAAAAAATGATTTATGGACCTTCGTTGTAATTTTAAGAGCTACATCCTAGTTGTCACATTCAACATCTAGTGACTTGAGTTGGATAGCAAGCTTGGCATCAATTTGTACTAGGCCATCTAGAGTAGAAATATTGGTGTCTTTCTTTAGCAAAGTTTCTGCATAGCCTAGCTCCTTGTGCAATATCTCCATATGAGGGGTGAGAGATGCCTGTATACTTGTCAATTTGGCTCTTATGCTACCCTCTTCTATTGTTGATACAACTAATTGACTCTGTGACTAAAGCGATGTATTAAAATGCTTCTCACTCTGAGCTAGGTTCTAAGGTAACCTTGTACTTGATATGTTAAGATTTCTCTCCAAGCTCATAATATGATGCCTGGTCTATTGGGTGAAGAGTGTAGGGTAACACAATTTGGTGTACAATGAGAATATATTCTCAATTACTTTCTTCACATCATCAACCTTTATTGCCAATGCAACTTGAGTCAATGCTATCTTAGTAGATATCTTCTTATTGACCTTGCTCTAGAATTTCTTTTTTGACCATTCTAAAAGTTTAGCACTTGTATCAATGTCTTTATTGTTGACCTTTTCCACTATGTCTGATAGTTGCTCTAGTAGTTGCTTGGTCTCTTTAGGAGAAGGCAGACTAAATGCATCAAAAAAAATGTCTTTTATGTCTTGAAGAGCTTGCTTCTGCCTGTATTCTCTCCTAAGCATTTCTTGATGCCTTTTCTTCTCTAAAGCTTGTTGCAAAATGCTTATTTGATCTAATGTCATTGTCTCATAATCAAAGTTTGGAATAATAATCTCTTCATCAAGAGTGATATCACCATAGTGAATTACCTTTTCTTTCAACTTTTGAAGAGCTTGAGCCTGGCACTGAGATTTGGAATGATATAGCTTCTGTGCTCAGCTTCTAAAGAACTTTTGTAGGAGAAGTGCTAGATGTTGGTAGTGTTACCAGTGCTTGGATGGCTTCTTGCTCCTTTATCTTAGGTGTTTTCTTAGTTTCTTCATATTGGCTCTTATCTAACACAATGACATGAACAACACCTTGTCCTTGTGCCTCAAGTACAAATGAAACTA
Organism: Cupressus sempervirens; assembly: GCA_028749045.1. Lineage (NCBI taxonomy): Eukaryota > Viridiplantae > Streptophyta > Pinopsida > Cupressales > Cupressaceae > Cupressus > Cupressus sempervirens. The sequence goes on along the minus strand of CM053793.1, from coordinate 472,259,625 downwards.
TCTATCCTATTTTCTATTGTACATTTGTATCTTTTTCTTCTTCTTGCTTCTTCTCAAGAGTAACAACTTTCACAAGTGTATCAACCTTAGTTAGTGTATCTACTATAGTTTGAAACACAGGTTGCACTTGATTAACTAAAGGAATGATAGAAGGTGGTTCTTGTGGTTTCACCTTGTCCCTTGTGATGTCAATTACTATTTTTTGGAGCTCATCTACACTCACCAAAACTAGATTAACACATAACTTAGCATGTAGTGTAGATTGGTCAAATATTTTCTTCAAGTCATCTACAATTAGTAGATTGATGTTATGAGCTGAAGCATTAGGAACATCCTTGACAATAATAGTTTCAGTTGACTTGACTATGTTATTTAGTTGTAGCCATGTCATCATCTTGCTTTTGTGTTTCTTCCCCAACTATATTATCTTTATTCACATCTTCCTATTTATCATCATCTTCTTTTTCATCTTCATCTTTATCATCATTTTTTCCCTCAAAAGGATCAGCTTCCCCTTGTTTTACAGTGTTCAACCCATAGATTAGTTTCCATATTTGGATAGACTTTTTGACCACATCTTCATTGTTGTTTTGAAGTATGTTGAAGGCTCTATACTTAGGTGTAAACCTAACTCCATATTTCTTAGTAGCCTTAGCGATTTGCCCTTTTGTTAGTTCTGGCATTACTTGGGCCAAAGTAGTTTCCCTTATTTTTTTTTCCAAATTTAAACAATAATGCCATTTTTGCTTAACTAAATCATATAATTTCTTGGGTATTGAATTAGAAAATTCTAATGGCGTAGTCTTAAATTTAGACATCATTGCATATAGGGCTTCTTCTACTAACTTATTTTCTTCTTTCTCAAGTTTCTCGAAACCAATATGCTTAAATCCAAACAAATCTACATTATTCTTGAAATTTTTACAAAAAATTTCAATATCAAAAAGTGGTTTATGACGTACCACTTTGAATTGACTTAAATCATCTGATTCAGTCTTCTCTTCATCTGAGTCAAGTTGTGCAACATACTTTCTTCTTTATTTCTTCTGCACTTGGCCTCCTTGATTTGTAGCCTTGGCCTTCTATGTGTTTTATTGTGTGCTAGCTCTGGTGGTAGGAGTAGTAGGCTTGGCTGGGCTAGATTTGGAAACTTTCTTTACCTTCGCCATAGGCTGTGCCTTAGCCTTTCTATTCTATGGCTGGGCTTTTGTGGGTGCTTCCTTGACACGTTCTATTTCTTCTTCTTCCTTTTCCTTTCCCATGCCTTGGGCTGATGCAAGAGGTCCATGTGTTTGTTCTTGCTCTTCTTCTTCATCTTCTTCATCTTCTTCCTCTTCTTCTTCACCTACTTCTTCACCAAATTTAGCCTTTAGCTTCTTTACTAGTTTATCTTTCTTCTTAAGTGTGGAGGTAATTTTCAACTCCATTTCAATCTTTGATTTCATCACATCATAATTCCCAAAAAAAATTTGCAATCTTGTCAACTTCCTCTGCTAGAAGTGCAGTTATTTCTACTAATGCTTCATCAACATTGATCTCAAATCCAAGTGGTCTTAACCATTTGACCCTTGGTGTAGAAACTTCTATAAAGGTGTAATCAACATCAACTAGAAATAATATAACATTGTAGTGTTTGTCAACCAGTGAAATAGGTATCCTCATTCTTTGCTTCATTGACTTCTTAAAGTCATCAAAGTAGCTAGTCATCAAGGTTTCAAAATTTTCTCCCATTTGTGCAATATACTCATTGATCCACACTACTATTGACCTATTGGTCATCCATCCAATTTTACCAAAAGAGGGGAATTTATTTTGCACATAAAAGAATATACATATAAGTATTGAACCAAACTTGCATCGTGCACTTTTGGTTTTCCTTATAGCTTCAAGGTTTTCCATCAATTCTTGTAACTATAGCTCAGCCTAATCATAAGTATGATATTTCTTCACAATTTTATAGCCAACATCTGTTGCAATACAGGGTACACTATTCAATATGCTAGATTGATAGAATTTGTGTGAGATTACCCTAATGGAAAAGTCCAGTAGTGGATCTGTGATAGTATAAATTATCATCCCTCTCTTGTTCCACTTTGCCCCAATTTTCCTCTCTATCACTTCTTTGGAGTCGCTCCTCAGAGTCTTGAACCAATCTAGGGTTGGGTAGCCAGTCACCCTATGAATTATCCTAATTGATTTCTTAATCGGTCCACCTTCTAGCCATAGGGATTCATCATGTATTCAACTTAAGACAATTCTAATCCATTCAATCTTGAAAATAGTGGGAAAATCTAGGGCATAGGTCAAACCCTTTATCTCAACAATTTTATATTCTTCTTTCAAAACACCATCATCACATAATCTATTATAAGCTTCTCTAATTTCTAGGTATCCAATGCTACCAATCTTACAATTGTAACATTTCCTAACATCCTGAACCATAATAACATTTAGCGAGATCATTGTCAATGCGCTAGAGGGATCTTGTTTGTATGCCATGTTAGGGATGGCCTTGAATATGGGTTGTTTGACTTTGTTACTAACAAGCTAGATATTTAAAACATCTTTCCCTTCTACATTCCTCAAACTAGATGCCATTTTTCAAAGTAGGGTTTGTGCAAAATAAAATTGTGTAGCTCGGCTTGTTATAAATACCTTATAAAATCTGTATGTTGGTGTGAGATCATCGCTAAAATCTTTACAAATTCTTTGAACAAGTTTTTGAGTCACCTTTTGCTTTGTTTTCTCTTTTCTCAAATTCAAAATGGTGAAAAATGGGTGAAAAATGACCATATACCCTTCAAAACCCTTTGTATTAATGCTTAGTGCTTGTACAACTGTAAACTTGGCATTAACTTGATTTCAGAATCATTCGGCATCCATTGATATTACCATCACTCAGCAACTATTATAGACTTGGCATTAATTAGCATTTCACTTGACATCCATTAAAAAATTTCCATGCTCAGCAACAACATGAAAACGTAAAGATTTAATCTTGAATTTTCAACATCTTGCATCTTCATTCATGCTAATGAAGTCCTTTCAATACTAACTCCTTTTGGAATTGATGTATGATGTAATACTTTAAATGTCAATCCCACATACCTCTTGACTATTCAATTTGATGAGGTGTGATCACTTGACCCATTGGCTGAAGTGATCTCTTATGCATTTGATGTACTGCAACCATCTTTCTTTTTCCATGTCTTTTTCATCTCATCTCTAATGTGCTCAACATTTTCCTTGCCTTTTCCTTTATCAAATTCACAACTTGGTGCCTTTGACCTAGTTGGACAATGCTTACTAATGTGACCAATTTTGAAACAGCTAAAGCATGTGGTTTGACTCAACCACCTTTTGTAGTTACCACTGAAGTATGTCCTGATACAATTATCAGGAACAAGTTCATATTCTTGACAATGGTGATAGCTATATCTAGTACTGTAATCCCAATTATAAGAGTTTCATAGCTTCTTACCTTTGTTGACTTGTTTGATGACCACATGGACTTGGATCTGCATTCAAAGGCTCTATGTCCATACTTTTGACAATTGTAGCAAAATCCTTCAAATTTGTGTTTATGCATGGTCTTGGTTCTGCATTCACGTGCCTGATGACCTTGTTTGTTGCACTTATAAGAATGAATCATGTTTTTAGGCTTGACATTTTGATTTTTATTGTTTCTCCTGCACACATTAGTAGTATTTCCTTTCATTCCACAACTATGACAAGTAGGTTTGGAATTCTTACCTATGTTGTTCCTTTCTTCAACAACTTTGGATGATTCTCCTTATTCAGTGCTTGTGTAGCCCAATCCTAATGTATCTTTGTTAGATCTAGGGGATCTTGGTAATTGCTCAAAGTATTTGATGGCTTCATTTGGCTTATTGAAACTTTCAGCAAATTCCTTTTCTCTTTTTATGTCATTCTGCAGTAGTTCATTTTGCAACTTCAATGTGGTTATCTCAATGTTCTTGACATTCAGTTCATAGTTGGCATTCATCATTTGACTTAGAGTATCCAATTGCATGTTGGAGATCTTGGTTAGCTTTGCTAACTTTTCCTCCAATGTATTTGCCAAAATTATTTTGTCTTCTTCAATCATGGATTTGTCTTCCATAGATTTATTTTTTTGTTCAGTCACCTCACATAGCACTATAGCTTGTGATTCTCGCTCCAACTTGAGATTTTTGATTTCTTCAGGTTGGATATTATTCTTCTCCATTAGGTCTACAACTGTTGCATCAAATTCATTGGAGTTACCATCTTCAAATAGCTTGGTGGTGTCTATCTCTTTGTATAGTGTGTCATTCTCCACAATAGCAATTTCCTTCCTTCTCTTCAAGGATTTCTTTAGTTCCTCTCATGCCTCATTCACTTGATGTAGTATAAGATGTTACTCAATCTCCTAGTTCTCAATAATCTTTCCCAATTTGTAGACTTCCATTTCAATATCTTTCCTCTAAGCTACAAAGCTTCTCTTTCAGAGAACAAGGCTCTAATACCAATTGTTGGAATTACAAGTGGGAAAGAAGTAAACTTCTGGGTGGGGGCGGGGGGGGGGGGGGGGGGGGGGGGGGTGGTGAATCAGGAGTTTAAACTTGGACCCATAAAACTTTCATCATTCATACATTACATGCATTAATATACTTAAATAACATATAAAGCATATGCATCAATCATATAAACATGTAATCAAACATACACACTTAACACCAAATATGATTATTTAGAAACCCTCCAAAGGAGAAGGTAAAACTGGGGTGAGGATGACACCCAAAAATCTTCACTACTGCAGCAATAAAGTGTATTCAATTAAAGTTACAAGGGTTTGACCATAAATCATGATCTGCCCTGTGAAAGGCCTACCCTGTTAAAGGCTTAGAAAGACTATCAAGTCTCACCTTGTTAGAGGATTTCAACACCCTATTAGAAGTGTGTTTGGTTAGAGGACTTCAACTTACAATTAAGCACCCTATTAAAGGATTTCATACTACCTGTTAGGACTACTCTGTTAAGAGATTTAACTAAAATAATTTGTCAAAATGTCTCAGCATAGATCTTGTGGTTGGGACTTGCTTGCTTGATAACAAATGACCTCTATCTGATCTCTAGTTGATCCTTCATGATCTAATGTATCAATATTGTATCCTCCTCTATCCTCTATTCTTCATTTAACTAATTCTACAATTCACTCTTACTGCTAAGTCACCTTGAATGCTTTGCAAACTATCTTGTTCACTCCTCCAATTCGATCATTCACCCCTTTGTAATACTCTCAACATCATTAAAAATTTAGGGCTTTGTCCTCCTTAAGAAAACTTAGGTGGCTTAGGGTTAGGTATGAATCTACAGATGATATTCATTTGTTTTACCACTTAAACCTTCCCATTTTCTATTTGGTTACATGTAATTACATAAGGAATCTGCATATAGATTTGTCCTTATCTCCAAAAGATTGAAATCTATCCTTAGGTTGGCTGAAAAATGATTTAAATAGTTGTTTGTGCCATAACAAACACATATGTCCAATCTGTTTCACTTGACATATGAAGTCTTTGATGGTCGACATACACTATTCCGACTCAGCACCTAAACTGCTCGGCATCTACTATTTACTCATCACTTGAATCAGTTGGCATGGTCTATCTGCTGGACACTTGAGTGACTCAACACATGAGTGACTTGACACTCATTGCAACTCGGCATGGTCTAATATCTACATTTACTCGACATGCATTACTAGTTCGGCATGAACTAAGTAAATGTCTTAAGTGTGTTGACACTCACTTGTCAAAACCAATCTAAGATCAACAATATTTATCTATATCGACGTAATAAAGGAAACTTCATAAGAAACATGTTCATGAATATGTGAAGGTACAAAGTACATTAATTTTGATGATCCCTAACAAAATACATGTTTTGTGATGAGATAGGAAGTAAGAAAATATGAAATAAGAAAATACCAACCATTTATTAGGTTGATATTACCAACAGTGATCCTAAATATTAATTACTAGATGGATATTTCTTGGTTATTTTTCCCATTTCCATAACAAAAGATAGAATTGTCGTGCTTAGGTAGAAACAAGCTCCCTTATGAACAAAGCATGTTTTGGGAACCTTCTCTTCACTATGCCCGAGTTACTCTACCTTTCACAAATTCCCTCTTCATTAGAAATATGGAAACCTAGGTTAAATCTTGAATAATTTATTGAGATATGTGAAGACACAAAGTAGACATGTCGATGCATGAAGTCATGAAGCATACACATTGATACAAAAAGATGAAAGTATGCACGAAGAATACACATATTACCATATTTCTATATTCCTTATTTAATCTCTTACCCTATAGGATGGCAAGAACCTGGCTCTGATACCATATTTGATGACCTTCTATTGGGTCAGATTAGAATGATTCCACAAAGAATATGAGATTCTCTAGAAGTAAAATCCTGATATAATTAATCATATTCAAGCCAACTTGTAAGTATCATCAGTAAACTATATTAGTAATTGTAGATTACATCCATATTCCCCATTTATCATATCCCATAATGGATGGTAGATTTACATCTGCTCAAGTTTGGACATGATCTATGTGGAGTTCCCTTGCCCCAACATGAGTGATTTACTCCTCTTGTGCACACTCCCTATCCACCACATAACTGATACAATGGTTCTTATAGACTTATCCACCATTTACTAATAGTATTAGTTATTATTTTAGACTCCTTGTGAAAGAACAAATTATAGTCACCTTAAAAGATAATCATGTTATCAATATGTTTTTAGACTCAATTTTATTGTTATAATTATATATTTTTAAAATATTATAATATTTGAGATTAATCTTTCCCTCGTGAGAAACAATATTGGTCTCCATAAAATATAAACACATTATAGTAGATAGCCATTTTTTGAAAACATATATCTAATGTTTGAAATTATATAAATTATCATCAGATCTATTATAAAATCACAATACTTATTTCTAAAAATAATTGAAATAATAAATGATAATAAGACATACCTTATATATTTTCCTTTGACTTACCTTTCTTTCATTAAGAATGTGCCTCTTATCATTTTTATTTTATTGGAGATTTTGTGCCATATACATCTCCTCCCTCTTTATACTATTCCTCCCTATAATTTTGACCCTTTATGTTTAAAAAAGGTTTCCTATTATTATTAAACTTGTCCATCTTCCTTGTCATTAAATGACATGGTTTTTGGTCAATTTTTAATTCCATACAAATCTTGGTAACAATACATTAAGGAATATACCCTTCTTTGCAAATGTGTGTTTGGTAAATAAACTGCTAAACTTTCAAGTTATTTGATATCTTTCATGTGATAATTCATATGAGTAGGTCAAACCCATAATGTTTCTCCCTTTCTCATTAATTGTTTTCATTCCTTCCCTTTTTTCCCATTCAGGGTGGTAATTTATCCTATTCCCATGATGTGGTATTTATATTATATGTCTTTTAGCGTTACAATGTGACACTTTAGGGAAACCTATATTAGTTAGTATGATCGTTGAATAATAGTGAATTTAGGGATAATTATAAGTGATTATTATTATAATTAAGTCACTTAGTTATTGGGTTATGCTTAGTTATTTGGTGTTAGGTTATATATTATAGTTATTATATTAAATACTCTTCTTCTCTTTTGAGAAATTTTATATATATATATATATAGTTATTTAGTTATATTAATCATATATTTCAACGAGGTCATGACAAAATTTCATAGTGAAAAAGTTCTTAATGGATCCAAGTATGCTTTCATTAAAGCTATTTCTTCCATTAAGGCATTTTTAATTTCTTTAACATCGGAGGATACACTATGCTCACCCTTTCTACATGTAATTATGGAGTAGAAAATATTGATGTTGAGTATGGCTTAGAGTACTTTAGCCTTGGGGGCTTGGTATGTTTTCTTAGTTATCCACAAATACATGCATTATTGCTTCATCTCTTTTTTCACACACCTCTGATAGTTTGATCTTCTTTGAACTAGTGAAAGTTCATGGGGGCTTTGTTTATATTTATTTTTCTTTCCAAATCTCTCTCTAGAATACTAATAGTTTGAGAAGCCTAATCTTGTATCGATCCCTTAAAGACACACACATCCTTATGCCTGGCTCATTTTTCTTTGATTCTTATTTTCTGGGACATGGAGTTTCCTTGAAGAAGGATATTTTTGATGGATTTACTAGCATTCTACACACACTTGGTAGACTATTCAATTCATCTTTGATGGGTTGACTAGCATGCCACACACATTTCTAAACCATTCATTGCCATCTTTTGTTACAACACTTCCCCCTCTTTTCTTGTGTAGTTTTCAATAAGACACACAAAAATTATTGAGCGAGTTAAATACACTTTCTTATAGTAGTAACTCTTATATTATGATTTTGGATATGAAGAACACTCAAATCTCTTGTGTGATTGATGGTTTCTTTGTCTTCTTATTCATGATAAGAGAAACTTTTAATTTTTATCTAATTTACCATGAGTTTGAGGCAAATAATACTCCTGCTAAAGTGGGGGATAAATGTACTATCTTAAAATGGAAGCACGCATGATTTAAGATCTTTTAGAACCCATCCCATTGTGACCTCTTGAATCATAGATAGATCTTTTTTCAATGTCCTCTTTCTCCCATTTCTTTCTACTTTTCCCCATTTTGTCTACACTTCACAAAGATGTAATGGTGCTCTTTGGAAAAAATTGACCTTGAGTTGACCTCTTCCCCATGGATTCAAGGGCTTGGGGCTAGAAGTGTCTCAAAGTTTCCAATCATTTAATTTTATTCCCCATTTAACTTGTATTATTTTCATGCTTGAAAATTAGTATATAAGGAGACTTGGGATCTTAATGATCATACTATAATCATACCTCCACCTTCATGCTAACAAATTCATGTGGAAGCTCAAGGAATTCAAGAATTTCAAGTATTCAAGCGAGGAAAGTCCTATCAAGAATTCAAGGATCCTTTGTGAGAATTTGCTCTTCAAGGTCTAGCATCTATTGGCCATCATTAGAGGATATCTACATTGACACATCTATAATCTTCTTCATTGATGCACATTTACATCCATGGCTCCATGATGTGGTTTTGTTAGATCCATTATAATTGTGGAAATATTCTACTTTCTACATACCAAAATCAACATCTACAACACACAACAAGGAAAAATATTTATTGAAAAGGGTTTTTACAAGAAATGTGAGTACTTACATTTATCTTGTTTCTTTTACATACATTTATATTTCAATTCGAGGTTGATTTCTCAATCTAGGGCTTGACCAAGACAAGCCCTCATCAAATCAAAATAAAAATACGAATTTACTGTGTGCAAGTATAGGATAGAAAATTTTTGGTTGCAAATCTAAAAATACTCCCTAAAATTTTTTAGAAAAAATCTAGGTCAACCTAGTTACTGTTCCCCAGGAAGACAGTGACCCGGTGGGAGTTTTTCTAGACACTTTTTCTAATAAGTCAACATGTTCTAGACACCTTGGTAGGAAAATTAGTTATCGGTCTTTTTTATTTTTCTATTTCATTAAGGGATCCACAATTAAATTTTTAGTAATTGTTCCAGATCTACACTTTTTAGAGCAAAAAATTGTCTTCCTCTACACATTTCAAGTAGAGTCATTTATCTTTTATTTCAATTCATAAATTAAACATAATTACATAGCTTAATTGGGAGCATCTAGATTTACATTTCTCATCTCACTTAATCAATTAGTTCAATCTTACACTTACATTTACACATCTCACACTTAGGATAAAGAAGCATTTCTTTTGCATCTTATTCATTTTAGTAATTCAAATTAAATATTGGCATCCCTTTATCTATTTGGGTCTTGCCGATCTAATTTGATTTCAAAAGGAATTTTTCTTAGAGATCTTCCTTCTCTTCACACATATTTAACACTTTAGCATGAAAAGTGGAGGCCTTTACCCTATTAAGAGCTTCTATTTTTCCACTAAACACATTTCTACTCTGGTTTTTGAAAATGAAACTCAAAAACTTCTAGGAATTCTCCAAGAGAAAACAATAATCAAGAATAAGCCAAGAATTATGAGAATGAACTTCTCTATGATCTTTTACAATACATTCCTTCATTTCCATTTTTCCCATATCTCCAAATTCCTTTTCTGTCTTTATTTTCACTCTATAACTCAAAATGAGTGTCATCTCTAGGCTCTACCAAAGTTATTTTACTACTATATTAAATAATTAAAATAAGTCATCATTTAATTTGATATAATTTGAGAACTTAAATTTAATGATTTAATTCATATCTAATGTCCCAAAAAGAAAACATTTTAGGTGTATCATCCTAAAAGGTAAGCACTTTTTCTATACATTTGGGACTAGTTTTAGCCTAATCTAGTGTGTTTCTTTTTTAGCATGAATGTTGATGGTATTCCTTTAGGGGAGTATCCTAAGCATTGCAGAGCATGTGGCTATATTGACATGTTGCATTCATGACTATGTTTGTCATTGACGTCAACATAGCAGTAATTTTGTGAAGACTCATAGAGTAGCAGACATAGATCATGATCGTACGAACATCATCTTGATGATTAGGTGACGTGAAGTTAAGGGCATGTTCAACATTATGTCCTGATGATGAGGTTAAGTGTGTGTGATATCCCTATTTTAGCAAATAATTTAAATAATAAAATATTATATATTAAGTAATATTAATTATAATAATAATATTTTATAAGTAATATTATATTATAATCATGTAATAATATCATATTATATCGTATTATAATAGCAATATGAAAATACAAATGAAATAATAATCTAATACAATAAATAATGATATTATGATTAAGATATATTTTAATATAGTAATACTATGTTAATAAAGTATTATAATATAATATAAATATAGTTGATATATTAATTGTAATATAATTATTAATATAATATAACTATTAAATTAATATAATATATTATGAAAGGACATGACTCTCACTATATTAAAATATATATATATATATATATATATATAGATATATATATATATAGAACAATAACGTTGTTGGAGGGGGGCATGGAGGAAAATCAGAAAATTATATGCATAGTCAGAATTAAATACCTAATGTCCTAATTGGGGACATTACAAATGGTATCAGAGAAATGTTCCTACCAGCCTGAGGGATGTGTGGAACACCAAGAAATGGAAGTCATGGGAGGTTGTCTGACGATCATATTTTTGTAGAAATAATCATTTCATCAAAGAAACATTAGCAAATCCAAGGGAAGCAAGGCATGTGTAGTGACGGGAGTAGCTGAAAATTGAAAGGGATAAGCAAGGTGATCAGTTGGGTTTGTTATCTAGGTGCATATCAAGACTACTCTATGGTGCAACAGTCTGTAGCAGTTGTCGTGTCACTTTCAAGGTGCATAGTCATCAATTGACGTCCCAACCTCATAAAGCAACAGCATTGAGGAGTCAATAACATTTAGTATGAGATCTTAAACAAGCATTGACATGTTTGCATGTTTGAAGCCTAAAAGTTGTCGTTGGTCTGGGATAATTTCTTATATGAATTGATTACTGTGCTTGGGACAAAATCCTGAAAATTGTAGTTCAAATGAGCTTTATATTGATATTTTGAAACTATGAAATGATATTTGGACCAATCTTAGATAATTTAATGTTACTTTCACCGAAAGATTTCAATTTTTAAGATTATATTTTGCAAATGGTTTGGACAGTGACACTATCTAATAGAAATAAGAATTATAATCATTAGAACTTGAGATCTTTACAAGTGGGGATTTAAGGTTACAAGGAGATTAGGGTTTGAAGAAGATTCATATTGTGAAGAATACATAGCTATAATAATGGAAGATGTCGAGGGAGGTCTAAAAATTGATTTTGAGGAGGAAGTAAAGATAGGTCCCACTTTTGGTAAACCCCCATGGGATTCAAATGGTCCAAATTTGGTTGCTCCTTCAGATTTGTATCTTATTTTAAGGTTGGCTATTGATTCAAATTTAGAGTTTTCTTATGATGTGGGTAACAATACAGTGTTTGGTAAATCTATGATCAAGAACACTAGGCAAACTGTTTGCAGACATTGTCTTAAAGGATTTTGTATGAAAGAGGATGTGTGTGAGTACTTGCATCAGTATGATAAGAGTCGAATGCCAATTTGTCTATAAAAAACTTGAGGTTTGAAAGTGTAACAAAAAGGACTCATGAGTATTCATGGATCAAATCTACAAGTCACTTGCTCACCAAAAATAATTGAGACTAATTTTATGAAATTATGTGTGGTAATTTTTTCAAAAAAATTGTGAAATTGCTCAAGTAAAATAGTGACCTTGTCCCAACACTCATCGAAAGAATAAGTCAAAGGAAACACATTTCTTATTTTAGGGATATTATTGTTTTCTCACACAAAGTGGTAGGAAAAGGATGCGATAGATAACAGACTGGGGAGGGAAATAGAGTACATCTCACCAAAAAAAGGGCCTGACTTAGCAAGGTCCCGAAGGAAGCAACTAAGTAGATTTCCATTTACCATAAAAAATAAAGACTTTTATTTTAAAAAATATCTAATTTGTGGAAGTATAAGGAATATATATCGCTCAAATCATCAATAAACACAAATGGAAGGGATGAAAAAGAAAATCATTTGAAATTTGAAGAAATATATGTAGAGTTAAGTCCTTAAATTAATGTTCTATTGAGAAATGTTAAATAAGGAGAATAGATAGCTATTGAATATGGTAGAAATATGAAGAAAATATTATAAGGAGAGTTTGAAACTAACTCTTGATTGGGACATGTGTCAAGGTCATCCACTTTAACTAGGAAATAACATTATGGAAAGCACGTGACATTAAGACGTCCTTTAAAGTCCATAAAGGGGAGATGTGACTAAAAGCATAAGGTATGTTTGTGATTTAATGAGGTAAGTGTATTTTCCTTATATTTTTAATATGAGAGGTTACTTGAGAGTGATTTGTTTGAATTAAATACATGAATTTCACTAATTTTGAATTATACTTATATTTTAGAAATGTATGATGATTTATCAATAAATTTATTAATGATTGGAATAATAAATCTAATATATTAGACATTATGATTATAGATAATTATATATATGTGGGCAATAATGTTTTGTGTGACATATGTAAACTAATTTTTTGCTTAAGTTAAAAAAATAAAACTACAAGCAAAGTTGATAGAAATCTCTCTTGGGTCTAAGAAGGAGACATTATTCAAAATATTTGTGCTTAAATTCATGATGGATAGGGAGTGTGCATAGGGAGAGGAGTAAATCAGTCATGTTGGGGTGTGAGAATCCCACTATGGATTTTAAAATCTAAGGGACTCCCAAGCTGAGTGTGTCCAAACTTAGAGCCACAGTAAATCTTCCATCCATGTCAAAATTAAGTATGTTCCTAGTGGGTAGGGAGTGTGCACAGGGGGAGGAGTAAATTGGTCACGTTGGGGCGTGAGAATCCCAATATGGATTAAAAATTTAAGGGAGCCCCAAGTTGAGCATGTCCAAACTCAGAGCCACAATAAATCTTCCATCCACTAAGGAATGATACATCCTATTATAATACTAGCTATAGAAAATATGCATTTCCAATCTCACTTTTGATTTCAAGACAAGGGAAAGGAGCACAACATTCATGATCAAGGTGGTAAAAAATTTCCTTACCTTTTATTATTTCATCCTAATATGTATACTATCTGTATACATCATGCCTTCATGCATCAATGTGTTTGCCTTGTGTCTTCATGCATTTGTGTGTCTACCTCATGTTTTCATCGCATCTACATGCATTAATGTGTCTACTTTGTGTCTTCATTCATATGTTCTTGTACATGCTAACATATCTACTTTGCAAGTGCCTAACACATATGCAAGAAAGAGAATGAATTCAAACTATGAATTAATGAGGATCAAATCAATTTGCTTGAGGACAAGCAAATTTGAGAGGGGAGGACTGTGATATCCCTGTTTTAGCAAATAATTTGAATAATAAAATATTATATATTAAGTAATATTAATTATAATAATAATATTTTATAAGTAATATTATATTATAATCATGTAATAATATCATATTATATCATATTATAATAGTAATATGGAAATACAAATGAAATAATAATTTAATACAATAAACAATGATATTATAATTAAGATATATTTTAATATAGTAATACTATATTAATAAAGTATTATAATATAATATACATATAGTTGATATATTAATTGTAATATAATTATTTATATAATATATCTTATTATATTAATTATTATAACTAAGCTTATAAATATATAATTATTATAATTATATTATTATTAATATAATATAACTATTAAATTAATATAATATATTATGAAAGGACATGACTCTCACTATATAAGTATATAAATATATATATATAGAACAATAATGTTGTTGGAGGGGGGGCATGGAGGAAAATCAGAAAATTATATGCATAGTCCGAATTAAAAACCTAATGTCCTAATTGGGTATATTACAGTGCACATAACCTAAATCAAAGATATACAAAAGTTATATGTGATTTACAGAGAGCAGTGCAGAAACATAATACATCTAAAGCAATTCTGATGATTATGATTTATCTCTTTACAGAGATAAAATCAAGATACACAAAGTTATACAGTGATGAAGGATAGTCTGATGATGAAATCATCCAATGCTCAAGTGTTGGTTTAAAGAATAATTTTGACAGCTGAGTATCAATACACTTAACCATTTTTCACTATACATGCCAAGCAAAGAGTAGGTGCCGAGTGATATCAAACGCCGAGTGATATCAAGTGTTGAGTGATATCAAGTGTTGAGTGATACAATTTTGTTTAGGTGTGGAGTTATCCAGGAAATAGCATGTGCTGAGAATTAGTAATGCTTCAGGAGCTAAGTAACTCAGGATATCAGCATAAGAGTTTGTAATTACACAAACTATGATGTAAACCATTTTTGTAGCCGACATAAGGTAAATCTTGAAAGATCTAGAGATAAGAATGAATCTTTTACATTTCCTATGCAATCTGCATGCAACCAATTGGAAAATTGGAAAGGCATGCAACCAATCAGCAAAAAGGGAAGTATTGAGCAAGAAATTGAGATTCAATGTGGATCGTAGATCCATATCTAACCCTAAGTCTTCGAAGTCTTTTTAAAGAAGAAAAAATATTCACTGTGATGATGATGAGAGAAGGAGAATAGTGTTAAGGGAAAAACATAATGGAATTCAGTGAAAGAAGACATAGAGAGTAAGAGCAACAATTCAATATTCAGTTGATCAGAACAAAGCAAAGAAGACGAACAAAAATTAGATCTCAGAGGATCAAAATCAGAGAGAGAGCCAAAACAAGTGCCTGCATTCAGCAATCAAGGATTGCAAACTATCAGGTTTATAATACCTAGTACTCTCTTACCATTGTATTAGAAAGGAAATCCTATGTAGATAGGTTGGCTTCATAGCTATTTGTAGGTCCTTATAAAAAGGTAATTAAATCCTTTAACAAGGTGACACTTTATGTTAAGTGTTTGTAAATCCTTTAACCAGGTCACTATTGATACAGTGTAAAGCCTTTAACAGGGCAGACCATCAGAAGTGGTTGAACAATATTACTGCAGTGAATTTTTGTGGGTATCATCCCCACCCCAATTTTACCTTCTTATTTCTGGAGGGTTTCTGGGTTACCAAATTCCAGTGTTATGTGTTGTTGATGCATGTCTTAGTTTTATATTTTCATGATGTATTTACATGCATGCAATTTACTTTCAAATAAAAGTTTTATTGGATAAAGTGTAATACTTCTTATTCATCCCCCCCCTCTCATCAGTATTCTTTCCATATTTGAATATTCCAACAATTGGTATCAGAGAGGATTAGGTTCTCACAAGAAAAAGCCTAATAGCTTGGAGGAAAAGATCTAAAGATGGAAGTTTTCAAACTTGGAAAGATCATTGAAAATCAAGTGATAGATGTGCAACTTGCTCTACATAGCTTGGAGGAATCTAGAGATAAGTTGAGAAACTCATTGAAAAGAAGGAAGGATTTAGCCATAGCCAAAAATGAGATAAACTACAAGGAGATTGATACCACAAATATATTTTCCAATGGAGATACTAAAGAGTTTGATGCAGCAATTGTAGAACTGATGGAGAAAAACAAGGTTGAAATAGATGAGATAAAATCTCTCAAGATGGAACATGAATCACAGGCCATAATGTTATGTGAAATCAATGAAAAAAAGAAAAGATCAGTTGAAGATAAAGTCATGATGGAAAATTACAAAAGGAATCTTGCAAACAAACTTGAAGAAAAATGTACTGAATTAACAAGGATCTCAAACATGCAGATGGATACACTTGCACAAATGATGAACCTTCATCATGAACTTAATGCGAAAGACATTGAGATCTCTACACTAAAGATGTAGAATGAACAATTGCAGAATGACTTAAGAAGAGAAAAGGAAATTTTAGAAAGCTTCAACAAACCCAATGAAGCCATCAAGTATTTTGAGCAATTACTGAAATCCCCAAGATCAACCCATGATACATCAGGACTTGGATACAACAGCATTGAAGTTGGAGAATCATCAAAGAGTGCTAAACAAAGAAGTGACAAAGGTAAAAATTTCAAACTTACATGTCATTTCTGTGGAAAGAAAGGACATACATCTAATGTATGTAGAAGCAAGAATGCCCATCAGCATGATAAGCCTAAGAATGTAAACTATTGTCATAAGTGCAAGAAGCAAGGTCATCAAGCATATGAATGTAGAACCAAGACTATTAAGACATCAAGATTTGAAGGTCACTATCATAATTGCAAGAAATATGGACATAGAGCTTTTGAATGCAGATCAAAGCCTATGTGGACATCAAATCAACCAGCAAAGACATCAAACCATGAATTTTGGGATTAAAACACTAGGTACAGTTGTCACTATTGTCAAGAATATGGACATATACCCCAAAATTGCATAAGAACACATTTTAGGAGAAACTATAAAAGATGGTTGAGTCAAACCACATGTTTTAGTTGCTTAAAAATTGGTCATATCAGCAAAAATTTCCCAACAAGGTCAAAGGGCACCAAGTTTTAAGTTCAACAATGGAAAGGCAAAGATAGATGTTGAACACATCAGAAGTGAGATGAATAAGACATGGAAGAAGAAAGATGAGTGTAGCACATCTAGTGCAGAGATTACTTCACCTAATAGGTCAAGTGATCACACTTCATCAAATTAAGCAAGAATGGGTGTGTGGGATTGATAAACTATGTTACATCATACATCAGTCCCAAAACATAGAAGAACTACAAAGAAGAAATCAACATAAGCAAAGATGCTAAGTCAAAATTAAGAGTGTTGCAAAATCTGCCAAAATTATCTTCAGGTGCCAAGTTGCTAACAGTGACCGAGTTGATAGATGGTGCCGAGCTATGAAATATCAGTGGGAGCTGAGCAAAGTGAAACACAATGAGTGTCGAGTCATGTCAAAATCCTTCAGGTGCCGAGTAGACAGTTGTCAGTGCACTAAGCATTAATTACTCTATCTTGAAGAGTACATAGTTCAATTTTTGATCATTTCTTACCATTCAAACACGAAGCAAAGATGAGAAGAGTGCAAAAGATCAAGGCCAACTTAGAAGCCATTTGTGAAGATTTCCATAGCGATTCAACATGAGTCTCATCAATTTAAGGTATTTTACTTAAGTGCCGAGCTACATAGTGTTTATAAACTTGTTTAAACTGTAAACCCTAGTTTGGAAAACAATGGCATCTAGGTCTGGAACCACTAAGAGCAAAGAGAGTCATGAGATCTAGTTGGTTAGTAATGAAGTTAAGCAACCAGAATTCAAGCCCATTCCAGAAGTTGCATATAAGAATGATCCCGCAGGTGCATTATCAATTATTCCTGATAAAGTTGTTATGGTCCAAGATGTTTGTAGATGCTATAACTATAAAATTGGAGCCATAGGAGATTTAGAAATTCACAATGCATATGACAAGCTATGTGAGGACAAGATATTGAAAGGTGAGTTCTCAATAGTCAAGAGAAAAGGATTGACCAAAACCCTAGAATTTTTTATTGTTTTCAAAGTTGAATGGGTACGCATAGTTTTGAGTAGAATACATGATGGAGCCTTTTGGTTAGAAATAGGGCTAGTGAAATTCACCAAGAGAATTGTTCATAGGGTTACTGATATTCCAACCCTAGATCAGCCAAAGACCCTGCGTAGTGACAAAAGGGAAGTAATAGAGAGAAACACGGGTGCTAAATGGAATAATAGGGGAATGACTATTGATACAATTACAGAACCCCTACTAAATTTTGCTATGAGAATCATCTCACACAAATTCTATCAGTCAAGAAGGTTAAACAGTGTGCCTTGTATAGCAGTTGATGTTGCATACAAATTGATTAAAAAGGATCATACCTATAATCTAGCAGAGCTCATGTTTCAACAGATTAATGAGAATCTGGGAGCTATAAGGAAGAGCAAGGGAGTTCAGTGCAAATTTGGATCAGTTTTGTTGTGCATGTTTTTCTATCTGATGAAAGAATTCCCTTCTGTGGGTAAGCTGAGATGGAGTCCAGAAAAAACAATTGTTGAACAAATCAACAGATATATTGAATAGATGGGTGATAATTTTGATGCCCAAATGACTAGTTACTTTGAGGACTTCAAATAGTCCATGAAATAAAGAATGAGGATTCTAGTCTCATTGACTGACAAATATGAAAAAGACATTTTTTTTCTTGTAGATATTGATTATACCTATATACAAGCAGTCATACCTAGAGTAAGATGGCTTAGGCCACTAGGCTATGAACTCGACATTGATCAAGCCTCTGCAATAATAATAGTGCTCCTTGTAGAAGAATTTGATAAATATGCAAAAGCCTTTGGACCCTATGATGTTGTAAAATCAAGGGTGATAACAGATTTGAAAACTGTCTCAGCAGTAAAGAAGAAAGAAAAATTGGTAAGGAAAATCAAACAAAAATTTGGTGTTGAAGAAGAAGGAACAACAGAAGAGAAAGAAGAAGACATTAAAGATGAGGGAGATGAACCACAAGGTCTGACTCAAGGGTTAGGAGAAGATAAAGAGGAAAGTGATGAGGAAGAAGAAGCCAAGGAAACACAAGTTGAAACCAAGGTCACAAAAAAAAAGGCCACAACTCCTCTTGCTCCTCAACCCAAGGGAAAGAAAGTAGTTGCTCCAACACCAAAGAGACCTACTACAAGGGCTACAACACAAAAAGCCCAAGAGGAGGCAAGAGAGAAGAAGAAAACTTCAAAGAAGCCTGCTGTTGAGCCAAAGAAGAAAAGAAAATTTGTTGCCCAGCCTTAGACAGATAAGGAGAAGACTGAGTCAGAGGACAACAACCAATTTCAAGTGGTAAGGCACAAACCTCAAACTACTATTGATAAATTATGTTCAAATATCAAGAATGATGATTTGAAAGGTTTAAAGAACCTAACTTTTTCTAAGCTCACCAAAGAAGAACAAAATAAATTAGAGGAATCAGTGTATGCTATGATGGCTGAGTATAAGCACACACCTTTAGAATTAGATGACTCAATGCCTAAAGAATTGTACAAAATTGTAGAGGATAAATGGTATTTTTGTTTACAAATGGAAAGGGAGATAAGGGAATCAACATTAGCTAGATTGTTGCCTGATTTGACTAAGGATCAAGTAAAAAATGCATTCAAGAGGCATAACAATAGATTCACTCCCAAACATAGAGCTTTCAGCATTTTACAGAACAAAGTTGAGGAGGTAGTTACTAAATCCACAAGATTGTGGAAGATAGTTTACAAGAACATAGAAGATGTGTATAATGAAGAATATAAGGTAGAGGCAAGTGTCAAGATAAAGGAGATGAAGGCATCAGGAATCAAAGAAAAAGAAAAGAAACAAGTGGAGAAGAAGGTTGAAGAAGAAAAGGAAGATGAAAAGGCACATACAGAGGAGAAAGAGGAAGAGAAAGATACAGCTGTGCAACAAGATCAAAGTGTGCAAGACACATAGGTATCCCCTCCTAGTCCTCCTCATGCCACCATCACACCTGCAGAGATTATCAAAATCAAGGATGTTACAGACACTTCAAGTCCAAACATCAATCCATTAACTGCAGAGGATTTAGAAATCCTTGACCAATCAACACTAGTAGCAAAATTATGTTCAAATCCTGTATTGGTCAGTGTTGATGAATTGCAGAATCCAATTGTCAAAACAAAGGCAGTCAAGGTGAAAACACAAGAACCACCTTCGATCATACAACCTACTAGTATTCTATTCCTTCCTCCACCACCTCCACCAAGTGTAGTCATTGACACACTTCAAATGCCGAGTATAGCTGCAAGAGAAATTAAAGAAACGTCTAAACAACTAGCAAGTTCAACCCCACCTAGTGATCATCAAAAGGATATACAAGCTGCAGAAAAAGATGAGACAAGAAAGAAGGAGGAGTCTGCAATACAAACATTGGTTGCATTACCCAAATCTGGTACTCCAACACAGACTTTTCAACAGCCGAGCACCGATAGGTTACAATTACAAATCAGGACACCAGGCTCGAGCTCATCAAAGGTAGTTAGGAAAATTCACTATGGAATTCCTAAGCTTGATGAAGAAATAAAGATTCCATATTATGAATCCAGCACTCTCACTGAAGATAAGATCAATGAAATTCAGAGTGCATTGGACAGAAGAAGGAGACAAGAAGCACTAAGAAGAGAACACAAGCACAAGCTTACCTTGAATGAAATCAAAGACATATTCACAGAAGCTTTCTACTTACAGTCTCTAGATGAGTCA
Source organism: Cupressus sempervirens (assembly GCA_028749045.1). Classification (NCBI taxonomy): domain Eukaryota; kingdom Viridiplantae; phylum Streptophyta; class Pinopsida; order Cupressales; family Cupressaceae; genus Cupressus; species Cupressus sempervirens. The sequence continues at coordinate 472,238,712 of CM053793.1, read as the reverse complement.
AGGCCAATTGTAGAGCAACTATCTGATATAGTTGACCAAGTGACTAGTGAAGACCAGGAAATAAATGCCAAACTACTGGAATGGTTAGAAAGAAAATTCCAAGGCAAGGTAAACAAGAAAATGTCCGATGATATAGCACTATCACAAGTAGAGCTGGCTAAGAAAATTGAAACAGTAAAAACTATACTTGGAAACATATTTTCCCTGTACAACAAGTTGTGTGACTTTTCCACATTCACACAGGATACTAGCCAAAAGATACCGAGCTTGGAGAAAAATCTGAAGATTTCTAGCATGAAACTCCCTACAAATCCAGCTCAAAGTGAGAAGCATTTCGCCCAATCGCTTCACACACAAAGAGAGTTAGTTGTCTTAGCAACAGAGGAGGCAACCACAAAAGCTAAATTGATGCAAATTCAATCCTCTATCACTCCTCATTTGGAAATACTTCACAAGGAGTAGATGAATGCAGAGATAGTCCTCAAGAAAGACCCCAATATTTTTACAACTGATGGACTTGTACACCTAGCAGTAGAGATTACCATCCAACATAAGTCATTGGATGTTGCACTAGCAAATTGGGATGCAGCTCTGAAGGTACTCCTTGAAGTAAATAGTACATATTTGGCCAAGTATGGCATTTCCTTAGAAGATCCTTGACATAAGTGTCAAAAAGGGGGAGAATAAGTATGGAGTGAGTGTTAAGTAGAGATTAAGTATGGAGAGAGTTAAGTACAGAATGAAATGGTAAGTATGATGAAAGGGGGAGATAGAGAACTTTTGACAAATTTTGATATAACATATTAGTTAGAATGCAAAAACAAGACAGAAGTCACTGAGTGTACAAGGCATAATCAACTCACAGGGAGTCATAAGGTATATTGTTATTTGTTCCTAAAATTTTTGAAGCAAATAAGAGGATGCATGAAATAATGTCAAGATCACAGGATCTTAGTTAAGTGTTTTTGCCACTCATGTCAAAGGGGGAGATTGTTGGTTTAAAGAATAATTTTGACAGCTGAGTGTTAATACACTTAACCATTTTTCACTATACATGCCGAGCAAAGAGTAGGTGCCGAGTGATATCAAATGTCGAGTGATATCAAATGTTGAGTGATATCAAGTGCCGAGTTATTCAAGTGCCGAGTAACATAAGGTGCTGAGTGATACAGTTTTGTTTAAGTACCGAGCTATCCAGGAAACAGCATGTGCCGAGCATCAGTAATGCTTTAGGAGCCGAGTAACTCAGGATATCAGCATAAGAGTTTGTAATTGCACAAACTATGATGTAAATCATTTTTGTAGCCGACATAAGGTAAATCTCGAAAGATCTAGAGATAAGAATGAATATTTTACATTTCCTATGCAATCTGCATGCAGCCAATTGGAAAATTGGAAAGGCATGCAACCAATTAGCAAAAAGGGAAGTATTGAGCGGGAAATTGAGATTCAATGTAGATCGTAGATCCATATCTAACCCTAAGTCTTTGAAGTCTTTTTAAAGAAGACAAAAGATTCACTGTGACGATGATGAGAGAAGGAGAATAGTGTTAAGGGAAAAACATAATGGAATTTAGTGAAAGAAGACATAGAGAGTAAGAGTAGAAATTCAATATTCATTTGATCAGAACAAAGCAAAGGATATGAACAAAAATTAGATCTTAGAGGATCAAAATCAGAGAGAGAGCCAGAACAAGTGCCTGCATTCAGCAATCAAAGATTGCCAACTATCAGGTTTATAATACCTAATACTCTCTTACCATTGTATTAGAAAGGAAATCCTATGTAGATAGGTTGGCTTAACAGCTATTTGTAGATCCTTATCAAAAGGTGATTAAATCCTTTAACAAGGTGACACTTCATGTTAAGTGTTTGTAAATCCTTTAACCAAGTCACTATTGACACAGTGTAAAGCCTCTAACAGGGCAGACCGTCATAAGTGGTTGAACAATATTACTGCAGTGAATTTTTGTGGGTATCATCCCCACCCCAATTTTACCTTCTTATTTCTAGAGGGTTTCTGGGTTACCAAATTCCAGCGTTATGTGTAGTTGATGCATGTCTTAGTTTTATATTTTCATGATGTATTTACATGCATGCAAATTACTTTCAGATAAAAGTTTTATTGGATAAAGTGTAATACTTCTGATTCATCCCCTCCCCCCCTCTCATCAGTATTCTTTCCATATTTGAATATCCCAACATCAAGTCCTAAAGTTGCATGTGTGAGAAATTGTGTATATTGTGAGCTAACAATCCTATTGTAATTGTGAAATAATTAATTATCTTATTGTGGTCCTATTATAATTTATTGGGAAAGCCTCAAGGCTGACTCAAGTAAACTTTTTTAGGACGTGGTATAAAGGAAAATATTTTCCTTGATTGTAAAGGTATGGGAGATACAAAGTGATCAAGATAGTGCAAACAAGAGCAGAGTATTTAAAAAATGTGAGTAAGTGATCCAAGGGATTATTGGATGCAAAGTTTGTGATCTGATATTAAGATCAGAAGGAGAAGAAGTCTAGTTGATAGGATAGAGAAAGAGGAAGGACTAGTACAATTCATTTCTATTATTTATCAAGGAATAATACATAGATCATTTGGACAATGGTTTCATTAGTCTTGCCTCTGAAACTATTTAAACACTGGGTCCATCTACCTTCTACAACTCCTAATAGGGTTGGAACAACTCTTAACAAGGTTGGAATCTCCTAACAGGGACTGATATATATTGAATGTTTTTCTAGACTCTTAATAGGGTCCATCCTCTAATAATGAATATTTATATTAGTACATAATCTTGTGGGTACCATCCCTACTAGGGTTTTCCCTTTGATCAAGGGTTTCCCTAGTTGATATGTTTAGGTTTATTATGTATGAGTATCTTGTTTTGGTTTCTAATTTGATTGCTCATATGGTTAAGATTTAGTAAGGTTGATAATTGTGATAACAGTTGTATAAGTGATTCACCTGCCTCTCTCAGTCATATTGGTCGACTATACATTCTAAAAATTGGTATAAGAGCATAACGTCCTTGAAGATAAAGCTTAATAACTTTGGGAGATCAATGGTGAGTCATTTAAGAAAGGATAGTCCTAAGTCTGATGGAGGAAATTTTGACACCTAGAAGATGGAGCTTCTTGGTGAGATTTTAGAATTGTGTAAAGAACATAGCATTGAGTTTCCTGATCCAGAATCCTTTTATTGCATTCAGAAGAATAGAGGCACAAGTAAAGATAGATCTGGATCCAAAGAAGACAAGAAGATCAAAGAAGGTATTGATCTTTTTATGAAAAGGGAACCAAAAGGTATGAAATTTTTTGTTAGTTGGACATGTAAAGAGTTTGGTCATTTTCCATCCAGATGTCCTAAGAGATAAGAGAATCTAGAAAGAATTCACTATTAGATGAAGATGAAGAATTTAAAGAAAGTATGGAAAGATTCTTGAATGAGTCTGATGATGAGCTTGAATTGGTTAAGAAAGATGAAGTAATAGAAGAGATAGCTTTGATTACTAGTTTTGATCTAAAGCCTAATTAAGAGAATGAAGAGGTTTTCTTCAAGACTTACAATGATCTATAGAATGTTGTCCAAATTGTTGAGCAAAGAGGAGAACAGAGATTTGAACAAAGAGAAGAAGTAAGAGTTGAGTTAGCAACTCCTACCTCCAATAGGAACCTTACAAAGAATCACCCTCCAAAGCAGATAATTGGTAGCAAAGACAAATGAGTGATGAGAAGAAACATAATTAATGAGGAATTATGTTTGATTTCTCAAGTTGAACCTAAGATTGCAGATGAAGCATACAAATATGATCACTAGATTCAAGTAATGAAGGGAAAACTAGATTAGATTGTGAAGAATGATACATGGGAATTAGTTCCAAGAGCTAAAGACAAGAATGTTTTTGGAACCAAATGGGTATTCAGAAACAAGATGAATGAATAGGGAAAAGTTGTAAGAAACAAGGCTAGACTTGTATGTAAAGGATATTCACAACAAGAAGGAATAGATTATGAGGATACATATGCCCCTGTAGCTAGAATGGAAGTAGTAAGAATGTTCTTAGCTTATGCAACAAATAAGAAGTTCAAAGTATATCAGATGGTTGTTAAATCAACCTTCCTAAATGGAGAGCTTGAAGAAGAGGTATACATTGAGCAACCTGAAGGTTTCCTCTAACAAAAGAAAAAGATATGGTATGCAGATTAAAGAAATATCTATATGGACTAAATAAAGCACCTAGAACCTGGTATGCAAGGTTGGACAAGTATTTGGAAAAGCTTGAAAGTGTTAAAGGTATGATAGATAGTAATTTGCAATTGAAAGAAATTGAGAATGGTTTGCTAATGATAGTAATATTTGTTGATGGCATAATATTTGGAGGCAATGATGAGACAAGTGATAAGTTTGCTGAAGAAATGAAGAATGAGTTTGAAATGAGTATGATAGGAGAGTTGAAGTTATTTATAGGTTTACAGATTGTGCAAAATAGTGATGGGATTTTCATTTCACAAGCGAAGTATTTGAAAGACTTGTTGAAGAGATGTGGCTTGGAAAGTTGTAATCTTGTTGGTACACCAATGATAACTAGTCACAAGTTATCTAGCAAAGATTAGACACCTACAATAGATAAAAAGAAGTACAAATCCATGATTGGAGGTTTGCAATATCTGACTCACACTAGACTAGATATAGAAAATGCAATTGCAATTGTAGCTGGATTTCAGGCTGATCCTAGGGAATATCACTATGCAATAGTAAAGAGGACATTCAAATATTTGAAGGGAACATCTGATTATGGAATATGGTATGATAGTTCAAGTGATTTCACTCTATGTGCTTATAGTGATGCAGATTGGTCAAACAATATTGGTGAAAAAAAAAGCACAAGTGGTGGAGCATTCTTTCTTGGAGGAAGATTGGTTTCTTGTCTATGCAAGAAATAAGATTGTATTTGATAGAGTACATCTGAGGCAAAATATATAGTAGCAACAAATAACTGTGATCAAGTTATGTGGACGAAGTAGATGCTGAAAGATATTGGGATAGAATTTTCAAAACTTGTTATCATATATTGTGATAACACAAGTATAGTAAGTATGTCTAAGAATAATGTATTGCATTCTAAGACTAAACATATATCTATTAAGTATCATGTTTAGAGAGAGAAGGTAGTAGAGAAAGAGATCAGATTGGATTATGTCAATACTAAAGATCAAACTGCAGATATCTTTACAAAACCCTTACCTAAAGATACATTTGAGTACTTGAGAGGTATGCTTGGGGGTTATGCCCCTACCTACTTTTGAGTAGATGGTGCAAAAATTGTGTTAGTCCAGTGGTACAAAGCACTATTGTTTGACTAGACTAAATGTTGATGCTTCTTGAATGGGAGAGTGTCTCTGATGAGAAAAGTCATCAAGGATCCTTAGTAATTGGTCTTGAATAGTGTCTTTGCACACTTGAGTTAGTTAAAGACTTGGCACAATTGAATGACATAATGAGGCCTTTATCATTGATGTCAATGGGGAAGAAATGTACATGAAAAACATCCTCTAAGTGAATGAGGGAGAGGCTGTTGAATTCTTTATTAGGGATATTTAAAAAGATTCATGTAAGTAAGAAGAATGAATATCTCTATGGGGGAGCTACACAGAATGAAGGATTTTTATGTATGGAGGAGATGTAGAATAAAGCAATGTTTTAGAGGATTTGAAAATATGAGAGCAACATCAGCAATTGAGTACTTTTAGTATTCTTGGAAACTAGATATTTTTCATCTATGTTGCCATCAATGCCAAAGGGGGAGATTTTTAGTATGAGTGCTAATGGTATTCCTTTGGGAGAGTATCCTAAGCTTTAGAGAGCATGTGGCAGTATTGACATGTTGCATTCATGATTATGTTTGTCATTGATATCAACATAGTAGTAATTCTGTGAAGACTAGAAAAGTAGTAGATAGAGATTGTTATCATATGGACATCATCTTGATGATCGGGTGATAGGAAGTTAAGGGCATGTTTGACATTATATCCTGATGATGAGATTAGGTGTGTGTAACCTAAGTTGAAGAGATATACAAGTTATATGTGATTTACAAAGAGCAGTGCAAAAATAGAGTACCTATAAAGAAATTTTTGATGATTATGTTTTATCTCTTTACAAAGATATAATTAGGATACGCAAAGTTATACAGTGATAGATGGTAGTCTGATGATAACATCAGCAAGTGCACAAGTCCTAAAGTTGTACGTGTAAGAAATTGTGTAGATTGTGAGCCAATAGTCCTATTGTAATTATGAAATAATTAATTATCTTATTGTGTTCCTATTATAATTAATTGGGAAAGCATCAAGGCCAACTCAAGTAATTGTTTTGAGGATGTGGTATAAAGGAAAGTATTTTCCTTGATTGTAAAGGTATGACAAATGCGAAGTGATCAAGGTAGTGTGAACAAGAGTAGAGTATTTGAAAAATGTGAGTAAGTGATCCAAGGGATTATTGGATGTGAATTTCATTATTTGATATTGTAATCAGAAGGAGCATAATTATGGTTGACAAGATAGAGAAAGAGGAAGGAGAAATATAGTTCATTTCTATTATTCTACAAGGAATAATTCAAAGATCGTTTGGACATTGGGTAATCAGTCTTTCCCTTGAACGTTTTTGGACAATGGGTCCATCTACCTTCTATAACTCCTAACAGGGTTGGCACAACTCCTAACAAGGTTGGAATCTCCTAACAGGGATTCAAAGTCTCATAACAGGGACTGATATGTACTAAATTTTTTTATAGACTTCTAATTTATTCTCCCCCCCCTCTCGATTGTATTGGTGGACTATATATCCCAAGAATACTATATTAAATAATTAAAATAAGCCATCATTTAATTTGATATAGTTTAAGAACTTAAATTTAATGATTTAATTCATTTCTAATGTCCCAAAAAGGTAACATCTTAGGTGTATCATCCTAAAATGTAAGCACTTATTTTGTACATTTGGGACTATTTTTAAGCCTAATCTAGTGTGTTTCGTAGGACCTCATGTTATACCTTAAATCATATTAATTCAAATACAGGACCTCATTCAAACTTGAGGTTGGTTCTAATTTCTATGCATAATTTCTCATTTATCTATCCATTCAAATAATTCATTTTCCACCTATGTCCTTTGTATGCATTTATGATTTTTTTGGATTTTCCCTAATTTCTTGGAGGGAAAGTTTTCAAATTCCCTTATTAGCACATAACCCTAAGTGTCGATTTGAATTTGAAAAAGTATGTGGTGCAAAACCACCCAAAATAAATGGTGACTCATCAAAGTCTTAAGAACACCTAGAATAGGTTAGATCTATCAATTAGGCATCTAGACCAAATTGTAAGACCTGGTTCCAAGATTGACATAGTTATAAGGCCTTGGTCAACTATGGTAAAATATGGTCAAATATGGTCAAAGGGCCTAGAATCTTAGTATTTTGCATTATTTCATGTTCTATCATGTTTCGAACCTATTTGGGTCATTTATACTAAGTTTCATTACTTTTTTCTTGTAGTTTCCAAAAATTACAAAAAATACAAAATTGCTCAAAAGTTGTCAAGCAACTTTTAGCAATTTTTTGCAATTTAATGCAAAAAATTCCCCAATGGCCACAAACAAGTTTGAATTTTTTCTATGAAAATTAGAAGGCCTATAATAATCCCTTTCAAGCAGGTGTTAAGTAGAATGATGTACTTACACTTTTTCAATCAGTAAAATATCCTATTTTTCCTGTAATATGCCTATTGTCACACATTGTACACATGTGTACAAACACATGTAAGGTTGAGACCCACATTTTTTGATAGGTGGATGAAGTATATTTATGATTCATCTTTTTTGAAGTCTCCATCTATCTCCTAACTCAAGATATTCATATTTTTGCACAACTTGGGTTGGAAAAGTTGTTAACCTAAGGTTTCAAGCATTTTTAGGTATAACCAGGGATTTCACCATGGGAAGCTAATGGCCTTTGTTGAAATCCTATTTTTTATCATGTATGATAAGATTCAATTGGTTTCAAGTTTTTATCTACAAGGAACCATCAGATATTCAATGCCCTAGGCATGTAAGACCCATGTGTATGCTAGGAAATGAATGCAACATCTCCCACAACTTTTTCTAGATTTGGCATCAAGGCTTGAAATAAGGTTTGTGACTTTTCTAAGGTTTTTGTCACATTTTTACATCATTTTTTTCCAGTATGGAGTCTTAGAACATGTACTTCCTTCATTAATGGAGACCTAATAGGCCTAATTACCTAGGCAAGAATTTGAACAAAGCCTTATTTTTTGTGTCATTTAAACTTGAAGCTTCAGCATATTTTATAAGTCCCAAAAGGGTATCCAAAAATATGATTGTTTCCCTAGGTTGTGTCGAGATTTTTACATTTAAGTCAGTTTTTCATCAAAAAGGCTTACTAGCTTTTTTGAGTGGCTTAACAAATCAAGTATATGCTATAAGTTGCATAGTTGGGTTTTAACCATTGGATCATTTGATTTATGAACTAAATAGATGATTTCCTTGATTATGAGTCTCCCCTAGTCATTTCATGAAGTTTAAGGTTCTTTTACCAAATTTGGTCAAATTGTGCATTGTGAGCAACTTGTAATAAGTTGTCTTGCTTGTAGGGCTCCCTTGTGATTGAGATTTTCCTTGTTTGGATGAGTGGTTGTGATAACCTAACATCATACTTGAAGCACTTTTGATTGGTTTTTGCACTTTTGATCATCATACCAAGACATTTGGTTGAAAGGACTTCAGTGAAGAGGGTCTTAGGACCATTTGATCATCATTTGATCAATTCCACTAGGCTCCATTGCATCATGTGGTATCTTTGCCATGGTTCTTATTAAAAAAGATTCCAAAGAACTGAGGTGATGTAAGAAGATTCCATGGACTTGTCACCTTCTATAGAAAGTTTATCAAAAACTTCAATCATGTGTGTGCACCAATGCTTGACACCATTAAAGGAGGTAGGAAGAATAAGTTTGCTTGGACAAAGGAAGCCAATGATGTATTTCAATACTTGAAAAATAGAGTTTCTCAATTTTCCATCTTGGTGCTGCCTAATTTCAACGAAGTTTTTATTGTGGAAACTAATGCAAGTAATTTGGCCATAGGTGCAATCCTAAGTCCAGAAGGTAAGGCAGTTGCTTTCTTCTCTAAGAAATTAAATGAGGCCAAAAAGAAGTTCTCAACCTATGACTTGGAACTTTATGCCACAGTTCAATCCCTCAAGAAATGGAGGCACTACCTAATTCCCAAAGAATTTGTGGTATACACTGACAACCATGCATTGAGTTTCTTCAATTCTTGGGAAAAGCTCTCTGTCAGACATCTAAATTGGATGGAGTAGTTGCAAGCCTACACCTTCAACATTAAACACAAGAACGGTGTTGCAAAAAAGGTTGCAGATGCCCTTAATAGGAGGGTTGGTTTGGTTGAAGAGTTACAACTTCAAAGTATGGGAATTGATTTCCTCAAGAATCTATATACTAATGACCCTAATCTCGTAGAGATCTTTCAAGTTTGCACATGGATGGTTGGAAGACCATACTGATTTTTTCTAAATACCTGATTTAGAATGAACTGCTATTCAAATCTCAACTATGCATTCCCAGATGTTTAATGAGGACAAATATAATAAGGGAGAAACATTGCGGTAGCCTAGGAGGACACTTTGGCATTCACAAGACATCAGACATGGTGGAAAGAAGTTATTTTTGGCCAAGGATGAACAATGAGGTAAAGAAGCTCATAGAGACTTGCACCATCTATCAGCAAGATAAAGGTGTATCAACAAATTAAGGGTTATAAAAACTCTTACCAATCCTCAAATGACCTTGGGAATCAATCTCAATGGATTTTGTCATGGGGCTACCTAGAACAAAACAAGGTTTTGATCGTGTTTTTGTGGTAGTGGATAGATTTAGCAAGATGGTTCACTTTATACCATGTAAATACACAAATGATGCTTCTCATATTGCACATATTTTCTTTAAATAGGTAGTTAGGATCCATGGTTTACCACAAACAATTGTATTAGACAACAATGTAAATTTTCAGGGTGACTTTTGGAGAATACCCTTCAAAAAACTTGGTACTAACCTAACCTACAACTCTTCCTACCATCCACAAACTAATGCACAGACTAAGGTTGTAAATAGATTCTTAGGAAATCTCCTTAGATGCCTAACCAAAGAATGTGCTTAGAGTTGGGATCTACTCTTGCCTCAAGTAGAGTTTGCATTTAATAATTTCATGAACAAGTCAACAAGCAAGACTCCCTTCCAAGTAGTATATGGCCTTCATCCCAAAGGACCATTAGACCTAGTAGAACTACCATCTGATTTCAAAATTGGTGCTTAGGGAGAAGAACTAGAAGAACTCATTACAAAGGTGTAGTATGAGGTCAAGGAACCATTGCAAAGATCAACATTGAAATAAAAGGAACATACTGACATGAAAAGAAAGGAAATCCACTTCAAATTTGTAGACAAGGTTTGTGAATTCTTGAGAAAAGAGAGACTACCTAAGGGTAGATATTCCAAACTTCAAATGAAGAAAGTAGGACCATGCACTATACTCAACAGGATGGGTGAAAATGCATATGAGATCTCTCTTCCCCCTACCTTGAAAATTTCTCCAATCTTCAATGTGCAGATCTCACCCCCTACAAAGGCATAGCAAATTCAGCAAGTGAACGAGGTGAACAAGCAGACATCAATGATGAAGACTATGTAACAGATCTCCCTCAAAGAAAACTAGTGGAGTTAGAGGATATTTTGGACACCAAGTTGCTGAAGCAAACAAGAATTATGAAGTACATGTAGTACTTAGTCAAGTGGAAAGGGATCCCCAATATTGATGCAACTTGGATGATATAAAACCAAATCAAACAACATGGCACTTCTATGTAGACATTACCCTCAAGTGGGAACTTGAGTTTAAAAAGTCAAGGGAAGTATGGTGTAGGAGCACCCACAATGAATGGTGACTCATCAATGTCCTAAGAACACCTAGAATAGGTTAGATCTATCAATTGGGCATCTAGACCAAATTGTAAGAACTATTTCAAAGATTGGCACAATTATAAACCCTTGGTCAACAATGGTCAAATATGGTCAAACGGCCTAGAATCTTAGGATTTTGAATTATTTCATGTGTTATCATGTTTAGGATCTATTTGGGTCATTTAGACTAATTTTCATTATTTTTTGCTTGTAGTTTGCAAAATTGCTCAGAAGTTATCAAGCAACTTTTAGAATTTTTTTGCAATTTAATGAAAAAAATTCCCCAACGGCCACAAAAAAGTTTGAAATTTTTTTATGACTGTTGGAATTCCTATAATAAGCCCTTTCAGGTGGGTGATAGGCAGAATGATGTACTTACACTTTTTCAATCAATAAAATACCTTATTTTTCCTACGATCTTCCTATTGTCACACATTGTATAGATTTGTATAGATACATATAGAATTGAGACACATATTTATGGATAGGTGGATGAATTATCTTTATAATGCATCTAGTTTGAAGTCTCTGTCTATCTCCTAACTCAAGATATTCATGTTTTTGCACAAGTTGGTTTGGAAAAGTTGCTAACCTAGGGTTTCAAGCATTTTTAGGGATAACCAAGGGTTTCAACATGGGAATATAATGTCTTTTGGTTAAATCCTAGTGTTTATCATGTATGATAAGATGAAATTAGTTTCAGGTTAGTAGCTATAGTGAACCATCAGATATTTGATGCCCTAGGCATGCAAGACTCATGTGCATGCTAGGAAATGAATGCAACATCTCCCACAACTTGCTCCAGACTTGGCATCAGGCTTGAAATAAGGTTTTTTATTTTTCTATGGTTTTTGTCACATGTTCACATCATTTTTTTTGATATGAAGTCTTAGAACATTTACTTCCTTTGTTAATAGAGACCTAATAGGCCTAATTATTTGGGCAAGAATTTGAACAAAGCCCTATTTTTTTGTGTCATCAAACCTTGGTCATTCATCATGTTTTGTAAGTCCCAAAAGGGTATCCAAAAATGTTATTTTTTACCCTAGGTTGTGTGATTATATTTACATTTAAGTCATTTTTTCATCAAAAAGGGCTACTAACCTTTTTGAGTGACTTAACAAAGCAACTATATGCTAGAAGTTGCATAGTTGGATTTTAACCATTTGATCATTCCATTTATGACCTAAATAGACTGTTTCCTTGTGCATGAGTATCTCCTAGTCATTTCATGAAGTTTAGGGTTGTTTTACCAAACTTGGTCAAATTGTGCAAAGTGAGCAACTTGTGATAAGTTGTCTTATTTGTAGGGCTCTCTTGTGATTGGAGTTTTCCTTGTTCGGATGAGTAGTTTTGATAACCTAACATCATCCTTGAAGAACTTGTGATTGTTTCTTGCACTTTTGATCATCATATCAAGATATTTGGTTGCAAGGACTACAGTGAAGAGGAGCTTAGAACCATTTGATCATCATTTGATCAAATCTCATTAGGCTTCATTGAATTAGTATGTTTGGACAAGGCCTAGGGTTTTTATTTTTAATGATCTTTGGGCTTGATGCAAGGGTGCTTCTCCTAGGTTCTTAATGGAGGCCGACCTTGCAAAAGCTGAGTTGTAAAATGTGTGTAAAATGAGACCTATTCATCTCATTTTCAAATATCATATCCACAAATACATCTCATATTCATGCATTCATTATCAATCAAGATAGTGCACATTCATAAAATTCAAGTGTAAACAAGCATCCATTGAAGGTACTCATTATCAAGCATTCAAGAATTCAAATCTACTCATGCATGCAAGTCATTTCCTTCTGTAGGTATATTTGTTTACCTCATTAAAGGGAAAGACAAAAAAATTTTACATTAAGGAAGGAGATATACACTCTTCTATCAAGTCTTTCTCTTTTCTCTCTTCTCCAATTCAACATCAAAGTGAATTACAACACCTACTACATAAGGTTCTATCTTTGTGTCAATTTAAAGTTATTGCATCAACATTCTTGATCACATACTTAGATAAAACTACAACTTCATGCTATGATATATTCAATTGTATAGATCTAATGTATATTACACTTCAACATTATTTTAATTATATTCATTTAAATTCAAGGTTGATTTTGATACAAGACTTTAAACAAGACAAGCCCCTTCCCTCTATTGGCATTACAACAAGGAGATGAATCATTATGTTAGTGAAGAGATTAGATTTAGTGGTCTATTTGGTTTTCATTAATGATAATCTAGTCATATCAAGTGAATGGAGGAATTAGTAAGCTAGGAAAATGATTTGTAAGGACTCCAACTGATTGACAGAAGGGAAAATGATCAGGTCTACTAGTGACTGGTGAATAAAGTGGCTTAGAATATAAGGCTATTGTGGTTGATCATAGTACAATAATAATTAGGTGGTGCAACCATATGTGCAACATGTAAATTATCAAAAGGGACTAAGGATAGGATCATAACTTAAGAGGATTAAAAGAAAGTGAGGATCTCAGAAGAAGATGAAGTTTCAAGGAGAATAGTTTATGTTCTTGGACTACTGATCTTGAATCAATGATTAGTGATTGGTATGGGTAGTTGGATAAGATCATATGATATTGTCACATGTCATAATGAATGAGGTTAGGTTGATTTGGTAGTTGGAAATTGAAATGCATAAGTGAGGAAGATTCCAAAAGAAGTTTGGAAGTGGTCAAACATGTCTTGAACACTCTTGGAGAAATTACATGTAAACCTAAAAATGATTAATGTGGTCAAGGAAAACATATTATGGAATTGGGGTCTCCAAAATATATGTGGTGAATGAGTGTAAAGAATGAAATTCAAATGAATGGTGTCAATTAAGAGGTAAAAATGGTGGTGCTCTAAAGGATTGTTCTAAGTATTGTAGAATGTGCTTGTTGTGATATTTTGGATGAATTTGGTCATGAGAATGCAAAGTGTAGGGATTGAAAAGAGTTAGAGTGTATTGAATATATTGGAAATGGAAAGCAAAGAGTGCTACATCCAAATTGATTAACTTGTTATTTCCTAATAGTTGCAACAAGGGAAATCCCTTAAGTGGGTAGACCTTAACTAGTTTCTTTGTATAAACCCTTTAATATGGTGGAAACTCAGAAGCTATTATAAATCATTTCTTGAGGTATATCATAACATATCTAATTATACTCCTAGCACTATACAAGATCACTCCTAGTAAGGAGAACCCTCAGAAAGAGTATTTATAGATCCTAATAGGAAAAACCTATTTGCTACAGTGAAGGGATTATGGGTGTTATACCCATCATGGTTTTCTCACTCTAGTTAAGGGTTTCCATATACAAAAATCATTGTGTCATGTATGTGATTTTGTTAATGTTTGATGTTCTTTACTTTTACTACATCACATTAGTCACATGTTTTAAGTTTTAAAAGTTGTTGTTAAGATTAAGTGGAATATTATTTGAATTATTAGGCTACCTATTTGTTAGTTTGTGGTGATTGATCAGGGAAGTATTGTACATACTTCATAAAATAAATTGATATTATTCACCAATTTGCTATTATTTATTCACCAATTTATAGCTAACATGTTGTAACTAATTTTAACCCTAAAGCGGACAAAATACTTGTATAAAAGGGCTTAGGGTTAGCGATTATTTCATAAGGTGTAATGTGAAAATTGCTTCTTATGACAGTATTGAGCTATAAAGGATTAGAGATTGTAATTAGTTTGTAATCACAAGATTGTAATAATATTGGACTTGTTATTTTGTGGATGTAGCCCAGGAATTGGGTGAACCACATTAAATCTTGGTGTCTTGTATTCTCTTCTAAACGATCTATTATTTTTTGTTATTGTTTATATTTGCATGTAATTGTTATTTTTGTTCATGGTTTAATACTAACAAGTGTTATCAGAGCGAGGTTGTTTTTCAGTTATCCTCTGCAAGAAAGTCTTATGGTTGAGTGGGAGTCTCATGATTAAGTGGGAGTGATGGCAGATGAGTGTAAGCTGAGGGTTGACAAGATTAACTAGCAAAACTTTTAGTTATGAAAGATGCAAATGGAAGACTATATTTATCAGAAGGATTTATGGAAGCCATTGGAAGGAAAAAGAAAAAATCAAGGATCTATGACAAATGATGACTGGGATCTTTTAGACAGAAAGGCACTTGGAATCATTTGATTATGCCTAGCACCATTAGTGGCATTTAATATTACAAAAGTGAAGATGACAGAAGATTTGATGTAAACCCTAGCAAAATTTTATGAAAAGCCCTCCACTTCAAATAAGGTATTTCTCATGAAGAGTTTATTTAATATGAAAATGGTAGAAGGTGGATTTGTTGTGGATCATTTAAATGAGTTTAATATTGTTACTAGTTATTTATCTTCTGTGGGTATTAATTTTGACGAATAAATTAGGGCTCTCTTGATTTTTTATTCTTTACCTAAAATTTGGAATGGCTTGGTAATGGTTGTGAGTAATTCCATTTTTGGATCTAATATGAGATAAAATATGATGATGTGATCGGTGTTATTTTGAGTGAGGAAACTCATAGGAAAACCTTAGGGAGATCTACATCTGGAAGTGCTTTGAATGCACAATGTCGAGGCAAAACAACAAAGAGAGGAAGTAATTCTAGAAATCATGGAAAATCAAGAGGAAAGTCAAAAGGAATGAGGTCTCAATTGAGAGAACCAAACAACTTCTAGTACTGTGGGAAATCAGGGCATAAGAAGAAATATTGTTGGAATCGAAATAAAAATGAAGGGGAAAAGCAAGATGGAGACAAGGAGGAAAATGTGGTAAATAAGAGGATGCTTTTCTTCTATCTTTAGAAAGTGTTGATGATTCATGGGTTTTAGATTTTGGTGCTTCATTTCATGCTACAACTCATAGAGGTTATTTCATTGATTATGTCCAAGGGGATTTTGGGCTTCTTTATTTGGGGGACAATGAACCCTATTAGATTTTTGGAAAGGGAAAAGTTAAGATTAAGTTGCAGAATGGGAATCATTGGCTGATACATGAGGTAAGACATGCTCCAAGGCTAAGGAGGAATTTAATTTCAGCAGGACAACTCAGTGATGATGGTTATTTAGTTACTTTTAATGATAAAAAATTGAAGGTTTTAAAAGTTTCCCTTGTAGTAGCAAAAGGTGTGAAAGTAGGCACCTTATATGTTTGTACAGGTCATATTGTTCTTTCTACTTTAATTGTTTCAGAGAAAATGAATATTCAAGAACAATTGTTGTAGTTGAGTAGGGAGAACAAATAGTTGTTGTAGATTCTAATACAACATTGTAGGAAAACACACTTGGGCACATGATTGAGAAAGGTACAAAAGTACTTCATTCAAAGAAAGTTTTACAAGGTCTAAAATGTGTTAATATGGATTTATGTGAAAGTTGTGTGTATGGAATACAAAAGAGAGTGAGTTTTGTGAAGACTAGGAATGAAAATAAAAGTGAGAAATTAGAGCTTCTACATATAGATGTATGGGGATTGACTCAGGTATCTTCCCTTGGTGGCTCTCATTAGTATGTTACATTTATTGATCATGCAACTAGAAAAGTATGGGTTTATTTCCTTAGATAGAAATCTAATGTATTTTCAACTTTTAAGAAATGGAAATGCTTGGTTGAAAATGAGACTGGTAAGAAATTAAAATGTCTTAGATCTAATAATGGTGGTGAGTATTGTAGTTATGAATTTGAATATTATTGCTCCAGTAATGGTATTCATAGACAAAAAACTATTCAAAGGACTCCATAAGAAAATGGAGTGGTTGAACGCATGAACAAGACTATAATGGAGTGTGCAAGGAGCATGAGGTTTCATGTTGGTGTGCCCATAAAAATGTGGGCAGAGGCTATTAATATTGCTATATGTTTGATTAATAGAGGTCCCTCTACTACTTTGGGTTGTAGTATTCCATAGGAAGCATGGACTAGTAAGAAGGTGAGTTATTCTTTTCTAAAAACCTTTAGTTGTGAAGCATTTGCTCATATAGATTCTAAAAATAGACCCAAGCTGGAAGCTAAGTTAGAGAAATGTATATTTGTTGGATATGGTATTTTTGAATTTGGTTATAGGCTTTGGGATTTTGAAAATCATAAAATTGTAAGAAGCAGGGATGTCATATTCAATGAGAAAGTTTTGTACAAAGATCTATTGCAGCAACATGAGAAGCAAGAAGATGATAATGTAGTGTTGGAAGATACTCGAAAGATGATGTTTCAGAAATTCCTCATGATGTACAACAACCGCAACAACTACCACACACACCAGTGAATGTTAGATGGTCAACAAAGCTAAGTAGATCTCCAAAAAGATTTTTCTCCCTCTTTGTATTCTATTTTACTAACCGATGCTAGTGAACCTAAATGTTATGATGAAGTTGTGCAGGTGAATACTAAGATTTAGTGGGAATCTGCAATGAAAGACAAAATGGACTCTTTGCTAAAAAATAAAACATGAGATTTATGCAAGTTGCCTATAGGTAAAAGGGCTTTACAAAATAAGTGGGTTTACAAGTTGAAAGAAGAGGATGGAGGTAAGAAAATATTTAAAGCCAGGTTAGTTGTAAGATAATTTGCATAGAAAAGGTATTGATTTTGATGAGATATTCTCTCATGTTGTTAAAATGACTTCTATTCATACTATTTTAAGTATTGTGGCTACTGAAGATTTGCATTTGGAGAAGCTTAATGTTAAAATATTCTTCCTTCACAGTGATTTGGATGAAGAGATATATATGGCTTAACCATAGGGATTTGAGGTAAAAGGTAAGGAGAACTTAGTGTGTAGATTGAAGAAAAGTTTATATGGCTTGAAGCAAGCACCTCGACAATGGTATCTGAAATTTGATAATTTTATGCATGAACATGGATATAGTAGGTATCATTTAGATCATTGTGTTTATTTTAAGAGGTTAAATGATGGTAGCTACATTATTTTATGTTTATATGTTGATGATATGCTTGTAGTTGGGTCTAACATGGATCATGTTAAGGGGTTGAAACTCCAATTAGCAGATGCATTTTCTATGCAGGACTTGGGGGTAAAAAAAAAAATCCTTGGTATGAATATTTGTAGAGATAGGAAGAATAGGAAATTGAATTTATCTCAAGTTGATTATATTGATAAGGTGTTGCAACGTTTCTTTATGGAGAATGCTAAAGGTATTAGCACACCTTTACCTAGTCATTTGAAGTTGACTAAGGAGATGTGTCCAAAGACACAAGAAGAGGAGGATAAGATGTCCAAGGTACCCTATGCTTCAGTTGTAGGAAGCTTGATGTATGGTATGGTATGTACAAAGCTAGATATTGCACATGTAGTGGGAGTTGTAAATAGGTATACAAGTCATCTAAGAATTGAGCATTGGAATGCAATCAAATGGATTCTCAAATATTTGAGAGGAACATCCAACAAGTGTTTACACTTTGGGGGCTCTACTACTACCTTATAGGGCTATGTTGACTTGAATTTGGCAGGGGATTTTGATACCAAGTGGAGTACTACAGGTTATGTATTTACTATTGGTGGGGCAGCAGTGAGTTAGTTTTCTAGGTTACAGAAGTTTAATGCTTTATCCACTACATAGGCAGCCAAGGAGATGATATGGCTTAAGTTCTTCTTGGAAAAATTGGGACACCCTCAGAGGGATGATTATTTTTTTATAGATAGCCAGAGTGTCATTCATCTTGCAAAGAATTCTTCTCTACATTCAAAGATAAAACACATTCAGTTGTGATACCATTTCATTCGGTTAGTTTTAGATAATGGAAAATTAAAATTGGAAAAGATTCATACATATGACAATCCATCAGATATGTTTACAAAGGTAGTGACAAGGGAGAAGTTGAATTCTTCTTCAGCTTTGATTGGTCTTCTAGACTAAACACAATAAAAGAACAACAGAGTCCAAGGTGATTTGATCTAGTGGGAGCCTCATGTGGTAGTGGTATTGCTACAAGATTAGTCTCCAAGTGAAAGATTGTTGTCTAGTGTGAAGTTCGATCAGTTCCCAAGTGGGAGATTATTAGTTTGTGGTGACTAATTAGGCAAGTATTAGACATACTTCATAAATTCTTTGGGTTTCAGAGAATCACCACAAAAATATTATTTTTTCCTACTATTCTCCAATTGGCTATTATTTGTTCACCAATTTATGTCTGACATGTTGTAACTAATTTTATCCCTAAAGTGGAAAAAATACTTGTATAAAAGGGCTTAGGATTAGGGATTGTTTCGTAAGGTGTGATGCAAAAATTGCTTTGCGATGTTATTGAGCTGTAAGGGATTACAAATTGTAATCAGGTTGTAATCACTAGATCGAAATAATATTGGACTTTCTATTTGGTGGATGTAGCCTAGGGATTGGGTAAACCATGTTAAATCTTGGTGTCTTGTGTTCTCTTTTGTGCAATCTATTATTTTTTGTTATTGTTTATATTTGCATGGAATTGTTATTTTTGTCCATGGTATATTCCTAACACTATTATTATTGCTTCCCTTCCCTTCCTAATTTTCCTAAATACCAATAATTAGTATCAACTATGTGGTCCTCTAGGTGAGAAGCTTAACCACTCAAGGAAAAGATCTCTAAATTACAACATCAAGAGGTACAAGTATTAAAGATTACTTCAAGATGAAAACAAGGTGATCAGAGAACTAAATGATAAACTTAAGAGCTCAATTGAAAAGAGGAAGGAACTGAGTGTGAAAATAAGTGAAAGTTAGGGGGTCATTGGGAAATTGTTAGAAGCTAGTGGATTTGAAGAAATAGAAGAGGAAACAATAAATATGATAAATGATAATGAGAAAATGATCAAGGATGTTAAGAATCTAAAAAAGGAACTTAAAAGTCATGCTATTAGTGTGCATGAAAACCTTGAAGGTAAAAGAGTAGTCAAGGATGCAGGAAAATATATTCAAGATGCAAAGAAAGTTGCAAAGGATGCAATAAAAGTAAAAGGAGAGATTAATAAATTAAGACAATAAATTAAAATTCTAAAAAGGCACATGTGAGATGTTGTTGATGAAAATCTATAAGTAGTAAATGAGAATGAAATACAAGGGAAGAAATTGAAAAATTGATGAATAAAATGACGATTGAGAAGGGAGATAGTGAAATATTGAAGAAAATAAAAAGATTTCAAAAAATTCTTACTGAATGAGTAAAAAATTAGAGGAAATATAAAGAGACAACTAGTATTAGATACATTACACAAAAAACATTTGAAGCTAGACAATCATCAAAATCCAAGGGGGCACAACAAGACCTAAAGGTGCAAACAATGAATACTAGTAAGAAACCTAACAAACCTATCTATTTTGATTTTGGAAAGATTTATCATACTATAGATATTTGTAGGAGTCGATTGGTAATCACTAGGTCTCAAGCATTTGATGGACATTGCTATAACTGTGGAAAGTATGTTCATGTTGCATATGAATGCAGATCTAGTATCAGAATTAAATAAAATGGAGGTAGAGTTTATGGTCACTATTATTCTTGTAACAAATATAATCATAAATACGAAAAATGCAAGTCTTAGAAAAAAATGCTCCTAAGTTACTAGTTAAACAAGTGAACACTTATAGAAGGGAATGGCAGTTTAATGTTACATGCTCAATTTGTGGAAATTATTGACATTTGGTTATGAATTGTGAGATGAGAATATAGAAGGAAAACATGGACCTTGGAAATCAACTAATATGGCATGTTTCAATTTCCATAAGATCAGTCGTCTTGCTAGAGATTATAGGTTAAGCAAGTGATTATTCAATCAATCAAATGATAGAAAGAGAAGAATATTGTTGATGTGGAGAAAGTCATAAATGAAATATAGAATACATGGGTGAAGAAAGAGGTCACTAAGGAAGAAGGAAATATGAGCCATTATCCTTAGGTATGGTGGATATATCATCAAATTAAGTCAATATTTGTCTAAGGGGGAGGATTTAAAAGTAAACCTTTCACTAATCTCCTAAAGCTATACACGGTCATATAAATATGCATAATGAGATGTAATTTGATGTTTTGACTAAAGTGAGTTTAATTTTTGGGGTGATATGAAATTTTCATGTGATAGAAATAAAGGCTTATGCTTTATCCGATCAAGTAAAAAGGCATGATAGTTAAATAGTGTTAACTGATAGAGAAGTTTGATTTACCATTGAGTGATGTAACAAATAGATTAAAATGATAAAATAGGTTATATTGAGTTCATTTATTACTTTACTCTCTTACAAGGACTTCTTATATTTGAAAATTGTTTGAAAGAAACCAACTCAAAATAAACTATGAGTTGCAATTTGAAATTGTGAAAAGTGTTCAATAACAACAATTGGGAAAGATAGAGGCATTATTCTTTATTGTGATTTAATTTTGATAAGATTTTGATATTGAATCATGACACAAAAGGTAGATAATCCAATGTTGATTAATGCCATTGATGAGCCTTCAGTCATATTCA
The DNA here is from genome assembly GCA_028749045.1 of Cupressus sempervirens. Classification (NCBI taxonomy): domain Eukaryota; kingdom Viridiplantae; phylum Streptophyta; class Pinopsida; order Cupressales; family Cupressaceae; genus Cupressus; species Cupressus sempervirens. The sequence goes on along the minus strand of CM053793.1, from coordinate 472,217,173 downwards.
AGCTACATTCGATGAAAGAAAGTGAGAATGAAAAGTTGGGTGCCCTATCCATCATTCCTCCAAGAATTATGTTGATCAAATATGTTTGGTCATACATTCATTGAAAGATCAAGGATTTGAGTGGAGAATCCATTAACAAAGTGTATGAAATAAAGATGTGTAAGGGAAAACTTTGAAGTGAGAGCATGAACACTTAAGGGAAAAGGGTTTGACATATTATTTTGATATCCCAATAGAATTTCAACTAGAGTGGATTCAATATGTTATAAGCAGAGCTCATGATTAATTTATATGTCTAGACAGACTACATAAGACTATGAAGGAGGTAATCCATCAAATTACATGGCTTGGTGCGACCGATGAATTGCCAACCCTAAGAACAATTGTTTCTAAATTGGTTATTCATTTAACAAAGTCCAAGATAGATTATAGAAAAATAAAAATCAATGACATAGTAGAACATGAAGTTTAATTTGTTTCTTTGATAATTGGATATAAGGTATACCAATTGAGCATAATAAATAGTGTACTAGATGGAGCCATCCATGCAACATATCAGATAGTGACAAAAGATTCTACCTACAACCTTGATGAGATTCAAAGGAGATAATTCAAGGTCAATAGATACAAGATAAAGAGGGAAAATAAGCAAATAATCAAGTATGGATTGATTCTAGTATGTATGCTCTTTTATGTGCAAAATTATTTCCTGGTAGAGGAGTGATTCAATGGAATAATGAAAGACTAATAGTAACACATATAACTAAATTCATTAAAGAATTAGGAGATAATTCAATAATGTAATATGGGGTTACTTCAAATATTTTCAATCTAGAATGCATAAAATAGAAAGGATCAAAAGAAACATGTAGATCAATAAAAAAATGGTATATATTTTCTTGTTGATACTGACACTTGTACATTGTAAGCTATTCAACGAAGGTGGCTACCTACCATGGGGTATGAATTTGATGAAAAAGTTGTCAAGATATATGCAAATGTAATAGTTTCTAAACCTTTAGATGCAACTTATGAAGAATCCTATTTAAAGATCCAAATGGAGCTAAAGAAATTGATCGTACAAAGAAAGAATAGAAGAATGATTTAATAATTGGTTGAAAGGTGTGAGAGTAAAGAAGTAGGCATACCCATACCAGCCTTAGAAAAACTTGAGAAATATATAGAAGAGATTCATGTAGTAGAGAAGATCTACTAGAGGAAAAGAAAACCCTAAGAGAAGGGTAAGAAGAAGAAATTAGTTGAAGAATATTCATTTAAGAAGAAGAAGGAAGTAAAAAGTACATAAAAGAAGAAAAGTAAAACAAAAAAAAAGGATATATTTTAAGGTGAAGAAGATAAAGAAGAGTCTGATAAGTAAGAAAAAGAGTTGAAGGAAAGTGGTAAGAAAAAAGCACCTTCCATAGAGTACATTTCCATAGAAATAATGAAAGATGGTAGAATGGGAACTATGGGAAAGAGATATCAATTCCACAATAATTAGGACAAGAAGAAGATGGAATAAGAAATCATATTTAGTATGCACAATTTTTTCAAGACCCCTAGTGAATTATATGGTGTCTTACCTATTGGAATATTCAAATAGGAATAATGCTTCTGAGAGGGGGGGGGTGTGGATCAGAAGTACTATACATTGAACATTAAAACTTTTAACTGAAAGTAGATTGCATGCACATAAACACATCAAACAATTATGAAAAACACATATGCATCACCACATAACACTTAAGATTTTGGTAACCCAGAAACCCTCCAGAAATAAGAAGGCAAAACTGGGGTGGGGATGATACCCACAAAAATTACTGCAATAATAATGTTTAACCACTTCTGATGGTCTACCCTGTTAAAGGCCTACCTTGTTAAAGGCTTTACACTGTATCAATAGTGACCTGATTAAAGGATTTCAAACACTTTACATGAAGTGTTACCCTATTAAAGGATTTAATCACCTATTTATAGGATCTACAAAATAGTTGTTAAGCTAACCTATGACCATAGGGTTTCCTTTCTAATAAAATTGCTAGAGAGTATTAGGTATAATAAACCTGATAGCTTACAATCCTTCAATTGTTGAATACAAGCACTTGATCTTCTTTCTCTGATCTTAATCCTTTGTGATCTGATACTCTTCACTCTAAAAACAGTTTTCCTTACACACCCTCGTCCGTCCACATATACGATGAGATTTAATCTTCCTTATAAAGACATTCGAAGACTTAGGGTTAGGTATGGATCTACGATCCATATTGAATCGTTGTTTCCCGCTCATTCCTTTCACATTTACTATAGGTTGCATGCCTTCTCCATTTTTCTTATTGGCTGCATGTAGATTGCATAGGAAATACAAAATATTTAATTTTATTATTTAATCCTTCAAGATTCGTCATATGTCGGCCATGAAAACAGTTTACATCTGCATTTGTAAAGTTACAAACTCATATGTGCATTTTGTGTTGCTCGGCACTTACTTGATTCCTAATGCTCAACACTTATATTAAACTGGCTTACTCAACTCCTGTTGTATTTTTGTATTGCTCGACATCATCTATGACTCAGCACTCAAATACCACTTGGCACTTGTTTCATGCTCGGCACCTAAAGTCATTTGGCACTTGATCTTCACTCGGCACCTAATCTTCACTCAACACCTGATCTTCACTCGACACCTGAAGATCACTCAGCACCTGAAGGCTTTCCTAACTCAGCTCATGTTGTGGCTCAACATACATGGTGTACTCAGCTCCAATGTAGAAAGTGGTTAAGTGTGTCGGCACTCAAGTGTCAAAAACCATTTTGAGGCTAACAATCTCCCCCTTTGACATGAGTGACAAAAAAACTTAACTGACCTTATGAGTACATTTACTAATCTGCTCAGTGTACATACAGAGGTTTTAAAACCTTAATCAAAATTTTGTAATTTACAATATATATACCTCAAAATTATTGTAACTCCCCCTAAGTTGATTGTGCCATTATCTGTGCTATCTTGGTAACCAAAATTTTATGTTGTATATCATGCTCCGCCTTTTTATCTTATCTCCCCCATTCTTGTCTCCCCCTTTTTATCTTGTCTCCCCCTTTTTGTCACTTATGTCAGAGGGTTTTAAGGGTTAAGACCATATTTCACCAAAAATGTGTTGTTTACCTCCATAATCATCCTAAGAGTTGCATCCTAAGAGTTGCATCCCAATTATGCAAAGAAATCTCCAATGATTTATGCTGGAGGGCAGTCTCTGCAACAACGTGAATAAGTCTTTTTGAAGTAGAAAGATTAGGGTCTTTCTTGAGAACAGTTTTAGCATAGACTTGTTATTTATGGAGGACTTCCAAATGTGGGGTAGTGGAGGATTGGAGTTGTAATAGTTTTTCCTTGATGGTGGCTTCTTCTACTGTTAATACAGCTATCTCTTTCTGAGTGTGAAGTGTTTGAGCAAAATGCTTCTCACTTTGAGATAGATCTTTTGGTAGTTGCATGCTAGAAATATTCAAATTTCTCTCCAAGCTCATTATCTTTTGGCTGGTATCTTGTGTGAAGTATGAAAAGTCACACAACTTTTTGTACAATGAGAATATATTCTCAAGTACCTTTTTCACTTTGTCTATGACCTTTTCCAATTCAATCTGTGAAAGTGTTATTTCACTAGATATCTTCTCATTAACTTTTCCTTGAAATTTTCTTTCAGACCATTCCATAAGTTTTGCATTTTTCTCTTGGTCTGCATTTGTCACCTAGTCAACAATATCTGATAATTGCTCCATGATATGCTTTGACTCATCTGGTGACTGCAAACTAAAGGCATCCATAAAGATTTCTTTAACCTCATGCATTGTTTGCTTTTGTTTATACTCCTTTTTGAGTATTTCTTGCCTCTTTCTTCTATGCAAGGCTTCCTATACCTCATTGATTTGATCAATGTTTATTATTTTTGAGTCATAACTTGGTATGACTATTTCCTCATCTAATTTAGGGTCTCCATAGTGAAGTACCCTTTGCAACTTTGGTAGAACTAGATCTTGGTGTAGATATTTTCAGTGGTTGTTGTGAAGGAGTTCCCAAGGTAGGAAAATTTATCAATGTTTGGATTGCCTCCTGCTCTTTAGGGGTTTCCTCTGTTTTCTCCTCCTGCTATCTACCTTGATCAATTATTGGAATTTTAGGAAGTACACCTTGATTTTGTGCTATAGGATCAGATGTAATAGTTTGTCCTATTTGTTCTGTTTCTTTTTCTCCTACTGCACTCGGCTTCTAAACTGTGGTGTCGACTATGCCTGTTGAAACAACTATTGGCATTTGGAGTTGACCACTAGTAGCTGTAGAGATGATGGAAGGTGGTTCTTGTGGATTCACCTTATCTCTAATTGTGTTTTCTACTAGTTTTTGCAGTTCATCCACACTAACCAATATTGGATTTGTACATAATCTTGCTTGTTGTGTGGATTGGTCAAGGATTCTTTTGAGATCCTCTGTAGTTAATGGATTGATGTTCTGAGCAGAAGTGTTAGGAACATCCTATAAGGTTATAGTTTCTACAGGTACGTTGGGTACATGAGGAGGGCTAGAAGGTGGCAATTGTGTGTCTTGCACACTCTGATCTTGTTGATGCTCTTGCTCAGCTGTTGCCATTTCATTTTGCTTTTGTCTCTCCTCCTCTGTTTCTTTCTTTTCTTCTTCCTTCTTCTCTTCTTCTTGTTTCTTTTCTTCTTCCTTCTTTTCTTCTTCTTGTTTCTTTTCTTCTTCCTTATTTCCTTCTTCTTATTTCTTTTCTTCTCTACCTTGCTCTACTTCTGTCTTCTCTTCTCTCCTTTTTCTTATCTCTTATGGTGGAGCAGTAGCTTCTTCCTTGTATTCTTCTTCAAGAAAATCTTCAATCTTTTTGTACAAGTTCTTCCATGATTTTATTGTTCTTTGTACAATATCTTCCATTTTGTTTTAGAGAATGAAGAATGCCCTATACTTAGGTATAAACCTAGTATTGTGCCTTTTGACTGCTTTCTCTATTTTCTCCTTAGTCAAATTAGGTAGTATGCTTGCTAGGGTTGTTTCTCTCATCTCCTTCTCCATTCTTAAATAGAAATGCCATCTGTCTTCTACAATTTTAGACATTTCATTTGGAAATTGTCCATCTAGTTCAAGAGGAGTGTACTTGAACTGTGCCATCATTCCATAAACTGATTCTTCTATTCTATTATGTTCTTCTTTACTGAACTTATTGAAATCAACTTTATTTATGTTGCTTAAGTCTCCATTTCCAATCTTTTTACATAATGTATCAACTGAAAAATGGCTTACCTTTTCATATTGATCTTCTTCATCAGTATTAGGTTGAGCTACATATTTCCTTCTTTTCCTTGGCTCTTCCTATGTCTTCTTGATTGGTTTCTTCTTTGTAGCTTCCTCTTTAGCTTTTTGAGTAGAGGCCCTTGTTACAGCTCTAATTGTTGGCTTTTGGGGTGATGGTGTGGCAGTTTTCTTTGGTTTGGGCTGAGTTGGAGGCTGATCTCTTGCCTTTCTCTTTTTTGGCTTGGCTTGGATTGGTGCTTCCTTGGCTTTTTCTTCCTCAGCACCCTCCTCCTTGTCTTCACCTAGGCCTTGAGTTAATTCCATTGGGCCTTGCTCTTGTTCATCCTCATCATCATTATCTTCTTCATCATCTTCTTCATCTTCTCCTTCATCTTCTTCTTCTGCTGCCTCAATTCCTTTACCAAATTTCTTCTTTATTTTCTTCACCATTTTATCTTTCTTCTTAATTATAGAGGCAGTCTTTAATTCTGTTTCAATCTTGGATTTGACCATATCATATGTGTGAAAAGATTTGATAGAATTGTCTATTTCTTCTGCAAGCAAAGCAGTGATAGCTGCAGATGCTTCATCCACATCTAATTCATAACCAAATAGCCTTAGCCATCTCACCCTTGGAACTGCTGCTCGAATATAGGTGGAATCAATATCAACTAGGAAACATATGTCATTGATATGTTTTCCCACTAAGGAAACTGGTATTCTTACCCTTTGCTTCATGGATTTCTTGAAATCCCCAAAATAGCTTGTCATTTGGGCTTCAAAGTTATCACCCATTTGATCAATGAACTCATTTATTTGTATCATTGTGGTTTTGTTAGAGTCCCAATTCACCTTTCCTTTAGAAGGAAACTCTTTCATAACATAAAAGAACATACACATAAGGACTGAACCAAATTTGCACTGTACACCTTTTGATCTCCTTATAGCTCCTAGGTTTTCATTTATCTATTGCAACATTAGTTCTGACAAGTCATATGAATGATCTTTCTTTACCAGTTTGAATGCTACATCAACAGCTATGCATGGCACACTGTTCAATCGACCGGATTGATAGAATTTGTGGGATATTGTTCTCACAGCAAAATTTAGGAGAGGATCAGTGATGGTATCAATCGTCATACCTCTCTTATTCCATTTTGCCCCCGTATTTCTTTCAATGATTTCTTTGGAATCATTGTGCAGAGTCTTAGTTCGATCTAGGGTTGGGAAACTCGTAACCCTATGAACTATCCCTTTAGTAATCTTGATTGGACCTATTCCCAACCAAAAACATCCATTGTGTATTCTGCTTAGAATAATCCATATCCATTCAATTTTGAATACTGTTGAATAAACTAGGGCATTGGTCAAACCCTTTCTCTCGACTATCTTGTATTCATCCTTCAAAATCTTATTCTCACACAGTTTTTCATAGGCTTGGAAAATTTCAAGATCACCTATGGCACCAATTTTACATTTATAACACTTCCTTACATCCTGCACCATAACTACTTTGGATGAAATAATGGATAATGCACCGGCAGGGTCATTTTTGTAGGCGACTTCTGGAATGGGCTTGAATTCAGGTTGTTTGACTTCATTACTGACCAGTTGTATTTCATGAATTTCCTTCCCCTTAGTGGTTCTAGACCCAGATGCCATTGTTTACTAAGCTAGGGTTTTAAAATGTAAACAAGCTTTCAAACTCTACGTAGCTCGGCACTTGAATGAAATACCTCAAGATCGATGAAAACGCGTTGTAAGAGGTTACAATCTACTTTGAATGCTAGATTCTCTGTTGTGAAGTCGCTCTATGCTCTTTATCTTCTTTGCTTCTTAATCGCAATGAGGAAAAATGATTGAAATCGCGATAATATACCCTATTTCCATCACATTAAATGCTCAACTGCAAACTCGGCTTGCACTATGTTTCCACTTCACTCGACTTCCATAGGAGTTACTCAACTCGGCATCAGTCATCAACTTGGTCACTGTTAGGAACTCGACATCCACTAGAATTTCACTTGGCTTCCATAGGAATTACTCAACTCGGCATCAGTCATCAACTTGGTCGCTGTTAGGAACTCGACATCCACTAGAATTTTACTCGGCATCCAAAGACAGCTCAGCATCATCATTTAAAATTTTGTCTTGGCATCTTGTTTCATGCAAATTTATACTTTGCATTGCTTCTTCATGGTTTAGGGCTGATGTATGATACTTCCTTATATGTATCAACCCCATAGACTCATCTTGAGATTAATTGGATGAGAAATGATCACTTGACCTTGTGGGTGAAGTGACCCTTTCGTTGGATGTACTTGATTCATTCTTTTTCTGTCATGTCTTCTTCATGTCTGTTCTAATGTGTTCCACATCAATCTTTTCTTTGCGCTTGTTTGATTCAATTTTTGGTGCTTTTGACCTTGTAGGACAGTTTTTGCTGATATGACCAGTTTTCAGACAATTGAAACATGTGGTTTGGCTTAGCTACCTACTATAATTCCCTCTAAAATGTGTTCTTATGCAATTATGGGGTATATGTCCATATTCCTGACAATAATGATAGCTATACCTGGTGTTGTAATCCCAATGGTACTAACTTTCATTTCCTTTTGTTTTTGTTGGTTGATTTGATGTCCACATAGGCTTTGATCTGCATTCAAATGCTTTGTGTCCATACTTCTTACAATTATGACAATGTCCATCAAATCTTTATGTCCTTGTAACTCTAGATCTGTAATCTTGTGTCATATGTCCTTGCATGTTGCACTTGTGACAGTAACTCTTATTTTTGGGTGTGTTTGTCTAATTGATTCTTCTACTCCTACAAACATTAGCAGTATGCCCCTTTTTATTACAGTAATGACAAGAAGGTTTAGAATCCTTACCTTTGTCACTTCTTTGCTCAACACTCTTTGATGATTCTCCAATTTCAGTGCTGTTGTATCCAAGTCCTAATGTATCATGAGCTGATCTTAGAAATTTCATCAACTGTTCAAAGTACTTGATGGCTTCACTTGATTTGTTGAGATTCTTTGCTACCTCTTTTTCTCTATTCAATTCATTCTATAGTTGTTCATTCTACATCTTCAAGGTAGAGATCTCAATATCTTTCATATTGATTTCATGATGAAGATTCATCATTTGAGCAAGTGTATCCATTTGCATGTTTGAGATCCTTGATAATTCAATACATTTTTCTTCAAGACCGTTTGCAAGATTTCTTTTGTCATCTTCCATCATGACTCTATCCTCAACTACTCTTTTCTTTTGTTCAATGATTTCACATAACATTATGGCCTGAGATTCATGTTCCATCTTGAGAGATCTTATCTCATCTGCTTGAACTTTGTTTTTCTCCATCAGTTCTGCTATTGTTGCATCAAACTCTTTAGTGTCTCCATTGGTACACAGTTTTGTGGTATCAATCTCCTTGTAGTTTATATCATTTTCAGCTATGGCTATATCCTTCCTTTTCTTCAAGGATTTTTTCAGATCCTCCCTTGCTTCCTCTACTTTGTGTAGGGCCAGTTGCACATCAATCACTTGATTGTCAATAATCTTCCCAAGTTTGAAGACTTCCATCTTTAGATCTTTTTCTCCAAGTTGTTAGGCTTCCTTCTTGTGAGAACTTGCAACTCTGATACCAATTGTTGGAATATTCAAATAGGAATAATGCTTCTAAGAGGGGGGGGGGTGAATCAGAAGTACCGTACCTTGAACATTAAATTTTTTAAATGAAATTAGATTGCATGCATATAAACACATCAAAAAATTATGAAAAACACATATGCATCACCACATAACACTTGAGATTTTGGTAACCTAGAAACCCTCCAGAAATAAGAAGGCAAAACTAGGGTGGGGATGATACCCACAAAAATTACTGCAGCAATAATTTGTAACCACTTCTGATGGTCTGCCCTGTTAAAGCCCTGCCTTGTTAAATGCTTTACACTGTATCAATAGTGACCTGATTAAAGGATTTCAAACACTTTACATGAAGTGTTACCCTGTTAAAGGATTTAATCACCTATTTATAGGATCTACAAAATAGTTCTTAAGCTAACCTATGACCATAGGGTTTCCTTTCTAATACAATTGCTAGAGAGTATTAGGTATAATAAACTTGGTAGCTTACAATCCTTCGATTGTTGAATACAGGCACTTGATCTACTTTCTCTTATCTTAATCCTCTGTGATCTTATACTCTTCACTCTGAAAATAGTTTTCCTTACACACCCTCATCCATCCACATATATAATGAGATTTAGTCTTCCTTATAAAGACATTCAAAGACTTAGGGTTAGATATGGATCTACGATCCATATTGAATCTCTGTTTCCCGCTCATTCCTTTCACATTTACTATAGGTTGCATGCCTTATCCATTTTTCTTACTGGCTGCATGTAGATTGCATAGGAAATACAAAAGATTTGATTTTATTATTTAATCCTTTGAGATTTGTCAAATGTCGGCCATGAAAATGGTTTACATCTGCATTTGTAAAGTTACAAACTCATATGTGCATTTTGTGTTGCTCGACGCTTACTAATTCCTGATGCTCGACACTTATATTAAACTAGCTTACTCGGCTCCTGTTATATTTCTGTATTGTTCAGCATCATATATGACTCGGCACTCAAATACCACTCGGCACTTGTTTCATGCTCAGCACCTAAAGTCATTCAGCACTTGATCTTCACTCAGCACCTGATCTTCACTTAGCACCTAATCTTCACTCAGCACTTGAAGATCACTCGGCACCTAAAGGCTTTCCTGACTTAGCTCATGTTGTGGCTCGGCATACATGGTGTACTCAGCTCCAATGTAGAAAGTGGTTAAGTGTGTTGGCACTCAAGTGTCAAAAACCATTTTTAGGCTAACATTACCTCCAAAAAATTATCACATAATTGATGCAAAATGGAGAGAAACCTAGTCAATGAAAAAAGATATAATGGAGAGAGAACTTATGGAATTGACTCCAAATTTGGATATCAAGGACATCAAGATTAAGGTTGAATCCTACAAGAAAGAACTCAAGATCATAGACAAAGAATAAAAAATCCTAGAGGGAAAAAATAAGGTGTACATGATTAGATAATAGAGATGTATAAGAAAACCATGCAATTAAAGAAGGAAATAGAGAAGGAACTCATTGAGGAACAAAATAAAGATAGACTACTAGTCTTCATGCAAATTGATGACACACCATAAAAGGAAATTTGAGAAAAAAGTGTTTGTTCAAACAACCACTCTTGTAGAGATCATTGGTGAGATGATAAAAAACATTCCAAAATAATTTCATAACATAGAAAAATAGGATGTTGAAAAAAGTGGCTTAGAGACAATAAAAATTGAAGACACAACTTATGAAGAGATACATCACATTCCAAAGACACAACTAGTGTAATCGTTACATGTAGCAATTTTTTTAGTGGTTAATCTTCATTGATTTGCAATTCCATCTCCTTCATTGATTCTTATTTGGTGAATAAAACATATACCATTTGTCAACTATGTTGCCAAAATTTTAAATGAATTAGGTTCACAATTCAGGCCAATTGCCCATTATTTTACACATAATCAATCCAAAATCCCAGTCCAATCACCAATGTAATATACCTTTAGGATAAAATTATTTTAAAGTTTCAATTATTTTAAAGTTTTTTCCAACCTTTACCTATTGTTTTTGTATTGGACAACATGATTTATCCCTTAGCATAACAAAATATTTTCTCAGGGGCTGAGTGTTGACTACCATTTTATTGACGTGTGTCTCCAACTAGACCCATTTAGCATGGTAGAATATTTAGAATAACTAAGAGGGGCAGTGGATAAGTTATCTAAGGTCTAGATGTACCAATTGAATAAAAAATTACTTAAACAACTTTAGATCTTATCATTCCATAGCTTGGTCTGTACAGCCAACATCAACTAGTTGTCTACTGTCCTAAATATAACAAACTTGCAAAATAAAAACATTAATCAGTACAATACCATAAATAACATCCACACAAGTTTGACACTAGAATTTATCATGGAAACCCAATTTGGGAAAAACCACTAGCAACATGTCACTAATTTTCACTCTTGTGAATTGAGATTTGTTAGGATCCAACCCTATTAAAGGTTACACAACACACTATTGAATGTGACTTTATTAAAGGATTTAATCACCCCATTAGGAGTGATCTTGTTAGAGGACTTTATAACATTCCATTATAATGTCACCCTGTTAAAGGATTTACATATGACTATTAGGTCAACCTTGATTAAAGGATTTCAAATATTATTTACAATGGTTAGAAAGTAACAACATGTTTTGATATGTCCAGTACAACTCACTTTGCATGTACATATATCATTTTGACTCATAAATGTTGATTAACTATCTAGCCTCCATTTTCATTTCAGTTTTTGATTCACTTGGAAACCCTTCAAGCAATCACTCTTTACCTCTTCGCAAATATTCAACTTAGATTCGATTGTCACTACCATCAACTACTCCAACTCTCTAGAACTATTTCACATGCACATATATCTTTCACACACTCTCTATCATCTATAGGTTAGGCCCTTGTATCTACTTAAATAGGTGATTTTGATATTTTTCTTCTTAAACATCACCCTAGATCTTAGGGTTTACAATTAGATCCATCACATACAATGTATCAAATCATCATCTTATTTATCCTCTTCTTTTCTAGAAACTTCTCTTGGAATTCATTCCTTTGATCATTTACCTAATCCTCTCCTAGTAGTAAATTATCCAACTCATTGATCCTTATCTTTACTATGCTTTCCATATTCCAAGAAATTAACTTAGTCAGTTGGAAGTCACAATTTCTCATAAACTATTAAAATATTGTTCCTCGACCAACACTATGTTTTGACACTTAGTCACCAATGGATTACCTAGTCACTACTAAATTTATTGCTCGACATATACACTGTCACTCAATCAATACTAATGCTCGGTCAACACTAATTTTTTTCATCTTGTTATGGCGCTTGGTCGACACTAGCATCACTCAACATGTACTTCAAATTCTTTTATCTTCTTCTTTATTGCTCACTAAAGCCTATACACTTGATCTATATGTGATCACACATTCAAGACTTGAGCATTACTATCTTCTCCTTTTGCAACATGATTTAAACAATCACTTTATCCTGTCAAATTCCAACTAATCAAGTATCCATTTATGGTTTCCTCTTCATAACTCAACCTTCTATCTAGATACTTTTTTTATGAACGACTTCTCAAATCCTCTTCATCATTCATCAATCAAATAGATATGACACTCATATCAGATAGAAAACTATCTCACCAATAGGTTTGACATCAATGAGAACAAAATAATTGTTCCAATTTTAGTTTGCAACAATCTCCCTATTTAGCATTAATGGTAACACCTCAAATTACCATGCAATCCAAGAATTTTATGTCTCGAGCAACACCCTTAATGTATCAGACCTTCATTAATATCCTTAGTTTCATTTTGTTTCTCATCTCTATAACTTTGATATGCAACATATAATCTCTTTCCACCATATCAGATATGGAAATACCTCAAGTAAAACAATTATGAACTCCCTCTTAGTAGTTCTCCCTTTTAATATCTCTACCATTTTCTTATTGTAACAGATTTCACTATCTCCCTCTTTCATTTTGGTCTTCTTCTTATGAATAATTTTTCTCTCTACTGGATAATCTCTCTTTCTTTATGGTAATTGAATAATCATAATCTCTCCCTCTTTGAAAATAATGCCAAAGATGTATCAACTCATGCATATTTTCATTTAGATACCTTCATATCAATTTTGAATTCTTTAGTTGTCATCTTTGTATGAACAATCCATCATTTTGTTCTTCTTCCTCACTGCTACCTTAGGAACTCCTAAAGTAGAACTATCTATATCAATTTGTAAGATATTCTGATCAACACATTTGATACAAAGCACTATCTTTGTTTAAGTTTCTTTGTCTAGGAGAATCACCCCTAGTTTACCTCTAAGATATTTGTGAGCATCTTTAGGTAAAGATTTAGTGAATATTTCAACTATTTTCTCTTTAGTTTTCACATACTCCAATTTCATTTCTTTGCATTGGAATAACTCTCTCAAGTAATGATACTTGATAGTAATATGATTTGTCTTTGTGTGCATTACATGATTCTTTGATATGTTGATAACACTTGTGTTATCACAATAGTAACCATTAGATTTGTGATCTCTTCCTTCATACCTTTAAATAATTGCTTGATCCATATGATATTTGTATAATTCACTGTTGCTGCCACATACATAGCTTCAATTATTGATTGGGAAATGCAATTATGCTTCTTGCTTGTCCATGAAATTAGTCTCTTTTCTAGAAAGAATACACCTCCACTTGTGGTTTTTCTGTCATCAACATTTTCTACCCAATCAAAATTAGTGAATACCTTTATTTCAAGCCTATCATTCTTCTTGTAATACAATCCACAATATTCTATTCCTTTTAGATATCTTAGTATTCTTTTCACTATCATCATGTGGTTTTCCTTACAACTTGCAAAAAATCTTGTAGCTATCCCAAATGCTTATACAATATCTAGTCTACTATCAACAACATATTACAATTTTCTAATTATTGATCTATATAATGGCTATTTCGCATTATTAGAATCATCATTCTTAGATAATTTGTGTCGAGTGACCATAGGTGTACTAAATGGTCTAGAATCTTCCATTCTAAAAAAAAATAGTATCTCCTTGATATATTTGGATTGAGTAATGAAGATAGTCTCAGTTCTCCCTCTTAATTAATCTCTTCCTCTTTGACAACAATGCCAAAGATGTGTAGTTGTCTCAACTTCAAAGTCTTCATACATTTGAATTATGTAGATTTAGCATGTCTAGATGATATTTGTAATCTAGATATAACTAATATGTTATGATGTACTGAATTATCTACCTTAGGCACTTCCCAAAGTAGAGTTGTATTGCATCACTATGTAGGATATCCTAATTAGTATATGTGATGCAATGCATCTTTCCTACATAAGTAGCTTTTATTAGGGGAATCACCCCTAGTTTACCTCTAAGATATTCATGAGTATCTTTAGGTAAGGGTTTTGTGAATATGTTAGTAATCTGTTCTTTAGCATTCACATATTCTAGCTTCACTTCTTTGTCTTGAACTAATTCTCTCAAGTAGTGATACTTTATAGCAATGTGTTTTGTCTTAGTGTGCATCACTGGATTCTTTAAAATGTTGATGGCACTTGTGTTATCACAATAGACAATCATTGGATCTATGATTTCTTCTTTCATACCTTTCAAAATTGTTTGATCCACATAATATTTGAATAGTTCACTGCAACTACTACATACTCGGCTTTAACTATGGTTTGGGAAATACAAATCTTCTTCTTTCTTGTCCATGACACCAATCTCTTTCCTAGAAAGAATGCACCTCCACTAGTGCTTTTTCTATCATCAATATTTCCTGCCCAATCTGAGTCAATAAACACCCTTAGTTCAAACTTATCATTTCTTTTGTAATACAATCAATAGTCTCATGTAACTTTTAGATATCTCATTATCCTTTTCATTGCAATCATGTGATTCTCTTTAGGATTTGTTGAAAATCTAGCAACTATCTCAATTGCCAAAGCAATATCTAGTCTATTGTGAACAACATATTGTAATTTTCCAATCATGGATTTGTATAGGGTATGGTTCACATCAATAGAATCATTAGTCTTAGATAGCTTATGTCTATTAGACATGGGTGTACTCACTGGCCTGGAATATTCCATACCAAAATTCTTTAGTGTCTCCTTGATATATTTGGATTGTGTAATGAAAATACCAAACTTCATTTGACACACTTGTAGTCCAACAAAGAATTTGATTTCACCAAACATAGACATTTTAAATCCTTTCTTCATTTCATCAACAAATGATTTGCATAAAGCTTCTCTTCCTCTAAATATATTATTATCAACAAATATTTTAGATAACAATACTTCATTGTTCTTACCATTCTTCAAATATAGGTTACTATTATCATTTGTCCTTTCAAAACCAATCTTCACCAAATAGTTGTGTAATCTTTCATATCATTCTCTTGGGGCTTGCTTCAATCCATAGAGGGCTTTGTTCAATTTACATACCATGTTCTTCTTGTTTAGATCTACAAGTCCTTCAGGTTGTTTAATGTATACTTATTCCTCTAGTATACCATTTAAAAATGCAGATTTGATATACCTTGAAATTTTTGTAGGCTGAATATGCAAGAAGAGTTATGACTTCTTCAAGTCTTGTCACTGGAGAAAATATTTCTACATAATCAACTCCTTCTTGAGAATAACCCTTGTATACTAGTCTTGCCTTGTTTCTTGTTACTTCTTCATTCCCACTGAGCTTGTTCCTGAAAACCCACTTTGTCCCAATGACATTTTTGTCTTTAGGTCTTTGCACTAAGTTCCAAGTATTGTTCTTCTCAATCTGGTCAATTTCTTCATTCATTTCCTGGATCCAATCTTCATTGTCTAAAGTATCCTTTGTTGACTTGGGCTCAAACTCACAAATTAAGAAAGTACTATATTTGAGTCTTCTTCTTGTCATAATACTTGATTTAGCATCACCAATGATTTGTTCAAATCTATGATGTTCACATATTTTTCTAGCACGGTAGTTTCCTTGTCTAATCTTCTACATGTTCATCTTGAAAGTTAATCTTAAGTTCATTTTCTCTTCCTTGCTCTAGTTCAGGTTCAAGTTCTGCATGCTGAGTATTTGCTATCTGATGGTCATAATTGTTTGTCTAAGACTCGACATCTTTAGTCTGTTGCTCAACACCCATTCTTGACTGCTCAAAAATTTGCATTTGCATTCTATCATTTCCTAGATATTGGGAACTTGTAGCTTGACTTGTCTATTCACTTTAAGAGTTGGGAGCATCATCATCCACATAGATGAATGTACTATAGTCTTCAAGTTCTTCATTGCATGAAGTGTCACCTTTTTCTACAAACTCATCAACTCTCACATTTTCACTTTCCACAGTTTGTTAGTGTTAGAATTTAAACACTTATAGGTTTTGTTTTTAGTGGAATAACATAGGAACATACCTTCATCACTTTTTCCACAAACTTTCCATTATAATTATCTTTCACTATATAGAATTTACTACCAAATATTTTGAAATACTTAACATTAGGATCATAACCATACCATAGATCAAAAGGTGTAGCATTTGTACCTTTCTTGGCTTATACTCAATTCAAGATATATACAACATAACTTATCTCTTCTCTCAAATATTTCTATGATACATTCTTCTCCATCATTAATGTATTTACATAATCCATTATTGATTTGTTTCCTCTTTGAGTTATTCCATTCATAGGGGGAGGCTTTGGTGCTAATAGCTATCTTTTGATTCCTCTATCAACATTGCAGAATGTATTGAACTCATGTGAAATGAATTCACCACCTCTATCAGATCTCAAACACTTCAAAATCTTCTCTATTTCTTTTTCAACTCGGGCCAAATACCACTTAAATAACTAAAAAGCATTAGATTTAGCTTTAAGAAACATCATGGCCATCATTATAGAGTATTCATCCACAAATAGGATGAAAAATTGAGCTCCATAGTAACTTTGAACACCAATGGATCCACATAGGTCAATATGAACCAATTCCAAAATATCATTAGTAGTATATGTTTTGCTCTTAAAACTAGACTTAGTCATCTTTCCCAATTGACACTATTTACACATAGCATTATTAGGCTTCTTTAGTTTAGGAAACCCTCTTACTTTCTTCATCTTACTAATGTTCACCAAATTTTCACAGTTCTCATGACGTAATCTTTTGTTTCCATAGCCAAACATCTTCTTTTTGTGCAAACAAACATGTCTCATTTGATAGGTCTAGATAGAATAAGTTATCTCTTGTCTTCTCACCAGTTCCAATTAGCTTACCATCACCATCATGTATCTTGGACTTTCTATTGTGAAATTCAACTTTGTAACCAAATTTGTTCAGTTGTGAAACACTCAACATATTGTAGTTAAGTCCTTCAACCCAGTAAACATTGTCACATGTTATCTTGTCAGTTAGTTGAATAGTACCTCTACCTTTTATAATACATGAAATATCATTACCAAATTTAACACATTCACCACTTTATGGCACAATATCTTCAAATTTATCTTTATCACTAGTCATATGATTGGAACATCCACTATCAATTATGCATCTATCACCTTTTACACATAAGAAATTAATGCAATTTTCTCATCTTCATTAGAATCTTCTTTCATAGAAGCATATAAAACTTCATCATCACTACTCTCAGATTCATTATCAGTCTTTTCTTCAGCAATATAGCAAGATTTATTACCTTTTTCATCCTCGCTTCTCTTGTAGTCTTTGCCATCTCTTCTTCCTTTGTACTTACTTTCCTTCCTTTCATCCTTGTCATCTTTGTCACGACATCTAGCAGCAATATGACCAAATTTGTTGCATGAAATTTTTTTTTATAGGTAATTTACCTTTGTATTTACCTCTTCCTCTTCCAAACCTTTTTACAATGAGAGCTTCAAGTTCATCAATCTCATCATCAGAACTATCATTTTCACTCTTCACATGTTTTCCTTTCTTCTTGTTAAGAACTAGTTGTGGCTTGAAAGAAGATTCAATAATAGTAGGTGTAAAGTTATCAAAGTTAGACATCTCAAAAGCAATAAGTCTACCAATTACACCTTCTAAGGTCAAATTGTTACCTAGTGTGTATCTCATTTCTTGGATTGCACAGACTCTAATGGCATAGATAGGGAGTAGAGTCCTCAATACCTTGCTTATCATTGTTTCATCTTTGATTTCTCCATTTGTGCCTTGAATATCATTAACAACCTCTTTAATTCTTGTGCAATATGGTACTATGTTCTCACCTTCCATCATTCTCATGTCATCGCATTTACCTCTCATGCTTTCTAATTTTTCTCTTAGAACATTGTCATCACCTTTATATATGGTCTTCAATTTTGTCCCACATCTTCTTTTCACTGTCACAGTCTTTTAGGTAATCAAACTTGACATAGCTTAGGGCTAAGGCAATCTCCAACATTGCTTGGTTGTGTTCTAGCTTCTATTTTAGTTGTTCAGTAGTCAGAGGAGTAGTTGTTACCTTTACATATTCATTGTCAAGAAAATTGATAGCATCATCACTAATAATTAATATGGGAAACTTCATCAAGGTCTACCATGCAAGGAAGTTCTCCTTGTTTGGCTTGGGTTAAACCTCTCTTATTAGTCATGATCTTTAGCTTTAAGTACCTTCATTAAAAAAATTGTAAGCATTGTGCTTTGATACCAATTGTTAGAAATGTTTAGAATAACTTGGGGGGGGGGGGGAGGGGGAGGGTGGTGGGGGGGGGTAAATAAGTTACTCAAGGTCAATATGTGCCACTTGAACAATAAAAGAATAAACACTTCACTATTCTACTTATCCTATTTTTGCTCAGTCTATACTGTAAAACTATCATAGACATTACTTGCATCACATAATGAAAAAATTATCAAATATAAACACATAAAGAATTCATCATAGTTTTGACAGTATGATTTTACATGGAAACCCAATTTGGGAAAAACCACCAGCAATATGTCACTTTTTTTCGCTCTTTTGAAGTGAGCTCTGTTAGGAGCCAACCCTGTTAAAGGTTAAAAAATACACTGTTAAATGTGACCTAGTTAGAGGATAAATAATCACCTTGTTAAGAGTGGCCTTGTAAAAGGACTTTGATCATTCCATTTAGAATGTCACCTAGTCAAAGGATTTACATAGACTATTAAGTCTTCAAATGACTATTAGGTCAACCTCTGTTGAAAGGATTTCAATACAAACTATTTACAACTCACTTTTGTAGGTTCAGATCTATGTTCGATCCTTATGTTGGTTTACTGATAAGCCTTCCATTGACATCTTTGATCTTGATTTTCTTGGACACCCTTCAAGCAATTAGTCCACTCTTCTCATCAATGCTTAATCCTTCTGCTCTAATGTACTTATCAATAATATCATAATGTCTACAAGTTTTCTCTATTAGCTTTATATTCACTTACACTCATGCATTCTTGATCAACCTTGTTTTGTATACCTCTCTTCAGATACAAGCTTCTTATTCATACATGTACACACTTACACACACATACCATTTGTTTGGCTATGTATATCTTTAAATAGACAAATTGTTCTTTACCATTTTCTACATCCACTGTAGATCTTAGGGTTTATGATCATATTCAACTCAATTTGCTATATTTGTCCATCTTCTTGATCTTCTTTTAGAAACTTCTCTAGAATTTGGTTGTTAGGTCTTTACCTAATCCTTACCTTGAATTCAATGATACAACTCATCAATATTATCTTCAACACGGTTTACATCTCCCAAGAAATCAACTGAGTCAGCTTGATCTCACAATTTCCTTGAATTCATTCTTATACTATCACTCGACAATCTCCAAATTATGGTACTTGGTCATCACTAAAATACTCAATTGCCATAAAGCTTTCTAGTTTGGTATCAACTATCTCTCTTAGTTGATGCTAATGCTTGGTCAACACTAGATTTTCCTAGCACTAACTATAGCTCAGCTGACACTAGCATTACTTAGCACTAACTATATTTTATATTTCTATTTAGCTTTGCTTAGCTTTCTTGACATAAACAATCACTTTTCTTTATCAAATTATATCTAATAAAATGTCCATTGTAACTTCCTTTTCATAACTCAACCCTTCTTCTAGGTGTTATTTTATGAGAAACATTTCAAATCCTCTTCATCAATCAAATAGATATGACATTTATATTAGGTAGCAATATGTATCACCAATAGATCTGACATCAATGACAAAATCAAAATTGTTCTAATTGTAAGTTTCCAACAAATAACAACATCATCCACAAAAACATCTTATTCATATAAATGCATTCATATCATCATTCATCAAAAAACAAAAAATAAGCATATAGATACTAACATAATCATCAATAACTAAATATCATAAAAAATATAAAGTTCACAGTACCATGATATCAAAGAGAAATAATCAAATTATAACTCAATAAAAGTTCTTCATAATATGTCTAATCAAATGTGCATTAATACATAAATATCTCATCAAGAGTTTTCATAATCAAGTACATCATGACATATGAATAATCAAGTGGCATAATCAAGATATCAACTAGGGGCACCTGATCCATTTCCAGTGTCATCAATACCATTGATTCCATGTATGCACTCTATGTTTGGAATTTCCTATATTACCTAACCCAAGATAGCCACATTGGCACTTTAGTGTTTCAGAGGTGTTGGTGCTCTAGGAGTCATGACAATAATTAACATTTGGTTCATAGACACAAATTAATTGAGATGACTGTCAATTTATGAGACTATATCCTCTAAGATATGTATTTGTGCTCTAATCTAAGTTATCTCACCCTAATCCTAGTGGGTTGAGGCTGAGGTACCTAAACTTGAGGTATTTATGGTTGTGTAATGGTAATATAAACTTGTACATAAGGAACATGCTGAGGACCCTATCTCTACATGTGTGACCCAAATAGTCTTTCTCTACTTACCCCCATGTAGGTAGTGGTCTAACTACAACTCTCAACCTTAATTACTTAATCACCCCTCATCTAAACTCTGCCACTATGCATATGTACATCACCAACCCTCCCATCACCACCATTACAACCACTACTAGCACTTGCTCTACTGGACCCAATAATAGGCACACTAGCAACCACAATACTAGTATATTTGGGAGCCAAGGGTGGACCAATCACTAACCCTCTATATCCTCATACCACACCAAGAATGAAACCTCTCACCAAAGGAATTGCTAGTATCAAAGCCACTCTTCTACCATACTAGACCTATTTTCCAAAAGCTTTCTCAACCTTCCCAACTCTCTCAACCCTACCTCCTCTCCACCTCTACCATTTCCCTCTACCTTGACCACCATGCCCATCACATCTATCATCACTACCATCATCCTCATTAATTGTAGAGAGCTCATCAATTTCTAGGATTGTCTCAGACATATATGTGTATCTAGGTAATATATTCTTTAGAAACTAGCTACTATGCTTTGAAATCATCCGTACATCTACCACATTGAATTTAAGATCCCTTAATGCAGATGAAAAATAACTCTAAAAATGCTAAACACAACTAGAGGTCCCTAAAATTATCACTCTACTTGAACACAAGTATAGTATGCTATCCCTTATGGAATATCCTAATGTCTCCCAAACTATCTCAAAACTCCCATAAAGAAGAGTTTCTCTATCAATGAGGGAGTCCAACTAAGAAACTATCGAGGCATGGACTTGCATACCAACTCCTCATCATCCTCATCCCAATCCTCACAATCGTGATAAAGTCTTCAAACCACCTTGTCCAAATCATCTAGCATCCAATGCTAGAACTTTGTATTACCTAACTAAGATTGGGAAATCACTCCCTCATATATAAAGATGTAGGAAAAGGTGGGTGGATAATGACAAACACCAATTGGTATAGTAAAGGGAAGATGCTTCCATGTCCAAATTTGAAGGAGGATAGCTTTGGTCAACAAGACAAAATAATTTATGTAAATAATGGTAAATTTGTGCTAATACAAATGATAACATGCAAATTTTTTAGGTTGTGTAATCATATCCTCAAGGATGGGATCTGAACCAACAATGAAACCATGCCCTCTTCTATTAGCTAGTACGAATCAAACAATTAGTCCATCGAGTACTATAGGGAGCAAATCATATTCTAACATCTCTCTCTATTGCATTTTGTCATCTCTGATAGTTAGATCACCAAACACACATCTCCAAGTAGCATCATTATATACCTGATCATAATATATGAGCTATCCCACTATTGGTATCCTCAAAAAATAATACACATCCTTGGGCGTAACCATCATCTCACCCAATGATAGATGGAAGGTGTTGTGGTTTGAGTTCCACTACTCAACCAAATATGTGAGCAAACCCCTGTTCACCTAGAATTAGGGCATATCTAACAAGAATCCCATCAAATATTGAGAAATAAATTATAATTCATGAGCTGTTAATCTATCAATAATATTGAAAGGTCGTGAATAAAATCCATGAACATAAAGTATATGACCTCAAACCTATTTTGAAATTCAAGTCAAACTCAATTAGTTGACATCATCTAAGTCGTTATCATACAATTTATTTATGTTTGATCTTGATCAGTTACTCACTTAATGTGAGCACATCATTTTCCTAACTCTAAATCTCGAGGACAAATAATCATCACTTTATCTATCCTATTAACTTATTATATTGATCAAATAAACATCACAAACATGATTAACATTGACATTAACAACTCAGTTTCTAAATATAATTAGACAAACAACAAGGGTTTTGACTCAAAATGGATTCAATATTTAATGTAAATTCAACATACCAACCAAATTAGATAGTTGTGCAATAAAAATCATGATTAAAAAAATGTACGAAGGGGGTTAAGTGCTATTTCATTCTCAATCAAGTGCTATCTTAATTATAGACACTATTTAACATACTTCTAAGTGTTATTTGGCTAATACATTCTATTTTAATCTACTTAAGTGTTATTCTACATTGCAAATATGGTGAAACTATGTTAAGTGGTATTTCATTACAATGCACATGCAAAATGATATTCTACATTACAAATGCACCGAAGTGTACATGAAAAATGTTGAACAATTATGGAAAAAATTGCAATGAATCTTTTAGGTGCTATTTCACACTTGGTTCAGTACTACAACACACACACACATACACACAATTTGATCACTACTAGACACTATTTAAACTACAAGTGTTCTTTCCTAACTATTAGGCACTATGTGATTCCTAAGGTGGCATTTTTTGGTGCTATTTCACCTATTAGATGTGTAAGAATTTTCCTTAGGGCAAGATTCACCCAAGATTGTAGAACTCGAACATAAGTACAACTGTAGACCAAAAAGGAGTATGATCAATATATCAGAGTATGTCCTCATACATTGCTCTATATTGTATGTACAAATACACTAGGAGTGCATGTATACAAAGGCCCCTCAGAAAGCACCTAGAATGTCTCTAGAAAGAACCAAGAGATAAGATAAGCATGACAACTAAGAACATGTCTTATCCATCATTCTAGATGAAAGGATAAGAATTACAAGGTGTATCTCAAGTGGAGGTGTTGTAGACACCATGTGCTTAAAAGAGTTGCGAACTCCTGTGTTGTCAACATGACAACTCACAAGAGTACACATACTCCTAGGTTACTAATAAATAAATATTAAAATAATGCATTAACCTAAGTAAACTTAAGTAAGTGTAAATAGTGAATAATTATTTACACCAACAACCCCCCTTAAGTGCAACTTAGAGGAATGCACTTAATTTCACAAGAACTAGGATGAAATGCATAATGGGTCCAGGCTATGAGGCCATGTTAGGTACCCATGTACATAATGAAAATGCAATCTCTCATAAAGCAAAGAAAGAGGGAAAACCTCATGGGAAAAACCCTCCCCCAAAAAGAGAGATGAAAAAGGGATGCATGGATGGATGAAGCACTCAAGACCCCCCATTATGACATACATCTAGTATATACAATAGTGAAAGTGGAGAAGGACAAAACCCCCTAAGAGGAAGAAGTCCCCCCAAAAAGGAGAAGAAGGAGATGAGGTATTCCCCCCCCTAAAGGTAGTGTGCCAACCAGTGAGAAATGCTTCAATATAGAAGCTAATCCATGACCATTGGATGATGTTCCTCCCCTTTGGAAGAAATAATGGAAGAGGTACTGGTGAGATGCTTCCCTTGTATGGAGAAAGAATCTCAATGATGTAAGGTATCTTTGTAACCTATTCAAATGTCCTTGTGTCGATGCAAATGGTGACTCCCTCCAAAATTGCTGAGAAGAAGTGTAGATCTAGCAAGGATTGATGTAGAACCTATTTCTAGGAACCAACAGTCTCGTCAAATGTCAAAGAGACCTCTGACAAATGTTGTACATAAGTATCCACAATCACATCAGCCTATAAAGAATGATCATGTAGAGAATGAACATGAGGGTTAGAGTGAGCCCTCACAACAACTAGAGAAGGATCATCCTTATCAAAGAGAAGAGGTATATCATCAAAGAAGTCTTCCAAATCTATTGTGTGTGAATCCATGAACAAACCTAAAATGTTAGTAAAGAAGTCATCACCTGAGGCTAGAACTAGAAGACAAAGTGTACCTTGTTGTAATGAAGTACATGAATTTGTCATTGCGACAATAGATGAAGTATTTGCCTCAAAGAGATGATGAATATCATTAATAGTGTCTCCCACATCTTCAATGTAAGACTCCATGAATAGGCCTGCAATGGCAGGAAGGAAGTCGTCGCATGAAGGTAAAGTAGGAAGACATAAAGGGTCCTACTGCAATGAATCTAAAGCATCTATGGCTAAAATTGGATTAGTAGGAGCAACAAGAGCATCTAGAGTTGTGATCGTATCTGGAGTTGAAGAAACCATAGCTAGAGTAACTAGATTTAAAATATCCTTTGGAGATGGAGGAACACATGGATCTCCATATGCTTCCAAAATAAACATCCAAATATCATGAGGAAAACTTGTCATTCTAAGAGGAACAAAAGATTGCTTACTAATATTGTTATATAGGAAGCGATAAAGGTGCACAAGATGTGTCCAATTAAAATGTGGTGGCAATGAATAGAGATAAGGAAGCAATTCTTGATGGTCTCTTAGATGATCAAGTATCAAAGCACTCCATTTGTGATAGTTCCTTGTTGTCAACTATGGTCTAATACCAGACTGAAAAATCTAACAAGACTCCATTGTTAGGGTTAAACCACAGACATAAATAACAATTACATGCAAATATAACCAATAACAGAAAATAATAGATCACATGGAAAAGAACACAAGACACCAAGATTTAACGTGGTTCACCCAATCCATGGGCTACATCCATCAAATAGCAAGTCTAATATTATTACGATCCAGTGATTATAACCTAATTACAATCCATAACCCCTTACAACTCAATACTGCCACAAGAACCAATTTTGCATCACAACTATGAAAAAATCCCTAACCCTAAGCTCTTTTATATAAGTATTTTTACTGCTTTAGGGTTATAATTAATAATTATATGTCAGCCCAAAATCTTGATAAAATAGGGTCCAAACATTTTTTTTGCCCCAAAGAATTTATGATGTATAGTACTTTCCTGATTAGTGGCTCCCACTGGATCAAATCACCCTGGACTCTACTATTCTTGTATTCATGTTCAATCTAGAAGACCAACCAAAGCTGAAGAGGAGTTCAACTTCTCCCTTGTTATTACCTTTGTCAACATATCTACTAGATTGTCATATGTATGTATCTTCTTTAGCTTTAATTGTCCATCCTCCAAAACTGACCGAATGAAATGGTACCGCAACTATATGTGTTTGGTATTTGAATGTAGAGCTGAATTATTTGCAAGATGAATGACACTTTGACTATCTATAAACAAATAATTACCCTTCTAAGGGTGTCCCAAATCTTCCAAGAAGAATTGAAGCCATATCATCTCCTTGGCTGCCTTTGTAGTAGCTACATATTCTACCTCTATAGTAGATAAAGCATTAGCCTTTTATAACCTAGAAACCTAGCTCATGACTGCCCCACCAATAGTAAAGACATAAATTGTAGTACTCTGCCTAATATCAATATAATGTAGTCGTCATCATCCAACCTCTTAAAATATGCACAATGATCTGAATGAAACCTGTTATATCCATGCTCATGCATAAAATTGTCAAATTTCATATACCATTGCCGAGGTGCTTGCTTCAAGCCATATAAACTTTTCTTCAATTTGCACACTAAGTTTTTCTTACCTTTGACTGCAAATCCCTATGGCTGAGCCATATATATCTCTTCATCCAAATCACCATGAAGGAAGGTTGTTTTAACATCAAGTTGCTCTAAATGCAAATCTTCATTAGCCACAAGATTTAAAATAGTATGGATAGAAGTCATCTTAACAACAGGAGAAAATATCTCATCAAATCAATGCCCTTTTTCTATGCAAATCCTTGCACAACAAACCTGGCTTTAAATCTTTTCTTACCTCCTTCCTCTTCTTTCAACCTATAAACTCACTTATTCTGTAAAGTTCTTTTATCTATAGGCAACTTGCATAAATCCCATGTCGTATCCTTCAACAAAGAGTCCATTTCATCTTTCATTGTAGACTCCTACTGAATCTTAGTATCCACCTGCACAGCTTCATCATAACATTCAGGTTCACCAACATCAGTAAGTAAAATTGAATACAAAGAGGGAGAGAATCTTTATTGAGGTCTAATTTGCCTTGTTGATCATCTAACATTCACTTGTGTGTGTGGTATTTGTTGTTGCGGTTGTTGCACATCATGAGGAATGGCTAGAACATTAGGTTGTGGAGTATTATCCAACACTACATAATCATCTTCTTTCTTCTCATGTTGCTGCAATAGATCTTTGTACAACACTTTCTCATTAAATATGACATCCCTACTTCTTAAAATTTTATTATTTTCAAAATCCCAAAGCTAATAACCAAATTCATTAATGCCATATCCAACAAATACACATTTCTTTGACTTAGCTTCCAGCTTGGTTCTGTTTTTAGAATCTATGTGAGGAAATACTTCACAACTGAAGGTTTTGAGAAAAGAATAACTCACCTTCTTACCAGTCCATGCTTCCTCTGGAATACCACAGCTCAAAGGAGTAGAGGGACCTCTATTAATCAAATATATAGTAGTATTGACAGCCTCCACCCACATGTGTAAGGGCAACCTAGCATGCAACCTCATGCTCCTTGCACGCTCCATTATAGTCATGTTCATGCGTTTAGCCACTCCATTTTCCTGTGGAGTCCTTGAAACAGTTTTTTGTCTATGAATATCATTAGTGGAGCAATAATCTTCAAATTCACAACTACAATACTCACCACCATTATCAGATTTGAGCCATTTTAATTTCTTACCAGTCTTATTTTCAACCAAGCATTTTGATTTCTTAAAAGTTTGAAATATATTAGATTTCTGTCTAAGGAAATAAAGCCATACTTTTTTAATTGCATCATCAATAAATGTAACATAATAATTAGAGCCACCAAGGGAAGATACCTGAGCCAATCCCCATACACCTCTATGCACAAACTCTAATTTCTCCTTTTTGTTCTCCTTCCCAACCTTTACAAAACTCACTCTCTTTTGTTTTCCATACACACAACTTTCATAGAAATCCATATTAACACATTTTAGACCTGGTAAAAATTTCTTTGAATGAAGTACTTTCATACCTTTCTCACTCATGTGCCCAAGTCAATTGTGCCACAGTGTTGTATCAAAATCTACAACAACTATTTGTTCTCCCTACTTAATTGTAGCAATTGTTCCTAAACATTCATTTTTCTCTAAAACAATTAAAGTAGAAGGATTAATATGACCTGTACAAAGATATAAGGTGCCTATTTTCACACCTTTTGCTACTACAAAGGAACCTTTTGAAACCTTCCAATTTTTATCATTAAAAGTAACTACACAACCCTCATCACCGAGTTGCCCTGCTGAAATTAAATTCCTATTCAGCCTTGGAACATTTCTTACCTCATGTAGTAGCCAATTATTTCCATTCTACAACTTAATCTTAATTTTTTCCTTTCCAACAATCTGAAAAGGTTCATTATCCCCCAAATAAACAAGCACAAAATCCCTTTGGACATAATCAATGAAATAACCTCTATGAGGTGTAGCATGAAATGAAGCACCAGAATCTAAAACCCATGAATTATCAACACTTTCTAAAGATAGAAGCAAAGCATCCTCTTTAAATTTTTTACTTACCACATTTGCCTCCTTGTCTTGATCTAGTTTATCTCCTTCATTTTTCTTTCAATTCCAACAATCTTTCTTTTTATGACCTAGTTTCCCACAGTACCAGTAGTTGTTTGGTCCTCTCGATTAAGACCTCCTCCCCTTTGACTTTCCTCTTGATTTCTCACGATTTTTGGAATTACATCCTCTCTCAATCATTTTGCCCTTGCTTTATGCATTCAAAGCACTTCATGACATAGATCCACCTAAGGATTTCCTACGAGTTTCCTCACTCAAAATAACATCGATCACATCATCATATTTTAGGGTACTAGATCCAAGAACAAAATTACTCACTACCATTACCAAGCCATTCTAGCTTTCAGGAAAAGAACACAAAATCAAGAGAGCCCTAATTTCTTCCTCAAAATTGATACCCACAGAAGATAAATGACTAGTAATAGTATTAAACTCATTTAAATGATCTACAATGGATCCACCTTCTACCATTTTCATATTAAATAAATGCTTCATGAGAAATACCTTGTTTGAAGTGGAGGGATTTTCATACAGTGGCGTTAAGGATTTCATCAACTCTTCTATTGTCTTCACTTTTGTAATATTAAATGCCACCGATGGTGCCAAGCATAATTGAATGCTTCCAAGTGACTTTTTGTCCAAAAGATCCCATTTATCATTTGGCATAGATCCTTGATTATTGGCTTTGCCTTCCAATAGCTTCCATAAATCCTTTTCATAAAGATAGTCTTCCATTTGCATCTTCCATAACTAGAAGTTCTACCCATTAAACCTGTCAACCCTTAGCTTACCCTTGTCTTCCATCGCTTTCACTCAACCATGAGACTCCCACTCAACTGTGGGACTTTGTTGCAGAGGATAACTAAAAAACAACTAGGCTCTGATACCACTTGTTAGGATTAAACTATGGACATAAATAACAATTACATGCAAATATAACCAATAATAGAAAATAATAGATCACACAGAAAAGAACACAAGACACCAAGATTTAATGTGGTTCACCCAATCCCTGGGCTATGTCCACCAAACAACAAGTTCGATATTATTACAATCTAGTGATTATAACCTGATTACAATCTATAACTCCTTACAGCTCAATACTGCCACAAAAATTAATTTTGCATCACAACTATGAAACAATCACTAACCCTAAGCTCTTTTATACAAGTATTTTTACCGCTTTAGGGTTATAATTAATAATTACATGTCGGCCCAAAATCCTGATAAAATAGGTCCTAATCAGTCACCACAATCTAACATCCATGAGATTAATCAATGAACCCCCAAAGAATCAAAGAACCCCCCACCCCCCAATGTGACATTTGGTGCTTTATAGGTGGTGCATGTACAATAGGCCAGTTGTAAAAATGTACAAGATGAACTTCTAATTTTTCCTGTTACAACTGCCTTTTGAGGCCTAACTTTGGAACTAAACACTATAGCTCAAATATACAACAATTTTGAAAAGTAATCAAAGCAATACAATGCAGAAAATGTCCTAATGTTGAAAGTGATATTTTTGTCCACACAACCCTATTATCTGAATACAAATTTAGAAAGTAGACAAAAAACAACGCACTTTCAAAAAAAGGGAACCTGAAAAGGAGTCCAAATGAGCCCGTACAGAGCATTTCAAGTTGCAAAATGCAGGATTGAATAGGTATGGTCACCAAAAGATGCAAATTTTGACAAATCCTTGCACCAAAATTAGAAATAGCAACACCAATGAAGAGTTCAGGAAATTCTAACCAAAATAAAAAAAAATCACACCTGATTTGGAGTCCAGATGACCGCATTATGGCCTCTTAAAGTCCTCATTTTAATTATTGAATTCAATTATTCAATTAATTAAAATTATGCATTTATGAGGTCATATCCTATTTTATTAAATTAAGTATCTTCTCCAAAATCTTCTCTTCAGTTCAAAAATGGAAATTCTAAGTGAACTGGAACTCGAAATGGAATTAACTTAGTTAACTCTTTCTCACACTTAGAAGAAAATTAGTTAACACTCCATGACACTCAAATCTGAAATAGTTAACTTCATCTACATAAGGAAGTTTCCACTCTAACTGAATCTCATCTTCAATCTCGACCGTTCATTCCAATTGATCTCGATCGTCAGTTGATTTCTAGGATTCTATTTAAGAGGCTTTCAATTCCTCATTACAAAGGTTGAATTGATTTTATGTCAAACTTATGCTGAAATATCTATCCATTACTATTGTATTCTTACCTTAAATTTTCTAGCATTATAATCTCATACTAGTGTTAAAATGCATACATTTAGATTAAAATGCTTCTTTTATTTCCAGCTTAATATGCATTTCATTTAGATTAGTATGCATTCTCATATAGTTTAATCAAATCCTTCATACTAGAGGTCTAGTTGCTAGCTTCTCATTCTAAGAACAATAGCATAATCCATCTAGTTAGAAGGCAACAAATCGGTTTGCCGAATTGTTTTGAGTGAACGACTCAATGTTCATTTCGGGATGGTTCCACATATAAGGATCATGTTGAAGTGTGTGTGAAGAGTAAGGCCCGCATTTTCCGCATACAACTTCACCTCCAATAAAGATAAGCAGGGCAAATAATAATACCATTCTGAATCTCAAGAAAATGCTCAGCATAAAAGGCCATCTTCAGACATAATCCACGAGGAGGATTATGTCAGGTAGTGAAATGACCAGATGACCGCATTATGGCAGAAAACTATGAGCTTAAATTTGATAGTCAAATGACCATCGCAATAGTTAGAAAATGCCTAGAAATGACGGTCAAACAACCATCAAATTTAACACCGTGTCTAGTTGACATCAGCAAAAAATAACTACTTGTTGACGTGGTAGTACAGACATGCTGACTTAACATATTGATGTACACGTGGCAGTTGACATCATAGGGTACAATCTATCCACGGTAGCAGTATGATAGTCCACGTATGCACTAACTAGACAGGTGACATGGGCAATGTCCACCAGGGCAGAGTAGCCGATGTATCAGCATGGATTGGTCCACGTGACTGACTGTGTGGCACACTATGAACAAACCATGTGTTGAGATAATGGGTGTTGCACACATTGCATAATATTGTTATTTTATTATTTTATTTTTATTATGTAATGTTGTACCGAGATGGACGTGCAACATGTAAAGATTCCCATAGAATATTCTTGATGAGTTGTATTGTAACATTGTGAAAATATTTCATGTAATTATTTAATATTGGGAAAAAGAATTAAATGCCCAATATTAAATGTGGGGTCAGTGGGTTAGGTAGCACATGGTTTTAGCACATAGTTTATGTAATACCACTTGGTGGTTTTGTGGGACTTGCTACTATATAAGCAGCCACAAGGGTAGTTGTTGGATAGAAAAGAGAGAGAGAGTGACAAGGAGAAGACAAAAGGCAAGAGTCGAGAGGGACAAGGCTTGACAGGTTAGCCAAGGGAGCATTTGTGAAGGTTGAAAGCATGGCATGGGATGTGTGGATTCATGCTTGTTCACATAGTTTGCTCGGTTGTGGCTATGGCCATGAAGGCTTCCATGGTTGTATGGCAATGGTATTTTTGCTGAATAATACATGATGATGGATGCTTTTGGAGGCTGGGTTTTTTCCCTCAATGAGGATTTCCCAGGGTATATCTTTTGTCACAATTTTGTGGGTATGTTGTCTATTCTCTTGCATGTGGATTTTAATTCCGTATTTATTTCAGATCTATTATGGGTTATGTGGAAACGGTTATATTCTTTATTTCCAAGTTTCCTTACAAGTGGTATCAGAGCTATGGTTTTATTATTATAACCCTAGATTGAATCCATGGGAATGCATGAGAGGATAAAAGAAAGGGCAAGATATATGAATGATTTAT
This sequence comes from Cupressus sempervirens, assembly GCA_028749045.1. NCBI lineage: Eukaryota > Viridiplantae > Streptophyta > Pinopsida > Cupressales > Cupressaceae > Cupressus > Cupressus sempervirens. The sequence continues at coordinate 472,185,004 of CM053793.1, read as the reverse complement.
TGCAGATCTAAGGGTTTTGGATTTGCTGTTATGATGGGATGTTAAAATATTTGGACATGTGAAATTGTTGGAGAAAAGGATTTTTTTGGATGTTTCATTTAAATGAGAGTTTTGGGGGGTAGCATGTAGAAATGACCTCCTGGGTAAAAACAGACTTCACCATTGGATCCGGGTCAACATTTCCATAAAATTTGATATATAATATGACCTAGTTTGGCCATGTTCAAAGAAAATGAAAGAGTTTTTTGGTTTCAGCCCATGATGGCTGTCAAATTTAATCCTGTCGGAATTTTCGTCACTGAAAAAAAATTAAAAAATAAAAAATCGTACAGAAACTGGTAAAAAGACTGTCTTAGTAAAACGGCCATAACTTTCTCTCAGAATATCGGATTTCAGAGTTCTTATAGGCGTTGGAAAGCTAATTCAGAGCACTACAAGATGGTGTAGGTTTGGTTCTATGATTTTGACATTTTGTTAGGTTTTAAGAGACGTAAAGTCAGATGTTATTTATTTTGAGCACGGATTAGGGCATAACTTGAGCATACGGAGTCGGATTTTGGACTTTGAGTAGTCAACGAAAAGCTCTTGGAGAGCTCTACACATTGGTTCAGATTTGGTGTAGGTTTGGCATGATTTATTTGGTGATATATTGATCTGAATAGTTTATTAATATATTTTGACTATGGTAACATTGTGAGTTTATGGCATTGGAGATTTAAGTTTTGATGTCATTGTATACTCAGTTCATATTTGTCTCATGATGATATGGTTATCAATGTTTGGTTTGGATATGCGTGATGACTTGTTAGATCTACAAGTTGTGCAGTGTTGTAAGCAGTCTATACTTACAGGTTGCATTTATAGCTTGGTTATGGGTTGTCTTTGCCCATTGATCTTTCATTATTGATGCATATTCAGATTGGTGGCTTGGATTTGGGTTGTCTATGCCCTAAGTCACATGATTTTATGATTTTATCTTCATGTAGAAGGGATGAGATGTCGTTACCAGGTACAGTCATGGCAGAGGATTGTGGTTGACTATTCTATGCTAACAGGTTGGACATATTGAGAGCCAGATGCTCGGTTCATGGATGTGATCATGGTGTCATGGATTTTGGCATGACATGATTGGTTATACAGGTACATCCTTGATGTTCATTAGCTTGGATTTCTGATTCAGTTATGGTGGTATATCTTCTTGGTTGAGGATCATGGTTATTTGGTTTCTTTTGAGGAGCTCATGATGTGCACTTTGAGTTCTTTGATGGTTTAATGCCTTGGTTGATTCTCATGGTTAGAGGATGGGTTTTCATCATGATGTCATGGATAGCTCGGATACATGATTTAGTGGGAGCTTGTGACAGTGATGGGTTGACAGTGTAGGATTAGTTCCTGGTTTGGTTTATATCTTCTTAGTTTGGAGAGGATGGATTTGATGATGCCATAGTTGACTTGGTACCATGGTTGAGTGGGAGTTTTTGGCATTGATATATTTATTGAGTGTTTGCAGATGTTGGAGTTTTGTCTTAGATCCTATTGTTGCAGAAGCATCTTTGACATTTGCATGGTGCACTTGTTATCTTCATGGTGTTTGAAGATGGTTAGATCTTGAAGACTCATGGAGTTCTTGGTTATCTTCATGGTGTATGGAGATGGTTCTTCTTGGTATGTGGAGATGGTTTTTCTTCATGGTGTGTGGAGATGGTTGCATCTTGAGGACTCACATGGTTCTTGGGTAAGGTGTGGTTTATGTTTTTATTTGGCATGTTATCCTTGGTGTGAGGATGGTTTCATTATAATGTCATGGTCTACTCTTGATACGCATTTAGAGTTGTGACATGTTATGGTGTGTTCATATGGAACATGTTATCTCTTTAGTTGAGATGGTAAGATCATGTTGTCATGTTTATGTTCCTGAGGCCATGGTTGAAACTTTGACATTGATCTTGGTTTAGTTTCTTGGTATTGAGTACACTGATCATAAGCTGGATACTTCATGATATTGCTATGTTGCATTTGGAGTTGGCATGGATTGATTGGTTACAGGTGCTCATGGATACTTAGAGACGGTGGTGATGCTGATTTCTCTTGGATTAGAGAAGTATCTGTTGGGATGGTTGATGGTTTCAACAAGAAGTCTGAAGGGCAGTCACCTGATATGGACTTGAGAGGAGATTGTTCTTAGATGAGTCTTGGTTGGAGACTTGGGTATCTTGATGAGCATTCTCATTCCCCACTCTTGGTCTACTCAGCAGTTTACTACTTGAGAGGTATAGCCCATTGTTTCTCTCAGTTGCATTATATTTATGCTTATCTTTCATGGATATGGATCTTGAGCTATGGTACATGAGTTAGTTCTGGAGGGTTCATTTGAGAGATGGTTTAGCATTGGTTATCTCCATGTGCATATGTTGTTATGTTGGTTGAATTTGGGAGATGGTTTTATATTGGACATTTTCCTTGGATAAGGAATGGTTATTCCTTGGTTTAGGAATGGTTTATTGAGTTTGATCTTCTTGTGAGAGGCTTACATCCATGATGAGTTATATGGTATGGTTTGGGTGTTGTTGAGGCTTCTTATTGGGGTTTTATGGAGGAGATCATACTTGCACAGTTTACATCTAGAGGTGTGTGTAGAAGGACATGATACAGGTTATGATTTGCATGGTTTCTCTGGTCTTGGTTATCTTCTTGGATGTTCAGTTTTGCCTACATTGGATTTGAGATTGGTTAGAGATTGTGATCACTGGTTTGTGCTCATGTATGTCATGTGAGAGATGACATGGTTATTACTTTATCTCTTTCCTCTGTTGGTTGTGGTGAATCTGGGAGACTATTGGAGACTTGTTATGAGAGTTGTTCTTGCAAGATATTAGTTTATGTATTGTGGATGTCCTTGATACTACATGGATTCACTTCTTTGAGATGTGTTGAGTGGATTGGTTATAGATTTGACATTATCTTTTGCAGTGGGAGCTTCCTGGTATATATGTGGCAGGTATTGCTCTTGAGGCTTGTGATTGCAGGTTGCAGATTGGATATGTCGGTGATATAAGATTCACTTGTTATACCTTTGACCTGTATGGATAGTTGGATGGGTTTGGCACTTTGTTGTGGGTGCTATTTCAGCTATGGATATTTTGACAACTACGGATACATGTGATTACCTTTGGATCAGGTTTTTGTGCTTGAAATTTCAGTTGGTACAAGATTTTATGATCTTCTAATGTGACAGGTTGGGTGGTTTTCTCTTTGGATGGCTTCTATGTATGTCTAGTGGGAGTGGCATAATAGGAGGTGAGATCATTCATGTTTGAGATGCTGGATACTTTGATTTTGTTGCGGGTACCAGGATGGAGCACTTGGTATATTTTGATCCATGATGGTGGATGTGCTGGGAGGGATTGTTCCCTTGTTCATTTATGTGGCTACGGATTGACCCTATGCAATGTATACAACAAGTGGGAGATTGTTGAGATAATGGGTGTTGCACACATTGCATAATATTGTTATTTTATTATTTTATTTTTATTATGTAATGTTGTACCTAGATGGACGTGCAACATGTAAAGATTCCAATGGAATATTCTTGATGAGTTGTATTGTAACATTGTGAAAATATTTCATGTAATTATTTAATATTGGGGGAAAGAATTAAATGCCCAATATTAAATGTGGGGTCAGTGGGTTAGGTAGCACATGGTTTTAGCACATGGTTTATGTAATACCACTTGGTGGTTTTGTGGGACTTGCTACTATATAAGCAGCCACAAGGGTAGTTGTTGGATAGACAAGAGAGAGAGAGTGACAAGGAGAAGACAAAAGGCAAGAGTCGAGCGGGACAAGGCTTGACAGGTTAGCCAAGGGAGCATTTGTGAAGGTTGAAAGCATGGCATGGGATGTGTGGATTCATGCTTGTTCACATAGTTTGCTCGGTTGTGGCTATGGCCATGAAGGCTTACATGGTTGTATGGCAATGGTATTTTTGCTGAATAATACATGATGATGGATGCTTTTGGAGGCTGGGTTTTTTCCCTCAATGAGGGTTTCCCAAGGTATATCTTGTGTCACAATTTTGTGGGTATGTTGTCTATTCTCTTGCATGTGGATTTTAATTTCGTATTTATTTCAGATCTATTATGGGTTATGTGGAAACGGTTATATTCTTTATTGCCAAGTTTCCTTACACCATGTGGCAGCTAGCTAGAGGAATAGTTAGATAGGGGGATCCAATGTGGATAGGCTTGTCTTAACAGTAGATGCTTCATAGTGCATCGGAGCAGAGGCCACGTGTCTTGTGTGGCAAAATGCCAAAGGATGTCGAAAGAGTTTCAATAGCATCAGGATTGAATACCGTTTCCGAAAAGGTGATTGTGTTGCCATGTTTATGAATGCCACTAGAAAACTGTGCACTACTGAGGATGTTGCACTATGGGTGTTGGATTTCAAATTTTGATGGATGACATTCGGTGGGAATAGTCCCACATGTGATGTGTGGAAAGCCTGTCCACAGTTTAAAAAAATAACCCGCTGGAGTTGTAATAAAAGGGTCATCAGGAGTATGTGGAAGCCGTCGGTTGTTGGGGTGGCCGATGGTTATGCTTGCCGATTTGTGGCTTGGCCAGACTTTGTCTAATATGGCTAGAGTAAAATGCACATCTGCCCAAAAATGAAATGATGGAATATTTCAAAAAAAAGGAATATTCCCTATGACCATACAGGGCTAAGGTGTGACTTCCCAATACCTATTAAAAAAAATTCTCTGCAGGGGCTATTAATGGAATTTTTTTTTGAAAATCTACAACGAAAAAACTAAGATCTAAATTAAATTAAATTGTAGATCTAAAAGATCATACTTGAAATTGCAAATTAGGGCCTCCTGGTGCCGATTTGCAAAAAAAATTTGCCTCGCAATCGACTTTGGCCTAGGATAGCTGAATTTATAGTTGATTTGCACTGAATCAACCTTTCAGACACAATGACGAGATTAGATCTGGCTCTAGACGCTCCCAATGACAGCGATACTTTGAATTTGGGCTAAGGTGCTAAAGCAACAATGGTCTCAAAAACTATGTGAAGAGAGATTGTCCAAGAGCTCTAATACAATGTAAGAATTTGCCTTAGGGCAAGATTCACCCAAGATTTTAGAACTCGAACACAAGCACAACTATAGACCAAAAAGTAGTATGATCAATATATCAAAGTATGTCGTCATACATTGCTCTGTATTGTATGTACAAACACACTAGGAGTGCCTGTATATAAAGGCCTCTCAGGAAGCACCTAGAATGTCTCTAGAAAGAACCAAGAGATAAGATAAACATGACAACTAAGCACATGCCTTATCCATCATTCTAGATGAATGGATAAGAATGATGAGGTGTATCTCAAGTGGAGATGTTGTAGACACCATGTGCTTAAAAGAAGTGTGAACTCCTATGTTGTCAACATGACAACTCACAAGAGTACGCATACTCCTAGGTGACTAATAAATAAATATTAAAATAATGCATTAACCTACGTAAACTTAAGTAAGTTTAAATAGTGAATAATTATTTACACCAACAAGATGTGTTATATTTATTTACGTAGGTAGCAAAACAAATCTACTACGCACTAAAATATAATTTTTAGCAAAATTAAAATGAAATTATGTGTAAAATTTTAAAAATCTAAAAAAACGTGATTTTTTTGAAAAACTAAGCAGATTCAATGACTCATCAAAGGTCAGTAGTCAATTGGTTGTTGAAAATGATGTCCTCATTCGATTTTTTTCTTGTGAGTGGGGACCACCATCTCCACAAATTAATAAGAAGCTTGAAGATCAATGAGAGGATAAGATATGAAAATGACTTGGTAAATGAGATTTTAGGATCTTAATAACTTACCTTGTCATCATAATGGGTAATTTTTATCATATTTATTAGCCCTAGACCCCTTCAATTAATTGGATTTTTTTCTTTATACTGGAGCATTTTACCTAATGAATTTTTCCATAATCTTATAAAATACGTTATTGAAATGGAAATATTTTAGCTAACATTGTATATCAAAAATTAAATTAACATTGCAATTTTCTATTGTCATTGCAAATCATTTCAATTTTGTTTCTAAGGTGGTTGTAGGCATGGGATTAGTTTACCAATTGTGTCTATAGTAGTGTTATTGGTTAAATAAACAATAAATCCAAAACATACAATATAAACATCAAAGAATTGTAACACCAAGATTTATCTCATGGAAACTTGATTAGGTTGAAAACCACAATGTGAGAATGATGCTCACAAAATAAAGTTCTTTTGAAATATACTATGTTAGGAGTTTTCCCGATTAAGGGTTACAAACAATGTTAGGTGTACCTCATTACATGATTTCCCTATAGGTTTTCTAAGATCTTTACTCTGCTAGGAGTAACCTTGTTAAATGATTTTAACACTAATACAAGAATGTTACCTTGTTAGAGGCTTTACAATAGACCAATCAAGGTCACCCTTCCAAGGGATTTAGACTGCTACAATGGTAAGAAAGTAACATTTATTAGATCCAATGAATCTCATCAACATAACAACATATCATTCACTTTTCTTCTTCCTTCTTTCTTCATCCTCTTCCTCTGCTCAGATAGCTCTATTTCTCTTTTCCAGTCGCTATTCTACTCCATGTCCTCTTCTCTCATATTCCATTATCTCTTTTTATCCTTGTAAACCCTAAACCTAAATCTTGCAATCTCAAAGACATCTCTTCATCATGTAGAAACTTCTCAAATAATCTCATAATATTTTTCCTAGAAACTTCTTCTTGCTTTCCAATTTAATCGATAAAAGATAACTTCATCGATAAGATTATTATTTCCAATAACCTCCTTATTTCTGATAAGATAACCCATCACTTAACTATTCTCATTTATCATTCTAGTTGTTACCTAATAAGATGCTTCCTAATTACTTCTTGGTATTCTCAACCAAAAAAAATTCTAAAGATATGGTAACAACATGAATAATAAGTTGATTGTTTGACATCAATGACAAATAGTATAATCGATGAATAATACAATGTGTAGTTCTCCTTGTGTTATCAACAACTTGTACATTAGTTATGCCAACAATCTCCCTCTTTGAAATTGATGGAAAACCAATTAGCAATGTAAGCCTATTCCTGATAATTGATCTCTCACATTCAATGTGATCTATCCATCTTATCATCTCTAACTCTATTAATTTTGCCTCTACTTCTCCTTTCCATCCGATCATTGTATTTCTCCCCCTTTGACAACAATGTCAAATGCATCATACCATTGCTAAACTTACTCATACTTCGATGTTCTTGTAATTTCCTATTTTCTTGTTTCCTTGACTACTCCACTCTAGAGAAGCCCATATCTTCATCAGTCCATGCAAAAAGTATTCTATTAAGTTCTTTATGAATTGATGCATGTTGCATCCTCTTGGTTGACTTTCAACAGGGGCAACACCCCTAACTTACTCCTCAAATGTTTAAAACTCTCTCTTGACAACGACTTGATAAATATATCAACAACTTGTTCCTTGGTTGGAATGTACTCCAATCTAACTTCTTTATTTTGTATATTCTCTTTGAGAAAATGACATGTTATCACTACATGATTGGTTTTTGAATGTATTAATTGGATTTTTGGAAATTTTAATGGCACTGGTGTTATTACAGTTTCTAACAATAGGTTCTTCCACTAGTTCTTATATATCCTCCTAAACTTGCTGCATCTATACAATTGATTGTAGCCTCCACATACTTTGCTTCAGTTGTTGATTGTGATATACAGTTCCACTTCTTGCTAATCCATGCAACTAACTTCTCTCTAAGAAAAAAATGTTCCTCCGCATGTGCTCTTCATGTCATCAATATTACCTCCTAAATCTTCATTTGTATATACATTCAAATCAAAATCTCATTTATTTTCATACCATAAACCAAAATATTGAGTACCCTTAAGATATTATAATATTTGTTTGACTATTGTTAAATGGGTCTCCTTGGTTTGTGATTATGATGAAAATCTTGCAATAATTCCTACAGCTTGAGTATTGTTTATTCTACTATGAATAACATATTGTAGATTCCCAATGATTGACCTATACAAGGTTTTATTTACTTCTTGGGATTCATCTTCTTTAGATAATTTACAACCGATAACCATCAATGTACTGATAGGTTTTGATTCTTCAATTCTAAATTCCTTTAGTATTTCTTTTATGTATTTTGAATATGTAACGTAGATACCTTTTTTCATTTGTTGTACCTAAAACCCAATGAAAAATGTTATCTCTCCAATCATAGATATTTTAAATTCATTCCTCATTTCCTTCACATGTGACCTTCTTAATTCATCATCTCCTCTAAATATTATATCATCTACAAAGATTTTAGTATTTAGGACTCTGCCTCAATTTTTAGTCTTAAGATACAGGTTACAGTTGTCACTTTCTGACAAATCTTATTTTGAATACCTAAGTGCATAGTCTCTCATACCATGCTCTTGGTGCTTGTTTTAGCCCATGTAAAGCTTTGTGTAATCTGCATAACAAATATTTTTCTTGTTTTGTAGCAAAACCTTCAAGTTGCTCAATGCACACTTCTTCTTCTAATATTCCATTTAAAAATGTTGACTTGGCATCCATCTGATAGACCTTGAATCCTTTGTATGTTGCATATGCCAACAATATTCTTACTTCTTCAAGTCTAGCTATGAGGGAAAATATTTCTCCATAATTTAATCCTTCTTCCTGCACATATCCTTTATAGACCAATCTTTCTTTGTTTCTGATTACTTTACCATTTTCATTCAACTTGTTCCTAAATACCCATTTTTTTCCTTGGGTCTGGGAACTAGTGACCACACTCTATTCTTTTCTATTTGATCAAGTTCTTCCTTCATAGCTAGTTTCCAATCTTCATCTTTTAGATAATCCTTCACCATTTTTAGTTCAATCTTTGATATCAAGCATGTAGAATTTCTTGTCCTTATTTGACTTCTAGTTAATACTCCTTTGTTTCTCCTATTATATCTATCAGATTTTGATTTATCCTTAGTCTTTTGGTGTAACTGGTTCCTCACTTTGATCTTGTTGAGTCATTGTTGATAGAGTTTATCGATTCTTGTATTTGTTTGTTGAGTACTTTGTCTTCTTTGGTTCAAAGTATATCAGATCATCATGCTCCTCAAGTTTTATTTTACTATGCTCCTTATTCTATTTCAAAAATTCATCTATGTTCACATTTGCACTCTCAATGATTTTATTTATTTTCAAGTTTTGACGTGCTTGTATGCCTTGCTCTTTTTTGAATATCCTAGAAATATCCTTACTTTACTTTTGGTGTCAAATTTTCCATTTCTTTCATCTTTTTTTTTTTAATATAGCACTTACTGCCAAATATTTTGAAATAGCTCATATTTGGTGTTATTCCATACCATATTTCATAAGGTGTCTTATTTACTCCTTTGATGAGTTCTACTTGATTAAGAGTATAGACTATTGTACTAATTGCTTCTTTCCAAAAATTTTGTGATACATTATTTTGGCTTAGAAATGCCCTTGCACATTCAACTATGGATCTACTCCTTCTTTCTACAATACCATTTTGTTGCAGTGTTTTTGGTGTTGTCCGCTGCCTTTTGACTCCATTCTCTTCACAATACTAATTGAAATAATTTTTTGTAAACTCACCTCCTCGATATGATCTAAGACATTTCAAAGTTCTTCTAGTTTCTTTTTCCACTTTGACTTTGTATTTTCTGAACATATCAAATGCCTCTGATTTTTCTTTTAAAAAAATAATTGACATCATCCTTGAATAGTCATCAACAAAAACTATAAAGAATTTATCTCCATGATAGTTTTATGGACCAATAGGACCACAAATATTTGTGTGAACTAGATCTAATAGATTCTGCATTGAGTATTCCTAGCTTGAAAAGCTTCAACAAGTAATTTTTCCAAGTTGACATTCCTTGCAAATAGCATTTTCCTGTTTGTTTACTATCAACATTCCTCTTACACTTTTTTTCTTGCTAACTTTTTCTAGACTATCAAAGTTTGTATGATATAATCTCTTGTTCCATAACCAACTTTCTTCAACTTTAGCAATCAAACATTTTCCTAGTGATGTGTGTAACTTAAAAAGATTTCCTTTTGTCTATTCATTGGTAGCAAGGAACCTTTTGCTCTTTTCAAATATTTTGCAATTTCCATTACTAAATTCAAACTAAAACATTTATTGTTCAATTGTGAAACACTAACAAATATTCTAATGTAAACTATCAACCCAATAAGCTTCATTACATATTATATTATTAATTAGATTAATTGTACCTTTTCCTTTGATCATGCAAGGTGGTCCATTTCTGAATTTCAATGATACTCCATCACATAGTTCTTTGGCTCTACTCATATGATGTCTGCATCTACTGACAATGATCTAGCCATTGTTTTTGTCCATTTGTGTGATTAGTGCCTTATGTTCTCTAATAACCCCTTTTTTAGTAGATGATTCTTTATTTATGACAACAAAGACTATCTCCTCATCATCTCCATTTGCATCATCTTCATTGTCTTCATATTTGGCTATATAATATGATTTCTTTCCTTTTTGTCCAAAGTACTTATTCTTCTTGTACTAATTCATCTTTTCTTCACTTTTCTCCTTCTTTGGTTTGTTAGTGAATTTGTGTGCAAAATGACCAATTTGTCTACAATTTCAACATGCAATAGGACTCTTTTCTTTGTACATACCTTTTCCTTTGGGAAATATTTTTGCTATTAGAACTTTTAGTTCTTCTAGCTCTTTTTCTTCTGCTACTAGGCCTTCATATTCTCCATCCTCAACAAATCTTCTTCTTCATTGTGTCTCTTCACTTCTTGAAGCATAAAATGTAATTTTGCAGATTGGTTGATTGTTATCATAGTTGCTTAGCTCGAACTCTATTAACCCACTAATATGTGAATCAATGGTGATCTTACTCTTATCAATAGCTCTCAATTCTTGTATAGTTGAAACTCTGATTACATATCAGTTAGGTAAAGTTCTCAACATCTGACTTACAACTTCATTTTCTTCAATAGCACCTTCAAATCCTTTGATTGCAACAACAATTTCTTTTACTTATGTCCCATACTGTGCAGTAGTCTCATTCTCATTCATCTTCATGGCATCCAATTTTCCTTTCAATCCTTCTATTTTGGATTCCAAAACATGTGTATCTCCTCCATGTACAAGTAGCAAATTCTCCCACATTTTCTTAATTGGTGGCGGTCCTTATATATCAACATATTTTGAATTCTTCAAAGCACTAGCTAGGCACTAGCTAGTTCTATCATTACTATCTTGTATAGCAAGTTTGTTTTCTTGTGTGTATTATCAAGTTGTCCAGAATGTTCAACTCTATGGTAAGAAAGTATTCAATGTTATCTCCAAGTCCTAATAAGTGCAATTTCATCCAGCTTTCCCACATCCCAAAATCATCTTCATATTTGTTGAACTTTAACAGTTTCTTCTTATACATCCTCTAATATTTTTCCAAAGGAGTTATCCTTGGAACTTAGGGCCAAAGCTTTGACACAAATTGTTGGCATAAGATTGATTATTGAGTGGGGTGGGGGGGGGGGGAGGGGAGGGGGGGGGTGAATCAGTAATCAAATTCAACTTTTTATCGTTAGCTTATTCCTTATAGTTTACTGGTAAGATCAAGTTGTGCCTATAGTGCTATTATCAGTTCAACAAACAATAAATCCAAAGCATACAGTATAAACATCAAACAATTGTATCACTAGGATTTATCTCATGGAAACTGGAAGAGGGTGAAAACCACAATGTGAGAACAATGCTCACAAAATAATGTATCATTCTTAAATATGTTTTGTTAGAATCTTGCCCGATTAAGGGTTACAAACACTGTTAGGCATACCTCGTTATAGGATTTCCCTCTAGATCTATTGGGATCTTTACTTTTCTAGGAGTGACCTTGTTAAAGGTTTTTAGCAATCTAATATAAGAATGCCATCTTGTTAGAGGCTTTACAATAGACTGATTAAGATCACCCTTCCAAGGGTTTTAAACCTCTACAATGGTAAGCAAGTAACAAAAATAATAAAGATCTGTAATTTGCACCATCCTCTTATATCATATCCAATTAAGCTCATCAACATAACACCATACCATTCACTATCCTTCTTCCTCCTTCCTTTTCCTCTTCTTTGATCGCTCTATTTCTCTTTTATAGTTGTTATCATAATGTCTCATTTCAGATATACCTCAAATTTCTCTTAGCTTTTCAATTTTGAGGACTTATGAATAACTTCAAGTAGTCATTCTATATATAGAATTTTTATTTATTTTCAAATAATTCCAAATTCTTGAACTTATATATATATGAAATAACAAATTTATATATAAGGTACAAGAATATTTTTAGAATTAGGAATCCCTCCTAATACTATATCAAATTGTATCCCTTTGTTATTTATGACTTAATGTTCCCTTTACTTTATTGGTGATTTACTTTCAAACTAATTATTAATTCCTTCTTTACGTGTGGTCCTTCTTATCATATTGACCTTTTTACATAAATGTTGTGTCAACACATCTATTCACATGCCCCTACAAAAGGGGATGCTAAGTCAGTGCTCCATGATTTTGGTGTAAGGGTTGATGGTTTTCAACATGACCAAAATACTCCAAGCTTCGTTGTTAATGTGGAATCCGAGCATCGATACCTCCTTGCTTGGATACCGCTTGTATACCCGCATAAGGCTTTATGCTAATGTGACTCAATGTCGATGTGTCTATTGTACCTTCGTATTGTATGTTTCATGCCTCTTAAATGATGGTAGTCTTCAATATGCTCCCTATCAACTTTATTCCACATCCTTCTTATTCCTCCTGTACCCAATGATGATGACCCCATACAAATACCGATCCTCGAGCCTCTGACCGGTTGTGTCCCTTGATCTGACGTGTCACTTGATTGTGTCCTATCAAGTATGTTATATTTGATTATATGAAATGATATTTTTGTTTATGTAATTCTTATATTAGATTTAGGGATTAATTGTTTATGTATTACAATAGCAATGCAATCGATTAGGCATTTAATAATGAAATTTTATACAAGATGTATATTGTTTATAGTTATCATTAATATGAATAATATAATTTTATAATTAGTATGAATAATATAAATTTATATTATTATGAAAAATATAAGTTTATAATTAGTAATAATAAATGGACTATACATATTTTTCTATATAGTTTGTCAAAATAGTATATTTTAATCATATAATGAACTATTACTATATAATTTTATAGTTATAATTGTAGGATTCCCTTTTAGGAGGGGTCATGATAGTTATTCTCCTATCTCCTCTCATATTCCATTATCTATTTTTATCCTTGTAAATCCTAAACCTAAATCTCACAATCTCAAAGTCATCTCTTCATCCTTGTATAAACTTCTCAAACTATCTCATAACACTTAACCTAGAAACTTCTCTTTGATTTCCAATTCAACCAATAAAAGATAACTTTATCAATATGATTCTTCTTTCCGATAACCTCCTTGTTTTTGATAAGATAACCCATCATTTAGTTCCATTTCCAAATTTCATTGATCGTCCATCACATAGTTCCATTCTTGTTGTTAATGTTATAATTCTGTTGGATAAATTATATTACATATATGAGATATATAATATATGACAAATATTATAAATGGAATAGTTAACTTATATATATATATATATATATATATATATTGAGGATATATTACATGTGTTATAACTATAACTAATGTAAATTAATATGTTAAAGAGACATGCCTCTTTATTTTACATATGTATTCATTCATATAGTAACTTGAAAAACACATAAAATACTCACAAGTGCTATTACAAGTTACAAATCTTATTTCACTAACATGGTATCAGAGCACGTTTCAATCTTGGGAGAGAAATTTGATAATAGAGATCAGAAATTGGTATTCATGATATCTCAAGAAGTTCTTCAGATTTACCAATAAATAGTGATATGAGTTGTCATGCAATATATATTTCCTAATGACTGGCCAAAGAGCAAAAAGCATAATCTTGTGGAGAATGTCTGAAAACACATACAGATCTATGAAATCCCTTACACTCTATTCTGTGTGAGATGAAGATGATCTATGATAATGTTATAGTCATTAGCAAGATAAAAAAGAAGGTTTCGAAGAGAATATCTCGTCCATGATATAAAGACTAATCTACCCTGGTCTCACATGATTGAACATATAAAATTGATGGAAACATAAGATGGGATACTCTAATGTAGCAATTAGTAAGAGGAAGTTCAAGATGATCTGGTTAAACCATGATCTATGATATATGCTATACATAGTTTGAATATTGTAGAATGGCTAGTATCATAAATTCCATATACAGAGAAAAGGATCGCATGAACTATCTAAACATAATATAATTTAAGTTACAATTTAACAACAATGAAAGAATGAAGCCAACCTAGAAAATGCTCTGACGGAAGTCCTTATAGCGATAACAATTTTCAAAGATCAAAATTACAAAGTGCGATTAATGGCACGTAGGATATTTTGAGACAATTCCACAGATGATTATTGGAAGTAGTTTCTATCAAAGAATGATTTATTTAAAAGACAACAAAGGCTTGATAATATAATAGTGTCCCAACTCACATCTCACAATATATGGAGCAAATAAGGCTTTAAGAAAAATGATTATATGGAAATCATGAAATTGTCTACAATGCTATTATGAGCCTTAAACATTTGGAGTCAATGCATTAAATATGCTCATAGCCAAATTCTATTGAAATTACAAAGTTCCATGGTGGTAGAGTTGTCATTGGTATTTATAAACTTGCCAGATCATGTGATTCGCTCTGTAGTTTAGAATGTGCAAAGATCTAAAGTCATTGATGTTTCTTAGATCAGATGTTGGAAACTCAACGTCAATGCCAAAATGTAGGTCGATCCTGAATGAAGTCTAAGTGCATTGGATCTATGTGATGCTCTGCTCTCTAATCTGATCCTAACTCAGGCACTTGCAAAAAAAAAATCAAGTTGAGACCTATCGATAGTTGATGCTCGTGTGTAGATCTGTGATAAGAGTGTAGCATGCAAATCGAGTTGGGGATAGGCTACTTTGGTTTGCCAATACACTAGGTAGATCATTCACAGCTTCGTAATGAAATCTCTATGAGGATGACCCGCGTGGGGTTTGACCTTTTGAATCGATGAGGTGACCTGTAATATGGATGGTGTACTCACATTAATGCTTCACTAGAGGTGTCCAATGCATAGGGGTCAATAATAAATGGGGAGTAAAAGATGATTAACAAATGAGAAAGAGAGAGATCTAAGTCCATGATAATTCTGAAGTAACTAAAGCATTGATCATCATCTTTTGTGAATCTAAGACTCTTCTTCTACATAGATTCATCCTTCTTGAGACTCATTGGGCGTGGACACTATACTCGGTTGATCCCTGAATCTCAACATTTGCAATTACAATGACAAGCTATTTCAAGATGTATGAGAAGCTACACCAGTCATAGTTTTGAGGGTGCAACATAATGAGAAAATGATTCATACACTTTTGATAAGGAAGCGAGTCATAGAAAGATCCCCAAATTGGCAAATTTTTCAAAAAAAAATTGATGGCATGAAATAAAAGCAGTGACTACTATACATATTGAATTATTCATGATGTTGGTTGACACATATGTTTAATGAAAAGTTTATGGAACATACACTTCAAGCCTTGGTAAGTAGTGATTAGCAACAATAACTCTTGATATCAACAATGACAAGGGTAAATGAAATATAAAAGAAATTAAGTAGATGGTGATGATAACTATGTTCTTGGATGAGGTGATTATTGAACCATGGAAGTCTTTATTCAACATTTTCTATCAAGGAGAGATGACTTAAGATCATTAGAGAACAATGGGTCTTCACATATAGCCAAGATTTTTCTTGCGTGTTGCATACAGGCTACATATATATCTTCATGTATAGACATGTTTTTTTTTTCTTTCTTTGGAAATGGGTACTCCCCTTCTAGATATTAAAGGACAATGAGGAATTATTTAAAAATACATTACAAAAGGGAAGGAAGAAAGATACAAACTACATTAGGAAGGATGTTAATGAGCATCTTGAGATAAGTATTGAATACTAATCTTATTTTCATATCGTAGTCAATCTCTTAACTATATTCATGCATAAGAGTTATTTTTTTTATTATTCTCTTGTTCTTTTCCTTGATCCCCAGGGATGATTCCTTGTAGAGAAGAAAAAGAAGAACAGAAAGGAGCCTATCATATTTGATGTGAAAATAAAAATAAAAATAAAATTGTTTCATGGCATAAGAGTGAGAATTTTACATTGTGGAGGGAAATATAATAAACAATGTTCCATTGCCACGTGAACCATCTTTAAGGAAATGTTTCATTCTTGAATAATCTAAGAAGGAAAAGAAGTTCATTAGAGGCAATTTTGGACAAAGAGAGGGAGCAGATATAAGATATTTTTTGGTTAAACTTTTGACAATCTTCATTGTATTGATTCAGAGGGAGTAAACCATGGTGAGATGGATTCTCTAGCTTCATGTATGTAGATTGCAAGGCCTTGTGCTATCAGGATAACTATTGAACTAAGGAAGCATGACATGACTTACTACCAAGAGGTTAGAAGGATGATAACAGATTCAGAGGAAGTCTGATACTTCATCAGAGAAAACCTGTGCTAAGAGGTCAGAAAAGTTGATATCAAACTAAGAGGGAGAAACCTTATTCTCTGATATGTTTTATGGTGAATGTTGTGACAACACCACATGATAGTATTCATGGAGACTTCATGTGAAATTTTTATGTCATTCATGTATGAGCCTATCCCCTGTGTACATCATGAAGAAGTGACAACTTCTAAATGATTATCACTTGTATTAGGAGAAGTTGTTGTAAAGTGACGTCCTTACAATAACTTGTAGCATGATTCATTTTTGGAAAATTGTTTCATGTAAAGGCTTTATCTTATAAATCAACAACTAGGTGGTTGATATCATTAATTTGATTATCTACAAGTTGCTTGTATAGATATATTTTTAGTACTTGGTGTATATCTTGCCTTGATATTCTAATAGGCCAATACCATATTGAGTACTTGGTGGATATCATTTAGTTGATGTTATGATAGGCCATTACTCAAAGTATTTGGTGAATATCATTTGATTGATATTCTGATAGGCCAATGCTCATGTTACCAAATATGATATCAAATAGTAATTGGTGAATACCATATGTTGATATTCTGATAGGCCAATACTTACATGATATCATATTCTAGGAATCTTCTGATCAAAGATTTCCTATATGTGTTATTTTTTAAATATTAACTATGGTGTAATATCTATGTGTTTTATCCTTCTTCATTAAGAGGGAGTGTTAATGTTATAATTATGTCGGATAAATTATATTACATATATAAGATATATAATATATGACAAATATTATAAATGGAATAGTTAACTTATATTAAGAGTGATATATATATATATATATATATATATATATATATTGAGGATATATTACTTGTGTTATAACTATAACTAATGTAAGTTAATATGTTAAAGAGACATGTCTCTTCAAGAGACATGCCTTTTTATTTTACATATTTATTCATTCATATAGTAACTTGAAAAACACATAAAATATTCACAAGTGTTATTACAAGTTACAGAACCTATTTCACTAACACTTGTGAACTAATCTTTAGCTCTGGTCATATGATGTGTGCATCTACTATCAATGATTTAGTCATTGTTTTTGTCCATTTGTGTATTTAGTGCCTTATTTTCTTCGATAACTCCTTTGTCAGTAGATAATTCTTCATTTACGACAACAAAGACTATCTCCTCATCATCTCCATTTGCATCATCTTCATTGTCTTTACCTTTGGCTATATAATATGATTTCATTCCTTTTTGTCCAAAGTACTTATTCTTCTTGTACTAATTCATCTTTTCTTCAATTTTCTCCTTCTTTGGTTTGTTAGGGCATCTGTGTGAAAAATGACCAATTTGTCTACAATTTTGACATGCAATATGACTCTTTTCTTTGTATATACCTTTTCCTTTGGGAAATTTTTTTCCTATTAGAGCTTTTAGTTCTTCTGCTACTAGGCCTTCATATTCTCCATCATCAACAAATCTTCTTCTTCATTGTGTGTCTTCACTTGTTGAAGCTTAAAGTGTAATTTTGCTGATTGATTGATTGTTATCATAGTTGCTTAGCTTGAACATTGTTAGCCTACTGATAAGTGAATAAATGGTGATCTTACTTTGATCAATAGTTCTCAATTCTTGTATAGCTTAAATTTTGATTACATATCAGTTAGGTAAAGTTCTCAACATCTTACTTACAACTTCATTTCCTTTGATAGTACCTCCATCTCCTTTGATTACAACATCAATTTCTTTTACTTATGTCCCATACTATGCAATAGTCTCATTCTCATTCATCTTCATGGCATCCAATTTTCCTTTCAATCTTTCTATTTTGGCTTCTAGAGTATGTGTATCTCCTCCATGTACTTGTACCAATTTGTCCCACATTTTCTTAGTTGTTGGCAGTCCTTATATATCAACATATTCTAAATTCTTCAAAGCACTAGCTAGTTCTATCATTATTGTCTTGTATACTAGGTTTATTTTCTTGTGTGCATCATCAAGTTATCCAGAATGTTCAATATACTCTGTGATAAGAAAGTCAATGTTATCTCCAAGTCCTAATAAGTGTAGTTTCATCCAGCTTGCCCACATCCCAAAATCATCTTCATATTTGTTGAACTTCGATGATTCCTTCCTATACATCTTCTGAACTTTTTCAAAAGCAGGTATGCTTCCAATTCAGGGACCAAAGCTTTGACAACAATTATTTGTATATGATTGATTATTGAGCAGGGGGTGCTGAATTAGTAATCACCAAATTCAACTTTTTCTTGTTAGCTAATTCCTTACAATTTACTGATAAGATCGAGTTGTGCCTATAGTGCTATTATCTATTCAAAAAACCAACAAATCTAAAACATACAGTATAAACATTAAGCGATTGTAACACTAAGATTTATCTCATGAAAACCCAATGAGGGTGAAAACCATGATGTGAGAACAGAGCTCACAAAATAAAGTGTTCTTCTTAAATACACTCTATTAAGATCTTGCCTAATTAAGGGTTACAAACACTATTAGGTGTATCTCGTTACAGGATTTCCCTCTAGATCTATTAGGATCTTTACTCTACTAGGAGTAACCTTGTTAAAGGATTTTAGCACTCTAATATACGAATGTCACCTTGTTAGAGGCTTTACAATAGATCGATTAAGGTCACCCTTCCAAAGGATTTAAACTTCTACAATGGTAAGAAAGTAACAAAAATAATAATGATTTGTAATTTGCACTATCCTCCTATATCAGAGCCAATTAAGCTCATCAACATAATGCCATACCATTCATTGTTCTTCTTCCTCCTTCTCCCTATGCTTTGATAGCTCTATTTCTCTTTTCTGACCATTATTCTCCTATCTACTTTCATAGTCCATTCTCTATTTTTATCCTTGTAAACCGTAAAACTAAATCTGGCAATCTCAAAGACATCTCTTCATCCATGTAGAAATTTCTCGAACAATCTCAAAACATTTAACCTAGAAAGTTCTATTTGATTTCCAATTCAACTGATAAAAGATAACTTTACTTATAAGATTCTTATTTCAAATAACCTCCTCGATAAGATAACCCATCACTTAACTATTTTCATTTATCATTCCAGGTGCTACCCGATAAGTTGCTTCCTGATTGCTTCTCAATATCCTTGACCAATTTTTTTTCTAAAGATATGGTAACAACATGAAATAATATGTCAATTGTTTGACATCAATGACAAATAGAATAATTGATGAATAATATAATGCATAGCCCTCCTTGTGTTATCAAAAACTTGTAAATCAGTTATGCCAATAGGGGCATACCATCAATATAATTGTGAAAATCATTATAATCAAGTGAATGAAAGTAATTTTTGAAAATAGGAAAATCAAACATAAAAATGTCAAAATCATCATTAGGCTACTTTAATCAATTAAATGAATCAATTGAGCATTGTATGAGAATCTTGTTATCAAATCAATGGGGAATTAGACATCAAGCAAATCAATCATCAAATTCAAATAAAACATTAGTGAATCAAATGATCAAAACATTCTTTGAACCAATGTGCTTTACACATCAGTTCAAAGAGGTGCATTTGTAGATGCCCTAAAATCTATCAAGCATAAATGGAAATGATCAAACAAATTAAGTCAATCATTATAAACAAAAATCAAATTGACTAATTATCAAAGATAAAGTGGGTTAAGATAAATTTAAAAAATTGAGTAATTGTATAATTCATTTTAATTAATTCTATAGTTCACTTAAATATGTAATCCTATTTTTAACCCATTCAAGGGTTACACTTGCTAAAATAAATCAATTAGAGAAAACAAATCAATTTCCTAAATTCTCTCTCATCACATGGAAGGGATTAAATCAACTAATGAGAATTGAGGAAAGAGACACACATGGATCACTGAGGCTTTATCATCTCAACATTCACTTAGCCATTTGAATTTTAATCCCTCATTTTGTCATCTTGTCCACCCATTTGAAATCATTTAAATGAATTGTACACAACCTTCGTTGACTCGACTTAACTCTACCCTGTGCTCTTGAAAAAATCTATAAATACTAAACATTCTTAGAGTAATTGATCCACTCTTTTTGCATTACATCCACACTATAGTCACATAGAACTCATAACTTTTTTTAAAATAATCTACTTCAATTTGTGCATTTTAGCATATAATCATTGATCATTTAGGGCCCATTTGGTTGTCGAAATTAGATTATAACTGGCATTCAAAATTCTGAAGAAAAAAAAAAATCTATTATTTGGCTCTGCCAAATTAGAATTGGAATTGTAATTTTTTTTTTAAAGACCATTTAACCCCTAAAACCATGATTTGGTATTCCACCTAAATTGGTGGAATTGATGTAATTCTAATTTTAATTCCAATTTGGCCAAAACGAGAATTACAGAGTAAAAAAAAAAAGAATTTTTGTTGAGGTCCGTCTAACCTATTTTATTTCGTGCTTACTTGCTCAGAATAAATAAAAGTTTGAACATGACCTCCCTCACAATAACTTAACCCTATGAGAAAATATTTCTCTGAGTAAGACAACATAGAAAAACGAATATGTCAGAAAAAAAACCTTTTGAGCACTTTCCAAATACTGTATAATCCATAAAAAGAGGATGGTTTAACCACAGTGTTCAAGCATGTACACCTTGAAATTTGGATTTGTGTGGAGGAGAAAAACTTCGTAGATTTGTAAATGAGAAACGTAAAAAAAATATCTGGCACAGAGCTCAAACACTATATATAACATTGCTGACTTACCCGGGAAGTAGTGTATCTCATCTTGTGGATCTATAACTCCTAAAGTTACTATTGATGATTTATTAGCCTTCCCTTTCAGTGATGAGTAACTAGACAATGTTTTTTCTAGATTGATAAAAAGGGCTACATTCCTTTAATTCAAGAATGTATTAACTCTGTATATGAGCAATGTTAGTATGCTAATAGAAACCAAATTTAAATAAAGCTTCTACAAACTAAACAAAATTCATAAACTTCAAGATAGACTAAGATGAGCTCTCAATTGAGAATATGAGCCATTAATGGGCTCTCTCAATGAGAAGCTCTCTTGTTGAGTAGCTTTGTCTAAATAGATAGGATGTATGCTCAAGCTTTATGTTTCAAAAAGTGCTTCAAATGGAGTTGGAATTTGGGTGTGAGTGTATGGTTTTGATGTAAAATGGCTTCTTAAAATGGCATTATGACTTTACTTCATGGATTGTGTTGTTTTGCAAAGGGGAAGGATCTAATTTATAGGCAAGAGGCTTGAGGGATTGAGGGCTAAGATGCAAGGATGGGAAAAAGCTTATGGAAGGCTCAGATTGCATGAGAGGAGAGCACATGGATTGTGCTTCCTTACAACCAATCAGGGAGTGACACATGTCACAGGGTGAGAGGATGGAAGAAAGGGGAAGGATGAGTCAACAAAGGAGGCTCAAGGGATAAAATCTTCATAAAGACCCTCATAATGGCTTGTAAGAGCAATGAAAGGGCTTTGGAAGAGTCATTTATGGCCTAGTGGGCTTCATAAAGTTTTATGGTTGGGATATTTTGAGGGAGATGAGAAGAATTTCGACTTGGGCTTGATTAGGAAGGTTTTAAGCTTGCTTAGGATTGTGCAAATGATTAGAGGATGGATTAGGATGGTTTAGGATTAGCTTAGGGATAGGCAAGTGGATGGCATTTAATGAGGGTGGGTGAAGGAGGAGATATTTGTTAACTTTGGCTTGGGTTAGTAAGTCTTAACCCATGTTTAGAGAATGTGACAAGGTTAGGAGGGGATTAGGATTAGGTTTAAAGACATCTTCTAGAAGAGTCTAGACTTTGGATGAGGATAAAGACTTTTTAGAATAGTCTAGAACTTCCTAGGATGAGGATGAAAACTTTCTAGAAGAGTCTAGAACTTCTTAGGATGAGGATAAATTAGATTTTTAGAAAATAAATAAAGTTTTATTTATTTCAAGGGTTTGGGTTGAGGAGATATTTATTAAAACTTTTTTAATAAACATGAGGATTAATATTTAATCTTAATTAAATATTTTGAGTTGGGATTAGGGGTAGGAAATGATGGGATTAGCCTTTAATCAAAATTAAAGAAGGATTAGAAGATTTTGGAAGAGGTTAGTGGTCTTAAGGAAATTGGCCAAGTTTTGGGCAAAAAATAAATTTTTTATTTATTTTGAATTTTTTGGTCAATTTATTAATTAAATAATTAATAAATAAGGAAATAAGATTTAAACATTTTTGGGAGGGATTCCTTAATTAAATATTTTTAATTAAGATAAAGGGATTTAATGGCATAAAAATAAATTAATTAATTAATAAATGATGATGTCATTAGGAATTTTTCAGAAAATAAAAATACTTTATTTTCTAAAGGTTTTTAGGTGTCTACATTTTGCCCCTCTTTGATGTGATGCCGCAAGTGGCATGGCATCAAAGATAAGAAAATAAGATGCCCAAGGCTAGAGCAGAAGAGGAGAGAATGGACTGCAAGATGCCCCCTCAAGAAGGCGGCGGGGAGAGAAAGCGAGGCTCAACAAATTCTTGAAAAGTACAAGAATCCGAGATGAGCAAGAAGACTTAGATTGGCTTAAGAGAAGAGGTTTATTTAGCTCAAACTCTCACTGTGAGAGAATGATAAAGGGAGAATCAGAGGCACAAGAGGAAGCAAGCTTAAGATCTCAAGGATTGCAAAGGATGAAGGAGCGGACTGCTATAAAAGGAATCCAGGATGGGGAGATGGATGAGGGGATTAAAAAGCTGATGCAACGAGATTTCAAAGAGTCAGATTGGCGAAAGATGGGTTTCGGAGATCCCTAGGACTAGGATTGTGGATCTCGAAAGATGAGGCTTGGTGGATTGATTTGGATTGGTAGATCCCTAAGACTAGGATTGTGGATCCCTAAAGCTAAAGGTGAGGAGTGATTCAAAGAGATACTAATGCATAAGCTGGGGTAGGAGAGACGGATGCTAGATATGGATGGGGGATAATGGAGATAAAGGAAAACCATTGAAGCCTTTTGAGCAGGGGGATACTTCAAAGAGAAGTACCACCATGTAGTTGAGCACTAGATTTACTATAGGACTGTTGGTTAATTGCCAAGGTTACCAAGAACATCAAGGCCTTTTCACCAACTGTCCATAGGATTGATGGACTGACTCAAAACAAACACAAAAGGATTGCCCCAGCATCACACATGAATCTCAAAAGAAGCAGAGTGAAACTGACACTGGGTAACCCACAAGCAAAAAAGAAAAACAAACAAAAGACTTGATCAAGACCTTACGCCCAGATTGCCCCATTCGTAGTATACCATGATATGGAAGATCGTGGCAACTTTGAGGAGGGAACAAAAAGATTGTTTGCAAAAGATACTTCAAGACCCAAAAGGGAAGATTCCAAATCAAAAGAAAGTGAAAATCCAAGAGAGAACCGTTTGCCAACAAGATGGGTAGGACGAGATACTAACAGACCAAGATCAGACATGAGGAAAGCTATATCCTACAAGGATCTATCAGAGAGCACCTAAGCTGATGGATCTAGGTGAGTGATGCATCTGGCAAGCTAAACTAAGAAGGATAACACTTTGGTGACAGGAGATCTAGCTAAAGGATGCATTGGAATAGCTAACCAAGATGTGCGATGCATGCAAGATGCTGATCAAGGAGGAACTGACACAAAAGTTGGATAGATACAATGGTACTAAGCTAAAGAGGATGTACAAGCTAACGGACCAAGATATTTACAAGCTAAAGCTGACCAAGATAGTTACAAGTAGGCAAAAGCTCAGGATGATAGGATAGCGAGATGGTTCGATGTTGTGTAAGATGCGAAAGCTAAGGGTGGGGTGATAAAGAAATATATGGATTTGGCAGGATGCATCCAATGATGATGAGAGATTTTGTGACCAAGGATAGCTAGAGGAGTAGGATGAGATGCCTGGATAGGATGGTAGATAGCTAGGATTATGATGGATATAAAGAGATGACATTGGGTTTGCATGAGGATAGCCTAGAGCTAGATACCAATGACAAGGGAGGATGGACAAGACAAGATCTCCAAGGAATATAGTGCCCCCAATTAGAAGATAACATGCGGGAGGAGGTCTTATGATGGATGTGATAGGATTGAAGCTAGGATGGAAAAAGCTGAAGGGGCTAGGGAGATGGATGATAGCTAGGATGGTTGGCTGAAGCTACAAGAGATAAGTGGATGGTGTGAGATAGAAGATGGAGGGTGGAGGATAGGTGGATAGATTGGAAGATGGAGTTGGATGTCAAGAGATGACCAAAAGCATGAGGGTGATAGGCTAAGCTGAGGATGGCAGGATTATGCATGACGCTTGTTTGCCAAGTTTTCATCATGGTACTTGTCCAAGGCGCTTGAATTGCCAAGTTTTCACCAGTGGATACTTTATTTTATATTATTTTTTTGACTTTTTGACTTTGGACTTAGCTGGAATGATTTTGGCTTTCTTCAGCTATTTTGGCTTTTTTGGGATTTTTCACTGGCTGTTGGAATGTTCAATTTTGTTGCTAGCTATTGGTACACCGAATGTGTGATTTATGCAATAGATTGGATTAGATGGGATTGATGGTAGGAGATGGAGGGATGAAAAGGTTGGAAAGGAACATGAGATGGGGATGCTTGCAAAAGCAACATTGGCACATGTTGGGATGGGTGTGAAAAGAGCATATGGGGGATAGATGGTAGATGCGGGCATGATGGAGGATTTGTCGAAGCGTGCTTGGGGATATAGGTACCCAAGATGGAGTTAGGAGATGGGGGACATGAGTCACTGGATGGAGGATTAGCAATGGTGGATGCCATTATGCATTGGGTTTCAACTTTTTTCTTTGGGATCCACATGGTTTTGGATTTTCTTTTCATAGGCTTTTGCATTATTTTGCATTCTTTGATTGGATTTTTTCTTTTTGGAGTATGCCTTTTAGAATAGACATATGATTGCCTAGGATGTGGATTTTTAGCTTTATGCATTTTGAAGTTGGCATTTACATTGTTGTGGTAAGCTCTGGGAAGATGGTTAGGAGAAGCTTTGTGAGATGAAGAGGATATGGGAGAGCATATAGGGGGATGATGATGGATGATGTGCCTCGATATGTGCCTTTTCTGATCTTGCATAGGAATGGAGGGAATAGGATTTGAATGATGGTCGATAGGAGGATGGAGGATGGTAGATTTTGGGACATAGGGACCCAAAATGGATTTAGCAGATGAAGGGGGGATATGGTAGGTTGTTTTAGGTTGCAAAGATGGTGGAGGTGGGATGACATAAGATTTCTTGAAGGAGTGATGGGAGGCTGGCATGGGGGGTTTGGAGATAGGCTTGGTTTGGGGGTGTGGTGTACCAACACCTTTAGATGGTGAGCCTTTGGATACATATCCAAGATCATGAAATCCTAGATTTTTTTGTGCAATAATAGGCTTTCTGATTCCTTGCTCTTGTGGTCCTAAACCTTGACCTTGATAATGCCATCGATTGAGCATTTGAACTGGCTGAGGATACTTTTTGCTTGCAAAAAATGGTGGAAGTGCTTTATCAGATGTACTGCAATAGGGAGATACTATTCTTAATTCTTCTGCTGAGAGGAGGCCACTACGGATGAATGTAAGTGAACCAAGAGGGTATATTATAGATGGTGAAATAGATTGGATAGGTGGTAAGATGGAAGCATGGAGTGGAGGAGATGGTAGGATAGGATCTTGATTTAGCTGATGGGATGAAAATATATCCTGCAGTAGAGGAGGTATGGCTTGAGGTTTTGGAGATGGAGGGGATAGTGACTGCACTATGGATGGAAGACATGGTACAATGATATCTTCATTTATGCTTTGGGGGATGTCAACATGCTTTTGGGCAGGATCTTGATAGGATTGGTTTGGAGTGGATGGTGCGATAGGAGGTAAAGGGATGAACTCTTCAAAGGTAGCAAATGGATAGATGGGAGATTCAGTAGTGGAGATGGGTGAGTAGAAGATGGATGCATAAGGGTCATTATAGGAGATTTGGAAAATACTTGGAGGTGATGTGGATAGGATTTGGAGGGTTTTGACAGATGGTGGGATTTTGATGCTTGCAGGAAGTGGAAGGATTTTAAGCAATTTGATGGATGGTATGGGGATGATAGCTATGGGAGATGGAGGTGATATTATAGATGGGGAAGCTTCATTACTGACTACTTCACATGGTTGGATTAGATGACATGGCTTATCGACTGCTGGAGGCAACTTTTCTTGTATTTCCTCTAGGAGATTCCTTGGAGACTCGTGTGTCAGAGGTGGAGGTGGATTGATAGGATAGCTAGTGTGATGGGGTGGAAGATTGGAAGCTTGGTTGATTGGGTGATGGAGGAGAAACTGGGATATCAGATGGCATGACTAGATAGTTTGGAAGAATGCATAGATTTTGTGGGATGCTTGGGGGAATGTTTCTAAGGCTTTCAATATACCTGTCATAGTCAACAAGATTTTCATCATCATTGGAATAGGAGGTGGCGAGAGCAAGGACAATACGACCGAACACATCATGATAGGTTTGGGATTTCATGTTTTGATGATGAGTCAGATGGGGATGGGGTCTTGCATATGGATGAACACGGAAGCTCATGGTTGGATTTGGATTAAGCGCAGATTTTGGATTGGCTGATGAAGGATTTCCTAGGGAGAGTCAAAGCTGTATGACAGACCTAAGGAGGATTGGCTAGAGATTTTTGGCTTTCCTGTGGATGGAAGACTTCAAGGGCATGCTATCAAAAAGTGAGAGTTTTGCTTTCTTATGCTCTGGATTGGTGGAGATTGTGTCAACTTAAGGATAGACTAATGATCCTATGGGCATGACACGAGATTGACCAC
Organism: Cupressus sempervirens; assembly: GCA_028749045.1. Classification (NCBI taxonomy): domain Eukaryota; kingdom Viridiplantae; phylum Streptophyta; class Pinopsida; order Cupressales; family Cupressaceae; genus Cupressus; species Cupressus sempervirens. Next base: position 472,157,348 of record CM053793.1, on the reverse strand, counting down.
TTGTGGATCCCAACCTTTAGCTCAAGGTGATGAGGGATAACAAGTGACAAAGCTAGATTACCCTAGACAAAGCTCTGCTAAAGGGATAACCTTGGTGAGGTTGGTGGATTGGTCAGATTGATTGGATATCAAATTCTAACAGAATGACAACAACTCCCTAAAGGCTTGGGTGTGATTTTGGATTGGGTTTCTAGCTGGCTGGGGGGGATGATTTGGAGAGACTTTGGATTTGGGATTGTTCTAAAGCAAGGAACTAGATAGATTTGGTTGCAACGGGGGAGCTTGGATGATTTTCTAATGAGGCAGTGACTACACTAAGTATGCCTTAAGCTAGGAGATTTTTGCTTTTTTGAGATTTTGACCAAATTTGGCAAACATTCATTCAAAAGCTATGAACAAACAAGCAGACAAAATTTTGGAGCAAGCACGTCAAACACACCAACATCCTAGGAAGCTTTCTACAAGGATGTTATAGCTAGGGAGTCCTCGATATACGCAAGGTATGTGAGGCCCAAATTCGTAGATGAAACCAAAAAGATGTCACACAGCTGAGAGGAGTGGTAACCCACTTCTCCTCTTTCACTTCTCAAGGGTATAAAGTTCCTTGAGGCTTAGCCCGAGTGACAAATCTTGATTCCAAGAGAGGTGTCTTTGGATTCACCTCCCGATTTTTATACTCTGTCGGAACGCTGGAGTTGAGGTCGTCCCAAGCGGTGATGAAATCCTCAAATAGGCCTCCTAAAAAGTGTAAAACAAGACCACATACATGATCTTGGGCTTTAAAAGACACGCGTTTATTCCAATTGATGATTTAGATTTTGTAAGCTATGATTGAAGACACTTGTGATTATGGCATACAATGTTCATTCCAATTTGACAGCATCGTCAGCATAATGAAAGTCAAAAGATCGCCAACATAAGAAATGCGAGCATCATTGAAAATGCATCCAAACCATGCAATGTTCATTGATTGTTAGGCATTCAAGATTAAGTGTGAGTTTGTTTTAAGCCCAAAACAAAGATGTGTGAAACTCGATTGCCAAGCGCACGCCCGGAGGCCCTCCATGTCAAGATTTGTCTAATTTTTATGCCCAAATGAAGTGTGAGTGAGATTAATGCGCATTCAAAGAATTTTCTAACTTAGAAAAACCACTAAAGACCCAAGTGAGTGGAGTTTGATCTTTGTGGAGCACTTAACACCCTCTTAGGTAGGCCCATCCTCATAGATGGCGCTGAGATTGCAACCAATGGTTAAATTGATGGGTGATTAAAGAGGGTGAGTCCAACTACAAACTTACTCAAAGCGTCTTTATTAGTTTTTAAAACTTAGAAGATTTTAAAAATGTGGATTATTTTTATGCCCCAAAAGATGATTATTTGATCTATGGCATTCAAGATTGGATTTGTTGTTTTAATCATGCATTCATAAAAAAAAAAAACTTGATTTTAATCCATGGAACTCAAGAGTGATTTTAGCAACATGCATTCAAAGACAAGTGATTAAACATTCAAGTTTTTTCCTTTGAGCATTCAAGATTGAGATTTTCTGTGTTGTTTTAAGAACTTTGAAGTGCTTTATTTTAACCTTAGATCATTCAAGATTGTTTTGGACTCAAAAGTGAAAATGACTCTTTGGACTTTGGTTTTCATTCAAGATTTTGTATTCTAGTTTGCATATTTTAAGCCCAAAAATGATATTCCTAGATTGTTTTGATGCATGAAAAACCTAAGAAACATTCAAAATTTTGCAACAAGACATTTTTTTGGAACAAATAACAAAGCTTTTAGGACAATTTTTGGCAACCATTTAGGACTCTTAGTTTTCATGAGATTTTTAAAAGAAGTTTAAAATGTTTGCAAATGAGGTTCATTTTATCCTTGATTGATGCTTTGAGTTTGATTTAGATTTTAGTGTGCATCTAGTGTTGATTTTGAACCTTTTGAAATGGAAACTTGAAGTTCTTTTTAAATTCTCAAAAATGAAGTGTTCCTAACTTTGCATGAATGCATCTAAAACCTTGATGTTGCAAGGATGCAAATGATTGGATTGGTTTAGTTTCACTTGTTAAAAGATTTTTTCTTTTTTGCAAATTTTTAATTTTTTAATGGATTTAAGTATGATTTGGGGGTTCATTTTAAGCACTAAAAAGAAGTGTGTATGATTTTGCTTCCTTAAAAAAAAATTGCCAAGATCTCCCACAAGAAGAAGAAGAAGAAGTAGATGGAATAAGAAGAATATAGACAAGAAGAGGAAGAAGAATTCCAAGTGCTTTGTCCACCTATAAGCTTGAAAAATCTGCAAATACTATGAGATAGACTATGAGTTCCTTTGTCTTCTCCATGCTCATGTGGACCTACAAAACCAATTTATACAATCCTACCAATCACAAAAACAAGCAAAATTAGCCAAAATTAGCAAATGACATACAAAACTTGACTAAAAAAGCTAATGAAGATGACCCATGTGGGGTCCCACCGGGCGTGCCAAAATGTATATGAGCAATGTTAGTATGCTAATAGAAACCAAATTTAAATAAAGCTTCTACAAACTAAACAAAATTCATAAACATCAAGATAGACTAAGATGAGCTCTCAATTGAGAATATGAGTCATTAATGGGCTCTCTTAATGAGAAGCTCTCTTGTTGAGTAGCTTTGTCTAAATAGATAGGATGTATGCTCAAGCTTTATGCTTCAAAAACGGCTTCAAATGGAGTTGGAATTTGGGTGTGAGTGTATGGTTTTGATGTAAAATGGCTTCTTAAAATGGCATTATGACTTCACTTCATGGATTGTGTTGTTTTGCAAAGGGGAAGGATCCAATTTATAGGCAAGAGGCTTGAGGGATTGAGGGCTAAGATGCAAGGATGGGAAAAAGCTTATGGAAGGCTCAGATTGCATGAGAGGAGAGCACATGGATTGTGCTTCCTTACAGCCAATCAGGGAGTGACACATGTCACAGGGTGAGAGGATGGAAGAAAGAGGAAGGATGAGTCAACAAAGGAGGCTCAAGGGATAAAATCTTCACAAAGACCCTCATAATGGCTTGTAAGAGCAATGAAAGGGCTTTGGAAGAGTCATTTATGGCCTAGTGGGCTTCATAAAGTTTTATGGTTGGGATATTTTGAGGGAGATGAGAAGAATTTCGACTTGGGCTTGATTAGGAAAGTTTTAAGCTTGCTTAGGATTGTGCAAATGATTAGAGGATGGATGAGGATGGTTTAGGATTAGCTTAGGGATAGGCAAGTGGATGGCATTTAATGAGGGTGGGTGAAGGAGGAGATTTTTTTAACTTTGGCTTGGATTAGTAAGTCTTAACCCATGTTTAGAGAATGTGACAAGGTTAGGAGGGGATTAGGATTAGGTTTAAAGACATCTTCTAGAAGAGTCTAGACTTCGGATGAGGATAAAGACTTTCTAGAATAGTCTAGAACTTCCTAGGATGAGGATGAAGACTTTCTTGAAGAGTCTAGAACTTCTTAGGATGAGGATAAATTAGATTTTTAGGAAATAAATAAAGTTTTATTTATTTCAAGGGTTTGGGTTGAGGAGATATTTATTAAAACTTTTTTAATAAACATGATGATTAATATTTAATCTTAATTAAATATTTTGAGTTGGGATTAGGGGTAGGAAATGATGGGATTAGCCTTTAATCAAAATTAAAGAAGGATTAGAAGATTTTGGAATAGGTTAGTGGTCTTAAGGAAATTGGCCAAGTTTTGGGCAAAAAATAAATTTTTTATTTATTTTGGGTTTTTTGGTCAATTTATTAATTAAATAATTAATAAATAAGGAAATAATGTTTAAATAAGATTTAAACATTTTTGGGAGGGATTCCTTAATTAAATATTTTTAATTAAGATAAAGGGATTTAATGGCATAAAAATAAATAAATTAATTAATTAATAAATGATGATGTCATTAGAATTTTTTCAAAAAATAAAAATACTTTATTTTCTAAAGGTTTTTAGGTGTCTACAAGCTCGAGTAGGAAGTGGAGCACATTGATGAGGCTCTGTACATATAAATCAAGAACAGATCACTTGTATGTATGTGTACACTAGAAATGTGTCACACTCTAAACCCTTCTATCCAAATGATTCCATGAGTTGGAATGCTTGGATGCCGGCTTAGAGCTCCCTATCCACGGAGTGCAAGAAGTTAGTATTCAAGCATGAAGGCTCTCAACCAAGCCTTAGAAATGTACTTCTTGCTAGTAAACCATGCAATGGGAGGTTCTTTGAGACAAGAGCAAGAGTGCAAATATCTTCAAAGAATCCCTCAAGAATGCAATGCAAGTATGGAAATTAAGCTAAGATGATAATGCAAAATGCAACTATGCTAAGCATGTATGAGAGTGTTACAATACTGTTATTTAAACTATGTGAGATAGATCATTACAAAAAAATAACTAAACTAGCATGTAAGTATGAATCTAAACTAGTGTGCAATGGTAATGAGAGAATGAGACAAGAAATGAGAAGTTCTCCACAAAGCTCCAAAGAAACCTATTAGAAAACCTGCAACATAACAATATTCAAAAGATGGATGGATCCTTTAAGGGGGAAAGCTCTTTCCCTTTTAAAGTCGTACGGATGGTAGAGATCAAGATGAAGATGGTGGATGATCAACGGTGGAATTCGAAAATAGGTGTGATCCATGTGCACACACAAGTCAACCAATAGAATATAAGTTGACTTGTCATATAAGACAAAAAGTCTCACAAGCCTTTTCTTTTAATTGTAAAATAGAAAAAGGACTTTATGTATGCACTTTAAGTGGGTTAGAAGAACGAGGTGTTTTATTTAATTAAAAGGGGACATGTTCTTTTAATCAAATAATGAACTTGGATAGCATAGTAAAACTATAGGTTATAATCAAATTAATTGATTATTTAGCAATTTGGCCTAGGTAAGTGATTAAATTAAATTAACCAAAATGGTGAGAGGGGGGTTAATAGTCTAGATGACCATTTTTAGGTGATTACATTTGCCCCTCTTTGACTAATGCGTGATCGATCTGGGAACACATTATGTCAAAGAAAATTGAAGCTAAGTAGGCAGTGGTAGATATAGATGTCTGATTCCAAAGAATGAAATGCAGAAATAGATAGCAAGTCCTGAATGCACAGCCTGATAGTGGTAAAACTGAAAACTAGGAAGATGATGTTAGGATCAAAAAAGAATTCTAACACCTAGCAAAGCAAATAGATCGAGAGCAAGTGATAAGGTCAAACAAATGCTCCTCAAAAATAGATAGCTATAACAATCAGCAGTAGAGTATTTCTGCCCCCTCGGGATCAAAATTGGAATGAGGTAAGGGGACATAGAAACAAGCTAGATATGAGAAAATTGAGAATATAGCAATGTCCAAGATGACAGATAGATGATTAGAGCCCAAGAATGACTATAAGAAAGTGATTAAATGCCCCAGTTTGACTTAGAGTTGACCATGAAAGACACAGTGTAAAATTAGGTCAAATCTAGTAGAAAGATGATTTAGATGTGAAAAAGTGACTAGAAGTAGATATGAAGCATAGAAATGATGAAGACATGAAGAAATGAAGATACCCCAACGATGATTCAAAGATTAGACCTCAAACGGTCAGCTAACTGCTCAGAAGAAGGCAAAATTTTAAAATGCAATTGTGACCATCAAGATGAACTTGGATTTCGATTTTGATCTCAAAAATGGATCTAAGACATCAAAATTAGCTAGGGGTGCAATTTTTGCGCAATTCTGAGGAGTTTGAAAATTAGGTCAAAATGAGGTTGGAGGCTATAAAAGGGGTCCAAGTGTCATTTTCACTATTCATTTTTCTTTTTGTGATTTGAGAGATTTTTTGAGTGGTCCACATAGCATCATGGCTCAAGCGAACATTCCTCTTCATCGACACTATTTCGAGCGTAGCCAGTTACATAACCGGCCAGAGCGATATGGGGTGCTGGTAAGTAATTACTTTTTTTGTCGCTTTTCGAGCTTTTTGTGAGGTTTTTCGCACGTTTTAAAGTTTTTTGAAAAAAATTTGCGCAATACTTTTAAAGTATCACACGGGTATTGAAACAATGTCGCGCGACACTTTTTTCAAAAAAAGTATCGCATCGCTGAGGGAAAACTGTCGCTACGGCCATACCCAAAGGTCGCACGAAATGGTGTGAAATGTCGCACGACAAAAATATGTCGCATAGCCTCAGAAAAAGTGTCGCGCGACACTGTTGCAGAAAAATGTGTCGCACAAGGCATATAAAAAGTGTCGCATAGATTTTTGTTAATGCTTTTTTCGTCATGAGACTGTTATTGATAGTTGCATGTTTTACCTGGATAGGAGGTATTCCTGGCATTACAAATCAGAGCTCCCAAGATTGTGGGTTTGCACGTTTAGTGATGAGGAGCAGACTGCGCTAGTGGCTGTGGGTTTGCGGTGGGTTGTACGGATGCCTCATATTCGAGCAAACCATGGTTTGTTGTCTGGACTGGTGGAGAGGTGGCATAGCGAGCATAACACCTTTCATTTACCGACTGGCGAGGTGTCTATTACCTTGGAGGACGTATATCACATTTTGCAAGTGCCATGCCATGGTGAGCTGATAAGTTACTTGATTAGTAGTTTGTTGATTTAGCGATTTCGATGTTGGATGCCAGGTGTACTGATGTTAAGTTTGGTGATGGCACAGGTGTACTATGATACGACCTCGACAGAGGGGTGAGTGCGAGTGCAGGAGCTTTTCCAGGATGTGACCATTCTGGACTGTCACTTGAGTTGGGAGAGATTGATGACTGAGTATAGATATGATTATCCTTTGCCCAACTTGTTATGTTCTTTGGTAGCCCAGGCCCTGGTGACAAACCGAGGCCAGAAGGGCTTTCCACTAGGATGGGGTTGACTGGTGTATAATTTGATCTCTCAACCACGTAGGATGGCATGGGGGCCTGCCATATTGGCAAAGATGTATCACGAGCTCCATGAGATAGTATACCATGAGGGTGGGTCATGGGCATGTGGAGCAGTGTTAGCATAGATCTGGGCTTGGGAGCACATCGTTGTGATCCAATCGTCAGTGCAGCCATGAGAGCCCAGCTAGCCTTATATTTTTTGTTATAAAGGTTTTATCCCATAGAGACATAGTGGGGATGTGACCTATTATTGGTGGGTACTTGATGAGCTGATGGCGTTCACATGGCGACCATACTGGGAGTGTCAGCAGTGGTCAGATTCATGGGAGCTAGAATATATGCGGTATAGCAGACCACTGGTGGGTCAAAGCACAGACATTGTGGAGCAGTTTGTGATCAGTCACGTATGGCAGCAGTTTGCAGAGCGGTAGGTGGTATCAATGGAGACCGCTACCGATGCCCGAATGCGCATAGACGAGGGATTAGGGTGGCTATCGATATTGGACTATTAGACAACAGTTCGGGATACAACGGTGCTAGTAGTGACTCCTTGGGATTATCGCCCAAATGTGGCAGATGCAGGGGCAGATCCAGGGTATCTTTATGAGATGCAGAGACACCTATTCCCTCAATTCATAGATCCAGATGTGGCACCTGCAGGAGGGGGAGGCGGAGGTGGTGGGGGAGGAGGAGGCGAAGGGAGAGGGAGGGGGAGAGGCGATAGGTAGATAGAGGGGGAGAGCTCCCGAGCAGGGTAGAGGAGGACACAAGTGCAGATGATGCAAGAGGCAGAGGAGTCATCAAAGTCTGATGATGATGATGGTGAGGAGGAGGAGGTGCCCCTAAGGAGACGACGAGTGATGAGAGTAGAGGCACTCGTAGAGCAGCCAGTAGGAGGAGAGAATCAGGGTGCAAGGATATGTGCCTTGGAGGCAGAGCTGCAGGCAGCTTGGGTGACTATTGCAGTACGGGATCAACAGCTAATGGATGAGCGGGCACGAGCATATGAGCTATGTCGAGAGCGAGATACTACGAGGCGAGAGGTAGCACATCATGGTGCACGAGCTGCATATTATTATGCCACCTATAGGAGTATGGTACCACCAGGACAGGGTCTTCCTGACTATTCAGAGCGAGCGGGTAGATCAGAGGGCACAGTGCAGCCACTAGATAGGAGACAGGCTCCTCCACCAGGGCCAGCACCAGTCGTAGAGGGTGGTAGTCAAACATGATGTGATAGTTGTGTTTTGATTGTACCTTATGTATTTTTGAGACATATATCTAGATTTTGGATCCCATAATTGTATATGTACCATGACACATTTGATATATATATATATATATATATATATATATATATATATATATATATATATATATATATATATATATATATATATATATATATATATATATATATATGAGATACTGGGTTTATCGATATTCTTGTGTACTTGTCTTAAAATGTATGTTTTAGCTTTCATGTGGTGTTTCAGTTTTTGTTTTTAGCTCATGTATGTGTATATGCTCACGTGTATTGATTTTGATCTCTCATATGGATGGTAAAGACTTTCAATGTTTTTTTGTGAAAATGTGACACTTGGATAGATTGTATGTGATGTTTTTGGATTAACCCCTTGTGATGAGAGGATAGCAAAGGAATGTAGTGAAAGATTAAGGAGGTGAAATGACATGAAGAAGTGAAAGATGAAAGTAGCTAGCTGATATGTCTGCGAAAAGATGAAGAGAGAGCTTTTCCCCATATGCAAGAATGCAAGACTAAGGTAAAAAAATGAACCTAAAATGCAAGCTAATATGCAAAAGTGGTTTACCAGCAAGAAGTGCATAACATTCAGACTCTTAATTTCATCATTGAGCATTTATTAGGGACATCATGAGATCATACAACCATCACTAGTATAACTATGCGGATATGAATATGATCGATATCAGATAGGTATGTGGAAATCCAATCTAAGCATTAGAGACATGGAAGTCAAGATAACTACGCAATTAGATTCCCTAAGTTTAATTTAGCAAGATTACACCTGTATCAAGACATAAGCGCCAGTATAAACCTTGAGTGTGGTCTTGCAAAACAATCAAGGATGATACATTTGTAAGTCAAAAAGTTGAATAGGACAAGCATAAATGCTTACAACATTATAAACACACAAAGTATACCCACAAGCAGAAATCAAGAAAATACGTCCCATGCCCCCAGTCTTCTAGTCAATGACATTCTCAAAAGACTATTAGGGAGGGAACACATGGCAAAGAAATCATCATAGACAGCACACAAAGTAGATAAAGGTCAACATAGCTCAGTCGTTTAAGTGTTAAAGTGCGTGTGTGTAAGTCACTTGGCCATTTCTTCAAGACTTGATTCTGATAGTGAGAAATATCGCGACATTAGAGATTGTAGTAAACTATCTAAAAAGTGTTGAGAAACACTTGATGTCAAAGTGGGAGAAGTGTTGAGAAACACTATTTTGTGAGTTTTCAAAGAAACCCTAATGCACAAGAATACCTCAAAAGGCTAAGTAGCTATGCCCCCGAGACAAGGATAAGAAACAATTCCAAGCCAGGAAATGTGTAGTGAAGTGGATGATTGAGATTGATAGACATAGGTGCGAGGGTTTCAAGTAGCGCCTGTTTCTAGGTTTTCACCACTTGACAGATTGGTTAATTTTTTTTATTTTTTTTGGATTTTTTTAGGATCATAGATATATACAAGATAGCTGAGCAGCAAGCCTCTAAGCATAGAACTTCTTCAAGTGTAGGATGTTGATAGGCTCTGCAAGTTCTTCACCCTTTGAAGTAGACAACTAATAAGCACCAAACCCGAATGTTGCTGTGATAATGTAAGGACCCAACCAGTTAGGTTCAAATTTCCCTTTCTGCTCTCGATGTTGCTGATTTTTTGGATTCTCTCTAAGCACGAGTTCACCTACTTGAAACTCATGGGGGTGAACCTTATTCTTATATTGTGTAGACATGCACTTCTGATAAGCTCTCATGTGATCAAAAGCAACCTTGCGACGTTCATCCAGAGTTTCCAGTTCTTGTACTCACATAGCTCTATGATCTTCATCGGTTATTAACCCATGTAAGGAGATGCGCAAGGAAGGTATTTCAACTTCTAACAGGAGAACAACCTCAGAGCCATAGACTAGAGAAAAGGGGGTAGCCCCTGTAGGAGTACGAATGGTGGTTCTATAGGCCCAAAGTGCCAGATTTATTTGCAAGTGCCAATCTTTCCCAGACTTGTGAACTGTGCGGTGTAGGATTTTCAGCAGTGTTTTATTAGAGGCCTCAACTTGGCCATTCCCTTGAGGATAGTAAATAGAGGACCAGTGTTGCTTGATTCAAAACTTTTTGCACAGCTGCTTTAAGTCCTTATTCTTGAACTACCCTCCATTATCCGTAACAATAGAGGATGGGATACCATATCGGCAAATGATGTGATTTAGTATAAACAGGGCAACATGTTTGCCTATAGCAGCAAATAATGGTATAGCTTCAACCCATTTAGTGAAATACTCCATTGCTGTGATGATGAATTTATGACCGCTAGATGAGCTTGGATGAATCTTTCCTACCAAGTCAAAGGCCCATTGCTAAAATGGCCAATATGTCACAGAAGGGATTAACTCTCACCCGGGAGCATGTATCAAGTTGCCATGGAGCTGACATTTCTGACAGGACTTTGCATAGTGCACAACATCAGCTTGCATGGTGGGCCAGTAATAACCTATCCTAAGCAGTTTTCGAGCAAGTGCAAGGCCATTAGAATGTGCCCCACAAATGCCATCATGGACTTTGGAAAGTGTCTTCTCAAACTCTTCTAGTTCTAAACACCTAAGCAATGTTCCGTCTAGACCCTTCCTATACAAGTCACTAGAGACCAAAGTGTAGTGTGAGGCATTATGAAGGAGTTGGCATTTTTGGTTGCGCGTGAGGGTTTTGAGAATAACCTGATCATGCAAGTAGGAGAAAATAACCACATAGTGGGAGGAATCATAACCCACAATAGTGCAGATCACCTGATTATTCGAGGAATCATAGGCTGGATGATGCAATTCTTCCACCAGGAACTCAAATCGTGATTCATGTTCCTGCAATTGGAGGATAGATGCTAAGGTGGCCATAGCATCAACAGCCTTGTTTTCTGCTCTAGGAATCTGTTGGAATGTTACAAAGGTAAAATAATTCCTTAGAGTGTCTATCAACTTTTTATAAGGGATCAACTTGTCATGCTTTGTTTGATATTCATTATTCACTTGATTCACAACCAGTTGAGAATCCCCATAGATGTGTAGCTCAGTTATTCACCATTCAAGGGCCATTTTGATCCCATTTGTTAATGCTTCATACTCTACAATATTGTTTGTACATGGGAACAATAGTTTGTAGGACTTTGGGATCGTATAACCATGAGGGGAAACAAACAAAACCCCTGCTCTAGCTCCATTCTGTGTATGGGATCCATCAAAAAACATCTTCCATGTTCTATCAATAATGTACATAATCGAGGCATCTGGAAACTCAATTTGCATAGGTGCTACATCTTCAAGTGGGAAGTCAGCCAATTGGTCAGCTATGGCATGTCCTTTGATTGCCTTACATTCAACATACTGAATGTCAAATTCAGAAAGAATCATCATCCATTTAGCAAGATGACCAGTAAGTGCAGCTTTACTTAATAAATATTTCGAAGGGTCTATCTTGGCAATCAAGTGAACTATATGGGCCAACATATAATGTCGAAGTTTTTGGGAGGCAAAAACTATAGCAAGGCATGCCTTCTCTATACTTGTATAATTTAGTTCATAAGCCACCAAAGTTCGACTGATATAGTATATGGCTCTTTCTTTACTTGTCTCATCACTTTGGGCTAAGAGTGCTCCTAAAGAAGAATCCATAGCTGAAATGTACAGAATCAAAGGTTTTACCAGAATGGGTGGCATCAAAACTGGAGGTTTTGCCAAGTAGCCTTTGATTTGATCTAAACTTTGTTGACAGTCACTGTTCCAAATATGGGTAGATCCTTTATGCAAATTTTTATTGAAAGGTTGAGCCTTATCAACTAATTGAGAGATAAATCTTCTTATGGATTGTAATCATCCTTGCAGACCTCTAAGTTGACTGATAGTCTTTGGTGGAGGCATATCCATGATAGCTTGAACCTTTTCAGGGTCAACCTCAATGCCTTTTACTGAAATGATATAACCTAGCAATTTTTCAAAAGTGACACCAAAGGCACATTTTTTTGGATTCAACCTAAGTCAGAATTGTTCCATATGGTCTAATATCAAACTAATGTCTTTGAGATGTGTGTCTCGTTTCTTTGATTTTTCCAGTGTGTCATCAACATAGTCTTCCATGTTTTTATGTATCATATCATGAAAGATGGTTGTCATTGCTCTTTGATATGTAGCGCCAGCATTTTTAAGCCCTAAAGGCATGACATTCCAACAAAAGGTACCCCATGCACATGTAAAAGCTATCTTTTCTTGGTCTGTGAGAGCTATCTTGATTCGGTTATACCCAAAAAATCCATCCATGAGCAAGTACATCTCATAACCTGCAGTCATGTCCACTATCATATCGATGTTTGGTAGTGGAAAGTCATCCTTGGGGCACACTTTATTGAGATCTCTAAATTCAATACAAACTCATATGGATTTGTCATGCTTGGAGATAGGTATAATGTTGGAAATCCACTCTGCATAATCAATGGCCCTAATGAAGTTTGCATTCAATAGTTTTTATAACTTTGTCTTGACCAGTAGGGCCACATGTGGATGCATTTTTCTCAACTTCTGTTTGACAGGCTTGACATTTGGTGAGATTGATAATTGATGCATGATGAGATCTGTATCAAGCCCTGGCATATCAGAGTATATCCATGCGAAGTTGACCTTATTGTCTTGAAAGAATTGAGAAAACTGTGCCTTTTCTTCGTCTGACAAAGATTGAGCTACATGGATAATTTGAGGACATTCTTCTATTCCCAAGTTGATAGGTTGTGTAGGTTCAATGAGAACCGAAGATCTATCTTGGAAATAGCTTGGCAGACTACCAAGTACCTCATCCGCAGGTGCCTCAGAGAGGTTTTCACCATTAGATATGCCTTTATTTTTACTTTTTTGAGGATCAGACATCGCCACAATGTGGTTTTTTCCATATGATCACTTATTTTTCCTTTTAATTTTTTGATTGAGGTACTTGATATCTGATTCCGTCATGTTAACCACGGGTTTTCTGGTGGAAGAAGTGACAGGTTCAATTGTGTTCAAATAACAAGCAATCTCATAGTCGTTTTGGAAAGATTGTATTTCAGGTCTTTGATTTTGGATAGACCAATCTATGAGATCTGGGTGAATTAGCGAGAGTGAGGGGGAAGTTTCAATGTGATTGACATGGAAGGAGTCATCTTTGGTGACCTGTGAAGTTGAGCCTATAGAAAATGTCGCAAATGAGTCTAGCTCAGGAATAGTCCTATAGGGACTAGCGCGATCCATTGAGACATGTTGTGAGTCAAACTCATCCGACCCTATACTAGACCGTTCGACTACATTGGGTTGGGTTGTATAGGCATGAATGACATCCACCCCTAGCTCGCAAGATACATCAGAGAGACTTTCCCACTCATACTCATGAGAATCTGTACTTTGATCCCTAGCTATGAGACAAGTAATATTCTGCCTAATTCATCCTCTATTTATGTCCTCAGAAGTAGACCCTTCTTGTTCCTATTGTTGGGAGGTAGAAGCTTCTTTATTATTAGTAGTCACTATTTCTTCTCCCCAAAGGAGGGAAATGAGAGGAACAAAGTCTTCGCCTTGTGCAGTGGTAGCAATTACGGGAGAGTCATCATCCTCTGATTCACTAGACATGAGTAATCTTCGATCATAGGTTGGTATATCATTGTTTAGCCCAAAGCCTAGACCAACAGTGTCTCGAGTATCACGACCTTGAGTGTGACTTAAAGGTTCAACTAGAGCATTCTTACAACCAGTTAAGGACCCGTGGCCCTGGTAGCCCATTTTTGTCAGAAATTTATAGCCTTTTCCATATCTTTTAGGAGAAATAGGAGTAGTCACTGTAACCTCCTCGTCTTCCTCTTCTTTGTAGATCTAGTCCCTAATGGCCTGTTCTTCCTTTTTTGCTTCTAAAGGTATGGAGGATTGCACAAAAGTGCCAAAAAGTGTCATAGCAGAAGTAGAAGACTTCTTTGTAATAGTTGGTTTCCCATAGGACCGAGGGGAAATTGGTAAGGTAGCAATAGAGTCCAAAGTGTACTTTCCCATACCAAGGCTCATCATTTTTAGTTTTTGTTCACATTCTGTGAAAGATGGTGCTAGCTCATGAGAAGAGCGATTGTGCAGGAATAGCGTTTCAACAATAGATAATGTGTTGATAGACATGGAGTTGTTGCTGAGGACAACTACTTCAGTACCATTAAAAGGGAACTTAATGCACTGATGGTATGTAGAGGGTACTGCTTGCATATTGTGAATCCATGGATGTCCCAACAACAAGTTGTATGCAAGTGGTATGTCTAAGACTTGGAAAATGACATTCTTGTCAACTGGACCAACTCTGATTGGAAGTACAATTAGACCTTTAGAAGGCCTTTCGACCTCATCATAGGCCTTTATAGTGATCTTGCGCTTAGGATCGATGGCAAATTCAAACATGCCCAACTGTTGGATTACATTGAATGAAATGATATTTAAACCTGCACCATTGTCTATCAAGACTCGATGGACGCAAGTACGAAAGATTTGAGCTTTGACGTGAAGAGCAAGGTTATGGGGATGACTGAGAGCTCGATCATCTTCTTCAAAAAAGGTGAGATAGTGAGGCGAGGAGATGTGGTTCACCATAGCTTGGAATTGTTCTGCATCAATATCTGTGGGAACGTTGGCAAAATGTAAATCTTTCTCAAGGATATCTATGTGCAAAGGAGATAACTCTAGCAATTCGAAAATGGAGATTTGTGCTTGTGTGCGTTGCAGTTGGCTAACAAGATCATAGTTGGAGATATTGGAATTAATTGGTTGCTTAGATGATGAAGCATTTTTAGGATCATTAGCAACTTTTAGAACAACCTTAGATTTCCCCCTAGTGACAGCGTTAAGTGGTTCACCCTGAGAAGACGAAGACTCAGCCACTTGGAGTACCACCTTGGGTCTAGTATCAGTATGATCTTGAGGAGTGGATCATGTCCTTAAGACCACTCTTGGTCATTCATCTTCAACATCATAATTTGGCCAGTTGTCATTGTTGGAGCTTGCCATACATATGTATTCAACGGGCTCAAGCATGCCTATAACATTATCAGTGTCAGCGTAAGCATAACTAATTTTGGCATCATGATTCTTTTTGGCAGCTACCCTTGAGGTCTCACCATTTTCATATTCAGGTAATGGTTTTTGGAAAGCCTTATGATCAACATTTTTAACAAGGCCATCTGTGACAACTTTGCCAGCTTCGATGAGGTCTTGAATTACATCTTTGAGTTTGAAGCAATTTTTTGCGTTATGTCCTTTACTTTGGTGATAGCTGCAAGTATGATCTTCTCTCCACCATGGAGGTCTAACGGGTGGATCATAAGGAAGTGAGTTGTCTAGTAAGGTAACCAATTTGTTTGCAATTAAGGTTTTTAAAACCACTTCATAAGGTTCGACCATAGGTGTGTAAATACGTCGCTTCCTCACAAATTTAGAGCCTTTGTCAAAGGGTTGTGGCTTTGAACCTTCTTGTTGTTTTGTTGCATAGATGGCATTGGAAAGGTTAAACACAGGCTCCTTAGTCTTAGGAGTGTCTACTACTCCATCATTGACAACATACTTATTTTTGTTCCAAGGTTTGCCTTTGTCTTTACCGTTTCCATTGTTAACTTTATCCTTGTTTATGGCAATGTCACCTCTTTTGATAGCAACATCCTCAATGTGATATGCACTTTCCACCATGGCGTTGAAGGATGTGAATAACTATTTTCTTAGATCAAAGTATAATTTGAGTACAAGCGTATTGACAAAAATGTCAATTTTTTCAGCCTCAGGCACTTGCCGAGGATACCGAGAGTATAAAGATCTCCATCATTGAAGGTATATTGCAAAAGATTCTCTTGGTTTTTGTTTGATGTTGCATAAGTCTAGCACAGTCATAGGATGTTGAATATTGTATGAATATTGCTGGATAAAGCATTGCGCGAGTTCATCAAATGTCTTGAGAGGGGGACTCAATTTGGTAAACCATTCCATGGCTTGTCCTCTCAAACTTCTAGGGAATAGACGCATAAGAAAGGTGTCTTCATGCATAAAGTCCATGCTAGTAGCATAGAAATGTCTCACATGGTCGTGAGGGTCACCATTTCCATCGTATTTGTCATACTTAGGAACCTCCATATCCTTAGGAAATGGCAGCATGTATAGACTCCTATCAAATGGAAGAGCACAAATTGATTCAACAAATGATGTTTTAGGTGGCTCTTTTGAAGTTTGCAGTTGTGCAAATTGTTTCCTTAGTTCCTATATTTCTTCCCTTAAGATCTCAACCTCAGTGGGCTCTCGTTTTGGAATAATATGCTCAACATTAAAACCTTGAGGGAGTTTCCATCCACTAGCTACCATGTATCCGAAGTACTGGTCTCCATTTTCCTCTAAAGCTCTAAGCATTAGTTTTTGGGCGAAGCCATCTTGTTGAAATTTGACTACGTCTTCGCTAGTTACTTCTTCATCACTATTGTGATGAGATGGTTTAGGTGGTGAAGGACATGCACCAATGGCGGCTCTAGAAGTCCTTGGAGGCGTGTGATTACCATCATTGTTCTCAAAAGGATTTCAAGGACAAGTTCCTTTATATCCTTCATAGCGTGCCTGATTGTCAGTGTTAACTTGTTGGTTTTCTCTTTCCATAGCGTATATTGCCTCCAAAATCTTTTGGGTTTCACGTGCTTATTCTTCTAGGTGATGCTTAATTTCATTAGGGTGCACCATAATGACTATACCACTTGTATCCTTGGGTGTCTAAGAGGGTGTACCAAATGGATTTTCAAAACTATAGAGCGGATTATGTCTAACGTTAGCTGTTTGTGTTTGAGTAGACTCGAGATCGTCCACACAAAGTTGTTTGCGAGGACGCTTAGGTGGTGTCTCCAATTGCTTGAAAATGAAAGGCGTGTGGCTACTATTACCAACTTGATATCTAGTTGTGACCGACATGTAAAGAGTTGTTTTTGTTTAGTAGGACAAGAAAAGCAAGCTGAATTTGAAGCTTTTATGATAAGGACTAGTCACTTGTCAAAATGTGATAGATGGCTTGTCAAACATTGCTCAAGATCTTACAGCACGGGTGACTCGAGCCAAGCGGACGAGCGAGAAGCTTAATAGCGGATAGCTAGAATAAAATAATAGCTGAATTTTGACAAGTGATTCATCAAGATGTTTCAAGACTTACATTCGACAGACTAAACCCATCTTTTCAACCTAGGACGAATTCTTCACACACTAATACGTAGCCAGATCAAGGGTGACCAATGTGATGCTCCTTAGACCAAAGAAATCCAACTGTAAACTCTATTTTTGACCCAAAGTGACTCTAGGCGATACTTTCTCAAAAGGAGGGTGACATAAGTTCAACAAATAGTGTCGCGCAACAAAATTTTAACACAGGTGCGACGCTTTTTGTCTAAGCGACAAATATTGTAACTGAGTGTGACATAATTTTATAGGTAGTGCGACAGAATTTACTACTGACATGCGACAGATTTTTGGGTAAAAATATGTCGCACGATATTTCTCATGAGAGTGTGCGACAGAGTGCCAGTTTTGTGCAACAAAAGGTTAATTTTTGGTTTGAAGTTCGTTTCAATTTGTCAATCAAACAGTTGTTTCAATCAGACAATGTTTCATTTTGGTTCGTATCAGTAAACAACAAGGTTTGCAAACAGTAAGTGTTTTAACATGTCTCAAAACAATTGATCAAGGGTAAAAACAACCTTGTCAATACGCATTTGGGATATTAGAACGACCTTCCTAATAACTTTTTATCAGAATGTTTATGTTGCAAGAATGTTAACACTGGTCAAAACATCGAAAACAATAGCCAAGCAATCTACCTTAGAGTCATGGTTCATTACTCAACAACTTGGTCCACGCTTGATGCTCCTTTGCCTCACACCAAGTGGTTTCCCACAAGAGATATTGGCTTTGTCATGGAATTGCCATAAGCACAACCAAGGGAACACATATGGTGAGTGTAAATCTTGGGGTGATCCGGGTAGTCCACTAGGATCAATCCTTGCACCAAGAAGTTGAGCGGCAAAATAAGGTGGATACTAACTTAAGGTTTTTAGATCGGGCTTTTGTTCATAGTGTTCCTCTTGCTCCCAATCATGGGACACCTCACCTTGCGATGAGTAATCGATCTTGTGACTAGAAGAGTACCTTAAGCATTCTTGCCTAGTGATCTCCCTATGGTCAAAACCCATAAGCAATCACACTAGGCGAAGATAAACACTACGTCTACCAAAGTTTTGTGTCCTTGGTAGCTTTGAGTTTATAGTGGGTTGGAAGAGCCAGGTAATTGGCTTGTCCCCACTTGGGTCGTTCCTCTCAGGTTGTCCGAGAGTAGGCCCTCTAAAGGATTCTAACTACACAGAGTGGATCAACTTTCGGAAGTCAAGATTTTTGGTTCACCACAAGGGTGAAGAGCATACTCTCCTATTCCAATCGTTTTCTCCCAAACATGCTAGGAAGATTTAGTTACCCCTTGCTTTTGAAACCAAATGGCAAGTCAAGATTTCTGATTCACCATAAGGGTGAAGAGCATACTCTCCTATTACCAAAAGGCTCCAATCACAAGTTTTATGTGCCTATAAAAAATGAACAATTAGTCAATGCCGCACATGAAAACAAAAAATCAAGCAAGTTTGGGTTTTTATGCTTTGGGCAGCCCTGCAAACAATGTTAGTAGCCCTTGCACATTTGAAGCTTTGACATGCGTTCTTTTGTATGCAAGGTTTCATTTTTTCTTCACAAAGAGGGCAACCTGCAATCACAACTTGTTAGCCCATAAGTTAGCACGAAATAATCACAAAAACTGTGAATTAAACTTTTGTAAAACAACCTAGAAATCTACTTAAAAACAAGAGTCAGCTAGCTAAGAAGAAATTTGATCAAATCCCTCAAGGAACGAGCAAAAAAATTGTTGGGCGATACTTTTTGCTAAATAAATGTCATGCGATACTTTATAATATACTAGGGCGACAGTTTATGTTCAGGCAATACAGTTTCTTCAGCCGTATGACAGAGTTTTGCACAGAGGGTTACAGAATGTAGGCTTCAAGTGCGACACTTATTTCCAAAAAAAGTGTCGCACGATAGTACTGTGAACTGTCGTGCGAAACTGGAAAAAGGTCGCCCAACAATGCGATTGTAAAAAAAGGAAAAATGCATAACAGTAAGGGAAATGCAAGCGAAAATAGGGAAATGCAGGGTGAAACGTACAGTCTAGCCCCACAGTGGGTGCCAAAAATGTACACTAGAAATGTGTCACACTCTAAACCCTTCTATCCAAAAGATTCCATGAGTTGGAATGCTTGGATGCTGGCTTAGAGCTCCCTATCCACGAAGTGCAAGAAGTTAGTATTCAAGCATGAAGGCTCTCAGCCAAGCCTTAGAAATGTACTTCTTGCTAGTAAACCATGCAATGGGAGGTTCTTTGAGACAAGAGCATGAGTGCAAATATCTTCAAGGAATCCCTTAAGAATGCAATGCAAGTATGGAAACTAAGCTAAGATGATAATGCAAAATGCAGCTATGCTAAGCATGTATGAGAGTGTTACAATACCGTTATTTAAACTATGTGAGATAGATCATTACAAGAAAATAACTAAACTAGCATGTAAGTATGAATCTAAACTAGTGTGCAATGGTAATGAGAGAATGAGACAAGAAATGAGAAGTTCTCCACAAAGCTCCAAAGAAACCTGTTAGAAAACCTGCAGCATAACAATATTCAAAAGATGGATGGATCCTTTGAGGGGGAAAGCTCTCTCCCTTTTAAAGTCGTATGGACGGTAGAGATCAAGATGAAGATGGTGGATGATAAACGGTGGAATTCAAAAATAGGTGTGATCCATGTGCACACACAAGTCAACCAATAGAATATAAGTTGACTAGTCATATAAGACAAAAAGTCTCACAAGCCTTTTCTTTTAATTGTAAAATAGAAAAAGGACTTTATGTGTGCACTTTAAGTGGGTTAGAAGAATGGGGTGTTTTATTTAATTAAAAGGGGACATGTTCTTTTAATCAAATAATGAACTTGGATAACATAGTCAAACTATAGGCTATAATCAAATTAATTGATTATTTAGCAATTTGGCCTAGGTAAGTGATTAAATTAAATTAACCAAAACGCTGAGAGGGGGGTTAATAGTCTAGATGACCATTTTTAGGTGATTACAGTATGTACATACAATGTATGAGCATAGGATATATATGTATATATGACTCTAGAATTCTGTATAGGTCAAATTTTTATTTGATAGATAGAATTTGTGGAAATAAGTAGATATGCCCCATGAGAGTGCCAGAAATTAAGGGCTAAAACACTAAAAACCTATAATGAAATATTAAGACTTATTAGTCCTATAAAGAAATAATTTACACTAGGTTTTTGAGATTTTATGAAAGATAAATTAATGATGAAACCTTTTTGTATGGAGTTAGTATTTTCCTTGTGTAGCATGGTTTTAATGATGATAAATTGAATGAATTTAAAAATCATTTAATGTAACTTACATTTAATCAAATTTTCAAGTATATTCATGTTAAAAAACTATAATAAAGTTAGGTAAATTATTTGTAATATAATGATAATTTATATAATGTATTTTTTTGTATGAGTTAGTATTTTCATTGTGTAGCATGGTTTTAATGACATAGATTAATGAATTTAAAAATCATCTAATGTAACTTATATTCAAATCACATTTCTAATCAAGTGAAAATGATATATTAAAAATACATTTCATTAATATTAAAAAACTAAATAGAAAAGATAATGCTTATTTTGGCTAGTATTCCAATTCCACAATGTGCAACCAAACAGAGGAAATCTGTAATCTCACAATGAATTCTTGGTCAACCAAATGGTCCCAAATTGAATTCCCTAATCATAATCTGGATTCCAAATTCCAGAATCCCAAAGCCAACATTCCGAATGTCAATGCTTAATTTATATCCTAGCAACCAAACGGGCCCTTAGCTTTAAATCATAATTTTTCCATTCTAGGCTTCCACTAGGTTTGCTTAAGATCCGAGAGCAATCATAACTTCTTAGTTTAAGCTTCTTTTCCATCTATTTTGATCAAATTGTTGAGTTTAATGTAATGTTATATGAATATACATCAAAGTATATACAACTAGGGGTCGATATGGCTAGAATGATAGCATCGTCTTCTAAGTAGATATTTTTCTCATGCAATGCATTGGCCATAACAAAATTAGGTTTAATAATGAGTTTAGAGGCAAAACAATCCTTACCTCCCAGTCCTCCATCCTTATCTATAATCTCTGACGACTGACTATCCAACACTTCAAACAAAGTATTTGTCTGAAACTTCTGACAACTTTCCACATCTTTGACTAAAACACTAAGACCAAGAGTGAAAGACGAATGCACAAAGACAAAGGCACTCTCAGAAGAGAAAGAGCAACTCCATCATCTATAAACCACAAAGCCAAATAATACAAGAACAATAACTGCTCAAGGACAAAGTAAGGGGGTGCCTTCACGTGGGACAAGGTTGACTTGCTCATATGAGCCACCCTTTGGAAAAACTACATTCTCCATTCTACCTTCATTTATATTGACAATGCAAACAAGGATGCAAAAGCGTCAAGTTCCTATCGAAAGTTTGTTGTTTTTATAAATATTAAATGTGAAAGGTGAAGAAGACCATGGTGATTACTGCCAATTGCGATTATAGACAAAATTTGAATTAGACATTATAATTAAAGTCACAGTTTCATTGTGAAAACCAATTCCATTATTTTATCATGTCCCTTAGGAGGAAGAATAGTAGTATAATACTATAATAATAGGAAGAATTTTATTTAATTTAAGGACAATAATTTCTTCCAAATTTTAAAAAATCAAATTGGAATGGATTTATGAATTATTTGAAATATAATATAGATGAAAACTTTATAATTGTAAAAAGTAATTGAATAATAAATTGTTGTGATTGGACAAACAAATAAAGGAAAAAGTTGCACTCCCTATGTAACACAAAACAACCACACAAATTGTCATATTCTGTTGAATTATTTTAAATACAATAAATATGAGAACTTTATAAAGTGTTCTAATTGGACAAACAAATTAAAAAATAATAGTGCATTGAATGCTATAGTTTCTATAGTTTCGTGCCTCCTGCTTGAACTAATAAATTATAATTTCTTAAATTTTACTTACAAATAAACAAACTATATGATAATACGTAATGCATGTGTTTATTTATAGGAAAATACATGATGCAAGGGTATGTTTATCACCTCACCCTAAATATTTAGCGCAAGCGAGTGATTTATCTCTTGACAGTAGCCCAATTAAAATCCGTCGAGTTTTTTTTTGGGCCCAAAAGCTCTCTTTTTATTCGGGGCAGAGTAAATAGAGAAGCCAACTTTCTGTAAACCTTGTCTTCAAATTCAATCTTCCAGGCAGGCAGCTGAAGGCTTTAACAATCCTTGCTGAAGTATTTGTTGCTGATGCAGTGGTCCTAAACACTGGAAAATTCAATGGATTCTACCTAAAGTCTACGACATTGCCAAAATAATATATGTAACGCATGAAACAATGTTAACAACACAAAAGCTACTTCGCCGGGCTTGCCAAATTACATCTTGTATCAAAACCTTGACTATACCTACCAGAGAAGT
Source organism: Cupressus sempervirens (assembly GCA_028749045.1). Lineage (NCBI taxonomy): Eukaryota > Viridiplantae > Streptophyta > Pinopsida > Cupressales > Cupressaceae > Cupressus > Cupressus sempervirens. Next base: position 472,134,487 of record CM053793.1, on the reverse strand, counting down.
CAGTTCAATTCCCCAATTCAATAGAAAACTGCTTGCATACAATAATTTCTATTGTTACTCGCCGGCATTTATATGGAGAATACCAAACAAGTTTTGCAGCAGCGCTTCTGCTGTTGAGACTGTAGATTGGAGCCAGAAGTGGCCCGCTGTGGACGCATGCGAGGAATCCAACATTGAAGCAAATGATAAGGACCAAGGAACTTTCATTACAGTCAAGGCATATTTGCTGGGCACAAGGTTCGTGTTTGTGATTTGATTTGTGGGAATTTGATCTTATAACTTTGCTTTGAGTTATAATTCCCTGGATTCTTTTATTTGGAATTTTCTTTTCCAGGGTTTTACATGCTAAGTGTTTCGTATCTGTAGTGTGGACTTGAAAGGTTTGCAAACGGAGCCTCTGTTCGATGTAGTTCCACCCAATTCTCGTAGCGCCAACAATGTTGTGCTTAGGGTGTCGTCTAGGAACACGCTTGAATATTCTTCTACAAAAATTGTAAGTGCACTAGTTTTATACCGCTGATTAATGTGAGGGCGTTAAAAAACAAATTTTATTTCCATTAATCGGTTTAAACTTATATATTATTTCAATTTGGTAATTTCACCTTTGACTTCACCCGGGCCTTATACCCAGCCTTTTCCATTGTGGTATGCCAGACTCATTGATCCAATATTTAATTCAATTTTAACACTTGATCATGCTCGACTATAGTGTATTCTACCGAGTCTGGTAGATGCTGAAGCATTGTTTATGGATATACTGTGTATTTCCACGGGTAGTTTGGCTTAATGAGTGACAGTATGAACAAATCCCTTCTTTTGAGTACAATAGAAATAAATCCAACAATGAGAGAGTTCCCTTCTTTTAGAGTATAAAACCTCCTTCGGTTTGAAAGGGGACACTAAATAGAGCTAGTGCCTCTCAAGCAATATATCATCCCCGAGTCAGATACAGCTCGAGATGTAATAAAAAAAGCTTCCATTTTCCTGTTCCTTATAACCTTTATGATCTCTTTGAGCTCTATCTGTGTTGTATCGGAGAGCATGAGTATGGTTTTGGTATCAAATAGGCCATTATGTGTGTCCATCTGCAAAAAGAGGATGTCAGTTTTACTGATAATGCACCCACTACAATGAATTTTCCCAAAAATGTGATAAGATGTCTCTAAAACTGAATAAGAACATCAGAAAAGGATTTGGAAGGTTCCAAAACGCACAATGTAACTGGTAACTGGTCACACCCCTATGCCTATTCGAAACACCTATTAAATAGAGCATATGTGTAATTGAATGGCATGATGTAAAAACTGATTGCAATTTTCAGCAATAATAGACAAAGAAGCGTTGCAAAATATTAAGACAGAGGTCCTCAACAACATTATAATAGATTAGCACCTTTCCAAATTATAAGACATACATGTAGATTGTGTGCGCAGTCATTAAAAATAAAATGTTGTTCTCATCATACAAGGAACAAACACTTAATCCTTATCTGCAATTAAGTGAAAAATAATTATCCAAACACATAGCTCATCGACCAATTAATGCCTTAAAAATAACGCTCTTTATTCCTTGTATGATGCACACTTGTTTGGCACATAAAAATTAGCTGGTCAAATGATTCCTGAGTCCTTTTAACGAATAATACTACGCCTTTGTTGTATAATCCCATTATGATTCACAAAATCGCAACACCATGCTGGCAGAACTTCTCACTATGCCAATGAAAACATATTATACTTAAAATGATTAAGCATTGTAATTTCCTCTTTTTGAAATGGGATTTAATAATAAATAAATTAAAATATTAAAAATAAAGTTGTAATATATGTATAATCAAATTAACTTTAATGAATGGTCAAAAGGAATGAAATGAACAGTAGTGACTTCCTCAAATATGAGATATAAATGGGATGGATCATTTCATTTGAGGGCATCCATATATTGTGAATGTGGAATGAAGAAAATCCATTTGAAAATGAGTTATTATTCTTGAAGGCAGTAATGAAGGGGTGTGACTCATTCCTTGTGAAGGGTGGTGACTGCTTCAAGAATGGGATAAAGGGAAAATCAATACTTCAAGCAAAGGAGGAGGGATGAATGAAGGGAGAATCATCAATTCAAGAATTCATCATCAAATATTTATTCTTTCAGCTATAAGCCAAATCAGAAATCTATTAAAGAATCAATTTATAAAATCAACTCATTAGCCGTCAAACTAATCATACTAATATCACTCATTCAACAACAATCAATCCATCAAACAATTATACGAACCTCAATTTTTAAAAACTCAATCATTCAAACATCAACGATCAAATTCTAAGCATCCACTAATCAATCCTTCAAGAGATGTCAATAAAGAGAGATCAAGAGATTGACATTAAGCTTGTACATACATCAAGATCAATTTTGAATTCTAGTTAGTATTTTTTAACTGGAATGGGTCTGAGCCCATAGGGTGGGCTAAGGTTTGGAACAACATGATCCTTTCCTACCCTTTGGCAAGGTAGGGATGAGGTCCTTTGTATTGTCTTTGGATGGGGTTTGGGCTCATGAGATGAGCTAGGGTTTGGAAGGATTGGTTCTTTTCCTACCTTTGACAAACTGCATACAGAGTTCTCAGTTTTGTCACTTTGAGTTGGGGATATGGTCCTTTAACTCATCTGATACAGCCCACCGCTTCTTACTGGTCCAAGTGATAACACTTGTGCTCACATTGAAGACATACCCGGAAGTGGACTTTTTGTCATCAACAAAGCCTCTCCAATTTGAATCTTTGTAACCAATGAGATGGGGATCTTCAGTGTTTCCATAAAGGATACCAAAGTCTAGAGTGCCTTGATATAGCGTAGGATGCGCTTTTCTGTAGCCAAATGATTTGAAGTAGAAACTGTTGTGAATCAAGATATGTAACTTACTGCAAAGCTGAGATCAGGTCTAGTCGTGGTGAGATAGACCAAACTACTAGCAAGTTGCTTGAATGCGGATTCCTTCTCAATGGGAGAATCAAACTTGATTGACAAGATTAGATAGAACTTCATAGTAGATTTGCAATACTGCATTCTGAATTTGTTAAGCAGAGGTTGTGCATACTTAGACTGAGAGATGAAGATGTCATGTAACTACTACCAAGCCTCGAGACCTAGGTAATACTGCAGAAGCCCAAACTCAATCATGTCAAAAGAATGGCATATATTTTGTTTGATTTCTTCAATCAAAGATGTCGAATTGATCATATCATCAACATAAATAACCTAAAGGATGATCTTACTACCAGTAGTTGTCCTGACATATAGATGTGAGTTAGAGGGACTTCAATGGAAACCTTGATCAGTGAGGTACTTATCAATTTTCATGTACCATACCCAAGGAGCCTACTTAAGGCCATAGAGTGCTTTTACTAGTTTAAGGACTTGGTGTTCTTTACTAGCAACCTTGAATCAAAGAGAATGTGTCATGTAAACCTCTTCCTGAAAGTCACCATTCAGGAAGGTACTCTTAATGTCCATTCGATGGACTTTCCAACCACACTAAGCTGCCATGGCTAGGACTAATTAGATGGTGCTCATCTTTACTATCAAAGCAAAGGTCTCCTCATAATCAATTTCTTTACGTTGAGAGAAGCCTTTGGCAACAAGACGAGCCTTTTACTTATCTAAAGTACTGCCGACCTTGTATTTGACTTTGTAGATCCATTTGCATCCGATGGGTTTCTTTCCTGAAGGAAGGTGTGACAGAACCCGAGTGGTTTTTTCAACAAATTATTGTGCTTAGTTTTCATAGCCTCTTCCTACTCAGGTATCCCTTTCGCCTTTGTGTATGTTTGAGGCTAATATACATTGTGAATAGTGGCCATGAGAGCAAAGTTTACAAAATTAGAAGGTTCACTCTTTTTTCGAGTAGTTCTACCCTCGATGAGCTCATCATCATGAAGATCACTAATCGTCTTAGTGCACTATTTATGTCAGAGAGTAGAAGTGCCAACATCAGAAGCAGGAGGTGTAACAAGATCATTGTCAAACAAAAGATCAGATGAATCTCAGGCAAAATCAGGTGGTGTAGTTGTATGTCTTAGTGAGCCTACAAGAGAAGGAATTGGTGGAGATAGGAACATGATCAACTAGATCCTTCTCAGTTGAAGCCCTCCCATCAGGTGGTCCTAATAGAAGATGGATATTCAAACCCTGGGATTGGAGAGTCTAATCAGCTAAATTCTTAACTGGAGGAGAGAATTGAAATGATCCTAATTTCTCATTATAGACTACATCACGATTGTGATGGACCCTAGAAAAAATCTTCGTCCAATAGATAATGATTTGGTACATTTTTGCCATTTCGAAGAGGAGAAATTAAGGTGTCAACGAAAAAGCAAAATATTGACACTTTGGAGAGTTAAAAGTACAGGGCTTGCGAAAAAGCAATGACTTAGCTATTTCGGATTGTAACTTTTTAAAGGTCTACAAAATTGCGATTTCGCTAACGACTAGAAACTTGAGCTCCAAAATCGTGATTTCAAAAAAGCATTTGAAGAAGCCTTGCAAAGTTTCGAAAAATCACGGCTTCGGAAATGGTCCCAAGACGAAGGCGCAAAAAGGTGAAAAGAGTTTCATTGAGTTTTTAAGGACAAATCATTAAATAACTTAATGTACTTTGATGATGTGACAAATTGGACAATTCACGAGGTAAATGTATGTGCGAAAGTTATGGATCATAAATGTAGAATGAAAATAAATTAATGGCTTTAGATAATTGAAAATGCAAGTGAAGCTGAGATAGAAGCTAGCAACGAAGGTTTGAAGGCATCCTCGAGAAGTTGCACAAAATAGTAAGTTCAAGCTTCTCTCACCCTAGGTACAATTTATTGGATAAAATGCCTATCAAGAAAGACACCAGCGTTAAGGAATTAAAGGAAGCACCCACTGAGAAATTAATTCAAAAGATGTTGTTAGAAAGTTTCTTGGTTCTTTTTTTGGGGGTCAAATGACTGTCTTTTCTAATGAAAATGAGAATTGTAGAGATGCTAATCATTCATTATATGGTAGATACTTGTTTTGGTATTTCTATGCAAACAGAGATAAAAAGGAACCTAGGGACGACCCACAGAGATTAGATTTAGGCAAAATTGTGGTCCCAAATGTGTTTGTAGATACAAAACTTATAGACATTGTAGCCAATCATTATGAACCAACCACCAGGACTGTAAGGAAAATGGATGGTACACCATTACTAGTCATCACAAAATCTTGTATTGAAGAATGTTTTGGATTAAGCACTCAAACCCTTACAAAAATCGATAGGGAGCACTTTAAGAATGAATATCAGAGAACCATGAAGTTCAATAGATACAGGGAAATTGCACATTTTATGTATAGGGGCCACAGTAACAAAATAATGTATGTTGATCACATGGGTCCTCATTTTGTTGAATCCTTTATAGATTTTTTCAAGTACACTTTTTTATGCATGGTCACAACTATTTAAAGAGGATGAGCAATAGTAAATTCCACTTGATTACATGTACATGTGCATGAAAATTCAAAACCCTCATACCTATCTGGAGTTTGATTTTGCTAGTGAGATTGAGAAAATCGTTCACAATCAATTGGTTAGATGGAAGACTACTAAGTCTTTCAAGAATTATTTTCTGCTATGCTACTTAATTCTCTATCAAAATGTCAGTCAATTTAGGAATTCTATGAAGTTGGCTACAATTAATGAGGAAGGCATTAGACAACCCATCCAATTGTGGTGCGCACTTTGGGATACACATGCAAGGGATGGTGATTTCATAGTATTCAGGGATGTATTTGTGCAGTGGATAGTAAGGGTACTTGGGGGAACTATCACAAGGTTGCCATAGTCGATTAAGGATATGTTGAGACCCAAAGAGTATGTAGCTGATAAAGGTTGTGAGTACAACTTGGGTGATTGGATTCTCAAGCCGAAGTAGTCATTGATAAGGCTACATGGGTGTAGACAGCAATCTCATAGACTTCTTTTGTTCGTCCCTAAAAGATTAGGTTTCTTGGAGTTTATATGGCAGTTACTATGGGTTGAGAAAGAAGCTATTCAGCCAAGAAGAAAAGGCAACATGATGCCTCACTTTATAAAGTTTGATGGATATACAGTTGGGTACAGTAAGATTCAAGAGGTGCAAGAAGTCATCATGAATAAATTTTGTTTGATTAGTGATAAAAGTAGAGATTATGATCCTGAGGGGCACATTAAAACTATAAAAGCTAGGTATGCATACCAACTGAACATTGAAGATGACATTATTAGAAACTGTGATGACTTACAAGAGGCATGCCAAAGGTTAAAGAAGTGGAATGTCTTGAATAAGATAGAGAATCAAAGGTTAAGTAAAGTTTTTCCTCATTTCCATTCTAAAGAAGATATTGAAATCTTTAGGATTGAGGAGTGTATTAAAGATTTTGAAAATTTATACCAAAAACTTTTGAACAAGAAAAGGGAAAGAAAGTTGAACATGCATCTTCTCCACCCCCTCCACCCGAAAGCAGAAAGTTGAGTTTGATAGGTTCAAGTTTTGGCCCTCCTACTCCCAAACCTCATGAAGAAGGGACTAGTACCCCTTGGTGGCCTATGATGATTCAGATGTTGAAGGATTAACAAAAAATGTTAATATTTTGAGAAACATGACATAAGGTAAAAATGCTGAGATAACAGAGCCACCTCCCAAATTTTCTAAGAAAGAGCATGGCTTCTATGCTCAAACTATGGAGAATGATGACCAATTTGATACTGAAGATGAGAGGGAGGCCATTTCTCCCAAGTTCATTGAGTAGGAGAATTTTATTCAAACACAAGAGTTCAAGGACTTTTGGATCAAATATAAATGAGGGACTTTGAGGATAGAAAGAGCAAAAGACTTGAAGGTGTTGATGAGTCTCAACATGCCTCAATTGTTCAACAAATGATGGATGAGTTGCATTTGGATGGCATTTCATGTACTGAGGAAGAGGCTAGAGAAATTGTGAGCATGAGTGCTGATGGTATTCCTTTGGGGGAGTATCCTAAGCATTGCTAGAACACTTGGGGAGATGGTTAACATGATTGACATGTTGCATTCATGACTGTGTTATCATTGATGTCAACATGGCAATAAATTTGTGAAGGCTAATAGAGCAGTAGACAGAGATCTTAGTTGTATGGACAATGTTTTGATTGTTTGGCAATATGCGTTCATGGACATGTTCTATGTTGTGTCCTGATGTTAAGGTTCAATGCGTAGTATCTAAGTCGAAGATGTACGGAAGATGTGCTTGATTTACAGAGAGCAGTACAGAGACAGATTACCTAAGAAGCGGTTTTTGATGTGTGTATTATATCTTCTAACAGAGATATAATTTGGAGATGCGCGGTCAGCTAGTAACATAAGACAGTCTGATGATATCATCGAATTCGCAAGCCCTAGTATCGCACGTGTGCGAAGTTGTATAGACTGTGAGTCGATAGTGCTATTGTAATGATGAATTCATTAATCATCTTATTATAATTAATTGGGAAAGCCTCAAGGCCGACTCAAGGAATTATTTTGAAGATATGGTATAAAGGAAAGATGTTTTCCTTATTTGTAAGAGTGTTGTCATTGTATTGAGTAAGAAGTGCGAAAAGGAGTAGAGTGTTTGGTGAATGCGAGTAAACGATCCAAGGGATTATTGGATGCGAGATTTGTGATCTGGTTACAAGATCAGGAGCGGAAGTTTGATTGACAGGAGAGAGAAAGAGGAAGGAGGAGTACTATTCATTTCTATTATTTTGCAAGGAATAATACAAAGATCATTTGGATAGTGAGTTCATCAGTCTTGTCTTGAAGTTGTTTGGACAGTGGGTCTATCTATCTTCCACAACTCCTAATAGGGTTGGAATCTCCTAACAAGGACTAATATGTATTGAATGTTGTTATAGACTCCTATTAGGGTCCATCCTCTAACAAGGAATATTTATATTAGTACATCATCTTGTGGGAACCATCCCCACCGGGGTTTTCCCTAGTTAACATATCTGGTGTTATTGTGCATGAGTATCTTGTTGTGGTTTCTGATTATATTGCTCATATGGTTAAAGTGTAATAAGGTTGATAATTGTGATATTAGTTGGATAACTGATTCACCCCCCCTTCTCAGTTATATTGGTGGACTATATATTCTAATAGAAATGGAAATGAATTCAATGATAAATAAAATGCATGTAAAAACTAGGAGGTTGGAGAAAGAACTACATGATTTAAAATCTGTTGGAAGTACTCAAGCTATTGTGGTTCAAAAAGCTAAAGATATTGATATTAAAGAAAGCCAAGACAAGGAGATGACCTCAGACGTTGATCACAAAGATTGTACTGTTAAGGTATTGGAAGAGATTCTTGTCTACAGGGTAAATCTTATATTGCCCAAATGTGATGAGGTGTTCGAGGGGTTTAATAGTATGTAATATGTTGGATTTCTGAAATAGAGAGGAAATGGGGCCCCTCAAGGTATGCATTGACCAAACTCTTTGAAGTCCCAAAAAGGGATCCAGATGCTCTTGCACAGATAAAGGCCACCATTGATTTCATTGACATTGTTATAAAGATTCTGAGTTACATAAATCAAGAATATCCAGAGCAGGAAGAAAAGTTAACGGTGACTGCTTTTGCTGATCATCCTTGTTTTCCCATCATTAGAAATGAAGAGGGTAAAATCAAACAATTGGAAGAATGGAGACACAGATCTATAGTGATGCCCCAGGTGTTGGTAACCAAATTCAAGGAGGAACATAATTTTCAAATGGATTCATTCCATGGGGTATTGAACAAAATAATTATTGTGGAAGCTAAATTTACAAAGTTTGTAACAGATCTCAAAATTGCCTAATGGAAGAGAAGGTTTATTTACAAGCCTTCACTCCAACAATCCCAAAATTTGTGTGGTCCACGCATGCCCAAATTGCCAAGTGGATCGAGGTCTATCTGAAGGTTCTGGAAGATGCTCCCAAAGACTATTGAGGAGATAGAAGAGACTTAAAACAGTTTTCATATTTTCAAGTATTAAGCAGTTATACTTTTAGTTAGTAGTTAGTTATATTTTTATGAGAAAAGGTACCAAAACCCCTATTACAGAAGAAACAATTTCAAGACAAAATGGAGATTTTTTATATGATATATGATACTATTTTACAAAAGAAATAGTATGAACTAATTTTCCATTTAATGCAATTACTTGTTTTGGATATGCAACGAGACTACTCTGCTGTATTTCCTTATCAATGAAGTTAACACAATGATGATTCCTCTATATCTATGATGGCATATGGTTTTCTAATTACTCATGTTCTTCATTGTCCCTTGGGATTATATCGTTGTTTTGATGGATTTGAGTAATTCATGAACTTGATTAATTAGATATTTACATACTGAGTTATGGTATCTGTCTAATTGGTCTCCTTTGATTGGGGTTAAATAGATTTAGACTAGGGATTGCATTTATTTCTTATTTGTCCAATGGTTGATAGGGTGCATACTGTCTCTTGAGGTTTGATCATAAAATTATGTGGGGATTGACTTTATACTACCCAAATGGATTATGGACTGATCTTTGTATACTTATAAAGATTGCATTATTAATCTTTAAGCTTGCCTAAAGGAACATTGATATAGGTACAACCACGTAGGTTTTGCAGAGCCTAAAGTGTGGAGATTGAATAAGTTGTAATTTAGTCTTTTTCGTTGGCCAAGAGTGTGTTGATATTACTAGCATCGAGCAGGCAAGGTTCGTAAGAATCCAACCAAAATTTTTGAGAACCAACAGATTGAAGATGAGATGAATATTGTCGATGCCAATTAGGCAAGAGGCTTTGCGATTATCACTGTAACCAATTAGCATGAGTTTTTGGCTCTTGGCCTCTATCTTGGTGTGTTTGGCATCAAGGATCTAGACAAATGTAATGGAGCCAAAAACATTGAGATGGCTAATTTTGGGCTTACAACCTGACCAAGCCTCTTTTGGAGTCTGCTACTTGACAACCATTGAAGGAGAGCGGTTGAGAAAATATATAGTAGTGTGGACAACTTCAGCCCTAAATTTCTTTGGAGCCTGCTTTTGTTCAAGCATAGAATGGGCCATTTTGCTGATTGTGTGGTCGCGACGCTCAATGACATAGTTTGCTTAGGGGTGTAGGGTGTTGTTAATTTTCATTTATGCTATGTTGATAAGAAGAATAGGAGAAGAGAGAGGAATAAAACTCTCTCCATTGTCAGTTGTTACAGTAATAGTGTGTTGACCATGATCTTCAACACTAATGGCAACTGTGGGTTGAGTTTCTCGATCAATGATATTGCATTGATGTGAACTAAAGGTCACATCAAGCCGAGGAGAATGTATCAAAATTTGGTTCCATGCCTAGAATATAGTGTACATCAAGGAAAATCAGTTTCCTTCCTTGTTCGACTGAATCTGAATATTGCCTTTTTGGCAGTGGTGTAAGGTTCTTGAAAAATATTTGAATTTGAGAATGGCTGGAAGTTTATGAACTGATCTCGACAATGAGTGAAGTGGCGGGAGGCACTTGAATCAATATACCAAGCAAAAGATTTGACATGATTTGTAGGTCTTTTAGAGGGCATAAAAGATAGATTCACTTGGCCCAGTGTGCTTCACAACATTTGCTTGAGTAGGATGTTGTTAATTGGCTTTTTATGCCATGTTGATTAGAAGAATGGGAGAAGGTAGAGGAACAAAACTCTCCCCATTGTCAGCTAAGAGTAATAATATGTTGACCATGATCTTCAACACCAATAGCAATTGTGGACTAATTTTCTCGATCATTAATATTGCATTGATGTGAACTGAAGGTCACATCAAGCCGAGGCGAATATATCAAAATTTGACTAACGAAGAGAAGATTGAGTTTCATGCTTGGAATATAGTAAATATCAAGGAAAATTAGTTTCCTTCCTTGTCCGACTAAATCTGGATACTGCCTTTTTTTGGCAATGATGTACTCTTCTCCTTCAAAATTAATTGAATTTGAGAATGACTGGAGGTCTATAAACCAATCCCGATGATGAGTGAAGTGGTAGAAGGCACTTGAATCAATATATCGAGCAAAGAATTTGACATGATCTGCAGGTCTTTTAGAAGGCATAAAAGGTAGATTCACTTGGCTTAGTGTGCTCCATAACATTTGCTTGAGGTTGTGAACTAGATTGCCTGGCTTGAGAAACTAAGAGTTTCTGACACTCCAACTTTATATAACCAAACTTATTGCAATAGTTTCACTGAACATTTTTTTTTCTTTGGGCCTTTTGAAGAATGAGAAGAAGGTTTTTGCTAAGAAGAGTGAGAGAACAAACCTGTGGTTTTAGTTGTGAAGGCTTGACTAATAGAAGATGAACTGATACTACTACTAGATAGTTGTTTCCAACGATCTTGTTATAGAAGCATTATACAAATATCATAATGAGTGGAAGCAATGTTGAGAGTTTCATCAAAGTGTTCATAAGAAGATTAGAGACCCTTCAGGTTGATTACCACCATGTCTTCTTCCATTTTGCGGCCAATGGCTTATTGAGATGCTCCTACAAAGATACTTGATAATTCATTATGATCGAGAAGAGCACGTTCTTTAGAAATAATGCATGACTTTTGTTTGAGGTTTCATTCAAACTTTTGAGATGACTCCAGATAAGATAAGATAAATTATTAATGTCCAATAAGAGACCACAAATGGGCCTAAGGGATCGAAAATACAAACAAAGGCCAAAAGGTAGCAGGACCACCAAACGACGTTTGAGAGAAAGGAAACAAACGAAGCAAGAAGAAAATAAAGAGAGACAATACCACACAAGAGAGACGACGAAACCACGAAACAATTAGTAGTTTGTAGTCCTCAAAAAGTAGCTCAAAATTGAAAGATAACTATTCGTTTGGAGAAGTCCGACTCTGTTGTTGGAGACAAGAGGGTCGCTGTTGCTGATGTTGTATGTGCATATGACCTTTGCACAACCTCATTGATTTGATGTGAGTAACAGTGAGTGGGTCCCCAGCTCGCTTGGTTCCTATAGTGGAGGTAATTGGAGTGAAGAAGGAGGTGATAAGCTGGTGAAGGGGTGAAAACCTGGAGGAGGATAACTCCCGTAGAGTGAGATCCTGAAGACAGAAGGCCTCCTGGAGATAGAGAGTGAGGCATCGCTAGTTGTATTTGAAGGAGGAGAGGGACTTGCATTCCCTAAATAAGCAGTGGAACCTCCCTCAAATCTCGTGGTAGATCAGACAGTAAAATATGAAGTGGATCTCGATCTCAGCCACACCCATGTTACATTGACAAAACTGTTTCTATAGTTGTTTGAGCGGAAGGAACCTATGGGAGCTGATCATTAGCGATAGAAAGTTTGATGAGTATGATTGCTTCTCGATTCTTCTCATCAAATTCATTCTACTCTGTGCTTGCTTCCTTAGGGTGTTTGGCTGTGCCCAATAGAATGTTATCAAGACAATTGTACTAAAAATGTCATCATGCGCTACTTCCAAGTATTGTAGGTGTTGTCATTGAATTTTTTACTGCCTTCCAATAGAATGTTGTTAAAATTTGCCATTGCACATTTTTTGAGACACAAAAAACGAGAAGATAAGATGGCTAAATGCACAAATTTGAATGTGCTGAGTAGAGGGGTTGATACAGGCAAATTTTAATGTGAATCTATTGGTACAAGATTGGGGGCACATAAATTGAGATGCGTGAAAAATTGCGAAGACAATCCAATTGAGATTTTAGAAAACCCATCAAGAATTAATAAATATAATGAAATTTCAGCTGGTACAGAATTTGAGGCACAAAAACCGAGACACTCCCCCATATTGGAAGCAACCTAGTTGAGCTCTTGAAAAACTATCCAAGAATCTCAAAGTATGTTTTGAATCTTGTAAAAAAATTGAGTTTCAAACAAAACCCTAGTTGGCTACAAAAAACTTCAAAAATGGCAGAAAAGAGGTTGTAGAACCATAAATCTTTAGGTTATGTGAGGACTGATGATGACCACAAATGAAGGTAAAAAACACACACAAGCAATGGTCATATTTGTTAAAAATTGGCTCAAGAAGTAGAAACTAAGCAGATTTTGACTAGAGCTTTGTAGCAGAAAAAAATGGACGTTGGTTGCTCCAAGAAAATGTGGTCCAAAAATCAGAGAAAGAAGCCTAGATCACGCAATAAAATGCACAAACAATGTCTGCTGCGAAACTGTAAAAATGAATATTGTATTTTGCCTAAGAAAACAACCAAACAATAGGTTGCAAATGCAATAGAAGTTCATTGTTTGTTAGATGACCATCCATAACAAAGTGTGAGTAGAAACGTGTTAAGAAGTAAAGTCCACACACAAGTTGGGGGGGGGGGGGGTGTGTGAATCAATTGTGAACAAATATAATTAAATCCAAACTTATAAATGTGATCTTCTATAATTAAAACAATGATGCACAATAGCAAGAAGCCATACACCATAATACAATGATATGTCAACTAGGGAAACCCTCGATCAGGGGGGAAGCCCCGATGGAGATGGAACCCACAAGATAATGTACTTATATATAAATTCCTTGTGAAATGATGTGACCCTTTTAAGAGTCAAATATAAGCTCACTTAGTACAATAGTTCTTGTCAGGGGACAAATCTCTTCTAGGAGACCTTGAACCCTTGTTTAAAAGGTTCTAATCCTGTTAAAGGCTGATAAGAGACAAATAGATGCACAACCTAAATGCTCCAACAAGTGTGAAAGATAATACTTTCAGGATGACATATCCAAGTACATGAACCAACTGATCTACAACTTACTTGCCAAAACAGTTCCTTTGAAGTCCACTTCAATTAACCAATCATCAAATCTGCTCTACTCTGATCATTAAACAGAAAAGCTCACATCATATGTATCTAGACATACCACATATCACGTGCATGATGATTATCAACCAAGGAAAACAATTTCCTTAATATCCTTAGAAATAATATATTAGGCTGGCTTGTTAAAGCTTCGCTAATGTACAATTAATTACATGGGTCCATGCCAAGGCATACATGCATTCATAAACATTATAACAATAATTACAATAAGGTTCCCACACATTAAAATAAAGATATTACATCTTCCAATGCTTAACCATACACTTCCTCAACATAGTTGGCTGCCGGTAAAATATACCACTCGCTAAACACTAGTGACCTTTCCAGAATAATCTAAATGCTCTCCAATCACGAACATACATGCACGATCAAGTCTTTTGTCACCTTTGAAGCTCGCCGAGGTTAATTCTTGTTTGCCAAAATTAATTGCAACTATCTTTGTCACTGTTTCCTATACATTGGACTTCTACCAACCTTCATCAAAAAAAATGTAACTCAACCAAATCTTCACATAAAGCATAGTGAACATAGATATGATATCTATACTTATTCTGGTGCACACATACAAGCTGGCATGAGTAATTCTTTCAAATACGAACTTTGTTGAATTGATATATGACTTGTGATATATAGAATCTGTGTCTATCACGAACATAAGAACATATGTTGTCATTGTTATAAATGACAAAACTACTCTTCAATACAACATCTCAACAACTCATCCAAGTGCCAACAAAGACCTCAATTCCTAACAATCTCCCCCCTTTGGTATTGATGACAACATATGGTGAAAAACCATCAATCTATCAACAAAATACAATTTTATGAATATCCTCAACATATACAGCCTACACCTGTACATATACCTTCAGTGACCATTTATGATACATTTCTGCATATGCCTTCTATCGGGTAAGGTTTTTCATTGATCTTCTCCCCTTTTGACATCAATGGCAAAGGTGCCAATATGCCAAATATAACTCACTCAGCTTTTCCCTTTTTGAAGTTGTATCCCCGTTTGATGATGATCTTCATCAAAGTACCTGCATTGGATAAAGCCAATGTGCAACCTAAAATGTCAAGTGCCAACAAATACATCTAGATGAATAAATATGCTATGTATACTGGACTAATGCAATTTGCATCAATTACTTTGCACAAGATGGGGCCATTACCCCAATTTTTATCATTGGAGTACTCAAAAGCATAGTTGGAAAACTTGCCAAGCCCCCCAAAAGTTTAATCGGGAAAAACTCGGCGATTTAAAAAAAAAACTCGGGAAAAACTTGGGAACCTAAAAAACCGCTGAAATTTAATTAAAAATACATTTATTTTGCAAAATTTAATGAGAAGATGCATCTAATAAGTTAATTAAAGACAATACAAAAGAAAGAAACAAAGTTTAGATACATATAAATGCATAATGCGTACAAAATTGCATTCTCATGCAGAATGCTCATGGTAGGAAGCAAAATAGTAAATTACTAAATAGTTTCAATCTGTCAAACTAGAAGTAAATACTAAAAGTCTAAATACATCAATACAATGTCAATCACATCTTCCTCTTTCCACTTGCACTAGCATAAAAGTGAGGGGGTCTAGTCCTAGAAGAAGTGCCCCGCACTGGGATAGGGCGTGAGCTGCATGATTGTGAACTCTGTGGCTGGGCCCCCTCGCTCGATGTCCCTACTGACTGGCTCGGCGTCCTGGAAGAGGATGCATCTCCTCCTAATGGTAATGCCTGATCCTCGCCTGAATCATCATCATCCTCGTCCTCATCCTCAATGTCATCCATAGTGAACTGAAAATCAGTGTTAGCCTCCCCCTCCATGGCCTGCCTCTCCAAATCAGCGATCTCATCTGGTGTAAACAATGGACTTGGCTCCTGTGCTGTCCAATTAGAATAAGGATCTATCTCATCTAGATCAAGCGGACCAGGTAGTTCTAAGAGCTGTGCCTTTTTTATGGACAACTTAAGATTATAGTGCACATAAACAAGGTCATTAAGCTGTTTTGAGTCATTCTGTTTCTTTTCTTTGTATGGATGGACTCAAATAAGCTCCAATTGCGCTCACAATGGGATGAGCTACAAGGTTGGGATAGGACTTTGAGAGCAAATATCCTTAAATTGGGGGTATTGCCACCCCAACTTGCCTACCAAGCATCTACAAAACAAAATTAAAAAAGTTATAAAGCAATAAAAAAAAAAATCAGAAGCACACCTTATCAATTAGCAAAAGTTTTAAAGTTTGACGCTTTACCTGGTGCTTGAGTAGATCTTGCTCTCTTTGCTAGCATAGAAGAGAACAAAGGACCCTTTGATTCCACATAGATTTGTTGTTCGGTCACAATAAGGTCTCTCTCCTCTTCACTTGATATCATTCTCTTAATGCATTTAGAGAGACCTTCCATGACCTCTCCATTAGGATCCGAGTAGGAATCATCAGCCCTAAAACAAATAGAAAATGATATCAAGTCTTACTACACAACCTTAAAAAGTAAAGTAAAATAAAGGCTTATTAAAATCCCAACTTCAAGGACAATCAATTATCATAGTACCTGAATTTGGGATTGAGGAAGTAGCGTGCTGCATGAATAGGTTGGTGGAGCATATTGTTCCACCTCCTATCAATTATTTCCCAAATGGGGTCAAATTTGAGACTGTCCCCGTGATAGTAACTTCTAACAGCCTCTTTCGCCCTATCCATGGCCTCATAAAGACCTCCCGTTGGGGATTGCTGCCCATCACATGTGCGCAAGACTAGAACCAAGGGCAGAGACATCTACATTTGAAATTTGAAAAATACAAATTAGTTAATAACATAGTAAGTTATGAATTGATAATGAAACTTGAATAAACTAAAAATATAATGAAGTTACCTCCACAATCTCCTTAGCCTTTGCAAAAAAGCTATCATCAAAGACTATTTGTGCCACAGCCTCTCCTTCGGGCTTCTTTGAGTAAGGTGAAGCAACCCAATCAGCACACACAAACATTTGCTTCAAAGCCAATATGTGGTCAAGAATACTTTGCAACGTCAAGAAGACCGTTGCAAACCTTGTCATAGCAGGTCTCATCAAATCTTTGCCTTTAGTGGCTTTTCTCATCAAACTGAGAACCCATGGGTGATTATAGATATATTTCGTGACTCACCTAGCATCTTCCACAACTGGACTCACCCAATCAAGTTTTCCTATGTCCTCCAAAAGAAGGTCAAGGACATGTGCTGCACAAGGTGACCAAAAAAGTGTTGGATGCCTCTCTTGGAGGATTCTACCTAAAAGATTAGCAAAAAATCAATAATCAGTAACAAACTTTCCATATTTAGTATTTACAAATTACATCAAATCTAAATTGAATAATACCATAGCATTACATTCATGATTCATATTGATTCAAATATAAAAAATTAAATCTACCTGCTGCCACATATGCTGCTGCATTATATGTGATTATTTGCACCACATTCTCTATTCCCACCTCCATGACAACATTCTCCAACATTAAAGCCAATGTGGCTGCATTTTTCACTTTGTTGGAGGCATCGACAAATTTTCAAAACACCACATCATCTTTGCAAGCAATTAAGAAGTTAATAATGGTTCTACTTCTTCCATCTGTCCACCCATCAGATAAAATGGTGCAGCTATACTTCTTCCACTCTTTCTTTTGGTCTTCTATCAACAATGTTGCCCTACCAACCGCTTTGTCAAGCAACCTACAAAATTTAGGTGTAATATTAAATAAAGTGTAAGTGTTAGTAAAAAATTAGGAAATAAGTTATAACAATTAAGATTTAAAATATAACAATGAACTAAAGTGAATCACAATTATTTACAATTACTAAATAGTAAAATACTAACCTTCCACTCATATCTTTGCGATTAAGCGGCTTGTACCCTTTGCCTGATATTGTCATTGCATTCACCATATTGACCCAATAGGGACTATTAGCGGCATTCATTGAGATATTGTTGAAAAACCAAAAATCAGTTGCTGTAATATCAGTTTGCTCATGCACCTCGTTAAACCATGCAGTGCCCTCTAATGATGGCTATGCTCTAGGTGTGTTCCTGGGCACAAAATAACCACCTATCCGTGATGGGGATCCGGATGGTGATGATGAAGAAGTAGGAGATGTAGAAGAAGTGGAACCGGTAAAAGAAAAATTTTGCTTGTGGATCCGTGGGCCACGAAGAGATCCTAGTATGTTCTCAAGTGCTTCTTCTTCCTCTTGCATATCAAAAGGAACTCCTTCAGATTCAGCTATGGCTGCCCTCATAGCTAATTTTGCCCTCTCCCTATTCAATTTTTTCTCTTCAGCAACTACAAGTTGGGCATTGATGAATCTTTTTTCTTCATCAGTTACCTTGAGACAAGGATTTGAGTCATGTTTCTTTATGCCTGCAAGGTGATATTTGAGGCTGTTTATGCCTCCAGAAATAATTCTCTCACAGGGAATGCATATCACCTTCCCAATATCATTTGGACTTGGAGCTTCATAGGGATACCGCCATGCCTTATCTCTTGCATTTTTAGGCCGAGTGCCTATATATCCAGACGGGCATGGTGTTTGTGGCCACTCTTTTTGCGGGTTTGTCATTTTTTTAATGGTTGACCGCTGCCCTACACATAAATATATAGAAAAATGAATAAACAAAGTTAGAACTTAGAAGCTAGGGTTTCAAATGATTCAAACTTCAAACTTCAACCATATCCTTAGCAAACAACAAACTTCAACCATATCCTTAGAAGCTAGGGTTTCAAATGATTCAAAATGATTTTAAATGATTTGAAAACATTTACAAACAACAACAAAAACAAAAGAACATTTGTTATAAAACTATAAAAAGTTTTCAAACTATGATAAGATGAACATACCTGGAAAGAAATTTGTTTTCTAAAATCAGTTAGAATCCTCTACAATCCACTCAAATCAGCCTTGAATCACTTGCAATCAGCCAAGAATGCCTCCAAACCTTCTTCTCTTCACTCCTCAAGGCTCTAAACAATGCAAATACAAGAAAGAATGAGAAAAAACACACTAATTGCCGCTTTAATCCGTCACAGGCCGCGGGCAAAAATTCCACCAGTAAATCACGAGTTTTTCTTCGGCGAGTTTTTACCAGACTGCCGAGTTTTTAAATTGGCGAGTTAACTGGTGAAAAACTCGCCGAGCTAGGAAACTCGGCAAGTTTTAAAAACTCGTCGAGTACTCGGCGAGTTTTCCATCTATGCTCAAAAGTATCTTTAACTAATAGTTTAGTGAATATATCTGCTACTTGTTCTTTTGTGCTCACATATTCCAATCTGATTTCTTCCTTAGTTTCTCTCTTGGAAATGACACTTAATTGCAATATGTTTAGTTTTGAGTGTAAAACTGGATTCTTAGACATATTAATTGTACTTGTATTGTCACAATGTATGATAATAGGTCTAGAGAATGTTATACCAATGTTCTTTAGTGTTTGATTCACGCACATTATCTGATTACAATTGTTTGTTACTGCTACATACTTGAGAAATATAGTCTTGTTTCTCGCTCAACCATGATACTAATCTTCCTCCAAGAAGAAATGCTCCTCCACTAGTACTTCTTTTGTCATCAACATTTCCTGTCCAATTAGCATCAGTATATGCATATAATGTAAAGTCATTTGATCTATCATACTATAAACCATACTCTAAAGTTCCCTTAAAATATCTCAATATTCGTTTTACTGTGGCAAAATGTGATTCCTTAGGATCTGCTTGATACCTCACCACAATACCAACTGCACTAGCAATATTAGGTCTAGTATGAGTCAAATACTGTAATTCTCTAATCATTGATCTATATCTTGTCTGCACAATGCTAGGGAATCATCACTATTAGTCAACTTGCATCCTATTACCATAGGCGTTCCAACTGGGTTACAATTTTCCATAGCAAATCTTACCAATAATTTCTTTAGGTACTTAGTTTGAGACATAGAGATACCATCTTTCGTTTGAGTTATTTGCAATCCCAAAAAGCACTTCATTTCAGCTATCATAGGCATCTCATATTCTCCTTTCATCTCATCAGAAAATTTATTACTCACTTCATCATTTCCTCCAAAATGATGTCATCCACAAATACTTTGATAATCACTAAGCCATCTGAATTAATTCTTAAATACAAATTACTATCTGCATTACCTTTCTTAAATCCCAAGTTTAACAACTGTTTATCCAGCCTTGCATACCAAGCTCTAGGTGCTTGCTTTAATCCATAAAGTGCTTTCTTCAACTTACACATCATGTCTTCTTGTTCGGTCAGTGGAAATCCATTAGGCTGCTTAATGTAAACTTCTTCATGTTCTCCATTCAAGAAAGCTGACTTGACATCTATCTGATTCACTTTGATGTTTTTGTTAGATGCATAAGCCAAAAACAATCTAACTGCTTCTAATCTTGCTATTGGGTCAAAGGTTTCTTCAAAATCGATCATGTTGTGAGTAACCTTTACATACCAGTCTTGCTTTGTTCCTTACCACTTCTCCTTGCTCGTTCATTTTGTTCCTATAACATTCTTGTCTTTAGGCATAGGGACTAATTTCCATGCATTGTTCTTTTCAATTTGTTCAAATTTTTCGTTCATAGCATTAATCCAAGACTGATCCTTGCACGCTTCATCAATATTCTTAGGTTTAATTCGTGAAATCAAACAAACATTGTTTCTCAATCCTCCTATTGTCATTACTCTACTACTTACATTTGCCAATAATCTGATTTTCTGGATGGTTTGTAGTAATACACCTTGGCGTTTTCTATTCTTATCTAAACTCATCAAGTTGAACATGAATTCCATCATCAATCTCAAAGAATAGTTCCTGTTGTGCATTCTGATTTTATATTGATCTCTGATTTGTACTTGCATCATCCTTTGGATTTGAATCATACTCAAAAGTTCTCTATTGTACCTGAAATCTTTCATCAATCCTTATATTTGCACTTTCGACAACCTTCTCTAGCCTAGTTATAACATCTGTAAGCCTTACTTTTAGTTGAATATCCAAGAAATATGCCTTAATCATTTTTAGGATCAAACTTTCCTATTTCATCATTTCCTTTGATATAATGTTTACTTCCACAAATTCTAAAGTATACCCAAACCAAAGTTCATAAGGTGTTTTACTTGTTCCATGTCCAATCTGAACTCTGTTTATGGTGTATACTGCGGTCTAAATTGCTTGTCTCCAATGTACATATGATACCTTACCTCAGGAACATCGCTCTTGCTGTCTCACAGACTGTTATGTTCATTTTCTTTGCTATTACATCCTGCTGTGGTGTTTTAGGTGCGGAAGTTTGTGTGCGAATTCCATTATCCTCACAATATGCATTGAACTAATTAGATATGACTTGTCCACCTTTGTCAGCCCTTAAACATTTTATCCTTAATTCTGATTCATTCTCAACTTTTTCCTTAAAGATCTCAAACTTGTCAAATGCCTCAGATTTTTCTCTTGAGAAAGCAACCCACATCATCCTAGTAAAATCATCAATGAAAAGAATAAAATCTCTCACCATAGAATGTTCTTGTTTTGGTAGGTGCACACAAATCTGTGTGCACAATCTCCAACTTTTCTGAAGTAGTAAATATTTTGCTCTGAAATGTACTCGTTTTTTGCTTTGCCATCACACATTCTTTGCACATTATCTTAGGTGTTACAATTTTAGGTAGATATTTAACTGCATTGGAGCTACTGACTTTCACTATGCTATCAGAGTTTATATGACAAAAGCTCCTATGCCATAACCAACTGTCATTAACTTTTGCAATAAAACTTCTTATCTCAAAGGGGTTCAACTGAAATACATTACTTTTGGTCCTTGTACCTATGGTAATCTCATTTCCTTTCTTATCCTTAATTGAGTATTTCTTATCAGTGAATTGTAGATGATATCCCTCATCAACAAGCTTTCCGCCACTTAACAAATTATGTTTTAGTCCATCAACAAATAACACATCATCCATGTTTGTCTTTTACCATCAAGTGATATAGAGCCTTTTCCTTTTATCAAGTAGGGTGCATTGTTACCAACTCTAACAACACCTCCATCATAGCTCTTCAATTCCACAAACCTGTCTTTGTCACTTGTCATGTGTTGTGTACAACCACTGTCTATAATCCAATTTTTTCCCATCTTTCTCGACATGTAAAACAAGTTCTTTTTCTTCTTTGACAAGACTTTCATTTTTGATAGCAACAAATCCTATTTCATCTTCATCATCACTATCCATAAAATTGATATCCCCGATCTCAATCTCATCATCACTGACATAGAGACATTCTTTAGGAAATTTTGACTTGTAAGGTCTAGGTTTTACTTTAGGTTCTCTTGTAGAACATCTTGATGCAAAGTGACCAATTTTGTTGCAATTATAACAATGTATAGGTAATGAACCTTTGAATACTCTTGTACCTCTGCTTTAAGCTTATTCATCTTTCTTTCTTCTTCTTGAACTTATGCCCAATCAGTTGCATATTCTCCAAGAATTCTACTATTAGTGCTTGCAATTTTGGTTAGTACTCTTTTATCTTTTTGTACACTAGCTCTAAATGCAATTTTAATTCTAGACAAAACTGTTAGAAATAGGAATTATTGAGGAGGGGGCGGCGAGGGCGGGGGGGGGGGGGGGTTTGAATCACTAATCTACAAATTTTAGTCGCCAATTGGATATTATTACTTACTTTAAACCATGCATAACAAAGCAATAAAGTAATGCTGAACAATAACAGTAACAATGCACAAAGATAACTCATAACACCATATTTTGTTAACTAGGGAAACCCTGGCCAAGGGAAAACCCTGGTGGGGATGATACCCACTAGATGATATATTGATATATAAGTTCTTTGTTAGAGGATGGACCCTGTTAGGAGTCAATGAGCAAATTCAGTATAAGGAGTCCCTGTTAGGAGACTTTGAATCCTTGTTAGGAGATTCTAACCCTATTAAGAGTTGTAGTATAATGTATGCAAGAAAAACCCACTGCCCAAACATGCAATTTCAATTACAAGAGGAGCTCATTGCTCAAACAAATAATTTACTGTTATTTTCCTTCCTTTACTGATCTTTGATCTTCAGCTTGATTTTGGATCACCAGATAGCTCATATAAAACTTCGCATATATTGCTTTCACAAAAGTTCACTCACATCGCAATCTTACAAGATAGCACTTTACAAGCATAATTGCACACCTTCTCATCGCAAGAAGTCCTTTGCATAAATACCATGCCTTTATACAAATTACTGCAAGGTCGGCTAAGACCACAATTCGCTTTTCCAAGTTAGAGTAAACATCTAGGATGTCGGCCCTAATTGGACAAGTAATTGTTTTGTAAACAAAACAATTCTTTCTTTCAATTCCGCAGTCCTACTTAATCAAAACATGATTATCTCTGTTCCGTACAATCCATACAAACTTCCGAAGTTATACACATCATCACCAACATGTATACTATCTCCATGTAACTTCGCTTGTCATAATATGATGTCTGCAACATGTTATAAACAAAACAATACACTGCTGTAAACCAAATTCTATACTTAGACAATTTTCTGATTACCAAACACTAAGTATCTTTATTTCCAAGGTTTCCTGTCAATCAGTACATCATGTGTTGCCATAAATGACAACAATTACATATCACTATTAGCCAATTGTCAACAATCTCCCCTTTTGGCATTGATGGCAACAAAATAGGGAAAATTGGCTAAGTGACAAAAACTTAACTATTAAAATAAACATTACATCTATTACAACTCGTTCAACTTTACGTATATGCTCTCCTTACAATATACTTTACATTTTTACAATTTCCACATGTATCTCTCCCCATTGTATCTCTCCCAACAATCTCATGTATACAATTTTCACATGAATCTCTCCCCCTTTGACATCAATGACAAGGGTTGAAATGTCAAGATTTTGTCCAAAAGCTGTCCAAAAACTGCCAAAACTGCTGTCTTTCCTTATGCTGAAATAATCTTCATACAATCATCAAAATTAGCCTTCAGATTATCCATACCTTTGGTCCATGTCTCTTTGGTAGACTCAGCTGATGTGAGTATTACACATAATGCATATGATGCAATCTCAACTGCATTGATATCTGAATACAAAAAGTTTGAATGTGTCCTTGGCCTTGACACATTCCTCTAACTGTTTCTCAACAAAAGATAACTTTAGAGCAATAGATTCTCTGAAATCAGATTTCCTCTTCAAAATATGTTCTTTTCGAAGTTCCAATTTTCTGATGTCACTGTGAATACTGGCAACTTGACTCTCAAAATCATCAACTTTACAAGATGGATGCTAGATCTGGCTGGACAAAGCCTCTAGCTCACTCATCTTTGTCTCTATTTGACTATCAATGGCTTTAGTCAATTTGTATGATAAGGTGCACTTAACATACAAAGCTTTTCCTTCCTGCTAGCATTTCCGAAATTCTTTTATGCATGTATCAAGATTAACTAAGTCATTCTTGATATTCTGACAGATGGTGCTAAAGAAGTTAGCATCATGGGAAATTTGAGCCTTCGCCTTTGCAACATTCAACAAGTTTGTGAACTCTTCATCAAATGACTTTAGCACTGCTTGTGCTCTTTGTTCAGGATCTGGTTCTGTGTGCTGAACTGCCAATGTACTGTGCAGTCTTTCAGTCACTTCCATTAATGTTCTTTGTAAACTCTTCACCTTCTTGTTCTTCTCAATTAGCTTGGTCAGGGATGAGATTAGATCTGTTTGATCATCATCATCGGTAGATAAACTGGCAAGAGAGAGCGAAGTAGATAAACTAGATGGTTTAGTTTCATCTTCCTCTTGTTTCTTTGGTTCTTCTTTCTTCTTCGTCTTCTTTCTTTTCCTTTACCTTTCTTTCTCTCTTCTCTTCTGATCTTTTCTTCTCTTCTTCCACAGTTTTCCTTTTCCTTTCTTCTTCTGCAATTCTTCTTTTTTCTTCATCTTCCTTTCTTTTCTTGTCTTACTCAAGCAATTTCTGCTTGGCTTCCTCTATCTTCTTCTTTTCTTCTTCTAGTAGCCTCTTTTCTTTCTCAATTTGCCTCAACTTATCCTCAATATCTTCTATGTAAGGTACATTTGGTTTAGAACCACCAAATGGATTGGTATTATCAATGTTAATTGTAACATTGGTTTGATCAATTGGCATGGTGTCACCACTTACTGACACTTCTGCGGTTCTAGGAACTGGAGGAGATTTTTTTTTGACAACATTTGATTGATTGCTGCTGCAGTCTCACTTCTTAACTTATCCTTCTCACCAATCATAAATAAAAATGGCTTCAATTTGTTCCTCAAATATGGTGTGAGGTTACTTAACAATCTCTTAATTTTATCTTAATCATTAGTCTTGCAAATGGTCCTTAGCATAGACTTTCGAAGTTCAAGGTCTTCTTCCCTTGCAGGAGCCTTTTTCTCAATGAGTCTCTCATAGACCTTTTGGTTTGTAATGCTCTCAAGGTCCTTCAATTTCAGATTATTTGATACAATATATCTAATAGTAGATATATCTATTTGATCCTTTTCAAAATTGCTGTATAAATCATAAAACTTGTTCATCTGAACAAAGTTACCTTCATTTGCAATCGCTGTATTTATCTTCTCAATCTTTGGCTTCCAGGGTTGCTGAGCTTTTCTTGTTGCTTGCTTAGGTGGAGTCACCGTTTCTGCTTGCTTAATTTCCTGTTCCTCATCCTCTTCATCACCTAACTCAATTGTCAACAATGTTTTTTGCTCTTTCCTGGTCTGGTAGCCAGCTGTTTGACTCTCTTTGTCTTTGTAGACACTGCTTCCACTAATATCTTGGACTTTCTCTTCTGTTCACTAGGCTGAACATCGGACATTGCTGCATATGGAATGCTCTGTTTTGAAGATGTCACAGCAACTGATACTGACAAAGGTTGTATGTTCGATACACCTTGCTTCATTGTCTGTCTAATAGCCTCAGATTTGTTGGTTTTCAAAACTGCAGATTGGAAATCCAAGAGCCTGCCACTTCTCCAATAGGACTTCTTAATCAGTTTTGGCCAACGAACGAGAATACTTCTCGATTCCCCTGCACTTTAGGCTCTGCTACACCCAGGCAGATAAATCTTCTCCTCGAACTTGATCACTTGGTTCAAAGCTTTTCTATAGCAACTTAAAGTTCTAGAGTTCTCCGACTGGCAAGGTCCTCAAACTCGATCAAAATGAAACTGGATGTTGGAAAATAGTTAAATGTTTTGTATAAGGTTTTAAAAAATGGATTTGATGCTTGTAGAAGGAATATATAGATTTTTTGACTTCAATAAAAAGACTAGTGCCTCTGCTCATGCGGGTGATAGAGTCAACTTCAGTGAATTATCATGTACAACTTTATAATGTTTTACACACTTTACTGCCAACAATTAAATAATCGAGATGCGATAGATCAAATATTATGCCATCTTAAATTAGTCCAGATTGAATTTTAACTCCTCTGGCAAGGAGACAAACCGGACACAGATGCAGAAATAATTATTTATTTCACAATATTTGCGATGATCAAATTTAAAATGCTATATGATCATGTCCACTTATCTGATATTTAAATTGATGTAGAGTTCCAAAAAATAATTACAAAGGACAATTCGCCTGCAGTTTAAATCTCCATGCCATTTAAAAATAAACAAAAGACACTTTATTTTATTATTTAAATAAAATAATGGAATTTTTTATTACAAAAAGTCATAATGAACTCCTTATTCCTCCATACAATAAATAAATATAAAATACTTCTCGTGAGAGAATGAATGTAATTGTTCGTATCTTCTTGTTCTCCTGAGTATCTCCCTATTTATATTTTAATGAGATAGGGATGTGACTTTTTAAAGTGAAAAGTCATATTATTAAAAATAATTGAAAATAAATGATTGCAGCCTTTTAATAATAATTCTCCTTAAATTAACTGCACCTTTTATATCTTGCCCGTCAATTTCTTGAGTTTAGTTTAGAGGGCTCCTTTTTAAATAAATTATACGATGATCTCTAATCATAGTCGAATCTTTTATCATGTTATTTTAATGTGACCCCATCTTCTATAGTATGAGGAATTTAATTTTTCAATGGCTCTGTTCATTCTCCAACAAGGGCTTGAAAAGATTGATTCCTTCTTGTATAGTGCTTCGATTGGAGAATTATTCCATTTTTATACTCTTCGCATACCATTATTCGCTTTCCATTCGTATACTCTTTGCATACCATTATTCGCTTTGTGCATACTAGGTGATGTTTGACATGTTAATTTGTTATTAACGGTGACACTTATCAATTTATCTCTGACCTGTGAGGATATGCTTTGCTTGATATTATATGGCTTTGTTCTGCATTCCCATCTTTGACAGTATATGGTGTCCTACTTTCTACTGCATAAATGCTCCTGACGGCTTACGACTTTTCTTTGTTGATCATCACTGTGGAACTTTAGGTAATAATATTAATATTTCCTAGTTGCTGTGTTTCATTTTTCCTCCCATCGTTTTTTAACTAATCTTCTACTCTTCTTCATTCTGCTGGACTGGGTGCATATACCATGATTCACTGCACTACTTTTTGACTCCCCACGAGTTATCCGGTGAACTCAGCAAGTGTTTCATTTTGCTCAATGCTCTTATTCTTCACTTTGACAACTTTGAAGTTTATTTAGAAGACCATGATGTTCTCACAAACAACTGTAACAACGTCCACAAACACATAGCCCCAAATGATAGTAGGATTGCAAGATTTGCTCCAATGTTGATCAAGGAGGTATTTTCTAGAATTTTGTTGTCTTCGTCGTTATCCAACAAATGACAAACAGGCTCAACTTCTTTTCCAGTAATGAGACTTGAATACGAAGCCACAGTCTGACAGTATCTCTGAAAGTTGCATTATGGAAGTAGGCATTTTGGATTGATCTGTTATATTGATTCCATAGGTTTTGCTATAAAACTCAAGGAACGATGTGTTGGTTTGTTGCAAGCCAGAGCTTCCCATACATTACATAGTACTTGTACAAAAAATTTATTGTATATATGTTACAAACTGGTAACAAATCTTCAACACATCATCCCCCATACTGTATTCTTTCCACCATTCATACAAAAAAAACTTATTTGGCATAGGATTTGGGACTCTAAATTTTGTCAAATTTTAGAGTTCCATCAGTGGCTCTTTTTGGGGATGTATGCTCCCTGTGAGCATAGCGAGGTTCCAGCTCTCTCTGGAAGAGCAGTCTGAACAACCATGCTTAGCATGATGCAAGGTGAAAATTGGGTGGCCCCAGGCCCCCCAAAAATTGTACTTTGGTTCTTTCCTCTATCAAACACCTTATTCTGATCAAGTACCACTATCAACCTGCTGAGCATGATATGCTTTCCCTTCATCATTTGTTTAGGATCAGAATTCACCTTTCCTTCATCAACAAGAGTATTTAAACATAGATTAATTTCTGAATCTTTCACCCCCAACATCTGAACCCTTGCTGAATCTGATGCATCATTCACACGGACAACACTTAATGGATTAGTTTGGTCAATGTAATCTTTGGTATCCATCTTATGTTTAAGCTTTGAGAGATCATTTGCTGTACTGCAATTTTTGCTGAATGGACGATCTTTATATACACAATCTGACCCAACTTCACCCAAAGAGTTTGAAGATAATTTGCATTCAAGAAATGTTACCTCTCTCTCATCAAGAACTCCATCAGATATGATACTTGGAAAATTTTCAGAACTATTCTCCAACATATCCTACCCATTATGCATGGCTGATTCCACCTCACCCTCACATGTTTGATGTACCTCCTGCTCATAGGATGAATTGAAAAACATCTCACCTTCTAAATACACTTCATGAGTTTCATCAATTTCAAAATCAGACCCGCTATCTTCATCATGATGCTGATGGATTTGGCTGTATGAAAAATCCTCCTCAAACAATGGATTTGAGAATATAGTGAATTCAGACCTATCTTCTATTACTTCTTTTTCGGACAATGGGTTCAAGAATATAGAGAATTGAGGCATGCTATTATGAGAGCTTTCATTTGAATCAGCAAATGTTTCATCAAATAGTGTACTAATTTCATCCTTCTGGGAATCATCATCTTCTTGACCGGTAAGATCGATATCTTCATCAACAATATATCCTAAGACTTCTTCATGTTCATATGTCGTATGCAATTCTATATCATCTTCACTATATGATACCTCGGAATGATCATCTCTTTCATCCAATACTTCTTGAGAATGAGTTGATCCATCACCTTGCTCACCATAGCGAATTGAGAAAAAATTTAAACCATTTCGTTTAACATGTTTTTGATATTCCATGTCTAACAATGCTGAAATTTCTTCCGCACTCAAAGAATCCTCT
Source organism: Cupressus sempervirens (assembly GCA_028749045.1). Classification (NCBI taxonomy): domain Eukaryota; kingdom Viridiplantae; phylum Streptophyta; class Pinopsida; order Cupressales; family Cupressaceae; genus Cupressus; species Cupressus sempervirens. The sequence continues at coordinate 472,105,165 of CM053793.1, read as the reverse complement.
TCCTCCTTTTCACATTCACTATCACCTGTAAGCATATTAATATCATCATGGGCTGATTCTCCTTCAGAATGACTAAAATTTTCATCTCCATTTGAATCTGAAATTTCATTTGACTCATATGTTACTTCAGTCTCGCATTCATTTTTCTCTGGAACTAGTTCATTATCCATAAGTTCAAGAAAGTTAAGAAACTGATGATCATATAAGAGGCCTAATTCCCACATCCTATAGAGAAGATCAGATGATGGAGGTTTGTATTTTGAAGGTATTTCATGATAAGCATTAAACATTCTCATGAAGAATTGTGTTGCAAATTCACCTTCTTGCTTTTCTAAATTCAAATATGCATCCAAAGGAGATATATAACTCGGACCTTCATCCAATATTTGGAAGAGAAGTATCAAATCAAGATCTTTTGGTGAGATTCCCAATTCACAAAATTTTCTTATCAATTTCTTTCGTGAAAGCATGATGTCTGAAGGTACTTCCTGAAAAATATCCACCATCCTTATAAATAAGTGTGCCGATGTCTCACCTTCATATCTTTCCAGATTGAAAAATGCATCTAAGGGGTGTATGTATTCTTCCTCCATGGTGTAACATAGATCTACCTCCTGATCATAGTATACTTTCTCCATGTTAGGTAATCAAATCATTTCCTTCTGAGTCCTTTCCCTCAGCAAAGTTACCAATTGAAATCCTTTATTAAATAGAGTCGCCACCTCTTTCGAGGAATGTATTGATCTTTCGAGTTCATACTTCCAGCTGAGTACATTTCCAAACAAACTGATACAACTTATGATATTGATCTACAAACTTAGAAATTTTGAATAACTTCGCAATATGTATTGTGAGCAACTCTCCCTAGTAGAGTCGCCAATTTGTTGGTTCCCAAAACTGCAGATTGGAAATCCAAGAGCCTACCACTTCTCCGATAGGAATTCTCAATCAGTTCTGGCCAACGAAGGAGAATATTTCTCAATTCCCCTGCACTTCAGGCTCCGCTACACCTAGGCGAGTAAACCTCTCCTCGAACCTAATCACTTGGTTTAGAGCTTTTCTATAGCGAACTTAAAATTCTAGAGTTCTCCGACTGGCAAGGTCCTCGAACTTGATCAAAATGAAATTGGATGTTGGATAATAGTTAAATGTTTTGTATAAGGTTTTAAAAAATGGATTTGATGCTTGTAGAAGGAATATATAGATTTTTTGACTTCAATAAAAAGACCAGTGCCTTTGCTCATGCGGGTGATAGAGTCAACTTTAGTGAATTATCACGTACAACTTTATAATGTTTTACACACTTTACTGCCAACAATTAAATAATTGAGATGTGACAGATCAAATATTATGCCATCTTAAATTAGTCCAGATTGAATTTTAACTCCTCTAGCAAGGAGACAAATCGGACACAAATGTAGAAATAATTATTTATTTCACAATATCTGCGATGATCAAATTTAAAATGCTAAATGATCATGTCCGCTTATCTGATATTTAAATTGGTGTAGAATTCCAAAAACTAATTACAAAGGACGATTCGCCTGTAGTTTAATTCTCCATGCCATTTAAAAATAAACAAAAGACACTTTATTTTATTATTTAAATAAAATAATGGAATTTTTTATTACAAAAAGTCATAATGAACTCCTTATTCCTCCATACAATAAATAAATATAAAATACTTCTCGTGAGAGAATGAATGTAATTGTTCATATCTTCTTGTTCGCCTGAGTATCTCCCTATTTATATTTTAATGAGATAGGGATGTGACTTTTCAAAGTGAGAAGTCATATTATTAAAAATAATTGAAAATAAATGATTGTGCCCTTTTAATAATAATTCCCCTTAAATTAACCGCACCTTTTATATCTTTCCCATCAATTTCTTAAGTTTAGTTTAGAGGGCTCCTTTTTAAATAAATTATACGATGATCTCTAGTCATAGTCGAATCTTTTATCATGTTATTTTAATATAACCCCATCTTCTATAGTATGAGGAATTTAAATTTTTAGCGGCTCTGTTCATTCTCCAACACGGGCTTGAAAAGATCGATTCCTTCCTGTATAGTGCTTCGACTGGAGAATTATTCCATTTGTATACTCTTCACATACCATTATTCGCTTTGTGCATACTCGGTGACGTTTGACATGTTAATTTGTTATTAACGGCGAGACTTATCAATTTATCTCTGACCTGTGAGGATATGATTTGCTTGATATTATATGGCTTTGTTTTGCATTCCCATCTTTGACTGTATGTGGTGCCCTACTTTCTACTGCATAAATGCTCTTGACGGCTTCCGACTTTTCTTTGTTGAAGATCATCGCTATGGAACTTTAGGTAATAATATTAATATTTCCTAGTTGCTGTGTTTCGTTTTTCCTCCCAATGTTTTTTAACTAATCTTCTACTCTTCTTCGTTTTGTTGGACCGAGTGCATATACCATGATTCACTACACTACTTTTTGACTCCCCATGAGTTATCCAGTGAACTCAGCAAGTGTTTCATTTTGCTCAATGCTCTTATTCTTTCACTTTAACAACTTTGAAGTTTATTTAGAAGACCATGATGTTCTCACAAACAACTATAACAACGTCCACAAACACATAGCCCCAAATGATAGCAGGATTGCAAGATTTGCTCCAATGTTGATCAAGGAGGTATTTTCTAGAATTTTGTTCTCTTCGTTGCTATCCAACAAATGACAAACAGACTCAACTTCTTTTCCAGTAATGAGACTTGAATACGAAGCCACAGTCTGACAATATCTCTGAAAGTTGCACTATGGAAGTAGGTATTCTGGATTGATCTGTTATATTGATTCCATAGGTTTTGCTATAAAACTCAAGGAACGATGTGTTGGTTTGTTGCAAGCTAGAGCTTCCCATACATTACATAGTACTTGTACAAAAAATTTATTGTATATATGTTACAAACTGGTAACAAATCTTCAACACATCATCCCCCATATTGTATTCTTTCCACTATTCATACAAAAAAAACTTATTTGGCATAGGATTTGGGACTCTAAATTTTGTCAAATTTTAGAATTCCATCAATATTCACTTTCTGTCATTCCAGCCTCTGATAGTGCCTTCTTTATTATTGACTCAACCTTCTTATGTGACTTCTCCAAGGTTGCTTAATGAGAATGTTGAGTGATCTCATCATACATACCAAATCTGTAGTCTGCTTTATCTCTATCTGAATTCAGCAACAAATCAATGTAATCAATTGCAACATCATCACTCAATTCATAGCTCAAGGGATCTAAAAATGTCTCCTGAGGTTCCATTGCTTGAATGTATGTATGATTTGTATCAACTAGAATAGAAATGTCTTCCTTGAATTTGTCCACAATCGTAGGTGTAATTCTAAATCTTTGTTTCATCTCATTCTAAAATGTTTTCATTATTAAGTTTCCACTATCCAATATCTTGTTTGCAGGGTGCCCTTTTGCATACCTTTGAAACCTTTTCCATTGTGCATTTGTCACTACTCATTATGTCTGTCTGTCACTGATAAGTAAGGAAATCTCTTCAGTACAGGAAAGAATATGTGATTTATCAATGATTGGAATCTCAACACACCATTCTTTGTTCTCTTAATCTTTTCAAGATTCGTTGCATCCTCAGTATTTCACCTAGATTCACTTGCTCTTTCTCTACACATCTTATATGCTGCATATATAAATCCCGTTGAGAGTTCATCAATCTTTGAACTTGCATAGATTGAATAAGCAATATTTCTACTTAGAAATCTCACATCATCTTGCTTGATGGAGCTTATTACCATAGCCTTACCATTGTACATTACCTTAGTATAACTTTCAACTTTCTTCTTTACCAACTTCTCTCCTATAGGTACACTGCCTTGTTTACTAAGACTAGTTACCTCATGAATAAGGTTGGCAGAGATGTCAACTACATTATCTTGCATCCACAGTTTTCCATCATGTATCCTACTCAATATGATTTGAGTTTATTCATCTGTGTCTAACTCACGGTAGAAGTGATACTTAAACAAGTCTAATTCCTTTATATGTTCAAATCTGGGCTTCACTGTCATGTTGTGGTTAAAGACTAGTTCCATATCCTTATTTATATATTCACTACCAATTGACTCAAACTTGCAATTCAAATAACTTTCTACGTCTTCAAGGTAAACTACGTTGTTCGTAGTGATAGACAACGCAAAGTTAGGGTTTCCTTCATTAGGTTTTACGGAAACAATCTTAAACTTAGGTCTATCCTCATTCTCAACACTGTGTACTACTGACATATCCATGATTATTATCAAACAATATCTTTTACCGAACAAATTTGCGGAAAAACGATAAAATACCTCTTTTTGAAAATAGGGTTTGTTTCAAAATTGCTTTGACAAGTCACTTCTGAATGCTCTTTGCTTCGGATGTGTTCGCAATGAAGTGAAAAATCAATTTTGTACTCCATTTATCCCTCAACTTGAACTTGCATTAATTGTGTACTTTGCAAATATGAAATAGCTGTCAATTACATTTAGTAATCAGATAATTGCTCAAAATTATTTATCCGATCTTCAGATGTCACCTGAGGTTTACTATAGCCTTCTTCCATCATGACAAACATCCTTAAGACTTCGCATCACGAAATTGTCTGCAAAAACATACTTTTCATCTTCTGCTGTAGAATCAACTTTTACTGTAATATCAGTAACTCTGAATTCCTTCATAACTTGTTTAGATGAACTCCAAATTACAAGCGAGCTTAGGTACCATCTAAACATAACTGGATACACCTTTTCCCAATGTTGCTACCTCTAATTTGGTCTCTGACTGAAGCTCTCAAATTCTGATGCTGTGAACAAGTTTAATTCAACTTAATTGAATCAAACTCAACAATTGACTTCGATCTTCCTGTCTCATCATCATCTAAGTTTTCTTTTGAGATATTTGTTCCTTTTATGAATGCTTCATTAAGTTCTTCTTGAAGTTCACTCATAATGTTTCTTTGTTCTTCATTGTCTTTGCTAGTTTGAAAGTTCCTTTCATGGTTCCTTTTGTCATTTTTGATGTTTCTTCCATCATTTCTTCTGTTTCCGAAGTTTGTTCCATTTTTCGTCTATCTCCAAAGTTTCTGTCCATTCTGCAGTACCTCACTGTGTGTCTGAAGTTATTGCATAACTGACATACAGGTGTTCTGCTTCTAGGATTCTGCTGATCATTAAGTGCATGACAATTTTGATCAATGTGTTCTAAGTTGTTACACTTATAACATACGATCTGTCTTTTGCCTTCATAAGATCTTTCTCTCGATGTCCTTTCATTAGATCTTCTTCTAGCTGCAAGGTTAGTATTTCTAGACATTCTGCTATTTCTTCTATCATTATCATACTTAAGTTTTCTATAGTCAATTGCATTATGCCCCATACCATGACAATTATGACAATAAAAGTCCTTAACATGATTAAATGACTTATTAGTACAATCTTTTTTCATATGACCTATTTTATTACATAAAAAGCACTTACCTCTAAATTCATACCTGGTTGTCTTAGGAGTTTCCACTTGCTTTGGTTTATCCAAGATTTCAACTTGCTTGTTTTGCTCAACTTCTTTAGGTTTCTTAGAAGATTGATTAAATTCAATCTTATCATCATATTTTTCTTTTTCTTTTGGATTTGATCTAATCTCAAGTTTCTTTGCAGACATGTTAATTAGATAACCAAGACCAATCTTATCATAAGTAGGTCTCTGTATTGACATAGAATCATTAAGCTTTTCTTGGCTAGAATAAAGCTTTTCAAGCTGCTGTTTGCATTGTGTCAATTCACCTTTCACAATAGTATTGTACTTATGGAGTTCTTCATGATCTTTTTTCAATGTTTCAACTCAGATGTTTTCTTTGCCAAACTTGCTCTTAGATCTGCATTTTCAGTTTTCAAATCAAGTTCAACTTTGCTAGGATCATTTCTCAAATTCAACTTTAGATTTGTAATCTTCAACTCATGCTTCAAGATCTTGTACTTTGTCTTCAATTTTGAATAGTCATCATCACTAGTTCTAGATTCAGTAGATTCAGGTTTGGATTTTAGATGTTCAATCTTTTCCTTCAATTGACGAATGTATACTTTTGAGTCTTCATATCTGTACGTCAACTTATCTCTTTCTTCAGTAAGGAGATCAATCTATTCAAGAGCTTCGAGGCTCTTCATCAACTGTTCCATATCCATAGAGATCTTAATTAAGCTGTTAAGCCTCTTCAAAGTAATTGGGCTCTGATACCAATTGTTAGAAATAGGGATTACTAGGGGGGGCGTGGTGAATCAATAATCTACAAACTTTAGTCGCCAACTGGATATTATTACTTACTTTAAACCATGCATAACAAAGCAATAAAGTAATGCTGAACAGTAACAATAACAATGCACAAAGATAACTCATAACACCATATTTTGTTAACCAGAGAAACCCTGGCCAAGGGAAAACCTCGGTGGGGATGATACCCACTAGATAATATACTGATATGTAAGTTCCTTGTTAGAGGATGGACCCTGTTAGGAGTCAATGAGCAAATTCAGTATAAGGAGTCCTTGTTAGGAGATTCCAATCCTGTTAGGAGTTGTAGTATAATGTATGCAAGAAGAGCCCACTGCCCAAACATGCAATTTCAATTACAAGAGGAGCTCACTGCTCAAACAAATAATTTACTGTTATTTTCCTTCCTTAACTGATCTCTAATCTTCAGCTCGATCTCAGATCACCAGATAGCTCATATAAGACTTCGCATATATTGCTTTCACAAAAGTTTGCTCACTTCGCAATCTTACAAGATACCACTTTACAAGCATAATTGCACACCTTCTCACCGCAAGAAGTCCTTTGCATAAATACCATGCCTTTACACAAATTACTGCTGGGTAGGCTAAGACCACAATTCACTTTTCCAAGTTAAAGTAAACATCTAGAATGTCAGCCCTAATTGGATAAGTAATTGTTTTGTAAACAAAACAATTCTTTCCTTTATTTCCGCTGCCCTGCTTCATCAAAACACGATTATCATTGTTCCTTATAGTTCGTACAAACTTCCGAAGTTATACACATCATCACCAACATGTATACTATCTCCATGTAACTTCGCTTGTCATAATATGATGTTTGCAACATTTTATAAACAAAACAATACACTGCTGTAAACCAAATTCTATACTTAGACAATTTTCTGATTACCAAACACCAAGTATCTTTATTTCCGAGGTTTCTTGTCAACAGGTACATCATGTGTTGCCATAAATGACAACAATTACATATCACTTTTAGCCAATTGTCAACAAAAGCATCTTTCAATCTTCCAGTTTTGAAAGCTTTTAACTTACCAATTAACATATCCTTGTTAAAATTCTCAATGAGAGGAATGACTTCTTCAATTGCATTTACCTTGTTCTTGTAGGCCGGTGTCAAGGATTTGAGAATTTTTTGAATAATTTCATCTTCTATTATATTTCCTCTTGTGCTCTTTATCCCTGTTGCAATTTCAGTAATCCTTTGTACATATGATCTAGTAGGTTCATCTTCTTGCGTTCTAGCATTCTCGGTCCCATTTGATTGCTGGCATAGGAATTGGAAATTAGATTTGGGAATGAGAATGGGGATTGGGAATTGAAAATTGCAATTCTAGACCCATTGGGTTCACCTTAAATTTGATTGGGAATATGTTAATCTCATGTTTGTTGTACAAAATTGGAATTTGAATAAAGTTAAGTTTATATTTTTTAACTTTTTTTTTGAAAAAATTATTTGTTTTAATTTTTTTTTTGGTTGATTTATTCTGATGCTTTATTCTGATGCAGAGCATCATGGACTGCTTCAAATCTGCATACATGAACACTATTTCATCTGTCATAAAAATCTGATTTGAGGCAAAATGTAATCTGTCAGACCTTACAATCATTCAACCCGTCAAGTAGTTTCATTCCCAAATCGTCGAATTCAACTGCTATTCAACTCATTTTGATAAAGCGCATACACAAATATATTCATTGCTCAATAATTCTTGTTCCGTCAATTAGATCTTGATAATATACCTTTGGTCATTCATTTTGGAAACCCAAATAATACCTACTATCGATTCTCCTCCATTTTATTAAACACTCTACCCATTATACCAATGTGTCACAACCATGTAAATTAGTTATCATTGCAATTCCAAAAGAGCCAATATCACTAACAATCTATGTTCCCTCGAGTTTTGAGGACGGGGATGGCAGGGGACAGTGGGATGGGTTTCCGGGACGGCAAATTTTTTTGCCAATTTTGGGGACCGGGGTGGGGGATGACAAAAGTGACATTTTTTCAAAAAAATTTGTGTGTTCAAAAATTGGGGACAGTTGCAAGTCCCCGTCCTCGAAACGCTGGCTTTTTTGGGGGGGGGATGCGTCCCCGGGGAACATAGCTAACAATTGATAGTAGAAACCAATATCTTACCCTTATTCAATGATTGGATTTAAATCTGCTCTCATATCATGAATCGATATTCCTAAATCAATTATTATAGCAGCACTTTTAAGTTGGGAAATCATTCCTTAATAAATAGATTTGAAATCAATTAATTCCCAGCAAGAACCCATAACATGATGGCTCAAATTAACATATATCATGCCCACTCGATATTTAAACTCATTTAAACGAGTTAACTCCATATTCTTTGCACATGAATTAAATCTTGTCACAGCCGATAACAATGTAATAAATCGATTCGAATTGAAAATTGAAAGGGGACGATTCTATATTAAATGCCTCTTCCATATCTCAAACAACAAGTCCATTCAATTCAATCATTTTAAAACTAGCTAAACAATGAAGCTAAATTCAACTTATGCAATACCGATTATGGATGGTTCACGAACAGACTCGTTACATCCAAAAACACAGTAGAAAACTTTATTGAATATAATACATTGCCAAAAATGAATATTCAACTAGCCTTGCATCCATTTGTTTTTGATGGCCTTTTGACTGTCAATAGTCCGAGGCTACAACATTTCACATTTTCCTCAAAATATCTTCTCTATTTCGATGCAACTGTATCTTTTATAAACATTTCATGGGCAGTTATGGCAGACGCTATAGACTGTGGTGATGCATCACAGCAGTGGCAACTTCTATTCTGATGGTTGGCAGTCATGGCTCAGCCTGCCATGCGCCTCCCAAGTGGCTGATAATGATTTATCCCTTAACCCATCTAACCACGGACCTGGAAAAACTATACAGGTTGGGAATGTCAAATCGAGAATAGGAATAGCCTATTCCAATAACAAGTTTTTTTGGGAATGGATATATGCTCATTTTGGGGCCAAAATGGGAATACACATTCCTATTCCGAATTCCAATTTGGCGTACCAAATGGAGAATACAAAACAAATTCTAAATTTCAATTCCTATTCTGGTTGTATTCCCAACAACCAAATAGGCAATAACTTGGTTTTCCAAGCCTACAATTTCGTTTTCTTTGTATATTCATCACCTTCATACAAATTTTCTAATATAATCCAAATATCATGTGCTAAGTCAAGTTCCTTTACTTCAATAAATTCTGATTCAGATAAGGCTCTTATCCGTGCCTTTCTTGCAACCATGTTGTACTGGAATATCTTCTCTAATCATCAGTACATGAAGATAGATCTTTTTCATCTTTGACATCAACTTTATCCCTTGTGATCAACGAGTAATCAATTCCCATACATATCAAATGTGTTCACATCTTGTTCTTCCAACTGTCATATTTATCACCATCAATTTGTAGACTTTCCTTCCTGTAAGCCATAGTAGATCTCCTCGAACTTTTAAGCTTCCTTCTCAAAGAGGACCTGATTCTTAGATACCAATTGTTAAGAAGTTAAGTCCATACACAACTGAGAGGGTGTGTGTGTGGGGGGGGTGGATTGAATCAGTTGTGAACAAATATAATTAAATTCAAACTTTAAAATTGCGATCTCCAATAATTAAAATAATGATGCACAACAACAAGAAACCGTACACCATAACACAATGATTTGTTAACTAGGGAAATCCTTGATCAAAGGGACAACCTTGACAGGGATGGAACTGACAATATAATATACTAATATATGAATTCCTTGTGAAAGGATGTAACTCTGCTAAGAGTCAAAAATAGCTCAATTAATATAATAGTCCTTGTTAGAGGACAGATCCCTATTAGGAGACCTTGAATCTTTGCTAAAAGATTCTAACCCCATTAAAGACTGCTAAGAGACAAATAGACTCACAACTTAAAAGCTCCAACAAGTGTGAAAGATAATACTTTGAGGATGGCATATCCAAGTACATGAACTGACTGATTTACCACTTACTTGCCTAAACAGTTCCTTTGAAGTCCACCTCAATCAACAAATCATCAACTCTACTGTGCTCTGATCATCCAACAGAAAAACTCGCATCATATGTATCTAGACATACCACATATCTTGTGCACAAGGTTGCACGTGTACAGGGGTACTTGGGGTACTTAGGGTACCGGTACTGGTATGGGTACGACTATTTTTCAGAATAGGGGACGAGGGGTACTTGGGTATGCCAAACTTTATTTTTAATTATACTTTTATATATATAGAAAATCTTAAATTATGAGTCACGACAATGGTTTTTCTAAAAAAGAACAGTGATAAAGTGTGCAAATGTAATGTATTGTTTTCAGTTTCAGATTTGCTATATGTTTATAATAATAATGTATGATAAATATTTAGATGCATAACAAGAAGAGTGATAAAGTTTGCAAATGTAATGTATTGTTTTCAGTTTCAGATTTGCTATATGTTTGTAATAATAATATATGATAAATGTTTACATGCATGCTAGAGAAGGCAGACTTTAAACTTGAACAAGAAGATCATAAATGATATGACAATGACATATTGCAAATGATAAACTTCTGACTTGAACATTGATAAAGTTTATTGTTAATCAATATTGTATGAATGTTTCAAACTGATATTGTATTGAATTAAGCTTGATAAACAACAAGCTGATATGCAAACCAAATTTTTTTAAAAAACAAATAAAAAATCTTAATCAAAGTCCTTAGCTATGATGCTCTCCACCGAGTACCTAGTACTTGGGATACGTGTATTTGGTACTTGGGTACGTGGGTATGAGTACCAGGGGTGTGGGTACGAGTACCCATGCAACCTTGCTTGTGCATGATGATGATCAACCAAGGAAAACAACTTTCCTCTATACCCTTACAAATAATTTATTGGATCGACCTGTTAAAGTTTCCCCAATATACAATTACATAGTGCCATGCCAAGGCATACCCGCCTTGGTAAACATTATTACAATCATTACAATTAGATTCACATGTTACAATAAAGATATTACACTTCCCAATGATAAAACACACGCTTCCTCAACATAGTTGGCTGCTGGTAAAATATACCACACGCTAAACACTAGCGACCCTTATAGAATAATCCAAATGCCCTCCAATCACAAACACACACGCTTAATCAAGTCTTCTATCATCTTCTAAGTTTGCCAAGGTTGATTCCTTTTCGCCAAAAAGATACAACCAAATTTCTTGTACACTAGTCTACTACCAGTCTTCACTAAACAAACAGTAACTCAACTAAATCATCATATAAAGCATAGCTAACATAGATATGCTATCTATACTTATTTTTCTGCACACATGTAAACGTGCATGAGTAATTTTTTCAAACACTAATTTCACTGAACTGATAAATCACCTGTGATATACAAAATCTGTGTCTGTCATGAACATAAGAACATATATTGTTATCAATGACAAAACTTTGTCATCACTACAACATTTTGTTAAGGTTTATGCCTAGCAATTAGGTCAACAGCAACAAAGAAGAGCATAAAAATACACAAAGGACTCATTACATTTAGATTGGGAATACCCTTCCACTTGAAGGGAAAAACCCAGCCACACCAGCAAAAATCTCTTTTATTGATAGTAAAAATGTTTTTGGTGCAAGGCTTTCCACTTCATTAATTTACAATATACCAAACAATCATATAAATAGGTTGCATAAAACTCTTCATCTTACACACGAAGGTTTCTTTGAATCCCAAAAATAAGACCCTTCATATTTCCACATATTCAACGCTTCATATTTCCATGTGCATGCCTCTTCGCATGATGTATGACACATGCCTTTTTACATAATATTAACTTAAATATAATCACGAATATCTCTTTCAGCTGAAGATGACCATAATGGTCATAACAAACATATTTTTATCTCGTAAAACCAAAGCTACAATCTTCAACACTCCCTCTTAGCGAGAGAGATATCTTTAGTCAGGCATGCACACATAGCTGCAACCAAAGATAATAAATTCACATAACATATGTTATCTCAGCATAACATAATCCAACATAGTTACTTCATAAGCACAAAGAGTGGAGTCATGCACATGATTTTCACCATGCTTACTCGCAGAGGGTAGAACAAAGACTTTTACCTCAAACCTTCTCCTAGAGAAAGATACATTTCCACCATGCCTACTTGTTGAAATGTTTTCATCATTGATGTCAAAAGGATGGTTGTGCAAACATCAGAGAATTGAATTAATTGTTTCACCAGCTTAAGGTGCTTAACCCGCTTTATGAGTTTGACCTGCTTAACTATCTTGAGCTGCTCAAGGTGCTTCAGGTGCTTGACTTGCTTGTGTTGTCTGCGTGCCTACTTGTCATGAGCTGGCTACTGTTTGTCTACTTGTCACTATCAGTTAAAACCTTCGCTAAGCCAACATAATCAGTTTGTGCGTTTTGTGACAGCAATGCTTTAAATTCAGGAATGTTTTAAATATTGCTCATAACAACTTTAATCCACCAGTGATAGACCTGAATCCACTTCAAGATGTGGCGTGACCTGTGAGATTCCTTTTTGGTTTTACCATGTGCCTTTAAGCCCTCCTGAAGAAGCTGAGTGGACTTTGACAGTTACATTTTCTAATCAAACAAACAAGTCCGATTGGAATACTGGGTGTGTATGTGTCCTCTAACAACTTGGTAAGAAGAATAATTTGGCATAATATAACTGATATCTTGGTGGAAAGAATATCGTTTTTCAAAGAAGGCGTGAGTGTTGGAAATTCGAGTCTTTTCTGAAGTTGCTTCTAAGGGAATATTTATGATATCCTATATAGGTCACTAAAGACGCGCTTTCAGCTCTGTGGCTTTCAACTACTGGCAGAAATGAAATCATAGGAGACGTTGAAAGGGATGTTGCAAAAACATAACGAATGAAGGAATTCTATGGCTTGCAAACAAGTGTCCACTGAAGCTGGTGCCGTTATGTTTTTATTGAAAATGTTCAAGTAGGAGTAATTGTGGGGGAGTGCGCACAGTGATTGGATTATTCTGTTCACCATAGGGTATCTATGGCAAAAAAATGATCTACAGAAGTGTTCTTCAGGAAGAAAAAGTGGGTGAAGATATCAGAAAAGATATATGCCTGATAGCAACGTTTTTGGCAAGTAAGGATTAAGTGCAATAATATCCAAAAAAAACTTACTAGTTCAAAGTGTGAGTAAGCAATAAGAAGAAGTTCAGGTGTCAAAACGGGTATGAAGATTGAAAAGCAAGCTCGTGCATGAAGCTATGGAGAGCATAAAAGTTTTTTTTTGTAGAAGATATGTGTTGTGCAGGATATCATCAAGAAGGATAAAACATTGTGAAGCAGCATGAGAAATAAAAAGAGGGTGTGACTCGCTTTATTAAGTTGGCAGGACTTATTGTGGAAAAGCTCTGAGAATCAGCTGACAAAGGTCGATTTAAAGCTACTGTAACTGAAGTTGAAGTTGTTAATTTTTCTAAGAACATCAGCTCTTGTCTTCTTGAAGAACCATATCTCTTTTTTTGTCATAGAAGTCTCTACTTGTGCTGGTAAAGACATGGATCTAAAAATGGATTAATTTTAAGTCCATTGATTTGTGTGAATGAAAGAAAGAGGTTGTAGCCCCTTTAGCATCAGGCTGTAGCCTGGATGCTACTAGTGTCTGACAAAGAGTTGAAGCTCTGCAATTGTAAATGGGTTGCAGCCCAAGAGTTTGAAGATCAGTAATTCCGTGGTTTTTACCCAAAAGGGTTTCCACGAGATATAGCCCTGTGTCCTTGTTCTCTGTGTTCATTCAGTTGCATTTATTGTTTTAATTTATGAAATACTGATTCACCCCCTCCCCCTCTCAGCATTTGTTAAGTTTTCACTACTCGCAGAGGGTGGTCAAGACTCCACCATACCTACTTGTAGAGGGTGGAACAAGGGCTTTCACCTCAAACTTCTCCAAGACAAGAATGCATTAAAAACTGAGATTTTCTCTTAACAAAGGCTCCCTCTCAGCAGGGACAATTTTGAACACCATTAAAAAAATTGATTCCAAGTGTTTTACTGTCACACAAGCTTCACAAGAGGTTGGACATCTCCCTCTGTCACGTAACCTCCCTCTGAAGCTGAATAGTCTCTCTCTAAACATAATCTTGGTCATGACGATAATGTGCCACCAACTTAGTATCAAGACTGCAAACAACGTTCAAATCTCTCACTATCCCATTGCAGCCTGCAACCAAGAGATTTATAACAACTCATAAGATCAACTTATTAAAGCAAATGTATACTCTCTTTCCAATTAGATTCAAATATCATAGAGTACTTATCACTTTGAAGTTTAATCTCAACGCACATACCTAAAGATGCAGCCCAACATTTATATGAACAAAATGTACTACTCAATAAGAATGTTACCACAAAAGCAGGATCTAGTCATCAACAAGACCACTCCAGGACACCTCGATTTTGAGAAAATTTGCTATAGGACTGCCTGTCCCACCTCTTGGTCTGATAGAGTCATTGTGACATAAGTGCCTAGCACTGGTAAAATATTGATATCCAGTGAATGCTCTATGACTACCTCCAAACCTGCCAAGCTCCTTCAACTCTATCGTTTATCTATGCAAAATATGTTGTTAGAGTTTGATAGGCAATAATAATAAAATTTCTTCCACAGAACATTTGAAACTCCCAATAAATACCTTTGGCTTGGATATCTTCATACATAGGCTTTGATATTGGTCATTCAACTTACCTTGAAATTAAAGCTGTCTGTAACATTTTGAAACCACAGCTCTTTCGTACATCCAAAATGAAACCCAGCTCCAACAAGATTGATCGAGTTTTTGAATGTTTTTCAGAATCAGCTTTCAAAGATTTTCCATTTAGTATCAACAACTGATTAATATTGGAAGCTCTTGCCTAGACCCCAGTAGATGCTTCTAAACTCCAACACCACAATAAGGAATAAAGCAACTCAATCACCAAACAATAATAAATCAATGCCCTTTAGAAGTAAGGAATGACAATATTTAGAATATTTCACGGCAAACGTCAATCATAATTTAGTTCTCTCAATCCACAGGAAATATAGGATGTGTGAATCTAAAGCTCAACCATATGATAGCTCCCAATAAAATCAGAATAGAAAACAGAAAAACTTCTTGCCCAATCAAAGAAGTCCAAGCCCAAATAAAATTCATCAATACTCTTGCCTCGAAGTTAGAGCTCAATATATAAAATACGACACCAATATAGATGAGATGGAGATGCAATGTTTCATATAGCTCGATGACCCCCTACAAAATCGAGATTTCTTTGAAAGGCTTAATTAACCAAAATTCAAAGCAAGGAGGGAATAAAGAAAAACGTTACCAAGACCCGACGTTGTCAAAAGAAAAATAATGAACTGTTGTTGCTGTTGAGAATAAAACTACAGTAACCAACGGTGATCAAGAAACAATAGAGATGACCATTTGCGTTAGTCAAGTAGCTTCAAATTCCATTGATAGGCTCAGACATAAAAGGGTCGATTTAACTAGCTATGATCTTTGCCAAAACACTTCTGCGCAAATGACATGAAGCTTCATCTTCTGACTGTGACGAAAATGCTATGATATACCCCTTTGATCGGTCATGTCGCGAACGAACTTCATTGTGTGCAATGAGCATCAACAAACACCTCTGATTAGACACCAGTAGTCGCGAACGAACTTCCTTGAGCGCAATTAGCATCAAGGGCCAGTAGTCGCGAACTTCATTTTGTAGAGCAAACTCCTGATGCTGGAGTTAAAGAGCGAAATTCAAACAAGAAAAAAAGCACATACCAATTAACATGCATGATACAACTTCGGTTCTTCACTAAATCCCATGACAAAGAGACCCACGCAACCTTTGACAGTTAAACACAAATGATAATATACAATGACCAATGGCAACAAAACCACAGAAGAGAGATGTTCTGAATCCATAATGGTAGAAAAGCAAGCTCCATAACTCGCTTAAAGAGCATTGGAAGATTAAGCTTGATGGCTTCTTAAGGAGGCAATTATCATCAATTTGGAGAGTTGTTTGAACAGATGATAATTACAAGCACAATATTCTAGACGCGAACAAACATGCACATGATACATGTAGTTGTCATGGAAAACTTTGGATGTGGCAAACGGAATTCTAAAGATCCTTGACCAATGTTAAATCCAGCATAATATCCTTCACTCTGCCCAGAACATAAACCCAGATGAAGGCCCTTTTAAAAAAATGTATTGATTTAAGACTCCTCCTGAAAGAAACACTGCCAGTGACTAGATCCTGGGTGCTGTTGATGCTAGACAGCTCCACAAAAATGTCAACACCACCAAGAAATAAATGACCAAAATAAGGCAAAACACCACACCATAAATGAGGATGGAGATAGAGAAGACAGAATAAGAGTCACTGAAGTAGACCAAAGAAATGTCTATCCAAAGACCAAAAATGACTATCCAACATTATGCATGGATGAGTTATCACAACTCAACACTACAAATACTTAATGCACATGTTTCAAGAACAATCACTTTGAGTGTTGTTGGTAAATTCTATATTGTAGCGAATGGGTAGAATAGTATCCGAAAGGGTGCGTGACGGTTGAGTCACCCCTTCGGGAAAGTATATGTACACCACCCGGAAGGGACTTTGAAGACATCATCAGAATAATTGTAATGAGCATAATCAAATTGTAAGCATTGAAGTGCATATTGCGTATATGAATAAAGTATCTGTTCTATGTTATATCTTACTGTACTACATGCGATAAGCATCCTTTTACCCTGTACTAATAAACATTTGGCACCGTTGCCGGTCAAACCTAGAACGAAGCAAATGTTATTAAGATTAATGCTGAATTTGCTTAACAAGGATAGAAATAAGACAAAAGATAAGGATGAAATACGCACGGCATAGGAAGTTTTAATTTTAGCACAAAAGGTGGATTGCAGATAGAAGCTTTAGTAGATTGCGAATGGACACCGAGGGGGTGAAGGGGCATAGACAGAGGGAGTGCATTCACCTAGCAGATAGAGGAGTGCCGAGGAATTGCTAGAAGAGACTCGACAACGATTAAATTTAGTGGAAGAGACAATGGAGGAGTTCCTTAACTTGTATATGCGGAGAGTAGAGAATCTGAACGGAAGGGAAGTAACTCACACGGCTTGAAGTGCCAAAGGAGCACAAGCGTGGAGTGAGCTCTTCGTTCTCGATACACCCAATGAATGGATATAGGCAGAAAATCGAACAACTTCGCTTGAGGAAGATCTTTTTTTCACTATGTAACGCAGTTGTGCAGAACAATGCGGGTGCTCAGAATAGCGCAGGTACACAACAGGTACCTCAGAATCAAAAGAAAGTAGTAATGGCAGGACCAAAAGAGAAGTTGTCGAAGTTTAATGGTGATAGGACGACAAATCTGATTAGACACTGTAAGACGTGTGAAACAATATGGACGGCAAATCGTGTCACAGAAGAGGATGATTGGGTCTGGCAGTTTCCAGCAACCCTGTGGGGTGTGGCAATTGATTGGTTTGCAGATGTGATCCTCAGAAAGTGACTACATGGCAGAAGTTAGAAAGGAGTTCATAGTAGAGTTCTGACTGCTAGGGGACGATAACGAAATTGTAGCAGAAATATATAGTACAAAGCAAGGAAAGAACGAAATGATCTGTGCCTATGCAAGACGATTGAAAGAGTTGGTGGGGAAGATGGACAGTCAACTGGCTGTCGGATTGAAAAAATAATGGTTTGTGGAGGGGCTATGACCGGCTCTAAAGAAGAAAATGAAGATTGTGCCTCCAACATCGTACACAAATGCGTATAATAGGGTGATGGCTCTGGAAAGAGAATAGAAAACAAGTACGAAGCACAAGTCGTCGAATTTAGATGATATTTCGTCCGAAAGTAACAACAGTGATGAAGAATCAAGCAAGAAAGTTCAAGTGTTACAAAAGGATATGCTACGGATGATGAAAGAATTCAAAAATTTGAAAAAGAATTCAGATTTGGTGAATGGAGGATTGTGGTGTATGGACTGTAAAGAGGAAGGCCACACAAAGGGTTCATGCCTGAAGAAACAATTCTGTGATATTTGCCAGGTTGGGGGACATTCTATAAAGGAGTGCCTGTTTAATACGAAGTCAAAAGGACACTAGCAAGTATTACTGACATAGAAAGTGTCCGCTGGAACAAACACAAACAACGATGCAACCTCAGGAGGTTATCACAACAATAACCGGTGTGGAAGGGGTGGTAATAATAATAACAATAATAACAATGGAGGTCGGAGTCAGATACAGTATGATACGAGTGAACGACTGATGACACAGTGCCGTGCGTGCAACCTCTAGAGGCACTTTGCTAGAGACCTAAGTCACAAGGTTTGGCGAATATCAAGCTTGATATTCGGATATTGCCGAATGTGAAACTTGCCCAAAAAAATCGTTAAAATCTGCTGTTGATTCGGCTGCTACAAACGGACTTTCTAATCGAAGTCAAATGTATTTAGAAATTTCCGTTTGCAGGGTTTTGGCATGCAGAAAAAACTATAAAATGTGGTTCAAACCCTCAAAGAAAACACTCTGCGAATGAATTTTCCTGAACGGCGACACCCTTTCTCTGCCCTTCGTTGTGTGCAACGCATTCTCTGGTTTTTTTCATGCTCGGCAGTCAGCAACGCCTGTGCCCTTTGTCGTCCTCGACAGTCTGTGAAGCTGCAACGATTTGTTTTTTTGGCAGTTGGCAACGCCTGTGCAATGGTTCATTTTTTCCATTCGACGAATAGTTTAAATTTTTAATACTCCAATTTCATATTACATATTATAAAGTTTACTCCGATTCATTTGTAATAAGGCGATTCAGTTTTTTTGTAATATGTAAAAACTTTATTATAGTTTGTATTTTCTATAATTTTAACTCTTCAATATGTATTAATTTTATATTTAGTTTCGTTTTTTTAATATAGTTTTTAAATATAATTTGTATTTAGTTTTTTAAATATAATTTGTATATAGTTTTTTACATGATATAATTTGTATAAATTTTTTATTTCAATTTATATAGTTTTTGTAATCAATTTAATTTTTTAATAATTCTTTGTAATCTATTTTGTAATAGTTAATTAAATATTAGATTTATTTTTTAAAATTGATTTAAAATAGTGATATATTAATTTTTAATTAATATAGTTCGGAAAACTTTTAAAATATTAGAGTCCATTAGATATATATTAATATATTTACTTTATTTTGCTTTGTAAATTATAATTTTTATTATAATTTAATAAATAAATAGATATATTAGTTTATAATTTTTATTATAATTTGATAATTAAATAGATATATTATATTATGTTTAATAAATTATAAATTTATATTTCAATTTTTAAATAATAGATTTATTAGTGTAAAAAGTCGACCTTTAACATGTTTAATTTTAAATTATTTATTGAATTATTTTGTTTTAAAATTTGAAATAATAATATATTATTTTGCTTTTAATTCTACAGATTGTAATATGGCTCCCAACAAATCAACTTCGGAGGCATGGAAACATGTGACTAAAAATGGTCCTAATATTGCTCAGTGTAACTTGTGTCCAAAAGTTATTACTGGAAATTTAACGAGGGTCATGGATCACCTGCTTGGTATTACGGCAGGTAAAGGTGGAGGTGTTACTACATGTCCAGGTGTGACACAAGAACTTAGAGTGATTTTAGAGAAAGAGCATTCATCTTCTATTGCTCAAAAGATGAAGAATGCACAAAAGAAACAGAGAATTGAAGACGTTCCTAGATTCACATCCACTATACCTTCATCTTCATGTCTACCTCAGGTTGTAAAGCCAACAAAAGAGAGCGGAACTCTGAAGAGCTTTTGGAAACCATGTGAGAAACAATTAGTTGATGATTTACTAGCTGATTTATTCTATACTAGTGCAATTCCATTCAATGTAGCTAGAAATCCACTTTATCGTCTTGTATTTCAAAAAGCTGGAGAGTTTGGCAAAGGGTACATACCTCCTTCTTCTGAGGCTTTGAGAACAACTCTATTAGAGAGGTCAAAAGATAGAGTGACTGATAAATTAGCTGTGGTCAAAGCCTCTTGGAAGGTAACAGTGTGCACTATATTGAGTGATGGATGGTCAGATATCTGTCAAAGACCATTGATTAATGTTTGAGTGGCTTGTTTTGAAGGTGTTGTATTCTTAAAGGTTATTGACACTATGGATCATAAAAAAACTTTTGAATATATATTTCAAATATTAGAGGAAGCAATTCTTGAAGTATGGGTTGCAAATGTGGTTCAAGTGGTTACTGATAGTGCAACAAATTGTGTGGGAGCTGGCAAGCTGATTGTAGAGAAGTACCTAGAAATTTATTGGAGTCCATGTGCAGCTCATTGTTTGGATTTGTTGCTACATGATTTGGCAAAATTCCCTTGGATACATGAAGTAATTCATAGAGGAAGAGAAGTTGCAAATTTCATACGAAATCATCATCTCACGTTGAGCCTTTACAGGCAACATGCATCTAGAGAGTTGTTGAGGCCTTGCGATACAAGATTTGCTTCATTTTATATCACTTTGAGAAGAGTGGTTGAAGAGAAAGCAGCTTTAAGATCTGTAATCTGTTCCAATGTGTGGGAAAATTCAACTCTCTCAAAAAGTGGTAAGGGGAAGATCATAGAGCAAATTGTTCTAAATAGTAACTTTTGGAAAAGTGGGGCAAAGGTTTTAAATATATGTGGTCCAATTGTCGACGTGCTTCACATGGTTGATGGTGACACTCCTTGCCTTGGAATGCTTTATGAAAGCATGGATCGTTGCAAAGAAGCAATTTAGAGAGCACTAAATAATGTGGAAGCAGAGTACATAGAGATATGGGAGACTGTTGATTCAAGATGGAAAATGATGCACACTCCTTTACATGCAGCAACTTGCTATTTGGAGCCTAAACTGTTTCACATTGATAGACAAGGTGATGCTGAAATTATGGCAGGGTTTTATGAAGCCATTAGTAGATTTGAACCAGATCCAACAATTGCATCTCTAATTAGAGAACAATGTTGGAAATACAAAAAAGCGAAAGGGATGTTTGAAATAGGAGCAGCCAAATATGATATGACACGAGATGAGGTACCTGGTTATAGATGGTGGATGAGCTATGGGGCAGAAACTTCTGAACTTCAACGATTTGTCATTCAAATTTTGAGTCAAGGAGCAAGTTCATCAGCTTGTGAGAGAAATTGGAGTTGCTTTGACCACATCCATTCCAAAAAGAGGAACAAGTTGTTGTCTGGAAAGTTGGGAGATCTTGTCTATGCTCGCAACAATTTAAAATTGCTTATGAACAAATCAACAAATGAGTCATCTTCACAACAACAGACTTTAGAAGACACAACAATACCAGATGCAGATGAGCCTGACTTTTTTGAGGAAGAATTGGGTAGTGATATTGATGATGATGCTACACCATCTGAGCCAAGTGCTCTTGATGACTTCGAGCTTTCTTGAAGCTATGAAGTCTTGACTTTTGATTGTACCTTCGCAACAAAATAATATCTTTGCTATTGTGATTTCACATGTTTCTTATGTTTTGTACTTAATAAATGTCTCATCAAGCTTATGAAGTTGTGAGATCTATTTAGCAATTTTTACTATTTTGATAAATGATAAGATATATTACATACATCTAGAAAATAATTAAAATTGTATAAGGCGAATTTAATTCGAATTTTTCTCCGAATTTTTACTCTTTCCCGAACTTCATTCGAATTTTATAGTTGTCGAACTCGAATTCGAATTCGAACCTTGTGACTTAGCTAGAGACTATACCACAAAGGAGACATTGTAGCTATTATGCAGATGGTGTGGTTCGGGAGACCACGAAGATTCAAAATGCTCGAAGCAAGGGGTGCATTTGTTAAGCATTGAAACATGTTATGGGGAAACACTAGCCATTAGATGTGAGCAAGCTAATAAGGCAAAGTACGCTGATGTAGAGGAAGAAAAGAAGAGGTTGCAGGAAGCACGAACGAAGTTGGAAAAACAGATGGAAATCAGAAAGTTACAAGTAAAAGACATTGCCGACACCTCGAAGAGGAACCTGGCTGAACAAAACATGATAAGGCAGGTAATGCAAATAGAAGTCCCTATAAAATTAAATGACCTTATAGTGCCTTAGTTACGGATGGCGATTTGAATGTGACACTGCTTCCGAAAGTAGTGGAGGAAATAGGAAAGGACAGTAGTGGAACGACAACAACAGACCTAATGCTACTGGCACTCATGATGGGAAAGCATCCGACAGTAGTCGAGATGGGCATTTTGGGAACTGTATTGACAGACACAATCGTGGACAGAGGGTCAGGTGTGAATGTGTTACTAGAAGATATATGGAAAAAGTTAGGACAACCTACGCTGTGGCCAACTACATTTTAGTTGCTTATGGTGGATCAGCACGGGATCAAACCATTGGGAACCTTGATGGCACAACCAGTAACTATTGGAACGCAACCATTTTTATTGGATTTCGTGGTCATTCCACTGAAAAGAAAAGGGTATGACGCTATCCTTGGACAAGGTTGGTTGGTGCGAGCAAAAGTAAAACATGAGTGGAAACGAAATATCCTATCCATGGAACGCAGAGGCAGAAGATTTATAATCGACCTGCACACGCAAATGGTGGGGGAGGAGGCAGCATCGTCAGACTCAGAAGGTGGAGGCGAGAGTGACGATGAAGGAAAGAAGAGAATGGAATCGGACAAAGGAGTACTAAGATTAGGAGGAGCGTCGAATGATGATGACCTAGACTTAGTGAACGGACTATTCCACTGGTAGATGGAGGATTACGAGCTCTTCCCGAGCTATAACATGTTGGGTGTTGAGGAGGGAAAAGAAGGGAATGAGTTTCCGAAGGAGTATAGTGAAATAAAGGAGGGAGAAACATAGGTGGATGAGACGCCGACCCACACGTTTAGCCAGGACAAACCTATAAAGTATGAAGAGCCTACTGTGAAAACAATGAACTTGGGAGATGAGGCTAATCCAAAAAATATTCTTGTAGGAGATGATTGGAACCCAGTTTTGAAGGTAGCAGCGTTCAAAATATTTATGGAGTACAAGGACGTCTTCGCTTGGACGTATAAAGATTTAAAAGAAGTGCCACCAGAGTTATGTGTCCATTGGATACCATTGATTGAAGATGCAGTACCCATACGGAAGCGGCTATATTGAATGAACAAAATCTATGCTACACGACTCACAAAGGAGATCGATCGGATGTTGGAAGCAAGTATTATCTTTAGAGTGCAAATGAGTGAGTGAGTGTCACCAATCGTAATAAATTTGAAAAAGGACACCACACAGATAAGAATATGCTTAGACTTTCAATGCTTAAATGTGGTAACAATCAAAGATCCGTTTCTGATACCATTCACGGATAGCATTCTGGAGGAAGTTGCGGGGTATGAGATCTATTCATTTATGGATGGATTCTCAGAGTACAATTAGATATCCATCACTGAAGAAGACAAATTAAAAACAACATTCATTGTGGAAGATGGAGTATATGCCTACAACAGGATGCCATTTGTATTGTGCAATGCTTCGGCATCGTTCCAAAGGATTATCCTACACATTTGATAAATGTCTGTTGGAAGTTTTAAAGCATTTCTGGATGATTGGTCAATCTTTAGCACAGAGGATAAACACATAACGACGCTCAAAGAATGCATGGAGAGGTGTAGACAAGTGAGATTGGCACTGAATCTGAAGAAGTGCAGATTCATGGTGCCACAGGGGAAGCTGCTTGGACACAATATGCAAAGAAGGGTTGAAGACGGATCCGGACAAGGTTCACGTAATCTTGGATATGCCACCATCGACGGATGTATCTGAAGTAAAGTCATTTCTAGGGCACATCGGATATTACCTTAGATTTATTAAGAACTTTGCGAAGATTTCCTACCCACTAGACAAATTCACCTGCAAGGGTGAACCTTGCAAATAGGAAGCATAATAGAATGAAGCTTTTGAGGGACTGAAAACAAGGTTGGCCACGATATTGATTCTAGCCTATCCGAACTGGGATAAAGAATTTCATGTTCATGTAGATGCATTGAATTATGCCATTGGAGCAACACTAGCGTAGACAGGTGACCACGGATTGGACCATCCGGTGTATTTTGCAAGTAGATTATTATCCAAGGCAAAGAAAATCTACAGTATGATGGAGTGAGAGGCACTAGGGATGGTGTATGCAGTACAATAATTCAGACATTATTTGTTGGCGATGCCATTTGTATTCTATGTAGATCATCAGGCACTGCTATATCTGGTAAATAAGCTGATTATTTAGGGAAGAATAAGTCGGTGGTTATTTTTATTGTGGGAGTTCACATTTAAGACTGGTGCGGCCAAGGAAAAGTCATGTAAGTGCAGACCACTTGTCGAGTATAAAATCTGAAGAGCCATCGAAGGGAGTTAATGATGATTTTCTTGAGGCACAGTTATTTCACGTTGTAGTACTACCACCTTGGTACACACGTATCGGGGAGTATTTCGACGGGTTAGTTTCCTAGCAAGATGCCGTCGAATGAGAGAAGGAAACTGGTGCTA
Organism: Cupressus sempervirens; assembly: GCA_028749045.1. Taxonomy (NCBI): domain Eukaryota; kingdom Viridiplantae; phylum Streptophyta; class Pinopsida; order Cupressales; family Cupressaceae; genus Cupressus; species Cupressus sempervirens. The sequence goes on along the minus strand of CM053793.1, from coordinate 472,080,156 downwards.
AGGAGCTTGACATTTTAGTTGATCAACGAGCTATTGTACAAAATGGAACCTGATCAGATTCTAAGGCATTGCATTCTGGAAGAGGAAATTCTGAGGGTATTGAAGGAAGCAAACGAGGGACCAGTAGGACACATGGGGCCAGACACAATTGCGCGAAAGATACTTTTGGTAGGATTATGGTGGCCAACCATACACAACACCAAAGAGTGGGTTGTTGCATGCAACACGTGTCAGTGAGCGAGAAAACCCTTGAAGAGGGACTTCATGCCTCTGAACCCTTCGCACGCTTAGGAACTTTTTGAAAGATGGGGATTGGACTTTGTTAGACCTCTAAAGGTAAACAAAACTAGAAGGTGCAAGTACATCATGGTGGCGACAGAGTATCTAACCAAGTGGGTGGAGGCACGCGCACTGTCGGATAACTTTGCGGCGAGCAAAGCGAGATTTATTTATGAACAAATCATCACCAGGTACATAATTCCACTGTAGCTGACAAGCGACCGGGGAGGACACTTTGTTAATCATGTCATCCGATTGCTCACTATCGAATTCAAAATTTATCATTCGTTGTCGAGCCCATACTACCCGAGAGCCAAAAAACAAGCTGAAGCCATGAATAAGATCCTGGTTGGAGTGATTTATAAGTCCTATGCGGTTGACGGAGAAGATTGGGAAGAAAAGCTACCATCAACATTATGGGCGTATTGTACTTCATATAAAGTAACTATTGGACACACTCCGTACTAGCTGATGTATGGACAGGAGGTAGTGGTACTGATAGAATTCATGGTATTGAGTTTGAGTGTAGCAATCGAGGACAAGTTGGGCGACATGGAAAGCCTAAGGGAGAGATTGTACAACTTGAACAAATTGGATGAGCGACGACTGCAGGCACAGTGGGCCACAAAAGTTACACAAAACAGGCGGAAGGCACGGCATGATAAGCATTTAAAATTAAATAAGTTTCAACCAGGCCAGTTAGTTTTGAAGTATAATGGGCAGAATGAGATCAGGCTAGGAAAGTTCAAAATTAAATGGGTCAGACCATACAAGATACGAGAAGTTGGCGATAATGGGGCAATCAAACTAAGGATGCTACACAAAAAGGAAGTGGCCGACGCAGTGAATGATTTGAAACTAAAAATCTACCATGAAAGAAATAATGCACCCTCTCCGAGGATGAACAACTGAGGGACAATATAAAAATAATAAATATTAATGTATATATGTAAGATGAGTAACATATAAAGTTGAGCATAAATTCTGAGTACGGACCCAAAAGTAATAAAATGAGGAGTAATAAGAACATGAATAATAAAGTAAAACAAAATAAGAGCCGTACGACCTTTCTAGTAGCATAAAGGGGAGAAAAAACATAACCGTACGGCTATTGGGGGAATGAAAAGCCTACCATACAGCTTGTGAAAAAGCATAGAGAATTTGTACATACAAACATAGACTGTACGACTGTACAGAAGAGAGGTACTATACGATAGTCAGAGAAGGGTGAAATCTAGACACTGTACGACAAATTGACAATACAGAAAAGCAGCGTACGATCTGTATGGGGGATATAAATAGGGAGGGCACTGAAAAGTAACCACCATACGACCATGTGGAGTAGAATAGAAGAGGGTACGGTCCCTACAAAATAGAGTAGTATGGCCTATCAGAGCATAAATTGAAATAATCATTGTACATCACATACGAATAACTTCTGAAGGAAAATCAATCCTGTACGGCAAGGAAGAAGGCAACTAGGAAGCCTGAATTGGACTGTACGGACCCAAGAACATAAGGTGTCATACGGACTTGAGGAGGACAAGAACCGCACAGACATAGAGTTCAAATAGAACCAATACACCAAGGAGCAAATTGTACGGCCGTATGACACAAGAAAGTGGTACTGTTGTATAGAAGTCCGCACGGCTGGGATAGAGTGTGGCACGATTGGCTATAAGAGGTAAAAAATGTCGTACGGCCTGGGTCAGCATGATAAAAATGTTGAATAGCCAAATACCATATGGTATTGGCTGTATGATCGCACATTAGAGGAAGGGCGTTATAAGAAGAAAATAGTGATAGGACAGAGTTGCAAGTGAAATCAAACATCTGGAGCAATAAAATCGTACAAGGCAAGGAGGTCCCAAAAGTTGTGGTGCACAAACTCTTTCTGTAGCAGAGGGGAATACCGCACAACTGTACGACCCTGTAATAAAGAGAATAGATACATGTTTAAAGTTACAGACTCAAGGGAAGCAAACGAAAGGACAACCATAACAAACCTCGAAAGAGAAGCAATTCATCTGTACAACCACAATAGGCAGAAAAGTCCAAGCCGTATAGTCCTAGGAGGAGGCAAGAGCTATATGGATCCGTACAGACGCTAAAGATAGGAGAGGGAACTTTGAAATAAAATTGTATGGAAGGAAGTAACTGACCTAACGGATTTTGTTTTATTCGAGTAAAACGACAAAAAGGTGATAGATATGCATTCAGTCGGCAAGAGAGCCTGGAAAAAGAAATTAGAAGAGGATTCAGCGACAACTGTGGCCATGAACAGGAATGTGAAGAAATTGCCATCTGGAGTCTGTGTAGCAAGAGGAACAAGTATAGGACCAAGCAAAAAGAAGGTGAAGCAACCAACACAGTCGGCTTGGACAGATATTCCCACAATGCAAAATGTTGCATTTGAAGGATTGAATGGAGTAGAATGCCGGAAGTGGTAGCAGGAGGCACCTGATAACCATTTGATAAAGGCTAGCATTCAGAAGGCATAGGTAGAGTGGGTAATACAAATGCCTGTATTCAATTTTAGAGATTATGAAAGGTTTCTATGCATCATGATAGAAATGTATGATAGGTTCTCTCGAACCAGTACATTTGAGTACCTTGGTTGTAACTTGGTGTTATTTAAACCGGCCGACTTCACACGAGTATTTGGGATACTTGACTATGCACAGGGGGGAAGGAACATAGAAAGCAAACCTAAAAAGATGAGCCGGGAAGTAAAAATAGAGTTGATATAGCTTGTGTGTGGGGACCTGATGCAGGCGGAATAGGAAGCTCTATTGGACACATCAAGGGGTAGAGAGTTGAAGAAATCCAATGTGCAGGAAGGTCACTGGCGCTGTTTGATGGACGTTGTGAAGAGTCGCCTCACAGGCTCTAGCCGCGACTTAGATATTTCATTTCCACATGTAGTGATGATGAACAGGATTTTGCACGGTAGGGTGTATGACTGGGTTGCATTATTGGCCAAACGGATGTATGAATTCATGACATTACAACACAAGACATTTTACATGCTACATTATGCCATCAACCTATTCTTGGAGGCGACAACGCAAATGATTGCCAGTGATGCATTGGAGGCCAAACCGAGACCACTCATGCTAGGCGAACCCTCTATTATGCAATGGAGACATCTTGATACACTTAGCACCAAGACGGTCGGACAGAAACGACCGAGACCAGATGGTGGAAATATTGACAGTGGTCAGGAGGAGACTTCTTCGGAGGAAAGTGGGACCAATGGGGAGGAGGAAGAGGACGAGGAGGTAGAGGTAATCACAGCTACACCGTTAAAAGATTCCCACGGTCTGCACTTTTAGCTACGACACATTTGGCTCCCGTAGTTATTCATGGTATTCCGAGATTTGGTCAGTGTAGGTAGCCAGTATTGATGATGCTATCTTCAGTTGTGATTCAGCCTACTATGGAAGTACGAGTGGAGACAAGCTATTCTTGAAACATTAACAGAGGCATATCCGTCAACAATGGAGACAACTGCTCCGGAGGTAACTACGGAGCCTGCTCGTGAGGCTTTACCAGAGGCTGGGGACAAGGTACTTGTACCTGATACAAAGATGGACACTAAGGTAGGAGTTATGGAGATACTGACAGGCAAGGGTTTGAGGGTGTCGGATGTTCAATTGGATGTAGTAGGTTCAGATGTGGTGGTTACGGTGGATACAACATTGTTAGCATCACTTGAGCAAGACAGAGAGAGTAGAACCCAGAATTTGAGCACGTACCTAAGTACGTAGTTCCACTGTAGCCCAGCACCTCGAGTGGCGTACTTGCAAACACCTACACAGGAAGTAATTCCAGAGGGAAACCCTTTGCAGGCATAGGTAGAGGAGCCGACATAGGATGAGGGACTACCGCATAATGCTGTTGAGCGTATAGCGGAAGTAGTAGAGAGGGCTATGGGCGTGCAACAGGAACATCCAGTAGCACCAAAAGTAGTGATGAGAGAGACATTCTTTGCTGATATAGCAGCTATAGCGATTCGGGCTCGCCAGGTGGTGGCCTCTACAGAGACTCAGGCTTTGGACTCATTAGTGAAGGAGCTAGAGGGAGTAGTATCCTTCATGAGATTAGGATGCTTGGCTGCCTTTAGAGTCTGTTTCGAGGAATGGGGATGGCCGAGTGTGGAGACTGCAGAGATGCGATAGGATTGGGTCATGATGAGAGGTCTTGGTATGGAAAGACAAGTAGAGAGTTTGACTCATGAGATAGTAGAGATACACAAGGAGGCATATTACACCCTTCGGAGGAGTCAGGCAGATCATGCTGAGAGGGCTCGGGAAGAGTCAGTTGCTAGGTAGCTACAGAGAGGGCAACTTGGGAATCCGAGAGGGCAGCCTAGGAATCCAGGAGGGCAGCCTTGTTAGCCAAACAAAGTCAGCTACAGAAATTGGCAGCGAAGAAGGAATAGATAGCAGCAGAGAAGGAGAGAGTAGCAGATGAGGAGAAAGAGTTGGGAGAAATTGCTGGGATGATGTAGTCAGCTTTAGAGCTTCAGATGGAGGTGGAAGCAGAATTGAAAGTTTGGGAAGGAGCAAGTCTACAAGCTGCTGGTTGAGCTGAACGAATTGAAGGCGTGGACAACCACTACACCAGGGAGGCATCCCTCTGTTTAGTATCTATACATTGATGTAATGGGTTGTTTATTTTGAGTTTTGTTGTATTGTCGTCCGGAGACAACTTTTCTTTTGGGGGGGATGATGTTGTCAGTAAATTCTATATTGTAGCCGACGGCTAGAATAGTATCCGAAAGGGTGCGTGATAGTTGAGTCACCCCTTCGGGAAAGTATATATACACCGTCTAGAAGGGACTTTGAAGACATCATTAGAATAATTGTAATGAGCATAATCAGAGTGTAAGCATTGAAGTGCATATTGCGTATATGAATAAAACATCTATTTTGTGTTATATCTTATTGTACTACATGTGATAAGCATCTTTTTATCCTGTACGGTAAACATTGGGCACATGAAACTGGAGGACTTGTAAAGAAACTTCTTTCACATAAAGTTCTAATTGCTGTTATCTAACTTGGCTTTGATACCATGTTAAGTTTTATGCCTAGAAATTAGATAAACATCAACAAAGAAGAGCATAAAAATACACAAAGGACTCAATACATTTATCCTTGGGAAAACCCTTCCACTTGAAGGGAAAAACCCAGCCACAACAGCAAAAATCTCTTTTATTGATAATAAAAATGTTTTTGGTACAAGACTTTCCACTTCATTAATTTACAATATATCAAGCAATTGTATAAATAGATTGCATAAGACTCTTCATTTTACACATGAAGGTCTCTTTGAGTCTCAAAAATAAGACCCTTCATATTTCCACATATTCAACACTTCATATTTCCATACACATGCCTCTTCGCATGACATATGACCCATGTCTTTTTACATAATATTAACTTAAATATAATCCCAAATATCTCTTTCAGCTGAAGATGACCTTAATGGTCATAACAAACATATTTCTATCTCATAGCAACAGAGATAAAGATCTCTATTGCAGCTACAATCTTCAGCACATTTCAGCAACTCATTCAAGTGCCAACAAAGATCTCAATTCCTAACAAAATGATGGTGCCGGCTGTCATAGGTAGGGTAAGAAACAAGCACCGAAAAAACTGTCTGGAGTAGAGGGCAAAAAACTAGATGAAAAAACTTTGAAAGGGTTCTTGTTACTACTCAGGAGAATGATTGGTAGACTATATAGGTTGGAGACTACTACAAGAAATTTCAAATAAAATTAATCTGAATATTTAGATGGAAATAATTTTTTTTTTCTCAAAAAATAACTTAGCTTTGATACCATTATAGGCAATTAATTTGGTAAAATATTGGATCAGTTAATGAATGAGCAAAATGCTCATAAATAGTTTACAAGGATGTTATCAGAAACATTCTAATAAAGAAAAAATAAAAGAATATTAATTTTTTTAATATTTACAAGATTTACAACATTGACTAATAAATTTGATTGTAGGTGGCTATTAAATAATAATTGTTTTTTAAGGGAGAGAATAATAATACATAGTTGTTTCCAAAAGGTGTTAGTTAGGGACAGTTTGCAGACTTAACCAACTGTTAAGTCTATATGTATCATTGATGAAAGGAAGGAAAGGATCATAATGTTTGGGTGTGAATTAATATTATGCTATGAAAAGCCATATTATCCTACCATATCTCGCACTTCATATTTTGTGTTATCTTTGTTTATGTTTCTGTTATTGTTGGTAATCAACGTGTAGTATTCTTGGCTGAGCATAATTACTTGTGATTGGTTGGTCTACTTTGAATTAGGCATCAACATTTTGGTGACATTGACTAAATTCAAACTTGGAGGTTATAGTGATGGGTGGAAGGATGGAGATATAATGGGCCGTGCTTTTAGCTAGGAATAGTGACAGAGGAGGAAGTGACTCAAGAGGATTAGTGGACACACAATCTTGTTTAGACTTGGGACAAAGTGGTAGATGAGTATGTACAGCGGGAGGTAGAGCAACAAGCTGTCCCCATCAATATGGTATGTGTCGAACTCACAGTGAACAAGGTAGTGTACAATCTTCTGAGAAGTCTTTGGAGGTTACTTACACGCAAATAGGTGGAGGTCTAAAGACACCAAGAAGCAATAAAAAGAGAACAACATAGACAATAGATACTACAACGGTATGAAGAGAGGAATTGGAGGGAGGAGGAACTCTGAGACACTAATATATGTCATAGCTCTGGTAACTCTAAAAACTAATGCTCCTCCTGCTAAACAAGGATAAAAGGTGTACAAAGGAGGAAACACAAATCGAGAAGGCAGTAGAAATTTCCTACGAAGATCACCCTAAATCCAAGAGAAAATACGAACACAACAAATCTTGCAACAAGGGGCAAAAAAACTCCTTTAGTCTGACCAACTAGAGTCAAAACATCCAAATATGAACTACGCATTGAGAGTGGGAGGATAATATATGAGAATTACCCTTGCAGAGCATCTCAGGGAGGCAGGAGGGAGATAGCGAGGAAAGCAACTCCCCACCATCAAGACCATTTGTGTGTTTAGAGGAAGGAGACAAAGAAAAAGAACTTAAAGGGGACATGATGGATCTCTTCGAGAACACCTAATGGAGAATATGGAGCCCTGCTATATCATAAACAAGGATAGGGAGATTAAAACTTGAAACTCCCAAGAGGGGAGAGAGTACTGAAACTATCAAGGCAGGTATGACAAGGGGGAGGGGGAAGGGAAGACAACCCCTGCGCACCAAGAAACACAAAAGGCGAAGGAGTAAATGACCCACTTGAGTCAAACAACACCTAAGGCCCCAACAGCAGGAAAAGAACAATGAATAATCCTGACAAGCAAAAACTTCCCAAATTTAGTGGTGATAGATCATATGATCCTACTCGCCATTGTAAAACATGTGTGACAAGTCGGGAAGAAAATGGACAATACGACAAGGACTATTAGTTAAAAGCCTTCCCCACCACCTTGAGGGGTAGACCTTCTAGCAGGGGAGAGAGCAACATGGAAATATTTGAAGCAAGACTTTGAGGTAGAATTCAGGCTACTCTGCAATGATGACGAGGTGGTAATTGAGATATACGATACTTGATAAGGGAAAATTGCAATAGTTCGGGCCTACCATCAGCTAATGGAACTAATTAGTAAAATGGATAACCAAGCAATTGATGAGTTGAAGAAGAGATGGTTCATAGGACTAATTCCCTGCATCTTAAAAAAGATGAAGGTAGCACCTCTGTTATCCTACAAAGAAGCTTGTAATAGAGCAATGGACATTGAGAGTGAAAATAAAACATCCAGAGGAAGGAAGAAGGTGAGTGAAGACAACAGCACTGATGACAACGGTGACGGGGAGTCCAAGACAATATAGGCCCTTTGAAAAGACATGATAAGACTAATGAAAGAAATGAGTACAAAAAAAGAAAATAAGGCAAAGAATTGTGGTGTACAAAGTACAAAATGCAGGACAACAAGGGCTAATTGTTCAAGGAAATCATTTTGTGACATTTGCCAAGTATTGGGACACTCCATCAAGGAGTGCTCATGCAACTTAAAGTAAGGAACACAAGTAATATTCACGGGGGAGCCAACTACACCGCCACGTCCCATAAACTCCAATGCTTCGCTAAGTTGGTATCACAACAATCGACGAGGCAACAACAATACACCTAGGAGTCACATCCAATATGATGCGAAAGGACGACCCATAATACTATGTCAGAGGTGTAGCGAATGGGGTCATTTCTCATGGGACTGCAAGATCAAGCAAGGAGGTTGTTATGTAAATGGTGCAGTCTTGGCAACCACAAGGATGCTGATTACCTGAAGGGAAAGGCGATAAATATGATAGAGGTAACACGTCTTGAAGAAGTTCTTGTAATCACACGACTTCAACTGAAGAAGGCTATACATCTTGATCTGCGTATGGAAAAGGGAAGATTGATTGAAGTTAGGAGGGAAATAGAGCGTGCAATGGAGGAAGAACAAAGACATAGCCTTGGGAATACACCTACACTTGTGCGATCAACATCTGAAGCAAACATTATACAACAAATGCTACATGCAACAATCCCAGTATCAGTCATAAACCTATTAGAGACACTATAACAACTAAAAGTGGCAATCACATACAAGAAGGATGAGAGGGTGACAACCAGGTGACTAAGGAGGCTGAAGGAGACTCACAAAAATCTACCTTAGCGAGGGATACCACTGACCCCATGTTATTGGTAGTAGGTGTTAGATGGACCCCTCTAGTGGTGGAAATAGGAATCATGGGTTGTACCCTCACCAACACCATTGTAGATGGAAGATCCAGAGTAAACATGGAAAGCCCTTGGCAAACCGACCATGTGGCCACCCACCTTTCACTTGGTGGGAGCAGACCAAAATGATATAAAATCAATTGGGGTACTTATGGCTTAGAAGGAATTTATTGGAACTCAACAATTTGTTCTCAATTTTGTGGTCATCTTGCTGGAGAAAAGGGGTTGCAATGCTCTCCTTGGAAGATGATGAATTATCACAACTAAGGCTAACTGCGATTGCAAAAAGAACACTTTATATTGAGAGTGAGGGGAGGAAATATATTAATCGGCTTGAGAAACCAGACGGTGAGTCAGGAATTGGCATTTGACTCGAAATTTGAGGGGGGAGACATTGACAAGGGAAGGATGGAACCAGATGATGAGAGAATCCTAAGACTAGGCAATATTCAGAAGATGAGACTAGTTCACTGAACGAACTATTCCACTAGCAAATGGAAGTATTCCATCCTAGTTGCAATGTATTAGAAATCCTAGAAACTAAAGCTGAAGATATCGATAATTTTCCGCCAAAGTATGAACAATACAAAGAAGGAGAAGCAAAGGTGGACTACACTTTGACTCGCCATTTTGGAAGGGATAAGGCAATCAGGTACGAGGAACTCAGTATAGAAAAGGTAAATCTCAGAAAGGAGGATCCTAAGGCAATTCATGTAGGGGACGATTGGAACCTCATACTAAAGATAGCCATATTCAAGATATTCTTGGAATACAACAACGTATTCGCATAGATGTATAAAGATTTGAAAGGGGTGCCTTCAGAATTATGTGTTCATTGGATACCCCTAGTGCAAGGAGCATGCCCTATTTGCAGAAGACTGTATCGCATGAACAAGAATTATAGGACAAAAGTATAGGAGAAAATCACCAAAATGTTCCAAGCAAGGATCATTTTCAAAGTACATACTAGTGATTGGGTGTCCCCATGCCATATCCTTGAAGGAGGCCAATCAAATCTGAATTTGTGTTGACTCCAGAAGTTTGAATGTCATTAAGGAACTGTTTTTGATTTCCTTCACCAATAGCATATTGGAGAAGGTAGTAGTGCATGAAATTTATTCGTTCATTGATATGTTTTTTGGTTGTAACCAGATCAACACCATAAAGGAGGATAAACTAAAAATGGTGTTTTTCATAGAAGATGGGGTGTAAGCTTACAACAAAATGCCCTTTGGCTTGTGCAATGCTCCAACCACATTCCAAAGGATTATACTTCATATATTCGATAAGATGTTAATGATGAATTTCAAAGCATTCTTGAATGACTGGCCAATCTATAGTAGGAAGGAGACTCCCCTCACTACCTTGAGAGAATGTATGGAACGATGTAGAAGGGCTTAATTCAAAGAAATGCTGACTCATGGTACAATAGGGCAAACTACTCAAGCATATAGTTTGCAAAGAAGGTTTAAAAATTGATCCTAACAAGGTGAAGGTAATCATGGACATGTAGGCTCCCATAGATGTCACAGGGGTGAAATCCTTCCTAGGTCATGTTGGATATTATTGACGATTCATCAAAGGGTTTTCCAAAATCTCACTACCATTAGAGAAGCTTACAAGGAAGAACAAATTGTTCACTTGTGGTACGAAACAAGAAACAATATTTCAAGAATCTAAAGTCTAGTCTGGTAAGCACACCAATTCTGGCATATCTGGAGTAGGACAAAGAATTCCATGTTCAAATTATGCCATCAGGGCCACCTTGGCACGGGCAAGTATGGGAGGGATGGACCACACAATATATTTTGCAAGCAGGTTATTTTCAAAAGTAGAAATGAACTATAGTACACTAGAGAGGGAAGCTATGGGTATGGTCTAGTCGGTTCAAAAATTTCGGCACTATCTCCTTACCACACCTTTCACATTCTATGTGGACCACCAAGCACTACTGTAGTTGGTAAATAAGCCCATCATCTAGGGGGGTAAGTTGGTGGCTGTTGCTGCAAGAATTCACATTCACAATTGTCGTACGGCCTTAGAAGATCCATGTCATTGCCGACCAGTTGTTAAGAATTAACTTAGGAGAATTGGGTTACGGGTAAACAAGGGCTTCCTTGACGTACACTTATTTCAAATAGCAGTTTTACAGACATGGTATGAACACATTGGGAAATACCTCTCTACTTCCATGTTCCCCTCTGAGATGCCACCGAGTGAATGTAGGAAGTTGGCACTCAAGAGTAAAACTTTCGAATTAATCAGTGGTCTACTATACAAGATGGGACTTGACCACATACTACAACGATCTGTCATGGAGGAAGACATACCAAGTGTGCTGAGGGAATCCTTTGAAGGGTTAGTAGGAGGGCACATGGGGCTTGACACTACTGCGCTAAAGGTACTCCTAGTAGGACTATGGTGGCAAACATTGCACACTAATGCACATGAGTGGGTGCTTAGATGCAATACTTGTTAAAGAGTAGGCAAATTGTTGAAATGGAGCTTTATGCCACTATTTCCCTCCTAACCTCAAGAGTTGTTTGAAAGATAGGGGCTCAACTTTGTAGGGCCACTCAAGGTGAGTACTGCAAGGCGATGTAGATATATTATTGTATCCATTGAAGACTTAACAAATTGGATGGGGCACTCCTTGATAATATTGCAATGAGCACCACTCAGTTTGTATATGAGCAAATAGTCATCCAGTTTGGCATACCCATAGCCATCACTAGTGATTGGGGCACACATTTTGTTAACTAGGTGACCAGGAACATGATGGCAAAATTTAGCATATTGCATGACCTGTCAAGCCCATACTACCCACGAATAGATGGACAAGTAAAATCTACAAATAAAGTGTTGGTTTTAATACTCTACAAGACATGTGGAGTGGAAGATGGGGATTGGGATGAATGGCTCCCAGCAATACTTTGGGCATATTAGACTAGATAGAAGGCAACAATAGGTTATACACCATTCCAGCTAATGTACGACTAGGTAGTCGTTGTACAAGTAGAGTATAAAATACCAATCTTCAAGGTTGCGGTAGAAAGTAGATGAGGAGTTACAAAGTCTTAAGGGGCGACTATTCAATTTAATGAAGTTGGGTGAAAGACAGGTAACCGAACAATGGGCTAGAAAGATGGCTCAATGGAGAAAAAAGCTATGGTACGATAAACATCTCTGATGAATGAATTTCCGTCTGGGATAGTTAGTTCTCAAGTATAACAACCTTAATCAAAATTAACTTGGTAAGTTCAAAGTTTGGTGGCTTGGACCATATAAAGTAAGAGAGGTAGGAAATAATGGGGCTATGAAACTCACAACACTGGGAGACATGCCTATCAAGGAACTAGTGAATGGATCTAAATTGAAACTATACAAGGAAAGGAAGGTACATATTGCAAAGGTACACGTGTTGGGATATGCAACTAAAGAGGACTGGACTATTGGCTTGAGACTGAAGAAGATCACATGATAATTAAGGAGCCACATAGACTTGATAGCTGTTGGGCTAAACCTATAGTGGATTTAGAGGAACAGTTGGCCATGAAGTAGGTAGAGGGCATTGTAGTGCCAAGGATATACAAACATCTCACTAATGTCTTATTTGGGCTGCTATTCCTTTGGGTAAGAATAAACAGAGATTGGAGATGGCGAGTAGCATATGAAGGAAGAAGAGAAGGGTTCATTGCCTATGACATTGACGAAGAAGTTGAGGAACAATGGAAAGAGCAACCCTATAGAGGGAATGTCTTATAAAGGGACCTAGAAGAAGAGATTGACTTGGAGGACGGTGCAACCTTGGAACCGTGCTTGAAGATGATAGTAAAAAAAGATGACTTACTCATCGTGGAAGGTGATTGCTATGTTGATCGACTAATGGACAACTATCTCAAGGAGGGATAAGAGGCTCCCTACAAACTAAGCCAAATGCTCTATGGTGCGTAATCCCTAACCCAAATGGGCCTCCCACAATAAATGGGGAAGAAGTAATATGGTACCAAAAGTATGAAGGAAGGTATGTCGATGGAAGCTTTAAGGGAGTAAGGCCCACCCCCCTAGTGGATAAAATCTTTGACCTAGAATGCTTGGGAACATATTGTGAGAATGAATGTTGCAAGACATCTTCGAGAAACTGCATATAGTAGTATGCCTCTAAGTCAAAAGTTTGGGATAAGGAAGAAAGAGGATAAAAAAGGAAACACAAAAACATAGGAAGATTCACAAAAAAAATTGAAGCAATCAGAGCAAATGGAAGGGTGAGAAAAAGGAAGGACTACATAGAAGAAGATATGTAAAACCGGAAGAACACCTTGGAGCACAAAATCAAGACAAACCAAGAGGTACTTCTACAAAATTCTACTTGAGCAAAATTAAAGTTCAAAAAATTAAAAGGAATTGGAAGAAAAGGGAAAGGGGAAAAAGCAAGTCTATAATTAAACAACTAATAAAGGGAATGAAAGATGCTTTCAAGATCTTCTATACTAACCCTAGAAAGAGATTAAAAGGACCCTCACCGCAAGAAGTCAGTCATAGAAAGGTTACGACAAGAGTCTGACCAAAAGAGGAACAAGGTTTCCGTACAGAGGTAAGTCATGTGCCCCGTACTAGAGAACCATCAAGTTGAGAAAGGAAAAATGCATGAGGAAGTTGAGTTCTACAATCCATATGATAGGAGCAGGAGAGGGTGGAGTGAGCCGTGCAACCTGTACGATAGAAGCAGATCAATGTGAAGTGAGGAAGTCGAGCATAATAGGGGCAACACCTTTTGTATAACCTATATGGCCCGTATGACCAAGATTGCTACACCACACACAATCCATATGAAGAAAACCCTCCACATCAACACGTATAGAGTGTTTTACACTTTCTACACCCCGTATGGTTCATACGACAGACACAATTTTAACAAGCGGATTTTCATAACAAAATAAAGAACTAATATCTGGTTTCGCATACAAATGAAAGAGTTTTCTTTAACCAACTTATAAAATAAAAACATTCTTAAATCCTTTTCATGCGACATTAACTGATTTAATTACTAATGATTAACTGAGATAACCATTCAACTGAAATAACGATTAAATGAAGTAAACGAAATACGATTAATTGAAGTAATTGAAATAATGATTAACTAAAGTAACTAATTAATTGAAGTAAATGAAATATGATTAACTGAAGTAACTGAATAACGATTAACTGAAGTAACTGAAATAATAATATACTATCTTAAGTTGCATATAGTAAAGAAAATACATGATTAGTTACAAGAGGGAAATAAATGCATATTAGGAAAGAAAGGAAGAAACATACAAGAAGTAGCTAGCGGGTCTTTAACTAGTTGTGCAAGCCTCGACTTTTGGTAAGAGGAGAAGCATTGACTTAGGCTTAACCTCCCAACCTCGGATCATCTCTATCCCCACACGACCTTTTGAAAAGAAAGACACTCCCTACCTCAGGATTGGACTTGGGGTACTAGTTCTGCCCCTTGAGCATTTCCGGTGTTTAGAATATTTGCACAGTTATGGATGGACATATCTGAATAACTGTCACTATCGACATCAAGTGATCTTATGGAGGCAAACATGCCTTTTAACGACTTTGGCCAAGGTTTTTGGATGGGTTCTATTGCCTGATCACCACTGCTCGACTTAACAATAGGGGAACAATAAGTATGAACATGCATGAGCTATTAAACGATTTCCTTTTGTTAAAATAATATGTTATTGTTATATCATTTCTGATTTTGTTTTCCATGTTATTGCAGATTCCTTTAGCACCTCTTCACCTCTTTCTTGGCCATTCTAGCCGGGTGAGTCCCAGGTGTTTTAAAACTCAGAGTAAACCATTTTAATCTGCTGATCTTCAGCTATTGTATGATTAAATACATATTCAGTATATCTCAGCTTTCATGGCTTGAGGAAACAATCCTAAGACTTGCAAAAGTACAATTCTGTTCTGACTTATAGCAATAAAAGAAAGATGTTTGAACTCAACATGACAATTATCTTTACTCAATATGGAAAGATTAGACTCTTTGATATTAAAGTGCAGGCTTCTCATGGACGTACTTCCTTGTGCTAAAATATATAATGTAGAAATAAAGAATGAAGATGTATCACTCAGAAAAGATGTGACCACTTAACTGGTCTAGTGTAATACAGAAACACGACCCTTGGCTTGATGTTTAATAGTCGGCTTCCTCACAAAAGCAATCCATATGCAGTATCAGAATGTGTCCGATTCCCACCTTCAACAAGGGTATAGAACAAGGAGTAAAATTGTGGAAAGAAATTGCTGGAATAAAATCATGGAAGGAAAATGCAGGAGTAAAATCATGGAAGGAAAATGCAGGAGTAAAATCGTGGGTGGAAATGAATACATATGTGACTTCTCTCGGCTTCCAAATATATGTAAAGGCATTTGATTTCTCAAGGCTTTCAAGAAGCCGTAACTCTTAAAGAAATATTTTGCCTTCTTCGACGCTGATATAAAATGCGAAGTGTGCATTTCGGTTTCAAGTAAAGAATTAAATAAATAAGAAAAGAATTTGAAGGTTATAACTCAAGGATAATTTGTAATATATTTATCTATTTGCACATAGATGTATTTATAAAATTGCATCATATTATATGTTTTATCCAAGGTCATATCTTATGTTATGTGTATATAAATACATGTGTTATTTGTAAGATTATTTTATCTTCTTGTACATGTATTTACATGTACGTATTAGATAGAATCTTGTATAAAAATGATATTATGGTGTCACCTTTATTTCTACATCTATGTGCACGTACATAAATATATGTTACAATGAAATGATGGAAATGTCATCCATAATCCGATAAAGGTATGTATTTTAATTAAGTTAAAATCATTAATGTTTTTAATGTTTATCTTAATAGCTCATGCGTGTCCAAATGATTGTACCTTTCTATACAAGTCGCTAGGTCCTTACCAAGATAGTTAGAGGTCATACTTGTCGACCAGATAAGTGGACTAAGATAGTATGCCATTCCGTTGATCCCGTTAGCAATGCTTCTCCCCTTCATCTTCTCCTGCAATCACCCGTGCAACATTTTCCATGATAATAACAAGTTCCATGATAAATCCATAATAATATTTAACGTAGATATTAGCAAGGAATTTAATTATTAACCATAATTCTGACATAAGCAATTGCTAACTACTATCATCATGATATGACAAACAATGGATTATGACCATCATCATTAAACAGTTAAACAAATAATGAATATAAGTGATATATTTAACTACCCTTTTTACATGATTATGAAAGAAAATCCATTCAATTCAACGGCTATAAATAAATTTAAATTAGATCAAAATTTGGGATGTAACAACAATCCTCACAGTTTACCACTTCTGGATGAGCATGACAAATTGCCATACGAATACAAAAAACGTGTATGAGAAAGTGCCATATGGTGGTGTGGCATGCAGGCTGAAGCCTTAACCTGTACAAAGAGATTACACCACATAGTTGGTACTGCTGGGTTGGTAACCCATACAATCAGAAGGGAGGCTTTGGCAAGTAACCGAGGAGATTCACAAATTGAGAATAGAGTTAAGGGAGATGGTAGGAACTAATATGGGAACCCTAAAGGGGCTACAACTGCTATAAGTAATAAAGTTCAAAAGGGAGACCATTATACACAAAAGACACTATGGCAACTTTGAGCAAACTAAAAAGCAAGGGTAAAGACAAGGATGAAAGAATCACAACAAACAATGTCATATTTGAGGGTGTAACGAGCACTAAATGTAGAATGTGCTAGGAAGCCACAGATGAGTATCATTTATTAAAGGCTGCTCTATGCAAGATTGAGGTAGATAAAATTATTTTCATGCCTATTTTTAGTTTGAAAGAATTCAAACCATTCTTGTGTACTATGGTGCATGGTTATGATAGAATCACACACAAGTCTATAGTGAAATGCTTGCATCAGAATATCATAGTATCCTACTCTTCAAAAGAACTCAAAAAGGTTTTTGGGGCATTGAACAAGGACACTTTGCCACCAAACCCTCATCTAACACATCCATTGGGGACAAGAAACAGTTGTTGGAACTTATATGCAAGAAAGATTTAATAGAAAAACAATGGGATACCATTTGGAGCAAGAACAAAGGATTGAAGAACAGCTTTATGGCTAACCCTGAGTGGTGATGTATAATGGATTTGGTGAAAAACAAACTTATAGAGGAGAGTGAGCATATGACATTGCTATATGGATGCCCCAACAAATGAATGGGCTAAATAATGGTAAGATATATAACTGAGTACAATAATTATCTGATAGAATTAAGGAGTTTTTGCCGCTTAAGCACAAATTGTTCTATATGCCCCACCATGCTATAGCCTTGTTTCTAGATGCATTGCGCCCACATGTAGCACCAGAATACTGGGGCACCTTTATGCTTGTTAGAAGAGTGGATCCGTATAAGCCAACTATGAACTATTGGTTGCACTAGACACATTTTCAATTGGGAGCTTTTAGCCCCTAAGGAAGAAGGTAGGACATGAAATGACAGCTAGCACACCCAACACTGAAGAAGAGGAAGATGATACCTCAGAGGAAGATAAGGAAGAGGAGATAGGAGGATAGGACATCTCCTCGAGTTCAGAGGAGGAAGGCTTCAGGATGGCGCCTTGCAACACTTGGAAGGAAGGAGGGATGGCCGTAGAGCACACAATGGAAACATTAAATGGAATTGAGTTTGTCCCTGTTGAAGAAGGACCATCACTACGATCAATACCAAACAATGCACTAGAGTTGTTGGAGGGTGATGCTTCCCGAAATATAGAAAGAGCACTGAAGGAACTAGATGCCCACATGGAGGCTGTGCAACAAAGGGTTGGCAGTAATGGTGAACTTGGCAAAACAATTGGCACAAGATTTGGTACGGGGATTGGCATAAGAGTTGGCCCAAGAGTTGGCAAGAGAGTTGGTACGGGGGTTGGCGCGAGAGTTTGCATGACAATTGGCACAGGGAAAGGAGTTGGCGCTAGCATTGCGTTGGACACAGCTGGCTATGGGATGGTAGTTGAGAGTGGACATATGGCAACTGGCAATACAAGGAAATCACTAACATTCTCAGATTGGAGAGCGAAGAGGATATCCTTAACAACCTCCCAATTATCAGCAGTAGCACACTTGGTTCCACCGGATCAAATGCCACGGGTAAACATAGTGGATCTGCACTTGATCAAATAGGGAGCCCGTGTCATTAGGATCACTTCCTCCGAAGGGATCGAGATAGTACAACCTGTTGGACTTGTGATTACTACCACACCACTAGTAGTAGCACCTCCTAGCACAATAGCTACTGTAGTTTCTAGCCCACGGGCACTAGTATCGACCTTGCTTGTAGGAAGGGAACATGAAGAGGGTGAGATGGATATAGAAGCTTATAACCTCTTAGCAAATTTTCAGATCGAGATACAGGATATCCTACCTCCTTCACCCTCTCTTCATATGGGGCACCTTGAGGAGGCGACAAACACAATTTAGCAAGTAATAGAAGTAGAAGGGGTTGGCATGTGGGAGAATAGGACAGAGTGGCCGAAGCCAACCCCTCCTCTCGCTTTTTGGATTATGCCTAGTGGTTCCTGAAAGTTGGAGGCCATGATTTCTGTGAGATGAAACATGATGGAGAAAGCCAAAGAATTGGATATGGGATCCTTGACCCTAGTAGTGGAGGCCTTGTTGAAATTCATGAAAGTAGGCTATGAGGTAGAGTTCAAGGAGCACTTATCAAGGCAAGGATTGTAACGCCCCGCCAAGGGATCCAAAAGAATTAACCTAAAGTTTAACTAAGTTTGCTAAACATTTAAAAAAAAAAAAATACAAGAAAGATAAATCATACACATCAAACACATAGTAGCAGAAGCAATAACATACAATCAACTAAAAGCATACGTAACAGGTTACATTTCTTAAGGATCTCAAGATGTTGAGTCACATTTAAATTTAATTAATTCTAAGTCTAACAACTATCACATCCACATGAAAGAATAATTAAAAGTCCAAAGTCCATAATATACATTTGTTCCGAATGCCTCTTGGCAAATGAAATTCAGAATGCTCAATCATCCACTGTACATGTCACAGGGTATGAAAGGCTAAAAGAATATACATATGTAAAAATAAAGATACATCCTCCTCCTTGAATCCATAAAACAAAGTATAACGAAATAAACGAAACCATCCACCATACATGATACACCCATCCATCATAAAAGATATAACATCCATCATGAAATATAAACATCCATCATAATGATACATAGAAAGAATGAAGTAAATGCTGACAAGAGAGCTCTAGCCACGGTGACTACAGACGAATCTCAATGGTAAGAGTGAAAAAACACTACCACCCGACTGCGTGGAACCTAAATGGTCCACTCCCACCGTGCTGAGGAGATAGTCTCAAGTCCCAAATAGGATATCAAATCGCATATCACAAGAACTCTCTAAGTCCAGGAAATCCTAAAAGTATTCTGACTCAAGGGTTCCAACATAGATCGACATCTAGACCCAAAGGCACACAAAGACACATAAGAATCTACTATGTAAGCGGGCAAGTGTCATCGCATGAATCATGCTCAGAGTTACCTGAGCAGTCCCTTAGGACTCTCGGGTCTCTAGTGATCCCATTGCGGCCACTAGTATCCTCTCGTGCTGACAAGGCATACTATGGAATGCAAGGTCGCAACCAAGCGTTCTCTCTACTCCCATCCTAGTCTGTACTAGCACTCGAGGCATGGGCGAGAACATACAATTAACTCTTATTAGGTTCATTTTACTCTCATTTTGTGTAATGTTATCACTTATTAAACAACTTACAATGAGTTACCCTGGCAGCCACTTAGGGCCCCGGCCCCCATTGCAAGCCACTTCTCGACACTACATATAGATAACCTACCCTAGGCTCAATAAAAGCACAAATCAATAATCATATATAAATCACCTCAATCATACACA
Source organism: Cupressus sempervirens (assembly GCA_028749045.1). Taxonomy (NCBI): domain Eukaryota; kingdom Viridiplantae; phylum Streptophyta; class Pinopsida; order Cupressales; family Cupressaceae; genus Cupressus; species Cupressus sempervirens. The sequence goes on along the minus strand of CM053793.1, from coordinate 472,060,039 downwards.
AGTGACTAGAAAGCATCAAAAGATAATCCACAATAATCACATCAGTTCTTTGCGAGCAACTGGAAGCATCAAAGATAAATCACAATATCTATCGGTTCTCAACAAGCAACTGGAAAGTAATACCCATCAGTTCTCAACGAGCAACCGGAAAGTATCCCAAAATAATACTGATTAAAGACTCCAAAATGGTCAAGTCAAACATGTCAGAACATGACATCATCAAGAACAAATGATTCAAAACACCCCAGTCCTCTCAAAGCGACTGGAAAGCAAATCAAATATAACTGATCAAGGACTCAAAAATGGTTAAGTCAGATATCTCATAGCATAAATCTCACTATTCCACAAGGCACTGAAAATAGTAATCAGCAATATAAACACACTCAACATAGAGCATACCATCACATACCATGGTTAAGTAATCAAGATCGAGTCAGCATGATACCACATCCACAAAACTCTCGAGCCTCTAGTAACGACCTAAACTGGTCAACATCTAATCAACCCCAAAACCCCCAAATCATAAACATCACACAGAAGACAAGGTGTAAGTTCATATTTTGGCTTGTTTTAAATCACATGGTTGGGTTAAAGATAAAGGTTTTCAGTTTTGGTTCCAATGTATATTTCAAGTAAATAATCTTATAGTTCGCCCTTACAAATAACCCATTCTTGTTTTTAAATAATTCACAAAGTTACCTCTATATGATTTAGGTCAATTTCCCTAAATAATCAAGGAGTAATAATTTATTTAAATTATAATACTCGCTGATTTTTCAATGAAATAATCTATGACTTAATTAAAAATCAGTATTAAATAAAATTAATACTCAATCGAACATCTTCCATGATGATTAAATTATATTTAATTAAATTAATTAATAATTATATAAACTATTCGTATTAATCTTCAATTAATTATTAAATTAATCAATACATTTTAACTAAAAACTTGTTATTAAAATTTCTTTAATAAATAATATTTATCAATTTAATAAGTATACATAAAACACAATTAATAAATTTATTAATAAATAAAATTTATATTTATTAATAAAATAACAATTTAAAAACTTAAATTAAATTAAATTAGAAATAAATTTTAATATATATAAAAAAAACTTTATAACAAAAGGCGTTTCTTTTAAAAGGCCGCCACCTTTAAAGGCAAAGGCCGTGCAGCCCCTGCTTGCCGTCGTAGTACTTGAGATAGTAGGTATGGTGCCGCCGACAGTTATAAGGTAAGAGGGGGTAGGGGGTGGGTAAAACCCGCCCCTCCCCAAATTAATATATTTTTTTAAAATAAAATTTTATTATTATATTTTGTTTTATTATTAAATATGTTTTAAAACATCTTCCCCTCTTCAACAAAAGATTTTTAATATTTATTATTATTTTTTCAATAAGTTTCAGCTTTAACTTGATAGAGGAAATGCGACCCACTGGTCAAAATCTTTATTTTAAATTTTCTATTGAAATTTCTCTCTTTTTTTTTAACCCTCCCCGATTTAAAACTAATTTCTTTCAATTGTAGGACGAGGTTTTCTAAATAGTTTCTCAATCCAGATATACAGATGAAATTGAATAGCAAAAGATTCAGAATGGAGGTTGGAAAGATCCATACAACGAATTTTGAGAAAAACAATTTTCTTTTACAATCACGAAGTAGAGAGGAATGTCAAATTACATAATTCATCCAGTGATCAAAGCACAAGACCTTACTTGAACTTGATGCTAACATGCAACCACCTGAAGATTGTGGGAGAATTCGCTTCTATCCAAAATTTCTCTCTGAAAATTTTCCCAAAAATTCCCTTCCTAAATTTGCTTCCAAAATTCGCGTCCAAATTCGTCTCTCTCAAAAATGAACCCCCAATTGGTGATAAGGAGTTCTCTCCTCAAATTGGGGCACTAATTGTGTGTTCACCCCAGAGGACTCCTTGCTCACTAGACTCAACTTTAAAATTAATTTTTATTTATCTTTTCATGCACGTGAAATGAATTATTAAATTATTTTATTTAATTTTCCACTCGACTTCGCTTTTATTTAATTTATTAACTTTTAAATCTCATGCGCACTTTATTAAAATATCTTTATTAAGTTCACATGTTTTATCATTTTAATTAATTTCTTCTATTTTAATCTCATGCATACCTCATGCGAACTTAAAACTTTTCATAAATTAATTTCTTTTCCACTTTTTAATTTATTTTTGAAACTTGATAAAATATTTGTTAACTTAAATAATAATAATATTTAGCATTTATTTAAAAATGAACTCTAAATATATTATTATTAAATTAACTAAATATTATCACGTTCTAAGTTTATTCTTATAACTTTTATCTTCGAATTCAATTCTTTTTATTTAATTAATTTCTCAATTAATTAAATAATATTAAAATATCATAATAATTTTGCATTAAATTAAATCATTAATTTAATCTTTTAATTAGACTTAATTAATAGAAAATACACCAAAGACTTATAAAGTAAAATACGAAAACCCATCATAGAAAAACACATACTAAATCAAGCTAAAGAGTTATAATCATGAATTAACGTCATCCAACGCATTCGGAACGTACACGACTCAGATTTTTGTCCTAATTATCAATTAGGCCAAATGGCTTAAGGGTTTAGGATTTGGACTAGAATTTATCTTCCCTCTCTTACCATTGAGATAATGCGATAGGGTACGCTCATCTTGGCAATTTAGGGAAGTCGATACCCGGTACCTGCAACCTGCATAAAATCCACGCATGTACAGACACAATATTCTAAGCTAAATAGGCAATGGCAGGAAGTGGTGCATCGTGTAGATCCCGACTAGCAGGTGACTACGACTCCCTTCCTTAACCGCATTAGAAACGCCATACATAAAGAAAACAAACACGTGCACCATAAACACGCAGTATGGGGTAAGTATCCATAAGAAAACACATATAATCCATCTAACTAATCATCATCAATAACTGAAAACACTGAATAATCATCATGCATATATGAAATATAGAGTACCAAGTAATCTCATCATATAATAAACTGAATGTAAAACAATATCTGATAACTCAAAACAATACTACTAATCATCAAACATAAAATTGGCCTAAAAGAGTTCGGCAATGATAGCAAAAATGTTGCGTAGGGGCAGGCACTACAAGGATGGCTTGACATAGAGTTGAAGGACAAGGAACGGGAGTGGTCTATTCCTCAGATTATGGCTAGATATAAGGGGCAGACTAGCATGATGGACATCCTCATTAGGATAGAGTAGAACTCTAGAGACACATTTCTCTGGCTTCAAAGAACCACATGGCAGGCTCGCAAAGCATTAAGCGAGAAAGAGGGGCTACAAAAGAGACTGCAGGAACTAGATACAGAATTGAGCCAGGAAAGGACTGCACGCCTAGACATGGAGCAAAAGTTGGCAGCTGCAAAGAAAAACTGAATGGGTGCCCTGAGACCGTCGAAGGAAACAAGGGAAAAACAACTGATTGCAGAACGAGACCTGAGAGCTCTCCAACAGAATCTTCCATGGGCTACTCTAGGGACGTCTTCTCGAATGTCCCAGTAGCAGTATAGTTGTTCTGTTTTTACTGTCGTCTGGAAGATGACAATTTTTTTGGGGGAATGATGTAGGCGGCTATCGTGCCGTAATAATAATTGCTAGTTAAGGGAGTGAATAATAATAAACTAATTATTTCCAAAAGGTGTCGTTTAGAGACGGTTGGCAGACTTAACCAACCGTCAGGTCTGTATGTATTGTTGATGAACAGAAGCGAAAGATCTTAATGTTTGGGTGTGAATTAATATTATACTATGAAAAACCATATCATTCTGCCCTATCTCGCACTTTATATTCCGTGTTCTTTGTTTATGTCTATGATATTACTGGTAATCAATGTGTAGTATTCTTGGTTGAGTATAACTGCTCTTGATTGGTTGGTATACTTAAAATTAGGCATCTGACAATAATAAACAGAATATTGTAGAGATATCATAATAATAGTTGGCAAACTTTACAAGGAGGTATTCCATGTGGCCGCCAGCTTCCCATTAATCTCAAACTTTATATTTATATTTTCTAATGAATGATTTCTTTTTCTCCTCTTTGGATGGAACTCAATCTCTGAAATAGCCAGCATTCTAATTAATTTCTCGTACCAAATATAATTGACAGTCTAATTGAAGTAAATTGGTTCTCTAATACTGATTTCCGAACTAAACATAACTGACTTTATTTTTATTGTTTTCTAATAATTCCTATCCACTGAGATATTCTTATGTCTTTTTGCATGTTTAACTGTGGTGTTTGGGCTTAACTAGTATTCATCAAGCCTAGAGTCAAATGCACACGTTGTTTGTATGGGGAAGTTGTCATATAATTGTTTTACGAGTCAGTTTATAATTTAAGGAATTGCGAATGGTCAAATAAAAAACATTTTAAAACTAGCCATGGACTATTTACTCGTATATAGTGCCTTAAGGACAACACATGCTTATTTTATTGGTAAATATTGTTTTTATTAAGTATTAAAATAAGGATTATACAAAATTACAAGAAAATGTTTGTGGTCAGAGAACACTGAGAAGTCTTTGAGACAACAGAGATCTCCAAAAACGAGATACCCACCCACTACAGGGATACTAGCTGCCCCTGCTATTTATACTCCAGAAATTGGATCATAAGGACTTGCATGTTATTGACAATATACATAGAGATTTATAAAAAATCATATTTGCATTATCTATCAATGTGTCACACACTATGTTCCAGCTCATTCTATTTTGAGTTGTTCCTGGTATAGAAAGTAAGGTTTAGAACCTTTGCTGCATCTTTGAGTAATGATTGCATCATTTTGGCAGCATGCTAATGTAAAAACCCTTACTAAAATTTGGTTCACATAATATGTAACTGGATAATACCAAATTGTTGTGCTTTGAATGCCTCTTCTCCTCAGTGCTTTAAACAGACCTATATTTTGTTTGAGCTGTGACTGAAATGACTGAAATCTCACCTTTTCCTGTTGTGGAGGGTCTCTCTAACCTTTAGCCCTTCCAATCTGCCCCCTATTTCATTTCCTGATGCTCATATGGCATCAGAAAAATAAATTTCCAGTCCTATGAAGGTGCTCAGGTCTGATGTAACGTTCTCATGCCTAGTGCTTGCTCCAGCCATAGATTCTATAATATTCCGATTGAATTTGTACAAATAATATTGTGACAAGATTTATGGCAGGAAAACTAAGTGAAAGCACTTTACATTTCTTCTTCATTCATTCATTTTCATTGACTTCCTCAATTGTATTTGTACAATTTTAAAGTGGTTAATATTACAAGATTCAAGAAGAGTTGGCAGATTAACGGATTTCCGGATGATTGATTAATCAGAGGAACAAATGTGTTCCTTATAAAGAATTACAAGGACTTTGTTTCTAAAAGAAACAACGTAGACTGAAGACGGAATTAGAAACAAAACTTCAGACAGGATAGGAAACATTCCTATCTGGACTGAAGACGGACTACAGACAAGTAATAGGAAACATTCCTATCTGGATTGAAGACGAACTACAGACAAGTAGTTGACTATTATAGAAAGTATAAGATATTATCTTAATACCCTCCCTTAATGGTCAACGTACGGATGTCGGAACATTCTGTGATAACTGAGACCCTCCCTGGATCTACAGAATGTGGAAACCAAGAAGCTTTGCCAGAAGAGTGCTATGACTCAAAATAAGTTGCAATTACAAAACTTCGTTTTTGTGGAAAAAACGGTAAAACCCAGAATCTCACGCAACCTTGCGTATTACAGACAACTTGAAATGATTTTTGAGGAGAAAACCAACAAACCCATGAAAAACAGAAACAAATTCAGAAGGCGAAAAATGTAGCTTCGCCTTGATCAGGAAGCTCGACAACTTGTGTTGTTGGCTGGGAAGCATTTTGCCTTGCTTGGGCAGCCAAATGTTTCCGGCACTCGAATTTCATATGGCTGAACTTGTGACAGTAATTACACTGTACATTTTGCTTCGTAGAGCCATCCAAGGATTGAGCAGAAGGTTGATGCTGGGAAGGCTGAGAAGACTGATGGTTGCCAATGTTCTGTTGAAAGGATTTTGCAGCAAAGGCTTGCTCAGTGGAGGTGGAACTGGAGCTGCTACCAAACTGTTGTTTCCACCGATCTTGCTGAAGCAGCAGGGTGCAGAGATCAGTGAACTTTAGATCAACACCAGTAGATGTGATGTTGAGAGTCTCGATAAAATGCTCATAGGATTTTGGTAAACTCCGAAGAGTGATTACCACAATATCCTCTTCCTCCATCTTGCGACCGATGGCAAGTTACTGATCACGGATTTCCTGAATCCGATTCAGGTGTGCCTGGAGCGAGGTGCGCTCATCCATGACAATAGAAAATAGAGTGTTTTTCAGAAAGAAGGCTCTGCTCTTGCTGGAAGTCTCATGAAGACCTTTTAGATGTGTCCAAATTTCGGCAGCTGTCTTGCCGGATGGAATCTGAGAAAGCTGGTCATCAACTACGGATAGTTTGAGAAGCATTACTGCCTCTCGATTGTTCAGATCCCATGTATCTTGATCAGGACCCGGAGAAGTCGAACGCTGCGTAACACCCAGAACAAGTTGAGCGGTGTTGCGATATTCGAAGATTGTGATGATGCGCTGCTTCCAGGTTCCATAATTGCGACCATTGAATTTGGAATTATGTTCGAGTAGAATATTTGTCAGAGATGCCATGGCACGTTTTTCAATGAAAATTGTGAAAATCTGTGAAGGCACGTTCTTCGAGGCAAAAATATGAAAGACCCAGAAGAATCAAAGAATGACCCAGAAGAGAGCTTGAAAAACGCAAAAGGAATTTGCTGTCGTTTTCTAGATCCGTTGGCTCGAAAATCGACGCACAAAAATCGAGGCACCCAAAAAAACGAACGACAACCCAGTTGAGCTCTCAAAAAACCCACCAAGAATTTGCAAACAAAATATTTTTTCGACCCCAAAAATTAGGGTTTCGAGCAAAACCCTAGTCAGCGGATTTGAAGGTCGGATTTGCAGGAAAAAATGGCAGATTTGGATAAATGAACACCCGAAAAAGGAAGATATGCTGGCAAAGAGGGTCGTGAATGCTTCAGCAGTGATCTTCGGCATTCGAAATAGTCGTTTTCTGCAGGCGTTTTGCGGGTTCAGAAAATCGCGTCGTTTTCTGCATACATTTGTTCAGATTTGCGCTGCCATGTGATGCGATTGCATGAGGAGACAAGGTCGCCAATGGAGGAAGGATGCTTGCAGGCTGCAAATCTAAAAAAAAAACACCAGGAAAAGAAATCCGCGATTTCAAAAAAAAAAAGCCCAGAAAAATATCCGCAGGTCTGACAGAAAAAATCCGCGAGTTTCAAAAATCTTAGACAAAAAACTATTCTGAAAATCTCAGGGTTTTTAGATTAGGAAGCAAGGTTCACATAATAATTTCGAAAATTGGCTCTGATAATTTCAGAAAAGAAATTATAATTTTCGAAAAAATTAAGAAAGATGCTCTGATACCATATTACAAGATTCAAGAAGAGTTGGCAGATTAACGGATTTCCGGATGATTGATTAATCAGAGGAACAAATGTGTTCCTTATAAAGAATTACAAGGACGTTGTTTCTAAAAGAAACAACGTCGACTGAAGACAGAATTAGAAACAAAACTTGAGACAGGATAGGAAACATTCCTATCTGGACTGAAGACGGACTACAGACAAGTAATAGGAAACATTCCTATCTGGACTGAAGACGGACTACAGACAAGTAGTTGACTATTATAGAAAGTATAAGATATTATCTTAATAGTTAAAAGTTAGAACTTTTAAAGTATATAGCTGTCAAGATCATATTTTATCCTAATTTGTCTACATGTAAACATTTATTGTGAATGTTCATTTTATTTATTCACTACGTTACGAATCTTGGTATTGATTCTATTTTGGGTTCACACGCTCCAAAAAAATTGTGGGGTTGGGTTCTTCCATACACAAAGATGTAAAAACTAGAGATATGTACATATATGCAGCAGTAATCAAGTTCAAAACACCACACGTAGCATCATATATTGTATAATAAAGAGGGCCATCATAAAAGTAAAAAAATATTACAATGCCAATCAGTCAAATTCAAATGTCATGATATATATTTTATATCAAAATTAAAATCAAGCATCAACAATCAGACATCACTAATCAAGCACTGCCATATGGTTCATCAAAGATATTGTCATCTTCCACATTTTCAAAACATTACAGGCATTGTGCACTAACTACATCATCCCCTTAAAAAAATTTCTTTTAGATAAGGAAGACAAGAAAGCATCGAGTAACATTAGGGAAGATTGTCCGATTTGATGACGATATTGTCGATAAAGGCCTGTCAGCAAACATGGAAGCATAGTTTGCAAATTCCAACTTGGAGAGTCTTTTGTAAACCAAATGATTTCAGCGGGGCTTTGGGAGCAATGCCTCTTGTGGGGGGGATGGGGTACCACACCCAAAAATGTTGAGGGGCAACACCCCTTACGGTAGTCCAGGGGTAGTTCTCAGTGGGGTTGAGTGACAGTCTAAATTAAGACCTTTTAGAAAAACATAGACCCTCATGGCACACATCATTTTGCATTCTTGAGAAGAGAAATATAAGTGATAGTGGGTTTCAACAATCCATTATCTACTGTTGTGCTTCTAGCTAAGCTTGTGTGTAAGTTCTTTGCTTTGTTTCTCTTTGAAATGCATTGAAATCCATGGTTTGCAGTTTGGGGCGTCAATTTTGGCTTTCTATGGAAACTTGAAGTCAAGGAAGTCCCAAAAATAAAAAATACCACCAATACCCAGCAACTGGCCATCACTCCATGCTGAATTTTCTGTGCATACATTTGGGTTTGTCACTAACAAACCTTCTAGTCTTTGGTGGGACTGTAGATGGCTCCTAGGGTGGACTAGATCCGAGTTTATCTGGGTTGGATTGGATCCAAACCGGCAGTCCAATAGGAGTGAACTGGTAATGTAGTTTGTTTATGTAATTTTGTATTTATGCTTGACATTTTCCATTTTAATTGAACATTGACTTAATGCTGGAGCTCTAAGTTCTTTACTGTGGCACATGTGACAAAGACAAGGAGCACAACTATATTTGATTTCGACTTGAAATTTGAGGACAAGAGAGTTTTAATTTGGGGGTGCCTAGACCATGTAAAATTTCCATGCCTTTTTTGGTAAAAGCAAAAGTACCCATCCCTAGGACATCCCTGCATAGGCTAGGTGGAGTACTTGAGTACCTCCACCTTCACCATTCTGCAACCATGCTGCCGCTGGGATGGGTTCTTGAATTTCTATTTGATTTTTGATTTTTGAATGTTACTATTGGGTATGTACGAATGATTCTGGTTCTGGTTCTGGTTCATGTTGCAATTTTGCTGTGTTCCAAGTATTTCAATTCGGTATGTTATACTGAAACATCATTTCATAACTGACATTTCAAGTTCTATATTTATAGTATACATAACCCCTTGGCTCCCCCACCCACCACTGCCGCCATCCCCCTATCACCCCAAAATTGAGGCCCTTTGTCCCCCCGTCCCCAAACTCGTCCTGATGTACCCCAACGTCTTATATATATTTTTTGTTTGGTAAAAGGCCAAGCCCAATATTATTTTATTAATTAACATATTTACAACCAAACTCACTAGGGCACTGGAATGAAATAGCTGGGTGGAGAAAACCTTTGGTGTTGCCCCCAAAGAAAAATCTCTTACATATATCGCATGCATTATCGGGATTTACCAAGGAAACTCCTAATTGCAATGTATGCAATCATCCCGCTTATGTGGGTGGTATAATGCAGAAGAATAGGGATTCCTACTTACTTCACAGATCTGTCATGATATTAGTTCCTTCTCACTCACTGAAACACTTTCAATCTTTTCTAGATGTCTTCTTCACTCTACGTTTTGTAATTCTTATGGAAAGCCTAGATCATGAATGCTGAGGAAAGGATCCATTGGCTGAGGTCCTCCCATAATTAGCCTTCTGTGCAGTTTCTGTAGGCCCATACACATTCCATAATGTAAACTCCACTGATGAATTTCTGCTCTGAATTGGACATGCCATCTGATGACTTCCCTTGCTGATTGATGATATTATTGCAGTGTTCGGTTTCCACATGATGCCTAGACGACCTGCAGCACCTTCTTTTTTTGGAATTGCAAACTTTTCACCACTTCTTCATTGTATTTCGTTTCCAGGACTAGATTCCTTGCCATTTTAACCATATGGTCCTTGACCATCCTTTGTTTGTCAGGTGCTACCAGGCTCCTGGCATTTCATGCAATGATCCTCATTGATTTCTGATCTATTTCATTTTGAAAAAGCCTACCACACTGAAAAAGCTTTCTTCAGCTGCTTCAGCTTCCCTCTTAATTTTTTTGGATTTCCTGCCCCTATTTTTCTTGCCCTTACCCATTAAGTCCAGAGCTGATTGGCTAATATTTCTGATGTTAGTAATCCCCAACTCATCCATTCCAAATTCCTCCTCTGCTTCCCTATCCATTTCTGGATGATCCTCAGTATTCTTGATCCCACATTCCTCCAGTGCAGTTTTTTGTGAGATTGGGGCTTCCCCATGGAAGACCATTTTGTTGCTTTCGGCTATCTTGGGAGGTTACAGTTCCTCATTTGGGCTATTCGGTTTTTCCATATTTTCCAGAGTTACCATGCTGCCGCCAGATTTGTAAACCGTTTTTACCATTATCCTTCCACTTAAGGATCCAAAATTCCTCCTCCTTTTGAAATCTACAATCTTTAGTGCTGTGGTTCCTTCTACCACACTGCAGGCAGAAAAACTTCTTGTCTAACTCAACTGATTGTATTCAATTGCATCCCTGTAGGCTTAATTTGATCTTTGGAGGAATCTTCCTGATGGCAGCAATCTTTAACCTGTCATAAATGTATGAGTGGCTGTTTGCAATGTCAACATCTAAATCCACTAAAGTACATATGGATCAACCGATCTTCTCCAAAGCCTCTTCGTTCTACTATTTCATACAGACTCCATATAATCGGATCTAGACTGGCTTATCATATGGTTCTGTGATGTATAGGTTAAAATTCTGATACCATTTTTGAATATAGAAGGGTCTCGATCCCATTGTTGATATGCCTCCCTGTAAAACCTTCTCCCGCTCTCCTTCATTGGCAAAAATTACAACAAAAAAACCTTTTTGGCAGAAATTTGATCATATTCAGTGTCGCCCATTTTTCCTCAATCCAATTTGAAATTGTCTTCCTGTCTACTTTGGCCCCAACAAATTGGCAGATCCAAAGCTCCCACATCTTCCTCTAGTTCCTTTATTAGTTGTATTATTTGCAGGTTATCGTCCACCATTTCCCATAGCTGTCTTTCTGATTCTCTCTCTTCTTTGCACTTTGCATGTTTGCATGTCTGCCTTTTTTCGTGTGCAGAGCTGGGCTCCATTTTCCTAATTTTTTTTTATCATCTAGTTTCTATTTTTCTGATGAATATATACTGGATATGTGTTGTGGTACAAGCAAGTGCAATTTTAGAGTCTAAATCAACTGGCTTTACAGTATATACTATATATCTTGCACAAGACTTCATTTGTAAATATATTAACTTTGAAAATAGAAACCTCCTTTTAAGGAATATGTTAAGTTGGAGCAATATGTGTGTGTGTGCGTGCGTGTGTTTGTGTGTGTGTATTATTTATTCTCATGGAGAATGGGGTTTTTGCAGCATGTAGTATCATTTCTCTATCCTAATGTAGCCTAGTCACAGAACATGACTTTATTATTGTATTTGACCAAATTCTGCAGAAGATTTATTAAATGAAGCATTTCATATTCTATGAAGCTTCTTAAAATGAGTTAGATTATATTATAATTAACTTCATTATATTTGAAATTATAATTTTTTTCATTGATTCTGATTATACTAATAATTTATTTAATTTGTTTGCAAAATTGAAATATAGCAGGGCATAGAAGCTAGGAATGAATCTTGGAGCAACCATCGCCACATGGTAGTCTTCCAGTATGGCTCTGTTGTATTATTCAACTTTGCAGAGGAGGAAGAAGAAGGGTATTTGCAAATTGTGAAAAAATATGTTCCCGATTTGCTTGCCGAGACAAGAAAAGATGGTATGAACGAACAAATCTACCTTTGTCAAAAGGACATCCATATGCCTTTTCTTTTGGATACCCTTTTGTGATGTGGCATCACATATGTTTATGCAATATTATGAGGAATAAATTTAAACATTAGCTACTTCGAGTCTTCTTTGAATGTAACACTAGAACATTTTTAATGCCTTTACTGTGATTCTCTTGTCTTCTTTTTGGCTTTGATCTTGCTATTGTTATGGAGAAGTGCAGAGAGTTTTTTCAATCCAGTTCCTACAAAATCAAAAAAGTGCAAAGTTTTTTGAAACACCCTGATACAATGCATTTGAGATCTGGAAGTTTAGCACATGGGAAGTTAAATGTATTTAAAGGTTCCTCATTAGTTTCGTGTGTGTGAGAGAGTAATAGAGAGAGAGATTTATTTTTTTCATCTTGGATTGGTGACATTTTTCAGTTTTCTGGGAGGGACTCAATCAGGACTTCAGAATTTCAATGTGTGCAAAGGTGTTGATGAATTCCACAATTTCCATTAATCAGAGAAAAGTATCCTGAGAGAGAGCATCTGGGAGAAACCCAATCTGTGGTTGGTTCATAAAGCACATCAGTGAGATTAAATGTTTAGAAGAAACCTGGAGTCCAGCTGGGACTGAGTAGTAATTTACTCCAATTTTTTTGCCAGACAATAAAAAAGCATTGAATTCTCCTTCAAAACAAACAGATCTACCTTATATGTTATAAAATAAGTTTTTATAAAATAACCTTTTATAACCAAAATATTGGAAGTCATTTTGTCTGATTGTCAATCAGCAATTGGAAATCTTTTTTCAAATAATAAAGGAGTTGAATATGAATGAAGGCTGTCGATTGATTCATTTTTTAATTGGACTGTCTAAATTCAGCATTTCATTGGGAAAGATTTTTAAAAAAGGAGATGCATTAATGGTTGGAGGGTTTTGATACGATGTAATGCATAGGGAATTTTTTTGATCTGGAAGCAAGAAGAGTGGAGCACGAGAAAGTGTGAGTTGTGTAGGTTGAGCCTTAGATAGAATTCAAGGATATCTTATTCAGACCTTTTAGTATGTCAAAACATGAGGAACTGTGGCCCTTGATCATTGAGAGAGAGAAGCTTTTAGGAATACCGTTTCCCAAACTTCTCTTTGTTGGGAGAGGCTGTAGCAGATTCACTGAAAAGCGACATTCTTCTCTTTGTTGGTTGGTGATGTCCTTGCTTGTTTGTGTGAAAAGACTATTCTTGAAGTGCAACCAAGTGAATCTCTTGCACTCTTTTGTACAGATTTCCATGGTTGTGTTATGCAGCATTTCTAAGGTCTCTTGCTTCATCTCAGATCTGCATTCTAGAAGAACTCTATTGTAATACATAATGTAATCAGCTGTTGGCACATTTGTTTCAGTATGTATATTTGCTTGTGACTGGTTAGTAACTGATTTATCCCATTTCAATTTTGCGAACTTGTAGCTCTCTATTCTTTGTCGAAGTGATGTAGCCAGCTTTTTTTGTGGTACGCTGATTTTAACACAAACTGAGAACATTAGACTTGACGATGTCCCTGTGTACATATTAAAGAGGGGGTTATCAGTAATCCAGTGGAAACTAGGAAGATATTGAAAAGTATATCTGCTTTGTTGTCAGAATGTTTCTCCATGATGGCCCATTTTGTGCAATTGTTCTTTGAGATCATCATTTTTTATTTCTAGTCAATTGTGTAATTCGATCTGTGTTGTTCATTGACTTTTCATTCCTTGACTACCTTTCTGAATTCTGAAGTAACCCCAATATTTTACTTGTAACTTTTGATATTATTGAAGTTGTTCTAGATCAAATTCCTTTGGGAACCTATCAAGCTCTTTATCACCTATATAATTTCTATAACCCTTGTTTCATTTTCGTGCTTCCTGGAATTTGCTGCTATCTTAAAGTTTTCCACCTCTGGGAGTGCTCTTTGAATCTTTACTAAGTTGTCCTTGGTTGCTTCAATCTCAGAGGTGAGCTCATATACCCTTTCCTCTTTTTCCTTCAATATAGTTATGTCTATCTTTGCAATGCTGAATCCTGATGACCCTATCACAATCATTGATCAGCTGCAGATATTCTGCATTGAAAAGGTCAAAGTCATTCTTCACTACCTGTAGATAAGCAGGAGTGACTATATATTTATCCTTAATGACAATTATTTCACTTATCATCTAGGTCTTCCCTCAACTTACAATTAACTCTTCAATGAGCCTTTTTGTGTATTCAAACTCAGGACTTACAACTTTTTTTCTCCTATTCCCAGAAGTTTCTTTCAATTCATGTTGCTTTAGAGGCCTCTATGTCACATTGGCAAGATGCTATTATTTGTTTCGCTCTTGGCTGAGTTAATATAATTTAAATGCTACTGATTTCTCATGTGGTTCCCTACAGTTATCCACCCTTACAGGGAATTGCACCACTAATTCCCAAGCATCAAGCTTTTGGGTCTCAACTAATTCTCTGGCATGTTGGAATTTGTTTTTTGATAATGATCCTGGAACATGTTGAATACCCCACCATGCTGATTTGAAGATGTTTGAGTTCCAAATAAAGACCATATTGTTCATCATATAATGAGTTAGTATTTAGGCACCATCACTGTGCTTCCTGCTATCCACACAATCTTTCCTTTAAACTCAGACTTAAGCTCACTATTTGATGAATCTATAGACTTACCAAAGGTAAATAGTCAGCTGCTTGCCTTTTTGGCCATAAGGAATGATGAGTCTATTAGAAGCCATGAAATTGAACTCATCAAAATCTTTTTACTGTGTGTGCTTCACAATAGCTTTGGTTTGGAGTCGTTTGTGTATGACACTTGGGTCTCATATTGTCATGTTCAGACAAAATTGGAGCTGAGAGAAAGCATTTCCTTTCCATTTTGTACCCTTTATCTTTTCATCTTATAATAATTTTTGAGATGATATAATATGGAGCTGTTGCAGTAAATTTTTGTCACAATTACTCTTCCAAGAAGGAGGATCATCAGTTATTTAATATTTTATCTTCAAGTTGCGTTTTTAATTTTGTATCCACTTCATAGTTCATTAGAAATAACATTTGCTTGATATGAAAGCTCACTAGAAATCATCAGGATAAGATTTTGACCTTTGACAACAATGTGGATTTCTTTTGCTTCTTTTCACATTCTTGCAAACTTGATTTCGCTACATCTATCTTAAATTTAGGTTACATCCTTGTAATTTCCCCCCTCAACTGATACGTCTAATTGCTAGATTCACTACAAAGTCTGTTTTAATTTTTCATCTCCCAGACTTATTCAATTTTATGAAATAAAAGGAGACGAGTGTGTGGGGTCAAAGTCACTTAAATTGCCCCTATTTTTCAGTCATGAGTGGGGCCTTCGGGTTATTTGCTTAGCCTTCGGCAATTTAATGAGATTAAGGCAACATTACCCTTCCAGTCAAGTGGTGAACTCATCTATTACGAAAATCACCTAAAATCTAGGCAGTTGTGGCTGTTTGAATTATAAAGTCTTTTTAAGGCAACGATGAGGTTGAATGGTCTATTCTACCATCCTGATTTTTGTTTTTTCTCTCTGCAACTGGAACACAACCTTACCAGGATGGAACCCTTGGTATCGAAGAGCTTGGACATCAACCCAAGCTTCAGTTGTGGTGATGTATGTGCAGCTGGTGCTCCAGTGGTTCTGTGGGTCGGAGGATTAGCGCTGGGAAGAATTTTCTGGCAGTTTGGATAGCAGTGATAGTGTGGTAGATATCGCAGATTAAAAAGAAATTCTCAACAGAAGGAAACTGCAGAATTTGATTAGCCATTAATAATGCATCTGGGCTGTGATTCACAATCAGATACTTGGCATGTTCATTGTAAGAAGACAATAATTCCTGTATTGCCTATTCAAGTACTATTCTATCATTGCTTCTTCTGATAAAATTACTCGTCTCTAATATTGTTCTATTCTTGTTTATCTTATAATCTTAGAATAAAGGAGAAATTTTCAATAAGAACCGATATAAATTGATTAATAGGCTCTATGGACAGTGGACACCATGAATTCCCATTGTGCTCTAAAAAGATCATGGTTTTATATGTCTATGCATTATTTCCATTAGAAAGGATATTTTAGTGATATCAGAGTCACTAACCCTGAAAGCTTGTTGGGTTTCAGTTTGCTTTTTCGTGCTTTTTTAGGTGTAGGCGAGTGTTATGGGGTCTATACACTCCAGAGGGTTTGAATCACATAGATATAACACAGGCAGTAGGTCTGGACAACGAGACAAGTAAGGAAGTGAGCCTTCAGAAGCAGAAATGGGAGAAAGGAGAGATGACAACCCACCAAGGGAAACAAGTAATCAACTGAATAAATTGTTAAGAAATTTTACGCTACAGTAACAACAGTATCAGAAGCAGAAGCAACTATATCAACAGCAGCAGCAACTACAGATGCAACAGTTCCAGGATTCTATGATTACAGGCATGGGACAATTGAGAGTTGGACATTCAAGGTCAGGAAGCTCTAGTATTCGGCATAACAGAAGTGAGGTGGGGCATGAAAACAGAGACAAAGCAATTTCTAACATTATGAGAACCAAAGTCTGATCGACCTTTGCCTCCCACCATTTTACCCCGATAGATCAAACGGGAATCAATACCAGAGATAAGGAGGAAGAAACTCACAGAAGATAGTCTGGCAGCTCAAGATGAATACATTCAATTACCTGCTGATTTAGGGCAACTAATGAACCTAAATGAATTTATGAATCAACAAAAATATGAGACCAGCAATCCTCTTAAATGTCCAACTCAGGAGGCCTCATGGTCCAACTAGGAAAGGAAATCAACCAATGAAGTACAAAAATGCCTCAAATAAAATAACAATATTAACCTTCAATGGAATTGGAGGAATATCAACAAGGTCATGGGTTCACAAGTTGGATACATTTTCAACACTCAAGCCCTTGGATGAGGAAAAAACAATACAGTTTGGTACCATGCACCTGGAAGGAGTAGCATAGGCTTGGTGGCATTATGGGCTACTGTAATAATGCATTGTTTTAAGAAGAAAGTAACGACTATTTTTGATATAAAATGATTTTAAAGACTTGAAATGTAAGTTTTTTTTTTAAATTTTAAAAAGGAAGCTGGAACATTTAACATCTAGTTATCTATTATGAAATTAAAGATGCAATAGACAGTAATCTAATTCTGCAACTATTATCAACATATATAAAGCAAGTACAAGGAGAGATTCTTACTGTAAGAACTAGTGTCTGGAATTTACGTTCTTTCTTTAATTTCCGTTTGCATCATGGGGGCAAGGATATCACCGGGGCATTTATTCACCCAACCATGGATCATAACCCGATCCTCCCTTGCCCACTCATACTCGAAGTGGGCCCAAGCCTCTATAAGGGATGGAATATGGTTATGACATGTCATGTGTGATTTGGTGTAAAACCTTACAATTGTTTGTGCTGTAGGTTTTTTTTTTGATCGGTAGGAGGCCAAAGCCAAGATTCATTATTATTATTGTGTTGTGATTACTTATTATTATTAAGTATTAATCTTGAGTAGATTCAAACTCAAGACCTCCCACATAGGAGGCTCACAATTTACTGTTGTCTTGTAGGCTCTTGCCTATTTGTGCCGTAGGTTAACTAGTATAATGCATACAAGAATAATAGAAAATGTAACAAAACATAGTATATCGTAAAACTCACAATTGCTTCTTTATTAATTCCATCAAATACTTTACAATGTATGACAACAACAACATGACAATGTTGACAACCATATTGACATATCTTGGATGTAAGTACATAACACAATTTTTTTCTAAATTATGTCCAAAAATGAGATAATTGACTTTTGCATAAGTCAAGTATTTTTGCATAAAGACAGATAGAAGAGTATTTTACCAAAGTTCTTTTCTTCTTATTTCAAGATATTTTCTTTCATCAATCTAATATTGTTCTTTTAGATTTTTTGGGTTTTTATTGCCCAATCCAATAAAGGTCAAAGGGAGGTGAGCATCATTTGTCGCGACCATCCACAAATATCTACCCTTCAGCTGACTAACAAGTACTAACTACACTTAATTACTAACGACATCACCCGTACCCCACCCCACCCCAAAAAAAAAAGAAAAAAGAAAAAAGAAAAAAAGGAAAAAAGAAAAAAGAAAAATGTTGCTTCCTGAAGATGCACAACAAAATGGGGACAAAAATAAAACCAACTATACAAAGGAAGAGATCAAGAAGGGGATTGAGGAAGGAGGTGGCATGGAAGCCGGCTATTACTCTCTCAACCTGTACACTTGCTCAGTTCGGAACTTGAGGTTTCTCTCTACAATCATCCACCATTGCCGTGCAGACTTCACCATGTAGGATGCTTCCAAAATCTCCTTATCTTTCTTATCCTTCAACTCTTAGCACTAGCAAGGTGTGTCTCTAACATTTCCTGCTTAGCCCCCTCTTGAGCCAATTGTGCTTCCATTTCAACCAATTGATCGTTATGCTGGGCTAACTCATCCCTATGCTAGGTGAGCTGCTCTACCTCTTGGAGTCATGTGACCAACTTCTCTTGAGCTTCAACTATAGCTAGCCGTTAGGGTTTAGTCACTGAGGCTACATACTGAGGAGCCCTCCACACATAATACATCTCATGGAAAATCTGTTCGACCCTTCTTAGTAAAGCTTGAATTCAATTATCTCCTACATGCTCAGAACGACCCTAGTCCTCCAACATCTTGAGGATCTTAGTGGTAGGAAATGCTCAAGACTTAAAGCATCATGCAAACTCCTAGTTACAACCCTTGCTAACAGATGGCAACAATTGCTCAACTTGTCGGTCTACCCCCTTGCAGGCCCATATCCGAACAAAAGCCACTATCCTCCTGGTGCCTGCCACCATGTCTGCCAGGTACTGGTCGAGATTTGGGTCGCTAGACTCTCCATAAATCTACTCTTGAGGCTGAGATATTGGTTGAAGGGGTGTCTCAAGTCTACCCACACATCCCACCTCACAAACATCTACTATAGGATCCATCTTTGGTTTTGGGCCCCTCACAGGTGAGTGTTTGACCTCTAATCCACAATCTTGCCAGGTGGTGGTACTTGTTGTTGTAGTCGACATATTGTGGGTCTAATAGGTGAGACGGGTATCTATGATCATCTTAGACTTTATAGTGTTACTGATTAGCATCTTGACCACACCATCCTTTGGCACATCCTCACTTGCCGGCTACGCTATGGCTACCACCTTTGTCCCTAGTTCTGTTTCTGTCTTGTTCGCCACTTCGACCACCTCTATCTCAATAGGCTCCGCCATTGTGGTATGCGAGGGTGTCAAGATGATAGTACCCCTTGACTTGCCATATCCTGGTATCCCGGATGAGATAGGTTAAATCAATAGGCTCCCTTCAATACCACAACAACATGCATGAAATCCAATCTTAAAAACAATATTACAGTCAGATTGGAAATACTAAAAAGGAACTTGTATATGCAGTGTGAACTCTGTCTGGAATTCACCACAAAGCTGAATTGGGTTTGCATCCGATTCACAAGAAGAGCCTTAAGGTGTTCGTCCTCAAGATCATGAAACCAAAAGCCAAGCTGCCACTTCCTCAAAGGGAAAACTGAAAACAATGTCCAAATCTAAGCATAGCCAAAAATGAATGAGACTTCCTCGTACGAAACTCAATAGTGACTCTTTAACTTCCTCCTTCCTTTCATCTTATTCCCCTTTTTTGACACCTTTCAGCTCACTTTAATATCTTAAATCAACCCCTTTTAAAATTTACATTAAGCTCTCAAAAGTCCAGTGATTTGTGCATAGAGAATGGCGTCACGCAGATGCCATCATTGAGAGCGTTGGTAGCAGATTTGTTTAATTTCCATAGGTGGTTGGAGATGATCATATGGTGTGCTGCAATTAATCCTTTGAAGCAGCATTTATTGCATTGACTGCCGTGTCCATTGTAGATGGTACAATATTAATAATTTGGTGGCTGCAATAATAATCTACTGGGTCTGTGAGTTAAAGAAAAGGGCACGATTTTGCCATTGGGTGCCAGTTTAATCATTTCAAAACCTCACCATCAAAGAGGACTGTGATGTCTTGCTGCTGCAATATCCATACTTTTTAATCTGGAAAAAATCAATGGAATGCAATTCAGATTTCTAGGTGCTTGTTGACTTTAGCAAATGTTGTGCATGGTCTTTGCAATGTAGATATTTCAAAGCGTTTAACTAAAAAGGATATATTGCATTGAAGGTTGTTTGCCTTCCAAACATTGCCTTTCATTTCCAATACTTGCTGAAAATCCCAAAACAACCATATATCCAGAATCACTTAGAATTGCAGAATTCCCAAAATCTCTTCAATTACAAACGAACAATTTGCAGACACATTCATAAAAATCTGAACTTGGCATTGCAAGACAACTGTTTGACGAAATGTGGAACATCTAAATTGAGTTATCAGGAGGTAGAACCAGAAGGGTTCTTACAAAAAGGCATGATAGAAGAAACAATTATTGTGATGAATCGATTCAGGAAGAGGTGCAATTTAGTGATGTTTATGAAATGAAGGGAGGAAACACCTTCATATCACAGCTTCTTAGTCTTTGACATGGTTATAAGAAGTCGTTCTATCTATCCTTCTGATGGCATTGAATACATATCCTCTTTTTCCTTATTATCCTGTTGGATATGATCTATCTAGAACCAACAGCCTAGTCAGCTTACTGGTGCATGTACAAACAGCAGACATCAACATCTAAGGTATCGTACAGTTCAGATTGTATTTCAGAGAAGGCATCCATTAAGTGCAAACTTCTATTGATAACTAGATACAACACTGATCTCTTCTCAGCAATTACTACTCACTACATAATGTTATTGGTATATCAGATATTGCAGGATTGCTATATAAATTGATTGCATATTTCTTTTAATCAGAGATAGCATAATTGATCTATTTGAGTGTCGGAATTCATCTTTCATTGTAAGGATCCATTGTATAATAGATATTATAAATTCTATATAAAACATATTGAATGCATTGTGTTATCATATGAGACACTCTCAGATAATTGACATTTGTATATATATCAGAAATCTCCTTAATATTCATTTATCTTCTACTGCTTGCTTAATTCATACTCATCGGACATGGTAACAAAGGGAGATTAGGGTAGTAGTCCCAGTCTTCATATGTAGCCAAAAAGGGGACGTGACAACATGGACATCCATCTGGGGTTTCTACCTAGATTGCAATCCTCATGGCTTCTCTTCCCCTTATACCACCTTCCTTCTATAATGATGGAAGTTCACAAATATATTATAGATACATGCATCTATATCAAATCGTAAGCAAACATTTATAATTACAATTAATTGACAAAATTGCACAGGCCATGATAATACCACAAGAGCTATTATTTAGATTATTAGATGCTGATTATAACAAGTTTGAATCAGATTAGTGAGAATTCGATCCTGAATACGTGCCTGCTGTTAAACACACTTCTGATTTGATTACGGTACCTTGTTTGCTGATTTCTGTTTAATGCCACTGTATGTTTTCAGATATGTTGCTTGCTTGGTCACTGTTGCTGTGTATAGATTATCTACATATATCAAATATATAGCAACTTAGCCCATTCATTATGTGCAATATTCTTCATCCCCATATGGTTATTTATATATGCTTAGTTTGCAGTCTGCGTTTAGACAGATTGCTAATTGATTTTATTCTCTTGTTTGATCTGATGTATTTCCTCCAATGCTTGGAATGAATCCTCTTTTATCCTTCATTGGTGGAAGGATCACCATCTTTCATAGGGATTGAGTAACTACATTTCATTATTGTCTTTGAGAATTATATATTATTCCCCAAATTGATGTTTGATGTATTCCCTCCAATGTTTGGAATTGTTAAGTTTCTAAGGATCGCTTGCAGATGTAATTGCACTGCTTGTTAAGGTATGTGTTTTTCAAGTACAATGACCTCTTGCATTTATACATGGATTAAGACAAGGAGAGACGTGTCCCGTAAAGGGACATGTCTATTCATTAATTTAATATTTAAGATCAATAATTAGACAATAATTATTATAAGATTACACACACACACATTAATTGTCTAAGGATTATTAATCATAATAAGCAGCCATACCAATGTATCTCATGGTTAAATCAATCCAACTGAAGCTACAACATCAATAGGAATGAATCCTCCTTTATATTTCATTGGTGGAAAGGTCATCACCTTCCATAAGCATTGAGTAACCACATTTCATTGTTGTCTTTGAGAATTATATATTATTCCCCAAATTGATGTTCCTTGGATGTCCTTATGAAACCTCCTCCCTTTTATATCTTCCAATATGAGGGAGAGTCACACCCTTTCACCATGTCTTAACCTTTGCAATGGTCACAACCTTTCCTAATTACCTTATTTCAGGAGAGTCACAATCCTTTACAACCTTTTTCTTTTGAAGGAGTCACTTCCTTGTTCTTTCTTATTCATTAATTCTTTCTTGATTATAACTTCACATCTGCATATACTCCTCACAATCATGCCTCCAATCTTCCTCTGGTGATCTTTCCTCTTATCCTCTCATTTGCAGATCTGCAAATGTAAGTCTGATATAAACTCGTATTCCTCACCCTCTCCTCAAGTGCACTTTATGACATTTCTAATATATCTTCCCAAGAGTGGTGTCTCTTCCACTTTATTAGTTGTCTTTTAACCAATCTTGACTTCTGTTCTTTATTTCTAAATCAGGTTTATTTCTGAATTCTTTTCCTATTCCAACCTGATTATTTCCTATTTTGTTTTCTGATTTCCCTTGTTGCCTTCATGTCCTTTTAAAAATGAATTTCTCTCCCTTATTATATCTTATGTTGAGGGAGTCACAACTCCCTCTTGATCTTTCATAAACTTAGCTAACTTGTAATTATATTATATTTTATTTATTTATATTTTAATTTTATTAATTGATATATTATTAAATCCTAATTCAGAAAGGTTTTGTTAGAGTGACCATAGTTTCTTTCAATGAAATTAGAATTAACCAAATTTTAAAATCCACTTTTGAAGATAAATTGTCTTAGAAGAGGAAACCCCGAGATAATTACACTCGTTCTTGAAGTGTCCTATCTGATAACAGTGAAACTTGAAAGTAGCAGAAGGGAAGCTACTTATAATTTATATGTTTTATCCAGGCGATTCGCACTGATAGAATAAAGTTGGTGTGAGAAGGGGGTTTTAATTTTGACAGATAACCAACACACACTAGGAGAAAAAAATTCTGGAAACTTTGGAAGGAAGGTTTAATCTTGATGGGTTCTCCAATTTGTGCTGCAAAAAGTTTCAACAAATTAATATTTTGGGTAATCAAGGGGAAGTTATAAAATCCGATCCTGAAGAGGACTTGTGAGAAAGCCACTTTATTTGGATCAAAGAAAGGGTACCACTGGTACATGGAGGCCCCAACCTGTTGAAAAACATGGGATCATTAGTACAAACAAACTCTGATCCACTTGCGACTAAAATTTTAACAACAAAGAAGTCTTTGGGGAGTAAAAAGGGTTAACGATAGAGAACAAGATTCTTCAACTCATTTGTAGATCTCCATTAATGGTCATCTCCTACCCATGAAGTGGCAAATTAGGAAATTTGTTCCACAGTAGGGTCAATATGTTGATCAGAAAGTTGAGATCTGGGATGGACTTGGAAAAAGAAACAGGGGTATCTCCTAGGATATAAGCATCATCTGTCCTTGCTGACATCATGCCTAAAACTGAATTGTATTTTGCAGGAGCTCTATTGAAAGGCAAGGCTTAGGAGGGGAACTAATCTTGTTGAGTAGAATCTCACAAACTGTGGTTGTGGAGCCCAAGGATATTCTCAGCTATAAGATCTAGAAAAAGGGAAAAAATGCAGCATCTGTCTTCAATAATTAAATTTGCGTAAATGGTCAGTAAGTGGAAGGATTTTGCAGCATTTTTGCATCACAAGAAAATCTTACTTTCAATTTGCTTGGACTCCTTTGCCAGAGTAGACCCAACATCACACTCTTTCTTGTAAAGCTCCTATTGCACATCATTCTGGCCCTTGATTGATTTGGCTTCTGCCCTACGGGGAAAATAAAACCTTTGCAAAGAGGGGCAACTTTTGGGGTCTAGAACATTTGTAGGGAGATAAAATCCACAATCGCTACTCCTTCACTCTTACTTGTGCTCACATAGTTTATTGCTATCTTTTGTTCACAGGTCTGATTTTTAATATTTTTCTGCATAAGGTATGTTATGTTAAAGGTAAATAGTTTGCTTCTGTGCAATTGTGATTTATGTTCACTTATGTAAGCTTTTAGGAATAGATTTTCTAAATAAAACAAGGGGAACATAAAAAGTAAGTTTTTAAGCTAAGTCTGAAGTATTTTGAGGGAAGATAAATCTCAAAAGCTAAAAAGGGACTAAAGATGAAGATGAAGATAAATTTCATTTGAACTAAAATCTAAAGCCAAAAGAATATTCTTTTTCAAAGAAAGGAATGGAAATATTCCCTTGTGAATAAAAAGGCAAGGCTAATGATTGAAAGCATTTTAAATACTTCACTATTTTTAGGTATACTTGCGTTTTATTCTGGCAAGGGTATTTTGTAAGCAAAAGTGAGATGTTGATGAGGAGAATGCACCATATATAATTTCAAGGTCCTTTGAACAGCCCAGATTTGTTTTTGATTTTTTGAAAGGAAAATAACATAGAGTACCACAAACAAACTAATCATGGAGCAGTTATTTTATTCTAGCAAGGGTATTTTGTAAGCAAAAGTGAGATGTTGATGAGGAGAATGAACCATATATGATTTGAAGGTCCTTTGAACAGCCCAGATTTGTTTTTGATGTTGAAAGGAAAATAACGTAGAGTACCACAAACAAACTAATCATGGAGCAATTGTTTGAATGTAATATTACCATAAAGTTGAGAATCCAAAACCAAGAGCAAGCACACTAATATCCAAGGAGGAGACACATGGTTTATAAGGGGGAAAAACAAAGAAAAAAACCTGATGATTATGTAGATGGCATAAAGCCTAAATAAAATACAATGAGAAAAAGAGAGAGTGAGCTTAGGATAGAAATACTTCCATAGAAGAAAAGATAGAGGCGCCCCAAATATATAAAGGTAAGAGAGAGAAGCTACAAAGTAACTCCCAAGTCTAAGGATGTCATCTAACATTTTATGTGTGTGCAATGTGTCACAATCCTTGTAAGGAGGAAATCTGATATTCTAAATATATGGAATACAGAAATTGAGTTGTGTGAACTCAAAAGAGGACAGAGAACTTGCAGGGATAGTTTATGAATATTCCTACAAGAGACAAAAGGAGGAAATTAACTTTAGCAAGTAAAAAATTAATTCCTAACAGATGTATACAAATAAGCAGAGTATATTGTCTCTGCACAAGATTGCTGATGTTGTGAATTTTCTTCCCTAAACAGCTATTTTATTTTTGTATTCAACAAGCTTCTTTTCATTCGAGAGCTGTGCTACTATGTATATTCAGAAGCATTTTTGTGTCTTTTTCATTCTCCCTTCAATATTGAGTTTTATATGGATGGTTTAGCAGTTAGCCTCATTTGAGTGTTAAATTCCTTGCCGATAGCATGTGCAATGTATTGTCTATTCTATTGTTTAAAATATAGTAATCCAGCAATCTTGTCTATAACTTGTTCTTTTAACACTATTCTATTACAATTTAGTTTCTTTATCTCACATTTATTCTATTTCTCCCTTCCCTCTTTCAGCCTCTAGCTTTTTACATCATGTTAGAATTGGGGAGTCTGACCAAATTTGTAGGTTGTTTGAGCTTAAGGGAACTGTGCTCAAGCTTCCCATTTGCATGCTTTGATCTTGAGTGCAACTATAATCAGAAGATTAGAAGAATCCGCAATAACAATATTTAAATACATATGGAAATATACATGTATAAAGTATTAGTGAAGGTAAAGCATAGTAATATAAAGTCTTAGTAATCTAAAATCAAACAAGCATCTACTAAGTTTAGAAGACACAGACACAATCACATTACCTTTTTCTTACAGTGTGGAGTGTTGCAAGCAAGTGCTTATGTGTTGCATATTTCTTTACAGATTACGCTATAGTGGAGAAACCATCATTGGACACTTGGATGCGGGAGGGTTATGACTATATTGTACTGAAGAGATTTGATATTGACTGCATTCGTACCATTGGAATTGTGCTTGGACAAAGCATTGCCCTTGACCACTTTGTTCGACAGGTAGCTTTTTCCCTATATCAGTATTTTCATTGTACTGAGCTTGTTAATGTAAATTATGAAATATGCGTATATATGCTAGGAGCTGTTATGACATAGACAGTTTTTCAGGTAGATGGTATGGTGGCAGAATTTATTGATTTGAACAAAGGAATGGAGAAGACAGGCACATTTACCATGAAACGTAAAAAGCTTTTTCAACTTGTTGGACAGACAAATACCAATCTTGCAAATGTAATTTTCAAGCTTGGGCTTTTTGAAAGGTGATTTTTTTTGCCACAACTTTGTCATTTTTAGTTGACATTGTGAAGAAGCCATGTGTGATCGCTTCCTCTCAATATCTGAAAAGTTATTTACTGATAGAGAGTGAGTTATTGTTATCGTTGGCTGTCAAATATTAGTAGGAAAGGAGATAAGACATAAACTTATGTTGGATATCTATTATTAAGGTTATATTTAGGTTTATCTTTCAGTGGTGAACTTGCATCTAATTTGTGCATTTTGGGACATATTGCAATGGTTTCAAGATTTCAATAATTTTTTCCGGCTTTTATTGGTCATCCTCCTAGTGAAATATTGACATCAACTATAAGAGCCTCAAAAAACATTATGATTGAAATCTTATGGATGGCCTTGAAGCATGCATCCCTCTAGTTAAAGAACAAGAACATGGATCACATATGCTGCTTGTGACTGCAAAATGTAAAAATTTAAAACAATGTTTCCATGATCAGAACTTGGACAACGTCAATTTGAAACAGTACAATCTTAGTCGTGTGTTATTTGAATTTAAAAATTATGCTTTTAAAAAAGATATATTGTGTTCTTCACCTTAATTCAGTCACTTTCATTTGCAGACAGAGTAGAAATCACATTTTCTAATGATTGTGAATGAAATTTGTGTGCAAAACAACATTGCTATAAACATGGGCGAAGCTATTTGGCAATCCATAATACATCCAAAGCATCTCCATCTTTAACATCAATTGAAACCTCTGTTAGCTATAATCTGTAAGATCTTACCTGGCAGTGGCATAAGTTTGATGTTGACTGAACTGTATTGGATGAAACTAAATAGCTTACAGGGCATCATACAGTGTAACTGTAAACATTTCCCACCTGATTATGGTGGAAGCAGATTGTCCATGTAGGGTACAATTATTGTAGATGGAAAATTTAATTTCCCCCCTCATTTAGAGCACTTAGAGCAGGGCATAATTCAATGTCAATTTAGCATCTGAGAAAATGTGTGCTTGATGACAGAAAAAAGTCTAAAAATTTGGTGTACGTACACATTATAGACAATGTGCATAAGGCACGATATATGTTTTTAACATCCTCATAATGCAAATATGCTGAACTTTCAAAAATATTATGTATTGTTTAAACTTTACATAACGTCTCTGTTCGTCCTATCAGAAGACGCCTGAAAGTGCTTTCTAGGGAACACGTCTTAAGACTTCATCAATGTCTACCAATAGTGTAAAATGATATGTATTTTCCTTGCAATTGAAAAATACAATGAAAGAAATAACAAAATATACAAACATTATACTTAAGTGTTTCTAAAGCAGTGATGGTGTCTTTAGATCTGGACAATTGTCTTCATTGGACATGATTATGTGTAAATTAGCATTTTCAAACTTGAGATTCCCATATATAAATAGTTTCCTTCACAGACTGCACTAATGAACTGATTCAAGCATCGTTCATGTGGAACTGTAATTATTCAGCAGTGTTCACAAGACTTGACTGCAACATCAAACTTTGGTCACAATTTTTAAATGGCTCAATGATATCCTTTGCTATTGGCAGCTTTCAGTCAAGTCAAGGCTTTTGGTTCTATATCCAAAAGATAAAGATTATTCTAATTAATTTGGATATAAAAAATGCTGAAAATTTGTTAAAAATAGAGGGGACAATACATGTGCCCAAATCATGATTTAATGACAGATTTTTCTCAACTTATTTGTGCCTAGGGATTTGTGTCAGGGTCTGCAAAACAAATCAGTGATCCTAGTCATTATCTGATGACTGACTTTGCTGAGCCATGATTAATCACATTTTGTTTTCAAATATTTGCTATTATGGACTCCTACATGTATACACTTTTTGCTTTGATTGGTATATCTGGGATTTTAAGCTCAACATAGACTAGAGATGAGGCCACAAATGGGCAACCTAATCTTTGGCATGGAGGTACAATACCCAATAGGGGCACACAGCCCGTGGGCACACCAACCCAACAAGGGTACGGAGCACAAGCAAGAATGCCTGCTAAGTCACTTGGAATGGATGCCAGCAACATATATTCTACGTTTCTAACATGCGAGCACATTGGATAAATGAGGGCACAAGCTTAGGATCACAAGGGCCCAATGGGGGTTTGAATCTTGGTGACAACATTCCACAACTTAACCATCACACTATGGGATTAATCCCATGTATACACTATATAACGCATCTACTAATTCTAGCCTTTTTTAGGCTGGATTATTTGATACTAAATAAAATAGTAGTATGAGTAATTCATTGAAAAATCACTTATTTGGTTTACATATATATATATAGATATATATATATATATATATATATAATTGATGATTAATCAAATGCAATAATGCAATAATGTTCAACCAATAAGCATCAGGGATTAACTCTAGATCAGTTCAATCTGACTGAAGCTACAACATTAACGATATTTTACCCATATAATCTTAATCCTTGAATAATATGCCTTAAAAGAAGTCTAAGCAATATTTGCCCATTTCATTGTGTGATCATTTTACAGTATCATGACTGAAATGACTGTTTATGGATTGCAGCTTGTCCCCAGTATTATCCAAGATTTCAATCTAGAATTAAGTTATTTTATTGATTTAAAAAAAAATTTAAGTAGAGTGGGTGAAACATGGCCTTCTCCAGAATGAAATATTATTTTTAAAGTTCTAGCCTGCAGGCTATTGCTTGTGCTTTGACTTTCTGGTTTTTAATAGTTTATTCCCCATGGGAAAAGTATTTGTAATTTTTTTTCTATATTAGTTATTCCAAAAGACCAATAACTTATAAGTGAGAGTATCCGTTTGTCAGAATGAGCCAGTAACATTCCTCAAAAACAAAAAGTTAATTATTTTTCTCAAGCCAACACAAGCAGTGACATGATGATCCTGCTGTGGTCATAGACAATCCTTTCCCAACTTTGCACAAAGAGGACAAGAATATTGATAGCTGATCTCTAAAATCATCTGAATTTGAGAGCTTGAAATTACCAAAAGAGGAACAAGAAGTCAGTGCTCAAGATATGAGGTTGACAAGGACTACTCAAAGCACATATACCCTGAAGCAATGATGCGCGCAAGTGACCTCCAAAGTGTTGACGAACTAAAGCCATTCTGATGATGTTTGATATGAGATGCAAAAGTTGCCTGAATCTAAGTCAATAATGTCTTATCCGGCTTCACTTTCTCATTTAAGATGAACTATTTCTATGGAAAATTCTAGGGAGGTTGGACCCTGTTCAAGTTTTTGGTTGAATGAAACAGACAGAAAAGAAAGTTTGTTTACACTATAATGTTTCTCTTAAAATCTTGACCCTTCGTAGTTATTTTACATAAAATATGAATTTATTGTACTTGTGTTATAAACTTGTTTATGTATGTGTACACGAATGGCTTTTTGTGCATATACCATAATCATTATCCTCTGATACATATGTATTTGAGAAGCAATGTTTATCACGAATGCAGCTTCTAGACAAGTTTCTTTCAATGACTACATGGTTCCTACTCTTTGTTGTGGATATCAGTTAAGTGGAGAAAATACACTAATTTTTTTTTGATAAGTGAGAGAATACAATAATTGAAATCTGTGAATAATCTGTTAGATTGGATGATTGGACACAATGTGTGTATGGAGATTTTTTATATTAATGATTCATATATTCAGTTGCTGGTCAAGAAAGAAATACTGATAAGGTATTTCAATAGTGACTGCATGATTGTTTAAATTTTACTTTTTTGCAGAAAATTTTCCTTGCCATGTTTTCATATTTCTTGGTGTGCATTTTCACCATAAACAAGCATGCATGCTAATTCAACTTGAAGTTTGATTTTATATTCCCAGCAGTTCTCTTGTCAAGGGTAGTTGCTGGTGGATTTGAGTATTTGTATGTAATTATTTCAGGTCAGATGTTGCATGGAAAAATGCAAAATATGCACAAATTTGGGAGTATCTTCGAGATGAATATGAATTACAACAACGATTTGGGAGTCTGGATTACAAACTGAAGTTTGTAGAGGTGTGCATTGCTTGAGAAGTTTTTCTTAAAATACGGATTCTTCTTGCTTTAGATGTGTTTGCAGGAAGATTATTAAAACTTTTAAAGCATTAACCTGATAAGGTCCTGTTGTGCAGCATAATGTTCGCTTCTTTTTGGAGATACTGCAGAATAGGAAATCTGATGCTTTGGAGTGGCTTATCATAATTCTACTGAGTGCAGAAATAATGATTGGCCTCTATGATATCATTCGAAACACAGGGATGAATCAATTCACTAATTTTTAGAAACAGAATGGTTGAAGGTTGAAGTTCACACACAGCAATTGGAAAATGAGTCACCTTTCCTGGCTGGTATTCTTTAACTATTTACAATTTTTTCATGATATTGTATTCAATTATTTCTGCAAAAATCTCGGCAATGCTTTTCTCAAAAAAGTTGTATACTAATTTTTCCCTAAGATTTTGACAGTATGTAGTCAATCAATTATTTTCCAGTTACAATAATCTCTGGTGGAATGTTAAGCATTCCACACGTCTGGTTTAATAAATCTAAGGCAGGTCAACTTCTACCACAATTGCATATGACCTTGGTTTCTATAAGTTAGCCATTCCTTTAAATTTTCGAAGATTATTTTCAGCTAAACATGAGTATCTCACATGGTTGACATACATAATCCAATACCTAAATTTTAAGTTAAGATTATAAATTTTCTTTACAATTATATTCGAGGTATTTTGGCTCCATGCATATGCCAATCTAAATGTCATTATTTACTTATTTTCTCAAAACTGAGGTTCTAAAATAAATTCTGGAAAACGCATAAATGCTCTGAGGAATATCATTTAGCTATTACACTTGTTGTCGAAAATGCAATTATATTGTAAGGGAGCTGCTTTTACTGACTGACACGGCACATGGGGCATATTGCATGGGAAGTACTTAAATTGGATTGAAGGTATTTGAGAAAGAACATTTTTACTTTGTTCATATTAATTGATCACTGATATGCTTAAGAGCAAGGTGGACATTGTTATCACATTGAGCTTTACATTTTAGTGCAAGTCAGAGGTGAACTGATTGGCAAGCCATCTTTCATTGTTTGAATGTGGCCATCTGGTCATGTTAGGGAAACAGCATGTCTGTACTTCTTTAATAGCATTTGGCATTAACATTATGTATCGGTACAATCTCACATTCAAGTCACTGAAATAACCACTGGATGCATAATTGGGTCAATCATTTTGTATTTGTGTGTCTTTTCAAACACATTGCCTTGTCACTGCATATTATCTGTAGAAGGGATGTGTGGCTGACATTTAGATATGAGTCATCCAGGTCATCAACTTCACATTGCTTTAAATTCCATAAATGTGCACTTCTTTTGAACTTGATGACCTCAATCAGATGGATCCTTAAAAAACATATAATGTACACCTTTTATGAACTTGAAGACCTCATTTAGCTGGATGCTTTTCAGAACATATAGTTTTTACATTTAGAGTATGTTGATGGTTAATACTCATTAACCAACCGTTTTTTGCTTTTGCCTCTAAAACTTGGGAGTTCGGCAAATGCCTTCTGCAAACCTTACATTTGAATTCTGTACGCTGGTCAAAATGCCGAAACCATATTGCTATCAGATTTTGGGCGTTATCTAGCTTTCCTGAACTTTGTTAATTGTTTGTTTTTATATTTAGTTTGACCTTCTCGCTCATTAGTTGAGATATTTGAGCATTTAAAATATAAGCAGTCAAGTGTAATAAGGAGTAATGGTCATTGCATTTACACTGTAGACCATTAACTTAGAGAAAAACAACGTTTTAATATATATGTAATGTATTTGATCAAAAGGCCTTTGAACGGAAAAGCTCAAAATACTTTATAGTTATATCATATAAATAAATAAATAATTGCATTTAATATTGTACAATACGGATCTTGCACCATACAACCATTTGCTTTTCAAAACTTTAATAATATCTTCTGTAATGTATCATTTTTGGGGACATTAAAAATCAATCAAATAATAAAGTTTGGAAGTTGTAAAAAATTATATATAATTAAACGACAACTCAATAAAGTATTAAAATGATTAGTTCAATGAAAACCAGTAGTCATTTAATTTAAAGGAGGGGAAAATAAAGAGATTGAAAAGGAATTTCAAGAGAAAGTAGAGGGAAAATGAAGAGACAGGATGTGGTATAAAAAAAAGAATATGAAGAGGCTTATTTTTAGCTTGCTTGGTATATGTTTCTCTCTTGGAGAATTTATGGGTAGTTTTGGCTCATAATAAATTTGGGGATGAAAATCCTCGAGCTTGTAGGTAGTTGATAGAAACAAGTGCTTATTAGAGATATCACTCAGGTGTCACTTTGTGTTTCAAATTCAAATTTTCATTTATTCAATGTGACTGTAAGTTTCATGGCTATGATTGAATATTTTTACAGTTGCTTACTAAAGATTTAAATGTAATATTTGTGCATCATTTTAAAATCTCTATTTCTGTTTGATATGTATAATCTTTTGTATTAAGTGTTGGATAAATTGAAATCAATTGGTGTGCAAATTATTAATATTGTAACCCTAGAAGTTGTGCTTTTTCTATTCTCAGAGGCCACTAATATTGGATCAGAGGAGTTTTTTTTTAATTTTTTAAGAATTTAGTTTGGGATTGTTTGGTTTGAACCCATAAATATTTGGTATTTCGAATTTGTAATTTTGGACCTATTTGGTTCAAAATAAAAAATCTAAGTTTCCCAAACTCTGAAGGCAGGCTTGACAAGATCTTACAACTATACAAATTTAATGATTTTAGTCCTCCCACAAATGAAAGTCGTTGCACAGCTCTTGTATGCTTTCACATTTACTTAAGGACAAGTAATGCATGCGAGTGAGCTCATCGAACATGGTAGGAAGCATCTTCAATCTACTACAATCACTTAATGAAATACTTGTGAGGATCATCTGATTGCAAGTTTCTTTTGGTATTTCATTTAAACTTGAACAACTATTTAAACTTATTTTCGATTGCCACGCAAACATCAAGCGACGAGGAAGACACATCAGACTTGAACACCCATATATTTCTAAAGAGATTAAAGATGTTGAGGTTCCCAATCTAGCCAGGAGGCAAAGTAGACTAGAACATGTTATATTCAATGACTGTGGTGAGGTAAGCTTTTCCAAATTGCACGGGAGCTCTTGCAGACTCTTACAATATGAGAGGTCAAGTTTAGTAAGGTTGACCAACTCCCCAAAAGCTCTTACAAACTCTTACAATGTGAGAGGTCAAGCTTAGCAAGGTTGACCAACTCCCCAAACTCAGTTGATAATTACTTTAGATTCCTACACTCACTCAAATCCAACTTCTATAAAGATCAAAGCTTGACAAGAGATTCAATTAATTCTTCTAGATCTTTGCAGCTTGACAGTTTCAACCTTTGCAAATCATGTAAATTTGGTAAACGCTCTAAAATTGCATCAACACTGCGTCGAACCAAATACAACTTCTTGAATGAACCAAGATGTACACTAAGAAAAATGCACTTCCCTAAACCCTTCTATCCAAGATTTTCCATAGATTGGAAAGCTTGAAATGGTGGCTTAGGGCTCCCTAGTCATGGAGTGCAAGAGGCATACAAATGAGCATAAAGGAAGCTCTCAACTGAGCCTTAGAAACACAACCTTTGCTAGTAAACCATGAAATGAGAGATTCTTTAAGCAAGAGCAAGAATGCTAGTGTCAAAGAACTCTTGAATATGCAATGCAAGGATGAGAGTAAACTAAGATGAAATGCACAATGCAACTAAGCTAAGCAAATGAAAGTGTTACATCCATAGTAATTAGACCATGTGATCTAAACTACTTGCAAAAGAACTACATTATATGTAACTAAATTAGGATGCCATATGACAAAATGCTATGGATGAAAGAAATGTAGACAAGAAATGGTATTCTCCACAAAAGCTCTCAAGCATTCGAATAGAAAACCTGCAACATAACAATACTCAAGAGTGTGGATCCTTTGAGGGGGAAAACTCTCTCCCTTTTACAGTTGTACAGACGGTAGAGATCAAGATTAAGATGGTGGATGATCAACGGTTGGATTTGAAAATGGGAGGGATCCATGTGCACACACAATTCAACAAATAGAAAATAAGTTGACTTGTCATATAAGATAAAAGTCTCACAAACCTTTTCTTTTAATTGCAAAATAGAAAAAAGACTTTATGTGTGCACTTTAAGTGGGTTAGAAGAATTGGGTCTTTTATTTAATTAAAAGGGGACATGTTCTTTTAATCAAATAATGAATTTAAGATAGCATAGTCAAACTATAGGTTATAATCAAATTAATTGATTATTAGCAATTTGGTCTAGGTATATGATTAATTAAATTAGCCAAAATGTTGAGAAGGGGGCTAATAGTCTAGATGACCATTTTTAGGTGATTACATTTGCCCCTCTTTGACTAATGTGTTATCGATTTGGAAACACATTACGTGAAAGAAAATAGTAGCCAAGTAGGCAACAATAGATATAGATATATGATTTTGAAGAACGAAATGCAAAAAGAGATAGCAAATCTTGAATGTACAGCCTGATAGTGGTAGTATTGAACACTAGGAAAAGAAAGATGATGTCAAAATCCAAGAAGGATGCTAACACCTAGCAAAGTAGATAGATCAAGAGCAAGTGAAAAGATCAATCATATGCTCCTATGAAATAGACAGCTGTAGCAAGCGATGATAGAGTATTTTTGCCCCCTTGGGATCAAAATCAAAATAAGGTAAGGGGGATGCAAAAATGAGCTAGATATGAATAAATCGAGATATAGCAATGTCCAAGATGACAGATAAATGATTAGAAACAACGAGTGACTATAAGAAACTGATAGAATGCCCCAGTTTAACCAGAGTTGACCATGGAGGATAAAGCATAAAAATTAGGTCAAATTGAGTAGAAAAGTGATTTGAGACATGAAAAGGTGAGTAGAAAGAGATATGAAGTGTAGAAATGGTGAAGACATGAAGAATTGAAGATGCCGCAGTGATGATTCGGAGATTAGACCTTAGAAGGTCGACTAACTGCTCAGAAGAAGGTGAAAATTTAAAAATGTGATTTTGACCAACGAGATGAACTCGGATCTTGATTTCGATCCTGAAAATGGATCTAGGACATCAAAATTAGCCAAGGGTGCAATTTTTGCGCATTTCGAGGAGTTTGAAAATTAGGTGAAAAATGAGGTTGGGGGCTATAAAAGAGGCCCAAGTGTCATTTTCAAAATCATTTTGTCTTTTGTGATTTGTTGAGAGCTTGTGAGTGGTTGAGAGGTTACCATGGCTTTGGCAAACATTCCGCTTCACCGACATTGTTTTGAGCGCAGCCGATTGCACAACCGATCGGAGCAGTACGAGGCACTGGTAAGTGACCTCTTCTTGTCATTTTTTCGAGCTCTTTTTGGTGTTTTTCACACATTTGTAGGGTTTTCTGCAAAATATTGCGCGATATTGAAAAAGTATTGCATGGGTACTTTGGAAAATATTGCACGATAGATTTTTGCCCAAAATGTATCGCACAAATGTTATATAGTGTATCGTATGGGACATACCCATATGTTGCATGAACTAGTGTGAAATGTTGCATGACTTTACAAAAAGTATTGTGCGATAAATTTCTAGCATATTGTGTCGCCTGCAGTTGGGAAAAGTATCATACAAATGTTTTTTAGCATGTTTTTGTGGATTTTTTGCATTATGATCACGTTTGTGATACATTACTGACGTGCACATGTTGTGTGTTGACAGGGGTATTTTCAGCGCTACTTATCAGAGCCCCCAAAGTGGTGGGGTTGCATGTTGTACAGTATTTGAACGATGATGAACATGCTGCCATATCTGCCATGGGTTTGCGATGGGTCATATAGATGCCCCATATATGGGCAAACCATGGATTGTTGACTGTGCTGGTTGAGTGGTGGCACATCGAGCATAAGACCTTTCATCTACCAACTGGAGAGGCCTCGATTACATTGGAGGATGTCTATCACATTCTTCGATTGTCATGCCACAATGAGCTGGTAAGTTGTTTGTTTAATTGTTCTTGTCATGTTTTACAAATATTGATGCGAGGGATACTAATGTTAACCTTGGTTATGTTACAGGTGTACTATGATCATACCCCAACAGAGGGGCAAGCCATGATGCAGTAGTTGTTTCATGATGTCACCATTTTAGACCATCATCTGGGTTGGAAGCAATTGATTGCCAAGTATGGAGTGGATTACCCTCTTCCCAGCTTACTATGTTTGTTGGTAGCTCAAGGTTTGGTGACAGACAGGGGCCAAAAGGGCTTCCCACTAGGATGGGGTCGATTGGTGTTTGATTTGATTGCACGACCACACAGGGTGGCATGGGGGCTAGTGATATTGGCAGAGATGTACCATGAGTTGCATGAGATAGTTTATCATGAGGGCCACTCAGGGGCATGCGACGCAGTGGTGGTGCAAATTTGGGTGTGGGAGCACATTGTTGTGATCTGACCATGAGAGCGGAGCCAACCATATATTTTTGGTTATAGAGGATTTGTCCCACAGACACATAGTGGGGATGTGACCTATTATTGGCATATCTTTAATGAGCTAACAACATTCACATGGTGGCCTTACCGAGATTGCCGTAGATGGTCTGATGCATGGGAGTTAGACTATATGAGATATAGCAAGCCATTAGTGGGTAGGATGGCAGATATAATGGAGCGGTTTGTGATCAGCCGAGCATGGCGACAGTTTGCAAAGTGACAGGTGATATTGGTGGAGACTACCACCTACGTTCGGATGCATTTTGATGAGACACGAGGATGGTTGCTGATGCTAGATTATCAGAAAACAGTACGATATACAACAGCTCTGGTGCCAACTCCTTGGGATTATCGCCCAGATGTGGCAGATGCAGGGGCAAATCCTACATACTTATACGAGAGACAGAGGCACCCGTTCCCACAATTTATAGAGCCTGATGCGCTACTTGTAGGAGGGCGACATAGAGGTGGTGAAGGTAGGGGTGGAGGCGAAGGTGGTCAACAGATGGAGGTTGGAGAGGGGTCTCGATCGGGGCAGAGGAGGATGCAGACACAGGCCGTGAGGGAGATGGAGGAGGAGGAGGAGGTGCCATTGATGTGGTGTCAGCGGGGAGGGTGGAGGCGCAGGTAGAGCAGCCAGTTGGGGTTTATGAGCAAGACACGAGGATCTGTGCCTTGGAGGTGAAGCTTTAGACATCTCGGGTGGCGATTGCAGTTCGAGACCAGTAGTTGATAGATGAGCGAGCACGGGTGGATGAGCTCCAAAGGGAGCGAGATGTGGCGAGGCGAGAGGCAGCACATCATGGTGCACGTGCCGCATACTATTATGCCACCTACAAGGGTGTGGTATCGCCAGGGCAAGGACTTCTCGACTGCTCTGAGTGGGCTGATAAATTAGAGGGTGCGATATAGCTGCTGGATAGGAGACAGGGTCCTCCACTAGGGCCACCACCAGCTGCGGAGGGTGGTAGCCAGTCATAGGCTGATTATGATAGTTTTGACATTTTGGTTGTACATCATGCATTCTTGAGACGGATATCCAGATTTTGAATCTCATTTTTGTATATGTACTATGACACATTGATAAATATGAGATACTGGATTCGATTGACAGTTTTGTGTACATGTCTCAAATGGATGTTTCAACATTTTAGTTTTCATGTGATGTTTCAGTTTTTGTTTCTTGCTTATGTATGTGTTTGGTTGGATACTTATGCTCATGTATCTCTCTTATGTATGATGTTTTTAGCTCTCATGTGTATGATATAGACTTTATGTTTCTAAAAATATGTGACACTTGGATAGATTGAATGTGATGTTTAGATTAACCCCTTGTGATGACATGATAGCAAGATAGATATGAAATGAAAGATCAAGAAGGTGAAAGCAAAGAAGGACGTGAAAGCAGTTAGTTGATATGTCTGCAAAAAAGATGAAGAGGGAACTCTCCCCATATGTAGGAATGTAAAAAATGAACTTGAAATTCAAGCTAATATGCAAAGTGGTTTACCAACAAGGGACAAATAACATTTAGACTCTTATTTCATCATTGAGCACTTATTAGGGACATCATGAGTTCATACAACCATCATTAGTATAACTATGAGGATATGAATATGATCGATATCAGATAGTTATGTGGAAATCTAATCTAAGCATCAAAGACATGTAAGTTGAGCTAACTATGCAATTAGAATCCCTAAGTTTAGTATAGCAAGATTACACCTATATTGAGGCATAAGTGCCAGGATAACCCCCGAGTATGGTCTTGCAAAAAACAATCAAGGATGATACGTTTATAAGTCAAAGTGTCAAATAGGACAAGCATGAATGCTTAAAACACTATAGATAGATAAAGTATACCCACAAGCAAAAATCAAGAAAACGTGCTCCATGCCCCGAGTGTTCTAGTCAATGACATCCTCGAGAGACTATTAGGGAGGGAACACATAGTAAATAAATAATCATAGACAACATACAAAGTAGATAAAGATCAACATAGCTCAATTGTTCAAGTGTTTAAGTGCATGTGTGTAAGTTACTTGGCCATTTCTCCCAGACTTGATTCTGATAGTGAGAAATATCGCTACATCGGAGACCATAAGTAAACTATCTGAAAAGTGTTGAGAAACACATAATGTCAAGGTGGGGGTAGTGTTAAGAAACATTGTTTTGTGAGTTGTCAAAGAAACCCTAATGCACAAGAATACCTCAATAGGCTAAGCCGTAGTGCCCTCGAGACGAAGACAAGAAACAATCCCAAGCTAGAAAATGTGTAGTGAAATGGGTGATTGAGACTGATAGACATAGGTGCAATGGTCTCAAGCAATGCTTGTTTCCAGGTTTTCACCACTTGGTAGATTTCTTTTTTTCAACACTTTTTTCAATTTTTTTGTATTTTTGTATTTTAAAATTTTTTTTGGTGATACATCAAAGCACCTATTGCTAGGTTTTCACTAAGATGATAATTTTTTCAAGACATTTTCTGATTTTTAATATTTTTTCAAGATCATAAATATGTACAAGATAGCTGAGCAGTAAGCCTTTAAGCATAAAACTTTTTTAAGTGCAGGACATTAATAGGCTTTGCAAGTTCTTCACCTTAAGGAGTAGACAATTGATAAGCACTAGACCCAAATGCTACTGTGATAATGTATGGGCCTAACCAATTGGGTTCAAACTTTCCCTTCTGCTCATTATGTTGTTGATTTTTTGGATTTTCCTTAAGGACGAGGTCACGGACTTGAAACTCACGTGGATGAACCTTTTTGTTATATTGAGTAGACATGCACTTCTGATAAGCCCTCATGTGATCAAAAGCTGCCTTACGACGCTCATCAAGGGTCTCTAATTCTTGTATTTGCATAGCTCGATGGTCTTCATCAGTTATCAACCCATGTAAAGAGATGCACAAGGAGGGGACTCTACTTCTAATGAGAAAACGACCTCGGAACCATAGACTAAAGGAAAGGGTGTGGCCCCTGTAGGAGTACAAATGGTAGTTTTGTAGGCCCAAAGTGTTGGATTTATCTACAGATGCCAATCTCTCCTAGACTTATGAACTGTGTGATGTAAATTTTTTGGCAATGTTTTGTTGGAGGCCTCTGCTTGGCCATTCCCTTGAGGGTAATAAATAGAAGACCCGTGTTGTTTGATCTGAAACTTCTTGCATAGCTGTCTTAGGTCCTTATTTTTGAATTGTCCTCCATTATCAGTGACAATAGAGGAAGGAATACCATATCAAAAAATGATGTGATTTAGTATAAACAGGGCAACATATTTGCCTATAGTAGCACATAATGGCACAACTACAAACCATTTAGTGAAATACTTAGTTTCTATAATGATGAACTCGTGGCCACTAGATGAACTTGGGTGAATTTTGCTGACCAAGTCAAAGGCCCATTGTTGAAATAGCCAATATGTCACAGAAGGAATCAACTCACGTCCAGGAGCATGAATTAAGTTACCATGGAGTTGACATTTTTGACAAGACTTGGCATAACAAACAACATCAGCTTGCATAGTCGGCTAGTAATAACCTACTCTAAGTAGCTCCCAAGCAAGTGCAAGACCATTAGAATGTGCCCCACAAATGTCGTCATGGACTTCGACAAGTGCCTTTTTGGACTCTTCTAGCTATAAACACCTAAGCAATGTTCCGTCTAGACCCTTTCTATACAAGTCACTAGAGACCAAAATGTAATGTGAGGCATTGCAAAGGAATTGGCATTTTTGGTTGCACATTCTTAAGAATAATTTGATCACGTAGGTAAGAGAAGATAATGGCATAGTGGGAGGAATCATGACCTACAACAGTGAAAATCACTTAATTATCAGAGCAAATTGTAGGCGGGATGACACAGTTCTTCCACCAGGAATTCAAATCGAGATTCATGTTCTTGTAGTTGGAGAATAGATGCCAGAGTGGCCATCACATCAGCAACTTTGTTTTCTGCTCTAGGAATTTGCTGAAATGTCACAAAAGTGAAATAGTTCCTTAGAGCATCTATCAACTTTTTGTAAGGTATCAACTTGTCATCTTTCGTTTGATAGTCATTATTTACTTGATTAATAACAAGTTGGGAATCTCCATAGATATGCAATTCAGTTATTCTCCATTCAAGAGCCATCTTGATCCCATTTGTTAAAGCCTCATATTCTACCATGTTGTTTATACAAGGTAACAAGAGTTTGTAAGATTTGGGAATTGTATACCCATGAGGGGAAACAAACAATATACCTGCTCCAACTCCATTTTGTGTATGAGAACCATCAAAAAATATTTTCCAAGTTCTTTCAGTGAGGTACATAATTGAGGCATCTGGAAATTCAGCTTGTATGGGTGTTGTATCCTCTAAAGGAAAATCAGCTAGTTGGTCAGCTATGGCTTGTCCTTTGATGGCTTTATGTTTGACATACTAACTATCAAATTCTAAAAGAATCATCATCCATTTAGCTAGATGACCAATAAGCGCAACTTTGCTCAACAAATATTTCAAAGGATCAATTTTAGCAACTAGGTGGACTGTATGTGCCAACATGTAATGTCAAAGCTTTTGAGAAGCAAAGAACACTACAAGACAAGCTCTCTCGATGCTGGTACAGTTCATCTTATAAGAAACCAAAGTTTGACTAATATAATATATAGCTCGTTCTTTACTAGTCTCATCACTTTGGGCTAATAGTGGTCCTAGAGAAGAAGTTGTAGCTAAGATATACAAGATCAAAGGTTTGCCTAGAATAGGTGGCATCAAAATTGGAGGTTTTTCCAAGTACCCTTTGATTTGATCTAGACTTTGTTGACACTCATCATTCCAGATATGAGTAGAACCTTTGTGCAAATTTGTGTTGAAAGGTTGAGCTTTATCAGTGAATTGAGAAATAAACCTTCTTATGGATTGTAGACATCCTTGTAGACTTCTAAGTTGATTGATATTTTTTGGAGGAGGCATATCCATGATAGCTTGGACTTTTTCAAGATCAACCTCAATACCGTTTGCTGAGATAATGTAGCCTAGCAATTTTCCAGAAGTGACACCAGAGGCACACTTTTTTGGATTTAGCTTAAGTTGGAATTGTTCCATACGGTCCAATATCAAAGTAAGGTCTTCAAAATGTGTATCTCTTGTTCTAGATTTTGACAATGTGTCATCAACATAGTCTTCCATATTTTTATGCATCATATCATGGAATATGGTGGTAATTGCTCTTTGGTAGGTAGCATTGGCATTCTTGAGCACAAAAGGCATGACGTTCCAATAGAAAGTACCCCATGCACATGTGAAGGCTGTCTTCTCTTGATTAGTTGGAGCTATCTTAATTTGATTATACCTAGAAAACCCATCCATGAGGGAGTACATTTCATACCCTATAGTCATGTCTACTATGATATCAATGTTTGGTAGCAGGAAATCATCTTTGGGGCATGCTTTGTTAAGATCTTTGAAATTAGTACAAACTCAGATGGTTTTATCATGTTTGGATATAGGTACAATGTTGGGGATCCATTCTGCATAGTCAATTGCTCTAATAAAATTTGCACTCAAAAAGTTTTTCCAATTTTGCTTTCACCAAGAAAGCTACATGTGGATGCATCTTTCTCAATTTTTGTTTAACAGACTTGATATCAAGAGAAATAGACAAATGATGCATAGTAAGATCTGTGTTAAGCCTAGGCATGTCCAAGTATGTCCATGTGAAATTAATCTTTTTATCTTGAAAAAATTGGGCAAATTGACCCTTTTCTTCAGCTGATAAGGATTGAGCTACATGAATAATTTTAGGAGATTCCTTTGTTCCCAAGTTGATTGGCTACGTAGGCTCAATGAGAACCGATGATCTATCTTGAAAATAGCTTGGCAGACTACCAAGTACCTCATTCGTAGGTGCCTCAAAGAGGTTTTCACCATTAGATACGTCTTTGTTTTTACTATTTTTAGGTTCAAATATCGCCACAATGTGGTTTTCGCCATCTGACCGTTTTTTTTTGCTTTTGATTTTATGACTAAGGTACTTGATATTTGATTCTATCATGTGAATCGTAGGTTCACTAGTGGAAGAAGTGATGGGTTCAATGGCATTTAGGTAATAGGCAATCTCATAGTCGTTTTAGAAAGATTGTATTTTCAGTGTTTGATGTTGAATGGACCAATCTATGAGATTGGGATGAATCAATGAGAGTGAGGTAGAAGCTTCAAGGTTATTGATGCAAAAAGAGTCATCTCTGGTGACATGTGAATTTGAAGATGAAGTATTCTTGGAATCTTGGGCAACTTTTAAAACAACCTTAGATTCCCCCCTAGCAACACCATTAAGTGGTTCACTTTGTGATGAAAAAGAATCCGTCACCTAGAGCACCACCTTAGGTCTAGAGTCATTATGGTATTGAGAAAAATTGTGCATTTTTAAGACAACTTCAGGTCATTCATCTATATATCGATTGTCATCATTATAACTTGCCATGCATAAATACTCAATGGGCTCAAGCATACCTATAACATTGTCTGTGTTAGCATAAGCATAGCTAATCTTGGCATCATGATTTTTTTTAGCAACTTTAGAGGTTTCATCCTTCTCATATTCTAGTAAGGGTTGCTTAAAAGCTTTATGATTGACATTTTTGGTGAGACCATTTGTGACAACTTTTCCTTCCTCAATAAGATCTTGAATTATATCTTTGAGCTTAAAACATTTTTTAGTGTTGTGACCCTTGCTTCGATGGTAAATGCAAATATGGTCCTCTCTCCACCGGAGGGGGTTTAACGAGTGGGTCATAGGGTTGGGAGTTATCTGGAAAAATAATCAACTTGTTTGCAATTAGAGTTTTTAAGACCACTTCGTAGGGCTCAACCATTGGTGTGTAAACACGTCGTTTCTTGGTAAACTTAGAGCTTTTTTCAAGTGTTTGTGGTTTTTGCATTTTCTTGTTGCTTTGTGGCATAGATGGCAATGGAAAGATTAAATGTGGGTTCCTTGGTCTTAGGAATGTCCACTACCCCATCATTGACAACATACTTGTTTTTATTCCAAGGTTTACCTTTGTCTTTACCATTTCCATTGTTGTTCTTGTCTTTGTTTATGACAATATCACCCCTTTTGATAGCAACATCTTCAATACGATACACACTCTCAACCATGGCATTGAAATATGTGAAAAGTTGTTTCCTTAGATCAAACTATAATTTTGGTATGAGCGTATTGACAAAAATATCAAAATTTTC
This sequence comes from Cupressus sempervirens, assembly GCA_028749045.1. Classification (NCBI taxonomy): domain Eukaryota; kingdom Viridiplantae; phylum Streptophyta; class Pinopsida; order Cupressales; family Cupressaceae; genus Cupressus; species Cupressus sempervirens. The sequence goes on along the minus strand of CM053793.1, from coordinate 472,015,449 downwards.
AGCCTTAGGAACTGATCAGGGATATCGAGAGTATAATGACCTCCATTGTTGAAGATATGTTGCAAAAGGTTCTCCCGATTTTTGTTTGATGTTGCATAAGTCCAACACTGTTACAAGATGTTGAATATTATAAGAGTATTGCTAGATAAAACGTTGCGCAAGCTCGTCAAATGTTTTAATAGGAGGACTCAATTTGGTGAACCATTCCATAGCTTGCCCTCTTAGACTCCTAGGGAATAACCTCATAAGAAAGGTGTCTTCATCCATAAAATCCATCCCAAGAGCATAAAAATGCCTCACATGATCGTGAGGATCACCATTTTCATCGTATTTGTCATACTTAGGAACCTCTATATCCTTAGGAAATGGTAGCATGTACAGACTCCTATCAAATGGAAGTGCACATATTGATTCAACAAATGAAGATTTAGGTGGTTCTTTTGAAGCTTGCAGTTGTGTAAATTATTTCCTCAGTTCTTGTATTTCTTCCCTTAATATTTCAGCTTTAGTGGGTTCTCATTTTGGAATTATGTGCTCTATATCAAAATCTTGGGGAAGTTTTCATCCTTTTGCTACTATGTATTGAAAGTATTGGTCTCTGGTTTCCTCTAAAGCTCTGAGCATCAGTTTTTGAGCAAAGCCATCTTGTTGGAATTTTATAACATCTTTGCTAGTTACTTCTTCATCACTTTCATGATAAGAAGGGCATGCTCTCGTGGTGACTTTAGGAGTTCTTGGAGGTGTGTTGTTGCCATTATTTCCATCAAAAGGATTTCAAGAGCAAGTCCCCTTGTTCCCTTCATGGTGGGTATTGTTATTGTTTTCAGCTTGTTGATGTTCTTTCTCCCTAGCGTACATGGCTTCAAAGATCCTTTGATTTTCACGTGCTTGTTCCTCTATATGACATTGGCCATCATCGGGGTGTATCATGGTGACCAAACCGTTCTCACCCTTAGGTGTCTCACAAGGTGTGCCGAATAGGTTTTCAAAATTGTAAAGTAGATTATGCCTAATGTTAGCTATTTGCATTTCAATAGGGTCATAGTCTTCCACACAAGGTTGTCCGCGAGTACGTCTAGGTGGGGTTTCTAATTGTTTGAAAACAAAGGGGGTATGGCTACCGCTCCCAACTTGAAATCTAATTGTAACTGGAATGTAAGGATTTGTCTTTATTTAATAGGATGAGAAAAGTAAGTTAGATTTGAAGCTTTTACAATCAAGATTAGTCACTTGTCAAAGTGTGATAGATGGCTTGTCAAACAATACTCAAGAATTTACAACACTGGTGACTCGAGTCGAGCAAGCGAGCAAGAAGCTTAATAACAAGTAGCTAAAAAAAATGGTAACTAGATTTTGACAAGTGATTTATCAGTGATGTTTCAAGACTTACATCTGACGGACTAAACCCATCTTTTCAACCTAGGACAACTTCCTAACATACAGATGTGCAACTAGGACCCAAGAGATGGAAGTGACGCACCCTAGACCAAAAAGACCAGAATGCACTGTTTTGGCAAGAAAAAGTTCCAGGTGATACTTTCTTAGTTACCAAGCAATAGTAGGATAACATAAAACTTCATGCAATACACTTTAGAATAGGAGGGTGATACTTTTCTTATAGATGATAGTTTGCAAAAAGCAATGCGATAGATCTTAGTATACAAGTGCGATATAACATATAACATGAGGGTGATACAATTTTGGAAAATTATAGTCATGCGAATATTTCTTTAGAGAACAAGTGATAACGTGCCAGTTTGTGTGTACAAAAGACCAGTTTTGACTCCAAAATTTGTGTTTCAGTCTTGATAATCAAGTGATTTTTCGAATCGGACAGTGTATGTTTCTAGTTCGTGTCAGTTATCAGCAAATTTTGCAAATAGTAAGTGTTTTAACATGTCTCAAATAGTTGAACAAGGGTAAAAACAACCTTGCCAACATGCACTTGTGATATCATAACAACCTTTCTACTAATATTACCATGATTGTTTGATGTGCAAGAATGTTAACATTGGTTAACATATTCGAAAACAATAGCCAAACAATCTACCTTAAGGTCACGATTCATTACTCAACAACTTGGCCCACGCTTGATGCTCCTTTGTCTCACACCAAGTGGTTAACCACAAGAGATATTGGATTTGTCATAGAAGTGCCATAAGCACAACCAAGGAAACACATAGGGTGAGTGTAAATCTTGGGGTGATCTGGGTAGTCCACTAGGATCGATCCTTGCACCAAGAAGTTGAGTGGCAAAATAGGGTGAATACTAACCTAGGGTGTCTAGATAGGGCTTCTGTTCATAGTGTTCCTCTTGCACCCAATTAAGGGACACCCCACCTTACGGTGGGTAATAGACCTCGTGGTCACAAGAGCACTTTAAGCATTCTTTCTTAGTGATTTCGCTATGGTCGAAATCCCATAAGCGATCACACTAAGTGAAGACAAACACTACATCTACCAAAGTTTTTTGTCCTTGATAGCCTTGAGTTTATAGTGGGTTGGAAGAGCTGGGTAATTTTCTTGTCCCCACTTGGGTCGTTCCTCTCAGGTTGTCCGAGAGCAAGCCCTCTAAAGGATCCTAACTACCACAAAATGGATCCACTCTCAAGGGTCAAGATTTCTGATTCACCTCAAGGGTGAAGAGTATACTCTCCTACCTCAATTGCTTCCCCCAAACATGCTAAGAAGATTGAATTACCCTCTTGCTTTTGAAATCCAAAGGTGGGTCAAGATTTTTGATTCACTGCAAGGGTGAAGAGCATACTCTCTTATCACTAAAGAACCTCAATCACAAGTTTAATGTGTCTAAAAAAGAACAACTAGTAGATGCCGCACATGAAATAAAAGAAAAAGAAAGCAAGTGTTTGGTTTTTATGCATTGGGTAGCTCTGCAAACAACTGTTAGTAACCCTTTTTCATTTTAAGCTTTGACATGCGGTCTTTTAGGCAATGTTTCAAGTTTTTTAAAATGGCAACCTGCGACCACAACTGTTAGCACCATGGGTTAGCTCTATAAAAAAAGGAAACCTATAAATGGACCTTTGTAAAATAGTTTAACGACCTATAAAAACCAGCGACCAACCAACAACAATTGAAAACTGACCAAAAACACCCCAAACAATAAGCAATCTCTGTCAGGTGATAGTTTTCCCTGGAAGATTGTCATACGATACTTCTCAGTATAGCCATGCAACAAAACTTCCCTATGTGATTTTTCTTTTTAAGCTAAATGACAGAGTCTTCTATAATAGGGTGATATACTTTAGTATGGTGGTGTGAGCCTTTTTCCAACAATGTATCACACAATAGTTATGTGAATTGTCGTACAAAACTGAAAAATTATTGCTTGTAAATTGCAACTTGAAAAAGAAAAAAGTAACAGACAGTAAGAAAAAATGCAATAAAAATGGTAAAGTAGAGGACAAAACGTGACGTTCTTGTCCACAGTGGGCACCAAAAAATGTACACTAAGAAAAGTGCACTTCCCTAAACCCTTCTATCCAAGATTTTCCATAGATTGGAAGCTTGAAATGGCAGCTTAGGGCTCCCTAGTCATGTAGTGCAAGAGGCATATAAATGAGCATAAAGGAAGCTCTCAGCTGAGCCTTAGAAACATAGCCCTTGCTAGTAAACCATGAAATGGAAGATTCTTTAAGCAAGAGCAAGAATGCTAGTGTCAAAGAACTCTTGAATATGCAATGCAAGGATGAGAGTAAACTAAGATGAAATGCACAATGCAACTAAGCTAAGAAAACAAAAATGTTACATCCATAGTAATTAGACCATGTGATCTAAACTACTTGCAAAATAACTACATTATATGCAACTAAACTAGTATGCCATATGAAAAAATGTTATGCATGAAAGAAATGTAGACAAGAAATGGTATTCTCCACAAAAGCTCTCAAGCATTCGAATAGAAAACCTACAACATAAAAATACTCAAGAGTGTGGATCCTTTGAAGGGGAAAGCTCTCTCCCTTTTAAAGTTGTATGAATGATAGAGATCAAGATTGAGATGGTGGATGATCAACAGTTAAATTCAAAAATGGGAGGGATCCATGTGCACACACAACTCAACAAATAGAAAATAAGTTGACTTGTCATATAAGACAAAAGTCTCACAAGACTTTCTTTTAATTGCAAAATAGAAAAAGGACTTTATGTGTGCACTTTAAGTGGGTTAGAAGAATGGAGTCTTTTATTTAATTAAAAGGGGACATGTTCTTTTAATCAAATAATGAACTTAGGATAGCATAGTCAAACTATAGGTTATAATCAAATTAATTGATTATTAGCAATTTGGTCTAGGTAAATATTAATTAAATTAGCCAAAATGCTAAGAAGGGGGGCCAATAGTCTAGATGACCATTTTTTGGTGATTACAATATTCAATGATTGTAGTGAGGTAAGCTTTTCTAAATTGCACAGGAGCTCTTGCAAACTCTTACAATATGAGAGGTCAAGTTCAATAAGGTTGACCAACTCCCCAAAAGCTCTTACAAACTCTTACAATGTGAGAGGTCAAGCTTAGCAAGGTTGACCAGCTCCCCAAACTCAACTGACAATTACTTTAGATTCCTACACTCACTCAAATCCAACTTCTATAAAGATCGAAGCTTGATAGGAGATTCAATCAATTCTTCTAGATCTTTATAGCTTGATAGTTTCAACCTTTTAAAATCATGTAAATTTGGTAAACACTCTAAAATTGCATCAACATTGTGTCGAACCATATACAACTCCTTGAATGAAACAAGATGTGCAATTTCAGGAATTCCATGCATTTGGATGCCACTCAACTAATGCACTTTTAAATTCAACAGATTCTGCAACAAACATGGGGAAGGTTAATTAGTGCAAAAACATTTAGATTGAAGAAAATAGGATCACAAAAGTTATTCATTTCAATTCATATTAATCCAAAATTTTGGAAAACTAGAATTAAAATGGGATTGGGGCAATTCCATCTATTTAGATGGAATACCAAATCCTGGATTTAAGGGTAAATTGGGATACAAAATTCTATTCTTTCCAATTTCAATTCTGATTTTGCACAACAAAAAAGCATTGGGAAAAGTTTTTTCCTACATGGCAAGGAATGGTTGGCGAGAAAGGATACAACCCTTATGAATGGTCTAATACCACACAATCACTCTAAGATTTCAAGATTACAAAGGTAGTTCAACCATCTATTGCAAATTTTCCTTTGTTTTTAATTTCTTTATGTTGCTTCTATTTTTAGCATATCTGCAAATGGTCTCAACATGATATTTGAAACCCTCCAATCATAGACACACTAGCTTTTTCTATAAAAACACAAACTTTCCAATAAACACAATACAAGTGTTAATAACACATGTTTGAGGATTTTTGGATTGGCTATAAATGGTTTTGATATGCAAACTCTCGAATCTTGACATAGAAGATTTTTAGGTAGGTAAGATGGTATTTGGAAGTTACACACTATAGATAAGCAATGGATCTATAGAAAAGTATCTTAATGCACAAAAAAGGAGCATAATTAGGTCTTGGGACTTGGATATGTGTTAATGAGGGTATTGGAGTCATGATTAAAGAGAGGTTAACCTTTGTCAATGTAAAACAATACAAGAGGATCCTATGACATAGAAAAATTCACAAGTTGATTCAACCAAAAAAGAAACTATTCATGATCCTCCCAAAAACAACTAGAAATAGTTATAGTGCTACCTCAAAAGTAGCCCATGCTGCAGATGGACAACCTGGACATTATGAGAGTGAGAGATAGAAGAAAAAAGTTTCTTCTATTTAGGATGAGGCTAAGGCGAGAACAAACTAAAGATAACATAATCAATTTGGAGAAGATGGAAATGGAGGATGGATAATATGAGCACCAACGTGTGTATAGTCCTACCACATCTCTACTTTTATGGTACTCTAAGCTTTACGTAAATAAACCGACATCATTGGAAGAGCAGGTAGGTTGAATAGAAATAAATGACCAAATCAAAGAATCCTGACTAAATGAAATCACAAAAGGTAATAAGAATTTGGAAGAAGAAACAAGATACTCAAAGAGGAAGTCATAAAACTAGAGAACAATATGAAGAGAGGGCAAGGAGATCTCCTTGCTTTAAAACAAGAGCTACACAAAACTAGATCAACAAAGGAGAATTTAGAGGCATTTGATAAGGGTACACAAAAAATATGGAAGAAATCCAATTAGTAGTGGAAGACATTAAGATGCAATAAAATAGTTCAAGGCAACAAATAGAGGAAGTCAAATCCTGGGCACAAATTGTAAATGGGCCTCCATTAAAGAAGCAAACTGAACTCACAAAAAATCAGATCATGAAACAATTAAGAGGAGGACAAACAAGATAAAGCTACAAACTTCATAATCAAAGGATTGAAGGATTTTGGGGAAAACAAGAGGACAAATATCTTAGTAAGAGAATTTTTGAGGGATCATTTGAAGTGGACATACAATTTTTAGTAGGTTGTTAGGATTTGAAGGAAGATTATTGGTACTAGATTCAGGCATGTAAGGGTGACATTAAAGTGTACAAAAGATAAAAATGAAATTCTAAAGAAGGGAATGCTAAAAGGAACACAATTTTATTTTGAAGAGGGTTTGACATTTGCACAATAGGAAGAGCAAAGGAAGATGTAAAAGCTACAAGAGAAAAAGGGTGTTGGGCTTGGTTAAAGGATGACAAAGCCCAAATCAGTGATATATTTTCACATAATAAATAAGGATATAGGTCCCCTGTGAGAGTATTTACATATGGTAAGATGAAACTGTAGAGGGTTTCCATGGAGAAGACGACCAGGTTTGTGGCCCATTATTCTTATAGAGAGACATGAACATGAGGGCTACAAAGTACTAGGTTTCAAAGGCTACAATAAGGTGTCTACATGGAATAACAAATCATAAAAATGTAATGGACATAGAGGGATTTTAGTCATGATCAAGAAAGAGTGGGAAGACACTATATAAGTGTAGAAAAAAATCCAAAGACATTATATATATGGCTGAATTAGTAGAAAAGGATGTTACAATTTGGTAGGTTAAATATTATTTTGCCCTAAAAAACTAAGTTATATAAAAAGAAGAGTCTTTTTTATGAAGACTTGTATGCAACTTAAAAAAAAGGCATTTCAAATTTCAATTATTTGGGAAAGATAGTCCTAGTGGGTGACTTTATTGTGAGCGTAATGAATAATCAGGCCATTCAATTAGTTACCAAGGAGGGAGGAGAGAATAAACCTCTTTGGTTAGAATAAAATAGGGATAATGTCTGGGAAAGGATCTCACACACTGGGCAAGGAAATGTATCTCACTTTAGGGATGAGTTACTAGGTGTTTGCAACCAATATGTACAATTATATGTAATGGTATGAAAAAATGACAGGGTTATGGAGGTATCACATGTAAAACATACAATGGCCAAAGTGTGGTGGACTATGTTATGTGTTCCCAAGATTCTACATCTCGACCATTTGATTTTGGTACTGGGACTTGTCCTATGGAACTGAAATATGATCACATGCCACTTTTTGTGAAAGTGGATACCCACAACTCTAAATCCCAAGAAACAACAGGTGGTTTCTTGCATATGAAAAGTCACCCTCAAGGTAAACTCATCACAAATCAAGAAAATTAGGAGATATTTGTGTCTTCCTTAAAATATCATCTTCAAATAACAAATATGACTCTTCACATAAGGGAATAGAGGAAAATAAAAATATGTGTACGAAAACTTGTTTGTTTCTTTAATGCATAAAGCTCTAGAGACAATATGTAAAAAATCACAACTAGAAAGGAGTCTACAACACTTTCCCTTCCAACCTATAGTATGATGAAGTGTGCAAGACAAAAAAATGAATGACAAAGAAAATGTATCAGAAAAGAAGAGAAATAATATATGTGAAGTTGATAAAAGCCAAAAAAGATAGATATATCATTTCGAGAAGAGAAGATAATATCTTTGGAAAAACACGATCCTTGAGGATTTTGGAGAGAACTTCAACAATGGAAAAAGAAAATAGAAAAAAATACAATGGATAACCAATGGATAGATTATGCAAAAATCCTTTATGAGCTAATACAAGACATAAGGGCTTTGCCTAGAATTAACAACTCAACTAATTTTTTTTTGTTGAAAATATTAAACAAGGAATAAGGAGCCTAATAAGTAATAAAGAAAAGATAGTAATGCGATGCAAGCTGAATTTATGAAGTGGTGCATGGAACTTCTGGCTCCTTACATCTAAAATTTTTTTCAACAAAATGAATCCAAATGATTTTTTGACAAAATGGATTACTAGTGTAGGTATACCTCTCCACAAGAGTGATAGTATCAATAATACCTCTAACTATTACAGGACTATGGTGAATCCTTGGAAAATTATTTTCGAGCATGATAGAACATATAATCAATAGTTGGGAAAAAATTAAGAGAACAGAGAAAAAGGGATGACTAGGTATATACTAAAATACTCTACCATCAACCACTGCATCACTCTTTTGACACCTTACGAGAAAATTTGGAATCTTCAAGGCATACATGCCTTTTTTTGTTTTGTAGACTCCAGAAAATCATTTGATACAACTCCTAAAGAGAGGCTTTGGAAAGGAGTGGGGGAACTCAAGATTCCAAATGAGCTTTGAGTGGTTGTTCACAGATTCTATGAGTAGGTTAGAGCTAGAATTGAGACAAAAGATGACATGTCAAAATGCTTTGACAATGATAGTGGGGTAAAACAAGATTTCCTTCTATCACCCAATTTATTTGGCTTATATATTGTCAAATCAGAAGAATGGTTAAACTAAACAATAGGGTAGGGAAATCAACTTGCTAAGTACATGGTGAAGTTGCTTCTTTATGTATATGGTCTTATTCTAATGGCACAAAAAACCAAGTATTTAAAAGAACAATTGAGAGCATTGGAGAGTTTTTGTCACAAATTTGGGATGTAGGTGAACATTAGCAAGTCTAAAATCATGGATTTCTATCTTAAAAAGAAGCAACAAGTTAATTTCCTCTTTGAAGGAAATATACTCGAGATTGTAGAAGAATATAAATACTTAGAGATAAAATTTCACAACAAGCTTAGTTGGGAGACTTGTAGAACTACACAGATAGAAGGGAGATGTAGAACTTCCTTTTTATGGAAAAATCGGTATAAACAAGCAAAATTTTGGGATTGGACAACCAAGAAGATTCTTTCTAGTCCACTGGGCACTCCAGTTGTGCTCTATGGTTGTGAGGTTTGGGGGAGCAGTCATTCTAACAAAAAATGAAAAGAATGCAAAATAACCTTATCACTACTAATCTTAAAGTCAAATCAACAATTATGTACAAGATTATCTTGGTTGAAGCAAGTGTGTTCTTGATGGAAGCATCAAAGGCTATTTATTTGTTAATCTATTTAAACAAGGTTTCAAATATGGATACATAACATTGGCCAAAGTTTGTGGTTGAGAGGAGACTACAACACATGAAAAAGGCATGGATGAGGTACAATAAGGAATGGCTAAATAAGTGGAACATTGACATGCAAAAATGTCCCTTTACTAATAACAAGATAAAAACTTGTGCTCGAAAAATTTAAAGTTGCCATGTTGACAAAGCAATTGGGGAGGAAGAAACCCACTATGTAAAAGAGTTCAACCCTACATGGTCTCATGAGGATAAAGACTACCTATGAGTGACCATCAAAGGTAAAGCTAGGTTGTTAGTGGCATAGTTGAGAATTGAATCCCATCATCTACAGTGTGAGACAGGTAGATGTATAATTCCCAAGGAGTTTTGGGAAGAGAGAAAGTGTCTTTTCTCTAGTAAAGGGTGTGTTAGAACAAAACGACACCTTATTTTTGAGTGGATTCCCTATTAGGATATCCATGCACAATATAAAGATAATTTGATGGAAGGCTACCTGCATCAACTTTTTAATGGAACAAGACCAAACAAAATGACTAATTTTCTAATATAGATTTATAACATAAGGGCTGATATTAAAAAAAAAAAAAACATGAAAATGAGATAGATTGTTGTTTTGTTATCCCATAGAATGCTTGGTCTCATAGATGTTATTAAAATACCTACCTTCATTCATTCATATTAACTAACATACAATGTAATGCCTCACTCAGAGATACTTGGAACAAGGATATATAAGCCAATATTTTTTTTGTAAACAAGTATGGATGCACATGACATACAACATACGAGGATCACAAAGATTGCAATGGAAGACTAAACAAACATCCAAACACCAACGGATCTCCAAACACCACTACTGACCAACATGACTAAGCATGGAAGAATGCAAAAGATTTCAAATTTGAAAACATACCAAAATCAAAATGAAATTTCAAGGTATTTGAGAACACTGTAAAGGTATCCAAAACACCTTTGAAGAACTTTTGGTCAAACTGAAAAGTGCCCACTATCTGCCCAGATAGGTTTTTTTTCAAAACCTAGGCGATACTTCAATACAACATGGTGTGATACTTTCTAGTATCGTACAACCTTTCTAATGAAGGGGTACAATACTTTCAGGGTTTGGGTGACACTTCTCAAGAAGGCATACGATACTTTATAAGTATTGTACGACCTTTCTCCAATGTTTGTGTAATACTTTCCAGTATCGCACGACATTACTCTAAGTGGCATGTGATACAATCAGGGGTCGCATGATATTTTTCCTTTGGGCATGCAGTATTTTAAAGTATCACCCAATGTTGATGCATGGCTACCCAGGAACAACAAGAAATGCTCTAAGGAAAAATCAAGGGATAAAACAAGAAGTTAAAACCTCCACACCATGGAGTACCAGATCCATAGTCGAGGAAAAGACACTTGAAACGATAACTACTAGACTAAACTGCATCTAGCCATCTAGAAAAGCAGTAACAAAAAGTAAAGATGGTAACATCACAGTGAACTAAAACAACATCATAATGAACTAAACAACCAAACTAAGTACATGGTTCCTTTCAACCATAATAGCATCATGAGACTCTGAAGGTCCTAGCCATCCCCTATGTGTAACATCCCAAACTACGTCTTATGAGGACATTACTACTAAAATTTGCAACAACATAAGAATAAGGAAATCTAACATGCTAAAAAGTAAAGCATAAGATAATCCTGTAAATCAACTCATCATCTAACATATGCTAAATATCATAATATAGGAATGCATCAATAAAACTAACATCATCTAACATGATATTCAAGCATTCCAATGAAAGCATAAATCACAAGATAACATACTCTGGAACTCAAAGTACCAAGTGAAACACAAGCAACGATCATAATAGAATAAAGAACCATCTCTGTACATCGGTCCCCAGAAGTAGTGAAGATAGCTATACCTCTCAACCACATAAACCCATAGGTCCATTCCCACTGTGCTAATGGAGATAATGATCCAACCACGAACACACATAAAGCAAACATCTATGGATAACACTCACACCATATAGTATGATGATTGAAACCTAGAATATAGATAATGCAGAAACTACAGGTCCTGATTAGACACTCAATGGGCTATTAAGTAGGGGATGACATCATGGAGAGTCACTTGGCATTGACAAGCCCAAGCTTGGATTGTGCATCTTAACTCCTTAATGGAGGGCCCCACACATACATTTTATTATCTTAAGTTTTATTACCACCTAGTATTTTCTTTAGTTATCACTTGATTAAAACTTCCTCTACCAACCCTCTGGGCAATGGTCACCAGGATGCGAGATAGAAGCCCCCTCCATATGTTACCCTAAACTACCCATGTTCATCCAATGATGAGTGCTCGTAGGCATGTGTATTCCCAACCCAACCCCAAATGATCATAACTTTTGGAAGTACCACGGAAGATCCAGACTTGCAAGTCACCTAATAGATGTATGCGCACGTACTCATGTGCGTGGCTCACCACCATCAAAATATCACAACATAAGGACTAGATGAGAACACAATGTAGAAAATCACTCAACTGAAACAAACTCGAGAGGACATATGTGACACACACCCCAATGCAACATAAAAGTGCAACAATGGTTTGACTAACATCCAAACGGATGATCCAGGTCCATAGCAAAACTCATGGCAAGAAAACCTGAGAAACAAGGTGACACACAAAATGAGGTTAAAGCCCCCAAAAATGGAAAACTTTGAAATTAAAACCCATTTGGTCTCTGGGCGTAAAAGCCTAAAAAATCCAATAAAATTTGGGTTTGGAAACCATATGCAAAAATGGCCAACATAATTATGCAAAACCCCAAACCCCCATTCCAAAAATAGGGAAAATGTTCATACCCGACCAACTGCATAGAACCAACAAATAGAAATGGAGGGGAACACTAGTTCTCAGCATCCCAACATAAAGCTTCCAAAAATAGACACATAATCTGAGTTGAAACAAGAAAATGGGAAAGCCCTACCTAATGGCCAAAAGGGCTAAAATGAAAAACAACTAGGTAAAATAAATAACCCGTAGATATAGCTGAAAATGATGGCAAGCCAAGGTCTTCCTAAGCTGGATCCAATGAGTTTGTTGTCACAAAGATCCCACACCCGTAGCTTTCACAACGAATAGAAGACCAATCCTTCAAAAAAAGCTCTCCAATTTCTAAATTGCAAAAGTGAAAGTGAGGAATCAAATTCTTCTTCCAATACTTATTCACTTTTTGAGTGAATAACTGATTAAGGCAAATAGCCAGTTAAAGTAGCTAAACTCCGAATCCATCCAAATGAAAATAGGCTATTCCTAGAAATAGGAACTCATCTATGGAAAACTTGCTAGAAATTAAATTCAATAAAATTTAGAGCTTGAAAACCCAAAATCATAGAATTTCTTTAAATAATTTCATGACAATGTGAACCTCTAAATGCACAAACACGCTTATTGGTCTAATCACATAATACAAATGAGTTTGGATTTAATAATTACCAAAAGGTTTAATTAAACAATTAAATAAGGATATGCCGACCATAGAGGGATGACATTGGTAAAATATGAATAGCTAAATCATTAACTCCATGTGCCACTCCTAGGGATATAATTCTTGCACACTGAAACACATGATCAAGTGCAATTGCATATAACAACATAGTCGAAACAATAAATGCATTAAATGACTAATTTAACCATTTACTCAATTATACCAAAATAATCCATTTACATCACTCATGTTTGCATAAAGTATAATGACACAATAAAGAAGTAAATATCCATAGCATAAAATCTAACACATAAAAAATCCGAGATATGTCCAAATACCATATAATCATATATCATCATAGACCTACTATCATATCAAAATGACATCAACATGCAAATATGATAAACTGAACAACTTAGCAATAAAGCACTATGGTACTAAAATCAAAGTATAACATCTGACCCTTAGGTCATCTCAAAGTACAAATAGAAATAATATCAAGTATCTCTCAAATCAAAATCTAACAAGGTATAGACTGCAAACACGAGAGGCACTACATCCTCCCCCACTAGAATAGACTTACTCTTGGAAGCTAGCAAAAAGATAGGGGTACAATCCTCTCAATCATGTTGCATTGTCCCAAGTCACATAGGTCTCATCGCTTGGGTCCCATTAGACCCTTACTTGCTCGATGTCCCAACCTCGCAAGGTCAACCTCCACTTCTATAGGATATGAAAGGGCTCCAAAGTAAACCTCCCATCTGCTACTTGCAAATCATCCCAATCAAGAACATGGGTCACATCAGGAATATACTATCTCAAAATAGAAATATGAAAGACATTGTGGATGTGTGATAAGCTAGGTGGCAACACTAGTCGATAAGTAATAGGACCAATCCTCTTGAGGATCTCAAATGGTCTGACAAAACTTGGTGCCAACTTAAAGCCTTTCCCATCCTTTGCCTCACTCTCAAAAACACCTAGTCACCAACAAAAAAGTGACAATCCAACCTATGGGCATATGCATACTTCTTTTGCCTATCTTGAGTAGTAACCAAATGCTCCCTAATATGAGCAACCTACTACTCCATATCCTGAAGCATCTCTGGACCCAAAAAAACTTGGTCCTCTAAATGATCCAAACTCAAAGGGGTATGGCACGTCTAGCATACAAGGTCAGAAAAGGTGACATGCTAAGAGAACTATGATACCTGTTGTTGTATGAAAACTCAAAAAGGTACAAATAATCCTCCCACTTCACCTGCCTATCCATCACATACATGCAAAGCATATCCTCTAGAACTTGATTCACTCTCTTAGTTTGACCATCGGTCTCTAGGTGATAAGCCAACCTAAAATTGATTTGTGTGCCCAAAGAATCTTGGAGAGACGTCCATAATGTAGAAGTTAACACTGGATCTCTATTTAAAATAATCTAATGAGTGATCCCATGCAAATGAACAACATCCTTTAGAAAAATATGTGCTACAAAAGAAGTTGTGTAGGATGCTCTCATGGGTGAAAAATGTGCTACCTTGGACAACTTGTCCACTGTCACCATGATAAAATCATGTCATTATGATGATATAGGCAACCCTGTAATAAAATCAATGGATATCGTATCCCATTTCTACTCTAGAATGGTGTGCGGCTGCAAAAAACCCACCAAATGTTGATGCTCTACCTTCACTCTCTGGCACTCAAGAAATCTAGCAAAAAAATCAACAACATCACACCTCATCCCTACCCATAAGTATAATTGTTTAAGATCAGCATGCATCTTCTTGACATTGGGATGTGTAGAATATGGTACACAATGTGCTTCTAACAAAATCAAGGTATGAAGATCACCAGACATGAGTACACAGATACACCCCAAGTGTCACAGTAGCCCATTGGACTCAAGAATACAACATGAAAATCTCCCCTCAAGGGTACATCCAAACTCAATCTCGACCCTCACCTCCTGATACCAAGTGTCACTAGGAAACGCCTTCAAGATACGGCTTCCCAAATCCTTTTCCAACGACATCATTGATACTTCATCCCGCTTGCTACTCAAGGAATCTGCAACGACATTCTCCTTCCCTTTAATGTAATGAACATCAAAGCCATATTCACACAAGAATTCCATCTAGTGAAGCTGTCATGCATTTAGGTTTGGTTGAGTAAAGGTATTTTGCAAGCTCCTATGATCACTATACAACTCAAACTTGTGTCCCAAAAGGAAATGCCTCCAATGAACTAGAGCATGCACAATGTCTGAAAGTTCCAAGTCATGAGTGGGGTAGTTAAGCTCATGGTCCTTGAGTTTTCTAGACTCATAAGCAATCACTCAACCATCCTGCATCAACACCTTCCAACACCTTCCAATGAAGCATTTGTGCAAACCATTAAATCACCTATAGGATTAAGCACTACAAGGATTGGTGCACTGTTCAAACACTTCTTAAGAGCATCAAACACTGCCTCACACTGATTCGAGCAAACATACTTCTTCCCTCTCCAATGAAGAAAAGTGATGGGATGCGCTACTCGTGAGAAATCCTTCACAAAGAGATGATAGTAACTATGAAACTCTGAGACATTAGTGGGTGCCAACCAATCCATGATATTTTAAATCTTCTCCAAATCCACTACAATACGATCATGAGTGATGATATGTCCCAAATACTTCACCTCTAACTGGAAAAACCCACATTTACTCAAGTTTCCATACAACTAATGGTCTCTCAAGAACTACAACACCTGACATAGATGGACTTCATGCTCCTCCACAGTCTTCAAATAGATTAATATTTTATCCAAGAATACAATGACACATTAATCAATGTAAGTGCAAAATACTCCATTCATCAAACTCATAAATACAAATGGCACATTGATTAATCCAAAGAGTACAACCATGAACTCATAATTCCCATACCATGTACAAAAAATTGTTTGATGAATGTTAGCCTCCTAGATATGAAGCTAATGGTATCTTGACTTAAGATCAATCTTTGAGAACACTCATGCTCCCTTCATCTAATCGAACAAGTCATCAATCCTCAACAAAGGATATTGGTTCTTCATCGTCACCTTATTCAACTATCAGTAGTCAATGCATAAGCATAAAGACCCATCCTTCTTCTTCGCGAAGATGATTGGTGCACCCCATAGGGATATACTAGGAATAATGTGGCCCTTGGCCAATAATTCCTCCAACTTCAATTTGAGTTCACTCAGCTCCTAAGTAGTCACGTAGTAAGGATCTTGTGAAATCAGCTCTACTCCTGGTACAAGCTCAATCTAAAAATCGATGTCATATTGTGGTGTCATACCGAGTATCTCATCAGGAAACACATTTGCATACTCACAAAAGAGTGGGTGATCATCAAGTGTCACCGTATGGCTCTCAGCTTCCTTAAGATCATTAACATAAACAAGAAATAATTGACAACCCTTTTGCACACTCTGCTTTAGTTGATTAGCTAAAATCATCTGAAGTGCGACTAGTCTTAGAACTCTCAAAAGTTCCACCTTCCCACCTATTTCATCAACACAGTATACTATCTTACAATGACAATTGATATTTTCTTGATGGGTAGCTAACCAATCCATGCCCAACACAATGTCATATGATCCTAGAGGTAGGATATGAAGGTCCACTTTGGTGGTAAAGGTTTCCAAATTCAAAATACAACCTCTAACCAATGAGTCTACAACCACTTTGGAACTTGTGGCTAACTCAACCTGCCACCTATCAACCTGACGCACTGCCACTAGCCCACATCGCTGAACAAGAGATGGTGAAATGAAAGAATATGAAGCGCCAGAGTCAAACAAAATTAAAATTGAAATACCATGCAACATACCTTTAGCCTCAACTACTATACCTTGATGCACAACTTGATGGTTTTCAATCGCCGCAAAGACTCAATGATTCCTTCTAGCATCTCCCACTGTAGGCTCCGCTACACTCTTACTAGGTCTAACCAACACTCAAAAGATTTATGGCTAGGCTAGCCACAAGAATAAAAATTTCCCCCAAAGCTAGAACCTATTCCATGACCACCTTGAGTAGCACTACAATAAGGTGCACTAATCATGCTAGATTTTGCTGAGCACTTTGAGGAGGATGATCTTGTTGTAATTTTTGTCCACAATTCTGGTCCTCTCCCTTCTTCCTTGAGGTACCAGAAGACTATCTACCCTTGGTCCAATGCCCCTTCTGTCAATTATGACAAGAACCACCCTAAGAGGGGGTTGACTAGGTTTGACCCTTTCCTGAGGGCTGAGTGACTTGTGCATCTTGCCCCACAGGTTGTGCACTTTGGTTCTGAGAACTTGATCTGCCACTGAACCCCTTAGCTACATTGCTGTTTATGATCCTTGTCTTCTCAATAACAAGTGCAAGTGTCCTTGGTTGATGAGCATGAACATCCCTAATGATAGAGTCCCTAAGGCCCATAACAAAATGTTGAGTGATGAGTGCCTCATCATGCCTATAGCTTAAGTATTGTCTCAACCGAAGGAACTTTTTCTCATACTTCTCTATTTTCATAAAGCCTTGCTTAAGCTCATGAAATTCATCAATGTGAGCCTCATAGTATTGTGGAAATAGGAATTTCTTCTTGAACCTCTCCTCAAAGATCTCCCAAGTGAGATCTGCTACATTGATATGAAGCCTATTGCTCCCTATATCCCACCAAATGGAACCATGTTCCCACAACTATGTGATCGTGCAACGGGCCTTCATGTTGCTCCCATAAGGTAGTAAGGAGAAACAACGCCTCATATCAAAACCAGGTCTCAACCTTCAGTCCTGTCCCTTGGCCATCGAACTATAGTGGTTTGGACCTCTAAAGTTCTTGCATCATTTCAATATGACTAAAATCATCAGTCATTATGACCACGACCTCTCCATTGGTGCCTTCTACCACTAGGTGGCATACAAGAATGTTCCCATTCATGCTCCTCCTCTCTATGTTCTAACTAATGGGAATCTCCATGATGAGATCCCTCTTCATGATTATGATCTTGTCGACATTCCTCTACACGAGGGCCTAATCGAGCAAGGATCTCCTGTAACACTGGCATCAATGCCCCCATGCCATTATGATTATTGTTACCCTATTCTCCCCCACCATCTTGTTGTTCCTCTTCATGGTGTTCTTCCTCTTGAACAACCCATCGGTTACCATCCTGACAACCAGACCTACGTGCAGGAGGCATCACTATGGAAGCAACAAGATAATGTTAGAACATCCATCACAAACATAAGAGATGCAAACATGAACCATCAAGATATCACAATATCAACATATAATAAGAATACACAACAGAAAACACAAACATAGTGGAACCATAATGCAAAGATCCCAATGTTGCAACATGGTCTCTGATACTAGATGTAATGCCTTGCCTAGAGATCCTTAGAAAGAGGATATATTTTAGCTAAGATAAATTTTTTTTTTAACAAGTATGTATGCACATGACATATACATACAAGGATAAAAAAGATTGCAACATAAGACTAAAAAACATCCAAATGCCACTACTGACCAAAAAGACTAACCATGGAAGGACGCAAAATTTTTTGAATCTGAAAATATACCAAACTAGTGTAGAAGTTGATGAAAGCCAACTTCATAGCTCACCATGATTACCTGCATGCAAATAGCCTGTCGAAGGGAAACCAAAGAAGGAAGGGTGGAACTTGGAGAAACTAAATGGATTGAGAGAGAAGATATTGCCACAATATTGATATGCAAAAATGATATAAAAATACAATAGGAGAGCCTGAATATAAAGGCCTCTAGGAAGCTTGTAGAACAAGCTAGAAGGTACTAGGAGATAAGGTTGACAACTAAGCATACATCCACAAAAGGTGAGATATCCTTAATCAAGGTGAGGAGATAAGTATGACTTAGATAGGAAAAACTCCCATGTTGTCAACAACTCCTAAACTAAAACTAATAAATAAATGCATTAACCTAAGTAAACTTAAGTAAAAGCATAAATAATAATAATTTACTCTAACATCCCCCATTAAGTGCAACTTAGGGGAATGCACTTAAGCTTACAACAACTAAGATGAAATGCAGAATGGGTCCCAACAACTAGGCCATGTTAGGTACCCATTTACAATGCAAAGAAATGCAATCTCTAATAACGGGGAAAGAGAGAAAACCTCATGGGAAAAACCCTCCCCCAAAAAGAGGTAAGAAAACCTAGTGAAGGACTGAAGAAGCCTCCAACTAGAGGAATGTCCTAGTAAATAGGAATAAGAGAAGATCATGAAGAGCATCACTAAAGCATGAAGAAGTTGCAAACTCTATCAGAAAGAAACTACTGATCTAAAGATCCTCCACAAAAAATAGAAGGCATGAACTAAGTATCTATATGGTAGATGATCCGTCTCACCGAAATGCATAGGTAGCTAGCCACTACAATCACCTAGTATATAGGATCAAATACTGAATACATAGTTCACACTATCAAACCATTGAACCAAGGAAGCATTAGAAACAATAGAATAACCCCCCTTAATGTAGATGGGGTGAGGTGACAAGCAACTGAGAAAGTGGGCCAAAATCCTCTGGAAAAAGAACCAAGAACAACGAGAGAGAGTAAGAGGTACAAACACCTATAAAGGAACGTATCACCAAAACATCATGGAGCTAATGTCATGGAAGGGACACTCACTTGACAAAGCAAGAGGGTACAAAAACGGAAACAACTAACCCCCCATGGCACTTTATAAAATAGTGCGAGTACAACTATCTCAAAACAACATTCATGAACCTGGAATGCAAGAGTGACACTTTATCTCAGTGTGTTTGCATAAAGATGCTTAGAAATGATATCAACAATGATCAAAAAGAGAAAAAAGATGATACAAAAGATAGTATAGCCTAAAACAAAAGATCCCATGCCATGAAAATGATCTGTAGACCTAAAAATCCCAAGATATCCACCATAGAGAAAAAATGACAAAAACACAATAGAAAGAGCATAGGATAGAATCTAAAGGAAATGATAGCATTTTTAAAAAGATGATAGAACTAGCTTTCCAAAAATATAATGTTTTCAAAAAATGAAGATGGGACGCATAAGATAAGCTCGCTGGAGTGAAAAATAGAACTTCAAACTTCTGTAAAAATGGGCAACAAAATTGCACCAAAACTACAAAATACCTACATCAATGTCTCTATCTCGGAACCAGCTTTTTGAGACTTCTTTTGGATCAGAAAAATACCTCCATATGCCCAAGTTATGGCCAAAAAATCATGAGTATGTCAAAAAGGGACCTAGAGTGTTGGCAGGAAGGTGGTGATGATGCAATGCTAATGTCATGCTGATGTCAGAAAATCATGATGCTAAAATTGATGGCTTGACAACCATAATCGAAAAAAAAGATAGCTACGTGGCATGTCATGTGGCAGTATACTGACGTGTGCAAATGATGTGGCACGGGCCATGTGGCAATGCCAATGTGGCACCCGTGCCACGGGGCAACTATAGAAAGTGCCAACTGTGCAGCAGATTTGGTGGTGATAAGGACATGTGTTGACAGAAAAATACTCCACGTGGACATAGGTGTTGGGCTACAGGTGGACGGTGAGGTAATGGTCGCAAGGTGTGCACCATTGGTGGAAGTGGTTGCAGGGAGGAAAAACCCAATGGCACTGCTAGTGCTCTGCTGGTGGAGGTGGAGGGCTGGTGGTCCCCCAACGGTGGCGAGGCTCGAGCGTCATTGTGGTGGCATGACTGGATGGGGCAGCGCTTGGGCTACATACTGGTGGCACGGTAGTGGCCCTACGGTGCCGTGGTGGTGACATTGCTACTAAAAATGTTTTTTTAAAATTTTTTTTTGCACGAAAAATCTGTACAGTCCATATGGCTAGCTTGTAGGGGCTAATTTTTTTTCCAAATGCTATGGAAGCCAAAATTGAAAAGTTTTATATGAATCTTGACTATAACCAACCTTCCAAACTCAATGGCAGTGTCTTTTTAGACAAAAACTGCTCTAAAAAAATGCTCTTCCTCTTGATTGAAGAAAAGTGCACAAATAAACTAGGGTTTGTGTCTCTAAATCGTGGCTTCAAAAATCCTTTAGCCAAGAAGCAGCAAGGAGGCTTTGATACCATGTAGAAGTAAGATCACTTGCATGCAAATAACCCATCAAAGGGAAACCAAAGAAGGAAGGGTGGAGCTTGGAGAAACTAAACAGACTTAGAGAGAAGATATTGCAACAATAGTGATATGCAAAAATGATATGAAAATACAATAGGAGAGCTCGAATATAAAGGCCTCTAGAAAGCTTGTAGAACAAGCTAAAAGGTGCTAGGAGATAAAGTTGAAAACTAAGCATACATCCACAAAAGGTGGGATATCCTTGATCAAGGTGAGGAGATAAGTATGACTTAGATAGGAAAAAACTCCTGTGTTGTCAACAACTCGTAAACTACAACTAATAAATAAATGATTTAACTTAAGTAAACTTAAGTAAAAGCATAAATAATAATAATTTACTCTAACAAATAGAAATGCAATTCCAATTTATTCGAGAACACCATAAAGGGTATCCAAAACACCTCTGAAAAACTTTTGGTCAAACCAAAAAGTGCCCATTGTTTGACTGGACAGGTTTTTTTTTCAAAACCCAGGTGATACTTTAATATAGCACAATGTGATACTTTCTAGTATCCTACAACCTTTCTAATGAAGGGGTGAAATACTTTAGGGTTTGGGCAACACTTCTCAAGAAGGTGTGTGATAATTTATAAGTCTTGTACAACCTTTCTCCAATGTGTGTGTGATACTTTCTAGTATCACATAACATTACTCTAAGAGGCGTGCAATACAATTAGGGGTCACACAATATTTATCCTTTGGGTGTGTTATACTTAAAAGTATCACCCAATACTAATGCATGGTTGCCACATAGGGGAGTATTGGATCCACAGTCAAGGCAAAGACACTTGAAATGATAACTACTAGACTAGACTACATACAACCATCTAGCAAAGTAGTAATAGAAAGTATAGAAGGTAACATCATAGTGAACTAAAACAACATCACAATGAACTGAACATCCAAAATAAGTACGCAATTCCTCCTAACCATAATAACATCATGAGATCCCAGAGGTCCTAGCCATCCCCTGCACGTAACATCCCAAACTATCGACTGAATATTTGAAGCTATCTTATGAGGACATTACTACTAAAATGTGCTACAAAATAAGAATAAGGAAATCTAACATGCTAAAAAGTAAAGCATAAGTTAATTCTTCAAATCAACTCATCATCTAACATATGCTAAATATCATAATATAGAAATGCATCAATAAGACTAACATCATCTAATATGATATCCAAGCATTCTAATGAAAGCATAAATCACAAGATAACATACTTCGAAACTCAAAGTACCAAGTGAAACACAAGCAATGATTGTACTAGAATAAGGAACCATCTTTGTACACCGGTCCCTAGTAGTGGTGAAGGTATTTACACCTCCCAACTACATGGAACCCGTAGTTCCACTCCCATTGTGTTGATAGAGATAATGATCCAACCACAAACACACATAAAACAAACGTCCATGGCTAACACTCATGCCATATAGTATGATAACTAAAACCCAAAATATAGACAATTCATAAACTACAAGTCTTGGTTAGAAACTCAATGGGCTACTAAGTAGGGGTTGACATCATGGAGAGTCACTTGGCATTAACAAGCCCAAGCTTGGATCGTGCATTCAACTCCTCAACGAAGTGACCCGTGCATACATTTTATTATCTTAAGTTTTATTACCACCTAGTATTTTATGTAGTTATCACTTGATTAAAACTTCCTTTGCCAACCCTAAATGGTCACCAAGTTGCGAGGTAGAAACCCCCTCCATATGCTACCCTACCCTACCCATGCTCATCCAATGATGAGTGCCCATAGGCATGCATATTCCCAACCCAACCCCAAATGAACTCAACTTTTGGAAGTACCACGAAAGATCAAGACTCGCGAGTCACCCAATACGTATACATACTTGTGTGTGTGGCTCACCACCATCACAGAGATCACAACACAAGGATTGGATGAGAACACAATGTAAAAAATCACTCAATTGAAACATACTCGGGAGGATAGATACGATAGGTCCACAACCAAATTGGCTGATGATCTAGGTCTATGACCAAACTCATGCCAATAAAATGCAAGAAAATATGGTAGTACAAAAAATGAGGTAAAAACTCCAAACACTTGAAAACTTCAAAATTAATACTCATTTGGTCTCTGGGTACAAAAGCCTTGAAAATCCAATAAAATTTGGGTTTGGACACTATATGCAAAAATGACTAGCATAATGGTGTGAAACCCTAAACCCCCATCCAAAAAATAGGGAAAATGTTCATACCTAACCAACCAGGCAAAACCAACAAAAAAAAATGAAGGGGAACACTAGTTCTCATCCTTCCAACATAAAGCTAACAAAAATAGATATAAAATCTAAGCTGAAACAAGAAAATGGGAAAGCACTACTTGACAGCCAAAAGGGCTAAAATGGAAAACAACCAATGTAAGGCCCACACTCATACCCTATTATAAACCTTAAGGAATGAATGTGATTAGGAGTTTAATTAGGTCATGATTAACATTTTCGTTACTAATAATGATTTATGAGACCCTATTGAGACTGATGTAGATTTTGGTTATTATAAGTCTAATGCTCATTCAATAGCATTAGGTTGTATAGAAAAGACCACATAAAAATGAGACTCATTATGTTCCAGCTAAGAACTTGGTCACGAGATTCAAGGTATGATCCATGCGGAAATTAGGAAAGCTAAGTTAACATTCACTTTAGTGAGAACAACAATGAATGTAGGTTATAATGATGACAAGATAGATGGTTACATTCAAAAATTGGTTTTAAATTATTATGACATAACTATGAAAAAATTCTAACAGTCTGAGTAATTAACCCTAGAAAACTCACACACAAACCCCTCGTAATGTGATAAAGGGATATTGCTAGGAATGTCGTTATGTTTAACTTGATTGAAAGGATACTAGTTAACAAGTCTACATATTAGTGATTTTCACTTAGGACGTATATATATATATATATATATATATATATATATATATATATATATAGATCCATTTTATATGTTTTAATGATTTTGTAGATATGATTTCAGTGTTGCATGATTATAAGTATGGTGATAGAGTTTAGAACGGTAATTTCATTACGTTAAGAAAGATAAATGTTGATACACATAATTGATATTGCAATGTTTTGAATATTTTATGAAAATGATTAGATGAAAAATTAATTGTATATGTTAATGTGAATTATGCAATATTGAATCATTCTGCACTTATTTGCATGTATTTCTATAATATTTCATTGGATTACTGATGCTCGAGTTTAATGTGTAGGAAGTGGAACCATGGATATTCTGGGGGGAAACAAGTTCCAAACCTATGTGAATACAGTTTAACCAAGGCAAATCTTTGGAAGATTCAAAAGCCTCGTTGTGAAAATATTTTGTTTCATAATGTAAGTTTGTTTGTATGAAGGAATGCTTGATCATAATTTAGATGCATTAAGGACATGTCATGGTGTTGTGGAATGTATTTTAATGTGTCACTTGACTCTTGTATTTGTCTATGTGTTGATGACATGTCACCTAGAGTGTTGGTCACAAGGTCACTTGATCTTAATCCTTTTCTTTTCTTCCAATTAATGTTTAAGTACACCCGCTTGGGAGACAGTGTTAGGATGGGGCACCATCATGTTGATTTTCGAATTCAAACTTGTTAGTGATTTTAGGGGGCCTAAATGGGATCCTAGAGTGTCATTTTATTAATAAAAAAATACCCTAATGGTAGTATAACATGTTAGGGGCCTAAATTCAACTATTTTAGTGATTTCCTAACTTAGGGAACCCCTTAAACAAAGCCATCTTGAACCAATTCGAAAATTTGAGTTTTCCCATGAGAGTACCCTCACAACCCCACTTGGTCAACTTTCTTATTTTGGGGGAACATCAATGTAAGAAAGGGGAGGCTTGATGTTCCTACTAAAAAAGGGTTAGTAGAGAGTCTTTTTAGTGGAAGGGGTGACAAGTTAGTGGGTCGTTCACCCACTCTCTAAGTTTAGAGATAGTTTTTGGAAGGGAAAAGGGAGCTCTACTAGAACTATCATTACCCTAGCTTGGACCAAGGTTGGTGTTTCAAACTATGCTTCATTCTCATTCTTGAGTATTGTAAAGTAGATTTGCAAGTATGAGGAATGTGTCAATGGAGTATGCATTGTAGTGGTAGTCTTGCATTATGGATTTTGATATTGTGTTGTGGCATTGTGAGAATGTGTTGTGTTCTTGAAGATTTCTTAGTTTTTTTTTCTTGTTTGGATTGGAATGTGAATGTGATCATGGGTGTAAGGGTTTCACTCACCTTGTGGGAAGGGAAGAGAAGTCCAGGGTGAAGGGCATAGTTGGGCTTTCATGCTTGAGGACCTTGGAGTATGGGCTCCATTGTATGCAATTTTCATTCATATTCTGCCTTGGGGGTGATAAGGGAAAAATGGTGAAGAAAGGAAGTAAATGAAGTATGGGTTTCAAGGAAGCTAAAGTTGTTGGTAGTGTGTGGTGGAGGATGTTTATGGAGCCCCGAAAGGGCATGATATTTTGTTGATTTGTGGAGCCCCGAAAGGGTATGATATTTTGTTGAATTGTGAAGCCCCAAAAGGGCATGAAAGTTGTTTATGGAAGATATGATATGATATGGAAAAATTCCTTGAAAGCACACCTTCACCCTATGTTCAAGGTACCATTGGTGAACTTTTGTGAAATACCTTGGGAAGGGATTGTTAAGTGTTGTAAATTTGATGTTCTCGCATTTGAAAGATTGGAATGAAACCTGGTTTGGATCTTGTTTCCCCTACTTAGTGGGTGGCTTCATAGAAGCCTAGGTTGGGAGGTGAGCCTCCATGGTTCATTGTTTGTGTGTTATGTGCAGGTTTTGTGAAGATGTGTGCCATGAAGTATTAGAGTTTCACCCTTGTTTATGTGGAGAAGATCCAAGTGCATAAAGGAAGCTCAATGTTCATGTTTTTTTGTGTGGATGCAGTAATTTTGAAGGTCTCTTGTGTTGACTCAATGTGATGTAAAGAGATTGTGCCATTGTTACCATTTGAATATGTAGAGGGAAGAATTTGAGAAGTTGTACGTATATGTTACTTGTAAAGAAATGATCATTTGAAGTTTCTATGAGTTATGGAAGAGTTAGGATGGGTTGTAGAATATATATTGGTATCATTGTTACCATTTGAAATTGTGGAAGGTTGAAAGGTAGTATGCTTATATTTTTATTGGTAATAAAATCTTCTATATTAAATTTCATATGTTATTAAGAAAATTTGTATGAGAGCTTTCTCCTTCTGGTATTTGTAGATGATTGATTGATAGAAATATCTCATAAATGTTATGTGAAGGAATACCTTTGGTTGTAAGTGATCAAATTAAAAATTAGTTGAATGCTTACATATTTATGTGCACACATTAAAATGGAAGGAAATTGGTATGTTGATAGCTCATTTTACATGCATGAGTATCACTTCGTTTGGATTCCAAGTTTAACCGAATTCTAATAGATAAATCATCAACTCAATTCCATGATGGAATGAAATTAAAATTTACTCAAGGAAGATGCATAGTTCAAACCATAAAAGAAAAATCTTGCTGTAGGTCCACATTTTCCTTTCTAGAAAATGTATGGGAAAGAAAAAGTTAAACCCTTCCCTAATACAAAGTAATAAAATAATAATTAGAATATTCTCTAAAATCTAGTACACCTAATAATAATTAAATAATATATATATATCCTAGGCAAATACCTTCTCTTAACAAATATCGATCCCAAGTTGCAAATATCCAATTTCTAAATTGCAAAACTAAAAAGTGAGGAATTAAATTCCTCTTCTAATAATTATTCACTTTTTTGAGTGAATAATCAATTGGAGAAAATATCCAGTTAAACTAGCTAAAATCCAAATCCACCCAAACAAAAACAAGTTATTCCTAGAATTAGGAATTCATCTATGGAAAAGCTGCCAGAAATTAAATTCAATAAAATTTAAAGCCCAAAAACTGAAAATCACAGAATTTCCTTAAACACTTTTGCGACAATGTGAACCTCTAAATGCACAGACATGCTCACTGGTTTGATCACATAATGTAGACAAGTTTAGATGTAATAATCATCGAAAGGTTTAATTAAAGAATTAAATAAGGATACATCGACCATACAGGGACAAAATTGGTAAAATATGAATAACTAAATCACTAACTCCATGTGCCATTGCCAGGAATATAATTCTCGCACATTGCCAGGAATATAATTCTCGCACACTAAAATACACGATCAAGTACAATTGCATATATTATCATAGCTAAAGAAATAAATGCATTAAATGACTAATTTAACCATTTACTCAATTATAGCAAAATAATCCATTTACATCACTCACGTTCACATAAAGTATAATGACACAAGAAAGAAGTAAATATCCATAGCATAAAATCCACCACATAACAGAATCAAATATATGTCCAAATACTAGATAACCAGATATCATCATAGACCTACTATCATCTCAAAATGACATCGACATGCAAATATGATAAACTAAATAGCATAGTAGTAAAGCATCTATGGTACTAAAATCAAAGTATAACATCTAACCCTCAGGTCATCTTGTTAAGATTTAAACACAAACAAAAAATAACAATTACATGCAAATATAAACAATATCAGAAAATAATGGATCACACAAAAAAGAACACAATACACTGAGATTTAATGTGGTTCACCCAAATCCTGGGCTATGTCCACCAAACATCAAGTCCAATATTATTACGATCCAATGATTACAACCTAATTACAATCTGTAATACCTTATAGCTCAATACCATTGCAAGAAACAATTTTCACATCACACCTTATGAAAAACCCCTAACCCTAATCCCTTTTATACAAATATTTTTACTGCTTTAGGGTTATAATTAATAATTACATGTCGACCCAAAATTTCTATAAAATAGGACCCAATTTTTTTTGGGGGGAATTATGAAGTATGCACAATACTTCCCTAATCAGTCACCACAAACTAACACATCTCAAAGTACAAATAGTAAGAGTATCAAGTATCTCTCAAATCAAAATTATAACAAGGTACAAACTGCAAATATGAGAGGCACTATAGACAAGGGTACTACCATTTTGATGACCTTAAGTTGGCCCACTAAAGAAGAGATGACCCCTTGTGCATGCTCCCTTGTGCATGCTTATAGGAGCATCTAGTTTTCCTCTAATAGTGGTTTGTAATAGTTAAAGATATGTAGCCTCTTGTTCTTTTAAAGTGCATTAAATGGGTTACACTTAACTATGGCGTCAGCTATGGTGCAACATATATGCACCATTATTCAATGGAAGTATAAAAGACTTCCACTATTTAACACTAGCTATGGGTGCATATATGTTGCCCTGTAGCCATTAGCCTTAACTAGAACACTCAAGCATTTGATCATTGGTAGTTGGTGTGGTCCTCTCCTAGCCTGTCTTGTTCATCATTTCCCTTTCATTACTCAGTTCACAATGCATTATTCCCACTTAAAATTTTATTTTAAAATAATAATTTTACCCCTTGTCAAATGGGCATATGGATTTTGAGTGAAAAATTTTGATTTGTGCAAGCACTCTTATTTTGTCCAAAATGGGATCTTTGAATATATATCAAAGTAACCAAATGACTTACAAAAAATGCTTTGGTAAACATATATAAAAAATGTGGCAGCATTCACGTGTTTGATTAATTATTTCAAAGAAATATGGTCTCATCTAATATCATGGTTGCACCCTTGCAGGATATGCACAATGTGTGCATTTGTTATAAAATATTTATGAACTTTCACACAAATTCTATTTGTAGTGCAAATCTAGAACCCACAACCTCCACCAACACCCTTTCACTTAGTATATAAATGACAACTTTGAAACCGAGTATGAACATGCAACACACGATGAATGATAGAAGGATTCTACAGATGTTGTAGCTGCAACTGCTCTAAAAAACATGTTTGCAAAATTTGTAAGCATATGCATAGGAAGTGAACTATTTGTAAAAATAATCTAAAAAAAATGACTCTTAAAAATCAATCAAGGATCAATGTTGAATCATATTAGTACATTTGCCTAGATAAATCTTGGATGTTTTCAAGAATTTGAGAAATCTGATAGGAATGAAGGTATGGTCCATAGGCTTAGAACTTACATCCAAATGTTTTGGTTGCATACTCACAACTCAAGGAAATTTTTAGAAATGATTGAAGATAAAGTTGTTCTTTTAAAACGTAAATCAAGAGGTTAGAATCACGTAGATATCATTATTGTTAATTGTTTGTAAAACTTGCAATAAAAGTTATAATTGTCATTTGAAAAAGTTGTATGTGAATTTTAACAAACACATATAGATACTAATAATTAATTAAGAAATATAAATGTTAATAATTAATCATAAAATTTAGATTACAATACTATTTATGTAAAACAATTATATTTTATATCTGTATATTTTGAGGTCATAATTTGTATTATCTTTTTGTCCAGTGATACTGAGCATCCTGAAACATCCATCAATCATGTTGAGCCATTAAAATTGGCTAGAGGCATTTTCACCATCTCAAAACATACAATTAACATTTAATGATTAAACATATATGATAGTTTCCTCTACCTTGATAACTTCAAACAAGTTCACTTCCATTCAAGGTACTAACCAACAAAACAATATCATTCTCAAGTTAATCCTTTAGGAAATAATACTCTACTCAAGGCTAATATTTATTATTAGAGGTTTTACCAAATCAACTAGCATTTTTTCAAAGCTTCACAAGATATTCCTTCAACATTCTAGTTCAATACTTGAAAAAAATAATCAACTCAATAATACATCAAACACTCCCGTGCTCAAGAAACTCGGATACAATGATTCATAATCAATTAGTCAAGAAGATTTACCTTAAGTCTCTTTGTCCTCACCTTCCATACAACTAATAATGATATCTTTATCAAATCAATAAGCTTGGCATCAATAATTTTAACATATTGTCCTCAAATAATATCATCAATAAACTTATACCCCTTAGAAATTTATCAAGATATCACCTTCAAACTATGTCCATTTGTGAACTATATATGCATTGAAATCTATCAGTCATTACCAAAACAATAATGTCATGGTTCTATCAAAAATTAATACTTATTATACCTATTTCCCTTATAGAATTACCAATAGTCTTCAATTAATGACTTTGAAATTTTGGGAAAATACTAGGAAACTTCAAAGAAACTTCTATTCTTGACCAAAAATCCATACAAAAATAGAAGATCAAAACCTAACCACAATACCTACCATTTTTAGGATTTAACCATAGATATAAATAACAATTACATGCAAATATAAACAATATCAAAAAATAATAGATCACACAGAAGAGAACACAAGACACCAAGATTTAACATGGTTCACCCAAACTTTGGGCTACGTCTACCAGACAAAAAGTCCAATATTATTATGATTCAATGGTTACAATTTGTCATCCCTTATAGCTCAATATCACTGCAAGAAGTAATTTCACATCACACTTTATGAAACAATCCCTAACCCTAAGCCCTTTTATACAAGTACTTTTGCCACTTTAGGGCTAAAATTAGTTACAACATGTCTGCCATAAATTGGAAAATAAATAATAGCCAATTGGAAAATAGAAGCAAAAAAAAATTGAATTTATGAAGTATGTACAATACTTCCCTGATTAGTCACCACAAACTAACAATCTCCCACTTGGGGACTGATCAAACTCCACACTAGACAACAATCTCCCACTTGGAGACTGATCCTATAGCAATACCACTACCACCTAGGGTTCCCACTAGATCAAACCACCTTGGAGTCTGTTGTTCTTTTATTTTGTTTAAAGTCTAGAAGACCAACTGAAGTTGAAGAGGAACTCTTCTTCTCCCTTATCACTACCTTTGTGAACATATCTATTGGATTTTCATCTATATGTATCTTGTCTAGATTTAACTATCCACCATCCAAAACTGACTGAATGAAATGGTACCACAACTAAATGTTTTTGTCCTTGAATGTAGAGTAGAATTCTTTGCAAGATGAATGACACTCTGACTATCTATCAATATTTTTTTTATCCTTCTGTGGATGTCATAATTCTTCCAAGAATAACTAAAGCCATATCATCTCCTTGGTTGCCTCTATAGCAACAACATACTCTACCTCTGTAGTGGATAAAACATTAACCTTCTATAACCTAGAAACCCAACTCATTGCTGCCCCACCAACAGTAAATACATAATCTATAGTACTCCACCTGGTATCAATATCCCCTACCAAATTTGAGTCAACATAGCTTTGTAAGTTAGTAGTAAATCCCCCAAAGTGTGAAAACTTACTGGATGTTCCTCTCAAATATCTAAGAATCCATTTGACTGCATTCCAATGCTCAAAACCTAGATGACTCATATACTTGCTAACGACTCCCACTACATCTGCAATATCTAAACTTGTACATACCATAGCATACATCAAGCTTCCTACAACTGAGGCATTAGGTACCTTGGACATCTTATCCTCCTCTTCTTGTGTCTTGGGACACATCTCCTTAGTCAACTTCAAATGACTAGGTAAAGGTTTGTTGATAGTTTTAGCATTCTCCATAAAGAAACATTACAACACCTTCTCAACATAATCAGCTTGAGATAGTGTCAATTTCCTATTCTTCCTATCTTTACAAATATTCATACCAAGGATTTATTTTTCTGCCCCCAAATTCTTCATATCAAATGCATGTGCTAACAGGCATTTCAGCCCCTTAATGTGATCCATGTTATACCTAGTTACAAGCATATCATCAACATATAAATATAAAATAATGTAGTTGTCATCATCCAACCTCTTAAAGTAGACACAATGATCTAAATGACACCTACTACATCCATGCTCATCCATAAAACTATCAAATTTTAGATGCCATTGCTGAGGTGCTTGCTTTAAGCCATATAAACTTTTCTTCAATCTGCACACTAAGTTCTCCTAACCTTTGACCTCAAATCCTTATGACTGAGCCATATATATCTCTTCATCCAAATCACCATGAAGGAAGGCTATTTTAACATCAAGCTAATCCAAATGCAAATCTTCAATAGCTACAATACTTAAAACAATGTGAATAGAAGTCATTTTAACAACATGAGAGAATATCTCATCAAAATCAATGCCTTTTTTCTATGCAAGTCCTTTTGCAGCTAACCTGGCTTTAAATCTTTTCTTACCTCCATCTTCTTCTTTCAACCTATAAACCCACTTATTCTGTAGAGCCCTTTTACCTATAGGCAGCTTGCATAAATCCCATGTCTTATTTTTTAGCAAGGAGTCCATTTTTTCTTTCATTGCAGACTCCCACTGAATCTCAGTATCCACCTGTACAACTTCATCATAACATTTAGGTTCACCAGCATTTGTTAGTAAAATAGAGTACAAAGAAGGAGAAAATCTTTTTGGAGGCCTACTTAGCCTTGTTGACCATCTAACATTCACTAGGGTGTGTGGTATTTTTTTTTGCGGTTGTTGCACATCATGAGGAATTTCTAGAACATCATTTTTTGGAGTATCATCTAGCACTGCATAATCATCTTATTTCTTCTCATGTTGCTGCAATAGATCTTTGTACAACACTTTCTCATTGAATATGACATCCTTGCTTCTTACAATTTTAGAAATTTCTAAACCCAAAGCCTATAACCAAATTCATCAATGCCATATCCAAAAAATACATATTTCTTTGACTTAGCTTCTAGCTTGGTTCTATTTTCAGAATCTATATGAGAAAATGCTTCACAACCGAAGGTTTTGAGAAAAGAATAACTCGCCTTCTTACCAATCCATGCTTCCTCTGGAATACCACAACTCAAAGGAGTAGAGGGACCTCTATTAATCAAATATACATAAGTATTAATAGCCTCTGCCCACATGTTTAAGAGCAATCTAGCATGTAACCTCATGCTCCTTGCACGCTCCATTATAGTCCTGTTCATGTGTTCAACCACTCCATTCTCCTATGGAGTCCTTAGAATAGCTTTTTTGTCTATGAATACCATTAGTGGAGAAATAATCTTTGAATTCATGACTACAATACTCACCACCATCATTAGATTTGTGACATTTTAATTTCTTACCTGTCTCATTTTCAACCAAGCATTTCCATTTCTTAAAAGTTTGAAATGCATCATATTTTCATCTAAGGAAATAAACCCATACTTTCTAGTTGCATCATCAATAAATGTAACATAATAATGAGAGCCACTAAGGAAAGATACCTGAGTCGGTCCCCATACATCTGTATGCACAAGCTCTAATTTCTCACTTTCATTTTCCTTCCCAATTTTCACAAACCTCACTCTTTTTTTTTTCCATACACAATTTTAATAGAAATTCATATTAACACATTCCAGACCTGGTAAAACTTTCTTTGAATGAATTAATTTCATAGATTTCTCACTCATGTGCCCAAGTCTGTTGTGCCACAATGTTATATCAAAATTTACAATAGCTATTTATTCTCCCTACTTAGCTGCAACAACTGTTCCTTAACATTCATTTTTCTCTAAAATAATTAAAGTAGAAGGAACAATATGACCTGTACAAAGATAAGGGAACGTTTTGAAACCTCCAATTTTTATACTTAAAAGTAACTTCACATCCCTCATCACTGAGTTGCCATGCTAAAATCAAATTTCTACTCAGCCTTGGAACATGTCTTACCTCATGTAGTAGCCAATGACTCCCATTTTGCAACTTAATCTTAACTTTTGCCTTTCCAAAAATTTGACAGGGTTCATTATCCCCCAAATAAAAAAGCCTAAAATCCCGTTGGAAATAATTAATAAAATAACCTCTATGAGGTGTAGCATGAAATGAAGCACTAGAATCTAAAACCCATGAATCATCAACACTTTCTAAAGATAGAAGCAAAACATCCTTTTCGAATTTGTTACTTACTGCATTTGCCTCCTTGTCTCCATCTTGCTTTTCCCCTTCATTTCTCTTTTGAGTCCAACAATATTTCTTCTTATGCCCTGGTTTCCCATAGTACCTATAGTCATTTGGTCCTCTTGATTGAGACCTCTTCCCTTTTGACTTTCCTCTTGATTTCCCACATTTTCTAGAATTACTTCCTCTCTCGGTCATTTTGCCTCAACTTTGTGTGTTCAAAGCACTTCCAAATGTAGATTTGCCTAAGGTTTTCCTATGAGTTTTCTCACTCAAAATAACACTGATCACATCATAATATTTTAGAGTATTAGATCCACAAATGGAATTACTCATAGCCATTCCAACTTTCAGGAAAAGAACACAAAATCAAGAGAGCCCTAATTTCTTCATCAAAATTAATGCCCACAAAAGATAACTAACTAGTAATAGTATTAAACTCATTTAAATGATCTACAAAAAATCCACCTTCTACCATATTCATATTAAATAAACGCTTCATGAGAAATACCTTATTTGAAGTGGAGGGCTTTTCATACAATTTCACTAGGGTTTCCATCAACTCTTATGTCATCTTTTCTTTTGCAATATTAAATGCCACCGATGGTGCAAGGCATAATCAAATACTTCCAAGGGCCTTTTTGTCTAAAATATCCCAGTTGTCATTTGCCATAGATCCCTGATTCTTGGTTTTTGCTTCCAACAACTTCCATAAATCCTTTTGATAAAGATAGTCTTCCATTTGCATGTTCCATAACTGAAAGTTTTGCCCATTAAACTTGTCAACCCCTAGCTTACCCTAGTCTATCATTTCTCCCACTCAACGTTGAGACTCCCACTCAACTGTGAGACTTTCTTGCAAAGGATAACTGAAAAAAATAACTTCACTCTAATACCACTTGTTAGGATTTAACCACAAACAAAAATAAAAATTACATGAAAATATAAACAATATCAAAAAATAATAGATCACACAGAAGAGAGCACAAGACACCAAGATTTAATGTGGTTCACCCAAACCCTAGGCTATGTCCACCAAACAACAAGTCCAACATCATTACGATCCAGTGATTACAACTTGATTACAATCCATAATACCTTACAACTTAATACTACTACAAGAAGCAATTTCACATCACACCTTATGAAACAATCCCTAACCCTAAGCCCTTTTATACAAGTAATTTTTCCACTTTATGTTTAAAATTAGTGACAACATGTCAGCCATAAATTGGAAAATAAATGATAGCCAATGTTGAAATTCTTTAGAATAATTGAGAGGGGGAGTGAATCAGTTATCCAAGGTCTAGATGTATAAATAAAACTTTTCACAGCTTAGTGAACCCAAAAAATATTCATATCCTTGCATGCATCCATAAGATTATGCAATCACTTGAAAACTTGTAGATTACTATCAAATCAACTTCTAGAAATGTAAAGCATGAAACATAATAGATTCATCAACACACTTGACACAATGACTTACATGGAAACCAAAATTGGAAAAAACCACCAATAACATGCTACTCTCTTTCACTCTTCTGAAGTGATGCCCTGTGAAAGGTCAACCCTATTAAAGGTTACAATACATAGTGTTAAAAGTGACCTTGTTAACAAATTTACAAATGACTGTTAGGTCAACCTTAATCCAAAAGATTTACCCTAGATTGATACAATTTTTAGAGAGAAATAGTAGAGCTTTGATCTAATACAACTTACAACTTCTCTCGTAGATTACAGATCTCTGTTTAGTCCTCCATTCTTCTTGGCCTTCATACTTTGCAGCTTTGATAGCTTGTTCACCCTTCAACCATTCATCTCCTTAAGTCTTCTTGCTTAACATGTCATTGCAGACTCTTCTGTTAGGTCACTTGATGAAGCAAAACCCTTAACTCCTTATCTTCCTTAGGTTCTCTCACACATGACAACTTTGCTTCATGACCAGACATTCCTATAAATAGGAAATTTGGATATTTTTTCTCTCATTCTCCATTGTCCAAATTAGGATTTAGATGGAGTAGGTAGGATACAATGTATCTACCCCATATCTCATATCTATTCTAGAAACTTCTCCTAGAATCCACTTTGAATTTGCATAAAAATGGTTTACCTAAAATTTTGTGCCACCAACTCGTCATCCTTATCTTCTAGCTGGTTCAAAAAATTCAAGAAAACAAACTTGTCAACTTAGATTCAGTGAATCTTTGATCTTTTGAATAATGCTTCAGCTTGACATTATCAACCTTCTAAAGCTCTGCATATATTGCATTGCTTGACATCCATTATAAAATCACTTAGCATCAACTAAAGTTTACTCATGCTTGACATCATCTAAACTTTACTCAACATCAACTATCTTGCTCAACATCCACTAGAATTTTCTTTTACTCGGCTCCAACTGACTTTTTGCTCATCTTGCACTGTCTTTGCTTGACACCTACTATCCACTCAGTCAAGCTTGGAAGACAAACTTTGTGTAACTTGTTCTTATAAACTTTCTTAGTGTAGCCAACATTTATAATTAAGTAGATTATCAATACATCATGTCATCATTGTCTTAACTGATCCTTGTACTTCATTACATAATCATAACTCAACATTTCCTCTAGGTGCTTTTGTTACATCTTATTGATCAAATCCTCTTCATCAATCAACTGAGTGATGGTACTTGAATCTTATAAGTAGTTTTCTTACCAATAAATAGTAGGTTTGACATCAGTGACAAAACAATGATTGAAACACATAGTCTTCTTCAACACCCAATTGGCGAATATTACCCAATAGGTGAATAGTAGCCAAAAAATAATAATTTTGGGGTGATTCTTGAACCCCAAAGAATTTATGAAGTATGTATAGTACTTCCCTAATTAGTCACCACAAACTAACAACCATTTTCTTTGTTATTCAATTAATAGACTTCAACTGTACTTGCAAGTTTGATGTAATCTAACTGTAATCTTCAATGAATTAGGTTTTAATACATGTTTCAAATATAAATGACATTGAACAACACTAGGTAATCTTCCCATATTGATTAGAACTTGGATATTATAAAGTTATTGTAAAAAATAATAAGTTTCCAAATTTCTTTGCACTAAGGCATCACCCTTCTCCCTCATGCCATAACCAATCACTATAAAATCAAGTGTATTTGGAAGTTGTATGAGTATAATTTAGAATTAACTAAGACTTTTAATTTTATAATGGTTATAAATTAAAATATTCATAAGCCCTCATGAAAAACTCAATAATAGAGGGTTTCAAATAATTTTTAGATATGTCACTAGATCTTCCTTGATCCTTCATTTATAGACATGAGTGTAGGTTAATATGAGACTAAGTTCATTGTTCTTTGTAATTAGATCAAGTTAGGGCACAAAATAATTTCTTTGGCATGCATGGAAATGTCAAAAATAGTAATAGTTATGAGTGTTACCAATAAGTGCCAAACACTTACATGTAACACTAAGACTTCCTGGATTCGGCTTCGGCTCCAACATGGGTCCTGCTCTAACTCCAACGACTGGCTTCAGATTGAGTTTATTCCTGTATTTAGCTTTATGGAGGTCCCTTCAGCTTCTAGGGTTTGTTTGCCTGGTGTAGGTGGTTCGGCCATTTCCTATGCTGATGTGGCTACCTTTGAGGCTGGTCTTGGTGGACTTGCTAATAAGCCAAGGCTTCATGATACCATGCATTAGGGGGCTCTGATTGCGATAAGTAACCCTTTAAAGATTGATTTAAAATCTAATATTATTGATGAGATCTCAAGCTATATAGCTGACTTCTCAGCCAATGCTGCTATCTTTTATTTTAAGGGGTTTTGACCTTCTTTATCGGACTTGCATGCTTGAATTTCCCACTTTTTGGGATCCCATAATTTCAAAGACAGCCCATAATTACCCTTTGCCTAGTGGGTTGTTCATTGTTAAATTTGAATCTACTGTTGATATAGATGCCATCCTTCGCCATGTTTTCTATTAGGAAGAAAAGTTTCCCTTGATGGCTAAACCTTGGCATAAAGATTTCAACTCATTGACATAATCTTTTAATACGTTCTCTGTCTTGGTTAGGTTGTTGAATTTCCCCCTTCACCTTTGGGTGGATTCTATTTTGGAGGAGGTGGGGAGATTCCTTGGTGCATTCTTCTTGATTGATAAGGATTCATCAAATGTTTTACGAACAACGTATGCTCGCATACTGGTTGAGATTGATGTCTCCAAGGGACTGCCAAAAATGATTTCAGTGGCTTCTACATTAGGATCATTGAATATCCTTCTTGACTAGGAGGGTACCCCCTTTCACTATAGGAAGTGCCGCAAGACTGGTCACCTAGCTTCTGGCTGCTTTGCTGGTAAATCTAGATCGAAGATGCCCCCTTCTTGGTGGAAAGGGGCCTCAGATGATCACTGCATGGTCCACAAGGTCCTCTCTATAGGTGATGTTGACTCTCTTCAAGATATTTTGGTGGAGGATTCTTCTACTATTCCTAGCTCTTCAGCAAAGGATTATCCTTTGGCACCTTTAGTTGCAGCAAATCAGTCTTTTGTTTCTGTTGTCCCATCTTTTAGTGATTTGATGGAGGATCCTCATTTGGCTCCTTCTGTGGATGCAACTATTCTATCTTCTGGTGTCCTAGGGGCAACCACCTCTCTAGTTCCTTCTTAGGTTGATGTTCCTTCTCTTGTTTCTGTGGTTTCTTCCTCTGCTGTAGTTTTTCCCCTGGCTTCAGGGGTTTCAGGGTCTGGTTGTGGCATTGCTGCTTCTCAGAGCCAGATGGCTACTAGTTTGGTGGGGGTTGGAAGGACCTTAGTAAAAGGTGCAAGGAAACTTGGCAACAAAGAATATAACCA
This sequence comes from Cupressus sempervirens, assembly GCA_028749045.1. NCBI lineage: Eukaryota > Viridiplantae > Streptophyta > Pinopsida > Cupressales > Cupressaceae > Cupressus > Cupressus sempervirens. The sequence continues at coordinate 471,976,524 of CM053793.1, read as the reverse complement.
TTTCCACATAACCCATAATAAATTTGAAATAATCATGGAATTAAAATCCACATGCAAGAGAATAGACAACATACCCACAAAATTGTGACACAAGATATACCCTGAGAAACCCTCATTGAGGGAAAAAACCCAGCCTCCAAAAGCATCCATCACCATGTATTATTCAACAAAAATACCATTGCCATACAACCATGGAAGCCTTCATGGCTATAGCCACAACCGAGCAAACTATGTGAACAAGCATGAATCCACACATCCCATGCCATGCTTTCAACTTTCACAAATGCTCCCTTGGCTAACCTGTCAAGCCTTGTCCCGCTCGACTCTTGCCTTTTGTCTTCTCCTTGTCACTCACTCTACAAAAAACTACCCTTGTGGCTGCTTATATAGTAGCAAGTCCCACAAAACCACTAAGTGGTATTACATAAACCATGTGCTAAAACCATGTGCTACCTAACCCACTGACCCCACATTTAATATTGGGCATTTAATTCTTTTCCCCAATATTAAATAATTACATAAAATATTTTTACAATGTTACAATACAACTCATCAAGAATATTCCATGAGAATCTTTACATGTTGCACGTCTATCTAGGTACAACATTACATAATAAAAATAAAATAATAAAATAACAATATTATGCAATGTGTGCAACACCCATTATCTCAACAATCTCCCACTTGTTGTATACATTGCATAGGGTCAATCCATAGCCTCATAAATGAACAAGGGAACAATCCCTCCCAGCACATCCACCATCATGGATCAAAATACACCAAGTGCTCCATCCTGGTACCCGCAACAAAATCAAAGTATCCAGCATCTCGAACATGAATGATCTCACCTCCTATTATGCCACTGCCACTGGACATACATAGAAGCCATCCAAAGAGAAAACCACCCAACCTGTCGCATTAGAAGATCATAAAATCCTGTACCAACTAAAATTACAAGCACAATAACCTGATCCAAAGGTAATCACATGTATCTGTAGTTGTCAAAATATCCATAGCTGAAATAGCACCCACAGCAAAGTGCCAAACCCATCCAACTATCCATACCTCAAAGGTATAACAAGTGAATCTCATATCACCGACATATCAAATCTGCAACCTGCAATCACAAGCCTCAAGAGCAATACCTGCCACATATATACCAAGAAGCTCCCACTGCAAAAGATAATGTCAAATCTATAACCAATCCACTCAACACATCTCAAAGAAGTGAATCCATGTAGTATCAAGGAAATCCATAATACATAATCCAATATCCTGCAAGAATAACTCTCGTAACAAGTCTCCAATGCTTTCCCAAGTTCTCCACAACCAACAGAGGAAAGAGAAAGAAAGAACCATGTCATCTCTCTCATGACATACATGAGCACAAACCAGTGATCACAATCTCTAACCAATCTCAAATCCAATGTAAGTAAAAACTAAACATCCAGGAAGATAACCAAGACCAGAGAAACCATGCAAATCATAACTTGTATCATGTCCTTCTACACACACCTCTAGATGTAAACTGTGCAAGAATGATCTCCTCCATAAAACCCCAACAAGAAGCCTCAACAACACCCAAACCATACCATATAACTCATCATGGATGTAAGCCTCTCACAAGAAGATCAAACTCAATAAAACCATTCCTAAACCAAGGAATATGCCCAATATAAAACCATCTCCCAAACTCAACTAGCATAACAACATATGCACATGGAGATAACCAATGCTAAACCATCTCTCAAATGAACCCTCCAAAACTAACTCATGTGTCATAGTTCAAGATCCATATCCATGAAAGATAAGCATAAATATAATGCAACTGAGAGAAACAATGGGCTATACCTCTCAAGTAGCAAACTGCCGAGTAGACCAAGAGTGGGGAATGAGAATGCTCATCTAGATACCCAAGTCTCCAACCAAGACTCATCTAAGAACAATATCCTCTCAAGTCCATATCAGGTGAATGCCCCTCGAACTTCTTGCTGAAACCATTAACCATCCCAACAAATACTTCTCTAATCCAAGAGAAATCAGCATCACCACCGTCTCTAAGTATCCATGAGCACCTGTAACCAATCAATCCATGCCAACTCCAAATGCAACATAACAATATCATGAAGTATCCAACTTATGATCAGTGTACTCAATACCAAGAAACTAAACCAAGATCAATGTCAAAGTTCCAACCATGGCATCAAGAACATAAACATGACAACATGATCTTAAACCATCTCAACCAAAAGAGATAACAAGCTCCATATGAACATACTATAACATGTCACAACTCTAAACGCGTATCAAGAGTATACCATGACATAATAATGAAACCATCCTCATACCAAGGATAACATGCCAAATAAAAGCATAAACCACACCTTTGCCAAGAACCCTGTGAGTCCTCAAGATGCAACCATCTCCACACACCATGAAGAAAACCATCTCCACATACCAGGAAGAACCACCTCCACATACCATGAGGATAACCAAGAACTCCATGAGTCCTCAAGATCTAACCATCTTCAAACACCATGAAGATAACAAGTGCACCATGCAAATGTCAAAGATGCTTCTGCAGCAACAGGATCTAAGACAAACCTCCAACATCTGCAAACACTTAATAAATATATCAATGCCAACAACTCTCACTCAACTGTGGTACCAAGTCACCTATGGCATCATAAAATCCATCTCCTATATGAAGATCCAAACCAAACCAGGAACTAATCCTGCACTGTCACCCCATCACTGTCATAAGCTCCCACTAAATCATGTATCCAAGCTATCCATGATATCATGATGAAAACCCATCCTCTAACCATGAGAATCAACCAAGGCATCAAACCATCAAAGAACTCAAAGTGCACATCATGAGCTCCTCAAAAGAAACCAAATAACCATGATCCTCAACCAAGAAGATATACCACCATAACCAAATTAGAAATCCAAGCTAATGAACATCAAGGATGTACCTATATATCCAATCATGTCATGCCAAAATCCATGACACCATGATCACATCCATGAACTGAGCATTTGGTTCTCAAAGTGTCCAACCTGTCAGCATAGTCAACCACAATCCTCTACCATGATTGTATCTGGTAACAACATCTCATCCCTTCTACATGAAGAAAATAGTAAATCATGTGACTTAGGGCATAGACAACCCAAATCCAAGCCACCAATCTGAATATGCATCAATAATGAAAGATCAATGGGCAAAGACAACCCATAACCAATCCATAAATGCAACCTGTAAGTATAGACCGCTTACAACACTGCACAACTTGTAGATCCAACAAGTCATCATGCATATCCAAACCAAACACTGATAACTATATCATCATGAGACCAAACTTGAGTATACAATGACATCAAAACTTAAATCTCCAATGCCATAAACTCACAATGTTACCATAGTCAAAATATACCATAAACAATTCAGATAAATATATCAACAAATAAATCATGCCAAACCTACACCAAATCTGAACCAATGTGTAGAGCTCTCCAAGAGCTTTCCGTTGACTACTCGAAGTCCAAAATCCGACTCCGTATGCCCAAGTTATGCCCCAATTCGTGCTCAAAATAAACAACATCTGACTTTAGGGCTCTGAAAACCTGACAAAATATCAAAATCATAGAACCAAACCTACACCATCTTGTAGTGCTCTGAATTAGCTTTCCAACACCTATAAGAACTCTGAAATCCGATATTCTGAGAGAAAGTTATGGCCATTTTACTAAGACAGTCTTTTTACCATTTTCAGTACGATTTTTCATTTTTAATTTTTTCAGTGACGAAAATTCCGACGGGATTAAATTTGACGGCCATCATGGGCTGAAACCAAAAAACTCTTTCATTTCCTCTGAACATGGCCAAACTAGGGCATATTATATATCAAAATTTATGGAAATGTCGACCCGGATCCAATGGTGAGGTCTGTTTTTACCCAAGAGGTCATTTTTGCATGCTACCCCCCAAAACCCTCATTTAAATGAAACATCCGAAAAAATCTTTTGTCCAACAATTTCACATGCCCAAATCTTTAACATCCCATCATAACAGCAAACCCAAAACCCTCAGATCTGCAATAAATCATTCATATATCTTGCCCTTTCTTTTATCCTCTCATGCATTCCCATGGATTCAATCTAGGGTTACAATAATAAAACCATAGCTCTGATACCACTTGCAAGGAAACTTGGCAACAAAGAATATAACCATTTCCACATAACCCATAATAAATTTGAAATAATCATGGAATTAAAATCCACATGCAAGAGAATAGACAACATACCCACAAAATTGTGACACAAGATATACCCTGAGAAACTCTCATTGAGGGAAAAAACCCAGCCTCCAAAAGCATCCATCACCATGTATTATTCAGCAAAAATACCATTGCCATACAACCATGGAAGCCTTCATGGCTATAGCCACAACCGAGCAAACTATGTGAACAAGCATGAATCCACACATCCCATGCCATGCTTTCAACTTTCACAAATGCTCCCTTGGCTAACCTGTCAAGCCTTGTCCCGCTCGACTCTTGCCTTTTGTCTTCTCCTTGTCACTCACTCTACAAAAAACTACCCTTGTGGCTGCTTATATAGTAGCAAGTCCCACAAAACCACTAAGTGGTATTACATAAACCATGTGCTAAAACCATGTGCTACCTAACCCACTGACCCCACATTTAATATTGGGCATTTAATTCTTTTCCCCAATATTAAATAATTACATAAAATATTTTTACAATGTTACAATACAACTCATCAAGAATATTCCATGAGAATCTTTACATGTTGCACGTCTATCTAGGTACAACATTACATAATAAAAATAAAATAATAAAATAACAATATTATGCAATGTGTGCAACACCCATTATCTCAACAAAAGGAAATATGGTCGTGCCCTCCACTTCTTCTTTATTAGGGTTAGATCTTCCTATGCCTTCTACTTTGGTTGCAGATATTCCTGTTGCGGCCTCTTCCCTAGTCTCAGGGATTTCTGGGCTTGGCTTTGGTGTTGCTGATTTATGGTGGCAGAAGGCTACTGGCTTGGTGGAGGATGGATGGACTGTAGTAAAAGGAAAAAAGGTCAAGCCATCCACTACCTCGTTTGATATGGCATTAAATTCTCAAAAGAAGGGTTCTAATGGCAAAGCATGACTGGTCTTTTTGGCTTGTCATACTTGTTTCGTCCCCTGGCTTTTTCCCTATTGTATTTTGTTGTGTATCATCATTGGGGACTTTTTCCCCTTATCTTCTTTGGGTTTCAGGAGCTTAAACAAAACCTGTGTTGGTGGCTATTATGTTGCCACTTTTCTCATCTTTTGTTTGGTGATCTGTTGTTTTGCCCTTTTTTTCGGCCGTTGTCCTTTGGCTAAGCTTTAATTGCTTATTTTCAGCCTTTTGTATTGTTTCAAACTTGGGTTTCAAGATCCCTATAAAACTTGTTTATCTAATAAAAAACACTAAGACTTCCTAATTCATTTTATAATAAAAATACAATACAAGACTTTTATAATGACGTTCCTTCCTTCTCTACATCCTCCCTACATTATTTCATGGAGATCCTCCTAATTTGAATGGAAGTTTCTACTTGACTATCCCCATTATACTATAGTAGGGGTGACAATCAGAGGCATAAATGAAATATCTTCAAAAAATTTCTCTCAACTAATCACCATTCTTATAATCGACTTGAAAATGATATTTATAACATTCTTTGTCATTTTTAACCAACTAACCACCTTGTAGACCAACTAAAAACTTTTTCTACAAAGTTGCATTTTACAAACTTTTGCGCTTTACAACTTGAAGACTACATCCATTTAAACTTAAATTAATGACATGTCAAAAGAGATCATTTATGATAGTTTCTGTCACGTTTTCCTCTCATGGTTCATTTTGTAAATTTATATCATATAGACCAAATTAGGACCTTGCGACAACTTCAATTAACTTTTTTCAATTTTTCTCTTTTGGACACAATAACCTCACACTACTTATCAAATACATTCATATGACTTGAAAAACTCTTAACATGCCAAGAATGAGTCAAATAGATCATTTTGTAACCCTTTCTTGTTGGTGCACATGTACCTTAGGTGCTCCTAGATCATTGAGTATTTACTGAATTCAAAGATAATTTCATATCACTAAAGATACGATATTTAAAAATAAATAAAAATTGTATTTACTTTGAACATTCTAATTATATAGTTATATGGTATCCTATTCAAAAATATTTTTGAATGTTTTTCTTTTTATTGACACTTTAAATAGGGTACTTGACTACCTTTCTTATTATAGCTAATTATTGTATATTCTTGCTGAGATAATGGGTGTTGCACATATTGCATAATATTGTTATATTGTATTATTGTATTTTATTATGTAATGTTGCACCTAGGATCACCTAGATGGACATGCAATGTGTAGAGATTCTCATGGGATATTCTTGATGAGTTGTATTGTAATAATATTTAATTTTAATTATTTATTAGTAGGAAAATAAATTAAATGTCCAATATTAAATGTGGGTCAATGGGGATTTAGTAGGAAACAGTTTATTTAATACCACTTGGTGGTATTATGGGACTTTTCTACTATATAAGTAGCCACAAGGGTAGTTAAAAAGGTAAAGAAAAAGGAAAGAATAGAAAGTTGAGCAAGACAAGGCTTGACATGTTAGCCAAGGGAGCATTTGTAAAGGTTGGGGGCATGACATGGGATGTGTAGATTCATGTTTGTTCACATGGATTCCTTGGTTGTGGATATGGCTTTGAAGAATTCTATGGTTGCATTGCAATGATTATTTGTTGAATAATACATGGTGATGGATACTTTTGGTGGTTGGGATTTTTACCCTCAATGAGAGTTTCCCATGATATATCTCGTGTCACATTTTTGTGGGTATGTTGTCTATTCTCTTGAATGTGGATTCTAAGTGATTTTAAGTGCTTAGTTGTTTCAAATCTATTATGGGTTATGTGGATCTGGAGTGATATTTTCATTAATATTGATATATAATATGCCCTAGTTTGGCCATGTTGATAGAAAATGTAAACGTTTCTTTCCTTGTAGGTCGTGATGACTATCAAATTTAATCTCACCAAACAAAAAAAAATCACTTAGCATGTGGTAAAAAGACTGTCTTGGTAAAACAATATATCATAATTTTCACCCAAGATATTGGATTTTACTTCTTATAATCATTGGAAAGATAATTCAAAGCACTACAATTTGGTGGAGATTTTAGTATTTGATTTTTGATATTTGTCCATGCTTTAAGAACCTTGAAAGTAGGATTTTTTAATTTAAGAACATATTTGGGCATAATTTGGGCATACATAGTTAGATTTTGGACTTTGAATAGTCAACAAAAATCTCTTGGAGAGCTCTACACATTAGTTCAAATTTGGTGCAGCTTTGACCTTGTTTATTAGGTGATATTGATTTGAATAATTTGTGATTTTTATTGACTATGGTAACATTGTGAGTTTATGACATGGTGTATATTTTGGAGATTTGAGATTTTATGCCATTGTATACTTAGGTTGTGTTTCATATTGGTCCCTTAGTGATATGGTTATCAACATTTGATTTGGATATGTATGATGAATTGTTGCATCTAAAAGTTTTGTAGTGTTGCAAGCGGTCTATACTTACAAGTTGTATTTATGACTTGGACATGGCTTGTCTTTGCCCATTGATCTTTTGTTATTGATGCATATTCAGATTAGTGGCTTGGATTTGGGTTGTCTATACCCTTAGTCACATGATTTTTTAATTTCTCTTCATGTAGAAGGGATGAGATGTTGTTACCAGGTATAGTAATGGTGGAGGATTGTGGTTGACTATTTTATCCTAACTGATTTGACTCTTCAAGAGTTAGATGCTTAGTTCATGGATGTAATCATGGTGCCATAGATTTTGACATGACATGATTGGAGATTAAGACTTGGAGTATCTTCATGTAGGAGATGGATTTTATGATGTTATGGGTGACTTGATATCATAGTTGGTGGGAGTTATTGCATTTATATATTTATTAAGTGTTTATAAATGTTGGAGGATGTCTTAGATCCTATTGTTACATAAGCATCTTTGAAATTTTCATGGTGTATTTGCTAGTGGTAGTTGTCTTCAAGGTGTGTGGAGAGTTTTATCCATGGTGTATGGAGATGGTTTTGTCTTGAGAACTCATGGGGTTCTTGCTAAAGGTGTGGTTTATGCTTTCATTCAACATGTTATACTTGGTGTTAGGATAGTTTCATTATTATGTCATGGTATACTCTTGATACACATTATGTCATGGTATGTTCATACAGAGCATGTTATCTTTGTGGTTGAGATAGTTTATATCATGTTGTCATGTTTATATTCCCATGGCCATGGTTGGACTTTTCACATTGATCTTGGTTTAGTTTCTTGGTATTGAGCACATTGATTATTTGTTGGACACTTCATGATATTTTTATATTTCATTTGAATTTGGCATGGATTGATTGGCTACAAGTTCTCATGGATACTTAGAGATAATGGTGATGTTGATTTCTCTTGGATTAGATAAGTATTCATTGAGATGGTTGATAGTTTTAATGGGAAGTTGGGGGGGGGGGGGGAGGCGGTGCTAATTCACCTAATATGGACTTGAGAGGATCTTGTTCTTAAATTAGTCTTTGTTGGAGACTTAGATATCTTGATGAGAATTCTCAATCTCACTCTTGGTCTACTCAGTGGTTCACTACTTGAGAGGTACAACCCATTGCTTCTCTCAGTTGCATTATGTTTATGCTTGTCTTTCATTGATATAGATCTTGAGGGATGGTATATGAGTTAGTTATAGAGGGTTCATTTGAGATATGATTTAGCATTGGTTATCTCCATGTGCATATGTTGTTTTTATGCTAGTTGAGTTCATGAGATGGTTTTATTAGGCATATTCCTTGGATTGGGAATGTTTATTCCTTAATTTAGGAATGGTTTATGAGTTTAATTTTCTTGTGAGAGGCTTACATCGATGACTAGTTATATGGTATGGTTTGGGTGTTATTATGACTTCTTGGTTGGGGTTTTATGGAGGAGATCATACTTGGCATAATGTACATCCAAAAGTGTGTATAGAAGGATATGATACATATTATGATTTTCATAGTTTCTCTTTGATTTTGCTTATCTTCTTCAATATTCAAATTCACTTACATTAGGTTTGAGATTGGTTGGAGATTATGACCATTGGTTTGTGTTCATGTATGCCATATGAGAGATGGCATGGTTATTCATTTATCTCCTTTCTTTTGTTGGTTGTGGAGAACTTGGGAGAGTGTTGTAGACATTTTATGAGAGTTGTTCTTGTAGGTTATTAATTTATTTGTCATGGATGTCCTTGATACTACAAGGATTTACTTCTTTGAAATGTTGTGAGTGGATTGGTTATAGATTTGACATTATCTTTTGCAATGGGAGTTTCTTGGTGTATATGTGGTAGGTATTGCTGTTGAGGCTTATGGTTGCAAGTTATAGATTGGATGTGTTGATGATGTGAGATTCACATGATATACCTTTGAAGGTATGGATAGTTGGATGGGTTAGCACTTGTTGTGGGTGTTATTTTAGCTATGGATTTTGATAGCTATGGATAATTATGATTACCTTTGAATCAAGTGTTTGTGACCAGGGATAACTTTAAGGAACCCCCCCTTCCCAAAATTTATAAAATTGTGGCGAATCACATGTCATTTGGGTGAAAAAAAAATTAATAGTGTTGGAAAATTATGCATCAATTGATGGATATTTGATGGTGAATTTTTTAATAGTGTAGACAATTTTTATAAAATAATGGCGATTATAATTTTTTTTTTTAATAAAATTATTAATATTGATGGCGAATTATGTTTTGAAATATGGATATTGGTTGGCGAATATTTTAATAACCGATACCTTTTTTATAAAAAAATGGCAAAATTATTTTCCAAATAATTGAATTAATTTATTTGTTATGGTGAATTGTTTTCAGAAAGTTATGGTTGGTATGGCTATTTTCAAAAGATGGGAAATAAGTAGCCTAACCTAACATACCAACTTACATAAATTATTGGCAAGTGGCAAGTGGCAAGTGATGGTTTAAAGACGTGGTTGTTTGACTGTACATTATGGAAGCATAATCTTTGCCACTACCACTATAATTATGTTAAATGTATTATTTGAGAACTCAGACCATCTGATGATCCAAGATCAATGGCTGAGGTTTAATTTCAGCCAAAATTTCTTGAAGGAAAAAGAATTGTCGAGGTAGTCACCGAAATGTTGACACGTATCAAGGTAAGTTGTCTGTGGAGTATAGTGTACCTGGAAAGAATTAAATGCCATGTCAGTGATAGCAACATTCTCTCACTAGTACGATACCACTAACCACACACCACTTCCCAAATTGTACAGCCAATTTTTGACAATTTTTTATCGACAGTTACCAATACCATTGTAGTTTAGTTTATCTATAACTATATATAATAAGCCGAAAGATATCTTATTATTATTACCAATACAAAATGAACAAATCTTGGATGATTGAAATGATAAACATTAATTACATGTAGATTATAGAAAAAAATTAATAATTAAAAATGAACAAAGCTCGGGTTATTTAAATGATAAACATTAATACACATAGAATATTAATTACATGATTCAGACTATCGTCCGATGATAATATATCAACAGTTGAAGGTTTATTTCAGGACCAAACATCTAGAATGAAGCCTCAACCTTGTTCAAGTGTCCGAAATGGTGACATGTTTTTGTCCAGCGTGTATCACTTAAGTTGTAGGAGATAGTATATTGATGTCTTGTCACTATTAATTACAATTTACAATTGGCCTTTTCCATCAGCTAAGCAACTTCGTACGCATTATAGGACATGCCACAGTCCACTAGCAGTAGTACTATTAGTCTTAATTAAAATTGGTCTTTTCCATCAGTTAAGCAGCTTCACACACATTACAGGATAGTGGACGATGTTAGTGTTTAATTATGATTAGCCTTTTCGACACGCACTTGCAATTATGTTCAAGATTTGAGAATATTTGCTAATTTAATGTAATTGAATTGGTAGTCAAATGGACAAATATTTAAGAAATATTTTTCAATGGCTAAGCTTATATAGGAAAAAAATAAATAATCCCTGGCACCCTACCCACCAAGCTTATTTATAGGCGATTGAGCTACTTCTTTCATCATTGCTCATCTCATTTTTGGTAGTCAATAGGTCTGGTTTGTTTGGTGTTAGTCTGTTAGAACTTAGAGTTAGAACTTTGCAGTAAAGATGGACAACCCTATTCACCTGAGATGCACTTTGGAAGAGGATTGGAAGGCCTTTCTGGGTCGTGTTCCTGAGGAAAACCTCTTACCAATTTGCAATGAGGTCGTTCCATGCTCTGGTGTGAAGTTTGTTATTGCTGTTGTCAAAACAGTTCTGGGGCATAATTTTTTAGAGAATGAGAATCAATATCGTGTCAATAGTGACATTACATCACAATTCTAGCCTCCTTGCTTGACCTCAAAGAAGCAAGGGCCAAAATTGTGCCGCTCTTGAGGAAGATTTTTAAAGTAGTATATTTGGGCGATGACATTGAAATTGTTTCACATGCAGTTTTAGGAGTGGGGATCACTTGGGCAGGTGAAGTCCACAAGCTTCTAGAACCTTGCCAAAATTTGGTCCTGCAACCATTTTTACTGGGCTTGATTGCTGGGCAGTTGAAGCACCATAGGAAATGGGCAAGAATTGGGTTGAATTTTCTTTGAAAATAGTTTTTCCTGGATGAAGTGGAAGATGGCAACCGCTGGTTACAAGAATTTGCAACCATGGTCAATTTTGGTGGTTTCCATGATGAATAGTACAATAGTACTAGAGTCTAGGGTTTTCCCCTGATTTTCTAAATTTGTAAATTTCAAGAAATATCAATGAAATTTTTGGAGTTTCAGTTTCATATAAAATTGTATTTCATTGTTTTAACTTCTTATGCTTACTTATGCAAAATTGCAATATTTTTCATTTTTGAATTTTCTATTGAATTGTTTATAAAAGCCTATGTGAATATAAAATATTATTTATAATGATAATCACTAATACATTTCCCCTAGAAACAAGGTTGCAGAGAAACATAGTTCTTGCCTCAAACTTTACCTAATAGCAAAATATGTTATTACTTATTATTAAAAAATTATGTGAAACTTGATTGGTTAAAGTTGTTTATTTCAAACACTAGTTAAAAAAGTTCATTGCCTATAGTTCCTACGGTAGGCACTAATAACTAATGTCCAAATAGTAAAGTTAAATTACCAAGATTAATTATGTAAATAATTGCATTTTTTCCTTCATTAGAATTGTTAAGTAAAATTTTATTATTTTATGTATTTTGTTGCTTGCGCAGAAGATCCATTTTCCACTTCTTTTGATTTTAAATAAAGTTTTGCCAAAAATAACAATAATAACAACTACAAGAGCTCTGTTGGAGCACGAGTCCTTGCCTATTGTGAAAAGAAAGTAGAAATATTATAGCTAAAGATAAATAATATTAGTTAGAGATATAATTTGTGAATATATAATAGTAATATTTTAATACAAATTTTAGATATATATCTGTGTCTTATGAAATATATTTAATTTTAGCTATATAGAAAATTTAATTTAATTTTTATAAATTAATAAATATATTAAATTGTAATTTTGATTTGAGGATTTGAGGTAGACTCATTGACCCATGTTAATTATATGATTAGCACTTATATATTAAATCTTGAGATGATTAATAATATTAATATTAATTCAAAATATTAATGTATAGATAATGTCTTAAAAATCTATTAATATTAGTTTTGATTGCACTAGCTAGTTTTTTTCCCAAATATTTAGTTAAAATTAAATAGTAATTTTATCTTAAATTACTCTGTATATGCAATTATGCAACTTGGTAGTCTCACGGGGCCACCACACCATTCACGAATCACCATTGCCGTTAGATGTTTATAGATCAACGACCGAAGTTGAGTTTTGGGCTGAAAGGAAAAAGAAACCTTGTCATTTCAAATGCATCTCAAAATCATGACACATGTCACTAAACTCCTCGGTTGACCAACAAATAACAATATCATTTCAATTTGATGATGACGTGACACTGACACGTCTGACTCGTGATGTGAGTCATCCTGATACCTGACTAGCTTAGTTAATGGGAGTGGGACCCACAACCCACAGGGCCACCACACCATTCATCAGTGCTGTTGGATGTTTATAGATCAACGACCAAAGTTGAGTTTCAGGCTGAAAGGAAAAAGAAACCTGTCATTTCAAATGCATCTTAGAATCATGACACGTGTCACTGCTCAGTTAACACATTGACATAATCACATTCCACTTGTAGTTAATAGTAACATTATGAATGACATTAATACATTATGACTGGTTAGTTAACACTTAACACGTGTCTAGTAACTAGTGGTCCACGATTCCACTCACATTTAAACTGAAAGTGTACTGTGTGACAAGTGTGACAACTATAGACTATAGAGTACAGATTGTACAATTTTGGTGCACTAAGTTTCTTAAATTTTGCAGTTATACGTTGTCTACAAATTTAGAAATTAGAAAGGGGTTACAATTTACAAAGTTATAGTGCAACAAAGTTACGGATTCTTAATTTCTAGGTTGAGGATTGTGGTATGAGGAAAGCAACAAACTACAGCCTCTGAGCTCTCTACAAAAATTGAAACTAAGGGCAATGTGAATGTGAACGGGTAAGTGTAACTACTAAAATCCTGAAAATTTATGTCCCACATTTTAAATTTTTCAAGCCTCTTGATTTACAACTTTACTGTTTATATTATATAAAAAAAATTAGTTTGTAAGGTTTTAATTTTGAATCACCCCTGTAGGCTTGTAGTTGTGTTTAAATATTTACCATGATGGGAAAAACAAATACTAAGAATAATATGCTTAAAACACTAGGTTTCAGTGATTTATTCCATGATATACATGATCTTGTTATTCATGGAAATAAGGGTATAATGGAGATAAAATTTGCACTTGAATACAAGTGGAACGATCCAAATAAGGCTTCAAAATTTTGTTCATTTAACCCTAGCGTAAATGCAACTACAAATAAAATTGCATCATGGGTAGCTGGGTCAGCACACATGACATTACCTCAAGTATTCCCTTACCTAGAAATTGTTATGCTCTGTGCCGAAAATTATGATGAAAATAGAAAAGCAATTGTGAATAAAATTACTCAAGAGGAAATTTTGTCCATAATTGAGAGTGAATTTTCTAGTCTGTTGAATCTAGGGTTTCAACAACAATAGTCAAACGTACATATTGATCTAGGAAAGCTGGCAGATGATTATGAAAAATTAGATGCAAAACAGAGAGATTCTTATATCAGAGGAATAACAAGCGGTTGTAGGTTGAGTCCAAATCACATGCCTCCTTATGATTTTGAATTTTTTGTGCCATGGGCACAGGACAGTATTTCCTTGCTAGCATTTTTTTTGGGATTGGATAGTAACAAACAAGTGGATGCCAACATTCTTGAAATGCTTTATCATATTCATTTTAAAAAAGAACCAGTAAGATATCATTTTATTGAGCACATTGTTTGTTGCATGCAAGATCAATTACTAATGATTCAAAGAGGTTCAGAGAAGACATTTAGATTCACAACCTACTTGTGCTATCTTCTCCTAGCAAAGCATCGTGCATTATTTGAGGCAAATAAGCTTTGCAGTCAAACTCAAGGCCAAAATCCAATATATGAGTGGACACCTCAGATAAGGATGATTGATAATACAAGGAACCACACAAATTTTGTAGACTTCTTTTTGGCACCAATGTACCATAAAATTATAGGCACTCCAATGCCTAGATTTCCTGTTACTTGTAGAAATTGCATTCAACTCGAAACTAAACTACAATTGGCTGATTGGTACTTAATGGAAGAGTAGATTGTGTTAAGGTTTTACGGTTCATGGGTAGAACCCTACAAACTTCCAATACATGTAACATAGAGGGTATTTGCATTGGAATATGTACAAAAAATGGAGAGCACAGATGTACTCTTTCATGGTCAGCAAAAGAAAATGATATTTCCCTCCTTGCCATTCTCCTTTGGAGGGTTCGCATTTGAGAGAAGAGGATTCAAAGTGGCAGAAGCCTTTTTTTCAATTTTTCGATTTGATGTTGATAGTCACTGACAGTATGATCCATCGAACATAATTGGAGCAAGGCTTAAGGGCATTGGGACTTTTGCAAGAAAATATCAACATGAAAGTATGCCTTTGATTGAAAATTTTAAAAACATGGACTCCTAGGAGGAGGTCAAAAAACAGATGGAGAAATATGCTGCTGAAAATAATATGTCAATACAGGAATTGTCATCACAAATAATGGCATTGTACAAATAGAAAGGAAAAGTGCAGGGCATGACATCATCCAATTTCTACAAGAAAGCTGATAAACCATCTAAAAAACCTATTCCAAAAGAGCTAATGAATGAATGTATAGATGCTGGATGGAGTCGAAGAAAAATTTCTCAATTTTGGGAAATGAGTGTCATGCCCAAACTACGAGGCAAGAACACAATTTTTTTTTTTTAAAATTAATAATTAAAATGCTCTAAGTTTGATAAGGTTGAGTTTAAAATCAATTGGTATGATTAGATCATCAAAATTAAAACTTTCATAGTTTAGTTGATTAATTAATTTAAACAAATCCAAATTCAATTTATGAAAGTTTTAACACATTGATGTTTCAATCATACCCATTGATTTTAAACTCAACCTTATCGAACTTAGAGAATTTTAATTATTAATTTTTTTAAAAAAAAATTTGTATTCTTGCCTCTTAGTTTGGGCATGACATTTTGGTATCAGAGCCTGTGTTTCAACACTAGGAACCTTAAACCATTACACTTTTGAAAAACTTAAAACGAAACATTTAATTGTGTAGGATGCCTCCTATTACTCGAAGCAACCGACGAGGCAGAGGTCGTAGGGCAAGAGGTGGTAGAGTGGGATAGGAGGATGGACCACCTCCACCACCACCACCTCCACCTCCACCACCACCTAACCTGAACCAAGACAATGAGGAAGAATCTTGGTGAGCCAAAGACCTCTATAGATCGTGATGAGGTTGAAGAGGATACAATGTTTGACGAATTGTGGAATAAGCAGCATCCACTTGAAGCACATCACAGTGATACTGATGATGATTATGATGACTAGGATTCTTTGAATCCTTCATCCAGTACACAAATTCAGAGAGGAGTTGATGCATCCACCAAAATTCTATATAAAAAAGGGGCAAAAATTGTAGAAAAAATGGGCTACCAAGGTTTTGGTAGTTTGGGTCCCAGTGGAGAAGGGTTTTGGTTACCACCTCAACCACCAATTGTAGAACCAAAACATGGTAAAAAACTAGGCCTTGGGCATGGAGATCAATCATCAACTCAGTCAATTCCATCCACATTGGATTCATCTTAATTAAATTTGTTCCAGCTTCATTTACAGTTCCACTTCCAAGCACTCAGATTCAATTTGAATCAACTGTCACTCCCACAGCTATAGATATCATGGGTACAACTACAACTAGTGGTCCGAAAAGGACATTATATATAGATGCAAAAAAATTTGTTCCTAGAGATCAAGAAAGTGTAAAGAAGCAGAAGGTTATGACAAGTATTAGTAGTACTACTAGCACAACAATGGCAATGGTGACTGTGAGTCCAACAATTGCCCATCCTTCAAGAAAAAACCTCAAAATAGTCCACAAACCCCACTAATGGGTCTAGGTAATGGTTATCCTCATGGTATTGGTGGAAGTTCATACATCAGAGCAAGTGCTACTGCTATTTCACTATTCAAACATTCAATTGTCTCACAAAATCCTAATTTTCGTTACAATGAATTTGTAACTAACTATGAAAAATCAAAAAACAAGAATAGAAAAAATAGTAAGAGAATGAAGATGGAAGCGATTGTTGTAGCTTGTGATGCAGAACCTACAACCAATAGGTTATTTCCCACATATGACCCAGATAAAGATATGATGGAATTCATGATTGTTATGCCCCCAACTAGAGATAACAATCCACCAAAGAGTTAGTTAGATCCATCTGAATTTCAAGTTAGCACCCTCCAAATGGATTTATCCAAAATTAAAAATGTGGACAAGATAAATGTGTCCAAAATGACCAACCAAGTGGTCTACAATTTAGTGATGAAGTTGGAGAGAGAGAGAAATGAAAGCTTCAGGGCACAATAGATAAGTTAAAGGCAGACCTAGAAAATGTAAAGGTAAGTGAGAAAGCAATAGTAAACAGGTGCAAAGAATTAGAGAAAAGGATAAAAAATTCATCTTTTGGCTCTAAAGAAGCAATTGAACAACAAGAACAAATGGATGTAGAACTGAAAACTCTGAAGGAAAATTTGGAAAAAATGGAAAAAAAACTTCAGGATGAAAAAGACTCTTCAACAAAGTTATATAGAAACTTGGAGAATGTTGCAAATGTAAACAATAAGTTAAATAAAGAATTGGAAAATGAGAGGGTAAAAACAAAAGAGTGGGAAGAGAAAGCAAAAGGGTGGGAAAATGAAGCAGAGCAAATAAGAAAACATAGTGAACACTAGTACTCAGAAATGAAAGAAGACCTAAAGAAGACAAACGATACTATTAAAAAATATGAAAATGACTTGAATGACCATGTAAATAATATAGTAAAGAAAATAAAGAAATTCTTCTGGGGGTAAATAAAGACTTCTATTGATAGGTTGTGTGATTGGTTTGAACTCTACGAAGCTCTTACAAATGTTTTTGGGAAGCTGATAGAGCAACTTGAGGAGAACAAAATTTTTGGTCAGAGACAGAAAATTGCAACGTGGATTATGGAAGAAATCAACAGCACTGCTGACAGGCATTTGGCAAGCAAGGGAATTCAGGACCACATTGGTTCAATAATAAAGGTGACCTCTGTATTTCATAAATGTCAAAAACTAATAGAAGCAGAAGAAGTTCTTGCTTTATTTGGGCCAAAGCTCGCCAAGATGAACAATAAAACATCAAAATTGATATCTCTTGGTTTATCGAGTCCTGGACCTAATTTCTTAACAATGGGTTTCATTGGAAGAGAAGTTGATGATGAGCCAAACCACCCGTACCAAAATTCAAGAACTTCTATTTCTCGAACTTCCATTAGAAGAGCTTCCATTCCTTGAACTTGATTACAAATGATAATAAGCCTTGCTTAAATAGGCACTTCTAACCCAAGACATTACAAACACAACCAATGTGGGATAAAAGGAAAATACAACTACCTTTAAATAAATATTAAATTCCCACCCAAATACAACTAAGCACCCAACAAATATTAAATGCATGATTTAAGGAACTTGCCACCTACACACCTCGATTAATGGAATGAAAACTATTTTTATTATTTTCTATTTATGCCACCCATGCACCTTGAAAATAGAGATTCCTCTTTTCCCCACTTTTCCTATTTTCTATTTTTAATTATTTTCCTTCCATTTTCGTCACTTCCTCTCTCCTCCACAATTTTTTTTTTTTCCTCTTTTTTCTAATAATTTAATTTTTCCATGCAAGATGCTCCTGCATCAGACTCCCTTGGTAGATAGAAAAGTGTGTCCCACACTTTCATGTCAAAAGAGAGATATAGAACCATCTTCATCTTCACCACAAGCTTCCACCTCAATAGGGATAAGAAATACAACATGCAAATCTTCCACATTTTTTTTTTTTTTTTTCGCAATACATGATTTAAGGATCTTTCCACAAACTTCTAAATTGCCACCTATACACCTTGATTAATGGAATGACAACTATTTTTATTATTATTTTTTTTACGCCACCTATGCGCCTCGAAAATAGAAATCTCCTTTTCCTTTTTTTTCTCCTTTTTATTTTTTTATTATTTCTCCTCTAATTTTCGTCACTTTCTCTCTCCTCCACAATTTTTTTTTTTTTCCTTTTTTTTATTTTCCTCTCTTTTTTTTTTTTTTTTCCTAATAATTTAATTTTCTCATGTAAGATGCTCCTGCATCAGACTCCCTTGGTAGATAGAAAAGTGTGTCCCACACTTTGATGTCAAAAGAGAGATATAGAACCATCTTCATCTTCACCACAAGCTTCCACCTCAATAGGGACAAGAAATACAACATGCAAATCTTCCACATTTTTTTTTTTTTTTTCGCAATACATGATTTAAGGATCTTTCCACAAACTTCTAAATTGCCACCTATACACCTTGATTAATGGAATGACAACTATTTTTATTATTATTTTTTTTACGCCACCTATGCGCCTCGAAAATAAAAATCTCCTTTTCCTTTTTTTTCTCCTTTTTATTTTTTTATTATTTCTCCTCTAATTTTCGTCACTTTCTCTCTCCTCCACAATTTTTTTTTTTTTTCCTTTTTTTTATTTTCCTCTCTCTTTTTTTTTTTTTTTCCTAATAATTTAATTTTCTCATGTAAGATGCTCCTGCATCAGACTCCCTTGGTAGATAGAAAAGTGTGTCCCACACTTTGATGTCAAAAGAGAGATATAGAACCATCTTCATCTTCACCACAAGCTTCCACCTCAATAGGGACAAGAAATACAACATGCAAATCTTCCACATAAGTTTACAAAAAAAAGTTGCAGGACCAAATTACCTCTGATTTAGGCAACCTTCCTCAGGACAGAACTCATGAAGGCATTGCAAAGTGCATCAAAACATTCACAAATTTGCATGCAGTTGCACTAGTGGAAGGAACATTGCTTGAAACTTGCTCTTCCAAGTATGGAATGCTAACAAGAATGCAGGTCATTTACCATAACATCAAATTTTTTTCCCTTCCAACCGAAGAAGAATGGAGCATACTACATAAACTTATAGTTTGTATGTGAAAGTACTTTCAATTTCAATCATCTCTATATCTTTACTATATATGAATATCTTTCATATTATCCTACATACTATAGTCTAGACTCTAGAATTGAGTTTAAAGTAACAAGTTTGAACTTTGTTTTTTGAATAGGATCAATGTTACAGTCTTGCAGATGCTATTGCTTATGCTAAAATTGCTAATTTACTAAACCGACCTGTCAAATGCAAAAATGTACAACTAAAGTTGTAGAGATGTTGTAGACTTGTAGATGTCTTACTGATTTAGATTTTGAGACTTCACATTAGGAACATCGACTTGAAGCTGTTGTTGCTCCCTTGTTTCTATAAAAGGGAATTCAGGGTCATTGGCTTACAAGAATTGTACCATATTAGCTGAATATTGCAAATGAAAACCATTAATAATTATTAATTGTGGAATTGAATCTATGATTCTATCTAATTTTAATGTTTTCCAATTCAATGTATGTTGAATAAATGAATAAAATAGAAAATAAAATTTCATTCAGGAATTTCAAATTCAAATATGAATAATCATTGATGACATGATATAAACTACAAGTACACTTTACAGTAATAATACTCTTTGTTCTCAAATTTTAATGATGAAACATAATACATTCTAATTTCTTTCTTTTCTAAAATGAACATTGAATGATAGGATATCATATAGTAGTTAATAAGTTCAAAAAATACCTATTGGTTGCCACTACTAATTTAGCAGAAATATCTTCATTAGAGATATCAGGTTCTGCAACTCTGTGACCAGATTTATTAGGCTCCCCAATTTGTTGAATGGACTCCTATGTAGGTTGAGATTGTATAGGCTCCTCTGATGATGTACCTTCCTTGCTTTGACCAACACTGTTGCGTCTACCCCCACCAAAGTATGAAGATATATTTTTGCATTTTGTTGGCCTCTCTTGGACATCTCTACCTTCATTAGTCCTACTCCTCTTCCTATTTAAATTTGACTGTGACATCTCCATCAAATTAAGGCTGCAATAAAATACTATGGACTCATAGTCGTAGTCGTTCTAGTTCTCTACTGATCACAATACTATGAAGAAGGCTCCTTCTTTCGACATGTTTCAATAATGAAACTCATATATCTTAAATAGACAACTAAAAATAAACCATTTTCATTTTGGCAAATTTGCTGACTGTTACATATGATAAGAACTAATATTTGGTGAAGCCCGCGTAATTTCAAGTAATTAAGTGGGCAAATAGGGCGAGAATTTGGGACCCCATTTTGTGTGATGCATGGTGAATTGGGTCCTAGGACAAATAAAAATTTCACATAGGAAAATGGGAATTTGGCGAATGATGATCGTCAAAAGAGACACTCAATTAATTTTGTGGCGAATAAGAGTAAACATTAAAGAGAAATATGGGTGAAGAACTCAACTACCAAATTGAAAATATGTAATAATAGTGGCAAATGTTCAAACCACTATATGAGTATTTTATAAAATTTGGGTGAACCGGTCAACTAGTATACGGTGTTTTTTTTGCCAATTTCTATAGCCCGATCGGGACATATTTGTCAATTGGCAATTAATCGCCACTAAAAAAATCCTTGCTTGTGACTAGCATTTCAGTTGGTACAAGATTTTTTTATTCTTATATGAAAAGTTGGGTGGCTTTCTTGTTGGATGGCTTCTATGTATGTCTGGTGGGAGTGGCATAATAGGAGATGTGGTCATTTATGTTTGATGATGTATACTTTGATTTTGTTGTGGGTACCAAGATGGAGCACATGGTATATTTTGATCCATGATGGTGGATGTTCTAGGAGGGATTATTCCTTTGTTCATATATGTGGCTATAGAGTGACCCTATATAATGTATACAAAAAGTGGGAGATTATTGAGATAATGAGTGTTGCAAACATTGCATAATTTTGTTATATTGTATTATTTTATTTTACTATGTAATGTCACACCTAGGAGAACCTAGATGGTCATGCAACATGTAAAGATTCCCATGGGATATTCTTGATGAGTTGTATTGCAATATTGTGATAATATTTGATATAATTATTTAATATTGGGGATAGTAAATTAAATGTCCAACACTAAATTTAGGTCAGTGGGGTTTGGTAGCACATGATTTATGTAATACCACTTGGTGGTATTGTGGGAGCTTGCTACTATATAAGCGGCCACAAAGGTAGTTGTAGAGACAAGGTAAAAGGCAAGAAAGGAAAGTTGAGCAAGACAAGGTTTGAAAAGTTAGCCAAGGGAGAATTTGTAAAGGTTAGAAGCATGACATGAGATGTGTGAATTCATGCTTGTTCACATAGATTTTTTTGGTTGTGGCTATGGCTTTAAAACCTTCCATGGTTGTATTGCAATGGTTATTTTCTAAAGAATACATGGAGATGGATTCTTTTGGTGGTTGGTTTTTCACCCTCAATGAGGGTTTCCCAGGTATATCTTGTGTCACATTTTTGTGGGTATGTTGTATATTCTCTTGCATGTGGATTCTACATGATTTTAAGTACTTATTTTTCTTAGATCTGTTATGGGTTATGTAAAAATAATAATATTTTTGGTTGCAAGTTTCCTTACAATCCTTATATTTATAGTTGAATGGTCACTAGAAATTGCCTATTCTAATTTAGCCTCTTGATAATACCATATCAAAGAGTTCAAAACTGTCTAGGTAAAGTAAACATAGATATATAACCAAGTGAGAAAAATTTAAAAGAAAATTGAATATTTGAATAAAGGATAAATATGATTCTCGAATACCTCCCACCTTACATATATCAACCATCAATTGCTTAGAGTAAATGTAGATACATTTAGGCTTGTACCTAGTTGTCTACTTGAATGCCTTAAAATTAATATTCTAGATTTTTTATGCCTACAATAAGTAAAGACAATTGACTCCACCTTACTCTTTGACATCACTTTGATGTTGGATGAAGTAAGTGCATCTTTTTTGCCTTAAGTGGGATTTTTGTTATAATGTTTCAAGTGGATTTGAAATTAACTTCATTAGTTAGTTAATGTGTCAATGGTCCACTTTCTTTAAATAATAGAATCAACGATAATGCACAAGTCCCCTTCTAGTTGAATATAAGGAATATCCAAACATTTTTCTCAATATTCCCAACAAAGTTACTCTAGCTTCAATTATTTTATTAGTGCCAATAGCCATTTTTTGCATATGCTAAGCCAAAACACAAGCCCTCCAATCTTTGAAATTATACCTTGCACCCAAGGGACCTAGATTTAGTTTAGAGGGACCATCAAAATTCTCTTTCACTCATTATTCTTCTGGTTCCTTCCACTTTAATTAATGTTCTTTACGAGGGATGGATTAATCCATCCAGGCCTGACAATAAGCCTAAACTTAATGAGAAGGATAACTCAATTGGATGAATCTATCCACCATGTTGTAGAGGTTTTAATCTAAATTAAATGTGATGCCATTGTATAAACCAAATTCTGAGATAGTGGTTTCAATTATGTTGTATAGTTGATTGAGTCTTTTAAATTTCTCCATAAAATATGTATGTTTCATTATTTCCATGCATCCCAAATGAGGACTAAAGGGCTCACCTACCAGATACAAGAGAAAAGAAACTTATTTAGCACTAGTCAAAAACTTTGAAACATCTCTTTGATTGCTGTTGAGAATGGAATATGTCAATTAAAAATTTTTGTAAAGAAAAGACCAACTACTCCAGGCAAAATCATAATGTGAAAGTAGAAAATCAATGGTTTCTTCATGATTTTTTAAAAGGGACATATGAAAGGAGAAACAAAGCTAGGATCTTCTTCAAATTTTCTTTAGTAAGGATATGACCAAAAATATTTATACACAAAAAGTTACCATCTTTCTGGAGGACTTGCCTACTCCAACAAAGTTGAAGATGCCAACCTTGATCTTTAAATTCTTCTTCTAAAAGTTTGTATGAACTATCTTGACAGCGTAGATATCATTCTTTCCCCTACCAAATGAGACAATATATATTATCTAACAAAGAACCCTTCTCTCCCTAGGGACAACCATCAACCAATCTTCTAATTCTTGGGGTAGGTTAAATTTGCAAGAATCTTTCCAAACACAACTTAAATCATACCTATGCTAAAAAAGGTGCACTAATTTCACAGTTCATTTCTTTCAATCAAGTCTGTAAAATTCATCTTATTTTTAGTTAGCCTAATATCACACATTATACAGATGAATGTAGTTTATGTCCTCAGAGGGAGCATTGTTATGGATTTCCAAAGATTACCCTATTCTTTTAAACTAGTAGTTGCATGCTTTTTGCTTGCAACGATAAGTCGATGGGTATTTGATTATATATATATATATAATATAATCTCATATAATAAATTAAAATATAAATAATTTCTAATTTAAAAATTATAGTATTAGAAAAAGTAGCAAACCAAAAAATTACACCCTCCCACAAATATCCTATTCCCGAAATAAATTATAAAAACTAAAAATCAAATTTTAAAGTGCAAAACTAAACTTTAAAAAGAAATTAAAAAACTAAAACCTAAATCAATTTTAAAAATGAAACTAAAATTAAAAATAAAATCTTATATTAAAAATATAGTGGATTTAAATAAGTCAAAAAGACAAAGAAATTAACTTGATATTTTAATTTTAAATTTTTTAAAATTTCTTTCAAAAGATGAGTTCCAATAACCTAACAAGAAAAAAATGATTTCACAAGAAACCATAAAAAATAATTATAAAAAAGTAAAAGGAGAAATAAATAATAATAATATTAAAAAAAAGAAAACCTAAAATTTACATCATCTCACAATGATATTGACTAAATATATTATAAAAATTGAAAATCAATATTTAGTGAGCGAAAATTGGATAGCAGTGAAAATTTGATAGCAGCAAAAATTTGGAAGATGTTCATTTTCTTGATGCAATTAGTGGATAGTGTTAGCAGCTGGTCGATGAGGTGGAAGAGATTCTCTCTCCTCTACGCGGTTTTCTTTTCCTTACCTTGTTTACAGCTATGTTTTTTCCTTTAACTTTTTTGCTTTCTTTTTGTAGTCTCCCCCACTTGCTTGTGCATTATTTGGTTCTCATTTATGGAACCCATCCCTCCTGATGGCTCTCTAACTGAGGCACCCAATATTATCATGGCTCTTGAAAAACCCAAACCTATTTCTTCCCCTTCCATCTCTGCAAATCCTTCTGGATCTAACTCTATTGACCCTTCTACCAAGAAGAAATCATTTGCAGAGATGATTGCCCCCTCTTCCAATGGTGTCTCCCTTGCTGCTCGATTTGTTAAGGCTTCTGGAGGTGAAGGACTAGTCAAAGAAGGTAAGGCTTCTATCTCTACCTTGGCTAAGCCTTTTATTTCACCAAATGATGAAATGTTGCAGGAAATTGCCTTAGAAAAGGATAGGTTATGTAACACTGCCATATTCTTTGCATGTATTGATGTTGATAAGTGTCCTCCCTATAAATTTCTTGATGATTGGTTTAATAGCTTATGGAACATTAATATGGGTTTAAAAATTTCTTTTTGCAGACAAATTTAGCATGGTCTTTTTACTATCTTCTTTCATAATCATGAATCGCAGGTTGAAGCCCTAAATTGCCATTACTAGACAATGGGTAAGACCTCATTTTATGCTCTTCCTTGGTCTCAAGAGGTTGTGGATGATGAGGTCCTTTCCCTTTTGTGCCCTAGATGGCTAATCCTAAGGAGTGTTCCACCTTTCTTATGAAAAATTCTACTCTAGCTCCTCGAAGATTTTGGGAAGATCATTCAAATTGATGAAGCTACTCATCTGGTCCCCAATCTTGATGCTAGGGTTCTTATTTCTATTAAGCCCAAGGTGGATATTCCTTCAAATCTTAAGGTTAACATTAATGAGCAATTTTTTGTTTGTCCCATTGAGATTCTTGGTGGTCTTAATGCTTACTTTCTCTATAAAAGAGAAGGCCACCAGAGGAAAGACTATCCTATCATAGCTAATCATCAAAAACCTAATTCTACTAAAAAATCCAACCCTAATTTGGTCTCTATTGATAATAATAAGTCAGACACCCAAGATGTTAACCTTGAACCCTGCCTTGAGCACATTCCCCTTCCACTAGTAATGCTTCCATTCCTAAGAACCCTACCCCACCTACTAAAACTAGCCTTAGTATTGCCCAAAAAACTATTAACCCCTTCTCCACACCATAAATTAGAAATAATACGACACCCATTTTCTGCAAATCTTTTTCTAAGGAATTTTTTCTAGCTAATTCTTCATACCCAAATGATTTCTAGGTTGTTGTGGATAGGAAAAGAAGATGGAAAAATGCCCAACAATTGGCTTTGGATCAAATTCGATCAGATAATGCTAGAACTAACCTGTTCTGAATTCTCAACTCTAGTTCTATGCTATTACTTAAAAATACCCCCCATAATGATAATAACACCAACAATACTGTTATATCTGATGATACCATTCTTGATAACCAAGATTGTATCCCTCCTGACCATGGCTTATCTTCATGTCCTAACCCTAGTGCTCCCGATAAGGTTAACCAAAAGAATTCTACTTCCAGACATACTTTGTCTGTCCTTAATGAGATTGAAGATAGCTCAATTATTGAGGTTATTTATGCTAATCCTCTTCTAAATAGAAATCTCCCTCTCTCGACTCCTTCATCTTTCCTTGATCATTCCATTGGCCAAGACCTTGAGGGAATCAATGATGACAAGGAGGATAATGCTAGGTGTATTTCTTCCAAAAAGAAGGGAAGACCTCTTGGGTCAAAGAACAAAGAGAAATCTAGAGAACAATTTGGTCTTCCTACTAGATCTATCAATCAAAGTTCAATATGAAGATTATTTCATGGAATGTGAGAGGCCTTGAGTCTCCTAATCATAAATTCATTGTTAAGAATTTTTTTAAGAGTCATAATAACCTTGATTGTCTAATGCTGCAAGAAATAAAAGTTATGGGTTTCACTCTTGATCTTGCTTTGGATTGCATTTAGAAATATGCATATAAAGTTATTTCCAATCATCCCAAAGGAAAAGGAAGAGTTTCTCTCCTCCTTCATCCTAAATGGATTAAACATATTTATAGCTTGGGTATTTCAGCCTACAATAGGGCAACCTGGCTTGTTGTCAAGGATAATAACTCTTGTTTTGGCATTTGCTCATTGTATGCATCTAATGACTATAGAGAAAGGATTCAACTATGGGATTGAATGGTCTCCCTTCCTGAAATCCCCTAGATTCTCAGAGGTAATTTCAATATGATTGAATCTTATCAAGATAAATTTGGAGGAGCTCCTTTCGAATGGAAGGGCTCAGAAAAACTCTATTGGGATCAATTTAAACAAAATTTTCATCTATTTGATCCCTTTTTTGATCATCCTTGTGATATTCCTTCTTTAAGGTTTACTTGGTGAAAATTTCAGCAAGGTGCTAATCACATTTATTCTAGACTTGATAGAGTCTATGCCAATGTTGATTACTTTTCCTTCTCCTCTTCTTCTTCCATGCCTACTATTGTTGTCCATCCTGCCACTTTGTCTAATCACTCCCCCATATATGTCATTATTAATTTAAGGAATTCCATCCCTTTTTCTTCCTCCTCTTCTCAGAAGTTTATTCTCAACACTTCGCTTCTTAAAGATTAGGATGTTCATATAGCCTTCAAGATGGTCAGACTTTTAAATCTTAATATTAAACATCTATCACACATCAGCAGGTGGAATACCAACATTTCCTTGTGGCAAAAAAAAATTTAGACCTTTGGTCAAAAGAAGGCCAAGTACTTTAGGAGGGAGGAAAATGATCTTTCTAATTGTCTCCTATCTCTCGAATCCAATATTCAACCCCAACCTACCTCAATTGTCTTGGCTGAACAAGTCTCCCTTGCTAGAGATAATATTAGAAAACACCAACAACTTAAAATTAAAGGGGCTTCTATCAGGGCCCAAAACTAGTGGCTTCAATTTGGGGACAAAGGCTCAAAGCTCTTTTTTAACCTCCTAAAACAAAAGCATATGAAGCAGAGAATTGACAAGATTTTTGTTGATGCTCTCTCTTCATGATATTATTGATGTTTTTTGAGGCTTTTATTCTAATCTCTTCTCTTCTAAGGATTCTAAATTTTTTGAAGAAATCAAGAAACAATGTATGAACCTCATTCCCAATAAGATTTCTAAGGATGATTTTCTTCAACTATAGAATTTGGTTTCTCCTCAAGAAATTGTTGATGCTATTTGTAAGCTTAAGGATGATAAAGCTCAAGGACCTGATGGGCTCCTTGTAGAATTCTATAAATCTAATATTGATTGGATCACTCAGGACCTCCATAAACTATATTTTGAAGCCTTCAATAATGACTCATTGGGTTCTTCTATAAATACTAGTATTATCAAACTTATTCCTAAGTCTGGTGACAAGGCCCTCATCAAAAACTGGTAACCTATCAACCTTCTTAATGTTTCATACAAAATTCTTGCCAATATCTTGGCCACCAGACTTGAAAATTTTCTTCCTAAATTTATCTGCCCTACCCAAACTAGAGTCATCAATGGTAGATACATTTTGGAAAATTTGATTACTATTTGGGAGGCCATGGAATGGGCCAAAACTTCCAAATAGGATGCTGCTATGCTCCTTGTTGACTTTGAAAAAGCTTATGATAGAGTTGAGTGGGATTTTATCAATAAAATGCTCAGTGCTTTTGGTTTTCCTCTCAACTTTTCAAGTATGTTCAAGTTCTTCTTAAAGATGCCTAGGCCCTTATTGAAGTTAATAGTACCCTTTCTCAGCCTATTCTGCTCTCTAGCTCCATTAGGCAAGGTAGCCCCTTGGCTCCTACCTTATTTGTCATTGCCTCTAATGCTCTTTTTTACCTCCTTCAGGATAACTTCCTCTCTCCTAGAGTTCATGGGATTACCCTTCCTGATGAGTTTGAACTTTTGAATATTTAGTCTGTTGATGATACCTCCCTTTTCCTAGAACTCTCCCAACACAACATCCATTGCCTTAACCTAAAGCTTGAGATCTTTGGGAAAGCCTTGGGAGCTCACATTTCTAGCTCCAAATCTATTATGCTCGACTAGAAAGAGACTCCTCCTGATTGGCTTGATCAATTTGGCCTTGCTTGGGGTGCACCTTATAAGATTTTCAGATATCTTGGCATCCCCTTCTCTATTGCCCCTTCCCTCAAGGATATGTGGGAGTGGGTCAAAGATAATATTATTAATAAGCTTAACAACTGGAACAATAGAACTCTCTCACTTGCAACAAGGGTTTAGGTCTGCCAAAAAACCTTATCCTCATACAACATCTACTACTCCTCTGCTTGGATGTTCAACAATTATCAAATATTTGAAATTCAAAAGGTTATTTGTAGGTTCCTTTGGTATGATGGTAAATGAAAAAGGAAAGCTCATATGGTCAAGTGGAACTGGTGTCATTTGGTTAAAAAAGTTGGTGGCCTTGGTCTTAAAGATCCTAGACTATAAGGGATTTCCCTTGCTTCCAAATGGATCGTCTAGGCTTTTGAGGGAAACAAGCATTGGAAAGTGCTCATTAGGAATAACATCCAATGTGGTGTTCTTAAAAAAGTCAAATCCTAGAAAGGTCTTCCTTTCTGTGATTTGGTTGCTGGTCGTTTCCCTATTTCTGTTCAAGGGACTTGGGTCTTTAGATCCATTTGGAAAGCTTGGAAATTTGTCTATGGTTTCATTGATAATTCTAGTTTTGATTACCATCGCTCAATTCATAGGAAGTGGTCTATATGATGGAACCTCACTAATTCTCATAAGCCTCTTGCTCTTACCAAGGAATGCTCTGCTAGATCCTAGAATTATAAGGGCATACAATGCATTATGGATATCATGGAACACAATACTCTTATCAATTGGAACAATCTATCTAGAATGTTTGTTCTTCCTAATTCTCAAATTAGAACTTATAAGTTAATTAAAAATGCTTTTGCTTCTTTGAATCTTCCTAGAAATATCGATATTGATTCCCATTGGCACTTATCTTTTAGATGGAGGGATGGTTCCCTTCTTACTAAAATTAAAGCCAAAGATGTTTACAAGTTTCTCAATTTTGATACTTCTGTGACTGATCATATCAATTGTATATGATATTGCAACTATAATACTTTTGAATGGAAAAATTCATTTAATAAGGCATGGAAGTCTCCTATCCCTCCTAAAGTTAAATATTTCAAGTGGTAACTCCTTATTAAACTCCATGTCAAGAATCACCTTGCCATTTTGATACTTGTCCTATATGCAGAGTTTCTAAAACTATGAGACATATTTTCTTTGATTGTAATTTTGCTAAAGGTATTTGGTTAATGTTCAGAATCTCTATTACCAAACATTTCTATACTATTGAGATTATTATTGGTTTTATTCAAATTCTTCGAAAGGATGCTAACCTTTTTTGGCATATTCTGTTAGCTTTCATTCTTTGGTTCATATCGAATGAAGCCAAATTTCAAGGCACTAATAGAAGTCTTACTAGTTTTTTCATAAAACTCACATGTTTTAAAATTGCCTCTCAGGTTTGTTGCATTATGAATATGGAGCAGGATAATTTGTTGAGATTCCTTAAAGATGGACATGCTTCTATGTTTATATATGATTTGAAACATGGTTTTCAATGGGCTAGTATCATGGAGGATAAAAATGCTTTTGACAAAGCTTTGGACACTCTAATCAAAGAAATTAGAGAAAACAATGCTCCTTCTCTTAAAAAGTTGAACATGTATGCTCAGATCTTGGAAAGGAATAAGGTGGTCTAGATGGAAGGCTCACATGGATGGACTGCTTGGCTCGAGGACCAAGATGATATTCTACACTAGTTGCTTAAGTTTCCTCCTCTTTTTTTGTAATTTCATACATTATACTATATAAATCTGCTAGTCTCTTTTGAACTTGTGGGCTTGTTGTTTGCCCCTGGTTAACTAGTTGTATATGAACTTTTGA